>JALAZF010000327.1:4383486-5756972 GCA_022829125.1 Lathyrus tuberosus | reverse complement strand
CAAAGGAAAGCATGATTCAAAGAATTCAAGTTGTGAATTTTACCTCTTTTTTTGGAGATTTTGGGCAACCTTCCAAGTACTTTGTTCCAGAAATGATTTGATGCTTTGGACAACCTCAAATGACCTCTTAGAAGCTTTTAGGATGGTTGGAATCGGCTGGAAACCTCTGGAGCAAGTTTGTGCACTTTCTCGCGAAATGGTAAAAAACGGCCAAAATGCCAACTCTCTCAAATGGTGTTCCAGATGTGTGGCACCATTTGGGACAGTTCAAGGATGATATTTAGAGTGTATTTGAGGTTTTATCTGGCTTGGAAAGTGACTGAATCAAGACATGGCTTGAAAAATGCAAAAAAGTGTCATTTTGAGGTTTTGAGAGGTGACTTTGTGATGTTGTGATTACAGGTCACTTTTGATGGTTTGCACAGCTTACATATGATATATATGAGGTGTGTGTGTGATTAGTTTGAGTGGAATTGCTCTCTAGCTCAAAAACTCAGAATTTCCTTACTAAAGAGGGCATTTTGGAGTGAAAGAGAGAATTTGAGGAAAGCATTTGTTTGATGGCTTTGGTGTACTCAAACTGAACACAAATGAGCTCTATTTATAGTGGAGCAAGTTTGTTTTGGGATCCACAGTGAATGGCAACTGCAGCAGGTGTTTGTTCCATGTTGGCCAATGGAAATGCAAGTCTCCTCTAGCCATTGACTAGAGGTTAGGGCTCAGAGCTTTGGTTCCCTAGTTGTTGGATAAGTCTTGACTGATTTCAGATGAGAATGGCTCAGTCCATGCCACCTCTAAGCATCCATTAAATGCTCCAAACCAAAATTGGAGTTTTGTCCCTCTTTTAGGGATTTCTAGGCTTTGGCATGCTTTTCTTTGTTCCTTGGACTTGGGAGGTTCATGGATCAGATCATCCCACTTGGATTTGATCCTTAGATGTGTCCAAACTGATGACAAGGCTTGAAAATTCGTGTGGCACACAAAATGTGCAAATCTGCCCCTGAAAAATTCAGCTTCAGCAAGCCCTTTTGTAAGATCCATAACTCCCTGCTCGGGTATGCTACATGGACGTTCTAGGACTTTTCGGAAAGCTTAGATGACGTACTTCAACTTTGATGTTTGGCCCTAGACCTGGTTCAACTTGGATCATGGAGAAAAACAGCCTTGAAGTTGGGACATTGTGCTGAAATTACAAGGCAGATTTTGGCTAAGTGCTGAAAAATGTCAATTTTAAGTTTTTAGCCATTTTTGATCCAAGTATAACTCAAAATCCTTAATGAATTGGACTTAGGTCTAGTTGAAGTTTTTGTAGAGGGTAATGAGGGCTACAAATCAAGCTTTGGATGGGGAAAAATGGCTTTGTAGTTTAGGAGTTATGATCCTCCAAAGTTGGTACCCTTGCCACTTTTTTTCATAACTTAGAAAAATTTCTAAGTTTTTATGGTTACCCCTTTTACAAGTTATCCCACTTTCTTTGATTTTTCTTGATGAATGATGATTCCAATCACACATTAACATCATTTTAGGGTTAAAAAACCATTTTTATGAAAAATCCCAAAAAGTCAAAGTTTGACTTTTGTGCACAGTTGACTTTTTATCAGATGGATTCCAAACTGTGCGATCCTTTAGGAAATCATGTCCTTGACCTAAATCAAAATTGGTGGACATGTTCCATGGGTGTTATAGGGTGTATTTAATCGTGTACCACGGCTTAGGAGCATGTCCTGATCAAAAGTCAAAGCTACAGTTGACTTTTCTCGCGAAACCCTAACTGTGGTTCAGATGAAATTGAAACTTGTTGCTCAAGCTTCATGGGTCAATCCATTGTTGCAAATGGATCAACGTGGTATGTTGGAGACCCTCAAATCATGTCTTGAGGTCTTGGCTCATGATTTGTCCCAAAAGTCAACTTAGGGGTGAATTAGGTCAAGAAACCCTAATTCCTGATTTTTGATGTATGCATCCCCCGAGGCTAAATTGACTTGATGATGGGGTTTATGATGTTCCATGGAGCATATTAGGTTATGCTTTGAAGCATTTGCTCATGCCCAGAGGAAAATTTCCATCTAGAGGCCCTAGTCGACCAAACCCTAATTTGGTGACATTGGCGATCCTGAGGCTTGATCCACCTAGAAGGAAGCAGCCTTGTGCTTAATCCTTGAAGTGGGAGTCCTCTTGATCCATTGTGGATATTTGAGAGGCTAGACCAGTTGAAGATCATGTCATTCCTTGATTGATCCTTTGTCTAAGCACTCAGAGAGGGCTTGAAACCCTAATTTTGATTGTAGTGGATGCTCACCCATCTTTGGGGAGACTGACAAGGTAGGATGGTTCCCCCATATTGTGATGATGATTTGCACAATGATGGGAAATCTTAGTGGTCAAAATTTGGGGTATGACAAGTGGCGTGCCCCAGGGACGATCTTTCGGCATTTTGTACCTAGGATCATACTTTTCCACTATGGGCGTTGATGTGATCTCTGAGATCACAGTCCTTTGTTGTTGCATTTAAGCTTCTACTAGAGCTTGCATGTCGTTATGAAGCTTTCTCATATCCTCTTTCAGAGTGTCATTCTCTTCCCTCAACTCTCTATTCTCTTCCTCGAGATCATCCATCTTTTTCTGACAATTGGCCCGAGTATTGTACGAATGAAACAATTTGACTCTAGAATCGAGACGCAAACGTGAGATTCATAGGTAAGAAGAATGCATTATGCGAGAATGATGAATGATATGCAATGATTATATTAATTGTATAGATTTTTTTGTTTATTCAAAGTAAACTTCGACAATTGGATTGCAAATATCAAACAGTGGAGAAACCCCATTTTATTGAATTCAAAGGATTGAGGAAATGGAAATACAGTAATTTACATAGTGCTGTAAAAGGAAATCTAAGCTAATGGATCCTGAGTCCTCTCTGAGGAGAGCTCAGGTGATGGTTCTGGTATTTTCCTTTTCTTTGACCGGGGCTCTTGAGCCGTTGTCGGGTTTTCATTCCTTTGCCAAGTGAAAGGAGCGAGCAAATTCCTTTGGTCTTCTTGATTTTCCACAACATGTTGCTCTAAAATCTCAATCAGAGCATCCTTTTCTCTTATTAGTTGTTGTATTTTCTTGCACTCCACATTGAGAATACGGTACTTGTTCCTGCAAGACCTCTTCTCCTGTTGAACTTTGCTGAGGGTAACCTGAAGTTTTTCTGTCCCAGACATAAAATAAAGGGCAGAGTCCCTTAATGGAAGAACTTCCTGACGAGGGTAAGGCATCCTCAGCTTGAGAGCTCTAGTTTGTACCCAGTGGAGATAAGGCTCCATCGAGACACAGTCTGGTTTTCCTAGAGTCTCTCTTCCTTTCCTATAAACGTGTTTCCAGGCATGCACTATTTCTGTCTTTAGTGCTCTGTTGTTTTCTCCTTCCTTGAAGAAAAGACCTTCCAGATGAGCATTACGCGGGATATGCCTCATCAGGTATCCAAATTGACGACGAACTAAAACTGGATGATAATTGATTCCTCCATGAGTTCCTATAAGGGGTACATTTGGGAAATTTCCATAACGGTCGATGATTCTGATCTCGTCATAGATTCGATTATACCAATCGATGTCAGAGTTAGTAAGAGACATGATTCTCTGCGACCAACGTAAAGTATTCTTTTGATCCCAAAATGCAGCAGACTTGGGCAAGTGAGAAGTGAACCATTTGTACAGTAGGGGTACACAACATGTGATCATTCCTCCGCTATACAAATTCCTTAAGTGTACCGAAGAATAAGCATCCGCGAGCAAAGTCGGTACAGGGTTTCCAATCAGAAGAACCTTAATGGCGTTGATATCTACAAAATTATCGATGTTGAGAAACAAAAATAACCCGTAGGTAAGTAAAACAAAGATGCTCTCGAAAGCGGCCACGTTCCCTATACTAGCAAAGTATAGAGCTTTCTTTGTCAAGAACTGGGCTGGCAAACCCTGGATTCCACCCTTAGTGATCATGTGAGTCCTGACTTCTTACTCGTCCAAATAAATTGCTCTTGCAATGGTTTAATCCTTTGGAATTTCTTCCAGTCCAGAAAATAGAGCTTGATCAGTAATGTGCAGATCAGTCAGGTGAGAGTATTCCTCCAGCGTTGGTGCTAGCTGATAATCCGGGAATGTGAAACAGTGATAGATCGGATCGTAAAACTGGATTAGCATGAACAGGATTCCTTCAATTACGTGAACCCTCAATAGGGACATTAGTCCTCCATCCTTGGCTCTGAAAGCCTCGTGGTTGGTTATCATCCTAGCCAGACCTCTCAAATCCTCTAGTTTTGGAACCTTGAAGGTATACTTATGAGTTTTCCTCCTACCGAAACCCATTAGCGCAATCCTTTTTATCTGACATTTGCAATCATTGTCTTAGTTTATTTGAAAAGGAGAGACTAGAAGAGAAGTTTTTTTTTTTGTCTTAATGTTTTTTAAATGAATGTATGAATGCAGCACACAAAAACATAGAAAAAACATGGGGTCAAAGGGTCAGTGTCATGAAGTCAGGGCTCTACCCCCCCCCCCCCCCCCCCCCCAAAGGTTTGTTACTGGTGATATTTTGTACCTGTCCGTAAAATCATTGACCCCTCTTGGGATAACAACAGCAAGCGGATTGCCAGCGAGCTAAAGTATCTTAGAGTGATCTCAGATGAGGGTAGTATCGCGTGAGAACTATTTCCGATATCTTCCGCACTACAAAATGGTTTAAGCCTACTAAAAACCTCAGCTTCTCAGATAACCCAGTTGACCACACTACTTTCAACAACCGAAGTCGTATAGGCAATGTATCTGTAAAGGGATTCTCCACTGAGTTTGATGGTCGATCGGGGACTCTTAACTGGGATTCACTCCCCGCAAGATTACCCGCATTGCCATCACTTATCTTAGGTGTATACTCTATCTTTCCACATGCGACATCACACGCATTCCCATTAGCAGAAAAATAAACACAGGTATCAATTAGGAAAAGCAGTATATATATTTGTCTTAATCATCCTAGACCTCTAGTCTTATGATCCTACACAGACAATGACTCCCCGGCAGAGTTGCCATTTCTGTGATATCTTGTGGAATTTAAGGTTTCACCGAAGATTGCAAGAAAGAGAACTTTGCCCCACGGTGGGCGCCATTTTGCTGTGGCACTTTTTAAGGTTTCTACCTAAGAGATGGGAAGAGAACAAGATCTCTATGTCCCCAGTGAAGTCGCCATTTTTTTGTAGCGCGAATTTTTGCATGGTTACGAAGCACTGTCGCTTTGGGGTACTACAGTTCAATTCATTTTTTATCCTATTGAAGCTGATGAAGGAAGGGAAATAGATGTCTCCAATTAACCCTGCTTGCAAACTGAGTTTAAACAGATGACTGTTGGTTTACAGATGCTATTAAGATTGTGGGTCTCTCTTAGGTTATTTTGTTAAAAAAACAGTGTCTAGGCTATTGGTAAGGTGTTAGGATTGATGCTTTTCGATTGATGTGTGAAGGTAAGGGATTTTGGGTTTTTGATTGGTATGCTCGCTAAGATTTTGCAATCTTATGCCTACGTATTCCCGAGACAGGGAAATCAGAGCGATCGTAGTTCCTCCTATTCTATGGGAGGAAAGAGATTGTTTTGGTGTCTTGTTCAAAGCCCAAGACATGAAGCTAAAGGTGGTTTGTATCTTGTTCAAAGCCCAAGATGTGAAGCTAAAAGGTTTTGGCTGAGAGAGAATTTGTCATCTCTAAAGAGGAGTTATTGATGTTCGTATGCTGTGAGCAAGACACAACTTTGATGCTAAAATGTTGATTGACTCAACCGGGGTTTTCTTTATACAAAGCCTAAGAGGAGGCTAGAAGTTTTACTTTTCCGGGGAAAATGTTCTTTCTGTCTTGTACAAAGCCCAAGATTGAGGCTAAAAGGGTTCACTCATCAAGAGAGGATTTTCATGTGTCTTGTATAGAGCCTAAGACGAAGGCTAAAGGAGTGACTGACTCAACAAGAGAGTCTTTTATACTCAACAAGAGAGTTTTTTGCTGTCTCGCACGAAGCCCGAGATTGAGGCTTAAAGGTTTGACTCAACAAGAGAGTCTTTTATACTCAACAAGAGAGTGTCTATGTGTCTTGTACAAAGCCCAAGACGGAGGCTGAAAGGGGTTGACTCAACAAGAGAGTCTGAAGGTGATTGACTCAGCAAGAGAGTCTTTTTATCCTCAACAAGAGAGTGTTTTGCTGTCTCGTACGAAGCTCGAGATAGAGGCTAAAGGGGATTGACTCACCAAGAGAGTCATTTATACTCAACAAGGGAGTGATTTATATGTGTCTTGTATGAAGCCCAAGACGGAGGCTAAAAGTGGTTGACTCATCGAGAGAGTCTTTTATACTCAGCAAGAGAGTGTTTTATATGTCTTGTACAACGTCCAAGACGGAGGCTAAAAGTTTGACTGACTCAATAAGAGAGTCTTTTATACTCAACAAGAGAGTGTTTTATATGTGTCTTGTATGAAGCCCAAGACGGAGGCTAAAAGTTTGACTCAACAAGAGAGTCTGAAAAGGTTAGCTCTACTGGGGAGGAATCATTTGAACAAAGCCCAAGAGGAGGCTGACTGTGCTAGTGACTATTTCAGTTAGTGATAGGTCCAATGTGTTGGATAAAAGAGAAAATCAGTTCTTATATGGGTAATGTTGTGCTTTGGTATTGACCAAAGGATCAGGGTTATCTCCTGTTCTTTAAGGAAATGGTAAATCCCAAGGGTATTGAGACTGTCCAAGTCTACTAGTGTTTTAAGAAATAATTTCTCAGATAGTGAATGATCTTTGTATGATGCCCAAGAGAAGGCTGGTATGTTAAGGGATGGAGGCCAACCCATTAATTGGTCTGACACTTGACTCAGAAAGACAACTCTAGCAAATTGATGACTAGGTTCTGTTCCTATACCTGTAGAGGTCTCTGGGTCCTTGTACTAAGCCCAAGAGGAGGCATGAGAACTACTAAGAAGCCGACGGGTCCTTGTACAACGTCCAAGAGGAGGCGGGGATGCTTTTAGGAAGCCTGTGGGTCCCCAAACCCCGAGAAGTTCAAGACATGCTATTCACCGAGAATAGATCAAGCCAGGAAAGTCCGAGAATTTGGAAGAAACTCAAGAGATGCCATTCAGGGAGAAAAGATCATCTCTGGGGAGTTAGAGTTTCTTTGACAATTTCTAAGGGTGACAGTCTGAGAAAGGGTTCACAAAGAATGCTGCCTTTCACGTCTCCATATTATTTAACTCCAAGAGGAGGGAAGACTGTATCTGGAAATCCTATGGGGATCTAGTTTTGTTTGTATTTAAGAGTGACCAACAAGGCTTTACCTAGTGCTAGACGTAGTTGCCGGGGAAAACTCTAAATAACTATACTAGTATTACACAGTGGATATTTGACAAGTATATAAAAGTTTGTGAAAGAAGACTTACAGTGAAACAGCCCCACAATACAGTTATATATATGAAAGCGGTAAATGAAAGCGAATAAACACTTACTCGGTTGTAGAGCTTCCATGCTATTTTGTTAGTTGTTCAACAAAGAAAACTTTGATAACAATATTATATTATAAATCAAAGGAGAAAGTGCTTTGAAAATATTGTTGGGGTTTACAGCTCAAGGAGGGGCCCAAGGTTTTATCAGCGATTACACTGTTGTTTTGAATTTGTACAGGGACTTATACAAGTGACTGAGGCCCAAAAAGGTTTTCTGTACAAAGGGATGGGTCTTACACTCTCTCAAGAGGCCCAAAGATTTATTTTTGTACAAGGGATGGGGCTTACAGCTCAAGGAGAGGCCCAAGGTTGATTTTGTAAAAAAAGGCGACGATCGTGCCGAACTTTTTTATGGTATCGGGACTTATACAATGCACTGAGGCCCAAAATATTTTGGTTAAAAAAGGGTTGGGTCTTACACTCTATTAGAGGCCCAAAGTTTTTGAAAATGAATAAAGATGGGTCTTATAGCTCAAGGAGAAGCCCGGTTTATTATTTTTGAAAAGGCGATTGCGCCGAGATCTTTGAAAACACTGTGGGTCTTATACAATGACTGAGGCCCAAATCATTTTGGTTTCAAAGAGGGGTTGGGTCTTACACTCTATTAGAGGCCCAAAGTGTTTGAAAAAGTCTGATGAGGGTTGAATTAATCAAAACCCTAATTTTTTTTCAAAATATATTTTAATTGAATAAAAATTCAATTAAAATGATCAAAATTTGTTAAACATGTGTGAAAATAAATTGTGATCTTGGATCAATGTTTGAAAAATCATGTTTATATCCACAAAATAATTGGAAATCAATTAAATTTGGAAAATCATGGAGGAAAAAATATTTTAAATGTTAAAAAACAAATAAAACATTAATTCTTTGCAAAAATATCAAATATATGAAATAAATAATATTTTTGGGATTTTTTGGTAAAATAAAATATTTTAACATTTTTGTGAATTATTAAAAAAAGAATCAACTCAAAATCATTAAAACTCAGAGAGAAAATAATTTTTGAATCAATTAAATAAAATCACAAAATTCAAATATTCAAATATTCAAAAATATTGCCAAGAACATGGCAAGAACACGCGCCACCCTCTGTTTCTGCAGATTTGCGTTTTCTATCCAATCTCACTGAATACTTAATGATATCATGCAATCTACATATCAATATACTCGTTTTTACCTCACGATCATGTCTATGGTCTTTAATTTTAATTATTTTAAGCATGGAATAAGAAATCAAAGAGAAACCTCAAGAACCCTAAAATTTGCATGAAGGCTCAGAAATTCCATACACGATTCAAACAAAGCAATTGATTGAGGGTAAACACTCTATGCATGATTATGAACATATGTCCAAATTATTGTGCAACAAAAAATGCATGGATCATAGAGTTAGAAGAGCTCATGCTTACCTCTTGCAGCTGGTGATCGTGTTTTGTGTTAGAGGTGTTACAGCTTGGTTCCAAGGATATGGACAGCTTCCCTAGGTGCTATGGAGTGTGTCTGGATGCTTGGAGTGGATTGAATTGAGCTGGAACTTGATTTGGCACCTCAACTGCAAGTCTGCTAAAAGCTTGAGCAGTTGGCTGGTGATTTTGTGATTTTGGTGTTCTAGATGTTATGTGAGTGTTTGGATCACTTCTATATGATGTTTATGAGGTGTGTGTATGTGTGATTGGTTTGGTTGGAATAGCTCTCAAACTCAAAACCCGATAGTGCCTTGCTTTGGAAGGCAATTTTGGAGTGAAGGAAGAGATTTTGAGGAAAACATCTGTTTGATGGCTTTGGTGTACTCAAACTGATCACAAATGAGCTCTATTTATAGTAGAGCAAGTTTGTTTTGCAAGCAATAATGAATGGCAACTGCTGCAGAGGTTTGGCCAATGTTGATCAATGGGAATCCAAGTCTCCTCTAGCCATTGACTAGAGGTTAGGGCACAGGCTGCTGGTTCCCTTGGTCTTAGATATGTATTGACTGAATTCAGTTGGAAGAGGCTCAGTCCATGCCACCTTGGTACATCCATTGAATGCTCCAAAACAAAATTAGAGTCTTGTCCCCTCTTTAGGGATTTCTAGGTTTGGCATGCTACTTTTAGTTCCAAGGACTTGGGAGGCTTATGGATCAGTGTTTGTCCCTCCTTGGTCTCCCCCTGAGGTGTTCAGATGGATAAGTGTGTTTGTAATTTGCACAAATTTGGCAAATCGAGCAAAATGCACAAATCTGCCTTGCTTTGACAGTTTTCAGCAAGGCATATTGCCATTGTCATATCTCATGGCTCAAGTGGAATTTGATGGAGTTCTTGGCCATTTTGGAAAACCCTCATATGATACAACAACTGTTTGATCATAGTTGGTTTTGATAATTTTTGGATCCAAGTGAAAAATGCCCCTACATTTGGAAAAAAGTGAAGGCAGATTCTGACTTAGTGAAAATTTCACTAAGTGTTGGAAGAAAGTGACATTTTCACTTTTTGTGATTTTGATCATTCCATAACTTAAAATCCATAAGGAATTAGAATGAGTTGTGTTTGAAGCTTTTGTAGAGGGCCATGAGAGCTACAAATCCAGCTTTGAAGGGGAAAATGGCCTTGTGGTTTAGGAGTTATGATCCTCCAAAGTTGGTACCCTAGCCACTTTGTTCCATAACTTAGAAAATTTCCAAGTTTTTTATGGTTACCCCTTTTACAAGTTATCCCACTTTTCTTGATTTTTCTTGATGAATGATGATTCCAATCACACATTAACATCATTTTAGGGTCAAGGAACCATAATTGTGAAAAATCTCAAAAAGTCAAAGTTGACTTTTGTGCACAGTTGACTTTTTGTCAGATGAACTCCAAACTGTGTGATCCTCTATGAAATCAAGTCCTTGACCTAAATCAAACTTGATGGATATATTCCATAGGTGTTGTAGGGTGTATTGAATCATGTCCCAAGGTTTGGGAACATGCATGGGTCAAAAGTCAAAGACACAGTTGACTTTTCCCGCGAAACCCTAATTGTGGTTCTGATGAACTTGAAACTTGTTGATCAAGCTTCTTGGATTAATCCATTGTTACAAATGGGTCAATGTAGTGTATTAGGGACCCTCAAATCATCTCTTGAAGTCTTGGCTCATGTTTTGTCCCAAAAGTCAACTTAGGAGTGAATTAGGTCAAGAAACCCTAATTCCTGATTTTTTATGAATGCATCCCCTGAGGCAAAATTGACTTGATGATTGGGTTCATGATGTTCCATGGAGTATATTAGGTTATGCTTTAAAGCATTGGCTCATGCCCAGAGGAAAATTTCCATCTGGAGGCCCCAGTCGACCAAAACTCTAATTTGGTGACACTGGCGATCTTGAGGCTTGATCCACTTAGATTGTTGCAACCCTGTGCTTAATCCTTGATGTGGGAGTCCTCTTGATCCATTGTGGATGATTTAGAGGTTTATACAAGTTGAAGATCATGTCATTCCTTGATTGATCCTTTGTCTAAGAGCTCTGAGAGGGCTTGAAACCCTAAATTTGATTGTAGTGGATGCCCACCCATCTTTGGGGAGACTAATGAATATCAAAGTTCATCCATATTGTGATGATAATTTTCACAGTGATGGGAAATCTTAGTGGTCAAAATTTGGGGTATGACATCAGGCTCCCAAATGGGTAAATCGTCCATGGGATCGTACGAGCTGTAGTCAGAGTCATTTTTTATCGCAGCCTCAGCTTCTAACGAATTGGGAGGAGCAAGGCATCCTTCAGTATTGTCATCTTCGTAGGCCATCCTGTTGTCTGACTTTGGTATATATCTGAAGTTCTGCTGTGGATTGCAAAAGGGTATTTACGTCTCTTCTTGCAATATATAACCATCATTGTTGAAGTATGATTTCCATTCTTCATCTTGATCGGAAGAAGTGTCCTTAAAGTCATCTCCTTTGATGGTGTCCACTTCTTGAGAAATGGGGTGGAGGAGACCTCCGTTGCGGAAGAAATCTTGAATAGGAAGAATGGCTTCGTCCTTCTTCATAGTTTTGGTGAATTCCTGAGAGAAACCAAGGCCTTCTCTCGCTTTGTTATTGGTAGGAATCACAATTTGTCCCCATCCTTTGGTGGTTCCACTTTCCATTACTCGAAGAGCGTCCTTGTAAGAGGAAATAGAAGCTTCTTTTTCTTGACTGTCCTCTTTATTTACAAAAAGTGTCTGGAATTGAGTTCTGAGGATCTTTTCTGGTTCCACGTAGGAAAATGTTGATAGATTTCTTACAATCAAAGCTCGCTCGCCACATACTGTAACCAATTTGTTATTCTTTCCAAACTTTAGCTTTTGGTGAAGTGTTGAGGTGACTGCTCCTGCTTCATGAATCCAAGGACGTCCTAGCAAACAACTGTATGCTGCTCGTATATCCATTACTTGAAAGGTGATTTAAAAAGTGTGAGGACCAATGGTAATGGGAAGGTCAACTTCACTAATAACTGTCTTTATGGATCGGTCAAAAGCTTTGACTACGATCTCGCTGCCTCTCATGGGAATGCCTTGAAAGGATAACCACACAAGAGTCGATTTTGGCATGACATTCAGGGATGAACCAGTGTCTAATAGTACGCTATCCAGAGCATCGTCCATACAATTGATTATGATATTGAGTGCCATGTTATGATTTTTACCCTCCTCTAGGAGCTCTTCATCACTGAAGCCTAAGTTATTATAGGCAGTAATGTTTGCAACGATGCTATCAAACTGATTCACTGTTACGTCTTGTTCCACGAAGGCTTGTTCCAAAACCTTCTGTAGAGCCTCCCTGTGAGCTTTTGAACTCAGTAGAAGAGATAATACAGATATCCGTGAAGGAGTATGCAACAACTGATCCACAATGTTGTATTCACTTTTTTGAATTAGTTTCAAAATCTCATCCTTGTTATTTATAGGTTCTGTGTTGCTTGATTGGCCTATCTGCTTATCGGGGACTTCCATTTAAGGTTCCTTCTCCCCAGTAATTTCTTCAACTCCTTTGTTGAATACCCGACCACTTTGGGTGACTCGGCTTATATCAGCGATATTGATAATGGATGGCAGTGGAACTTCTTTTCCATCTTCTATCATAGTGGCATTGTACTTATAAGGAACGACTTTCTCTGATTCGTATGGTATCAGACATGGCAAGTAAATGACCAAAGGAGTCAAGTTGGTCTTACTACTGTCATAATTGACCTCTATTGGTTCCAACTTTGGGATACCGGGAATTTTTCTTCCATCAAAAGGGACTTCAATGTGCTTTGGTTCACTGAGCAGAGGAATTATGGTGTAAACATCTTAAATTCCAAAATCAGTGGGTTCTCTTTTCTGGAATGTCGTGGTGGCCTTTCGATCTAATAGTCTTTGAGTCTCATCCTGGATGAGGAGGCAACCATGTCGGCTTTTGTAGGGCTTTTTGTAAGTTGGGTGATCATGGTGATTCGGACCAACGCAGTCAGGTTCATGCAAGTTTTTGACTGAAGATTCTATGTCACAAATTGCGTGCTGTTACGGGTAACCTTGCATTATATTAATTGACTGATAATCCTCCATTCTGCGTGGTATGATCTCTCCTCGGTCTATCTAATTCTGGAGAGTTGTCCGTACGAAGTAACATCCTTGATCATTTTCTAAACATATCCCGCAACGCTCATAATTGTGGGGTGGTATACGACCCTGTCCACTCTGTATGCAATGCATCTTAACTAAATATGTTTCCAACAAGCGAATATCACAGGTTTTACATCTGCTTGGGCTCCCATCAGTTATGTTGATTTGATCTGTATTCAAGTTATGATATACTGGAAGCCACCAATGGTCCAACAGATGTTGAAGAGCTCTTTGTATGACTAGACAACCTTGATTATCTATAGATCAGATTTTGTAATCTTGGTAGTTGTGTGATGTTAAAAAGCTAATTTTGACTTGTTTGGCGTGTAATTCTACCAAATTGGTGTTTATCAAGCGGATGTCGAAGATTAAAACCCAGTCTGGACCTTCATCAATCGTGTTGATTTGATAGTTGTTCCTCCCATGATAATCCTGAATCCATCCTAGATCCATTTGACGTTGGAGAGCTTCCCATACAAAAGAACACCCCTGATTATCCTTTTAAAAAATTGAACAAGCGTTATAATCATGCAACGGTAGATGATGGTGTTGACTTTGTCTGGTGTGCATTGCCACCAAGTTTGCGTTCATCAAGCGAATGTCAAAATTTTGAAAAATGCCTGGGCATCCATAAACCATATTTACACCGCGGATTCTGTGATCCTGGATCCAGCTTAGATCCATTTGCTCTTGAAGGGCTGCATGTACAATGCTGCACCCTTGGTAGTTCTTGGAACAAATGTTGCATTAATGATAGTTGTGAGGTGGTACATGGCCGTATCCACTTTTTCTGCAATGCATCTTAACCATATTTGTTTCCAGTAAGCGTACACCATAAATTTGGTAACTTTTGCTAGGACCTTCGTCAATTAAATTTATAGAAGCTTTCTCATGCTGAGGTAACATATTCCTTTAAATGTTCGGATAAAGACAAAACTCTGTTCATGACAAGTCTTTGTACATCAGATTTAAAACTGAAATAGTTCTCGATGTTATGCCCTGGTGCTCCTTGATGATAAACACAGAATTGGTCAGCCTTGAACCAATAAGGGGGATTCTCAGGAATGGCAGGAGGAGTCCTGGTTTGAATGTGCCCTTTTGCTAACAAAACTGGGAACAACTCTGCATATGGCATTGGTATAAGATCAAAACCTGGTGACCTTGAGATACGATTGTTGTTGTTATATTGCGGGCGAGCCTGCTGAAGAGGTTGTTGCTGCCTTTACTGATACTGTGGTTGTTGAATTTGATGATTTTGAGAAGTTTACGGTTGATATGCCGGAGTTAGCACTGAGTTGATAACAGGAAATACTGTTGCTATCAGCCGAGGTTGGTATCTTCTTCTTTGCTTACCCTATGAGATAGTGCTGATATCTTGCTCTTTCTTCTTTTGGAAAGTGCTCCCATACCTCTTGCTACTACCGGATGGTTCTGCATCTTTAACCAATCGCCCTTCTCAGACTGCTTCCTCAAGGTGTACTCCCATGTTCACCATCTAGGTGAAGTCACTAGGCACACTTGTGACCATTCGGTCATAATAGAATGAAGTCAAAGTTTTCAAGAAGATTTTTGTCATTTCTTTCTCCTAAAGAGGAGGACAAATCTGGGCGGCAATTTCACGCCATCTCTGAGCGTATTCTTTGAAGCTTTCCTTATCCCTTTGAGGCATAGCCCTGAGTTGATCCCTATCAGGTGCCATATCTAAATTGTACTTGTATTGCTGAACAAAAGCAGCCCCAAGATCTCTGAAGGTACTGATATTTGTACGGTTTAACCCCATGTACCATTTGAGTGCAGTACCAGTTAAACTGTCTTGAAAGTAATGGATTAGTAACTGTTGATTTTCCATCTGGGTAGACATCTTTCGAGCATACATCACCAAGTGACTTTGAGGGCAGGAGTTGCCTTTGTACTTTTCAAAGTCAGACACCTTGAATTTGTATGGTATTTTAACATTTGGGACTAAGCAGAGATTGGCAACATCTTTCCCAAACAAGTCATGTCCGCGAATAACATGAAGTTCCTTATGTATTTCCAAGAACTTTTCTTGGAATTCATCCATCCTTTCATATACTCTTATATCCCTGCTTGGAGCGGCGTGAAAGATCTGTTCTTCTGGAGTAGTATGTATCACAGGTTGTGGTACATACATTATTGTTGCGGCTCTTGATGCTTTGGTGACCTAAAGTTTGTAACCTTCAGGTATATGGGTCTCTATTGTAGCTCTTGCATCTTCATTTACCTGAAGTTTGTAACCTTCAGGCCTGGAGACTTCGGCTGTAGCCCTTGGGTCTTCAGTGACCGGGGGTATATATCCTTCAGGCATAAAATTAAAAGGCATGCCCTAGGGAAAACCTTTAGGCATGTTGTGCTGAGATAGACTGACGAGTACTTTAAAAGTTGGTGCGAAGACAATTTCTGAGATCACAGTCCTTTGAGACGGTTGATCCTGAGCTGTTGCCATTGTTTCTATCATGACGTTGAGTCTTTCCATACTTTCTTTTAGAGTAGTGACCTCCTCTCTTAGTACTCTGTTTTCTTTCTCAAGATCTTCCATTTTCTTCTGACGATTGGCCCGAGTGTTGTATGAATGAGACAGTTTGACTCTAAAGTGAAAAATATGTGTAAGTTTTCTTATGAAAGACGTGAAATGCTAGAATGATGCATGATGTGCAAAGGATGCAAATGCCCCCTTTTTTATTAAAAAAAAGAACTTTCAACAATTATATTGTAAATACCATTCAGTGGATAATACAAACATTGATACTTTTATTTGAGAAACTGAAAGGATTACAAAAGTACAATATTTATAATGCAGAAAAAGGGAAACTAAGCGTATAGCTATTTAAGGATTTATCTTTGATGAGGTTCAAAACCCTTGTTGCAGACTTTTTTTCCGCTTCTTGAGCCGGGGTTCCTCAATCATTGGTGGGTTGATGATCTTTTGCCAAGTGAAAGGGGGGAGTAAACTTTCCCGTTCTTTTTGTCTCTCCACAGCATGCTGCTCAAGTATCTCAATCAGAGCATCTTTTTCTTTTAGTAGTTCTTGGATCTTTGTGTTCTCCAAGCTGACAATTTGATATTTGTTCTTCCAAGAATTCTTTTTACGTTGAGTTTTGTTAAACGCAACCAGAAGTTTCTCTGTGTCGTTCATGAATTAGGCAATAGATTCCTTTAGGGGAAACACTTCCTGACGAGGGTAAGGCGTCCTCAACTTGATGGCACTAGTTTGTACCCATTGGCGATAAGGCTCCGTAGAGATGCAATTTGATTTTCCCAAAGATTCTCTTCCTTTTCTGTGAATATGATGCCAGGCATGCACAATTTCTTCTTTAAGTGCTCTGTTATTTTCTCTTTCGTTAAAGAAAAGACCTTCCATATGAATGTTGTACGATATGTTCTTCATATGGTAACCAAGCTGACGACGAGCTAAAATTGGGTGGTAGTTGATCCCTCCTTTAGTACCAATGAGGGGTACATTAGGGAAACGTTTACAACTGTCAATGATCTTTGTTTCGTCATAGACCCGATTGTACCAATCTATGTCAGAGTGAGTGAGAGACATAATCTTTTGTGACCATCGCATACCACTTTGAGGTCCCAAAAAGCAACAGATTTGGGTAAGTGAGAAATAAACCATCTGTAGAGTAATGGTACACAGCATGTAATCATCCCTCCACTATACAAGTTCCTTAGATGCACTGAGTGGTAAGCATCTACAAGCAAAGTTGGGACTGGATTCTCAATTAAGAATATCCTGATAACATTGACGTCGACGAAGTTGTCAATGTTGGGAAAGAGGAATAATCCATAAATGAGTAGGACAAAGATATCCTTGAAAGTAACCATGTTTCCATTACTGGCAAAGTATTGGGCTCTTTCCATCAAAAACTTAGTCGGTAGACCTTGGATTCTTTCCTTGGTGGTCATGTGGGTTTTGATATCTGAAACTTCCAATGTTTGATCTTTGGGAATCTCCTCCAAGCCAGAGAATGGGTCTTGGTCAGAAATGGGTAAATCAATCACCTGAGAGTATTCTTCTAATGTTGGTGTGAGCTGATAATCTGGAAACGTGAAGCAGTCGTACACCGGATCGTAGAACTAAACCAATGTAGATAGGACTCCTTCCACCATGTTGATTTTTAAAAGGGACAAAAGCCCTCCATACTTAGCTCTGAAAGCTTCAGGATTAGTAATCAACCTTCCCAATCTTCTCAGGTCTTCCAGTTTTGGACTTCTGAAGGTGTACTTCTGAGGTTTTCTTCTACCAAAATCCATAGCATAATTTCTGATATTGGCAACAATCTGTTTAGTTCTTGAAAAAAAATTGAAAAAGTTTTAATGAATGCATGAATGCATGTATGCACAAACACAGATATTTACAAACATGGGTTTAAGGGTTTATCGTCACGAGCATGGAGTCATGGATCTACCCACCCCAAAGGTATGTACCAGGGGTTTATTTTGTACCTGTAGAACGGGTTCTAACAAGGTTCCCAAAATCACTGACCCCTATTTAGGATATTACCAGCAAACCGATTAACTCATGAGAGCTGAAGTATCCTCAAGATGAATCTCATTTGAGTGTAGTATTGTGTATCAACTATTTCCGATAATTACCGCACTACATCCTAAAATGGTCAAGTGGGTAAAAGGTTACTAAAGTACTTAGGTTCTTAGGTTCCCCAATGGAAAAAGTAATGTATTCACGACTTGCTCGCTTAACATCAGTAATTCCAAGAGGGTACCTCCACTGAGCTGGCGGATTTTCAAGTTGGCTTATTCGGGATTCACTCCCTATAAGCCTTCTTGATTATACCACCTCCTATCTTAAAGTATGTTCTCAAGTCCAAGTTAGGACCTTTCCTCACCACATGTGTATTAATCACATTCCCAAAATACATTTAAACAGATAGGGCAAGTAAACAGATAATATGGAAAATGAAATGATATTGACAGTAAATAAGAAAAAGTGCAAAATAGGTTGGACCCTTTTAGGGGATGGGAAAGTCCCCAGTGAAGTCGCCATTTTTCTATGGACCGATTTCCATGACCCCACCCATCCTGAGATGGCGAGACTCTCGTGAACCGTGCTTGTGCCACTTTCTAATTTTTAATATTTATCCTATGATGCTTAAAAGGAAGGGGAAGAAATCTAAACTAACCCTGCGTGCAAATGTTTTCCCTACAAATGCAAAAAGATCTGGAATCGGGGTCAGTTATACTAAGGGAAGCTTTTAACACCCTAGGTATCTATAGTACTTTATAGGAACCTTTTGTACTCTTTTTACTATCAGTTATATTATCTTCTTCAAATGTTTACTGTTTGATTGGGGAAGTTCTAACCTGTGGATGAGAATGAGAATGTGAGATGTTTTGGGAGTTTTTGTTTTATGAAAGGTACGGGGACCTAAGAGTTTTTATTTAAAGGTGTGCTCGCTAAGATCTCGCAATCTTATGCCTACGTATCCCCAAAAAAAGAGACTTTGGGAAATCATAGCGTTCGTAGTTCCACCTAACTATGGGTGGAATTTGTTTCTTGTTTAAATCCCAAGATGATGAAGCTAAAAGGGGTATTTGTTGGTTTTGAAAGAAAAGACAAATTGTCATTCTTAAGGGAGATATCTCACCTATTCATCACAAACATTTGAGAATAAAGTCATAAGGGAAGAAGCTTTGAACTTGGATGTTAAAGAATCCTAAGCAACGCCACATCTTCCTTTATGAGTCTTTGCATGCTAAGATAAGGACTTTAACTTGGATATAGTATCAACAAGTGTGCCACTTACATCACTTAGATGAAAGAAAAGTTTTGGACCATGATAAGAGAAGGACTCCAGCTTAGATTTTGAATCAACAAGTGTGCCACTTACATCACTTATATGGAGAAAAAGTTTTTAATGTTTGATTTTGAATTGTGGTGTATAGAAGACATGCCTTCCTACAGAGATGATTTAATGTCTCATCTCTGGGGAGAAGTTGAATTATTTAAGTATCTTGTTTAAAGCCCAAGATATGAAGCTAAAAGGTTTGTTTTTATCTTGTTCAAAGCCCAAGATGTGAAGCTAAAAGTTTTGTTGGCCTGAGAGGAGGCTGACCTAACTGGGGTTGAGTTTTGAATTGATGGTATCTTGTATGAAGCCCAAGATGTGAAGCTATGATGCTTGGATAAAGCCCAAGAGGAGGCTATGATGAAGTTGACTTCATATAAGGGGAATTAGGGTTTAAGTTGTAGTTGAGAGAGCCCTAATGTTCTGAGCTAAGTCTAAACTAAGGATGAAGTGTTATAAATGTCAAGAGAAACTTAATGTGAATAAGTATTGAAAGTTGTGATGGGTTTTACACTCTTGATAGAGGCTCGTGATTTTTGAAGATGAAGTGTTATAAATGTCAAGAGAAACTTAATGTGAATAAGTATTGAAAGTTGTGATGGGTTTTACACTCTTGATAGAGGCTCGTGATTTTTGAAATTGTGATAGGTCTTACACTCTTAATAGAGGCCCATGAGTTTGAAATGTAATGGGTTTTAAACTCTTGACAGAGGCCCATGAGTTTTGAAATTGTGATGCCACTAGGGTTATGTTTGATGGGAGTTGAAGATTGAGGTTTGGATAAATGAAAAGCTTTTGAGAAAATTGAAGAAAGTTTTGAGGAGGAGGGGAGGGACTTACAGTCTAATAGAGGCCCAACGTGTTTCCAAGATTTTTGAAAATTGAAATGTGATGGGTCTTACACTCTAACAGAAGCCCATGAGTTTTGATTCAAATGTGCATCAAACAAAGAGATATATTTGTCATGATAAGAGTTTATGAAGGAAATACCTGAACATGTAAGCAATGATTTAATCCATGGGAGCAATTACAGAGAAGTTTAAGCAAGTATATGTATTCAAGATGAATTGAGGATCCAATGAATATAGAAAGGGAAACAACCAAGCATATTTTGAACAAAAAGAAAATGTTTATGACAACAATAAGTGGATGAAGATGTAAACATACAAGAGATGACATGTGAGAATACTTAAAGATGACAAGTTTAAAGTTTAAAATCATGTGAACAAGTTGAGGCATTTATTGAACATTTAAGCATGGATATAAGTTGAACATGTTAAGACAAGTTGGTAAGAACCAAACATGGATATTAGGGTTCAATCATGGTCTTATACAACGTAGGAACATCACAAAGGTTCATACAAACAAACATGTATACAAAGGCATTTCCAAGACAAAATTCAAGTGTTTAGGAACACATAATCATGGTATAATCAACACAAAGGCAAACATGCACATTTATGGTTATGTAAACATGTAAAGAACATCTCATGTTAAGGCAAAATAGTCAAGCAAATAGCTCATGGTATGGACAAAGTTCAACATATACTTTTAATATGTAGACATGCATAAAAGAGGTATAAAACCCAAGTAATAGCATAATGAACAATTTTACAAGATCAAACAACCTTTCTACAAAGTGTATGTGATCCACAAAAAGTAATATGTACAAGAGAAACTAGGGAATCAATCAAAAGAATCAAGAGAAACTCATGAAAACCCTAAAAATACCACACAGTTTAGGCATTTATAAATGCATCAAAAATAAATATTTTTGGCATATTATTTTCATAAATAGAAAATAGACATTATCATGAACAATTTTCAAAAATAATGGGTTAAAAATGATAAAAAATGAGAAAGTTATGATAGTTTGAAAATACAAAAGAAAGTGAAACAATAAACTGATAAAAAAGGTGGGAAATAGTCCCCATGGGACTTAAACTCAGGTCACTTCGCTTGCAGCACAAAACCAAGATCAATCCTACCACGCTCGCATTGTGAACATATAGGGTTAGCAAGGTATTATATGTGTTATTCAGTTGGAAAATCCAGAAAAATAAAAGAACTGGGGCGAGGGGGATTCGAACCCCAGTTCTGGTGGTGACAATGTACATAGGGCGCGCAGGTTTAACCACTGGGGTGGTGATACATCCGTTGTATCACCCCCAGCCATTAATTGATAAGGCTAAGGTGGATTTAGGCCTGGCTAGAAAGGCGCCATTGCCAATGTCTTGCCCAACAAGACCTAGTTTCCTACCAAATGCAAGAAGGACCATAACTTGGTCAATTCTCCATGAAATTAAAAGATGTAAAGACCTAACTTGCTTGAAATTTCATGAGGATCACAGTGGTGGTGTTAGATTTTTCTAAAAATGTCTACATTTTAAAACCCGATAGTGGTTGCTAAAATGATGCATTTTTGCAAGTTCTATGCCAAATCTCTGTACAGTCAACAATAGCACTTAAAATTGGTTCAAACACAACACGTATAACATACAAGACATGTTCAAACTCAATGTACATCAAAGCAATGCATATTTAACAAAGTACCAAGTTCTAGTGAAACTTACCTCTTGAAGCACAAAGCCAACTTCCAAGATACTTGTTACAGAAGTGAATGAATGCCTTGGACACCTCTATTAGACCCCTTGGAAGCTTTTAGGATGATCAGAATCCAAAGAAAACCTCTGGAATAGAAAGTGACTTCTTCTTGCAAAATGGTCAAAAGTGACCAAAATGGAAACTCCACCAAATGATGTTACAGTTGAGAAACTATTGTTGGAACAATTTAAGGATGTTATTTAGAGTGTGTTTGAAGTGTTGGATGGTTTTGAAATGGACTGAATCAAGACATGGCTTGTAAAATGCAAAAAGTCAAAGATATGAGGTTTTGACAGTTGACTTTTGGATTCTGGTGTTTTGAGGTGAAGATGAAGGTTTGAACACCTTCAAGGGATGATTTGTGATGTGTTTGGATGGTTGTTTTAGTGGTTTAAGCTCTGGTTTTGAAAGCTCGAAGCTTACTCTTTGGAGTTTTGAAAATTTGAAGTGAAAGAGGGAGAATGAGAAAATAAGTGTTATGATTGTTTTGGTGTGTTTTGAATGATCAAATGTGGTCTCTATTTATAGGGGAGCAAATTTGTTTTGGAGGAATAGTGCTGGTTTGAAGGATGAGTTCATTGTTCAATGGTTTTGGCAATATATCATTACTTCCTATCCAAGGTACATTATCTTCTTCCACTAGCCTAGCTATGCTTTTGACCAATTCCACATTCTGCAGATGGTTTTATTGTTGTTTAAGAGAGAATCTTGACTAGTGGGAGTGATATCTTTGACAGTGCATTGTTCCACATAAATGCACCTTGAATTTGAGGCTTTCTTCCACTTTCAATGAGAATCTTCATGATCAAATGGCTTTATCTTGCAGGTTCAGCATGACCAACAAAGATTTCTGTTGAATTGAGTGCACATTAGTCTTATGTAATCACTCCAAGTTGGACTCAAAATCGTGTGGTAAAAGAAAATGCCAAATCTTCCTTGCAAAACAGTTGCATCAAGGCATCTTGTGCACTCCATATCTCCTTGCTCAAATGGAATTAGATTGTGTTTTTGGACATTTTGGAAAGCTGGTATATCATAATTCAACTTATATGTTTGCATTTGGTCTTGATTCATCTTGGATCTTGGAGAAATATGGCCTCAAGTTGGTTAAAACACAAAACAGATTTTGTCCAAAATTTCTCTAAGTGTCAAAGTTCAAAAGTGTGGAAACCCTAACTTCATGGCTTCATATCTCAAAATCTATGAACTTTTTGGGAATTCACCCTAAGTAACAAAGTTGTAGTATGTAACAAGCTCTTCAATTTGATCTTTGGATCAAATAAAATGGTTGCTTGGTTTGGGAGTTATGACCTTGCAAAGTTTGCTCCAAATTAGGGTTTTCTTCATAACTTAGAAAAATTTCATTTCTTCATGTTTGCCTCTTTTGCAAGTTACCTCACTTTTCTTGATTTTTCTTGATCAATCATGATCCAAATCACATATTAACATTGTTCTTGGCTTGAAGAGACCATGTTTGACCAAAAACTCTAAAAGTCAAACTTGATTTTGGGCACAATTGACTTTTTTGTATCAGATGAATCTTGAACTTTGTGATCCTTTATGAAATCAAATCCTTGGGATAATTTAAACATCATGGATGGATTCCAATGGTGTTTTTGAGCGTCTTGAATCATGTCCCAAGATTTGAGATCATGCCTTGCTCAACAGTCAAAGGTATGGTTGCCTTTTCATCAAAACCCTAATTTGTGGTCCAAATGAATTTGAATCCTTGCATTGTTTATGAATCAAGTTCTTTGGATCAATCCAATCATATGAATGAACAAATATGATGCATTTGATGTTCTTGAAACATATCTTAAGGTATTGGATCATGCCTTGCTCAAAAAGTCAACCCATGGATTGATTAGGTCAAAACCCTAATTTTGGTGCACTGAGGATCTTGAGGCTTGTTGATTTTGAAATGAGGCAATGTTGTACTTTATTATTGATGAATGAGAGGTTGAGTAAGTTGAAGGTCATGCCCTTTCTTGTTTGATTCTTTGCCTGACTCTTCTTTAAGGCTCAAAACCCTAATTGGTAATCAAATGAAACAAACAAAAATCTCTGTATCTCCAAATGGGTTAGTAATGCATAAAAGTATACACACATATGATGAAAATGATGTGGGATCTTAGGGTCAAAAATTAGGGTATGATAGATGGAAACGACTCTTCGTAGGTCATGGGAATCGGATTAAAATTCAGCTTCCTTTGAACACAATTCTGGTTGTTGTACTGTGGTCGAGCCTGCTGAAAAGGTTGTTGATGTTGTTGATGTTGAACTGGTTGTAAAACCTATTTTTGTGGTTGATATTGTTGTGGCTGAACACGCTGTTGTGTGAACTGCGACTGATAGGCTGAAGTATTGATAACTGGAGAAACAGATGCTACATGCTGCTGTTGGTATCTTCTTTTAGACCTACCATGATGCACAACACTCACCTCCTGTTCTTTCTTCTTTGTAAAGCTACTTCCATGCTTCTTCAAGCTACTAGAAGCACCTCCTTCTTTGGCCAATCTGCCTTCACGGACCCCTTCTTCTAGTCGCATTCCCATGTTTACCATTTCAGTAAAATCACTGGGAGCAATAGCAATCATTTTCTCGTAGAAAAACGAAATCAAATTCTTCAAAAAGATCTTAGTCATTTCTTTCTCCTCCAAAGGTGGGTAGATTTGAGTAGCCACCTCGCGCCACCGTTGCGCATACTCTTTGAAACTCTCCTTGTCTTTCTGAGCCATAGCTCTCAACTGATCTCTATCTGGCGCCATATCAACATTGTACTTATACTGCCTAATGAAAGCTTCACCAAGGTCATTGAAAGTACGGATCTTCGCACTGCCTAAACCCATGTACCATTTGAGGGCAGCACCGGTTAAACAGTCTTGAAAGTAGTGAATTAACCGCTGATGATTATCTGTCTGGGTAGACATCTTTCGAGCATACATGATCAAATGGCTCTGAGGAGAGGAGTTGCCCTTGTATTTCTCGAAATCTGGTACTTTGAACATATGTGGAATTTTAACATTAGGAACTAAACAAAGATCTGAAGCGCTCTTGCCAAACAAGCCCTTCCCTCAGAGGGCCTTGATTTCCTTCTGCATTTCTAGAAATTGATCTTGAAACTCATCTAACCTTTCATCCACTCCCACACTTTCACTTGGAGCGGTATGGAACATGGGCCCTTCATTGTAAGGATTAACATGTACCACGGGAGGTGGCACAGACATCATAGCAGTAACGACCGGAGCTTCGGTAGCTTGCGGATGATACCCAACTGACATGAAGTGGGGAGGCATGCCCCAAGGGAAACTGGGAGGCATCAGATACTGAGGATCATTGACTGATTCCACAAAAATGGGCTCGGAGACGATTTCAGAAATCACGGTCCTTTGAGCAGTTTCTCTAGAATTAGGCGACTGATTCTGAGCAGCCGTCATAGCTTCCATCATGTTGGTGAGTATTTCCAAGCTATCTTTCAGAGTGGTGGCCTTTTCTCTCAGTTCTCTATTTTCTTGCTCAAGATTTTCCATCCTTCTTTTCTGACCTATTCGGGTGTTGTAGTGATGATTCAGCTTGTCTATTGGAGAGAAGAGACATGGGTAAGGACCTGGAATGCAAGAAAATGCAATGCTAAATGATGCATGTTGTACAAATGCGAATGAATTTTCAAGGAACTCAATAGTTATATCACAAACATAAAAAAATGGATAACACTTTTAAATAGCTGAAAAATCTCATTTCATTAATAAACTTTGAAGGGTTACAAATGGAGTACAACTTTCAAAAGTCCTAACAAAGTGGAAAATACATGAAAATGGAAATCAGAAACCCTAATAAATACCATGAGAAGATCCAACCCCTCCTTGCAGTTTCCTAGTGAGCTTTTTGATCTACTCCTTCATCTCAGCCTTCTCAAGTATGAGCTTGTCGACGACCAACTTCCAAGCAACTGATGATGGAGGAGTGTCTGAACTCTGAATAGCAGGAGCTGATGGGATTCCAGAGGAAAATAAATCATCTTGCACCTTCCTTTTCTTAGTAGCAAGTCCTTCTTCACCCTTCTTTAAAAGCTTCTGAAGTTCTGCATTCTCATTGTTGACAACCTGGTATTTGTTTTTCGAAACGTCTCTTTCTCGTTGCGCCTTAGTTAAAGCAATCTTAAGCTTCTCTGCATCAGTCATAAAGATCAAGGTAGGCTCTTCTAGCAACTATAGGTAGAAGATTTTGATGGCATTAATGTCAACAAAGTTGTCAACATTAGGGAAGACAAACAATCCATAGATAAGAAAGGCAAGAATAGCCTTAAAAGTATACATACTCTTCATGTCAGCAAAATACCGAGCTCTATCCATCAAAAACTTAGTGGGCAAGCCAAGAATTCCTCCCTTAGTAGTCATGTGAGCTTTGATTTCTGACATCATCAAGTGAGTGGCTTCTGCAATGTCTTGAGGCTTAAGGGTCTCCTCCAAACCAGAAAATGTGTCTTGATTAGAGATATGTAATCCAAGCAAGCAAGAATATTCCTCCAATGTAGGCATGAGCTGATAGTATGGAAATGTGAAGCAGTGGTATATTGGATCATAGAACTGCATCAAAGTAGCAAGAATTCCTTCCACCATGTTGAGTTTTAGAAGAGATAAGAGTCTTCCATGCTTGTTCTTGAAAATCAATGGATCAGCAACCAATCCTCCCAGTTTCCTTAAATCTTCCAGCTTAGGACTTTTGAAAGTGTACTTCTGTGTTCTTCTTCTTCCAAAATCCATGGTAAAACCTATGATGTTTGCAAAAGATAACCCTAAGTTCCTTGAAAATTTGGTTATAAATGGTGCATGAATGCATGGATGTATGAATGCAAAAACACACATATACACAAACATATGGGGTTTAAAGGTTTAACGTCACGAGCATAGAGCCATGGGCCTAACCATCCCAAAGGGTATGTACTAAGGGTTTTATGTACCTGCAAGACAAGGTTCTAACAAGTTCCCAAAGTCATTGATCCATTTTTCGGATATTACTAGCACACCGATTACTCGAAAATCAATAATATTCTCAAGAGAATCTCATTTGAGTGTAGTATCGCGTATCAACTATTTCAGGTTTACACCCTCATAGTCACCGCACTACATCCTAAAAGGCCAAATGGGGTAAAGGGATACTAAGGTCCTCAGCTTCTTGGGCTCCTAGTTCGAAAGTAGCAAATGTTTTCACGATTGCTCGTTTAACAAATACCACCCTCAAGAGGGCCTCCACTGAGCGGGGGATTCTCAAGTCAGCTTATTCGGGATTACTCCCTAAAAGCCTTCTTGACTATACCACCCTTCCTAACTTATTTATATTCTCAAGTATGGGTTAAGACTTATCTCACCACAATTGGATCACCCAAAGAAACTCAAGCACATAGCAAACAAATATATACAAACATATACAAATAACACAAATCAATCAAGATAGGTTTAACCCTCTTAGGGAATGTTCCCTAGTGAAGTTGCCATTTCTGTCGCGGTGAGAATCGGAGACCATAGCTATTGAGTTAGTTAGGCTTCACAAATCTTAAGATATCACCACTGATCTTTAATTTATCCAAAGGAAGGGAAAAAGAAAGAATAACCCATAAATGTGCAATGTAAAACAAAGCAATAAAGAGATCTAAGGTACGGGGGTTGGTTATACTAAGGGAAGGTATTAACACCCAAAGTATCTATAGTATCCTATAGGAACCTCTTATTGTATTGTGTTATGGTTAAAAGTTGTTTGCTATTTGGGACTGATTGGGGAGATAAGAAGAGAAGTGTTTTTTATTGTTTTTGTGTTTGGCAAGACACAAAGTCTTGTGCCTACGTACCAATAAAGGATCAAAACCTCGTAGTTCGAGGTAAAAATTGAAAAGGGTTTGTTAAGGTGGATTTTAATGAAGAAGAGACAAGTTGTCATCTTAAGGATAATACTCAACTTAACCACCACAAACATGTGGAAGAGGGATCTTTGCTTCACATTGAGAGAAGGGCTCCAAATTGGATATATAATTAACAAGTACGCTACATACATCTCTCAAGTGGAAAAGAATCAACATTTTTCTCAACAATGTCATGGGGTAGGAGAATTATATCTCAACTAGGGATGACTAATGTCTAATCTATTTTGGAAAGGTTTCAAATTGAAAAAGTCAAAGTGGCAAAAGGTTTGAATTAAAGTTTGTGTCTTTTAGTCTTTGTGAAAAGGTTTCAATATGCTTAAGATGTCTTGAAGCATTTGTTGAGAAAAAGAGTTTGAAAAATCAATGACCTAAAGTCAAGGTTTCTACTGAAAGATATTTTGAGTTTATGAAAGGGGAACCCTATTTGAATTGTCTAAGTTGATTCATCCTAAAGGGAAACTTCCTAAGGGATAGCAAGTTAAGGATTACAAATCATACAAAATGTGCACAAGAATGATATAAAAATGCATATGAAAAATGACAATTGTGTCAAAAATAAGTCCCTCCCTTGGATTTAGGCAACTTGTATATACAAGTGTACACAAAAATTCAACAAAGGAAATAGACATGAGAAACATGGTATAAGTAAGATTATCATGGTTCATCAATCATGTACAAGGATTATAAACAACATATTTGATCATGCTAAAGCTTAAACTACAACATTCATATGAAAAAGAAACATGGACCTATCAACCATCAAGGCACATTTTTTACAAACTTCATCAATACATGGGCAAAGGCATACATAATACATGACCTAAACAAAGATAAAATCAACATGTCATTAAGAACCAAACATTCTATCACAACTTATTCACATGAAGACAATATTGACACAAGATCAAAGGACAAAAGCATGGTCTCATCATGAATCTTAGGTTAACAACATGATCACACAAACCCTAAATGCTAGACAATTTGAAACAAGCATGCATAATGTAAGCAACAATATTTTAAAATTATAAAAGCAAAAAATAACATTAAAGCAAACTTGTACATGAATATAAGACCTAATAGATAAATGAGGAACAAGTATAATCGGGCTTAAAGTGTATTGGTAAAAATAAAAGAAAATAAAATGTTTTTTGTAATTTTTAAAGAAAATAATTAAAATGAAATAATGTTTATCAAAAAAAATTTAATGTAAATAAATAAGTGAAATAATAAAAATATTTTTGGTGTTTCTTGGTTTTAAAAATAAAAGGAAAATTACTTAAATGAGATAGAAATAATTAAAGTAAAAGAAATGACAAATTAAAATAAATAAATAAACAAAATATGGGAAATAAAAGAAGAAAAAACTAGGTTGTAAAAAAATGGGGAGCGCTGGGGTTTGAACCCATGCCCCCAAGATCATGCAACAAAACCACAACCACCAGGCCATGCTGTCTGGCCTTGATATTTACTCGCTCCCATAAAATAATATATAATGGAAAGATTAAAAACATGAAAACACGCGCGAATACTTCATCTTCAACCTTGAGAAACTCAGATTGTTTTGAATTTGAACTTTCTTATTTTTGAACCAAATCGAGCAAGTGAATATATCATCTTCATCAGAATTTTAAAAGGAATTCAAAAATGTATTCAAAACTCATTTATATTGTCTCTAACTCAAGAATTTCGCAATGAACCAGATAAACCCTAATTTCTAAAACAAAAATTAAATTCCATATATGTACAATCAATCCACACAAGTTTAGGGCTATTGATCCTTACATCCTAACAAAGAAAATGGTAACTCATATGGATACAATTGATGTCTAGATCATGGAGTTTGAAAAGCTGAAAAACTTACCTATTGGAGTGTGTCCACTGCACCTTCAAATGCTGCTCCAGATACAAGATGGTGATCCCTTTAGCTCTACTAGACCCCCAGAAGTGTGTTTGAATGCCTGACTTACTCTATAATGCCTCCAAATTCATAGCTTGAATCAACTTGCAAATGGTCAAAATGTGAACAATGGTTCCGGTGATGGAGGTGTTACAGTTGGTGTTTGATGATTTGGAAAGTTTGTGTGATGTATTTAAAAGATGTTTGAAGTGGTAGGATGGATGGAAATGTCAAGGATTCTGAGTTATGGAGTTTTAGCTCTTTGGTCAACAATGTGACCAATGGAGGGTTGACTTTCGGCTTTAGGTGTTTTCTAGTGTTTTGGAGGGTTTGAATAGGTTAAGTGGAAGATTTGTGGTGTGTTGGGATGAAAAGTTTGGAGGTTTTGTGGCTGCAATGAGTTTTGACAGGTTTGGAGGTTTTTGGTGAAAGTAATGAACACTTGTAGTTCAAGGTAGGATGCTTTGCAATGCTGAGGTTTTTGGCTTAATTGTTGTGTGTTTAGCATCTGGTATGATGCTCTATTTATAGGAGAAATGATCTGCAGATGATCAATGGACTATGGCATTATTTGGTGGATCAATATCAAAAGCAAAAAGTATGGACAACAAGTACAAAAGGCACTTTTCACTTTCTAGCTTCCAAGTTGACCTTCCCTTATAAGTTTTCAAGGGTTGCACAACTTGTACAAGTTAGCTCTGGCTCAGATCATGCTTTCCTTAATTCATGGAAAGTCGTTGGATGCAAAAGGTACTTTTTGTCCAATGTCTGAAAGTGATTAAAGTTGACATGTTGGATGATGCTTTTGCATGATGAAATAAGATTAAATAGAGTGGGATTTGGTACCAATGGAAATATTTCAAGACAAGGAACAAGTTTCAAGTTGGCCACTTCTCTGAAAATGCTTGGAAGATGGGCAAAACATGTCCAAATTCATGTGAAAATCACTTGTGCAATTCTGCCTTGGGTCAAACTGTCTCACCATGGTCACTTTGCAACCTTATAACTTCATGCTCAAGCAAGATGAGCTTATGCTCTTGGTACCATTAGAAATATGGCATCAAATACTATAACTTTGATGTTGATCACTTGGAAAGAATCACCTTGGATCATTGAGATAATTGGCCAACAAAATTGGACATTTCACTGATTTATACTTAGAAAATTTTCTAAGTATTTGACATTTTCACATCTTGGAAAACCTCAACTTTGATAAACCATAACTTTCAATTGGTAAATGCTTTTGGGTCCATTATTTCACCAATTTGAAGTGTGTGATACCATCTTTAAAATGAGTCCTCAAGTGTTTCCATTGGATGCTTGAGGAAGAAGTTATGGTCTTGGAAAGTAGGGCATTTGATCACAAACCCTAATTTTCACGATGTCATACCCTAAATTTTACCCCTAGATTCAATCATCATTTTCATAACATTCTAGGTCAATAATTCATGCATAATTAACCAATTATCAAGATATTGTTTTAGTTCTTGCTCACCTGTGAACTAGGGTTTTCCCTAAGAGGCTTAAAGGGTTGATCAGTCAAGGTTTTGGATGAATCATCAATAAAACGAGTCCTCATACACTCAAGGGACCTCCCTTAATCAAATATCAAATGCAAATTGGCTTCATTACAAGTTTCTCAAAATTCAAATTCATCTGGCCATAAATTAGGGTTTTTTTAACCAAAGTTAACTGCATCTTTGATTTTTTATCAGAGCATGATCTTAAGCCTTGATACATGATTCAAGGCACTCAAATACATCTTTATAATCCATCCATGATGTTCAAATAGCTCAAGGGATTGAATTCATGGAAGATCAAGAAGTGCAATTCATCTGATATACAAGCCAGTCACTGCAAAGTCAAACTTTGACTTTAGGGTTTTTGATCAAATTTGAGCTTCTTAAGTCAATTTTCAATGGAAACATGTTTAATGATTGAGTTTAATTAAGAAAAATCAAGAGAATTGAGGTTACTTGCAAAAAGGGCAACAAAAGAGAAATTGAATTTTTTCTAAGTTATGGATGCACAATGATTTTTGTCCCACTTGTCAAGGCCATAACTCCCAATCACTACGCAATATAATACCTTTAACATCGCTTTCTTTGGCCTTTAGCAGTGCTTAAAATCGCTGCCTACAGTGGCGCTGCTGTAGGTAAAGGCAGTACTTTTTTTAAATGCAAAAGCGCTGCCTTAGGTCCCCTTTACGCAACCGTTCATGGTGAAAAGCTCTCTATAATGTTACCTTTAGGTAGCACTTTTTAATGGAAAGCGCTTTCGTTTGCCCCCTTTAGGCAGCGCTTTTAAAAACATTATATAATGTATCTTTTCCTTCTGGTTTAGGTAGCGCTTTTTCATAGAAAGCGCTTTCTTTTCCCCCCTTTAGGCAGCGCTTTTAAAAACGTTGTCTTATGTATCTTTTCGTTATACTTTAGGCAGCATTTTTTTTACAAAGCGCTTTCTTTTCTCCACGTAAATAGCACTTTTTAAAAGCACTTTTTTTAAAAATCACTTTTTTAGGAAGCGTTTTTTTATAAGCGCTGTCTATTGTGCACTTTTTTAGGAAGCGTTTTTTGTTAAAAGCGTTGGCATAAGTCTTATTTTTTAATTATAAAATGGCAGCACAAACCATTAGAATTCAAATTTTTATCAAAACTTATCACAAACCTTTTATAATTCAACACAAGCTTTTATTTCAACACATAGGCCTTATATACCATTATAATTCAACATATTAAACCTTATAACAATTATAATTCAACACATAAACCTTATAACCATTATAATTCAACACAAACCTCATACACCAAGAAAACATCCATAATTCTATCCACTTCCAAAACCTTTAACTACTAAAGATTCACCAAACATAATTACAAATTCCATCATTCCTCAATTCACAACAACTTCCAGAACTATACAACAACTTCCAAAACTATTCAACAACTTCCATAACTATTTCTATCTAGTACAGAACATCACAACAACAAAAATCTCTCAGGACCATAAACTTCACACAAAATAAAGAAAGACAATATACCTTATATAATTCTCATCTCAAGAATGTATTGACACCATTCCTCCTTAATTTCTTCTAGTTTATCTTTCGAGTAAGTAGCACACTTAAATTCATCAAAGTACTACATAATATAATATAATATGCATGATTTAGTTAAAACTAATTAATTAGATGAAATATTCGTTAAATATTAAAAATAAATCCTAACTTATAAATCCATACCATGTTTGGAATCTCTATTTGATCCAAATGAATAGTTTCTTTCATAAACCTCAATATGAAATAACCGCAATCTATACCATTACGGTGACGAGGACACTACACATAGAAAAAAATATGAATATATATTAGGATATATAGTTTAACTTGTTTTATCAAGTAGTATCACTATTATAATCAAAATTGTGAAAATATACCTGCACTCTGATCCATGTAATGTTGTTTGCTTTACTCTTTAGTACTCGAGCTTGTCTTTGTGATCAAAATATTTATATAGCTCTAACATAATATAAACGAATATTTAGAATAATCTCACATAAATAAATAACATAATACACACACATATTTAGAACAATCTTATCACTTACGTATCAATCATCTTCTTCATATCTGGGTATTTTGTTTGATCACCATCTAACAAATCTAGATAATATACTATTTCTTTTATCAAATTAATCGCAACCAACAACTAGTGTCCACTGTAAAATAAAACAAAAGTTTAGATGGACATTTTCTACACAACGTCAAAAAACAAAAACTTATAATAAATGAAGTTAGAATGAAAATCTAACCCGTGGCCAGTATTATATGGTAAAAGGTGCAACTTTTATGTATCTCTGTTGGCCATAAATACATCGACTAAGTGATCTTTGACTGCATTTGTACTTTGATCGATTAACCGTGCGTTGATACAGCTGGGAGATAAGAAAGAGAATCTTTCCGTTAATTGACGTGGGCGCATCAATTTATCATACAAGAACCTTAAATAAAAACTTAATCAACATTAGTAGAATATTCATTGAAATAAGTAAATAAAATGTTCAATTAATTAAATAAAATTGATCGGAGTACCTGATGTATGAATTCATAACACCGATGCCTAATTCAGAATGTTGAAAAATCTGATCCAAATCCTCTTTGGCAATTGTTTCGGTATAAGAAAAACCAAAAATACCTTCCTCCATAGGTATTTCACGAATACCACCTTCCATCACATCTGTTATTCCTACATATGTTTCAAGGCACAACCTAAATCGAGGAATAGATGCTTTTTTAGGCTCGGTCTTCGCAGGATCCTTTTTTTGTTGGAGATATTCTTGCTGGCTTGTTGCAACTCTTGAGCATGAATCTAAAAATCATATAAGAGTTAGGTAATGTATAAGATCATGAAGCTTTTGAATTCGGAGGATAGAAATAACATTTTCTATGCATATATATCAATTTACCTCTTTTTTTGATGCAACTGACTCGGTGTGCCGCACAATCCCCTTATCTTTTGATTTGGATTTTGTAGGAGCCTAACATTACCATGTAAATAAAATGTACGTAAATGTAAGAATAACTTACATGGCTCGTAAAACATTTTAATACTAAAAGGTTCATAATGGTTTTCAACATACCTCATTATCTATGAAAATGAGGTTTGACGGCCATGCAACATACGATCATATTGCGTCTCCCACCAATGTTGCATCTGAAACATCGTCTGGTATAGGTAATAACGCATCCCCCTCTAAAGCAATATCAATCGATACTTTCAAAAATACAGCAGGGAGCGGTTTATGGTGAAGTACATCTCCCAAAGTGTTATGCATTTTTCCCTTGCCAACCATGCGATAAGTCAGTGACGATAAATACAGCTGACAAGGTGAAATGCCCTAAACTAATAATAAATATGAAATTGTTAATGTGTATATATGTCAATTAAAAAAATTATGCTAATTTAATTTCATAATAATATATATAATTACCTCGGGAATTATTCTGTTGAAAATTACAATTGATATTATCTTTGTCACTAGTATCTTTAAACTCTGAACCGCGCCTTTCTGACATATATCTTTCTTTATCCTTTTACAATTCACGAATTTGAGCTTTTAATTCCTCCAATGATTCCATCATTTGTTTATTGCTCAGATTTTTACTCTTTGGATGTTTATACAAGCTTGTTGGAGTGACCCCAAATCCCTTACCCCTCACACGATCAGAATACTCAGGAACATTTAATACTCGACTTAGTATCCTCCTGCAATCCTGGTCTTCAGCTAGAGTTAAAGACTGAGATAAATTCTCCTGAAATTCATATGCATATCGAAAAATATTAGTGGGGATTAAAAAGCATAAATATTATATGTTAATAAACTTTTGACTTAATTAAAGAAATAATGTTATACTTACACATTGCTCAAAAACTTGTTGAACATCTTTCTTAACAACTCCATCCTTACCCACACGAGCAGCCTTCCACAAAACATGTTCCGGAAGAGATGTTTCTTCACTTTTCTCCTCTTCTAACTACACATTAAGACAAATAATAAGATCAATTATAACACATGAGGAACAAGTATATCATAGCATTTATATATACTTACTATTTTTTGCTTTAAGCGTGCATATCCCAAACACCCTTTTTTGTATGGATATGCGGGTTTTGAGGCTCGTTGGTGATTTATGTCACTCACATCCTGGATAAACAAGTTTAAGTTATATCAGAACACCTATGGAACAAGTATATAATACAATGTTCATGATAAATTAACATTACATGGAATTCTTGGGTTCTTCGTTTGGCTACAAAAGTTTCCCATTCTTCAGGTGAAATCAAGTCTGCATACTTTTTTGGACGTTCTGCTTCAATAAAATTTCCTTGTGCGTCCTTAAGAAACTTGTTTGTTAAAAATGCTCGAAACCCTCTGAGTCTTCTTCCGGCCAATTGAAGACATTATTTTTTTCGGTCGTCACCAATGTTGAAAGACCTCTATGAAAAACATACATAGAGTATGTTAGTCTAAGTAATTTAAAGACATAATCGTCAACAAAAACAAATAACATCACATATGGTACATGTATCTCACTCCATATTTTTTCTTTAGCGGGTTTCAACGATGGAGTTCTCCAATTATCACAAGTGATTGGAATTTGCGAACGAACAAGTGTACCAATGTAACTTGTCAACATTGCACCGTTAGGCTCAACTAGTTGGTCCGTTGCATTCCAATGTACGTCATATTTTATTCCTTTATCTCTTGCACGAATGATTCCCTTCATAATAGTTATTCCTCGTGTGATATCTCTTTCCACATCATGAACTGGTTCATTTCCATCATTCTTAGAAGTATCATGTGAGTGTTCCTCGTTACTAGCCATTTGACCTATAATAAAGAAAAACATAAATATGAAATGATAAATATAAAAATCCATAACCCATAATCTATTGAATATAAAAAATGACAAATATATAATTTTATTGAATGACAGAATATATAAATTTACTAGTACCTTTTTCACTAACATCTCTTTCTTTTCTTGGTTGGAATATGATTTACTCGTCTCTTAACAACACAGACGGATGGATTGATCCAAATTCCCTCATTATGATCATTCCTAATATATGATTCATTCGCTCTAATATTCTCATCTTGATCATTTATAATATATGATTCATTCTCAACATCAATATCACCTTGATCTCCAATGTTATCATCAACTACTTTGTTAGATAAAAGCACTATAGACCATTTCGTACTTGCCGGATCAGTGACATAGAACACTTGTTTAGCTTGAGAGGCTAGAAATTTAAGGCTCATCTTTGTACCCCACCTTATTAAGATCCACTTGCAAAAATCCTGACTTATCCATTCGTATGTCACTATTATTTTCAACCCACCTGCAACCAAAGATAGGAATCTGAAACTTCTCATAATCAAACACCCAAATGCGCTCGATAACCTCAAAATATGACAGATTTGCATATTTGGGGTTTAAGTCCTTCACACTTGAAATGTGCATTGCTTCAGCTACCACGGTGACACCAATATTTTGCATAGTACTTTTATCATTTGTTCTTTGGTATAAAATGTGTATCCATTAATTGCGTATGGCCATAAGAAAACACATGCAAACTTGGACCATATGCTAAACATCTCAACCTTTCTATTATTGAAGTGGGATCTAAATAAAACTTTGAATAAATATGATCCTTAAACCATGGTATAATACTTCGATTGTGCTCTCGTACTATCCAGTTTTCATTTCTATTCGGATTTAAACCTCGGGGTTCATCCTTGTGCATTTCAACATACGGCTCAACCTCATTGTCATTATGCAGAACATACAAATGCACTTGCTCCCGTTCAGCCCTTGATACTGTCACAGTTTTATTTCCAATTAACTGTTTCCTTCTTTTTTTCGACAGATTTGGGGAGTCCAATAGATTAAACATTGGACAAATATTCAGTATAAAACTCAATCGCTTCTTCAACAATGTATCGTTCAACAATACAACCCTCTGGTCGACTTTGGTTTTTCACATACCCTTTTAATATTTTCATATAACGTTCAATAGGGTACATCCATCTCATATAAGTTGGTCCACACAATTGTGTCTCTTTCACAAGATGAACAACTAGATGTACCATTATGTTAAAAAATGAGGGGGAAAATAGATTTCAAGCTCATACAATGTAATAACTATTTCTTTTTGCAATGTTGGTAAGATCGCAGGATCGATCACCTTACTACAAATTAACCTGAAGAAAAAACACAATTTAGTTATTGCGCTTCTTACTTTTTCTAGCAAAATAGAACGTATACCTATTGGTAGAAAATGTTCCATTATAACATGGTAATCATGTGTCTTTAAACTCTTTAACTTGAGGTCTTTCATAGACACAAGTCTTCTAATTTCTGAAGAGTATCCTTCTGCAACTTTAAATTCACTTAGAAACTCACACAATACCTTTTTCTCCTTTCTAGATAGAGTATAAGCAGCAGGTGGTAGATATGTTCGTTTTCCTTTCTTTAAGGGTCTTAATTCATTTCTTATTCCCATCGCTATCAAGTCATTTCTTGCTTTAAGGCCATCCTTAGACTTTCCTTGTATATTGAGTAACGCACCAATAACACTTTCAAATACATTTTTTTAATATGCATAACATCAAGAAAATGTCTTACATACAACGACTTCCAATATGGCAATTCAAAAAAAATTGACCTCTTCTTGCACCCACGTTTGACAAGCGTATGTGCAAAAGGCTTGCCAAACTGAGTACTCACATCTTTCACCTTTTCAAAAATTTGGTCACCTGTCAATGTAGGTGGAGCTCTACCTTGTTCTGGATTTCCACTGAATGCTTTTTTCCACCCACGGTAGTGATGATTAGAATTTAAGAATCTACGATGACCGAGAAAGACATTCTTCTGAAAAAATTCCAATCGCGTCCAATCTGTGTTTTCTTCACAAATAGGACACGCACATTGACCCTTAATGCTATACACTGATAGATTTTTGTATGCTGGAAAATCATTAATTGTGCCAAACAACATCGCCCTCAAATTGAAACTTTCTTTCCGATATCCATCATAAACCTCCACACCGTTCTCCCACAAAATCTTTAAGTCTTCGATTAAAGGTGTCAAGTATACGTCTATGTCATTCCCTGGTTGTTTAGGCCCAGAAATTAACATAGATAACATCATGTACTTACGTTTCATACATAGCCATGAAGGTAGCTTATAAATCATAATAATCACAGGCCATGTGGTATGTGAGAAACTTTGAAGACCATGTGGGTTCATTCCATCAGTAGATAATGCCAAGCAAAGGTTTCTTGCTTCTTCTCCAAAATTAGGATAATCATTATCAACTTTCATCCACTGTGGTGAATCTGCCGGATGTCGAAACTTTCCATCTATAATTCTTTCATCTGCATGCCAAGTCAAGTGTTTTGCATCATTTTCACTACGAAACATGCGTCTAAATCTCAGAATTATAGGAAAATAGCATAAGACTTTTGCTGGAGACAATTCTTTCTTATATCTAGAGACACCGCATTTAGGGCACTCATTTAATGATGCATATTCATTTCGAAACAAAATACAATCATTTGGACTAGCATGTATCTTATCATAGCTCATGCCAATAGAGCACAACATTTTTTTGGCCTCATAGGTTCGATTGGGAAGAACGTTATCCTCCGGAAGCATATCTTTCATAAGGGCTAATAACTCTGTGAAACTTTTATCCAACCATCCATTGCCCGCCTTTAAGTTGTACAACTTTAATACCGCAGACAATCTTGTGAATTTAGTGCAACCTTTATACAACAGTTTCTCTACATCGCTTACCAACCTCTCAAACATTTTGGGACAATCCTGAAGATCTTCTTCAAGTGCTTCTGCAATCTCTTCTACTCGATCACAATCGTATGTATCCGTGCCATTGTCGTTTGAAGCATAGGTCGTATTATCCCCCAGATCAACATTCTCGTTACTTATCTCACCATGTTATATCCAACATGTATAACTTCGATCAAATCCATGCCTTTTTAAATGTGATTCCAACTGAACCGCGTCAATCTGACGCCCATTACAGCAACCTAAGCAAGGATATGTGATTCGACTGGGGTCTTTGGCGTGTTCAACAACAAACTTAACGAATTCTGATACCCCATTCTCGTACTCTTTTGATAATCGATTGGAAGACATCCATTTTTTATCCATGATTTTACTAAGTAAACTAAACAAAACACTAATTGTTCACGCAACTATAGCAAAAGAAATACTAATTACCTGTAGAGAAGTCAGCAACTTCTGGAACCACACAGTGTAAGATTCTTGGAAACGATCAGAATTTCACTCTTCACAAGTAACCCCTAAGCAAATTCACTAAGTTAGTAACTGATGGTGTACCAAATATAATAGGACAAATTTAGTATATAATAGGACAAACAAGATATATCAGAGAAACAAGTCAAAGTCTCAAGAATCAAATTTAGTAAACATCAACACTTCCTTCAATTAAGCAACATGGCATCGACACGCAAATTTAATCACATTAATTCAAGTAGCATGGTATACAACAAAGAATTACTTAAGTTCACTTAACTTCAAAGTTCTATCCAACAAAGAATCATCAATTCGAGCATAAATCAATCACCAAAATTATCAATTCCACATTTAAACTCAATAGCAACTTCAACCTCAACAATTAACAGTTAATTTCATCACTATTCATCATCTTCAACCTCAACAATTAACAATTAATTTCATTATCATTTTCAATCAACAATTATATCAAAACAAAGTAATCACTAACAATTATCCATGAACAATGTCATTATCATCAATTAATTTCAACAATTCATCACTAACATTCAACATCAACTTACAAAATTAACACCAATTCTCAAAATAAATTCACCACAAATATCAATATTCACCATCTTCAACCTTACTACAACAATAATTTCAAAATCAAATTCTCACAATAACCACATCAACACTATCAATGTCTCATTTCAATTGTTTCAACAATAAATAAACTCATCAATTAATTCCAATAATTTATATAATTAGTTTCACATCTTTAACACTAATTCACCAACAATGTCATTCAATCTTCAATTGAATTCAAATAACAACAACATCACAATCTATTCTATGGCTTGCGAATCCAAAAAAGGAAAAAAAGAAATACCTTGCTAAAAAAGAAGGAGTTCCAAAACAAAACAGTGGGATTTACGACGGAGGGAGTTGGAGTTGCGAAGAGAGGGAGATCTGGCCAGCGGAGGGAGTTACGAAACAGAGAAAGTTACGGCGGAGGGAGTTACAGCAGAGAGAGGGAGATACGGCGGAGGGAATAGCCTTGCGAAGAGAGGGAGACACGGCAGAGGGAGTAGTCGAGAGAAAGAGAGTATCAAAGTTATTTTTCAAAAAGTTAGGGTTTAAGACTTTCAATCGTTTTTTTTTATTTTTCATAATTTAACAACCTAAGGCAGCGCTTTCTGAAAGCGCTTTCTTATGTATTCAATTTAGCAGCGCTTTTTCATTAAAAGCACTTTGTTTTCATAGGCCTATAGCAGCGTTTTCCATAAGCGCTTTCTATGGTTGCGTTTATAAATGACCTTTAGCAGCGCTTTTCAAAAGCACTTTCTAAAGGTATCCTTTAGCAGCACTTTCCAAAAGCGTTTTCTAAAGTGTAGCCTACGTAAAGCCTTTAGCAGCGCTTTTTAGAAGCGCTTTCTAAAAATAGCCTTTAGCAGGGATTTTTTTTCATAGTTTTTTTTAACTTATAGTAGTGCTTTGGGGAAAAAGTGCTGTCTATGTAGTGCTGTCAAAAATCAAATTTGGCGTAGTGAATCCAAGCATCCATCTTTGCTCCAAAGATCAATTTGAAGAGCTCTTTACATACTACAACTTTGTCAATCAGGAGGAATCTCCAAAAGGTACTTAGATTTCAAGTTATAAGGCCATGAAGTTGGTGTTTCATTCAAAAATGAATTCCAACACTTAGAAAATTTTTGAGACAAATCTGCCTTGTAAAAGCAACCAACTTGAGAGCCATTTTCATCATGATCCATTTTGATTCAAGGAAAACTTAAAACATGAAAGTTGTAGAGCATGTTTCAAGCTTTCTAAAGAGTAAAAGAACTCATTCTTTCCAGGCATGAGCTATGAGTTTCGAAGAAGCAAAGTTGGTCCTCCATACTTAAAATTAGGGTCATTTTTCATGACAAGACTTTGAGCAAAACTAATTCAATATGCAAGATCCCTTAATTGTAGGTCCTTTTGCTTGCAAATCCTTCCTTGATCAGAAGATTACATGAGTTCTTGAGCCATTATCCAAATATTTGAGCATCAATCCAAAGTTTCATTCCATTTATGGAGGTTTTGGCCATAAAGATCATAATACCACTTTTGTAAAGTAACTTTAATCACAAAGCTAGCTTGCCTTGAGACCACAACTTATTTCTTCTACAGAAGCAAGATCTAAAAGATCCCAACCACTCAAGATTTCATTGTACCTTGCATTGGGACTATGAAGGTCATTTAATTACCAAGTTCAAAACCAACCGAACCATGAAACTTCAAGTTACATTCTGCCTAACCTCTTTGCTCCAACTCTTGTCCTATAAATAGAGCTTTGTTCTTGCTTCAAACCAACAACATAAACCTTCTGAACACACATTTCTCAAGCTCCATAACATAAATTGTATCAAGGGTGCCACTTTGAACCAAAAGCATCATTGTGCACAAACATAGCCTGTTTCATTTCCACAAACCAAATCTCCAAACCAATTGTCCTAACACATCACAAAACACTTCATAGAGGTGTTCAAGGCACCATATCCATCCAAAACCTGCAAACTCAGAAAGTCAACCCTCATACCAAAATTCAGTTGAGTTTTTGCATTTTTCTACCTAAAATCATAACCTAACCATTTCCAAGGCATCTAAGGCTTCCAACACACTCCATAAATCATCCTTAAGTTGTTCCAAACTTTACAAAGTGATTGTAATAGCAATTTCTTACAGTTCAAGTTTCATATCTTCCATTTTGCAAGAAGGTTGACATAGAAGGTTAGAAGCTATAGGGTTCTTATTGTGATCAAACTGTTTTTTTATGGTGTGCCGATTCTTAGCCAAATTATATGATACCATCATTTTTCTCTTGTAAAATTAAGCAATTTTCATTTTTGAACTTTTGGGAATTATTGAGAAACCAGAAGTTTAAAACTTCAAAATGTTTGAAAATGGAGTCTGAACATGAGGAAGGTGATGGCGCATGGGTTCAGTTTTCAGGTCTTGTTGTAGTATATTATTAATTGAGTGGGGGTGATACAATGGATGTATCACCACCCCAGTGGTAGTAGCATGCGTGTTTCCTTGTTCCTCTTGCATCATGTTGTGGGTTTGAACCTTGCTGAAACACCCTTTTTTTCTTTTTTTTGAATTTCGCTTCCTTGTGTATTCAAGGTACATTTTTTAAATATAAATGTGTGTTTCCCTAACATGTCACATGCGCTCATGTGGTCTAGTGGTCTATTTTTAAAGATGCAACCTGAGTGTCGTGGGTTCTAGTCCATGCAAGACCATTTCCTTCTTTTTATCACTTGATTTTTCACATTTTCTTCATAACTTTGAAAGCTCATAACTTGTTTATCCTTTAACCTTTTTGAGCCATTCTTTTTCTCACTCCTTCCTTGCTATACATATTTTATGAACGTATTTTAAAATTCCACAAAATAATTATTTTTCACACTTTTGCATAGTTAAAGTAGGCACCTTTTTTAGGGTTTTTAGCTCCTTTAGTTAATTTCTTTGCCTTATCCTTTGATTTCTCTTGGGCATGTTGACTTGTGTGAATGTAGTATACCATGTTTGAACCTTGTGCAATGTTGATAACATGTTACTTTGAATTTTGCCTAAGTTTAAGGTATTTAAATGCATTCTTTTTCATGTATAAATGAACTTGTTTTCCATGTATGATTGTGCAGTTTTCTTCTTGACCCTTGTCATGAAATTTGTCAATTCTTTCATACCTCCTTGAACACTTGTATATATGTAAGTCCTTAAACTTTTCCACTTTTGTTCATTGTGTTCATAATGGCTTTAACTTTAATGACATGTCATTACATGATTCATAACTTGTATGTTTGCCATGAACAAATCTTTGTGATGTTTTAATCCTTGAAAATGATCACTTTAAATCTTCACATGTACTCTAGGTTGATACCTATGTCTTGAACCATGTCTAAACTTGTTTGCATGATTAAAGTAATGTCTTAACTTTATTTCATGATTGGTTTTAAATCTTTCTCCATGTTTAAGTATTGTTATGACTTATACATGTCTTGTTTGAACTTTGAATCTTATCCATGTTTAAGTATTGTTATGACTTATACATGTCTTGTTTGAACTTTGAATGTTATCCATGTTTAAGTATTGTTATGACTTATACATGTCTTGTTTGAACTTTGAATGTTTTCCATGTTTAAGTATTGTTATGACTTATACATGTCTTGTTTGAACCTTGAATGTTATCCATGTTTAAGTATTGATATGACTTATACATGTCTTGTTTGAACTTTGAATCTTATCCATGTTTAAGTATTGTTATGACTTATACATGTATTGTTTGAACTTTGAATCTTATCTATGTTTAAGTATTGTTATAACTTATACATGTCTTGTTTGAAATTTGAATGTTATCCATGTTTAAGTATTGTTATGACTTATACATGTCTTGTTTGAACTTTGATTGTTATCCATATTTAAGTATTGTTATAACTTATACATGTCTTGTATGAACCTTGAATGTGATACATGTATTGTTTGAACTTTGAATGTTATCCATGTTTAAGTATTGTTATGACTTATCCATTTTTTGTCTTGTATTCATGATTAAGTGGTGTTAGTAAATCCTAATCCTTGCTTATCTTAGTTGTACACTTAAATCCTTGTTTTCATCCATGTATGTTTTGGTCTTGTTAGAACCATGGCACATGAATGTTTTGTTCTTGTTAGAACCATGTCACTTGTATGATTCCTTGATTAACATTATGTTTGAATGTTCCCTTTACAATTGATATCATGTTTGTATATCATCTTTGTTCATCTCATCCATATTCACCCATCTTGTTCATGCTTACTTTAACTTTGTCAAGTTTATTCCCTAAGTGATGTTAGATTGTTAGCCTTCATCCTTCTTTATTCTCTTTTGTTTCCAAATCCAAAGGAAAGGTTTTTTCATTGACTTTATGTCATAGGTAGCTTAGCCTTACCTTAACTTCCTTCTTGACCTTGTTAGAGTCATTACCCCTTTTAACTTAGACTTAGGTTAGACTTTGTAAACTCCATGTAAGTGTTATTGTTATAAACACTTGCCTTCCCCTTGGAACCTTGGTCACTATCAAGTGTTCTTCACCCTTCTTTAGGTGAACTACGAATGCTCTGATTCCATCCTTGTTAGGATACGTAGGCATAAGACCGCGAAGTCTTTGCGAGCAAATTAATAATAAATCTCTAGGTCTTTCCCTAAATAACATTCCCAATCAATAGCAAACAAGCAATAACATAACACAAATACAACAAGAGGTTCCTATAGAGTACTATATATATAAGATAGGAAGGGTGGTATAGTTAAGGAGACTTTGAGGGAGTAATCCTGAAGAAGTTGACTTGAGATCCCCCGCTCAGTGGAGGCCCTCTTGAGGGTAGTATTTGTTGAACGAGTAATCGTGAATGCATTACTAATTTCAACCTAGGAGCCTGTAAAACTGAGGACCATTAGTTACCTCTTACCCAACTTGGCCTTACTAGGATGTAGTGCAGTGATTATGAGGGTGTAAACCCGAAGTAGTTGTGTCATACCCTGATTTTTGACCCTAAGATTCTGTATTTTCGCTTTGCATCATCTGCATAGCATGTCACGCATTTCAACATGCATATTACCTAATTTATCAGCCGAAATAAACTTGTTGAATTTACAGCCAAATTGGTCAAATCAAAAAGTCAATTGTGCATAAAATCAGTGGACAGAAAATGTTAAAATCGAACCTGCAAATGTCATTGATATTAATCTACGTTTCGCGTAGTTTAACCTGGTGTGCTCATTTGAATTTTTTACCAATTTTCGGACGCTTTTTATCAGTTTAAGTCATTTAACCGGGTAAAATTTATTTCAGAATTTGACGAAACACTGTATTTTTCCAATACGTATATTTCACGCTGATCATTTTGGTGTATTCGTTTTATTTTTTTGAGCACTTCGATACCGGTCCAATTATTCGTGTTTTAGCCATTTTATTTTATTTTTGAATAAAAATAATTCTAATAATCAGTTCATTTTATCTATTTAAGATTAAATAGTTATTTTTATTTTATATTTTATTTATCACATTTTCTTTTTTATAATATTAAATTTTGTTGTTTTTTCCTTTTTAGAAAGACTTGCTTATGAAGTTTGGAAAAGCCTTTTTTTGTTAGCATTTTTATAGTAGCCTAGTTACACTGCATACACAGGCTACACGAATTACTTTTTTCTCTCTTTTTTTTATTATTCATTTCCTGCTAGTCGGAAAGGAGGGACTTTTTTCATAATAGAGGGGTGGAATCCTTTTGATCCCATAAATTTTCTCTCACCCATACTAAAAAAAAAAGCAGAGAAATTGGAGGAGTTTCTTCTTCCTCATTCCTCACATTTGGAGCACCATCACCACATCTCTAAAACTATCTGTGAAATCACCATCTTTATAACTCCATTCTTCTTCCACTTGCAACCAAAAACTCAATCCTTCAACAACAACATATCGTACCACCTACCATCTTCAAATTCCCCCACCATCATCTTCATACACATGACTTTCATACCCTAATTTTTGACCATAAGATTCCATCCTCTTTGTGCATCATCCTGCATAGCATCTTTAGGTCATACGGTCTTTGTGTGTTTACTTATCATGACTAACCAGTTTGTGCAGGTGCAGTAATTTCAAGAGGAGACAGTACTCATTCTCACATTCGAGCATTTCAGGGCATGGCCAGTTGATCCAGACTTAAGGTCGTCTTAGGGTTTATATTTGACATGGGCTCCACTTTTAGAATTCTTTCTTGGGTCATCCTCAGATTAATGTTTTAAGATATCTCAGCTGAATTTGGCGGCCATATCTTCTTAAAGTCAAGCTGTGATTTTGGTTTCTTAGTGCTCAAGATATTGTTTAAGGTTGTTCTTGGACAATTTCTCAAAGTGGTAAAGATTGGATAAAGATTTGAATTGAGTTTTGGCAAGAAATAATTCACTTGAGTTCACTATTCAAAATTCAAGACCATTATTCAAAGCCACAAGCTTCAAGTTCATCGTTCATAAATTTAAGCTCATAAATCCAAACGGGCAAGGAAGTTTGTGGTTCAAGGACTCAAATTACAAGTTCAAGTTCTTTCTTTCATGACAAGATTCTAAGTATACAAGTTCTCATGTTAAATTCAAATTATTTCAAAAAGTTTAAAAGTGTCCTAAGAGATATTTAGAAGTCAAGCTCAAATTAAGATACAAGATTGTTACAAATTGTTTTCATCATGGAACACTTCCGTGTGAAAATCACAAAGCAAGCCAAAACTAAATCCAAATTCAAATATCCATAGCATGCTATCAAAGCATCCAATAATTAATGGGTTTGTAGAGTTTTGTTTTTTCAATTACATTGAACCCAAGGTCATGCAAACAACAGCTTTTCTCCTGGCCAAGATGGGGTCTAGAGACAATGTTGTTATTCAGACTCTCACATGTGTGGATACCGACGTTGAATGGATAGTGGCTTTTTTTCAAGAAAGGATTGACAGAGGTTATTGTGTTATTATATGTCCTAAACCCTTTCACTATGACTCGTACTAAGGCCATTGAGAGTCCCTCATAACAGTTCTCAATAAGAAAGAGGAAGCCCCTGCAAGACAAAATCAAACATCATCAAAATTCAAATCCCAGCATCAAGCGTGATCAAATTAAAAAGGACAGAAATTAGAACATGTCGGAAAAGAAACAGGATCACCATCAAGTAACATCAAATACTTCCAAAAACAAAATCAGACAAGATTCAAATACTTTCCAAAACACCCGCAAGCATGTCGGAGTAAAAACGGAAACATATTCACTATCATAACAGGGGTGTTTTTCTTTCCAAAGTAAACTCATATATGTTCGACACGAAAACGGGAAGAAATTCATGATTTTGTTTCTTCTGATGGCTATAAAAAGAGGGAAGAAGTTTGCAAAGGGGGGATTCAGACGACAGTGAGCAAAAAAAAGAAATTCACATCAACACATACAACAAGCAGGTCACCCCAGAAATTTTTTCACAAGAAATCACATACTCACACCAGAGAGAAGCATACAAAGCAGGAAAATTCACACAGAGAAAAAGCCCCGCATCACATCAAAGCATTCACACTCAGAAACTACAAACACACACGTACCAGCACACGTATCAATTATCACGAGTCACAGAAAGAGGAAAAACCTGAGTTAGTTTCAAAGGTGCTTCACCTTCCGTAACCACCTCACCTCAGCTGTGAGCCGCCCCAACGAAGTTCCATCTCCATTCATGACGACACCAACGCGCACGGAAAAGTGAGGAGCATAGACACTCAGCTTTGGAACCACGAATCTTCGTCACGTGCAGAGGTCACCGTACGAGATTCCTACGATCTACTCGGCATCGCCATCGAAGTGTTGTCGCCTCCGATATTTCTTTCCTCTTCTTGTACTCGTTTCCATATTCTGATTGCAATGGTTGGTGTTTCAATTTATGAATGTTGTAGAGAGAGAATGATGTGTGAATCTGAGAAATGAAAGGATAGGTAAATGGCTGCTAGGTCTTGTACCCTTGTTATGACCTAAACCGGGTCGGGTTGACCCGTTGCCTTCCAGACCTGGGCCTAATGGGCCTCATTTGCTGGTCATGTTTCTTGCACTTCTTGTTTTAATTTTTTGGTTAATTTCTTTGATGACTCTTGTTAATCATCAAGTAATATATTTTTCTTACAAATCAAATTTTAACTTTTAAATAATCTTCTAACCTTTGTTTTGTTAAATAATATTTTGGTTTATAAAATATCTTTTACTTTTGGTTTCTATTATATTAGTTATTAAATAACCCTTAAAACTCAAAAATAAAAAAAAATGTTTTTCTAATAGAGTAATTCTTAAATTTTAAATCATGTTTAGAATATAAAGATACAGGACTTATTTTCACTAATTTTCTTAACTGTTGATTTTCGTGACTTGTCTCTTAAGATCTTTTCGTCAATCTTATGTTCTAATCTTTACTTCGACCATGTTGTTGGTCATATCCATGTTCATCATGCATCTTTTGTCACATTATTCTCTTTGCCTGACGTATGGTTGGTTGTTTGGTGTCTTAGACTCGTTTTATCTTGCTGATTCATCTTGATGTTTGTTTGATTTATACTTAACGTTTGATACACGTTCGTATTTTTGACCTAAATTATTGAATTATCGTCCCATTTAAGTATTAATCGCTGATGGCCCATTCCAAAGGAAAGGTTTCCCTCCGTTGACTCCGTGTCACAATTTAGCCTAACTTTAGGACCTCCTTTTTATCCTAGCCTTAAGATCGGAGTCACCGCACTCCATGTAAGTTCCTACCATGGACACTTACTCATATTTACTTGTCTTAACTTAACCTTAACTTTGGAGTCGCCGCACTCCACGTAAGCATCTTGCCATGGATACTTACCTCCCCCCTGGAACCTTGACCACAATCAAGAGTTCCTCACCCTCATTAAGGGGAACTACGAATGCTCTAATTCCATTCCCGTCAGGATACGTAGGCACGAGATAAGATGTCTTGGCGAGCATACTTAGATACTAACCCCTAGGTCTTTCCCTTAGCATAGTACCTTAGCAAGCAAGCAATAACAAATAACACAAATAAAACAAGAGGTTCCTGTAGAGTACTACAGATGCTTAGGGTGCTAACACCTTCCCTAGGTATAACCAACCCCCGAACCTTAGATCTCTAGTTGCGTTCCTACATAGTGCAATTAGGGTTTTTGACCTTTACCCTTTACTTTAGATAAATCAAAAGTTCGGTGGTGAACTTTAAGATTTGTGATTCAAGTTAATCCAATAGCTTGATATCCGATTCTCACCGCGACAATGACAAAACCTTCATGATTTTTTTTTACATTCATCACTCATCTCCATGCGCCAGCATACTCCCTACTCACACAAATCCTTCAACACATATATGCATGAATATAAAGTCGATGCACATCTTGTTTAAAACACGTTTTTTTACACACAACCTTTTTTTCATCTTTCATAGCCAAAGTAACAACCTGTTCACACCATCTTGCAATATGCGACACCAAAAACACCCCTGCTAGTTTCAAAACATGAAATAGGCAAAAAAACCTGTCATACCCCAAATTTTGACCACCAAGAGTTCCCATCATTATGCAAGTCATCATCACAATATGGATGTACCTTTATGCCTCATCAATCTCCTCAAAGATGGGTGAGCATTCACCACAATCAAGAATTAGTGTTTTGAGCCCTCTCAGAGCACTTAGACAGAGGATCAATCAAGAAATGACATGATATTCAACTTGTATAACCTCTCAAACACCTATAAAGGATCAAGAGGACTTCCACATCAAGAATCAAGCACCAAGTTGCAACATTCCAAGTGGATCAAGCCTCAAGATTGCCAGTGTCACCAAATTAGGGTTTGGTCGACCAAGGCCTCCAGATGAAAATTTTCATCTGGGCATGAGCCAATGCTTCAAAGCACAACCCAAGATACTCCAAGGGACCTCATGGATCCAATCATCAAGTCAATTTAATCTCAGGGGATGCATTTACAAAAAATCAGGAATTAGGGTTTCTTGACCTAATTCACCCCTAAGTTGACTTTTGGGACAAAGCATGAGCCAAGACCTCAAGACATGATTTGAGGGCCTCCAATACACCAAATTGATCCATTTACAACAATGGATTCATCCAAAAAACTTGATTCACAAGTTTCAATTTCATCTGGACCATAATTAGGGTTTTGAAAGAAAAGTCAATTGTAGCTTTGACTTTTGACCAAGACATGCTCCCAAACCTTGGGATATGATTCAATACACCCTATAACACCTATGGAATCCATCCATTATGTTTGATTTAGGTCAAGGACTTGATTTCACAAAGGATCACACAGTTTGGATTTCATCCAATAAAAAGTCAACTGTGCACAAAATGAAGTTTGACTTTTTGGAATTTTTCACAAATATGGTTCCCTTAAGTAAAAAATAATGTTAATGTGTGACATCGATCATCATTCATAAAAAAATCAAGAAAAGTGAGGTTTCTTGCAAAAGGGGCAACCTTGAGAAACCAAAATTTTTCTAAGTTATGGAACAAAAGTGGTTTTGGTACCAACTTCCAAGGACCATAACTTGAGATCCAAGCAACCATTTTGGGTGATCCAAAGCTGGATTTGTAGGTCTTGCTACACTCTAAAAAATCTTCAACTACCTCCAACTCCAATTATTTATGGATTTTAAGTTATGGAGTGATCAAAATCACAAAAACATGAAAATAACACTTTTTCCAACACTTAGTGAAAATCTACCTAAGTTACCAGCCTTGAACCTCAATGTTCATGAGGATTTTTCAGTTGGATCCAAATGGTTTCAAAACAAACTATGATCACACATGTTTTGTATCATATGAGGGCTTTCTAAAAAGCACAAGAGCCTCCCATAACTCAACCTGAGCAAGGAGATATGAATCCCTCAAAATCACCATTTCCAACTGTCCCAAGCAAGGCAGATTTTGTGCATGTGCTCGATTTGGCAAATTTGGACAACTCCAAGCCTTGTCATCCATTTGGACACATCTGAGGATAAAACAAAAGGAGAATGATCTGATCCCTAAGCCTCCCAAGTTCAAGAATCTACATATAGCCATGCCAAACCTAAAAGAGCTAAAAAGTGCCAAGACTCCAATTTTGTTTCAATGCATTCAATGGATGCATCAAGGTGGAATGAACTGAGGCAAGCTTAACTGAATGAGTCAAGCCTTATATTTGAACCAAAATACCTTATGCCTGTGCTCTAACCTCAAGTCAATGGCTAGAGAAGACTTGAGATTCCATTTGATCCACATTGGCCACAGACCTGCTGCAGTTGCCACACACTATTGTTGCCAAAACAAACTTATCACACTATAAATAGAGCTCATTTATTATCAGTTTGAGTACACCAAAGCACCCAAACTGATGCTTTACTCAAAAATCTCTTCTTCACTCCAATTTTTCCTTCAAACTCAAGTCACTATCGGGTTTTGAGATTGAGAGTGATTCCAACCAAACCAATCACACACACACACCTCATAAATATCATGTATGAGTGATCCATAACACAAAATCACATCTGGAACATCAAATTCACAAAATCACCAGCCAATTGCTCAAGTTCTTGACAGAGTTGCAGTTGCGGTACCACAACCAGTTCCAGCTCATTTCAATCCACTCCAAGCATTCAAACACACTCCTTGGCACCTAAGGAAGTTGTCCAGATCATTGAAACCTAGTTGTAACACCTCCATCACCAAACTCGATCACCAGCTGCAAGAGGTAGGCCTGAACCCTTCAAACTCTATGTTCCATGCATCATAAATGAATTTGTGAGTTACCATCTTGTTCCTACATGTATATAGAGTAATAACCCTCAATCAATTGCCATGAATCAATCGTGTATGTAATTTCATTGTGTTCATGCTGAAATTAGGGTTCTTGAGGTTTTCTGTTGATTTCTTTCTCCATGCTTAATATAAATGCAATTAAACTATATGGTTGTGATCCTTGTTCAAAAACGAACAAGATTGGTACTTGAATAGTGCAAAACCATTGAGAAATCATGGAGTAAAGTGAGAAAATGCAAATATGCAAAAACAGAGGGCACGGGCAAGAACCAAGTGTTTTTGGCGACATAATTCAAATTTTTGAATTTTAGTTATTTTGTTTAATTGATTCAAAAATTAATTTCTCTCTGAATATTTATGTTTTTGAATTGATTCTTTTTCTCAAAATTCACTAAAATTTTTAAATATTTTATTTTACAAAAAAAATCCAATTTATATTATTTATTTAATATGGTTATAATTTTTGTAATTAATTTCATTTTTATTGTTTTTAAATATTTTTAAAATGAAATTCCCACTTTGATCTTTCAAAACCAATTAAATTTCAAGCTTTCATATGATTAAACATGATTTTTCAAAATATTTTTCAAAGTGTACAGCTTGTTTTTGAATATAGTTGATATTTTATCATTTATTATTTAAATTTCCTTTGAAAAATGACATTTTAATTTAAAATTAGGGTTTCCTCTCGATTTTAAATTTTCAAACAACTTTGGGCCTCTTGATAGAGTGTAAGTCCCATCCCTTTGTAAATAAAAACCTTTTTTGGGCCTCAGTCATTGTATAAGTCCCACTGCGATTTTAAAATCTCGGCGCGATCGCCATTTCAAAACAAAATCATCTGGGCCTACCCTTGTGTTCTAAGTCCCATTTCATTACTTTTTTCAAACCTTTGGGCTTCTCTTTGAGTTGTAAGACCCATCCCTTTGTACAGAAAACCTATTTGGGCCACAGTCGTTGTATAAGTCCCGATACAATCTTCAGATCAACAATACGATCACTGTTTCTCATCTGGGCCTCTCCTTGAGTATAAGCCCTAACAACTTTTTCAAAAACAACTTCCCTTTTGATTTAGGTTCAAATTCATAGTTGTTATCAATACTTTCTTTAATATCTTGAACAACTAACCATACAGCTGTTACAATGGAAGCTTGCTCACCTGTAAGTTTTATCAGCTTTCATTTACTTGCTTTCATATATATATATATAAATATATATATATATATATATATATATATATATATATATATATATATATAACTGTATTGCTGGAAGCTTGCTCACATGTAAGTCCTTCTTTCATATCCTTTTAAATACTTGTCATATATCAACTGTATATCTGCTTAGAGTTTTTTAGGTGAAACTTTTCTTGAACTTTTCTTAGATTTGGACCCACAGGCTTCCTAAAAGCATCCCCGCCTCCTCTTGGGCTTTGTACAAGGACCCTTCAGCTTCTTAGAAGATCTCATGCCTTCTCTTGGGCTTAATACAAGGACCCTGAAGACCTCTTAAAGGTATAAGACAGAACTTAGTCATCCTTTGTTAGAGTAGTCTTTCCAAAGAGTCAAAACCTCAGGACAATTTAGGGTTGATACTCATCCCTTAAAATACCAGCCTCCTCTTGGGCATCATACAAAGCTAAACCCTTTCATCCCAATAGACTTGGACAGTCTAATCTCCTTTTGGATCTCAAAGACATTCTCAAGTTCCCTACGAATACAGAAAAAACCTTGATCATTTGATCAATCTCCAGTATGAGTTGAAAATCCTCACAGGATCTAAAACTTAATCTTTATCCTAAATTTCCCCAGCTAGGGTCAGCTTATCATCAGAACCTCCAAGCATCTGATACCTCAACTCTTCTGGAAACCCTCGGCAAGAGTTGATTCCTCGATTTGGAATTGCCTCTGGATTTCAATAATCCTCAACAGAAGTCAGCCTCCTCTTAGGCTTTGTATAATTATTTCTCCAGCTTGTTCAGCCACAATCTTGGGCTTTGTACAAGGCAGATAAAAGCACTATCTTGTTGAGTCAAACCCTTTTAGCCTCAATCTTGGGCTTTGTACAGGACACACAAAGATACTCTCTTGTTGAGTCAATCACCTTAGACCACTCTCTTATTGAGTAGTCATCTCTCTCAGCCTCCTCTTAGGCGTTGTATAAAGATCCTTCTTTCCCTCAGCAAAAGTCATCCTCAATCTTGGGCTTTGTACAAGACACCCCCTAAATATCTTTAGCTGAGTCAGTCAAATATCTTTCAGCCTCAATCTTGGGCTTTGTACAAGACACATATAAAATCTCCCTAAGCAGAGTTAATTCTCTTTTCAGCCTCCTCTTAGGCTTTTTATAATGATTTTCTCCATTAGGGTCAGCCTCAATCTTGGGCTTTGTACAAGGCACCTAAAAATACTCAGCTGGGTCAGTAAACTACTTTTCAGCCTTAATCTTGGGCTTTGTACAAGATAGATAAAGATTTCTTTCCCATAGAGTCAGTTTCTTTTTCAGCCTCAATCTTGGGCTTTGTACAAGACACTAAATAAAATATTCTCTTGTTGAGTCAGTCTCATTTCAGCCTCAATCTTGGGCTTTGTACAAGACACCGTATAAATCTCTCTAACAGAGTCAGTTTCCCCTTTTAGCATCAATCTTGGGCTTTGTACAAGACAAACAAAATATCTTCCCTTGAAAGGTCAACTTTTAGCCTCCTCTTAGGCTTTGTATAATGATATCCCCAAAAGTGTCAGTCTCTTTTTAGCCTCAATCTTGGGCTTTGTACAAGACAGATAAATACTCTCTTGTTGAGTCAGTCTTTTCCAGCCTCCTCTTAGGCTTTGTATAAGGACTTCCCTAGTGGAGTCAATCAATCTCTTAGCTTTAACCTTGGGCTTTGATCAAGGCACACAAAAACCACCATCCCCTCAGAGGAAATCAAAAACCTCTCTGTAGGAAGACATTTCTCTGTGTTATCACACATCAAAACAGAAAATCAAAACAAACCCTAATCCCAGATAACTGCTATAAGTGGCACACTTGTTGATTCCAATATCTAAGTTGTCGTCCATCTCTTATCCTGGCAAATTTCCTCTTTCATCTAATTGCTGTAAGCGTTAAGCCTCTAGATTATTTACATCCACGCCACTGTCCCTCTCTTAGCCTGAAAGACTCCTAAGGAAAAATGGCATTGCTCAACACTGAGTTAAAATTTTCTCCTTCAGGACAAATCCCCTATAAAGGAAATTATGGCATTGCTGGATTCTCATATCCTAGTTAAAGTAACCCTCCTTTATAAATCAGTCACCCAACAGTTGTGATAAACAGACGAGATGTCTCCCTTTAGAGATGACAAATTCTCTCACAGTCAAACCTTTTAGCTTCAATCTTGGGCTTTGAACAAGACACTAAAACATCTTTTTCCTCCCATAGAATAGGAGGAACTACAATTGCTCTGATTTCCCTGTTTCTTTAAGCGGGAATACGTAGGCATAAGATTGTGAAATCTTAGCGAGCATACCAATCAAAACTTTAGGTCTAGTACCTTCACACCAATCAAAACGGAGGTCCAATACCTTACCAACATCAACAAAAACTCTCTCTCTCTCTCAAATACTCCCAAAAACTTTCCCAACCCGCAACAGATAAACACCATCAAGTATAAAAGAAGAACCTAATGCTAACAACCTATGGATAACCACATATAGGATGGGTAACTAACAACTCCCCATTGTATAACCTGACCCTGAACTCCCCGAATCTCTTTAAGCGTTTGTTCAGTTAAACATTCGCGTGCAAGGTTAGTTTTAGATAGCTCCCTTTCCCTTCTAGCTTCACGGGATAAATAAGAAATCAGAAAGTAGCACCCCACTCCTACCATTACGGTGAGGAGGAACCCCCATTGTGCGGTAAGGTGGTCGCGTCACCGACAAAAATCGCACGCTACAGTTAAATGGTGACTCTGCTGAGGAGTCATTTTGTCTATTTAAGATTAAGACTAGAATTCCTAAGAGGTCTAGGATGTTAGTTTTAGGAATCATACTATATATATACTGCTTTTCCTACTTGATATCCGTGTTTATTTTTCTGCTAATGGGAATGCGAGTGATGTCGCATGTGTAAAGATTGAGAGATACCTAAGATAGGTGATGGCATAGACGGGCGGTCTTACAGGGAGTGAATCCCGAATAAGCTGTCCCAGTAGACCATCAAATTAGTGGAGATACCCTTTGTGGATTCAATGCTTAACGACTCCGTTGTGAAGGAAGATTGTCCCAATGTGGTATCCGTGAAACTGAGGATTTAGTAGACAGTAACCATGTTTCCATTTAGTAGTGCGGTAGCTATCGAAAATAGTTGACACGTGATACTGCACTCAATTGAGATTACCCTAGGATACTACAGCTCGCTCGGGTGAACCAGCTTGTTGTTGTTATCCCTAGGGAGGTCAATGATTTTGGGAACTTTTAACCCATTCTACAGGTACAAAAATTCACCAGAATACAACCTTTGGGGATGGGTAGAGCCATGACTCCATGCTCGTGATGTTGAACCCTTGAACCCATGTTTTTTCAATGTTTTTGTGTGCTGCATTCATGCATTCATTTAAAAAACTCTTAAACAAAGAAAAACTCTTCTTTTCTCTTCTCTGTTTTTTCAAATTAAACTAAAACAATGATTGAAAATATCAAAGAGAAAGATTGTGTTATGGATTTCGGTAGAAGGAAGACGCACAAGTACACCTTCAAGGATCCAAAACTAGAGGATTTAAGGGGGTTGGCAAGGATGATCACCAACCCTTATGCTTTCAGAGCTAAGTACAGAGGATTGCTGTCTCTGTTAAGGGTCCATGTAGTTGAAGAAATCCTGTCTACGCTGATTCAGTTCTACGATCCGGTTTATCACTGTTTCACATTGGATTATCAACTAGCACCAACACTGGAGGAGTACTCTCACCTGACTGATTTACCCATCACTGACTAAGCTCCTTTTTCTGGACTGGAAGAAATTCCAAAGGATCAAACCATTGCAAGAGCAATCTATTTGGACGAGTCAGAAGTCAGGACTCACATGACCACTAAGGAAGGAATCCAAGGTTTACTGGCCAAGTTTTTGGTAGAGAAAGCCCTGTACTTTGCCAGCATAGGAAATGTAACTGCTTTCGAGGATATCTTTGTCCTACTCACATACGGGTTGTTCCTTTTTCCCAACATCGATAACTTCGTCAATACCAATGCCATTAAGATATTTCTGATTAGAAACCATGTACCAACTCTACTCGCAGACGCTTATCATTCTGTACACTTAAGGAATTTGTACAGCGGAGGAATGATCACATGTTGTGTACCCCTGCTATACCAATGGTTCACTTCCCATTTACCCAAGTCTGCTGCTTTTTGGATCATAAGAGTACTCTACGTTGGTCACAGAGAATCATGTCTCTTACCAACTCTGACATAGATTAGTACAATTGAATCTATGATGGGATAAGGATCATTGACAAATGTGGAAATTTCCTTAATGTACCCCTCATAGGAACTAAAGGAGGAATCAACTATCATCCGATTTTAGTTCGCCGTCAACTCGAATACCCAATGAGGCATGTCCCGCATAATGTTCATCTGGAAGGTCTTTTCTTCAAGGAACGAGAAAATGATAGGGCACTAAAGACAGAAATAGTGCATGCCTGGAAACATGTTCATAGGAAAGGAAGAGATTTTCTAGGAAAATCAGACTATGTCTCTGTGGAACCTTATCTCCACTGGGTACAAACTAGAGCCCTCAAGCTAAGGATGCCTTACCCTCGTCAAGAAGTTCTTCCGCTAAAGGAATTTATCCTTTATTTTATGTCTGATGTGGAAAAACTCTAGGTCACCCTCAACAAGGTTCGACGGGAAAAGAAATCTTGGAAGAACAAGTACCGTATTCTCAATGTAGAGTGTGCCAAAATTCCGCAACTGTTAAAAGAAAATGATGCTCTGTTTAGGATATTATAGCAACGTGTTGTAGAAAATCAAGAAGACCGAAGAAATTTTCTCGCTCCTTTCACTTGGCAAAGGACCGACAACCCTACAACGGCTCAAGAGCCCCAGTCAAAGAAAAGGAAAATACCAGAACTAGCACCTGAGCTCTCCTCAGAGAGAACTCAGGATCCATAAGTTTAGACTTTTCCTTTTACAGCACTTTGTAAAATATTGTATTTCCATTTCTGCAATCTTTCAAATTCAATAAAATGGGGTCTCTCCACTGTATGATATTTGCAATCTAGTTGTTGAAGTTTATTTTTGATTAAAAAAAATTAATATATATCATTGCATAGCATTCATCATTCTCACATAACGCATTCTTCTTACCTTCGAATCTCACGTATGTGTCACGATTCTAGAGTCAAACTGTCTCATTCGTACAATACTCGGGCCAATCGACAAAAGAAAATGGATGATCTCGAGGAAGAGAACAGAGAGCTGAGAGAAGAAATCGACGCTCTGAAAAAAGATCTGAGGAAACTTCACAGTGACATGCAATCTTTGGCAGCAGCTCAGAGACAACAACAAAGGACTGTGATCTCAGAGATCACATCTATGCCCATAGTGGAAACGTATGATCCTTGGTACAACATGCCTAAAGATCATCCCTGGGGCATGCCTATCAACTTTGTCCCTGAAGGATATATTCCGTCGGTCACGAAAGACCCGGAAACTGCAGCAAGAACCGCTGGGCCTGAAGGTTACAAACTTCGGGAAGGCGAAGATGCAAGAGTGATGACAGCAACTCCTGAAGGTTACAAACTTCGGGGCACAGAAGCACCAAGAGTCACCGCCGTAATGACTATACCGCAACCAGTGGTACACACTGTCCCGAAATGACAGATTTCACAAGTAATTTCTGGTGGAAATGAAGATATATATGACAGAATGAATGAATTCCAGGAACAATTCTTGGAGATGCAGAAGGAACTGCATGCCATTCGCGGTCAGGATTTATTTGAAAAGGACGCCGCAGACCTTTGTTTGGTCCCTAATGTGAAAATCCCGCACAAATTCAAGGTGCCTGACTTTGAAAAATATAAGGGAAACTCTTGCCCTCAAAGTCATTTGGTGATGTACGCTCGAAAGATGTCAACTCAAACAAAGAATCAACAGCTACTGATCCATTATTTCTAAGACAGTTTAACCGGTGCCGCCCTCAAATGGCACATGGGTTTAAACCGCACCAAGATCGTCACTTTCAGAGATCTTGGCGCTGCCTTCGTTCAGTAGTATAAGTATAACCTGGACATGGCACCGGACAGAGATCAACTCAGAGCAATGGTGCAGAAAGGCAAGGAAACCTTTAAGGAATATGCTCAGAGATGGCATGAAATTGCCGCCCAGATTTGTCCCCCTCTTGAGGAAAAAGAGATGACAAAGATCTTTTTGAAAACCTTAAGCTCATTCTACTACGACCGAATGGTGGCCAGTGCGCCTAGCGACTTTACTGAGATGGTGAACATGGGAGTACGCGTTAAAGAGGCAGTCTGAGAAGGACGTTTAGTCAAAGATGCAGGACCATCAAGCAGTACCAAATGATGAAGTAGTGCTTTCCCTAAGAAAAAATAGCAAGATATTGGTAATATCTCTCTTGGAAAGCAAAGTCGAATGTATCAACCAGTAGCAGCAGTAACTCCTGCTATCAACCCTGCGCCGGTTCTGACGTATCAACCTCAGGTTGCTCAGAGCCAACAAAATCAACAACAGTATCAACAAAGGACACAACAGCCTCTTCAGCAGGCTTGTCCTCAGTTCAATAACAACAACCGTACAACACGACCACCAGGGTTCGACCCTATGCCGATGTTGTACGCATAATTGTTTCCACTACTACTGGTCAAGGGGCACGTCCAAACCAGGACCCCTCTTACAATACCGAAAAATCTGACTTGGTTTAAAGCAGATCAAACTTTCCCTTACCATCAAGGAGGACCGGGGCACAACATTGAAAACTGTCTCAGCTTCAAGTCCGATGTACAGAAGCTTGTCAGGAACGGGGTCTTATCCTTCAAGGATACAAATTCAAATGTTCAGACAAACTCGTTGCCTCAACATGAGAAAACTGCAGTAAATTTGATAGAGGAAGAATCTAACCACAGTTACCAAATTCAAGATGTACTCCTATTGGGAACCAATCTGGTCAGAATACATTACAGATAAAGCAGATATGGTCATGTATCGTCTCATAATTATCACCAGTGTGATATCTGCTCAAAGAATAATCAAGGATGCTCCGTAGTGCAATCAGCTCTACAAAAACAGATGGATCTCGGATGGATCCAAGATCATCGAATCCGTGAGGTCAATATGGCTCACGCAAATCCCAGCATTATTCAGAACCACAACATTCTGATGATGAACATCAACTTAGTGGCAATGCACTCAAGGCAAAGCCAACATCATGATCTGCCACAACACGATTATAATTCATGTTCGATCTGCTCAATAAACAATCAGGGATGCTCTTTTGTACAAGAAGCCCTCCAGCGTCAGATAGATCTCGGATGGATTTAGGATTCCCGTGATAGAAGTAGCCATCAAGTTAATATGATTTAAATCTTTGATATTCGCTTGATGAATACCAGTCTGGTAGAATTACATGCTAAGCAAGTCAGGCTCGGTTTTCTGGCTTCACATGATTATCAGAACTGTAAAGTGTGTCGTGAAGACGACCAAGGATGTGCACTTGTCCAGAAAACACTTCAACACATGTTGAACCACTGGTGGCTTCCGATCTACTTAGACAAAGACACATAACAAGTCAGTATGACTGACGAGAATCCTACTAGGCATCAAAGTCAGGATGTTCGCTCGATGGAAACAGATCTAGTGAAGTTGCACTGCATACAAAGCGGACGTGGCCGGGTACCACCGCACAATTATGATCACTGTAGAGTTTGCTCAGAGAACAACCAAGGGTGCTACCTTGTGCGAGCATCTCTTCAAAATCAGTTGGACCGAAAGGAGATCCGACCATGTTCAAGTTCTGGTTCGATCAACGTAATGCAAGACTATCTTCCTGATCAAAGCAAAGACGTTGTCATAATCTCCAATCATGAAATGACCAAAGACGTATGTGCCATAATCCCTCTACTCCATGAATCAAGACTTCCTCTCGATAGTAAAAAGATTTTCAACCTCAAACCAATTGAGGCCAACTACGATGGTCAAAAAAATCAAAAGGCTCTTGTAGTTATCTATATGCCAGGACCAATACCGTACCAATCCGATAAGGCTATCCCTTACAAATACGGTGTAACAACAATTGAGAATGGAAAGGAAACTCCATTACCCTTTGTCGTGAACATTGCTGACATCAGTCGAGTAACACGGAGCGGCCGAATCTTCAACAGAGGAGTTAGAGAACCCACCAGAGAAAAGGAACCTCAAACAGAAGTTCCCAATCAACCAGTCGGTCAATCCAGTAATCCCGACCTTTCAAGGAACAACGATGAGATGCTGAAGCTCATCCAAAAGAGCGAGTACAACATTGTAGAACAATTGTTACAAACTCCATCGAGAATCTTTGTGTTATCTCTCTTGCTCAGTTCCGAAGCTCACATAGAAGCTCTACAGAAAGTCTTAGAGCAAGCCTTTGTGGAACAAGATGTGACGATAAGACAATTTGACAGCATCATCTCCAATATCACTACCTACAACAATTTAGGATTCAATGATGAAGAACTGCCAGAAGAAGGCAAAAATCACAACATGGCGCTTAACATTACAGTCAACTTCTAGGACGATGCTTTAGCTAGCGTACTGGTAGATACCGGATCAGCTCTGAATCTTATGCCAAAATCAACTCTAATAAGACTATCATTTCAAGGATCTCCGATGAGAGGCAGTGAGGTCATCGTCAAAGCCTTTGACGGATCTAGAAAAATAGTTATCGGTGAAGTCGACCTTCCCATAACTATCAGTCCTCACACTTTCCAAGTCATGGACATCCGGGCAGCATACAGCTGTTTATTAGGAAGACCTTGGATACACGAAGCTGGGGCAGTCACTTCGACACTTCACCAGAAGCTGAAGTTCATCAAGAATGACAAGCTAGTCACAGTTTATGGAGAGCAGGCCTTAATCGTGAGCAACTTATCATCATCATCCTGTGTAGAACCAAAGGAGGTTGTTGGAACCCAGTTCCAAGCACTTTCGATGAGCAATGAGAATCAATCAGAAAGGTATTAGTTTTTCCTCATACAAAGATGCTCTCAAAGTGATCGAGAGTAACAATGCAAAAGGATGGGGATAACTCTTCATTCCTACTGATAACAAGACAAAGAAAGGTCTTGCTTTTTCCTCAACCTATACCCAGACTGCTACTAACGATGAAAGTTTTCATCCCATTTAGGACTTCTTCCACGGTGGGGGCTTCCTTTACCCAGTGTCTCAAGAAGTACATACCATCAATGAGGGTGACTCCTCCGATACAGATGAAGAGTGGAAGTCCTATCTCAACTAGGACGGTTATATGTCTTAGGAAGAAATGCATACGCCATTTTTCTATCCCACGCAAAGTCTGAGATATATACCAAGATTAGATGTCAATATGATGTACGGAGGTTGTGATCCGGAAGGATGCCGTGCTCCACCCAACTCATTAGAGGAAGACACTCTGATGAAAAAAAACTTTGACTATGACTATTATGACCCAATGGATGACTTGCCTATCTAGCAGCCGTACCCAGAAGACTTGGGGCAAAAGAATCAGCCAAACGATGCATATCAGTTGAGCATCATAGAAAAGAATACATGCGTCCCCACCAAGTCATGGGATCATTACTCAGGACATTCCGACAATATCCAGCACAACGATGAATCTGCAAAGATTGCAGGACAAGAGTTCATCAACTATGCTTTTCCCAAGGTCAACGTCATCGAAAGGGATGACTCCTCCAGTTCCACAGAAGTATGGGACACCTTAGGACAACCGAGTGGCAAGTACGACTTCTTGGTCAAGTACACCGCTCCTAAAAGCTCTCATATCAGGCTCAAAGACATCTAGCTAACTGGATGGGGAGATCCTCCTGAGATTGAAAATACTGTACAAGATACAACAGAAGAGTTTGTCTACGATAACTCTGCCTGGGAGGAAGACTCCAACGATCCTGCTCCGCCAAAAATCATCGTCATTTCTGAGGACAAACCAAGAAAAAAGGTACCAGACTTTGTGATTCACCGAGGAGTTCGCCGCCAATGGGTTGCTGTCGATGTCCCGAAAGTCGTCCATAAGTCTAAGTAATTGCCATCTATGTGTTAACCCTTCGCCCTGCCCAGGTGAAACGGATATTTTTATAGGGCTCACTTTCTGTAAATGTCTCTCTTTGCTTCGCCCAAAGCGACAGTGTTTTGTTTTATAGGGTTGTAGTTTCAAGAATCGACAAAATCATAAATAAATAAACGTCATTCTGTAATTTCCGCATTTATTGTTGTTTTCACTTTTCGCTCTGTCAGAAAATGGTAATCCTAAAAACAACTCAAAATAAAAACAAGAATTTTTCAGAAAATACACTGCACACACTCTTGCATTCTCTCTATCTCTTCTAAAAATAAATCATCACGTCATGCAGATTGCTTATTTTAAACCCCATTAAAACATACGATCCGATGTCTTTTCCCAACTTTGAATTCTCGGTATTTGAAGCTGAAGAAGAAGAAGACGAAGAAATTCTAGAAGAGATTTCCCGATTACTCAAACAAGAGGAAAGATCTATTGAGCCTCATAAAGAACTGTTGGAAATGGTCAACTTGGGTTCAGAGGAAGAGAGGAAAGAAGTCAAGATTGGGGCACTGCTCAGTCCGACTATCAAATAAAGCTTGATAGAACTTCTCAAAGAGTTTCCCGATGTATTTGCTTGGTCCTATCAGGATATGCCAGGGTTAGATACCAGCATCGTGGCACATCATTTACCGTTAAAATCAGAACGTCCTCTGGTAAAACAAAGACTGAGACGGACTCATCCAGATATGGCCATCAAAATAAAAAAGGAAGTACAAAAAGAGATTGACGCAGGTTTCCTCGCCACCTCAGAATATCCTCAATGGTTAGGCAACATAGTACCAGTTCCAAAAAAGGACGAAAAAGTCAAAATGTGTGTAGATTACAGGGATCTGAACAAAGCCAATCTAAAGGATGACTTACCCTTACCACACATAGACATGCTGGTAGACGCTACATCAAAGTTCAAAGTCTTCTCCTTCATGGATAGATTCTCGGGCTATAATCAAATTAAAATGGCGCCGAAAGACATGGATAAAACTTCATTCATCACCCCATGGGGCACCTATTGTTACAAGGTAATATCGTTCAGTTTGAAGAACGTCGGGGCAATGACTACTCTGTTTCACGACATGATGCACAAAGAAATCGAAGTGTATGTCGATGACATGATTGCCAAATATAAAACAGAATAGGAGCATGTGACCCACTTGTGCAAACTATTCGAGCGTCTGAGAAAATACAAACTCCGCTTCAATCCTAACAAGTGCATGTTCGGTGTCCGCTCAGGAAAACTGCTAGGGTTCATCGTCAGCCAGAAAGGAATTGAGGTTGATCCTGACAAGGTCAAAGCCATTCAAGAAATGCCTTCTCCAAAGACTGAGAAACAAGTCAGAGGATTCCTGGGAGTTTGAATTACACTTCCAGATTTATATTCCTCATAACCGCGACATGCGCGCCAATCTTCAAATTACTCAAAAAGAGTCAGGATTGCGTATGGACAGAAGACTGCCAAACCACCTTCGACAGTATCAAGGAATACCTGTTGAACCCACCAACTCTATCACCTCCAGTGGAGGGAAGATCATTGATCATCTATTTAACGGTTTTGGAAGACTCCATGGGTTGTGTACTTGGCCAACAAGACGAAATGAAAAGAAAAGAGTATGCCATCTACTACTTAAGCAAGAAATTTACAGACTGTGAGACTCGATACACTACGCTTGAGAAAACATGATGTGCTCTGGCTTGGGCAGCCACACGTCTTCGCCAATACATGATTTGTCACACTACTTGGTTAATCTCCGAAATGGATCCGATCAAGTACGTCTTTGAAAAATCTGCTCTCACGGGAAGGATCGCCCGTTGGCAGATGTTGTTATCAGAATATGACATCGAGCACCATGATCAGAAAGCCGTCAAAGGAAGTATTTTAGTCTATCATTTGGCTCATCAAACGATTAACGATCAGGAATCAGTCGGGTTTGACTTCCCTGACGAAGATGTCATGTACTTGAAAATGAAAGATTACGATGAACCGCTACCCAGTGAAGGGTCGGAACCAAGTTCCCAATGGGGACTAATCTTTGACGGAGCTGACAACCATTATGGAAATGAAATTGGGGCAATCATCATAACACGTCAGGGTACCCACATTCCTTTCACTGCCCGATTGACATTCAAATGCACAAACAACGAGGCCGAATACGAAGCTTGTATCATGGGTCTCGAGGAAGCGATTGATTTGAGAATCAAGAACTTGGATGTGTACAGAGACTCAGCCTTGGTTATTAATCAGATCAAAGGAGATTGGAACACATACCAATCGGGACTGATTCCTTACAAAGATTACGCGAGAAGGTTGTTACCATTCTTCAACAGAATCGCGTTTCATCACATCCCTCGTGAAGAGAATCACATGGCTGATACATTAGCCACTCTCTCCTCTATGATTTGTGTAGGTAAATGGACCTAAAATTGACATAATGCGCCTTGAAAGGCCCGCCTACATCTTCACGATTGAAGCAGTCATAAACGACAAACCTTGGTATCATGATATCAAATGCTTCCTTCAAAAACAAGAGTACTCACCTGGGGCATCCAGAAAAGACAGAAAGACCCTCGAAAGATTGGCAGGCAGCTTCTTTCTGAGCGGTGATACACTCTATAAGAGAAACTTTGACATGGTCTTGCTCCGATGCGTAGACAGACCAGAAGCGAACATGCTTATGAAAGAAATTCATGAAGGATCCTTTGGCACTCATGCCAACGGACACACAATGGCGAGAAAAATTCTGAGAGCAGAGTACTATTGGCTGACAATGGAATCTGATTGCTACAAGTACATGAGAAGATGTCACAAGTCTCAGATATACTCAGACAAAATCCATGTACTGCAAACACATCTCAAAGTTCTCTCTTCCCCATGGCCTTTTTCCATATGGGGAATCGACATGATTGGCATGATCGAACCCAAGGCTTCAAACGGACATCGGTTCATCCTAGTAGCCATTGACTACTTCACCAAGTGGGTCGAACCAGCGTCATACGCCAACGTAACCCGACAAGTCGTGGTCCGCTTTATCAAAAACAATATCATCTGCCGTAATGGTGTTCCAAGCCATATCATTACTGATAATGGATCTAACTTAAACAACAAGATGATGAAGGAGTTGTGTGCTGAATTCAAAATCGAACACCATAACTCATCTCCCTACCGGCCTAAGATGAACAGAGCAGTAGAAGCGACTAACAAGAATATCAAGAAAATCATTCAAAAGATGGTTAAAACCTACAAAGACTGGCACGAGATGCTACCCTTTACTCTTCACGGTTATCGCACATCTGTCTGCACTTCAACAGGGGCAACCCCTTTCTCTCTAGTATATGGCATGGAAGCAGTGCTCCCCATAGAAGTAAAGGTCCCATCAATACGGGTATTGATGGAAGCTAAGCTAACAGAGGATGAATGGTGTCAAAGTCAACACAATGAGCTGAATCTAATCGAAGAAAAGTGAATAACGACACTATGCCATGGTCAGTTGTATCAGCAAAGAATGAAGAAAGCGTTTGACAAAAAAGTTCGACCTCGCGTCTTTCGGAAAAGAGACCTCGTGCTCAAGAAGATACAATCATTCTCACTGATTCCTGGGGAAAATGGACTCCAAATTATGACGGCCCCTATGTGGTCAAGAAAACCTTCTCAGGTGGCGCCTTGAGACTCGCAACCATGGATGGAGAGGAATTTTCCTACCCCACGAATGTTGACATAGTCAGGAAATACTTGGCCTAGATAAATAAAATAAAATAAAAAACGTCTCGGTGGATTCAAAACCTGAAAAGGCGGTCCAGGAAAAAATTAGAGACATAAGCAAAAAAATCATCCAGATGGATTGGAAACCTCAAAAAGACAATCCAGGCAAAAGTTAGGGATTCATGGCAAGTAACTATGTCCGACAAGGTTAAATTCCCAGCAGTAATGTCATCCTTCAGGAAAGTTTTAGTCAAGGTCATCTTCGACAAAAGCTCAGGATGCCCAGAATTCAAAGTTGGTAGAAGGATAACGGTTGTTATGTTTCAATGTAGCCATTTTCCCGTAAATTACCATTTTCTAAACTTTGTAAATGCTCTATGGGATCACGCGCTTGCCTGATTTCCATCCTATCAATAAAATTTGATCCCTAGTGCTTTTGTTTGCATTTCTTATTTGTTTTAGCTTTACAGAATGATGTTTTTAATATGATCAACGATTCTTAAAATAAAACAAAAATGAATTTACTTGTCAAAACTTTTCTGCTTTTAAAATAAAGATGGAAATTCTTTTGACTGTTGAATGTCGAAAGAACATCGATCGCTTCTCCAGAGGTGATTGAACCTCAAAGTGCAGGATCAAAGTACTCCTTCTAAACCTGTACGCCTGAATGAAGGATCAACTGTGTCAGAGACCATGTTTCATCTGACATCCCCGACAGGGTTTCATACCTCTTAAGACCGATTGACAATTCTTCTTCCCCCACGGGGTCCGTCTTTCCCCAAGAAGGGAAGGATTGCTATTTTGAACCAGTGGTACTTTTATCCCCCACCGCGGCCGAGTATCCAATCGTGTTCATCCATTAGCCTGTATGTCACGTCAGTTTTGTCAGCATATACATACATACATCATGCATTATTGATTCATACCCATGTTCATATTGCATCACTATCACTCTAGTCGGTCTAGTTCCCAAGTGATAAAGTCCTCTCAATCGAGTTATCAGTCCTTTACTTGTTAGGAAATATAGCGTCTGAGCAGTTTCTCCCCAGTTTATTTCTTGATTGGAGACCGTCCTCGACCACTTTGATAACTTGAGCCTCTGAGAAACAAGAAGACATTCGACAAACGTCACTCTTTACCATTGAAGATGATATTCTCGCTTTCCCGGATTAAGGAAAATCCCCAGAAAAAGCCTCGCAACTAAAGACTCTCAGTAACACATTGGTTTTTCTCTTCAGAAAGTCAATGTTAATGAAGTCATCAGCACCTCAAAATTGGATTACATCACATGGAATTTCTCCGAGAAGATCTTGAAGAAAAGTATGATGTAATGTCCCTAAGCAGGAAACAGCCTCTCAAGAGACTCGTTTTCCCCAGTAGAGTCAAAAAAAGGCATCTCCAACAGAGAATTTTGAACAACTCTACAGCTCAGATGAATGGGTTTCCCCCAACAAGTCTGACATCAAAACGTTTTCCCATCAAATGGCATCTCCCCAGGAAAATTCGGCGAGAAGTTTGAGGAAAATCGCTACACATAACGTCCCTTGTCAAGGAAGGAACTAAAAAAAACCAGTTCCTTGGCTGAAGACCAGGATCGAGGGGAAGTTTATTTCAGAAACTAAGACCAGTTCCATGGGTAAAAACCAGGATCGAGGGGAAGTTTATTGACAAAAGAAACTAAGACCAGTTCCTTGGCTGAAGACCAGGATCGAGGGGAAGTTTATATCAGAAACTGAGACCAGTTCCTTGGGTAAAAACCAGGATCGAGGGGAAGTTTATTTCAGAAACTAAGACTAGTTCCTTGGCTGAAGACCAGGATCGAGGGGAAGTTTCACCCTTTTCTAAGCATTATTGCTTAGCAAAAGAAGATGGATGAGCCAACTGCCATTCATAACCACCATCAAAATTTTAGGTATTCTGATATTTAATCCTCTTGCACCCCGAATGCCCGAATACCTTCGCCATTCACACCTTCGGGTCCAAGAAGATTAAATAGGGGCATCTGTCATACCCCAAATTTTGACCACCAAGATTTCCCATCATTGTGCAAGTCATCATCACAATATGGATGTACCTTCATGGCTCACCAATCTCCTCAAAGATGGGTGAGAATTCACCACAATCAAGAATTAGGGTTTTGAGCCCTCTCAGAGCACTTAGACAGAGGATCAATCAAGAAATGACATGATCTTCAACTTGTCTAACCTATCAAATACCTATAAAGGATCAATAGGACTCCCACATCAAGAATCAAGCACCAAGTTGCAACATTCCAAGTGGATCAAGCCTCAAGATCGCTAGTGTCACCAAATTAGGGTTTTGGTTGACCAAGGCCTACAGATGAAAATTTTCATCTGGGCATGAGCCAATGCTTCAAATCACAACCAAAGATACTCCAAGGGACCTCATGGACCCAATCATCAAGTCAATTTAACCTCAGGGGATGCATTTACCAAAAATCAGGAAGTAGGGTTTCTTGACCTAATTCACCCCTAAGTTGACTTTTGGGACAAAGCATGAGCCAAGACCTCAAGACATGATTTAAGGGCCTCCAATACACCAAATTGATCCATTTACAATAATGGATTGATCCAAGAAACTTGATTCACAAGGTTCAATTTCATCTGGACCATAATTAGGGTTTTGAAAGAAAAGTCAACTGTAGCTTTGACTTCTGACCAAGACATGCTCCCAAACCTTGGGATATGATTCAATACACCCTATAATACCTATGGAATCCATACATTAGGTTTGATTTAGGTCAAGGACTTGATTTCACAAAGGATCGCACAGTTTGGATTTCATCCGATAAAAAGTCAACTGTGCACAAAATCAAGTTTGACTTTTTGGAATTTTTCACAAATATGGTTCCCCTAAGTCAAAAATAATGTTAATGTGTAACATTGATCATCATTCATCAAGAAAAATCAAGAAAAGTGAGGTTTCTTGCAAAAGGGGCAACCTTGAGATACCAAAAATTTTCTAAGTTATGGAACAAAAGTGGTTTTGGTACCAACTTCCAAGGACCATAACTTGAGATCCAAGCAACCATTTTGAGTGATCCAAAGCTGGATTTGTAGGTCTTTCTACACTCTACAAAATCTTCAACTACCTCCAACTCCAATTTTTTATGGATTTTAAGTCATGGAGTGATCAAAATCACAAAAACATGAAAATAATACTTTTTCCAACACTTAGTGAAAATCTGCCTAAGTTACCAGCCTTGAACCTCAATGTTCATGAGGATTTTTCAGTTACATCCAAATGGTTGCAAAACAAACTATGATCACACATGTTTTGTATCATATGAGGGCTTTCTAAAAAGCACAAGAGCCTCACATAACTCAACCTGAGTAGGGAGATATGAATCCCTCAAAATCACCATTTCCAACTGTCCCAAGCAAGGTACATTTTGTGCATTTGCTCGATTTGGAAAATTTGGACAACTCCAAGCCTTATCATCCATTTGGACACATCTGAGGATAAAACAAAAGGAGAATGATCTGATCCCCAAGCCTCCCAAGTCCAAGAATCTACTTATAGCCATGCCAAACCTAAAAGAGCTAAAAAGTGTCAAGACTCCAATTTTGTTTCAATGCATTCAATAGATGCATCAAGGTGGCATGAACTGAGGCAAGCTTAACTGAATGAGTCAAGCCTTATCTCTGAACCAATAGACCATAGGCCTGTGCTCTAACCTCAAGTCAATGGCTAGAGGAGACTTGAGATTCCATTTGATCCACATTGGCCACAGACCTGCTGCAGTTGCCACACACTATTGTTGCCAAAACAAACTTGAAACTCTATAAATAGAGCTCATTTGTGATCAGTTTGAGTACACCAAAGCACCCAAACTGATGCTTTACTCAAAAATCTCTTCTTCACTCTAATTTTGCCTTCTAACTCAAGTCACTATCGGGTTTTGAGATTGAGAGTGATTCCAACCAAACCAATCACACACACACACACACACACACCTCATAAACATCATGTATGAGTGATCCATAACACAAAATCACATCTGCAACATCAAATTCACAAAATCACCAGCCAATTGCCCAAGTTCTTGACAGAGTTGCAGTTGAGGTACCACAACCTATTCCAGCTCATTTCAATCCACTCCAAGCATTCAAACACACTCCTTGGCACCTAAGGAAGCTGTCCAGATCATTGGAACCTAGCTGTAACACCTCCATCACCAAACTCAATCACCAGCTGCAAGAGGTAGGCCTGAACCTTTCAAACTCGATCACCAGCTGCAAGAGGTAGGCCTGAACCCTTCAAACTCTATGTTCCATGCATCATAAATGAATTTGTGAGTTACCATCTTGTTCCTACATGTATATAGAGTAATAACCCTCAATCAATTGCCATGAATCAATCGTGTATGGAATTTCATTGTGTTCATGCTGAAATTAGGGTTCTTACGGTTTTCTGTTGATTTCTTTCTCCATGCTTAATATAAATGTAATTAAACTATATGGTTGTGATCCTTGTTAAAAAACGAACAAGATTGGTACTTGAATCATGCAAAACCATTGAGAAATCATGGAGAAAAGTGAGAAAATGCAAATCTACAAAAGCAGAGGGCGCGGGCAAGAACCAGGTGTTCTTGGTGCCATAATTCAAATTTTTGAATTTTAGTTATTTTGTTTAATTGATTCAAAAATTAATTTCTCTCTGAATATTTATGTTTTTAAATTTATTCTTTTTCTCAAAATTCACTAAAATGATTAAATATTTTATTTTACAAAAAAAATCCAATTTATATTATTTATTTAATATGGTTAGAATTTTTGTAATTAATTTCATTTTTATTGTTTTTAAACATTTTTAAAATAAAATTCCCACTTTGATCTTTCAAAACCAATTAAATTTCAAGCTTTCATATGATTAAACATGATTTTTCAATATATTTTTCAAAGTGTACAACTTGTTTTTGAATATAGTTGATATTTTATCATTTATTATTTAAATTTCCTTTGAAAAATGACATTTTAATTTAAAATTAGGGTTTCCTCTCGATTTTAAATTTTCAAACAACTTTGGGCCTCTTGATAGAGTGTAAGTCCCACCCCTTTGTAAATAAAAACCTTTTTTGGGCCTCAGTCATTGTATAAGTCCCACTGCGATTTTAAAATCTCGGCGCGGCCGTCGCCTTTTAAACGAAAACTATTGGGCCTCTTCTTGAATTGTAAGCCCCATCTCTTGTACAAAAATAAACTTTTGGGCCTCTAATAGAGTGTAAGACCCAACCATCTTTTGTACATAAATAATTTTGGGCCTCAGTCATTGTATAAGTCCCACTGCGATTTTAAAATCTCGGCGCGATCGCCATTTCAAAACAAAATCATCTGGGCCTACCCTTGTGTTGTAAGTCCCATTTCATTACTTTTTTCAAACCTTTGGGCTTCTCTTTGAGTTGTAAGACCCATCCCTTTGTACAGAAAACCTATTTGGGCCACAGTCGTTGTATAAGTCCCGGTACAATCTTCAGATCAACAGTACGATCACTGTTTCTCATCTGGGCCTCTTCTTGAGTATAAGCCCCAACAACTTTTTCAAAAACAACTTCCCTTTTGATTTAGGTTCAAATTCATAGTTGTTATCAAAACTTTCTTTAATTTCTTGAACAACTAACCATACAACTGTTACAATGGAAGCTTGCTCGCCTGTAAGTTTTATCAGCTTTCATTTACTTGCTTTCATATATATATATATATATATATATATATATATATATATATAACTGTATTGCTGGAAGCTTGCTCACCTGTAAGTCCTTCTTTCATATCCTTTTAAATACTTGTCATATATCAACTTTATGTATACTTGTATATCTGCTTAGAGTTTTCCCTGGCAAATAGGTCTAGAACTAGTTAAAGCCAGTGGTCACTCTTTCAATACAGTCAAAACTAGTTCCCCATAGGAATTCCAGATACAGTTTTTCCTTCTCTTGGGCTTAAACAATATGGAACAAAGAGAGAGGCATTATTCCCGGTGAAACTTTTCTCAGACTGTCACTATCAGAAATTGTCAAAGAAGTTCATTACCCCAGAGAGGATTAATTCCCGGTGAAACCTCTCTTGAATTTCTTCAAACCCTAAAACTGTTCATTAAAGAAAAGATTATTCCCGTTGAAACTTTTCTTGAACTTTTCTTAGGTTTGGACCCACATGCTTCCTAAAAGCATCCCCGCCTCCTCTTGGGCTTTGTACAAGGACCCTCCGGCTTCTTAGAAGTTCTCATGCCTTCTCTTGGGCTTAATACGAGGACCCTTAAGACCTCTTAAAGGTATAAGACAGAACTTAGTCATCCTTTGTTAGAGCAGTCTTTCCAAATAGTCAAAACCTCAGGAATATTTTGGGTTGATACTCATCCCTTAAAATACCAGCCTCCTCTTAGGCATCATACAAAGATAAACCCTTTCATTCCAATAGACTTGGACAGTCTAATCTCCTTTTGGATGTCAAATACATTCTCAAGTTCCCTATGAATACGAAAAAAAACCTTGATCATTTGATCAATCTCCAGTATGAGTTGAAAATCCTCACAAGATCTAAAACTCAATCTTTATCCTAAATTTCCCCAACTAGGGTCAGCTTATCATCAGAACCTCCAGGCATCTGATACCTCAACTCTTCTGGAAACCCTCAGCAAAAGTTGATTCCCCGATTTGGACCTGTCTCTGGATCTCAATAATACTCAGCAGAAGTCAGCCTCCTCTTAGGCTTTGTATAATGATTTCTCCAGCTTGTTCAGCCACAATCTTGGGCTTTATGCAAGATAGATAAAAGCACTCTCTTGTTGAGTCAAACCCTTTTAGCCTCAATCTTGGGCTTTGTACAAGACACGCAAAGATACTCTCTTGTTGAGTCAATTACCTTAGATCACTCTCTTATTGAGTAGTCATCTCTCTCAGCCTCCTCTTAGGCTTTGTATAAAGATCCTTCTTTCCCTCAGCAAAAGTCAGCCTCAATCTTGGGCTTTGTACAAGACACCCCCTAAATATCTTCAGCTGAGTCAGTCAAATATCTTTCAGCCTCAATCTTGGGCTTTGTACAAGACACATATAAAATCTCCCTAAGCAGAGTTAATTCTCTTTTCAGCTCCTCTTAGGCTTTGTATAATGATTTTCTCCAGTAGGGTCAGCCTCAATCTTGGGCTTTGTACAAGACACCTAAAAATACTCAGCTGGATCAGTCAACTACTTCTCAGCCTCAATCTTGGGCTTTGTACAAGACAGATAAAGATTTCTTTCCCACAGAGTCAGTTTCTTTTTCAGCCTCAATCTTGGGCTTTGTACAAGACACCAAATAAAATACTTTCTTGTTGAGTCAGTCTCATTTCTGCCTCAATCTTGGGCTTTGTACAAGACACCGTATAAATCTCTCCAACAGAGTCAGTTTCCCCTTTTAGCCTCAATCTTGGGCTATGTACAAGACAGACAAAATATTTTCCCTGGAAAGGTCAACTTTTAGCCTCCTCTTAGGCTTTGTATAATGATATCCCAAAAAGAGTCGGTCTCTTTTTAGCCTCAATCTTGGGCTTTTTACAAGACAGATAAATACTCTCTTATTGAGTCAGTCTTTTCCAGCCTCCTCTTAGGCTTTGTATAAGGACTTCCCCAGTGGAGTCAAATAATCTCTTAGCTTCAACATTGGGCTTTGATCAAGGCACACAAAAACCACCATCCCCTCAGAGGAAATCAGAAACCTCTTTGTAGGAAGACATTTCTCTGTGTTATCACACATCAAAACAGAGAATCAAAACAAACTCTAATCCCAGATAACTGCTAAAAGTGGCACACTTATTGATTCCAATATCCAAGCTATCGTCCATCTCTTATCCTGGAAAACTTCCTCTTTCATCTAATTGATGTAAGCGGCAAGCCTCTAGATTATTTACATCTATGCCACTGTCCCTCTCTTAGCATGAAAGACTCCTAAGGAAAAATGGCATTGCTCAACACTGAGTTAAAGTTTTCTCCTTCAGGACAAATCCCCTATAAAGGAAATTATGGCATTGCTGGATTCTCATATCCCAGTTAAAGTAACCCTCCTTTATAAATCAGTCACCCAATAGTTGTGATAAACAGACGAGATGTCTCCCTTTAGAGATGACAAATTCTCTCTCAGTCAAACCTTTTAGCTTCAATCTTGGGCTTTGAACAAGGCACCAAAACATCTTTTTCCTCCCATAGAATAGGAGGAACTACGATTGCTCTGATTTCCCTGTTTCTTTAAGCGCGAATACATAGGCATAAGATTGCGAAATCTTAGCGAGCATACCAATCAAAACTTTAGGTACAGTACCTTCACACCAATCAAAACTGAGGTCCAATACCTTACCAACATCAACAAAAACTCTCTCTCTCAAATACTCCTAAAAACTTTCCCAACCCACAACAAATAAACACCATCAAGTATAAAAGCATAACCTAATGCTAACAACCTGTGGATAACCACATATAGGATGGGTAACTGACAACTCCCCATTGTATAACCTGACCCCGAACTCCCCGAATCTCTTTAAGCGTTTGTTCAGTTAAACATTCGTGTGCAAGGTTAGTTTTAGATAGCTTCCCTTTCCCTTCCTGCTTCACGGGATAAATAAGAAATCAGAAATTAGCGCCCTACTCCTACCATTGCGGTGAGGAGGAACCCCCATTGTGCGATAAGGTGGTCGCGTCACCGACAAAAATCGCACGCTACACAACCTTCATCAACACCACCATTACCCTCCTCATGCTATTTCCCACAGATCTTCTTCTTCTCCAAATAATAACAAAAAGATCTCATTACCACTATGGCCATGAAAAAACTACACACCATGATCCTACCATCTTTATGAAAGAATCCTGCATAAAACCACTGTTCGCAACACATATCTTTTCCCTCGCACAACAACACTTCCTGTAACCAAACACAAATCTCATTTCCACCATATTTCCTCTCTCTCACACAATAACATACTCTCACCTCTAGCAATCTCAACTCATTTCAACTCTCACCTGACCACCACCACCACAACTGAACTCACCTACACACTTCATCATCTTTAGCTCAACCATAACCACCTCATAGTTTAATCAACCTTTCATAACATATTCTATTACACCATCATCTACTTTTTTTTCCATTCACTCAAACAACAAAGATAAGATTTCTAAAAAATATCACTCTCTCTCTGACCTCAGTGGAAAAAGGTAAATTAAAAAAGTGAACAAAATTAAGTTTCTTTCCATCTTCTTCTTTGTACATCATCTGCAAAAAAAAAAAACAGATCCGCGCAACAAAAAGCTCAACATCACAATCATCACTCCTTCAGTCCTACAAGACTTTAAACTCCCTTTGACTCCAAACACCATCATCGTGTCAACCAACACAATTCCACAGAGACGCTTAACTCCCTCTGTTTTCAACCTACAACAACAAACTTCCTCCGCCGCGAGCTTTTTCCTCTCTGTTTCGACTGCACGCTTCCATGCCTCACCTTCACTCTCGTTGTGGATGGTGACATCGCCATAAACACCCCATCAGGACACTCACCACAACACGCAAAGCTACGATCATCACAAACCACGCACTCGCTGACTATCACAGATGGCTACGAAAACACTTCCTTCAAGATGATTATGGGATCTTCTTCGAAAGCTCGCAAACAGATTCTCGTTGAAATGGGAATACGAGATCGCAAGAGTGACTCCAGACATTGATGAGAAAAGTATTAGAAGTGAAACCTGTTTTTATACCTAGTGAGTTTTATTTTTTTTCATTTTTCATTTTTTTTATTTTATGGTCAATATCATCTTACCAATGAATTTGATTACTACAGTAGAGAGGGGATGCAGTCCCCACGTTGTTTTATTTTAGTGTTTATTTTGTGTTTTATTTTTGTTGGTGTTTAGGAAATAAATGGTTTTATTGGGCCATTATATTTATTTTAGGCCCATTAAGTGTTATAACACCTCCCCTTTGTTTTTTTATTATCTTTTTATTATTTCATCTTTAATTTGCATAAATAAAAAAATAATTTATTTTTATCTTTTAATTATTTATTTTACTTTCATATTAAAAAATCCAAAAATAATATGCTTTTATTTTAAATCAACAATTTCTTTAATTTAGTTTTTTAATTGTTTATTGTTTAATAATTAAAAAAAAGACAAAAAAAATATTTTTATTTACCTTTTAGTTATTTCATTTTATTATTTATATTTTATTCAAAAACCTTAAAAATATATTTCATTTTGTTTAGTTTATTTTGTGATATTTATTTTATATTCACTTGACTTTTCTTTTAACAATTTTTTCCATTGTTTGTTCCTTGATGAAGTTCATGCTTGATTATCCCATCATTACACCTTATGATTAATATCATGTTGATACCATGCATTGATTGAAGTTGTTGTCTTGATAATGTTTATTCTTGAGAGGTTTATGCTTGCTTGATTCATGTGTGGATACTTGGTTGACTTTTGGTCATGGCTTAGGATTGAGTGTTTTGATGATATGATCACATTACTTGATGTCTGGTCTCATTGCTTATGTACCCTATTTCTTTGATGTTTGTTTGCCTGTGTTTAAATCCAAGGGAAGAGTTTGTGGTTGACTATATAGTCATGTGCATTGCATTTCTCTGTTGCATCGCTCATCCATTGTGTGACCTTTGTTCCCCTTTAGGTTGATCATTTTATGTTGTACATACTTAGTTTGTTTATCCTCTTAGGTAGTTACCATTAGTATTTTTTTCAACTTTAGATAACTTACAGTTAGTTTCCCTTTTCTCAAAAGAGATTAGACATTAGTCATCCTTAGTCGAGATGTAATTCTCCTATCCCATGACATAGTTGAGAAAGATTTTGATTCTTTTCCACTTGAGAGAGGTATATGGCATACTCGTCGATTCTATATCCGAGTTGGAGCCCTTCTGTTGCAGTGAGACTCGGATACCAAGCTATTAATTAACTTGAATCACAAAACTTTGAAATTCACCACCGAGCTTTGATTTATCCTAAGGAAAGGGTTGTATCTTGGTTAGATCTTTCCTTCCTTATCCTTTATTTTATTTCTTTAGGATATCCTTTTCATCTCCTCCCTCTTCTTAAAAATTTTCAAAATTTTCTCCCTTTTTCAAAAACCTTCTTGTTTTTCAAACTAGAACCACTTTAATAATAAACCTTGACTTTGTCAAGCGCATTTTCAAACTTATTTTCTTAATAAATGCTAATCAATATTTAATCATACTTAGACCATTTTCAAAAAGACTAAAAAATACTTAACCCATTCAAATCATTATGTGCCTTTGTGCACTTTTTGCTTTTAAAACTTTTCATAAAGTTTAGACATGAGTCATTTATAGTTAAGATGTGATTCTCCTATCCCCATAGTATTGCTTGAAATAAGTTGATTAATTTCCACCTTTGAGAGTTAGTGGCATACTTGTTGATTTTATCCAAGTTGGAGTCCTTCTCATGGTGATGCAAAGGTCCATTTTCACATACTTGTGGGTGACTAGTTGAGGATTCTCCTTTAAATGACAACTTGTCTTTTCATTTAAAATGAATCATAACAAACCATTTTGGTTATTTTTACCATGAACTACGAGGTTTTGATCCTCCATTGCACTTTGTGAGTACGTAGGCGCGAGGCTCAGGGCGTCTTGTCAAACACAAAATTATAAAAGATACTTCTCTTCTCATCTCCATCTTTTTCAAACAACACCTTTTTATAAGCCAAACGCTAGATTTTCAAAGAGGTTCCTATAGAGTACTATAGACGTTTTGGGTGCTAACACCTTCCCTTTGTGTAACCAACCCCTTACCCTATCTCTGGTTTTACTAGTTCTTGTTTTATAACTTCTTTAGGTTTTGTTCGCTCTTTTCCCTTTTCCTTTGGATAAACTAAAAGTGCGGTGGCGACTCTTGTTTTGTGAGTTAAGTTAATCAATAGCTTAATCTCAAATTTTCCCGCTACGATTACCATGATATGTCAAAAAGGATTTTTACTATGGGATAGCTAGGCTTATCGATCATGAATTTTTCCAGAAGCATAAGAAAATGGCTGGTGTTAAGCTTCCTCAAAGAAACTCTTGGTCGGCTGAAATATTTTATATCGATGATAGGCCGTTACATTACATCTTGGGATATGTCATTCTTCCCAAATTTTCAAATCATTCTATTGTAACAAATACTGAGATGCAGCTTCTCTTTTCTATCAAACATGGTTTTCAAGTTAATTGGGCATACTTGATTCTTGAACACATGGCTGAACATTCTAAGGATGCTATAGAGCTTCCTTATGCATTCTTTTTATCCAAGATCTTTGCATATTTTGGTGTTAATTTCTCAAATGAAGATCCTGATGAAAATGGAGATTTTATCATTTATGTGAAGGTATGCAACAATAAGATGGGTGTGGAGTACATTTACAAGAACAAGACCATTCGGTACATTGATGAAAGTGTGAATGTTCAAGCTCCTCCTCCACCGATTCAACAACCTATCAACCAAGAGGAACCAACCAACCAACAACTCTTTGACTACATGATATACATGAATACCTCCATGAACGGTCAAATTTACTATATTTATTCTCAAATGAGCATTCCTCCCTATCAAGTTCAACCATACCAATTTCCTCATTACCAAACACATGAACAAATACTAGTTTTAGTACCTTGTCTTTTGTTTTATTATGCTTATTGTTGTATGTTTTTTCTTCATTGTTTTTAATTATGTACTAAGACTTAATTATGCATTATTTTTGCTTATGGTTTTAAGTTATGTATTATGTTGATTTATGTTTGGAATAATGTAGTATGTTTAACTTTTTAAATTGTTATGAGTCTCTTGATACTTAATATTATTATCTTTAATATATTATTTCTTTACCCATCTTTCCCTTCTTTTTGATCATGTCAAAAAGGGGAGAAAGGTGTATGCATGTATGCTTGTGTTGCTTGTATCTTATCTCTTTCCTAGGTACATGATAACTCATATAAATTCAACCTTAGAAAGATTTATACATTAAGGGGGAGTTATCCAACATAGGGGGAGTTTATCTACTTTTGTCAAGCAAGCACAACCATCATGAATTAGTTTGCCATCATAAAAAAAAAAGGGAGAATGTGAAGTCAAGCCTTCAATTAAGATGATTTTGATGAAGACAACCCATAGTGTGAAGAGATGATCAAATGCTAAAGTATGGAAAAACTGCTCAAATGGATATATGATGGATGATTGAATAAGATGGTAAATATGGTGTTTCATAGTTACATATAACCTTAAGTGGTCAAACTATCTAAAATAAATGCATGGCATCTCATATAAATTCATCTCTTTGCATTTTATACTTAAATTTTTTTGCATAGTTTTCAAAATGAAAAACCAAATTTTTAGCTAGAGAATCAATTGCATGGGAGCATCAATTGATTATCATTATTCAAATTTGCAAAATTTTTAAAGCTAGTAATCGATTGCATGGGATGAGCAATCGATTGACACTAGTTCAAAATTCAAATTTTTTCAAACGTATTGAAGGAGCAATCGATTGACAATCCCTCTCAATCAATTGACATTAGTGATTTTCAGAAAAATACTTTTGTGCATAGCATCTTTTCATGGGACCTTCATATGTATCTTTTCAAATCAAAATCACACCTTATCATAATTTATCAATAGGTATGTCTTGATTCAAAATGGTGTAAGTTATCATATAAATATAAAGTATTTTTTCTGATCAAATTCACGTCTTTCAAAAATTTATTTCCTGTATATTTCACTGCATATGCATTTGTAAATTTTCGATCTTCAAGAACTTGTGCTTTATTTTCATATTCAAACAATGTGAAAGTTCTTGAGCACTTAAAGATATATTATGATATACCATATTTTTTAAAGGGAAGAAATTTTATTGTTAGGATTTATTCTATCCTACTGTATCAACACTTATCTTTATCAAAAACTCAAATATTTGTATTTGTATCTTGTTGTTTAGGATTGTTGAAAATAAGAGGTTTGGAAAAAGAAAGTGTGTTTCTTTTTCTATGTTGTAAAATCACAAGGCAGTTTGCCTTAGTGATTAAGTTAGAATCTTGTGTATAGAAGCTAGTTATAACAATAGTGAAATCTCTTACACTGTGTAAGAGGACTAGATGTACTCTCGGATTATGAGGGGAACTAGTATAAAATTCTGGTGTTCTTTATTTTCTGCACTTTATTGCTTTCACCACCTAACAAACAACCTGGAATAAAGAAACACTCACTCTAAAATCCAGAAAATTTTAAAGTACCTAATTCACTCCTAGGTGCACTCTATACTTACACGGGCAACAGCTAAAGTACTTCAATCAGGGTTGTATTAGCCAACATTGTTCAAAGATGCATTTTTCATTGTGCAATAATGTGATCGCTGCCAACGCACCAGAAATATCTCCAAAAGAAACCAAATGCCCTAAAATGATATGTGTTGTTCCGTTGTTTTGCTGCTTTAGGTAAAACAACATGGGCAAAACAAGATGTATTTGTGAAGAGGCAACATGTGGGACAAGATGTTCCAGCATGTCTGCAACATCTGTCCTCAGTCTGTAAGACATATTCAGTGAGTAAATCTGAGTGTAATTCTGATTGTTTCCAAAGAAGAATTATTGTTATATCTTTTAGCAATATGTTATTTAGTGAAATTTGCTAAAAAGATTTTGTTCTTTCTAAAAAAACACCAAAAGGTTGACTTCCTTGTTACTAGTCAAGGAGAGCCTAAAATGATTGATTTAAGTGTTTTTTTATGTGTTTTTTTGTTGATGTCTATCCCTTTTTTTCATCCAAGAAGTCTCTTATTTATATGGTTTACATCACCTCTCTTCCTTAATATTTCCCTTTCATATCCTTCATAAAGGCAACTTTAGATAACATCGTCCGCCTCCATAATTGCCAGGTAAAGTCTCTTTAATCAACAATTGTAACTCTCATGCCATTATGGAGCATTCTATAATTATTTCTTGAGACTCTTCAAATGATATCCTATCATGGACATCGGATCCGGCTTGCATGTATGAAGTCGGCTCTGACTTACTTCTTTTAGTGATCCTAACCGGATCCGACTTGTATACATGATTGTGTTCATCCGACCTGCTTGTCTTTTCATACTCGTCTTCCTCACCAACTCGACTTCAGGGAATTCTGGGATGTGCATAATCTGCTCGATCACGAGATCCTTCTAGATTGAAGTGTTCGAACAAGACAATCCCGGAATTTCTTCCTCTCTAAATCGGTCTCTTGTGCGGTGAGTGTTAGCTATTTAATAATGATCAATCTTTCTCTCTCTTCATCATAATGATTTTTATGGGAACTCTCACTTTCATCATTACCTTTCTGATAGAAATTCCTGACCATTACAAAACTTGTTGCTTTAAAAGACTCACTTTTTATTTGGATATCTCTACTTTTCAAGCAATCTCCTTCCCAAGCGCTTCACAAATTGATCATGCTTTCATATGTCGCTCATTTCTTCAATCTCCAGATATCATTTTCTTTTCCTTTTTCCATTCTTTTTAATACGTCTTCATATCAAAACAATAATTGCTCAAAGGAATGTTCAATTTTTCTTACTGCTAGTGATAGAAATAGGATTTGGAATGCTTGTATGCGTTGGACGGGAACTACCTTTTCCTGATATACTGGTCGGATAGTCCTTTACCGATCTCTGGCTTTGACTATGACAAGTTAAAAGCTCTGGAAATTCTGGTCTTTGGCTGTTTTGATGCCTTGCGGGTAGTGAAAGTTAAAGATCTTGTATAGATGGCTGACAACCCTAAACAAATTTCTAATTTTTTGGGTAATGCTCATACGTGTTTATTTATCATTCTGTCATGATATTATTATCCTCCTTGTTTATTGATTTGTATTCTGGTCCTTTCCTTTCAGTAAAAATGGCGAATCTGAAACTCTCTGAACAAAAGAAGTTGATGGTCGAAGCCAGAGCAAGACGTGGAGGCTCTTTTATGCTTACATTATTTCTTTATCCTTCTGCGTGTTTCATTTGATTTTAAATATCCTGTTTGTCTATTATGGACTTTGAATCCCGACTATGGACTTTAGTCGACCTCATAGGTCGACACACCTATTTTTCTAACTTGGCCATAGACGATTTCTTTTTAGGTTGTTACCCAGCTACCGCCGATTATGCCAGAGGCTTCAAGTAACTTGGACTTCAGTTAGCCCAGAGGTTTTATTAATGTTTCCCGGCCGTAGCCGATTATGCCATAGGCTTCATGTAGCTTGGACTTCAATTAGACAAGAGGTTTTATTAACATTGCCTAGCCGCAGCCGATTATACCATAGGCTTCAAGTAGCTTAGACTTCAGTTAGGCCAGAGGTTTTATTAACGTTGCCCGGCCGCAGGAGATTATGCCATAGGCTTCAAGTAGCTTGGACTTTAGTTAGGCAGAGGTTTTATTAAAGTTTTCTGGCCGTAGCCGATTATGCCAGAGGCTTCAAGTAGCTTGGACTTCAGTTAGGCCAGAGGTTTTATTAATGTTGCCTGGTCGCCGCCGATTATGCTAGAGGCTTCAAGTTGCTTGGACTTCAGTTAGGCTAGAGGTTTTATTAATGTTTCCTGGTCGCAGTTGATTATGCCAGAGGCTTCAAGTTGCTTGGACTCCATCCTAGATCGTGTCCTAGGACCATCTTACATGCTTTATACAATGAATTTGTTTGAACTATGGGTGCCTCATTAAAAATCCTTGCCCTTTCAAGGGAAAAGAGTGTATTCCCATAATTTTTATTTCTGATGTTTATTACATAGTCTAGCTAAGATAAAATTTAAGACTAGATACATTCCATGTCCTAGGTATTTCAACACCCTCTAAGCATTCCAACTTGTAAGCCCCATTGTTCAACCTCTGACAAATATGGAAAGATCCTTCTCAATTCGAAGCTAGCTTGTCTTTCTTCTGGGGGTCAGTCACCCTCTTCACTACTTGATCTCCTTTGTTAAATCCCCTTTGCCTTACTTTAATATTAAACCTCCTGGAAATTCTTTGTTTGGCTACAAACTCTCTTATGTGGGCTAATTCCCTAACTTCATCTAATAAATCTATTGAATTATCTAGACACTCTGAGTTGGTGTTTTCATCAAAAGCAATTTGCCTCGAAGTCAGAGTGTTTATTTTGACTGGTATCATTGTGAAAGCTCCAAGGATTTATTTAAATTTTTGTAAAACATAATGTTGTGAAAGATGTTCCAACATGAAGATTTCTGCCCCAGACCAAAAATGCCGAATGAAATGTCCCAGCATAAAGATTCAACATCATGACTGTCACAACAATTTTTTTTAAAATATGTTCCAAGATTCAAGGCACGATTGGCAGTGGATCAAGGAATCAGTCAATAGAAGATATGAAGCCCAAGACAACAGAAGATTATAAAAGAAGACAAAGACCTAGGACTAAATAACCAAACCTATTGTAACACTTTTGTAAAGTAGAAAATAGGGTTTAGGGTTTTGAGAGTCATAGGCTTTCTTGTAAGTCTCCCTCTATATCGATTTGATACATTGTGGAAGACATATATACTTGTACAGATTCAGGAAACTCGTAGGTAATGAATCATGTATTGTTCTTGGATGAAGCTTTTAAGCAAATCCAAGATAGCTTGTTAGTCAAGAATGCTTGACTGAACTTTGTATTGAAATGGGTGTCTTTCAAGTAGGATGATACAGTTATTGTGAGTATAACTGTTAGATAATCACAGGTTGTGATTTAGGGAGTGAGATGGGTTTCTCTTATCAATTAGATGTGACTTCTAATGATAAAGTCTCCATTGGGTAGTGATAGGTAAACCAGAGGTTGTTTACTATAAACCAGCGGTTGTTTAAATAAAACTATACTACTGATAGTGGATTCTTCTTCCTGGCTTGGTATGCCCCCAGATATAGGTGATTTGCACCGAACTGGGTTATCATATTCTATGTCATTTATCATTCTGCAATTTACAGTTCAGTTATGATTAACAAGTTGTAACAGATGTTGAAACATCTATCTTGCTGCTGTTACTGATATTCTGAATATCCGTTTGTTTGTTCTACTCTTGTTTTAAAGTTGTGCAGAGAATAATGTCTTGACATGTGTTAGGACATATGTTATCTTCTATGCCAGAATTTTAATTGGTATCAGAGCAGACATCCTGTTTTTTTATGAGATCTTAGGAGATACTTTCTGGCGCTTTAAACAAGGGGGAGTTTTAGAGATCGGATCATTCACTCAGACATACTCAAGGGTATCAATGGATGGGATGGATGTTCTGGATCGGATGTAACAACTACTGGTGGTTGTTCTTGTTTTCTGAGGAGTTTCTACAGCAACTGCAGGAGGAGTGGCTAGTTCTCCTGTGTGGTGTCTTATAAGATGTTCTGACATTTTATTAGGGCATGTTGAATATGTTCCTTGGTGGTTCCATTGCATATGTTTCTGATGGAAGAACTCTGGTATTTATGGGATTCTGGAGTTGTGACAGTAGAAAGATGGTGGATGATCTTGATTGTTGGCTTCTTTTCTTAAAGATATCAGCATCTGTGAAAGCTCTAGTCGTTCCAAAGTCGGGAGCAATGGAATGGAGAGAGTTGTTGGTTGGTTTCTGTCATGTTGACATGATACTTAGAGGTTTGATTCCAACTTGTATCTTGAAGTCAGTTTGAAGAGAAGGTGAGTTGAGATCGTGTTTATCAAATTCATGATCTATGAATTTGGTAAATGTTACTTTCGACAAAGTTGCCAAAGATACTTGAGTTTTCACTCAAGTCCACTCATAAAGGCATCTCTGGTCGTGGTTGAAGAGCTCTTTCAGAAGGATAATTTATTCTCATGTTGAAGATGGATTTCTGAAGATCTCTGGCGTTGATGAATGTTATTCAACTTGGAGATAATGGGAGGTGATTTATTTTCACCATTCATGATTTACAAGGATTCTATTAGCAAATGAAAGTCATAGGCAGGTTGTGTCAAGGGTGGCAGACTTGATGTCTCAATATGTTGTTTGACTAGAAAGATGTTGACACAGTTGTGGTGATATTTGGTAGATCGTATATCCCACAGGATGTATGGTTTTGAGGACAAGGATTTAAGATCAATTGCTATTTGTGGAATTTACAAATATTTAATTGATTATCCTTGTATATTGGAATACAAGATCACTGGTGACAAGTTGGTACATCAGGAAGTACAACATCTCTTGTTGCATCTGTTCAAGGATCTCTTCTTTAGAGAATGGGTACAGTCAAGATAAGGAACTGATGTTCTAGCAGATGTTGAAACATCTTGACAGTGGAGTATGTATAGAAGCCTGTTGATTCAAGGAGTGAATCTCTGTAGCAAAGGAGTTGTAGTTTATGATCTTGGTAGTATACACGTGTGTGTGGTAGGACCAGTCTTTATTACAAGACATGTATTTAGACTAGGAAGTTTCGTGGCAGGAAGCTAGACTAGAATGTAGTGCTGTTGGAAGTGAACATGAAGACAATTCTCTTGGTTCAGTTTATTTCTGAGCTAGGAGTATTGGAGTGCAGCAGGTGTGTTCCAGTTTTTACTATAAGCATTTGATCTTTATCTGGAAAGTTTCCTGGCAAGAGACTTGTCTAGAATATGGTGTTGGTGATATCACTGCTTGGGTCAGTTGATTTCTGATCTAGGTGCATAAGAGCATGTGATCTTGCTCATCTTGGAGGTCAAGGATAAGTGGCAGTTATCTCTGACTTTCTGAAAAAGGCTCTACTTAAGGAAAGTGGGATTCCTTTTGTAAAGACCTTGTGTTACTGATCTCTTCTGAAGCATCAAGCTTTGGCATGTTTGGTTTCTCTGAAGATGAGGTGGTTGTTGCAGTACAACAAATCAGGATGGTGGTTGTTTACTCTAACTTGATATCATTAATCAAGTCTGTGAGAACATGGAACTCTTGTTCTTTTATAGGGAGGAGGTTCTTCTAAGTGGCAGAAGGAAGAGCTGAATTCTTCAGCTGGATGTCTAATCAGATGTTGTGACATCAAGCAGAAACTTCAGGGTCTTAGTTGATGTTGTGGCGCATCATCGTAAGATAAGTTGATCTTCTCAGAAATAAATGGAATTAATGCTTCAAAAAGGTCTATCTCATGCAGTTTGCGGGAGCTGCAAGAAGGAGTAGAGGTTACATGTCTGAATCTTGGTGTATCTAAGATGGCTTGCTATGGAGTAAGTGGATTATGTAACTTTAAGATTAGGTTTCATTGGTGGATAAGAAGATTTTCTGGAACTCTGAAGAAAGTTGAGATTAATCAAACAGTGGCATTTGTTTGATCTATATCGTGCATTCAAGCAGGGTGCTTGGAACTAATTACTCTTGTGCAGAAGGGTAGTTGGTTGAAAATCAAAGGAGGTCCTGGTTTTGTTCATTTCTTGAATCTTGTGGTAGAAGCTCTAAGTTGCTTAGGGAAGATTACCTTATTTTGGGAGTTGAATGAGAGTTTATTTATCTCGTTCGTTGTCTGGAGTTCTTATTGATCAAGCCGGTGGAGATGTGTTCTCTGAAGATATTCATTTGGATTACTATGCAGATGGAAAGTCCAATGGTAATTGTATCAAGAACCATAGTGTATGGTGTCTATGATATGATCAAGATGTCCTAACTGATGTTAGAACATCATTATGGTTTCTGAATTTGGAGTTCAGATTGTGGAAGTTTATATTCACCAGTTGAATTAGAAGTGTTCTATCTTATCATATGGGAGAATGATAAATTGAAGACTGTCTTGGATCATGGGGTGTTTATTTGGAAGACTGACTCTTGCTGAGGTCAGATTGCTTGTGGAGAGGTGGTTTCTTCTGCTACAAGTCATGCTAGAGAGAAATGGATCAGTTTGGTGCTTGTGAAGCAAGTAAGCTGAGGATCTCTGGGGCATGTGTTTGATGTCCTTCAAGTTTGAAGAACATCTGGGTGAGCTAGAAAACTAATGGGCTTTGTATGTCTCTTTGAGGAATGTGAAGCATTCCAGATTCAATTGGATTATATCTCAAGGAACAAGGATATATATGGATGTAAAATTCAAGGTGGGTTTGTACAGGGTATGGATGGGTTCTGGATGAGAGGGATCAATGGTGATTTTGGTCTCAATCCAAGAGTTTGTTGGTTATGGTACAAGGATGTAGTCCTGGTACTTTATCACTATATGATCATGAAGTTGTCATGGGATATCTTGTGGTGATTTTGGGGTGTTTCTTGTTGAAGGAGCATCATTTGTGAAAGATAGGAGGAGAACTTCTGTCTGTTAAAAGTGCTAGTGTGGTACATGGATTGCTTGAGGATCAAGCATTAGGTGAATGCGTTCAGCAGGTGTGTTGAACAGAGGGTGCGCTCTAGAAGACATGAAGATGTGTCTTATGTTTTCTATTCATTTAAGGTGTTCTTCTTGCAAAGGATCACTGTTATCTTAGATAGGGGGAGTTGAACTTCTGTTTTGGATATATTGCTGCAGTAGTACAATTGTCTATCAAGATTGTTTGTGGTTTCAAGCAGTTTGTGATAGAATGCCTCAGGTAAGGATGTAATGTCAGACGATATGTCGTGACATTACGCTACTGGTATAAGTTCTAGGTGGACTTAACAGGTTGTTCTGATTCTGTCATTGGGTGTCAATGGATTGAATCAGAGTGATACAAGTATCTTGGGAGTCTTTGCTGCTATCTGGGAGATGTTTGAAGAAATGTCTTAATATCTTGGTCAGTTTTATTTTCTCTGCAGATTGAAAGGTCAATGGAAGCATTCTGTTGATGTGTTAAAAATGTCATGATCATGTCTTCTAATTCTAGATTAAAGAATTGATTTAGAATAAAGAGAATAAGGTTGTAATTATCTTTGTAAAACTTGTAATGTCTATGCTAAATAAAACAATGTTGTGGGGTCTATAAATCTTTTATGGAAGACTGACAAAGCCAGATTAGGTATCAGGAAATTGCTCAGAATCTATTTCAGATAAAGACAATCAAAAGGACGGTGGTTTCAAGGATAAGTCAGAAAAAGTGGAATCTTTCGAAACTAACTTGACCAGTGGTTATTGCATTCATTGACTAGTCTTTTGTCTCTTCCAAATGGATTGTCACTACCTATGTAGCTTCTTCAATATTTAAGGAGGGTCGTGCTGCTTGTGTTTCAGAACATCTTTTCTTGTTAAATTGAGAGGAAATGGGTTTTATCCGTGTTTGGGTAAGCACATTCTGGGTATGGGCCTGTATGGGTCATTTTTGCCAACATTTGGCTAAAAAGGGGGAAAATGGCTATGACTACTACTTTGTTACTGATGCGAGTTGCATGTGTGCATTTGTGTTGCTAATCTGCAAAAATGTCTCAAAGGATGTTCTAACATCTGGGTTCTAATATCTTGGGTAGATTGTGTTTTGTGATCAGAGTTAGGAGGCAAGTTGTGTTTTGTGATCTGAGTTACATTCTTTATGTACTCAGTATCACAAGGTGAATGAGGAGGGTAACTTGAAATTATCTTCTCTCTCTCATGAATGAGGAGAGGATCTAGAAATTATCTTCTCCCTCTTCCTTGACACTTGCTTCAGGTTTTCCCACTGCCTGCACCATCAAACTGAAGAATGTTTTAGCCAAAATTTGTCAAAAGGGGGAGATTGAAAGCTCCAAGGATTTTACTAAATTTTGGTAAAACATAATGTTGTGAAAGATGTTCCAACATGAAGATTTCTTCCCCAGGCCAAAGATGTCGAATGAAATGTCCCCGCATGAAGATTTGACATCATGACTGTCACATCAGGTTTTGTTTTTAAATCTGTTCCAAGATTCAAGGCACGATTGGCAGTGGATCAAGGAATCAGTCAACAGGAGATATGAAGCCCAAGACAGCAGAAGATTATAAAAGAATACCAAGACCTAGGACTGAATAACCGAACCTATTGTAACACTTTTGTAAAGTAGAAAATAGGGTTTAGGGTTTTGAGAGCGTAGGCTTTCTTGTAAGTCTCCCTCTGTATCGATTTGATACATTGTGGAAGACATATATACTTGTACAGATTCAGAAACTCGTAGGTAATGAATCATGTATTGTTCTTGGGTGAAGCTTTTAAGCAAATCCAAGTTAGCTTGTTAGTCAAGAATGCTTGACAGAACTTTGTATTGAAATGGGTGTCTTTCAAGTAGGATGATACAGTTATTGTGACTATAACTGTTAGATAATCATAGGTAGCGATTTAGGGAGTGAGATGGGTTTCTCTTATCAATTAGATGTGACTTCTAATGATAAAGTCTCCATTGGGTAGTGATAGGTAAACCAGAGGTTGTTTACTGTAAACCAGCGGTTGTTTACATAAAACTATACTACTGATAGTGGATTCTTCTTCCTGGCTTGGTATGCCCCCAGATGTAGGTGATATGCATCGAACTGGGTTATCATATTCTGTGTTGTTTATCATTCTGCAATTTATAGTTCAGTTTTGATTAAAATGTTGTAACAGATGTCAAAACATCTGTCTTGCTGCTGTTACTAATATTCTGAATATCAGTTTGTTTATTCTGCTCTTGTTTTAAAGTTGTGTAGAGAATAATGTCTTGACATGTGTTAAGACATCTACTATCTGCTATGCCAGAATTTCAAATTGCATCAGCTCCATAAACCATCCTAAAATCAGTTTCCCGAGTAGTTGAATGGGGCATAGTATGATAACACCATAAAATCTCATGTAGGTACTCAACCCATAACCCCTTGGCTTTATCTAACTTCTTTTTCATCCCGGATAAGATGGTCTTGTTTGCTTCCTCTTCCTGACCTTTTTCTTAAGGATGTTTTACTAAAATAAATCGATTTTGTATTCCCAAATCTTTGCAAAACTCTATAATCATCGAGCTAGCAAATTACGCGTCATTATCTGACACAATAACTCCGGGAATCGACATATTATGTTTCTCTAATAGAATCGGTGTACTCTCTCCACTGTGACTCCCGCCATTGCTTCTATCTCCACCTATTTAGTGAAGTAATCGACAACCACTATTAAGAACTTCAGTTGTCTAACTGCCACAGGAAATGGTCCAAAGATATCTGCCTCTCATTGATAAAATGGCCATGGTGAAAATACTGAATGCAGTTGTTCTACAGAAGAGTGGATGAAAGGAGAGAACACATGACACTTCTCACACAGGCTTACAAATTATGCATAATCCTGCAGCATGCTCGGCCAGTAATATCCTGCTCTAAGTATTTTACCTGATAACGCTCTTCCTCCGATGTGACAACCATAATCCCTTTATGTACTTCTTTCATGACAAACATTGTGTCCTCTTTTGAGATACACCTCGGCATGGGAGCCGACCTTCCCATCTTGTATAAATGATCAGCCACAATGAGGTATCTAGTAGATATGCTTTTAATTCGCTTGGCTTCCACTTCTTATTCAGGCAACTCATTCTGGGTCAAATATCAAACGATATGTGTCATCAATCCCGTAGAAATATCCAATGTCATAATTTCCTCAACCTTCATACTTGTTGCTTCCAGAGTTTCTTGAATTATTGTCTTATTTAAACCGGAACCTTTGGTGTTTGCTAATCGCGCCAAGAGATTGGCTCAAAAATTCTCCTCCCTGGAGATATGGTTTATCTCAAATTCTTCAAATGCCTGAGACATCTTAAGAGCTTTTTATAAATATTTGACCAACGATGGATCATTTGTCTGAAACTCTCCCCTGACTTGGCTGGCGATCAACTGAGAGTCAGTTTAAACCAACAAATGTGTCACTCTGACTTCCTTTGCTAACTTCATTCCTGCAATCAAAGCGTCATATTTCGCCTGGTTGTTGCTAACGTGAAAATTAAAACACAAAGATGATTCTAAGACCAGGTCACTCGGTCCTTCTATCACTATCATGATTCCACTTCCTTTGAGATTCGAGGACCCATCTACAAATAAAGTCCACTTGCATGATGATTCTTCTGAAACCATTAAGCTTAATTCCATCAAGAAATCGGCACGTACTTGGAACTTGATGTTGATTCGAGGTAAAAACTCTATTATATTCTGACAATTCTACCGCTCAGGCTACCATTCTTCCTGCCAAATCTAGTTTCTTTAAGACCTGGTTAATAGGGTTTGGTTTTGACAATGATGGGGTGTCCCTGGTAGTAGTATCTCAACTTCCGGGATGTAATCACTACATCTAACACAAGACGTTCAATCTTATGGTAACGTAACTTTGCTCATTTTATCACTTTATTGACAAAATACACCGACTTTTCTCCTTCCTCTGTCTCCTGAACTAGCACAAGACTCATAGCCTTGTCTGACACAGCTAGATATAGGATAAATGATTGGTTCTCCTTTGGTCATACCAAGATATGAGGTGCAAATAGGAAACACTTTACTTCTTTAAAAGCATCTTCACACTCTTCTATCCATTGGAACTTTGTTGACTTCATCACCACAACGAAGAAACGGATTGACTTATCCCATGCACAAGACAAAAAACGAGATAAAGCGACCAATCATCATGTCAGTTGTTGTACCTTCTTTACTGTTAATGGACTTATCATGTTGATGATTGCTTGGCATTTATTCGGGTTTGCTTCGGCTGGTTAACATAAACCCAAGGAAATTTCCATCTTTTACTCCAAAAGTACATTTGTCCAGGTTTAGTCTCATGTTGTAACTCCTAATTGATGCGGATGTCTCTTCTAAATCTTTGATATGCTTCTGATCTTCCGGGGTTTTTACTACCATATCATCCACGTACACCTCCAGGTTTCATTCAATCTCGGAAGCGAATACCATATCCATCAGTCTCAGGTAGGTAGCTATTAAAGGCCAAATTATGTTGATTAGTTGTATAATTTTATGTCTCTTATTAACTTAATTCATTGGATTTGCTTGACAATCCCTCAACTTTTGTGTAAATATAGCTTTTTTGTTTTTTCATGTAAATATTGTGAATGTTGATCATTTGGTTCTAATTTTGTAGTTTTGTTGCATTGGAGGAGCTTTGGGTGCTAAAAGGCAAGACAATGACTTCTACATGCATTTTTGGATCAAAGGCATACCGGCAGGTGGGGCTAAACGCGGTCAGGCCATCCAACCTCTCAAGGCAGTGGGTTTTGCGTTAAGCGCGGTCTGGTGTCGCTTAGCGCCACTTAAGACGGTTTGCCCTTTTTTGTCATCTAGCCGCGCTAAGTACAGGCTGCTGGGGCTTAGCGCGACCTACTTTTTCTGGTTTGTATAAATATCCTCTCACTTTATTTGGAGAGGATTAAACACCAACTTTAGGCACCAAATGCACTAAAAACTCAGATAAACTCAGGAATTGAAGAATCGAAGCTGGATTTTCATCAATATTTAGGAAATCATTGTTGATACTTTTTCATTTCTTCTCTTTTCTTGTGAATAAAGCTACCATGATGATGTGTAGCTAAATCGCTTGTGTCTGGATTAGATGTGACTAGCTAAACTTGTATGTATTTCTTTTGATCGTTGTTTTATGAACATATTATGAATCAATATTGATGTTATCTTTGTTTACATGTTAAATCAATGAGTTTGAATGAATATTGAGAAATATCTTCCAAGTCTTGACCTAATATCTTCATCAATCAAAAACCAAAGTCTAGAGATGGATTTGGGATTTGATATTCACATGTATCAAGTCTTAAACATCATTGTATTATTTAACAGGTAGAGAGATCATCGATTAAACAATACGGTGAAATATCGCGTCATTATTTTGACATAAACAATGTTGATGAGTGATACGTGATAAATATTGATTGGTAACAATGTTCACATACTAGATTAATGGAATACATATGAACTAGGTTAATGAAATCTAATCCTGACACATTTCTTTTAACATTAATTTCCGAACCATTTACTGTTGTTACAATTTTTAGTGAATGTTTCTTTATATAATCTAAAAACCTTTTAAACCCTTACTTAAAACATTATTAACTGTGGAACGGCGGTGATATCACACTAATACCTGTGGAGACGATATAAAATACTTGCCCTAACTAAAGAGTTTCAACAATATGGCGCCGTTGTCAAGGATTGGCGTTTAGATATTGCAAGCATAGCAATAATTTGTATTATTTTAATTAATTTTGTACTATTATACACTATTCTATTTATTATCCCCGTGTTTGTGAATTTGTGCGGTTAGCATTCAGAACTCTGTTTATGCGAGGAAGTTTTATTGAAAGATCAACTTCTTTTTGATCTTGTGATTGAAAGAACAACTCGGAAATTCAATAGCAAAACCAGAAAGAGAAAGCAACTAGCCGAGCAAAGAAACCAACGTGATGGAACTTCTAGTGCTACTTCTTCAACAACTCTTATTATTGAATGAGTCATGGTAAATCCTCCAGAAGTTGTAAGAAGGTCGTGTGTCAACAGCTCAAGAAGAAATGCTTATATTATCAGACCTACCTAAAATGCGAGAAATTCATAAATGAAGACCGAATCGCTACAAATCTTCTACACAAATCATTTTAACGGGCTTGACCATGAAGATCCATATACTCACTTTACCAAGTTCTATGAGATTGCTGGTACACTTGGAGCTCCTGAAGTAGAAGAAGAACAAGTGTTCATGAGATTTTTTTCCTCATTTATTGATTGGAAAAGTAAAATAGTGGTACCTTGATCAACCCACTCAGATTATGACAGATTGGAATGTACTTGACGAAAACGTTTCTTGATCGGTTCTTCCCACACAACAAATTTATGGAGGACAAAATGATAATTGTTGTATTTTCTCAAGGTTCAAGTGAATCCCTATGTGATGCATGGGAGCGATACAAGTCAATGTTGAGAAGATGTCCTAACCATGGTTTTGATGAACTTACTCAAATTCATATCTTCTACAACGTACTTCAACTGTAACCAAAACTTCTTTTGGATGCAACTACAGGTGGTTCTTTAATGTCTAAGAGTGCAGAAGATGCAATAGCTATTATTGATCGAATGAAACTCAATGATCAACAAGTTCAATATAATAGAGGGAATTTACAAAGGAAAGCTGGAATCATTGAATTGGGAACAAATGATGCAATTTTGGCACAAAAAAATTGTTATCTCGACAAGTGGAAAAACTTACAAAGCAAATGTCAAAGCTTCAGCAACAACTCAAAGAGATACAAGGAGTCCCAAACAAAAATCAACAGGTATCATACTGTGAACTTTGCAATGGTGATCATCCCACTGGGTATTGTCCTCCGACACATGAAGAGGTGAATTACATGGGAAATCAAAATCAATATCAATAGAGGCAAGCATCGTGTCAAAATATTATGGGTATCAACAAAGAGGGAATAATGCACAATATGGCCAAGGGTGGGGATAGAAGCAGGACCTTCCAATAGACAAAATCCATATCAAAATTATAATCAAAATCCTCAGTCACAAGATAGAAACCCAGAGATGGAGGATACTCTAACCCAGTTCATGCAAATGCCCATGGCAAATCAAAAGAGCACCAATACGGCCATCAAGAATCTTGAAACTCAAGTTGGTCAAATAGTTAAGCAATTAGCCGATCAACAAAAAGGAACATTTTTTTGCAAATACTCAAGATAATCCAAAGGAACATTGTAAGTCTATTCTAACATGGAGTGGTAGAGAAATTGGCAAAGGCATTGATGATGATGTTGAGAAAGAGGAAGTTATGATAGAAGAAGATGTAGAAAGTGAGATTGAAGTAGAAAAAAATAAAGAGGGAGAATTAGTTAAAAATGAAAAAAAATGAAAAAAATGAGTTAGAAAAGAAAAAAAAAGTGAAAAAAGAAGAAAAAAGCTCAAAAATCTCAAGAGGAGAAGGGGAAATTGAAGACTCTTCCATTACAACACTTATCTTACCTGCATGCTCCTACCAAGAAAGACAATGAAAGGCATTATGCAAGGTTTTTGGATATATTTAGTCGTTTGCAGATAAATATTCCATTTTCCGAAGCTCTTGAACAAATGCCAACCTATGCTAAGTTCATGAAGGACATTCTCACGAAGAAAATGAGGTATACAGATCAAGAGACCATCAATCTTGATGCTAGTAGAGCTGTCAAAATGGGCTACCCGGTCCTAAATGGGTCAGTCCTGGTGGGCCTTGGGCTTTTTAGGTCTGGGCCAAAAAAGCCCTTTTGTAATATGGACTCGAAAATTACTACCCGAGCCCGGCCCTAGTTGGGCTTCAGGCTACCTGACCCTAAATGGGCTTTTTTTAATAAAAAATTAAAATAAAAACCCCATAATATTTATTATAAATGAAATTAAAAATTATATTATTTTAAATATAATACATTTTTAAGTACTATATTATCTTTTAAAAATACTAGTATAATGTGTTTTTAAATACAACACATGTCTAAATTGTATAAAATAATACTCGAATATTTAAAATAAGAGAAACTAATAGAATACGAGAAAAAAGTGTTTATTATATTAATGTATAAAATTTAAAAGAAAAAGATTGAATACAATAGAGATAAAATTTACTGAGGTGAGAAAAATCAATGTGTTATTTTTTTGTAAGACAATATAATTATTAATATATTCTTTTAAAATTTTATAGCTATGCGGGCCTAATGGGCTACCCACGGCCCATACGGGCTAGCCCTAATGGGTGTCAGGCTTTTTAGGGTTGGGATAAAAAAGTCCTAAAAAATATGGCTCTAATTTTAAGGCTCAAGTCCTATGCTTTTTCGGGTCTGGCGGGCCAGCCCATTTTGACAGCTCTAGATGCTAGTTGTAGTGCTATCATTCAAAAAACAATCCCAAGGAAAGAAATGGATCCTGTGAGAGTTACTTTAACTGTCACCATAGAAAATGTATACATTGGCAAAACATTGGTTGATTTGGGCTCTAGCATAAATCTGATTATATTGTCTGTGGTTCAAAGGTTAGGTAACATTGAAGTGAAACCTACAAAGCTGACATTACAGTTGGCTGACAAGTATACCACTCGTCCACATGGAGTGGCTAAAGATGTTTTAGTTAAGGTGGACAAGTTCTTGTTTCCAATTGATTTTGTTGTAATAGACATGGAAGAGAATGATGATGCACCTTTGATTTTAGGTCGGCCTTTCATGAAAATTGCAAAAATGATGATAGATATTAATGACAGCTTAATGAGAGTTTGAGTTCAAGATAAAGAAGTTTGGTTCAACCTCTTTGAAGCCATGAAACACTCAAAAGATAAAGGAGATTGTTTCCAGATGGATACCATCGATGAAGCCATTATGGATGTGAGAAGACAAGTTCACTTATCCACTCCTCTAGAGAAAGCTCTAACTGATGCACTCAAAATTCTTAATGAAGATGAAGAAGAAGATATTGAAAAATGCTTAAGAGAACTTGAGTCATTAGAAGAAATTCCTCCTCTTGAAGTCATAGTTGAAGAATTGAAAGATGAATCAAAGAAAGATGACTCTAAACTTGAATTGAAGATGCTAAGCTCACATTTAAAGTAAGTATGCTTTTCTTGAAGAGGGTGGTCACAAACCTGTGATTATCAACAATACATTATCCAACATGGAAGAATTGAAATTGATTGAAGTTTTGAAGAAAAATCAAAAGGCAGTGGGTTGGGCACTTTCTGATTTGAAAGGAATAAGTCCAGCTTATTGTATGCATAAAATCATGATGGAAGAGGATTACAAGCTGGTAGCTCAACCACAACGTCATTTGAATCCTACTATGAAAGAGGTAGTAAGGAAGGAAGTAGTGAAATTATTGGAGGCTGACATGATTTATCATGTTTCGGATAGTGTTTGGCTGAGTCTAGTGCAAGTGGTACCCAAGAAAGAAGGAATGACGGTGATTACAAATGAAAAGAATGAGTTGATCGTGGAGGGATGGAGGATGTGCATATATTACCGTAGGCTTAATCAAGCCACTAGAAAAGACCATTTTCCTTTACTGTTTATGGATCAAATGATTGAAAGATTGTCAGGTTAAGAGTTTTATTGTTACTTGGATGGTTATTCGTGATACAATCAAATTATCGTCAATCCGGATGTAATGCCCTGTATAATATATACCTAGAATAATACTATACAAGCATTTTATTTGGTACTGACAGCATCATAAGTGCCTAATGGCGTAATTCACATACTTGACCATTTCAAAAACATAAAACAATCTATGGTACAAGATATGGAAACTAGCCAAAATAATAAAAACTAAGATTAATATACAATATCCTCAATTGTATACAAACAAATACACAGCGGAAAACTAAAGCTAAGCTTCTCTTGAAACATCCAAGCATAGCTCCACTTGTAAATCAAACCTGCAACAACACTTGAAAAATAGCAACCATAATGGGGTGAGATATTAAATCTCAGTGAGTTCCTTATCTTATGGATTCTCTCGGCTTTACAGGGTTCTAGCCAATCCTAACTCAATTTAAAAGGGAAGGGAAATGACCTTGAGTTCTCAATCTCACACTATATGGAAACATGTCATGAGTCTGTTAACTAAAAAATTATCACTAATCGGTAACCTTACCAAGGCATCCCCTTTTCCCGTCCGCTTCTACGTCTAGAAGTCGACCTGAGTCATGGATCCTTGTAATTTACTTGGCATACGAAATGGATTCGGATCCATCGGCCTATTAACCGTGAACCGTCACTTCTTATGGCATGTTAACCATCGCAAGTCACCCGTAGGCTCCATTCGTACTAACCGCGGGAATCAAACCTACCAAGTAATACATGCATACGTTCCAGAGGAGCCCGAAGCTCATGAAACTGCAACTCAAGGGAAACGGTTATGATTACGTGATCATATACACAAACGTGATTGTATTCGACAATCACAAGGCCACATTCGCCTTAAGGCCTCTTTTGCCTTTTCTCAAAAACACAAGGGTCACACATGTTCCATACTAGTGTTTCACTCTCTCCTAGACCATTACTCGTCACGGATACACCTTTCTACATCTAATGCACGAGCATCGTCATCTAGGTTATCTACTCTAGACCATTACTCATCAAGGATGCACATCTATACATCGAATGCACGAGCATCGCCGTATAGAGTTTCTATCACAATCCTAGTCACAACCTAGAATTATACCATTTTATTTTGGGATAAAGTTTCCTCACTCTTCCTAATTCATTTTAAGCATGCATATTCTCTCAATCATACTTAACAATGATTAGTTAGACATAGTATAGCACAATTTGCACAAGTAAAACATTTATCACAACATATCACATAAACATCATTTTCGGGTTCCCTCCGATTCATTTAATCGGGTATCCAAATCAATATTTTTCACTTTTATCATGTAGGATATTTTCATAGCTTTCCAACTATACCAAGAATGCTTCGATCGGAAGCACGGTTCAAAAGTTATGAATTTATTAAACATTTTTCAAAATCACAACAGTGGTAACTGGTTACCTCAAAATGAGTAACCGGTTACTGCTCAAACAGAATCAAAATCATAGTTAGAGACACATTTTGGTAATCGGTTACCTCAGAATGAGTAACCGGTTACTTAGTTCATTTTCACGTAAAAACCTCAATTTTCCTGCATGTAACCGGTTACCACTGAACCAGAAGCATAAAACCTGTTTTTAATGGTGTAAACTCAAACCAAAACCAATCAAAACATACTCCATCACAATAGCAAGTATTATATAGCCATTTCTCACACAACCGAATCATATTATGCATTCTATTTCATGTTTTAACCATGGAAACAACATTTAACTCATTTAATCAAAATCCACCATTTTCATTCAAAGTTCTAACCTAAGTTTCTACACTTAGGGTTATAACTAGAACTCACCTCAAAGCAAGATGATGAAGAAGATGAGTTGATTTGATGAAGATCCCAAGCTTCCTCTTCTTTTGCATTTTCCTCTGTTTCTCTTCTTCTTTCTCCTTCTCCACTCTCTCTCTTACCAACTTTCTTCTTCTTTTCTTTCCTTTTTCTTTTCTTTTTACTAACAAATATATATATATATATATAATACCAATATTATATAATATAATCCAATAGGGTAAAACATCTCTAATTGATATTTTATCGTCACACACCAATTGATCAATGATCAGAGTTACCTTAAAATCCCCTCTTGAATTAAAATAATTGATATGTCTCTTTCATCAATAATTGATCTCTTCAGAGTTCACTAGTTGCTCTATTAATCCCAATTGACAATACATATAGCACTTATAGGATTTCATTATTCCAATTGATCAGAGATAGAGCACATAACCATCCATCTGATCTTGTCTGATGTCCAATTGAGAATTTAGAGAATATGGGGTATTACACTCTCCCCCCCTTAAATTGAAATTCGCCCCCGAATGTCCTCCACTCAACAATAACCGCAACTTGAATCCTTGGCTTAGATCCACACTCAACTTTACTTCCACCAAAATTCCTGACGTAATCCAATTCCAACTTGACTTCACAGACCAAAATCCTTGTTTTCACAAATTATCAAACGTCACGTCCCTAATTATACTCTTGTTCCAATATCGATTTAACTTCTAACTTTGCTTCTCCTCAATTCATTTGTTGTTTCATACTAAAACACTTGGTCGCATCTTACTTCCGGCAAGAATGTACCACACTATATTCTTCTACTGAGTCACGAAACAAAATCGTAACATCTTATCTTGGTTTAGGATAACAAACACTCATCAAATCTTTGCGAGGTAAATCGGTGATTCCTTAACTTCATGCAATCATCGACGATTTATCTTTTCATAAATCTTTCAACGTCCAAAACCACTTCATAATTAGTCAAAGGACTTCTCTTACCAGTTCCATCTAGTCTGATGTTGTATATGGTACTCATTAAATCCAATATTTCCTTTCTTTTGTGTCATACCAAAAGGTAACACACTTAGAACAAGATCTTCTTATTTCCATACTTACGAGCAATAATCCTTATTATTCTGACTTAACTTTTTCATCTGTCGCCTTCCACTGCGCAACCCAAAATCCATCAGTGGAATGCCGCGAATTCTCAAGCACTGCAAGGTAGCTAACAGTCTGCGGAGAAACACACTTATCCACTGGGGTCCTTACTAACCAACGGTACAAGAAACTTACTGACGTACTATGGTAGAATAATTCCTCGTCGACACCCAATATACAAACATCTATCCAACACTCTCCAGGCGATAAAGGTGCAGGAGTTACACTGTTACAACCATAACATGTACAACTCCAAATTCACTCCAAAATCGGAATAATTCGTCCAAAGTAGTTTAATAACTTCTGTTTCTAGTTACCACATTCCATAACAACTCTCCTTACGGTTTTCCGATTTACTCAAGGTTTCTTGTTGACACGAGATCTCAACCAATAACAACGCAACACCATCGTGAAGCTTCAATCATATGCGAGTCACTACTTATCAAAACTTAAACCATCCAAAGCGCAATTGTGAGTTCCCATGCCATTCACCAATTCACATACAACACTCCACATACACACCCACTTTCGAAGATCATACCACGCTTCTCAATTAAGTCCACTCTCTCAATCTCTCTGTTCCATACACAATTCAAGTTACATGCTTAACTTCAGAACGTCCAATTCTTACTCGTACTTGGAAAGCTAACTTTCAAATTTCCTCTCTGGATAAGGTACAACTGTACAAACTTGTTACTACACTCACGGAGTCTAAATCCAATACCATGGACTCACGAAAGATAACAATTACTAACTCTGACCAACCGTTCATACCGAAACGATCTTTACAAGATCAATACTTCGTGAGTATTCTCCAACTTAGTCCTTAAGGCTCTCAACAGTAATGATAACAATGCACCTAAGACTTTCTCACACTCAACAAAATTCACAAGATTACTTCCCCAAAAGTCAACTCCCTTGTCGTCTGAACAAATGGTCAACTACACAACACCTTTCCACAAGTTCCGATTTTTAAAACACAATTCCGTCTTTCATTTACTTGCAATCCCGTTTTCCATTCACACAATACTCTCCAATCGGAGCAACATAAGGTAACAAAACGCAGATGATGGTTCTTAAGGGATTCCGCAATTTACACACATGTTAATCGATTAACTGTCTGAGGTTAATCGGTTAACTCCTCAAAATTCAGCGCAAAATACCATCTTTGCACGTGTTAATCGGTTAACCACATGTAGTTAATCGGTTAACACTGCTGCAGAAGCTGAAACCCCATTTTCTTTCAATTCAAAAGCCATCCCAACTCAAAACCATCAATCCGGCTTGCTCTAACCCATAACATCATTCTCAACTTGCAACTCCTTAACTTGTGTAGCATTCACCATCCATGACCCACTCAAGGTAATGCCAAACAAAGTTAAAACATGCAGGTGACACACTTCAACTATGTGACAAGGTAAAATTCCAAATTCTAACGCGATCGACACGACAAATCTTCGACGGGATAGTTCGTTCTCTGCTCATACAACTATACTAGCGGGAAGTTAAAAATGACGACATTCTAGGGTTTTAGCCACAACTCATGCTTAATTCGTCCACAAGCAAAACCCAACACACAACCATTACACGGTACCTTAAAAGCGATGGACATAACATGTCAGCACACAACCTTGTTCTCTCACTTGAACTCCTTGGTGAAAGTTAAAACAACAACATTCTTAGTCCAACAAAAGGTAGATTCTGAATATTCCAATCATTCACAAATACAGAAGTTTCTCTAAACTTGAAAATAAATCGGGGCAATGCATCCTCTTGAAGAACCTTTCCATCACTACATACACATTAACCGTAATTTCTTACCTTCCACTATCCATTGCACACCATACTTACACCTAATTCACTTAATGGAAGATTCGCAATCGCCAATCCTCATCAACGATTTACAAAAACCCATCCGGTATAAACCGTTCCATGATTTACACTGAGTCCGTAATAAGTCCTGATTTGTTTCTCGTTGTTTACCGCAATCTTGCTTCTTAAAATATAACACTCACTGCTCAACAAAGTATGTCCCTTCACACTTGGCTCAAGAATAAGAATCCATCACGTACACTTGTGACCATGGTGCTACTACTACGCTTGTTCTTAATACCAAGGTATAACTTTTCCCATTCCACGTCATACTAATAGAGTTCTCGTGGGTGAACCATCATTGATTACACTTCCTTAATTATAGGTTCATCAATACCTTAATAACTCTTTTGCACACTCGTCCAAAATACATTTTGTTGTCACTTCCTCATAACATACTGTTAATACCGTTTTCCATACCGCGTTTACTTCGCTCTCTAAGGTAATCTTCCTAGGTCCAAATATAAAACCATCTTACTAAAGCTTCCTTAAATCCAAGATACTCACTCTGTTTCTCGACACAAACTTCTTCCGGTCCGTATCACTACACCCTCTGTTACGAAATAAAGCTCATTCTTTTTCCGTCACAATAACTTATAATGTTCCTTGGGTAAATTAGCAATTCCAAAAAGGGTCTCTCACAGAAGACATAAATCCTGATGTACCATCTCGAACCTAATCTCTCTTCATAACTGAATACACGCAACATATCTCCTACCATTCGTCCGACACATACTTGTTTCACTTGAAGTATGTAAACACATACTTGTGTCCCTTCTCGCACTTCTCTACTACTTTAGGTTCCCATAAAATCCGAACGTCCTTAACTCTCCACTTAAACCAGTTGGAAGATATTGTTTCGTACACGTTCCTTAAGATACTCTCGTCCATTCAAGATACCATAGCGACCTTAGAAACTGAAACACCAATAACTATCTCACTTCCGGACCTTTCATCACACGTACCACAAAACAACTTTTCTTTTTCACGAAATGAGATTACTTGAATTCCTTGTTCATACCAGTGGTCAATCCAGCTCTACTATCAATTTTACATATTCCTCAATACCTTGACCAATCGTCCGATAGAGATCCTTAACTTTCCGACTCCATTCTTTCCAAAGGATTGCTTGAACAACACACTACTCTTCAATTCCATGCTACCCCAAGCACAACTTCTACTAAAACCTCAACTGAGCTGACCAAAACTCTTCACTACTAACTCTTGGCTTGACCTACCCTCACAGAACAAGTTCCGACAACACTTCGGAGTCCTCGTGGTCGCTCAACCATGATTCTACCTATCATATACATAGTATTAGGTTGATCAGGCCCAACACTACATAGTATGATATTAAGATTCATGCTGGCAGGACACACTTAGGAGGCAGGAATAGATTTACTTATGATGTTTCAAGGCTAGGTCGAGGATACGACCTGCTCTGATACCAACTGTAATGCCCTGTATAATATATACCTAGAATAATACTATACAAGCATTTTATTTGGTACTGACACCATCATAAGTGCCTAATGGCGTAATTCACATACTTGACCATTTCAAAAACATAAAACAATCTATGGTACAAGATATGGAAACTAGCCAAAATAATAAAAACTAAGATCAATATACAATATCCTCAATTGTATACAAACAACTACACAGCAAAAAACTAAAGCTAAGCTTCTCTTGAAACATCCAAGCATAGCTCTACTTGTAAATCAAACCTGCAACAACACCTGAAAAATAACGAGTTCCCTATCTTATGGATTCTCTCGGCTTTACAGGGTTCTAGCCAATCCTAAATCAAGTCAAAAGGGAAGGGAAATGACCTTGAGTTCTCAATCTCACACTATATGGAAACATGTCATGAGTCTGTTAACTAAAAAATTATCACTAATCGGTAACCTTACCAAGGCATCCCCTTTTCCTGTTTGCTTCTACGTCTAGAAGTCGACCTGAGTCATGGATCCTTGTAATTTACTTGGCATACGAAATGGATTCGGGTCCATCTTCCTGTTAACCGTGAATCGTCACTTCTCATGGCCTGTTGACCATCGCAAGTCTCTTTATCCGTAGGCTCCATTTGTACTAACCGCGGGAATCAAACCTACCAAGTAATACATGCATACGTTCCAGAGGAGCCCAAAGCTCATGAAACTGCAACTCAAGGGAAACGGTTACGATTACGTGATCATATACACAAACGTGATTTTATTCAACAATCACAAGGCCACATTCGCCTTAAGGCCTCTTTTTCCTTTTTCTCAAAAACACAAGGGTCAAACATGTTCCATACTAGTGTTTCATGTAACACCCCCAATCTATAACCCGAGTAATTAAAGCGATAACAAATAATCAGAGTAGAATTAAAACATTCATGGCATAGACGGAGTGTCACATCACGATGATGAAATATAATAACCTGCTCATAAAGATATACAACAATCAGGTAGCAACATAAACAGAGGAACTCAGTTCCTAACACCCACAATTCAGATACAGAATAAAAGCGGAAAATCTGCAACTGAAATCTCATATATATAAACATAGAAGTTTGTCTGACATATACAGAGTCATACATGTAAAATCCAAAACGATATATATACATAATGTCACATAACGATCTCCCCGACTACCCGGTGCTACATATCAGAGCCGACCGGCAAAAGAATGAAGACAGAATCTTCACAAAAATACCTCCAGCATTTAATCTGCAATGCCTCATAGAGCATTCAAAACAGCAGAAGGGTGAGAAACACAATTATAATATAGTTGCATACAATTATGTATTAACACAAAATACACATGTAAAACAATCTCACCACAACTTACACCATAATTCAAATACAACACAACACAATTCATATCTCATACATCCATCACAAAGGCATATCAATCATGCTCAATACATTTATCACCAACATATATATATATATATATATATATATATATATATATATATATATATATATATATATCAACTCATCAATTCCATTCACAAATCCCACACATAATCAATCCATTCATGACTTATACAAATGCAAAGAGACCGACACAACGACTCTATGCAAATGCAATGCGGTACCGTTCCATCCATCATTCACATCATTAATTCACTCAGGAATTATTGGAATCATCGCTTGTTACTTAGTGTAACTCCCCGTCGGGAAAACGATGTTCCCCGTCGCTTTAGGTCCTCTTTGTATAAGGCACACGACGTTTATGGATCGCTTTAGGTCCTCTTTGTATAAGGCACACGATCCGATCGCTTTAGGTCCTTTTTGTATAAGGCACACGATCGTCCATAACGTCGCTTTAGGTCCTCTTTGTATAAGGCGCACGACCGTTACAGCTAATTCCCTCGGGAATCGTTTCGTCGCTCACACCCACTAGGGCATACGACATCACAAGAATGCATATCATGATGCTTGGCATACAATGACTCATGACAATCAAATGTATAACATACATAACCATGTAAACCATCTCAACATCCATAATCAAGCATATACAATCAAACATAACACAATGCATTTATTTGCCATAAGGACACAAACCATCATCACAACATTTTATCACATGCATTCACATCAGATAACAACACACAAGCTATACGTTATATATCAAAAGCGTATCACATGTTAACACATCAATTACACACAATTACGACGGTAAAAGTCGACAAAACGACACATTTCCAATTACCGACATAATTAAACCGGCCACTAGCCCCAAAACCATTTTATAAGAAAGAACATCTTATTAGCTTTCTAACGCATCCAACCGCACCTCAATCCGACTTACGACCCAAAAGTTATGACAAGAACAAAATGGAAAATCTGCCCTGTTCGCTTTCCTATTCGCAATGCGAACCCCCAACGAACCATGGCAGAGAAAAAACAGCATAAAGTTCGCAAGGCGAACTCCCAGCGAACCTTCGCTTTCCCCTTCGTAATGCGAATTCCCTGCGAACCGTGGCAGAGAAAAAACAGCAGAAAGTTCGCAATGCGAACCTCCCGCTAACCTTCGCTTTCCCTTCGCTGCCCTATTCGCAGTGCGAACCTGCGAACCCAGAAAATCCCAGCAGCGCTGTTGTTCACTCCAACACAACATTTCATCCACCAAAACACTTCCAAACCATAACATAACAACCAGAACATATCCCAATCATAGTAACAAGTATTCTACAATATTATACCGCATTTCAACCGCGAAAACATCGATTTCTATTGTTTTCTCTCATTCCGACCTAGAATTGAAAAGCTAGAAAAACCAGCAAACATTCCAACACACACATACACAATCATACACAAGCATAGCATAATCGAGTTTCGCACCCTTACCCGATTAATCGCGCTTCGAAGTGTCGGTTAAATCGGTTTCTTACACTCCAAGTTTTCCTCTTTTTTCTTCTTCTCCTTCTTTATTTCTCTTAACTTCTTTTTCTCTATTTTTCTTTCTATGTTTCTATTTTAATGAAAAACATTATCTAACCAAGCCAAAAAGACCAAAATACCCCTACACTCAATTTTCTCACAAACGTTCCCAAAACGCGATAAAACATAATAACCAAGAATAAAATAATATAAAAACAAAAATAATTAAATCGACTCGATTAAATAAATCTAACAAAAACCTGGGCATTACATTTCACTCTCTCCTAGACCATTACTCGTCACGGATACACATTTCTACATCTAATGCACGAGCATCGTCATCTAGGTTATCTACTCTAGACCATTACTCATCAAGGATGCACATCTATACATCGAATGCACGAGCATCGCCATCTAGAGTTTCTATCACAATCCTAGTCACAACTTAGAATTATACCATTTTGTTTTGGGGTAAAGTTTCCTCACTCTTCCTAATTCTTTTTAAGCATGCATATTCTCTCAATCATACTTAACAACGATTAGTTAGACATAGTATAGCACAATTTGCATAAGTAAAACATTTATCACAACATATCACATAAACATCATTTCCGAGTTCCCTCCAATTCATTTAATCGGGTATCCAAATCAATATTTTTCATTTTTATCATGTAGGATATTTTCATAGCTTTCCAACAATACCAAGAACGCTTCGATCGGAAGCACGGTTCAAAAGTTATGAATTTATTAAACATTTTTCAAATTCACAACAGTGGTAACCGGTTACCTCAAAATGTGTAACTGGTTACTGCTCAAACATAATCAAAATCATAGTTAGAGACACATTTTGGTAACCGGTTACCTCAGAATGAGTAACCGGTTACTTAGTTCATTTTCACGTAAAAACCTCAATTTTCCTGCATATAACCGGTTACCTCAAAGTGAGTAACTGGTTACCACTGAACCAGAAGCATAAAACCTGTTTTAATGGTGTAAACTCAAACCAAAACCAATCAAAACATACTCCATCACAATAGCAAGTATTATACAGCCATTTCTCACACAACCCAATCATATTATGCATTCTATTTCATGTTTTAACCATAGAAACAACATTTAACTCATTTAATCAAAATCCACCATTTTCATTCAAAGTTCTAACCTAAGTTTCTACACTTAGGGTTCTAACTAGAACTCACCTCAAAGCAAGATGATGAAGAAGATGAGTTGATTTGATGAAGATCCCAAGCTTCCTCTCCTTTTCCATTTTCCTCTGTTTCTCTTCTTCTTTCTCCTTCTCCACTTTCTCTCTTACCAACTTTCTTCTTCTTTTCTTTCCTTTTTCTCTTCTTTTTACCAACTTTCTTCTTCTTATCTCTTACCAACTTTCTTCTTTTTTTCTTTCCTCACTCTTCCTAATTCGTTTTAAGCATGCATATTCTCTCAATCATACTTAACAACGATTAGTTAGACATAGTATAGCACAATTTGCATAAGTAAAACATTTACCACAACATATCACATAAACATCATTTCCGGGTTCCCTCCAATTCATTTAATCGGGTATCCAAATCAATATTTTTCATTTTTATCATGTAGGATATTTTCATAGCTTTCCAACAATACCAAGAACGCTTTGATCGGAAGCACGGTTCAAAAGTTATGAATTTATTAAACATTTTTCAAAATCACAACAGTGGTAACCGGTTACCTCAAAATGAGTAACCGGTTACTGCTCAAACAGAATCAAAATCATAGTTAGAGACACATTTTGGTAACCGGTTACCTCAGAATGAGTAACCGGTTACTTAGTTCATTTTCACGTAAAAACCTCAATTTTCCTGCATGTAACCGGTTACCTCAAAGTGAGTAACCGGTTACCACTGAACCAGAAGCATAAAACCTGTTTTTAATGGTGTAAACTCAAACCAAAACCAATCAAAACATACTCCATCACAATAGCAAGTATTATACAGCCATTTCTCACACAACCCAATCACATTATACATTCTATTTCATGTTTTAACCATAGAAACAACATTTAATTCATTTAATCAAAATCCACCATTTTCATTCAAAGTTCTAACCTAAGTTTCTACACTTAGGGTTCTAACTAGAACTCACCTCAAAGCAAGATGATGAAGAAGATGAGTTGATTTGATGAAGATCCCAAGCTTTCTCTTCTTTTCCATTTTCCTCTGTTTCTCTTCTTCTCTCCTTCTCCACTTTCTCTCTTACCAACTTTCTTCTTCTTTTCTTTCCTTTTTCTCTTCTTTTTACTAACAAATATATATATATATATATATATATATATATATATATATAATACCAATATTATATAATATAATCCAATAGGGTAAAACATCTCTAATTGATATTTTATCGTCACACACCAATTGATCAATGATCAGAGTTACCTTAAAATCCCTTATCGAATTAAAATAATTGATATGTCTCTTTCATCAATAATTGATCTCTTCAGAGTTCACTAGTTGCTCTATTAATCCCAATTGACAATACATAAAGCACTTAGAGGATTTAATTATTCCAATTTATAAGAGATAGAGCAAATAGCCATCCATCTGATCTTGTCTGATGTCCAATTGAGCATTTAGAGAATATGGGGTATTACACCGGAAGATCATGAGAAGACGACTTTTACATGCCCTTTTGGTTTTTTTGCTTATAGAAGAATTCCTATTGGGTTATGCATGCAAGCCGTCTTTTCTAATCTAAATGAGAAATGCATTGAAGTCTTCATGGATGACTTCTCTGCATTCGGTCCTTCTTTTGAATTATGTTTGAAAATTTTGGACACTGTTCTGAAATAGTGTGTGGAAACTAATCTAATTCTAAATTAGGAGAAATGAAATTTCATGGTCACAGAAGGCATAGTTCTTAGTCACAAAATCTCTTCCAAAGGCATTGAAGTTGATAAAGCGAAGGTTGAAGTGATTGAAAAACTTCCACCACCATTAAATGTCAAGGAAATCAGAAGCTTTCTAGGACATGTAGGATTCTATCTGAAACTCATCAAAGACTTCTAAAAATTTTTCAAGCCATTGAGCAATATGCTCAACAAAGATAAGTCTTTTGATTTTGATAATGCTTGTTTAATTTCTTTTGATGATTTAATAGAAAAGTTAATAAGTGTACCCATAACCATTGCTCCCGATTGGAAACTTGATTTTGAACTAATGTGTGATGCGAGTGATTATGCGGTTGGTGCAGTTCTTAGTCAGAGAAAGAAAAAAAATGTCATGCTATACACTATGCGAGCAAGGTTTTAAATGAGGCTCAAATTAATTATGGTACCATAGAAAAAGAATTGCTAGCTATAGTGTATGCGTGGAAAAAAGTTTAGATCTTATCTCATTGGTTCAAAAGTTATTGTTTATACTGACCATGCAGCAATAAAATCCCTGCTTACCAAGCCTGACTCAAAGAAAAGACTCATAAGATGAATTCTTTTGTTACAAGAATTTGATATTGAGATTCGTGATAAAAAAGGGCACAGAAAATTTGGTAGCAGATCACTTGTCTAGGTTGGTGAATGAGGAGATAACCAAAAAAGAGAGTGAAGTTGTGGAGGAATTCCCTGATGAAAAGTTATTCATGGTACAAGTAAGACCGTGGTTTACGTATTTAGCTAATCACAAGTTCACCGGTTGGATACCTGAGGATTTGACTTGGCAACAAAGAAAGAAATTCCTTTGTGATTCGAAGTTTTATGTTTGGGATAATCCTTATTTGTTCAAAATGGGAGCAGATAGTTTGTTGAGGAGGCGTGTTACCAAAGAAGAAGCAAGAAGCATACTTTGGTATTGTCACAATTCATATTATGGCGGTCATTACAACGGTCAAAGGACGAAAGCAAAAGTTCTATAGTCAGGCTTTTATTAGCTTTCCTTATTTAAGGATGCACATGAGCATGCCCATAATTCTGATAGTTGCCAAAGGACATGAGGAATGGGTAAATGGAATGAAATGACATTGCAAAATATGTTGTAAGTTGAAGTTTTTTATTGTTGGGGCATTGATTATGTTGGTCCATTTCCTGCTTCATGTTCAAATGAATACATCTTGGTAGTTGTTGATTATGTTTCCAAGTGAGTTGAAGCAACTGTTTCTCTAAAGGCCGGTGGTAAAACAATGATAATTTTTATAAAAAAACATCTTCACTCGTTTTGGTACTCCAAGGGTTTTAATAAGTGATGGAGGTTCGCATTTTTGCAATTCTCAGTTAACAAAAGCCCTTGAGCAATATGGTATCAAGCACAAAGTAGCCTCACCATACCATCCGCAAATAAATGGCCAAGCCGGGGTGTCCAACAGATAAATCAAGAAAATCTTGGAGAAAATAGTTTCTGCTTCAAGAAAAGATTGGTCTCTCAAGCTAGATGAATCTTTGTGGGTGTATCAGACTGCTCTCAAGGCCTGAACCGGTCTTACTCCTTTTCAGATGGTTTTTGGGAAATCTTGTCATCTTCCATTGGAATTAGAGCACAAAGCATTCTGGGCATTGAAGTTTCTAAACTTTGATCCAAAGCTATCCGGAGAAAAGAGGAAGTTACAGTTGCATGAGATTGATGAACTGAGACTTCAAGCCTATGATTCCAATAGGCTCTACAAGCAAAAGGTTAAAAGTATCATGACAAGAAAATTCTCAACAAAGACTTCAAGCCCGAACATATGGTATTATTGTTTAATTCAAGATTGAAATTGTTTCTGGGCAAATTAAAGTCCAAATGGTCGGGGCCTTTTCAAATCAAGGAGGTGAAACATTATGGAGCAATCATGTTAGAAGACCCTGTTTCGAAAGAAAGTTGGACAGTGAATGATCAAATATTGAAACTTTACCTTGGTGGTGAGATTGATCGGCTAACAACAAAAGTCCTACTTACCGATCCTTGAAGTCACCAAAGAACAATCAAGCTAATTGACGTTAAACAAGCACTTGTTGGGAGGCAACATAATTTTGTAAATATTTACAACTTTAAATTTACTTGTATAGGTTTTGAATGGTGATTGTGGGTGAATGTCATGGCAAAGTGAGCTAACTTGAAAAATTTTGTTGCATTGATGGCGCTAAGAGATAGCAGAGGGTGCTAAGTGTGCCCTAGAAAATTTTGAAAAGCTAAAAGTAGTAGTCACCGCGCTAAGCGCGGTTTGACGGCACTAAGCGCCCTCAGTCAATTCAGTAAAAAAAACTTTTACCAACCATGACCCATTTTGACCCAGGCTTATTTTGGGCCCATCCTGAGCGAAATTTGTCAAAAAAATTTGCTTAAACTTCATTTCCCTCATTTGTTCATACTTTTGGAAACCCTAACTTCACAAGTTCTCTCAAAAACAAAACCCTTTCAAAAAAATTTCTCAAGAATCTCTTTGTTTCCTCACTGAATCATTAATCCTCTGGTATGTAACCTACTTTATCTTGAAATTTTCAATTGTTGTAAATAATTTTATGATAGTGCAACTTTCAAGTTTGTAGATGGTTGCATGTTAGTGTTCTACTATCTTGTTCAAGTTATGGTAGATTTCTGTACATGTTCGTCTATTATTCATGTTGGGTAAAGCATTCTATGACTATTTAGTTGTTTTAAGTAGATTAAGGCTCAGAGCATTGTGCAGATGATTGTGAAAATTTTCTGTTGTTGCTAAGCACTATTGTTGCTGCCCAACTTTCTTGTTTTTAGAATTGTGTAGTAATTTTGTCATGTCTTGTGGACCATAGGATTATAGAAAGGAACTTTGTAATTTATTAATTGTTTTTGTGTGGTTTGTGCTGGTTTTTGTTTGAATTGTGCAGACATGAGTTCTAGAAAATCATTGCATCCAAGAAGCAAAAAACCTCTGGGGCAGGCCATCAATTTGCACCACGGCCCAGAATTGGTGAGTTTAACAAGGATAAATTCTTAGGGCTAGATCAAGAGGATCAGTACCATGAACTTGTAAGCAGAAACATCTGGTCGGAAAGAACCTTCAACATCAATTCTCAAGGCGAGTTTAGGAATGGTTTGGAACTTATTGAAGGAAGAAATTGGCAAAAGTTGTGCACTCCCCCAACAAACCTGAACTATGATATTGTTCGGGAGTTCTAAGCCAATACTATTACAGTGAAAGGCCTTCCTTACTCGTTTATGACAATGGTGAGAGGAAGGGAAATCTCGTTCAGTAGAGATGCTATTAATTCGTACCTTGGAAATCCTCTTACCTTGGAGGATAGTGCACTGTGTGATTATGGAAAGAGGTTGGCTAGGGGTAATTGGAATATTGAGTTGGTTAAGGATGTGCTTGTGATGACAGGAAAGTCTTATAAAGTGAACGCTTCGGGGGCACCTAAGAACTTTTTGAGGAAGAACCTCAACACCACATCTCAGGTATTGATGACCTTGGTCCTTTACAACATAAGGCCAAGAAGTCACACTTCTTCTATTCCCTTGGATACTGATTACCTTCTGTACTATATCCTGGATGATAGACAGGTGGATATTCCTCAGATTATTTCAAATGAGATTAAGATGATTGTTGAAAGTGGTCAACGATTGGGAAGCAAGATCACTTGTACTTTGGCTTTCCCTGGGCTGATTATGGGGCTGTGCACTAGAGCTCGCATCCCAATACCACATGTGGTCCATGAGACCATTGATGATGTTGTCGATGACTAGTACATATAAGGGTATTGCATAACCAAAGGAGCCCGAGATTTGAACAATCCACCGCTTCTTGCTCAGTAGCAACCTTATGATGAGAAAACTGCCTGTACCTATACTTGGGACATGCTTGAGGCTAACCAAAAAGTTTTTATGTTTATGTAGGATTCCATGCATCAGTTGCAGCTGCAAATAAGGGAGTTGCATGTGAACCACATAGTATTCCTCCTCGAGAGGCATTTTCGCAACATGCAAATTTGCCTAAGGGCAAACCATTCTATCTGGAGGGGGCAATTGATGAAGATGAAAGCGAAGAAAGTGAGAAAAGTGGTGAAGAGGAGTACATGAATGATAAAGATTGAAGGATGACATTTTGATGGCTTTTTAGTCTGATTGATGTTACTTTATGTTACTTGTTACTTTAATTTTCACTTTTTATTTTGTTGTTACTTAAGACTTATGTTGTTTTGGTTTATGTTGTTCCATTATTTTATAGGATGAGAATTATTTGTATTTTTGCGGTATTTCATGTCGCCATGAAATTTATTTTGGATTTGGTTTAATAAATTAAGTTGCTTAGTTTAAATTGTTATAGTTTAGCTTAAATTCAAGTTTTCTTAGTTTTAGAAAATATTTTTTGAGTTTGTTCCAAATATAAGTCTTAAACAACTGGAATAACCAAAAAGTGATGACTCCAAGTTTGAGTGTGTCTTGCAAATGTGTCGTAATGCTAATAGCCTAAAAAGAATGGTATAAAATCAAGGTACATGCTTATTGCTTTCTACACAATAGCATGAATATGAAACTTTTAATTTGTACAAATAACTTGTCATACATTCTTTTGCAATACATGTTCATGATTGAATCACTTTAGATCAAAGCCTAAATGTGAGGAAACTTCCATTGTTTACTATATGCACAGGAGACCAACAATCTATTGTTTTAACTCGATTGATTTATGTTTAATCTTGCATTTATGTTTGAATTTATGAAAGCATGAAAATGATTAAAGCAATTTTTGATTTTGAGCACAACCACTTGACCAAAAGTAACCTACCTTGTGAGTGAGCGAGAATTCATTAACCTCTTTGAGCCTTAATGATTGGATCCATATCAGTGTTTAACTGTGAAGATTGTGCATAAATATTAGTTCATCTTTGATTTTTATACGGATTCTAAATTTTTTCTTGAAATATTTGAACCATCAACCTTCAAATTATGGTTGAAATTGTGTTCCTTGCCTTAGAAAATCGAGGAGCATTCTTGTACATTGTTGGTTGTATTCAAGTTGGAGAGAAGAAAGAAAAAGGATAGATTGCTAATAATATGAAAAGAAATTGAACAAGAAAATGAAATAAGAAAAAGACTTGAAAAAGAAAATTGTTTGAAATAAAAAGTGGCAAATAATTTGTGCTAGCAAGTGTGATCAAGGGTGTATCATATGAACAAAGAGAAGTGGTGAATGAAGTTGTGAATTGTAAAGAATTTGAAAAGTGAATGCTCTTCTAGAGTTTGGCAACTTTGTTGCAAAGACATTTAGATATTTCCATTCTTTGTTAACCAGACCTCATTAAAGCCCTTGAAAGTCCTTTGTGATTCATGCTTTTGTGCTTTCAATGTGCTTTGCTTAGATAAATGCATAATTTGATCAAGATGTTAGCAAGATTGTTTGGTGTGAGTAAAGTCCCTAAATTTTGTTTTTTATCCATTGATGAAGATGTGTGCTTGGTGTGATTCATGATTGAGCATATGTTATCTTAAAATTAATTCCATAGTCATGGTGTCGTTGTAATACAGTGGTAAGTACCACTTTGCTTGAACCCTTGAAAATTTTGAACCATGCATTTGTCTTCTTTTATCAAAGCTTGTTTAATATTTTGATGTTTGAAGTTGCTTGTTTCTTTAGGTTGGAAAGACTCTTGTTTGAGGACAAACAAAGTTCTAAGTTGGGGAGAGTTATTAAGGGCCAAATTGTGGTGATTAGCTGTATAATTTCATGGCTCTAATTAACTTAATTCATTGGATTTGCATGACAATCCCTCAAATTTTGTGTAAATATAGCTTTTTAGTCCATTCATGTAAATTTTGTGAAGATTGATCATTTTTCTTCTAATTTTGTAGTTTTGTTGCATTGGAGGAGCTTTGGGTGTTAAAAGGCAAGGCAATGGCTTCTACATGCATTTTTAGATCAAAGGCACGTTGGCAGGTGGGGCTAAGCGCGGTCATAGCACCATCCAACCTCTCAAGGCAGTGGCTTTCACGCTAAGCATGGTCTGGTGTCGCTTAGCGTGACTTAAGACAATTTTCCTCTTTTTGTCATCTAGTCACACTAAGCGTGGTCTGCTGGGGCTTAAGCGGCCTGCTTTTTCTAGTTTGTATAAATACCCTCTGACTTCATTTGGAGAGGGTTAGACACCAACTTTAGGCACCAAATACACCAAAAACTCATATAAACTCATGAATTGAAGAATCGAAGTTGTATTTGAATCAATTTCTGGGAAATCATTGTTAAGGCTCTTTCATCTCTTCTCCTTTCTTGTGAAGAAAGCTATTGTGATGATGTGTAGCTAAATCCCTTGTGTCCGGATTAGATGTAATTGGATAAACTTGTATGTATTTCTTTTGATTGTTGTTTTGTGAACATATTATGAATCAATATTGATGTTATCTTGGTTTGCATGTTAAATCTATGAGTTTGAATGAATATTGAGAAATATCTTCCAAGTTTTGATCTAAGATCTTCATATATCAAAACCAAAGTTTAGATAGGGATTTGGGGTTTGATATTCACATGTATCAAGTCTTAAACATCATTGTATTATTTAATAGGTAGAGAGATCATCGATTAAATAATACGGTGAATATCACGTCATTATTTAGACATAGACAATGTTTATGGGTGATACGTGATAAATATTGATTGGTAACAATGTCCACATACTTGATTAATGGAATACATATGAAATACGTTAATGAAATATAATCCTGACATGTTTCTTTAAACGTTAATTTTTGAACCATTTACACTGTAGAGATGATATATAATTGTCGTACCTCAAAAAATGAGAACGACCTCGCGAAGCGCAATCGCACGCCCGCGAGATAGACTTAATAGAGTCGCCACCGATCTTTATTTATTCCCATAGAGGGAAAGGGAAAATATCAAATAAAACCCCTAAAAGAAAGGACAATGATATGGTCATCGCAACCAATATCTGAGTTCGGGAGTCGGTAACGCAAGGGAAAGGTATTAGCACCCCCTCACATCCGTTGTACTTAATGGGAACCATTTAGTTAGGGTTAAATGAATATTAGCTTAAGGTTTAGTTTCTAATCTTCTAATTATTGGATGGAAAAGGGAGATAGAGAAATGTTTTTAGATTTTTATATTAAAGGGGAAGAGGACCTAAAGGTTTTTATTATTAGGGTGCTCGCCAAGACTTCGCAGTCTCGTGCCTACTTATCCTTACAAGGATGGAATCAGAGCAATCGTAGTTCAGGTAAGCTTTTTTGGTTTATTTTAGCGAAAGCTAAATTGTATTAATCAACCTAAGAACTTTGTTTTACCCAAAACAAATGAGGAGCGGACATATTCACCACATTGAATGGATTTACAAATCTCACTCATGCCACTTATCTCAACTCAAGGGTTGTAGGCAAAACAGTGCCCTAGTGTTTATTAAGACAACATATCTCTCATTTTGAAAAGGATCTTTAGACTTTATTAGATGTCTTGAAGGTTTATTAGGAAAAGACATTTGTTGACAATCAAGGTTTGTTCATAACTATGAAGATGTTTTGGTCTCTTGATGATAATCAACGTTTGTCCATGAAAATGGAGGTTTGAGTATGATTGGATGTTTATTAAGAATGATGAACATTTGATAATGATCAAATTCTCAAAGAGTTTATGCTAGAGTGTTAAACTCTAATACTCTCTATCATTCAAGATTGGTTTGAGAAAATTGTTTGTATACCATGAACATCGATAGTGATTAATGGTTTAAAGAATTGTGCTAGAATGCTAGATTCTAACGTCTCTTGGTCCAAGTTTTTTTATGAAGAGTTTTAAAGTTGAAAGAATGAAATAACTGGATACCTCAATGTGCAAGACTTGAGACCAATCTTTCAAGGGTTTTACTAGAATGCTAGATTCCAACAATCCTTTTCTTTCAAGTTTATTTCAAAAGAGTTTGGATGTACTTTGAAGTATTTTAGTGATCCTTAAAGAAGGAAGAAGTCTTGAGATGACACTTGACAAAGGGCCAAAGTTTGAGAGGGCATTACGGTGAAAAAGAAAAAGGTTGAAAATAAAAAGGTAGGAGGTGGCTCGCCAAGGATTAGGGTCTTTGTGCCTACGTATTCTCATTAATAAATGAGAAATCAGAGCGTCCGTAGTCCTGGGTACTACGGGTTGTTGGTTCGTTTTATTGAACAAATGTTTACCTCGCATTCTAAGGGAGAAACACTAGCTTTTCTACTCTCGGCGGAGGCTTAAGCATTTAGTTTACAGGCGTATTAAAAGGAACTAAACATCGTTCTTTTGAGAAAAAAGTTTTAATCGAACGGTGTAATACCCTAATTTTTACCCCTAAGATCCCACATATAATTTGCATTGCATACCACAAACAAGATCACAAGCTTTGGTTCTCTTGCCCTCCTCTGAAGGTTTGTTCTTGAGTGAGATCGCCAAGCACCCCTGTTCTCTTGTTTGTTTGATGTTTGTATTTGTTTATGTTTACTAACCATTAATTGAAATAAAAAAATGTGTTTGTTTTTTCCTTTACTAACTTTTTCAGGAAGAATTTGGATCAAGGATATCAAATATCAGTTCCTCAGCTCGAATGAATTTCATCAGAACAAAGTCAAAGTTGATATGAAAACAATTCAAAAATCATCTGATAAAGAGTTTCCAAGATTTAATTGATTATTATTCAAGAGACTCCAAGGTTCATGTGTTTATTTCCATGACTTCTTTGACAAGTCAAAAGAATCGAGCCAGAGCCACAGCAGCACATCAGAAGGCAATTTTTCACAATTTCTCACTGTGGTAATCGATTACCAGCATTAGGGTAATTGATTACCCAATACGTTTTTTGTGAAAATGTGCCAAATTCAAATTCTGCAGCATTTTGGCACCAATTTTCAAATATTGCATCATGAGAATATTCTAGATCACCTCATTTTAATTCCCCTACCTCATCACAATTAATTCCCACCACACACCCTCATTAATTACCACTTGATTTTGATTTTGCCTCCAAAATTCAAATTCCAAGCCTAATTTTGGTTCCAAACTAAATTCCAAACCACCAAAATTTCCATGCCTAAATCCTATAAATAGAGGTCTCATTTCATTCATTCTTCAAGCTTTTGATAGCCAAATTCACCTTGTCAAATTTCTTCTAGACTCCCTTAATTTTCTTCATCTACCCAAATTCACCAAAGCTCTTTCTTCCATTGAAAGTTAGTAAGTTCATCATTAGAACTTACTAATCTTTGAGCTAAACCTCCATCCAAACACTTTTTTATCATCAATTTCTGTAGATCAAGGCTTTAGAGTGTGGTTCTTGGAGTTGATTTGAAGAATTTTCAAATTTGAAGTGGTAAACTCTTGTTTCACCATTGTTGTTCTTGATACATCCTTCACAATGTGATCTATTGTTGATTCTTATTGCTTGATCTTTGGATCTTGCAATTTTTGTTCCATTGGTGTTATTTGCTGTTGTTTTACTTGATTTTTCATGCACAATTGCATCCTTGATCATGAGGTGTTTGAAGAAATGATTGATCAAGGATTTTTCATTTTTCAAACTATTTTTCTGCTATTTTAACAGGTGTAATCGATTACCTTTCTGGTGGTAATCGATTACACCTTGTTTCCCTGGACTTGCCTTTTTATCAGTGGTAATCGATTACCAGCATTAGGGTAATCGATTACCCGGTGTCTATAGTGTGTTTTTGGCTCTGTTTTAGGACTGTTTTGGTTCCTTTCTCTTCCTCTTCCATTTCCTTTTGATTTTTTGCTTTGGACTACACTTTTAAAGGTCCTACTCCTCTTTAAATTCATTGGACTTAGGGTGTATATGAAGTTGGATAAACATTCACTAATTCAAATCTATCTTTAAAGTGAATTGTTCTATTCATTTTAGGTGCTTTGAGTTAATGATATGTTTAGTGCTTTAATCCACCAAAATGATTGGATGAACTTAAAGATGGAATGGTCTTGAATTTGTAATTCAATTTGGCTTTCCCCTCCCTTCTTCTCATTTTCTTTTGATCAATGAAAATCTTCAATATCATTGGAACTTATTTTAAGTTCTTGATGAAGATGAGATCGTTACCTCTTTTCTTTCCGTGTGGTATTGCTTTCGGAGAGTGATCTACATATCACTTCTCTAGCATGCATTAGCACTAACATTGTTATTTGCCGACCTCCCATAGTAAGATCTTCCTCATGGATTGTGCTACGATTGCTTAACATAGCGCTACATGTGTCCCGTATCGGAAAATTATCATTCGTGGCCCAAACTTATGTTTGAAAGTTCAAGTATGGTTGATTATTTGTCTTGGGTCCATTACTTATGAAACTTGTTGTTAGGAGGCTTTGATTTTATCAATCCTCTAACGAGTCTTCATTAACTTTGGCCTAAGTTCATCATTTAACCATCGTTGATCATTTGTTCTAACAACTAATCACTAACTCACCAACAATATTATTGTACTAATTTTGTTTATGCTTCCTTCTCGTTCCCTATCTCTCTTTATTTTTTATGCTTTATCATATCATGTCATATCATTTGTTTATGTTTTCACTATTTTCCATTTGTCCACTTGGACCATTTATTTATGCTTATGCTCTTTTCCTTTTGTCTATTTGGACAAAAAAACACTAATAAAGGCTTAAACCCCTAAAAATCTTGTTCTCATAATGTTGGACTATGGTTACTATCCTTTGCTTTTGGACATGGAACTTTGGACTTAGAATTAGGATCCTAACCTATGCTTGGAAGTTTGTGATGGAAAACCTTGGATTTTGGATGCTTGAAGTTCCCTTTTGAAGACTTATTTTGATCAAGGCCTAATCTAAAGGAAAGAATACTTATGCTATTGAGCTTGCTTGTGTGGTTAGATCGTTCTTATCCTTAGCTTTTACCTTTATGCAATAGGATAGCCCCTTCTTCTCCACCCCTTCGTTAATTTTCAAAATCTCCTCTCTTTTTCAAAACCTTCTTGTTTTAAAAAACAAAAGCGCTTTCATAATAAAACCTTGACTTTGGTCAAGTGATTTTCAAACTTTGTTTTCTTTAATAAATGTCAATCAATGTTAATCATACTTTGACTAATTTCAAAAAGACATAAAAAATACAAAAACTCATTCAAATTTTTTGTGCTTTTATGCACTTTTTCTTTTTAAACTTTTCAAAAAGATTAGACATGAGTCATCTTCGTTTATGAGATGTAAAGCTCCTAACCATGGTTTTTGTGTAAAGTATGGTTATTTTCCACTATGATGTTGAAGTGAATAGTCTTGTTGATTTTAATCCAAGCAAATCCTCCATCTTGATGTGATACAAATGCCTATTTCACATACCTTTGGGTAATTAGTCGAGTATTCTCTCTCGAGAATGAAAAGTTGTCTTTTCAAGATAAAATGAATCATAACCAATAATTTTTGTTATTTTGTACCACGAACTACGAGGTTTTGATCCTATATTGCACTTTGTGGGTACGTAGGCATGAGGCGATAAGTCTCTCCAAACACAAAAATATTAAAAAATATTTCACTTCTCATCTCTCCAATCTCTTTTCAAACAAACCTTTTAAAAAAAAGCGTAGATATTTCAAAGGGTTCCTATAGAGTACTATAGACGTTTTGGGTGTTAACACCTTCTCATCGCGTAACCAACCCCCTTACTCTGTCTCTGTTTATTTGTTCTTTTTTTAGAACTTGTTTAGGTTTTGTTCACTCTTTTTCCTTTCCTTTTTGGATAAAATAAAAGTGTGGTGGCGACTCTTGCTTTATGAGTTAAGTTAATCAATAGCTTACACTCACAAATTTCCCCGTTACACATGGCGATGAGAGAAATAGAGTTTGATGGTTTAGGCATATTAAGTGAATGACGAACATTTGATCAAATGTTCAAAGAGTTATGCCAGAATGCTAGATTCTAACGGCCCTAATTCATTCAAGTTGATAATGAACATTATCCAATGGACAACGAGCTCTTGATGATAATCAATTGCTAAAAGAGTTGTGCCAAGATGTCAAATCTCGACGACTCTCATTCGTCCAAGTAGCTATGAAAGTTGTTTATTGGACAACGAACACTTGATGATAATCAATTGTTCAAAGAGTTGTGGCAAGATGCTAGATCTTAATGTCTCTTATTCGTCCAAGTTGATATTAAGATGTTTTAAGGTGCGAAAGAATGAATGAACGACTATCCCAATGCGCGAGGCTCGAGACCGATCATTCAAGGGTTTTGCTAGAATGCTAGATTCTAACATTCCTCTTCTTTCATATATTTTTTTTTAAGTTTTAAAAGTATGCTTGACTTAGGAAATGGTTGAAAATGAAATATACTTATTTGGAAATGGATTTTAAAATTGTGGGGAGCCGGAATTGATTTTGAAATCAACTGAAATGTTAGTGAAATCGAATATAATTATTTACATGTATGAAAAGGACATGAATAATGATTGTTGTTGTATAAGCGCATCATGAATGACTAAATAGATAATCAAACAAGGTACTTAGAATACAAATTAATTAAAATTAAAACCAACTAATTAATTAAAAATGGGCCTAAAGCCCTAATTTTAGTATTATTATTGCTATATCATAAGAAAATAATGAGATCATTTTTTTAAAAAAAATATATCTTTTTGATATTTGATTTTAAGAAATAAAATACATTGATACAAGACACTAATATTTTATTTAAACCTTAATATATATATATATATATATATATATATATATATATATATATATATATATATATATATATATATATTACTAATATCCCACATGTTTAGTATAAAATAAAACAATAAAAAAAATTAAAAAAAGTCTGATCTTGGACAATTTCAAATTTTGATTTTGTTACTTCTATTTTTATTGAAACAATGGCAGATAAACAATGGGTCTGGGGGTTTTAGTGAAGCCCAAAGGAGGCCATATCAGATCCTGGGGCGGGTCTATTTCGACCCAAACCCAGTTTGAATGCATAACACACCAAGATGGCTAACCCTAATAATCAAAACGGCCGTGCAGAAAGAGAGGAAAAGGAAACGAAAAAAAACGGGAAAAAAGGAGAAGAAAACGCGCAGAAACCAAATGAGTCCCCTCTCACGATTTCGATGCCTCTCATCTTTAGCAATTCTCTCATGTCTCTATCTCTCTCAGTCTCTACCTCTCTCTCTCTCTCGATTTCTTCAAACTCCAATCTTCCTACCATAACTCACTCGAATTTCAATCAGAGGATGGAAGGTGCAGAAACGCACTCTTCACGAACATTCAAAGTATGGAGAAGAAGCGAATATACCTTCACAAATCGAACAGGTCTGTTTTGGATCTCTGTCTTCTTCAAATCCGTACCTTCTTTTGGTGTGCACTGTTATGGCTTTTTGTGGCTGAGGTTTTTTTTTGAGGGGTTGTTATTTTATTTCTAATGTGTATTCTTGAGGTTTTCTTTAATATGAGCAGACTTGCAAAACATTTGGTAATCTGCTATAGTATGAGCATGAATATTATGAAGATGAAGGCTTGTGGAAGTTCTGTGATTTTTGAAGTTAATGGTTTTCTAGGGTTTTTCTGGTGTGTGTAAAGGATTAAGGTTTTTGTGGCTGAATTTTTCTTTCTCTGTGAAGTGTGTTTGTTTTTAATTTTTAATTTTTTGATCTTTTTTGTTGTGTCCAATTTTATAACCAAACTTCTATTGTGTGAGTTTTGTTTTCTTTTGTTAAGATTTAGAATAGGTTTAGAACTACTATAATCCCTTGTTGTTTTTTCCCAACATTGTGATATCTCTGTTCTTCACTTTTTGCATTTGACTTTTCGATTTAAGTTTTTTTTCAAGTGGGTATGCTAACTGTGTACTCTGCTATTACTGTTTGCATCAGGACAAAAAAACCCTCTGCATCAAAGACCCTGCACCAGAAGAAGATAGGACAAAGAACCAACTATATTTTTATATTTTTTTTAAAAAAAGTGGCTACTGTAAAACTTATGTAACTAAATAGAAAAAAAATGGTTACTGTAATATTTATGTAACTAAATGGAAAAAAAAGTTACTCTAATATTTATGTAACTAGAAATTCTTTTTTTTTTATAATAAATAACATAACACTATTTTTTTTTGTAATTCAAGGTAGAAATAAAACAAAAAGGCTAAACATAAATGTGGCAAAAGTATATATATCAAAATCCAAATCAAATAATTACTACTTTTTTATTAAAATAACATAACTTATCTCAAATTAAAAATATAAAACTAAATTAATTGTTATTACTAATATTTTCATTCACATATCAAGAATAAAAAACAACTTAGCCTTAAACTAATTAAAACCTTTTTGCTAAAACTTAGCAAATAAAAATTAACACAAATAAAATAAAAAAGCACACCCTACAAAGTAAAGACATTGAATCAAAGCTAAACCTTACTTAAAAAGTCAAGAAATACAACTCTAAACATTCATGCTAACAAACAATTAAAATGATGCAAGGCAAATGCCAATTAGCCATGAAGTAGAAAAATGAAATGTACAAATGCAGTGATGTGGTTCTGATTGAATAAGAAATGACTAGAAAACCAAATGCACGATCATTCTCAAAATCTTAAGTCGTCAATCCGATTACAAGCATGTAATGAGTAAGGATCAGTCAAAATAAATAAATCAAACAAAGTGACCACTAACCCTAGCATACGTATGTAAAACGGAAATCTTATGACCAGATGAGATGATCGAAAGAAGAAGAAAAAAGCAAATGCTGAGATGCAGAGGCAAGAAGTACGAATGAATGATTGCAAATGAATGAATGTCTGCACCAAGATGTATGATCATGATTGACACAGCCTCATATGAATGAATGACAACAAGTAAATATAGATGAAATGGGTGGGGCAAAATTTAGGGTATGACAGTTGCCCATATTTAAATATTTTTACCGGATAGCATGAGTGATGATAATCCTCATGAGATCAAGGTGAAAGTATTTAAATACAGAAGACCTAAAATTTTCCCCCCTAGATGCAATGATATGATATGCTATGCTATGGGGATATGAGATGAAATGAACCCTAGCATGATCTTTTTTTATGGATGATGGACAGACTTGTGGGGAAAATGGAGACACAAGTGGTGGTGATTCACAGGAAAATGTCAATAACAATGGGTAAAAACTCACTAGGGATGACAAAGCACTGGGGAAACAGAAACAAACTGGGGAAATCTAAATTGATTGATCAACAGGTTCAAGCATGACCGACTGACACTCTAGAAGAAAAGATCCTCACTATAGGTAGAACCGGAAACACGGTCTCCACTTGGAAAAGAAAATACAACAAGACATTTAGGGTGATGGATCAACAGGTTAAGCAATGACCGGATGACACTCTAGAAAGAAGAGATCCTCAATGGAGGTTGAACCAAGAGATGGTATCCATTGGGGAATACCCAAAGTAATTGATCAATAAGTTCAAGCAATGACTGGCTGACACTCTAGGAAAGAATAAAGAAACCTTATTGGAAGTAGAACTAAGATATGGGCTCCAATAAAGGTGTCTAGAATGATTGATCATCAGGTTCAAGTATGACCGGAAGACATTCTAGAAAGAAAAAGATCCTCAATGAAGGTAGAACCGGAATGAAGGTCTCCACTGGGGAAAAAAATAAAACAGGGACATCTAAAGTGATGGATCAACATGTTCAAGCCATGACCGATTGACACTTTAGAAGAAAAGATCTCATTGGAGGTAGAACCGGAAAGACGATCTCCACTGGGGAAAGAAAATAAAACAAGACATCTAAAGTGATGGAACAACAGGTTCAAGCCATGACCAGTTGATACTTTAGAAGAAAAGATCCTCATTGGAGGTAGAACCGGAAAGACGGTATCCAATGGGAAATATCCAGAGCAGTGGATCAACAAGTTCAAGCAATGACTGACTGACACTCTGAAAAGAATAAAGCAACCTCATTGGAAGTAGAACCAAAAGATGGGCTCCAATGGAGGTATCTAGAATGATTGATCATCAAGTTCAAGTATGACTGGATGACATTCTAGAACAAAAAGATCCTCAATGATGGTAGAATCGGAAAGATGGTCTCTACTGGAGAAAGAAAATAAAACAAGACATCTAAAGTGATAGAACAACAGGTTCAAATCATGACCGGTTGACACTTTTGAAGAAAATATCCTCACTGGAGGTTGAACCGAAAAGACAATCTCTAATGGGAAATATCCAGAGCAGTTGATCAACAAGTTCAAGCAATGACTGGCTGACACTCTAGGACAAAAGACAGGACACAACCCTCAAAGCCTTAGGATTGAACCAAAACAAAACATCCTCATTGAATGTAGAACCAAAAGATGGGCTCATATGGGAAATAGATAAGAACCTCCACTTCATTGGGGAGTAAAAGAGTCACAAGACATCACGGGGGGGAAAATGTGTCCAGAAATTCACTGGGAAACACACATCAACTTCACTTGGAGAAGTTTGAAGCCTAGGCAAGCTTACCGGGGATCTCAAAAAAGAGATACAGGTTGGTTGCTTTATGAACAAATTCTCTCAAATAAAGAGAGAAACCATCAGGGTCTTCATAAATTTTCTCAATGAGATGCCATTTGATAGAAGTAAATTGGATAGAGGACCTGCTGAGGAATCAACACTTGCAATAAAATCTTTGTAAAGAGGGTAACTCAAATAAAGAGAAACCATTTGTAAGGTTTTCAACAAAATCCTTCTGACAGACTTCCAGAGGAATACCAATTGTAATTGCAATGGGTTAAATAACACCAAGGAAGGATAAGATTCTCGGGAGAGACTGCCACTTATCGCCATAGAAAACAAGCTTCTCAAGAAGATTGCCACTTGTTGTTGTAAAAATTGAGGAAACACCAAAATCGGATAAGCTTCTCAGGAGAGATTGCCACTTATCATTGTAGAAATGTCAATGACAAAACAAGCTTCTCAAGGAGACTGCCACTTATTATGAGAAAATCTGAAGGAAACACAAAAACGGATAAGCTTCTCAAGAGAGACTGCCACTTATCGTTGTAGAGGTAATAAATTCTAAGGAGATGTTATAACAACCCTGCTGGAGAATAGTTTATGTCTTCAATGGGGATCTGTAAAAGATTCTTCCTGCGAGACACAGTGCAAAATAAATGAACGCTCAAACTAGGCTCGGCGACCTAATCAGGTTCAAAAGCAGCACTTGCCAGGAACCAAAGTTCAATCTAGGAACAAGCTAGAAAGAAAAGGTCAAACAAGACTCTACCTATCGAGGAATGAACTCAAATGGGGATTTATCTTATCCAAACATGGAAAAGATAACTGAAGCAACCATCATACACAAGGATCAAACTTTGTGGGGAATTTAGAAAGGGTGGGCACTTTATGCTTAAGGATGACGACCCTATTAGAGAGAAAAGACAAACCCATTCACTTGGGGAATAAACACCAAAGTGAACGAAACAGGTAAACACCAAAATGGTAGCAAAAATGCTCAGATGTCATGCATATGTATGAATGCATGTATGCCATGTTTATGCTTATGCTGACAAAACAGAAAAGGGGAAGCAAAACTGGAGATGAAAGTAAATATCTCGACAAGGATACCCAACCAACTTCGCCAGACAGGAACATCACTAGGGATGAACATAAAGAACAAATAATTTTACTTCAAGGTTTCAACCTTCTCTGAGGGAAAAGAGTATTCTACTCGGAGGCATATCGTCATGACTTCCCTATGGATTGCCATCATGAGCCTGATTTCCTTGTTGGAAGAGAAATATCTATGGGAAATTGCCAAGATCAACTGAAGTAACAACTTACTGAGGAGCTAGCAAAGATATCACAAGAACAGTGCAGTTCTGCACTTCATTTGTCAGATTACATGGTCTGTGAGAAGAAGCCATCAAGAGGATTTTACAGAAGAATTGGCATACAAGATGTCTCAATGTCTTCAAACTCTTGGAGAGATTGAACAAATCTCGACGTAACTGCCCCAGTTTAACTGCATTTGCACAACAAAGTCCCCGAACTGTGGGGTAACAACTGGGAAACAAACTTGCCCCTGTTAGTGGTTGGTCTATGAAAGAGTTGCCCCATATTAACTATATTCATACAACAAAGTCCTCAAACTGTAGGAGTAACAACTGGGAAACAGACTTGCCCCTGTTGAATGTTTATCTTTGTCCTTGCCTTGAAAAGAGTTGGGAAATAACTTGCCATAAGATGACATAAAGATGACTTGCCCCAATATTCTAAACTTTGAAGAGTTCTACCCCTGATTCACTGACTCCCGGAATGGTTGATTAACAAATCCTTCAAATTGGTTGCCCCAGACTAAGCTTTATTTACCAAGTCAAATTCCCTAGCTGACTGCATTTTTTGGGATTCCTTTGATATTGGGTTGTCTTGCAAACGTGTATTGTTCATTTAAAACTGGAAATTTCAATGCAACATTCATGCAAGCTTTTGAAATCAAAATTTATTGATAAAACACACAGTGAAGTGGTTAAATGATCAAAATAAAGTAGATCTAGTCATTCAAAAGATGACATATGAAGTGATCAACACAAACCACTAGCAAAGATCATTAAGATTCAGGTTATCCAACCTTGTTGTAGTATGCTTTCAAAACAAACTTACCTCAATTAGGTCTTTTAAAGGTTGTAACGTGGCTTAGTCCACGGCTCATGAAATAAAGGATAAAGGCTCAAAGTTTTTTTGTCCCCACCCAACTTTCATAATGAACTTCAAACCTACGTTCAGTTAATTCAGGCTATACATTCAGGTTCCTATAGGCTAGGAATTGAACTGATGATAGCTGTTGACGGTTCAGAAACCTAGGGCAGTCACTACTCCCTTACATCATTCAGTTGTGTTTACCATCAGGAACTTTCATGGTGAGGATTTAAGGTTGACTTCTTTTTGGTTGTCATACAAACCTTTTTGTATAAGGCAGGGTCATGAGCTTCCCATCTTTCTTAGCTTTTGCCTTGAAAGGGACTTGGCTCATTCTTCGAGTAAGGGTTTCTTAACGATCCTTCCTTATTTATCACTTTGAGAACAACTTGTATAACATTTTTTCACTTGATTTAAGAGAGTTGACAGGTGCGTTGCATGAAGCTCTTGAATTCGAATGTATAACCAAGTTAAACTGAGAACTACCCTGCCCCAGGTTTAAGATTTAAGGGTATTTTAATTCCGAAAGTAAATAACTACTTCTAGGCTCAAAGTGGTTGACTAGAGATTAACTCCTTATTTCTCCAGTGTTTGGGATTGAAACAATGTCTTACATCATCGACAAAGTTTAATTGAAAGCATACCAATAGCAGTTATGGATATAATGTTTTCGTCATCCTCCACAATCTTTGTTTAAACAATAGTTTGGTAAAGATAAGTGGTTGGAAAAAGATATATATTTTTACTTTTTATGACAATAAAAGAAAATGAGTAGATACGAATGGATTGATCCAAAAGGTGCATAAACATTTCATTAATCTTGCCAATTCAATAAACAACAAAGCTTACAAGCAGACATGAAATCAAAAAGCAAGGAAAATACAATTGAAAATACTGAAATAAACAAAAAACTGAGAGCTTTGGAGAAATGACTTTGGCAGACTTTAGTTTCCAGGTCCAGATAGGGGAACACCTTCATCAATGATTACTTGCTCCTTGTGGTACAAAACCTTGAGAGGCCTCATAGGTCCCTTGTCTTTAGATTCAGGAATCAAGACATTAGCATTTGGCTTACCTTCTTGAGGTTTCATCAACTCCAACAAGCTTTGCAATTTCAGCTCAAAACCTTTGCACTCTTCAACTGGATGCCCCATTATCCCGGAACGGTATCTGCATTCGACGTCCGGGTGGTCTTCCTCGATGATTAGATCTTTGTCATAGATCAGCTCTTGCACAACAAATCCTAACGCCAGGCAAGTATCCAAGTCGTGCCCTTCAGCCCCTTTGTGAAACTCACAAGTCAAGTTCGCATTGTGCCAAGGTCCTAGCACAGGGTTGAGAGGTCGTGGAGTCACCAACGAGTTCTGGATCAAGAGCGGATAGAGCTTACTTAGCGGCACGAGAATTGGTTTGTAGAGAGCCTTATTCCTTTTGACATGATTCTTCTTCTTGTTCCTGTTCTGGCTTTGAGAACCTTGAAGGGAAACAACCATTGGATGATGAGTTGCTCTTCTAGTAGCCACCTGATGAAGATGACATTTTAGTGTAGGACCAAATGTTGGTTGGCACGGAGTTTCCGCACGAGAGTGCCCTTGATGTGGAAGAACCTGTTTACTGTGAAAATTAGCAAACAACCTCTAGTCTACCAAATCAATAAGAAATTGGATAACTTGCAGGATCGACCATACAAAATCCTAAGACATGTGCTAAATAAATTAAAATGATATTTGGAATAAGATGAACACTTCGACAGTATTCATGGTTTAAAGAAAGTCTACTTTGAAAATACTAAAGACAACGTAATGCAGGAAAATGATCGAAAATACGTTGGAAAATAACTTGCAAAAGTAAAAGATAACTTTTGGCCAAAGATTAACTGAATTGCATTGAATGAAAAAGATGGTGTTACATCAAACATACATTTCTCACACACTCGTTTCTCTACACGCGGGTACTTTGAGTAATTGAGGGATTTGTACAAACTTGAACACACACCAATCGAAACACTAAGACTTGCTATTTATAATAGTCGAAAATAACTAACCCTAACGGCCTACTAATTAGAGCGAGAAAAATGGAATTCTGCATGTCTTCATCCTTTAAATGTGCTCCACGTGTCTTCTGCCATCAATTGGATAAGAACAAAGTTCCCTCCCTTATTTGAATTCAAATCTTAAATCAAACGTCGTTAATAATATGTCCTTCGAACAATATTTCCAAATCGCTATAAATATTTCTAAGTCCATAAAATATTTCTCTCTCGCACATGTTTTCTTTAACAAATGCTAAGAGATTGGGGGGTCCGAGGTCAGGTTATACAAAGGGAAGTTGTCAATTACCCAGTGTATATATGGTTATCCATAGACCTTTTATGGCATGTTTTTGTATACTTTCTGGTGTTTATCTGTTGTGGGTTGGGAAAGGTTCTCCTTTGGGAGTGTTGAGAAGATCTTTTTTGTTGTTTTCAGGTTTTTCATTGTTTTTGGGAAGGAACTGGGCCTAAAGTTTTTGATTTGTGTGCTCGCTAAGATTTCGCAATCTTATGCCTACGTATTCCCTTAAAAATAACAGGGATATCAGAGCAATCGTAGTTCCTCCTATTCTATGGGAGGAAAGATGTTTGGTGTCTTGTTCAAAGCCCAATATTGAAGCTGTTTGAGTATTTGTGTCTTGTTCAAAGCCCAAGATTGAAGCTAAAGGTTTGACTGAGAGAGAATTTATCATCTCTAATGGGAGATATTTCACCTATTTATCACAGTTATTGAAGGATTGGTTATAAAGGGGAATTACTTTAACTGGAATGTATAGAATCCAACAATGCCATAATTTCCTTTATAAGGGGATTGTCCTGAAGGAAGAAACTTTAACTCAGTGTAGAGCAATGCCATTTTTCCTTAGGCACCTTCCATGCTAAGATAGGGACATTGGCTTGGATGTAAATAATCCAGAGGCTTGCCACTTACAGCAATTAGAGGAAGTTTTACCAAGATAAAAGAAGGACCACGACTTGGATTTTTGAATCAACAAGTGTGTCACTTACAGCAGTTATTTGGAATTTGGATTTGTTTGATTATTTGTTTGATGTGTGATATACAGAGAAATGTCTTCCTACAGAGAGAACTCTTGATTTCCTCTGAGGGGATGATGTGTTTTATGTGTGCCTTGTTCAAAGCCCAAGGTTGAAGCTAAAAGGTTGACTTTACTAGGGGAGTTTTATATCTGTCTTGTACAAAGCCCAAGACTGAGGCTGAAAAGAGATTGACACTTCCGGGGAATGTTTTGTCTGTCTTGTACAAAGCCCAAGATTGAGGCAAAAAAAGAGATTGACTCCACTGGAGAGGTTTTATATGTCTTGTACAAAGCCCAAGGTTGAGGCTGACTCTACTGAGGATTAGTCATTATATAAAGCCTAAGAGGAGGCTTGCTTCTGCTGAGGATTATTGAAGTCTAGAGACAGGTCTAATATGTATTGGGGAATCAACTCTTGCTGGGGATTTGAAGAAGAGTTGAAATATCAGATGCCTTGAGGTTCTGATTCTGTTAGGGTTTTACTGATGGTAAAGGTTTAAAATTGAGTATGAAAACCTGTGGAGATTTTAACTTTGCTGGAGATTAGTGTGTTGATGAAATGATCAGGGTTTTTTTTTCTGTGCTTTAGGGTTTCTTTGAGATCCAAGAGGAGATGAGACTTTCCAAGTCTATTGGTATGGAGAGGTTAACTCTTAGCTAGAGGATGATCTTTTTATGATGCCCAAGAGGAGGACGAGACTGTCCAAGTCTCTCAAGAAATGGTAGGCTCTGGTTGTAAAGAGAGATCTTTGTATGATGCCCAAGAGGAGGCTTAGGTTTTTAAGGGATGAAGATCAACCCTAAAATGGTCTGATGTTCTGGAATTCTGACTCTCCGGAGGATTGAACTAGTAAAGATGACTAATTTATGTCCTATACCTGTAGGAGGCCTTTGGGTCCTTGTACTAAGCCCAAGAGGAGGCTGAGAACTTCTACGAAGTCTGTGGGTCCTTGTACAAAGCCCAAGAGGAGGCTGGGGATACTTTTAGGAAGCCTTGGGTCCAAGCCTAAGAAAAGTTTAAGAAAGGTTTCACTGGGAATAAGTCCTTTCTTTGCAGAACAACTCTAGGGTTTGAAGAAATTCAAAAGAGGTTTCACCGGGAATTAATCCTCTTTGGGGAATTGAATTTCTTGTACACATATTTCTAAGTTGTGACAGTCTTGAGAAAAGTTTCACCGGGAATAATGCCTTTCTCTATTCCATATTGTATAAGCCCAGGAGGAGGCAAGACTGTATCTGGAATTTCCTATGGGGAACTAGTTTTGACTGTGTTAAAAGAGTAACCACTGGTTTGATCTAAAACTAGGCCTAATTGCTGGGGAAAACTATAAGCAAGTATGTACGAGCATATATATATATATATATATATATATATATATATATATATATATATATATATATATATATATATAAACAACTATGTATTGAAGAGATAGTGGAACTTACAGTTGTGCAAGCCCAAGCATAGTAACTACAGCTGTATGGTTAATTATTCAAGAAATTGAAGAAAGTTTTGATAACAACTTGGAATTTGAATTTGAATCAAAGAGGGAAGTTGTTTTAAAAATAAGTTTGGGGCTTATACTCAAGGAGAGGCCCAGATGATCTCTTTTGAAAAGACGATAATCGCGTCGTAGTTTTGAAAACCAAGAGGGACTTATACAATGACTGAGGCCCAAATTATTGTATTTTTACAAAGAGGATGGATCTTACACTCTATTAGAAGCCCAAAAGTTTATTTTTATACAAGAGATAAGACTTATAGCTCAAGGAGAGGCCCAGATGAAAATTATTTGAAAACGGCGATCGCGCCGAGATTTTAAAATCGTATCGGGACTTATACAATGAATGAGGCCCAAAAAAGGTTTATTTACAAAGGGATGGGACTTACACTCTACCAAGAGGCCCAAAAGTGTTTTTAAAAATGTTTGTGAGGGTGAAAACAATAAAAACCCTAATTTGATTTTAAAATGCATTTTAATTTGAATAAAAATTAATTAAAATTATCAAAATTATCAAACATGTGTAAAAAACAAGTTGTGACCTTGGATTAATGTTTGAAAAATCATGTTTTATCCATAGAATGATTTGAAAATCATTTGAATTTGAAAAATCAAGAGAAAGAAATATTTTTAAAAGCTTAAAAAACAAACAAAAATAAATTCTTTACAAAAATATTAAATATATAAAATAAATAATATTTTTGTGAAATTTTTGTAGGATAAAATATTTTAACATTTTTTGTGATTTTTGAAAAACAAATTAATTCAAAAACATTAAAATTGAAAGTGAAATTAATTTTTGAAATCATTTAAGAAATTGTGAATAAAATGTGAAGAAATTAAGTGGTAAAAAAAAGAGATGGCCCTCCCAAGGTTTGAACCCATGCCCTTGGGGTGGAGGGTTCAAAATTTACCAACTGAGCTAGGTGTGTGTGGTGATAGAGAATGGAATGGAGTGACTAATATGTGAAAAATCCTTTTGAAAATAATTAAAAAAATAAAATCAAAAGGTCTGGGGCGAGGGGGATTCGAACCCCAGACCTTTCGCTAGCTACACATACAAAACCAGCTGATCAACCACTAGGGCGCAATGCCAATTCAAATATATAGTGGCAATGGAATAATATATAGTAAGTTTGGTTTTGAATACCTGAAAATGGCGCCATGGCAATCTTCTTCCTTGGACCATCATCAGAGTTGCAAAAGCAACTCTATCTCCTTCGTTTCTCAACCATTTTGGAAGATGTAAAAATGAAACTCGTTCGTTTTTTAACAAGGAATTGAATGGTTCTTTTCAATTTTATTTATGTTAAGTGTATCAAGAGATACCATGCTATAATCAGATGAACCCTAAAAAATGCAAAAACTACATGAAATCTTATACACGCAAGATAAATAGCAATTGATTGAGGGTTATCAATCTAAGAACATCCAGAAACACATTGGTAACTTGAAAACATGTTCATGATGCATGCATAGAGTTTGAAAGTTGAAGGCTTACCTCTACAAAAAGGAATCAAATTCTATGGTAGAGGTGTTACAGAAGTGAAACAATGATCTGGATAGCTTCCTTAGGCCTCAAGGATTGTGTTACAATGATTAGAATGAATCAAAACCTCATGAATTGAGTAGCTCGAATCCAATTGCAGCTTGTTGTGTATTTTGAGCAAATGGTGTATGACTTAGTGATCCTGATGTTAAAGATGGAATGTAAGTGTTTAGATCACTTCCACATAGTGTATGCGAAGTGTTTGAATGCTTGGTTTGGACAAAATTGCTCTAATTTGAGAATTCCAAACTTTCACCCTTTAAGGACTTAGAGTTTGGCAAGAAAGAGGATTTGTGAGAAAATAAGCATTGTGGTTGTTTTGGTGTGATCTGAATGAAGAAATGTGACCTCTATTTATAGTAGAGGAGGTTTGTCTTGCAGGAGTAGTGCTGACCTGAAGATTGGCTTGAATTCAAAAGTTTTGGCAAGATGTATCATTGCCCCTCACACAAGGTACCATAGCCCTCCACTTGGCTAGCTTATCTTTTGACTCAATGCACATTCCTTAGATGCTTTTATTGTTGTTTATAGGAGTATCTTGACTGAAAATAGTCCTTTTGTTGAATGTGCACTATTGCACATAAATGCCATTTTGAACTCAAGGCACAAGGTGACAAAACCCATCTTGCCATTTGAGATTTCCTTGACTCCTTGGTCCAACCTTGCATGTTTGTGGTGATTCATATGTTATACATTGAATGTGAGTGGTTTTGATCATTACTCTTGACAAAAAGAATCGTGGCTAGCAAGAAATGTCCAAAACTGTCTTGTAGACAGTTTGCAGCAAAGCATGTTAGACACTCCATATCTCCTTGTTCAAATGGAGTTTGATGATGTTCTGATACTCTTTGGAAAGCTTGTATATCTTACTTTAACTTTGATGTCCAACATTGGTCTTGAATCAACTTGGATCATGGTGAAAAATGGTCTCAAAGTTGGTGAAAAACCAAGACAGATTCTGTCCCAAAATTTTCACTAAGTGTTGGAAAAAGTGGTAATTTTCATGTTTTTGTGATTTTGATCAATCCATAACTCAAAATCCATGAGGATTTGGAATCTTTTGTAGTTGACACTTTTGAAGTATGTCATGTGAACTTTCATTTGAGTTTTGGATGGAAGAAAATGGCTTTGTGGTTTAGGAGTTATATGACCTAGCAAAGTTGGTACCAAATCTATTTGTTCCATAACTTAGAAAAATTCAAGTTTCTTAAGGTTGCCCCTTTTGCAAGTAACCCTATTTTTCTTGATTTTTCTTGATGGATGATGATCAAAACCATGCATTAACATTATTTTTGACTTAGGGGAGTCACATTTGTGAAAATTTTCAAAAAGTCAAACTTGATTTTGGGCACAGTTGACTTTTTGTCAGATGAATTCCAAATTGTGTGATCCTTTATGTAATCAAGTTCTTGACCTAATTCAAACCTAATGGATGGATTCCATAGGTGTTTTAGGGTGTCTTGAATCATTTCCTAAGGTTTGGGAACATGTCTTGGTCCAAAGTCAAAGGTACAGTTGACTTTTTCTTCAAAACCCTAATTGTGGTCCAGATGAATTTGAAACTTGTGAATCAAGCTTCTTGGATCAATCCATTATTATAAATGGATCAATGTGGTGTATTTGAGGTCCTCAAATCATGTCTTGAGGTCTTGGTTCATGTCTTACCTCAAAAGTCAACTTAGGGGTGAATTAGGTCAAGAAACCCTAATTCCTGATTTTTGATGAATGCTTCCCCTGAGGTTAATTTGACACTATGATTGGGTCCATGAGGTCCCTTTGAGCTTCTTGAATCATGTTTTGAGGTATTGGCTCATGCCCAGATGGAATTTTTCATCTGGAGGCCTTGGTCGACCAAAACCCTAATTTGGTGACACTGGCGATCTTGAGGCTTGATCCACTTGGAATGTTGCAAATCTTGTGCTTGATTATTGAAATGGGAGACCTCATGATCTTTCATCGATGTTTGAGAGGTTAGACAAGTTGAAGATCATGTCAATTCTTGAAGATGCATCTGAAACAGTTGATCCTTTATTCAGGTTGTACTGGTTAAAAAGAGTACCTTGATTCTGCAGTTTTGAGGTTTAATCACCTCCGGAGAAGCTACCGATATTCTATTTTTTTTTGCGTTCAGTAGTCAAAGAGAATTGCCATCTTTTTTTTTAAAAGCAGAAGAAAATTTGACAAGTAAATTCATTTTTGTTTGTTTCAAGAATCGTTGATCATATTAAAAATGTCATTCTGTAAAGCAAAATAAATGAGAATTGTAAACAAAAGCACTAGGGCTCAAATTTTATTGATAGAATGGTAATCAGCCAAGCGCGTGATCCCATAGAGCATTACAAAGTTTAGAAAATGGTAATTTAAGGGAGAATGGGCTACATTGAAACATAACGACTGCTATCCTTCTACCAACTTTGAACTCTGGACATTCTAAGCTTCTATCGAAGGTGACTTGACATGAAGTTTTCTTTTTCGACGAATAACGTTACCGCTGGGGATCTGAACTTCGTCAGATGTAGTTACTTGCCATGAATCCCTAATTTTTGCCTAGATTTCCTTTCGAGGTTTTCAATCCATCGGGATGATTTTTACTTTTGTCTCTAATTTTTTCCTGGACTGCCTTTTCAGGTTTTCAATCCTTCGAGACGTTTTTATTTATTTATTTAGGCGAAGTATTTCTTGACTACATCAACATTCGTGGGGTAGGTAAACTCTTCTCCATCCCTGGTTGCGAGTCTCAAGGCGCCGCCTGAGAAGGCTTTCTTGACCACGTAGTGGCCGTCATAATTCGGAGTCCATTTGCCCCTGGAATCAGTGAGGAATGATTGTATCTTCTTGAGCACGAGGTCTCCTTTCCTGAAGACACGGGGTCAGACTTTTTTGTCAAACGATTTCTTCATTCTTTGCTGATATAACTGACCGTGACATAAAGTCGTCGTTCTCTTTTCTTCGATTAGGTTCAGTTCATCGTATCAACTTTGACACCATTCAGCTTCTGTTAGTTTGGCTTCCATCAATACTCTCATTGATGGGATCTTTACCTCTATGGGGAGCACTGCCTCCATGCCATATACTAGAGAGAAAGGGGTTGCCCCTGTTGAAGTGCGGACAGATGTGTGATAACCGTGAAGAGAAAAGGGTAGCATCTCATGCCAGTCTTTGTAGGTTACAACCATATTCTAAACGATTTTTTTGATATTCTTGTTAGCTACTTCTACCGCTCCATTCATTTTAGGTCAGTAGGGAGATGAGTTATGGTGTTCGATCTTGAACTCAGCACACAATTCTTTCATCATCTTGTTGTTCAATTTAGATCAATTATCCGTAATGATCTGGCTTGGAACACCATAACGGTAGATGAGATTGTTCTTGATAAATCGAACCACCACTTGTCTGGTTACATTGGTGTATGATACTGCTTCGACCCACTTGGTGAAGTAGTCAATGGCTACCAGGATGAACCGATGTCCGTTTGAAGCTTTGGGTTCAATCATGCCAATTATGTTGATTCCCCATATAGAAAAAGGCCATGGAGAAGAAAGAACTTTGAGATGCATTGGCGGTACATGGATTTTGTCTGCGTATATCTGACATTTGTGACACCTCCTCATGTACGTGTAGCAATCAGATTCCATTGTCAGTCAATAATACCATGCTCTCAGAATTTTTCTCGCCATTGTGTGCCCATTGGCATTAGTGCCAAACGATCCCTCGTGAATTTCTTTCATCAATAAGTTTGCTTCTTGTCTGTCTACGCATCTGAGCAAAACTATGTCGAAGTTTCTCTTATAGAGTGTATCACCGTTCAGGAAGAAGTTGTCAGCCAGTCTTCTGAGAGTCTTCCTATCTTTTCTTGATGCCTCGGGTGGGTACTCTTGTTTTTGAAGGAAGCACTTGATATCATGATACCAGGGTTTGTCATCTATGACTGCTTTAATTGCAAAGATGTAAGCTGGCCTTTCAAGGCGCATTATTTCAATCTTAGGTACGTCATTCCAATGATTTACAGTAATTATGGAAGAGAGAGTGGCTAGTACATCATCCATGTGATTTTGTTCACGAGGGATATGATGAAACTCGATTCTGTTGAAGAATGGTAACAACCTTTTTGCGTAATCTTTGTAAGGAATCAGTTCTAATTGGTATGTGTTCCAATCTCCTTTGATCTGATTGAAAACCAGGGCTGATTCTCCATACACATCCAAATTCCTTATCCTTAAGTCAATTGCTTCTTCAAGACCCATGATACAAGCTTCGTATTCGGCCTCGTTGTTTGTGCATTTGAATGTCAATCTGGAAGTGAAAGAAATATGGGTACCTTGAGGTGTTATGATGATTGCCCCAATTCCATTTCCATAAGTATTGACGGCTCCGTCGAAAATTAGTCCCCACCGGGAACCTGGTTCTGGCCCTTCACTGGGTAGCGGTTCATCGCAATCTTTCATTTTCAAGTACATGACATCTTCGTCTGGGAAGTCGAATTCGACTGATTCCTGATCGTCAATTGGTTAATGAGCCAAATGATCGGCTAAAATACTTCCTTTGACGTCTTTCTGAGCATGGTACTCAATGTCGTATTCTGATAACAACATGTGCCAACGGGCAATCCTTCCCGTGAGAGCAGGCTTTTCAAAGGTACTTGATTGGATCCATTTCGGAGATTAACCAAGTAATGTGCCAAATCATGTATTGGCAAAGACGTTTGGCTTCCCAAGCCAGAGCGCAATAAGTTTTCCCGAGCATATTGTATCTAGTTTCACAATCCGTGAACTTCTTGCTTAAGTAGTAAATGGCAGACTCTTTTCTTTTTGTCTCGTCTTATTGGCCAAGCACACAACCCATGGAGTCTTCCAAAACTGTTAGGTAGATGATCAGTGGTCTTCCTTCCACTGGAGGAGACAGAATCAGTGGATTTAACAGATATTGTTATTTCTGTGCTTTTGTGGTTGGCATTTATTTTGCTAAAACTATTCTAGCAGCAAGAAGTTGAAACATGAAGTTCTAATTTGCTGCATTCAACATGTCGAATGAAGATGTCCCATACCTGCTCATAGGACATCGCGTTTGGATTCAGTTTTTAAAGCAGATTCTGTTGCTGTGAATTGTTACTAAATATTCTGTGAATATTTGGTTATCCTATGTGGCATCCAAAGAATTTTTGGATTGTGGTTATATGTTGGTTTTTCGGATTTTCAGCTGTATCTAATTATGGAGACATATTAGAAAACTTTGGATTGAAGACCTATTTTGTTGGAGGTTATTTTGCAGATTTGTGAGCAGTCTATTTGCTGCGTTTTTGAAGCCCAATTCAGTCCAGATTAAATGATATATATTGACTGATGTAAACCTAATTTAGGTGTGGAACTTACTTGTGTTTTGTTAGGGTTTTCGAGTGTATTTTGTGAGCCTAACTGGTATCATTCTGATAACAGTATAAGGACTGGTTTTTGTGTTGTAAGTTCTATCAGTTACTCATAAGCTTTTAAGCATTGAGTTTCTTGTGTGTCAATTCTCATAAGCTTTGAAGTATTGAGAATTATGTGTTTTGAAAGTGTGACTTTCGGTTTGTCACTTGTGTGGAAAGATACCAATCACGGGTTGTGGTTGCAGAGGGATTTGAGGAGGGCCTCATACCTAGGTGAGTCTTAGGTAGAAGTCATAGGAAGGGTAGTGATTAAGTGAGCAGATTATTCGGTAATTGTATGATCTATGAATTGATACTATCGTATATTGGTTTCGTCCCTGGCTTGGTAGCCCCCAGAGTAGGATTGTTGATCCGAACTAGGTAAATATATCACTGTGTTATTTACTTTCTGCACTGTTATTTTTATTGTTATCTTGTTCATTGTGTTGGATATCAGTGTCTCAACATCTGTGTAGGACATCTGATATATGTGCCAGAATTTCATTTGGCATCAAGAGCTTGCACCCTTAATTAGTTCTGGGTGAGATTCAGGGAAGGTACTTTCTGGTACAATGGACAAGGATGGAGGATTTTTGAACAAACCACCTCTGCTTGATGGTTCCAACTATGACTATTGGAAACCAAGGATGATAGCATTCATCAAATCCATGGATGATCAAGCATGGAAAGCTGTTATAAAAGGATGGGAGCCCCTAAAGGTTAAAGATGAAAAAGGTACCCCTACTGATGTGGTGAAGGAAGAGGAAGACTGGGATGATGCAGATTACAAAGGGTCCGTGGGAAATTCCAAAGCCATGAATGCATTGTTTAATGGTGTCAACAAGAATATCTTCAGGTTGATTGAACATTGCACCATTACAAAAGAGGCGTGGGAGGTCTTGAAGGTGGCTCATGAAGGGACTTCAAAGGTGAAGATGTCAAAGCTTCAGCTTCTCACTAGCAAGTTTGAGAGTTTGAAGATGAAAGAGGATGAGAGCAATCATGATTTTCACATGAACATTATTGAGATAGCTAATGCCTCTAGTGCCCTAGGTGAAAAGATGTCTGACAGCAAACTGGTCAGAAAAATCCTCAGATCTCTACCTAAGAGATTTGACATGAAAGTGACTGCTATAGAGGAAGCTCAAGATATAGACAAGATGAAAGTGGATGAACTGGTGGGATCTCTTCAAACATTTGAATTAGGGATTAGTGAAAAGTCTGAAAAGAAGAAGAGCATAGCTTTTGTGTCAAATGCTGGTGCTCAGAAGATGAAGGTGACCTGGTCAGAGATGAAGGGGTGTCTAAAGATTTGGTATTGCTTGGAAAATAATTTAACAAAGTGTTGAAAAGGATTGACTGGAAGTCGAGAGCAAATGCTCAGAACAAGTCACTCGACATCAGTAAAAACCAGGATGGAGGCAGAAGATCCAGAACTGAAGAAGACTCCAATTAAGGGAAGAGAGTTCGGTGTTTTGAATGTGAGGGATATGGGCACATAAAGACTGAGTGTCCCACGTATCTCAAAAGGCAGAAGAAGGGCTTATCAGTGTCTTGGTCAGAAGGAGAGTCTGAGAGTGATCTTGAAGAAGAATCGGCAAAATTGGTGACAGCTTTGACTGGGATCTGTAAGGCTGATGGAGAAACTACTTGTGAGTCTGACTCTGACAAAGAATCCTATATTGGAGAACTCACTAAGGAAGAAGTCTTCACAGGGTTCTCAGAGTTGTGTATCAAGAATGAAGAAAGATGCCAGATAATATTAGAACAAAAGGTTCTGATAGCTCAACTAGAAGCTGAGAACGAAGAACATCTATCAACCATTGCTGATCTGAAAGAGGAGGTTGAATGGCAAAAGTCAAAACTTGACAATATGACCAAGTCTATAAGAATGATGAACAATGGTACCACGCAGCTGGATGAGATTCTTCATACTGGGAAAGATGCTGGAAATGTGCAAGGCCTTAGTTTTAACAATCAAGCAGAGACTCACAAGAAGCCTGTATTGAAGTTTGTTCCTCAGAAAATAAAGCAAGAAGAGGGGATGTCAAATCACATGTTTCAACATCAGATGAAGCATCAGAAAAGAGTTTGTAGATCAAAGTATAAACCATGGAGATGCCATTACTGTGGAAAGATTGGTCACTTAAAGTCCTTTTGCTACAAGCTGCACGGCTATCCCAAAACTGCTCAGCAACAAAATAAAGGACAGAGTTGGGGTAAAGTAAAGAGAAGATGGATTCCTAGACAAATGATGGCTGGTCTCATAGCACATACCTCTCTTAGAGCATCTGCAAGAGAAGATTGGTACTTTGACAGTGGTTGTTCAAGACACATGAATGGTGTGAAGAAATTCTTGTCAGATATCAAGCCTCACTCCACCAATTATGTCACCATTGGGGATGGATCAAAGGGTGAAATAAAAGGTGTTGGAAAGCTGGACTACACAGGACAACCAAATCTGGATCGTGTTCTATTTGTCAAAGGGCTGACCGCAAATTTAATCAGTATAAGCCAACTGTGTGATGTAGGTCTCAAAGTAAATTCCATCAAATCTGAATGTGTTGTAACAAATGAGAAAGATGAAGTTGTTATGAAGGGAACCAGGTCTAAGGATAACTGCTATATGTGGAATCCTCAAGAACCTGAAAGTCTGTCTACTTGTTTGATGTCAAAGGAAGATGAAACCAAACTGTGGCATCAGAAATTGGGTCACTTACACCTGAAAGGGATGAAGAAAGTTATGTCAAGTGAAGCTGTTAGAGGTATTCCCAAGCTGAAGATTGATGAGGATAAAATATGTGGTGAATGTCAAGTTGGGAAGCAAACAAGGGTGTCACACAAAATGCTTCAACATCTTACCACAACTTCTAGAGTTCTGGAACTTCTTCACATGGACTTAATGGGACCTCTGCAGGTTGAAAGTCTTAGTGGGAAGAAGTATGCATATGTTGTCGTAGATGACTACTCCAGATTCACTTGGATAAGTTTTATCAGAGAAAAGTCTGAAGTATTTGCAGCCTTCAAAGAGTTGTGTCAAAGGATTCAACGGGAAAAGGATTGTGGTGTTGTTCGAATCAGAAGTGACCATGGGAAAGAATTCAAAAATAGCAGGTTTAAAGAGTTCTGCTTATCTGAGGGAATCACTCATGAATTCTCATCACCGATCACTCCTCAGCAGAATGATGTGGTGGAACGCAAGAACAGGACTATACAAGAGTGTGCAAGAGTCATGATTTATGCCAAAAAGCTTCCATATCATTTTTGGGCTGAAGCCATGAATACTGCTTGCTATATACACAATAGGGTGACTATCAGATCAGGTACTTCTGTCACTCTTTATGAGCTATGGAAAGGTAGAAAGCCAAATGTGAAGTATTTCCATGTGTTTGGGAGTAAGTGCTATATCTTGGCGGATCGTGAGCAGAGGCGAAAGATGGATCCTAAGAGTGAGGAAGGAATATTTTTGGGATACTCTACAAACAGTAAAGCATATAGGGTATTTAATTCCAGAACTAAGGTGATGATGGAATCCATAAATGTGGTGGTTGATGACTCTGGCAAAGACGAAGATGTCCCAGATGATGTTGGAGCATGTTTTCCCATGAACAATGAAACCTCCCAAGACATTGAGTCTGTAGAAGATAGTGCTCAAGAAACCAACACTAGACCTGAGAATGAAGAGGTAGAGGATGCTAACAGGGGACCCTCTATAAGGATTCAGAAGGATCACCCTAAGGAATTGATTATTGGAGATCTGAATGAAGGTGTAAGAACCAGAACGAGGGAGACTGTGTCAAATGCATGCTTTGTTTCAAAGATTGAACCAAAGAATGTCAAAGAAGCATTGACAGATGAGTTCTGGATAAGTGCTATGCTAGATGAACTTTGTTAATTCAAGAGGAATGAAGTCTGGGAACTGGTACCACGACCAGCAGGAACAAATGTGATTGGAACAAAATGGGTTTATAAGAATAAGTCTGATGAACAAGGAGTTGTTACCAGGAACAAAGCCAGATTAGTTGCTCAAGGATACACACAGATTGAAGGAGTAGACTTCGATGAAACATTTGCTCCCGTGGCTCGATTAGAATCTATCAGATTGCTGCTAGGAGTGGCATGTTTGTTAAAATTCATATTGTTTCAAATGGATGTCAAGAGTGCCTTTCTGAATGGCTATCTTAATGAGGAAGTCTATGTTGAGCAACCTAAAGGGTTTGTGGATCCAAATTTTCCTGATCATGTTTTCAAGCTGAAGAAGGCTTTGTATGGGCTGAAACAAGCTCCACAAGCTTGGTATGAAAGGCTGACTGAGTTCTTAGTCAACCATGGGTACAGGAAGGGTGGTATTGATAAAACACTTTTTGTCAAGGAGAAGGATGGGAAACTAATGATTGCTCAGATTTACGTAGATGATATTGTGTTTGGTGGGATGTCGGATGAAATGGTCCAACACTTTGTCAACCAAATGCAGTCTGAATTTGAGATGAGCTTGGTAAGTGAATTGACCTACTTCCTTGGATTACAAGTCAAGCAGATGGAAGATTCCATTTTTATTTGTCAGAGCAAATATGCGAGGAACATTGTGAAGAAGTTTGGACTGGATAATGCCAAGCATAAGAGGACTCCTGCTCCTACTCACTTGAAGTTATCCAAAGATGAAAAGGGAGTGAATGTTGAACAAAGTTTGTATAGAAGTATGATTGGCAGTCTACTGTATCTTACAGCAAGTAGGCCAGACATAACATTTGCTGTTGGTGTGTGTGCAAGATACCAAGCAGAACCCAAGGTCAGTCACATCAATCAAGTAAAGAGAATTCTTAAGTATGTGAGTGGTACATGTGATTATGGGTTGTTGTACTCCCATGACTCAAGTCCCATTTTAGTAGGTTACTGTGATGCTGATTGGGCTGGAAGTGCTGATGATAGGAAGAGTACCTCTGGAGGATGTTTCTTTTTGGGAAATAATCTTATTTCATGGTTTAGTAAGAAACAAAATTTTGTATCCCTTTTTACTGCTGAAGCTGAGTACATAGCAGCTGGTAGTAGTTGTGCTCAACTGGTATGGATGAAGCAGATGTTATCTGAGTATAATGTCACACAAGATGTCATGACACTATTTTGTGACAACCTGAGCGCTATTAATATTTCCAAAAATCCCATTCAACACAGCAGGACCAAGCACATTGATATCAGGCATCACTTCATCAGAGAACTTGTGGAGGACAAAGTCATAACTCTAGAGCATGTGAGCACAGAAAATCAGCTTGCTGACATATTTACCAAGGCTCTGGATGTAGTTCAGTTTGAAAACCTGAGGAGCAGACTTGGGGTTTGCATTCATGAAGAACTATAGCAATTAATGTTCCTTCTGGCTGCCAGATTGGAAAGAATAAAGGAGGTTCTGGTAGTGCAGTGTGTGAATGAAGGGAAAATGCTGAAGTTTGTGCATGACATTTGGGCATGTGATGTGGTGCGCATCTACTCTCTGATGCAGTTTACTCTGGTTTATTTTTACTTTGACTTGTTCTACTTGCCTTTGTCATATTTATGGCTAAAAATGGGGAGTAGTATGTTTGTGTGTATGGTGTGCTTGTGCTGCTGCAGTAGTTGAGGGGGAGAATGTGGAATGTTGCTGCTGTTGAGGGGGAGTTTTGCTATGCTGCTATGATGTGTTGTTTGCTGTGCTGTGTGTTGTATGCAGCTGAAGGGGAGTGCTGCTATGCTGGATGTTTTTTTTGCTGTGTGTTGTTGGTATTTCGTTGCTGTCTGATATGGATGTTTTTGTGCTTCTTTACAAGTTTTTTTGCTGTGTGTAGTTTTAGCCAAAATAAGCCAAAGGGGGAGATTGTTATTTCTGTGCTTTTGTGGTTGGCATTTATTTTTCTAAAACTATTCTAGCAGCAAGAAGTTGAAACATGAAGTTCTAATTTGCTGCATTCAACATGTCGAATGAAGATGTCCCATACCTGCTCATAGGACATCGCGCTTGGATTCAGTTTTTAAAGCAGATTCTGTTGCTGTGAATTGTTACTAAATATTCTGTGAATATTTGGTTATCCTATGTGGCATCTAAAGCATTTTTGGATTGTGGTTATATGTTGGTTTTTCGGATTTTCAGCTGTTTCTAATTATGGAGACATATTAGGAAACTTTGGAATGAAGACCTATTTTGTTGGAAGTTATTTTGCAGATTTGTGAGCAGTCTATTTGCTGCGTTTTTGAAGCCCAATTTAGTCCAGATTAAATGCTATATATTGACTGATGTAAACCTAGTTTAGGTGTGGAACTTACTTGTGTTTTGTTAGGGTTTTCGAGTGTATTTTGTGAGCCTAACTGGTATCATTCTGATAACAGTATAAGGACTGGTTTTTGTGTTGTAAGTTCTGTCAGTTACTCATAAGCTTTTAAGCATTGAGTTTCTTGTGTGTCAATTCTCATAAGCTTTGAAGTATTGAGAATTGTGTGTTTTGAAAGTGTGACTTTCGGTTTGTCACTTGTGTGGAAAGATACCAATCACGGGTTGTGGTTGCAGAGGGATTTGATGAGGGCCTCATACCTAGGCGAGTCTTAGGTAGAAGTCATTGAAAGGGTAGTGATTAAGTGAGTAGATTATTCGGTAATTGTATGATCTGTGAATTGATACTATCATATATTGGTTTCGTCCCTGGCTTGGTAGCCCCCAAAGTAGGATTGTTGATCCGAACTGGGTAAACATATCACTGTGTTATTTACTTTCTGCACTGTTATTTTTATTGTTATCTTGTTCATTGTGTTGGATATCAGTGTCTCAACATCTGTGTAGGACATCTGATATCTGTGCCAGAATTTCAGATATTCTTTGATACTGTCGAAAGCTTTTTGGCAATCTTTTGTCCATATACAACTTTGATTCTTTCTGAGTAGTTTGACGATCGGCGCGCATGTCGCGGTCATGAGGGATATGAATCTTGAGATGTAATTGAGATGTCGTAAAAATCCTCTGACCTGTTTTTAAGTCTTTGGTGAAGGCATTTCTTGAATGGCCTTGACCTTGTCAGGATCAACCTCAATTCCTTTCTGGCTAACGATGAATCCTAAGAGTTTTCCTGAGCGGACACCAAATGTGTATTTATTGGGATTCAAGTGGAGTTTGTATCTCCTCAGACGCTCGAATAACTTTGATAGGTGTTTCACATGGTATTCCTCTGTTCTAGATTTGGCAATCATGTCATCAACGTACACTTCAATCTCTTTGTGCATCATGTCGTGAAACAGAGTCGTCATGGCCCTTTGATAGATTGTCCCAGCGTTCTTCAGACCGAACGACATTACGTTGTAACAAAAGGTGCCCCATGGGGTGATAAATGAAGTTTTCTCCATATCTTTCAGTGCCATTTTGATTTGATTATAGCCCGAGAATCCATCCATGAAGGAGAAGACTTTGAACTTTGTTGTACTATCTACCAGCATGTCAATGTGTGGCAAGGGGAAGTCGTCCTTTGGACTTGCCTTGTTTAGATCCCTGTAGTCTACACACATTCTGACTTTTTCGTCCTTTTTCGAAACTGGTACTATGTTGGCCAACCATTGAGGATATTCTGAGGTGGCAAGGAAACCTGCGTCGATCTGTTTCTGCACTTCCTCCTTAATTTTGATGGCCATATCTGGATGAGTCCTTCTCAGACTTTGTTTTACTGGCAGACATTCTGTTTTCAATGGTAAGTGATGTTCCACGATGTTGGTATCCAACCCTAGCATGTCCTGATAAGACCAAGCAAACACATCTGGAAACTCTTTGAGAAGTTTTATCAAGCCTTCTCTGACAGTTGAACTGAGCAGTGCCCCAATCTTAACTTCTTTCTTTTCTTCTCCTGAACCTAAATTGATTGTTTCCAACGGATCTTTGTGAGGCTCAATAGACCTTTCCTCTTGTCTGAGTAGTCGGAGATCTCTTCTGGAATTTCTTCGTCCTCTTCTTCTTCAGCTTCAAATACCGGGAATTTAAAGCTGGGAGAAGGCATTGGATCGTATGTTTCAATGGGGTTTAAAACAAGCAATCTGCTTGACGTGATGATTCATTTTTAGAAGAGATAGGGAGAATGCAAGAGTGTGTGCAGTGTATTTTCTAAAAAATGCTTGTTTTTATTTTGGATTGTTTTAGGATTTCCATTTTCTGAAAAACGAAAAGTGAAAATAACAATAAATGCGGGAATTCAGAATGACATTATTTATTCATGATTTATCGATTCTTGAAACACAACCCTATAAAACAAAACTCTACTGCTTTGGGCGAAGCGAAGAGGGACATTTACAGAAAAGTGAGCCCTATAAAACATCCATTTCACTTGTGCAAAGTGAAAGGTTAAAACAAAGATGGTAATTACTTTGACTTATGGACGACTTTCGGAACATCGACAGCAACCCAGTGGCGACGAACTCCCCTGTGAATCACAAAGTCTGGTACTTACCTTCTTGGTTTATCTTCAAAAGCAACGTTGATTTCTGGCGGAGCAGGATCATTGGAGTCTTCTTCCCATGCAGAGTTGTCATAAACGAATTCTTCAGCTTATCTTCCATAGTGTTTTCACTTTCAAGGGGATCTCCCCAACCAGTTGGTTGGATGTCCTCGAGCTTGATACGATAGCTTTTGGGAGCAGTGTGTTTAACTAGGAAGTCATACTTACCGCTCGGTTGTACTAAGGTGTCCCATGTTTCTGTGGGACTGGATGAGTCATATTCCTCGATGACGTTGATTTCAGGAAATGCGTAGTTAATGAATTCTCGTCTTGCAATCTTTGCGAATTCATCACTGTGGTGTTGGACATCTTCAGAGTGTCCTGAGTATAGATTCCATGACTCTATGGGGACATGGGTATTCTTTTCCAGATTACTCAGTTGAAAGGCATTATCGGGCTGACCTTTTGGCTCCGAGTCTTCCGTGTATGGCTTCCAGATGGGCAGGTCATCTAGGGGATCATAATAATCATAGTCAAAGTTGTCTTTCATTAGATTATCTTCCTCTAATGAATTGGGTGGAGTACGACATCCTTCAGGATCACAATCTCCATAGATCATCCGGACGTCTAATCTTGGTATATATCTCGGGCTCTGCTTTGGAAAATAGAATGGCATGTGTGCTTCTTCCAGAGACATATAACCGTCATGGTTAAGGTAAGATTTCCAATCTTCATCCATATCGGAGGAGTCGTTCCCATCGATGGTGTGTACTTCTTGAGACACTATGTGGAGGAAGCCTCCACTGTGGAAGAAATCCTGAATAGGACGAAAACTTTCGTCCTTCTTGGTAGTTTGGGTACAGGCTGAAGAGAAACCAAGACCTTTCTTTGTCTTGTTATCCATAGGAGTTATGGTATGTCCCCATCCTTTTATGCCACTACTCCTGATCACTTTGAGAGCATCTTTGTATGAGGAAATTGACGTCCCTCTTTCTAGTTGATTCTCGTTGCTCACCGAGAGTGCTTGGAACTGGGTTCTAATAACCTCTTCTGGTTCTACACAGGAGAATGATGATAAGTTGCTCACGATTAAGGCTTGCTCTCCGCACACTATGACTAATTTGTCATTCTTGACGAACTTCAGCTTCTGGTGAAGTGTCGAAGTGACTGCCCCAACTTCGTGTATCCAAGGTCTTCCTAATAAACAGATGTATGCTGCTCGGATATCCATGACTTGGAAAGTGACTTGGAAAGTGTGAGGACCGATGGTTATGGGAAGATCAACTTTGCCGATAACTATTTTTCTAGATTCGTCAAAGGCTTTGACGATGATCTCACTGCCTCTCATCGGAGCTCCTTGAAATAATAGTCGTACCAGAGTTGATTTTGGCATAACATTTAAAGATGATCATGTGTCTACCAGTACACTGGCTAAAGCATCGTCTTGGCAGTTGACTGTAATGTTGAGCGCCATATTATGGGTCTTGCCTTCTTCCGGCAGTTCTTCATCACTGAATCCCAAATTGTTATAGGAAGTGATGTTGGAGATGATGCTGTCAAATTATCCTACCGTCACATCTTGTTCCACAAAGGCTTGTTCTAAAACCTTCTATAGAGCTTCCATGTGAGCTTCTGAACTAAGCAGGAGAGATAATACAGAAATTCGAGACGGAGTTTGCAACAATTAATCCACAATGTTGTACTCGCTCTTCTGGATGAGCTTTAGCATCTCATCGTTGTTCTTTACAAGTTTTGGATTACTGGATTGACCGACTTGTTTATTAGGAACTTCTGCTTGAGGCTCATTTTCTTTGGCAGGTTCTCCAACTCCTATGTTGAAGATCTGACAGCTCCGGGTAACTCGACTTATGTCGGTAATGTTCACGACGGAGGGTAAGGGAGTTTCTTTTCCATTTTCTATGGTTGTTGCACCATACTTGTAAGGGATAGCCTTATCTGATTTGTACGGTATTGGACCTGGCAAGTAGATAACCAGAGGAGCTTTTTGGTTTTTCTGACCATCATAGGCAACCTCAATCAGTTCCTGGTTGGGAACTTTTCTACCATCAAGAGGGATCTTTGATTCATTGAGTAGAGGAATTATGGCGCAAATGTCCTTGGTTATTCCATGATCAGAGATTACAACAATGTCTTTGTTTTAACTAGGGAAGTAGTCTTGTATCATGTTGATCGACCCAGAACTTGAACATGGTCGAATCTCCTTCCAGTCCAACTGATTTTGGAGGGCTGCTCGTACGAGATAACATCCTTGGTTATTTTCCGAGCATACTCTACAACGCTCATAATTGTGCGGTGGTACCCGACCATACCCGCTTTGTATGCAGTGCATCTTTACTAGATCTGTATCCATTGAGCGGATATCACGACTTTGATGTCTATCAGGATTCCCATCAGTCATGCTAATCTGTTGTGTAACTTCATCCAGGTAGATCAGAAGCCACCAGTGGTCCAACAGATGTTGAAGTGTTCTTTGTACAAGCGCACACCCTTGGTCATCTTCGCAACATTCTTTACAGTCTAGATAATCACGTGAAGCCAGAAAACCAAGTCTGACCTGTTTAGCATGCAATTCCACTAGACTGGTATTCATCAAGTGTATGTCAAAGATCTAAACCATATTGACTTGATGGTCATTTCTTTCACGGTAGTCTTGGATCCATCTGAGATCCATCTGACGTTGGAGGGCTTCTTGTACAAAAGAGCATCCATGATTATCTGTTGAGCAGATTGGACAAGTGTTGTAATTATGTCACGGTAGGTTGTAATACTGACTTTGTCTTGAATGCATCACCACTAAATTGACGTTCATCGTAAGGATTTTGTGGTTCTGTACAATGTTGGGATGTGCATGGGCCATGTTTACTTCACAGATCCGGTGATCCTGAATCCAACCCAGATCCATTTGTTCTTGTAGAGTTGCTTGTATTATGGCACACCCTTGGTTGTCTTTGGAGCAGGTATCACACTGATGATAGTTGTGAGATGGCACATGGCCGTACCCGCTATGTTTGCAATTCATTTTCACCAGATTGGTTCCTAATAGGAGTACATTGTGAATTTGATAACTGTTGACAGGTTCTCATTCTATCAAATTCACTGTAGCCTTCTTATGTTGCGGTAATGGGTTCGTCTGAACATTTGGATTAGTATCTTTAAAAGATAAGATCTCATTCCTGACATGCTTCTATACATCAGACTTGAAGCTGAGACAATTCTCAATGCTGTGTCCTATTCCTCCTTGATGTTAAGGGCAAGTTTGATCTGCTTTGAACCAAAAAGGTGGGTTTTCTGGTATTGTAAGAGGAGTCCTGGTTTGAACATGCCCCTTGGCCAGTAGAAGTGGAAATAACTCTGCGTACAACATCGGTACAGGGTCAAACCCTGATGGTCGTGTAGTATAATTGTTGTTGTTGTACTGCGGACGAGCCTACTGAAAAGGCTATTGCGGCCTTTGCTGATACTGTTGTTGACTTGGTTAGATCTGAGCAACCTGAGGTTGATAAGTCGGAATTGGCGTCGGGTTTATAGCGGGAGTTATTGCTACTACCAGTTGATACCTTCGCCTTTGCTTTCCTAGAGAGATATTATTGATATCTTGCTCTTTCTTCTTTTGGAAAGCACTACAGTACCTCTTAGTACTGCTAGATGTCTCTACATCTTTGACCAATCGTCCTTCTCGGACCGCTTCTTCAAGGCATACTCCCATGTTCACCATTTCAGTGAAGTCACTGGGCGCATTGGAGACCATTCGGTCGTAATAGAACAAGCTTAAGGTTTTCAATAAGATCTTGGTCATCTCCTTTTCCTCAAGAGGGGGACAGATCTGAGAGGCAATTTCACGCCATCTCTGAGCATGTTCTTTGAAAGTTTCTTTGTCCTTTTGTGACATTGCTCTGAGATGATCCCTATCCGGTGCCATGTCCAAGTTGTATTTATACTGCTGAACAAAGGCTGCCCCGAGATCTTTGAAAGTACTGATCTTGGTGCGGTTTAAACCCATGTACCATTTGAGTGCGGCACCGGTTAAACTGTCCTGGAAGTAATGGATCAGTAGCTGTTGATTTTCTGTCTGAGTTAACATTTTTCAGGCATACATCACCATATGACTTTGAGGGCAAGAGTTGCCTTTATATTTTTCAAAGTCATGCACCTTGAATTTGTGCGGGATCCTTACATTAGGGACCAAACAAAGGCCGCGGCGTCTTTTTCGAATAAGTCTTGACCGCAAATGGCATGCAGTTCCTTCTGCATTTCCAAGAATTGTTCCTGGAATTCATTCATCATTTTGTACATGTCTTCGTTTCCACCAGAAATTGCTTGCGGAATCTGTCCTTCTGGGACAGTGTGTACCACTGGTTGTGGTATAAACATTACAACGGTGATTCTTGGCGCTTCCATGCCCTGAAGTTTGTAACCTTCAGGAGTTGCTGTCATAAATCTTGCATCTTCATTTTCCCGAAGTTTGTAACCTTCAGGTCCAGCGGTTCCTGCTATGGTTTCTGGGTCTTCAGTTACCGGTGGGATATATTCTTCAGGTATAAAGTTGAAAGGCATGCCCCAGGGGCGCCCTTTAGGCATGATGTACCGAGGATGATTCTCATGTGTCTCTAACATGGGTGTAGATGTGATCTCTGAGATCATAGTTCTTTGATGTTGATGCTCCTGAACGGCGGGTTTGCAGGTTGCTGTGAAGTTTTTCCAAACTTTCCTTTAGAGCATCGATTTCTTCTCTCAGCTCTCTGTTCTCTTCCTCGAGATCGTCCATTTTCTTTTGTCGATTGGCCCGAGTATTGTAAGAGTGAGACAATTTGACTCTAGAATTTTTATACATACGTGAGACTCAAAGATGAGAAATATGCGTTATGTGAGAATGATGAAAGATATGCAAAGACATATATTTTTTTAGTTTTTGTTTTATTCAAAAAGAAACTTCAACAAATAGATTGCAAATATCATACAGTGGAGGGTGGAGACCTCTTTATTGAATTCGAAAGATTGCAGTATTTTACAATGAAAAGTACAGTATTTTACAAAGTGTTGTAAGGAAAATGTCTAAGCTCATGGATCCTGAGTCCTCTCTGAAGAGAGCCCAGATGCCGGTTCCTGTATTTTCCTTTTCTTTGATCGGGGTTCTTCAGCCGTTGTCGGGTCAATGATTCTTTTCCAAGTGAAAGTTTCATACCCCAAATTTTGACCACTAAGATTTCCCATCATTGTGCAAATCATCATCACAATATGGATGTACCTTCATGCCTCATCAATCTCCTCACAGATGGGTGAGCATTCACTACAGCTAAGAATTAGGGTTTCAATTCCTCTCAGAGCTCTTAGACAAAGGATGAATCAAGGAATGACATGATATTCAACTTATCTAACCTCTCAAACATCCATAAAGGATCAAGAGGACTCCCACATCAAGACTCAAGCACAAATTTGCAACATTCCAAGTGGATCAAGCCTCAAGATCGCCAGTGTCACCAAATTAGGGTTTTGGTCGACTGAGGCCTCCAGATCAAAATTTTCCTCTGGGCATGAGCCAATGCTTCAAAGCACAACCCAAGATACTCTAAGGGACCTTATAAACCCAATCATCAAGTCAATTTGACCTCAGGGGATGCATTCACCAAAAATAAAAAATTAGGGTTTCTTGACCTAATTCACCCCTAAGTTGACTTTTGGGATAAAACATGATCCAAGACCTCAAGACATGATTTGAGGGTCTCTAATAAACCACATTGATCAATTTTCAACAATGTATTGATCCAAGAAGCTTGACTCACAAGTTTCATTTTCATCAGGACCACAATTAGGGTTTTGAGGAAAAAGTCAACTGTACCTTTGACTTTTGACCTGGACATGCTCCCAAACCTTGGGACATGACTCAATACACCCTATAACACCTATGGAACATGTCCATCAAGTTTGATTTAGGTCAAGGACTTGATTTCACAAAGGATCGCACAGTTTGGAATTCATCTGATAAAAAGTCAACTGTGCACAAAAGTCAAGTTTGACTTTTTGAGATTTTTCACAATGATGGTTCCTCAACCCTAAAACAATGTTAATATGTGATTTGAATCATCATTCATCAAGGAAAATCAAAGAAAGTGGGATAACTTGTAAAAGGGGTAACCATAAAAACTAAGAATTTTTCTAAGTTATGGAACAAAGTAGCTAGGGTACCAACTTCCAAGGATCATAACTTGAGATCCAAGCAACCACTTTGGATGGTCCAAAGCTGGATTTGTAGCTCTCATGGCATACTTCAAAAGTGTCAACTACACCTCATTCCAATTCCTCATAGATTTCAAGTTATGATTGGATCAAAATCACTAAAAACATGAAAATGCATCTTTTTCCAACACTTAGAAAAATTCTGATCAAGGCAGATTTCAAGTGAAACACCAAAACTTGGAGGGTTGTTTCACAAAGTTTTAGGCTGAATCAATTTAAGATGTAAACTTCAAAGTTGTTGTCCACATTGCCTACAATCCAAGGAACTTATTGGCATGAAACAACTCAGCTTGAGCCAAGAGTTATGGCTGCTGCAAAACACCATGGCAAGGCTGTCATGAAAAAACCAGTTTACATGTTTTCTTGCTTTACACGATTTCTGAGTCAAAGCCAAGGATCACTATGCCAAGTTCATCCAATCTGATCACAATGCATCTGGTCCAACCAACAAACTTGGACTGAGATGCCAAGAGCCTGTCCTTGAGAATAGATGAGTTTTTGGCATATATGCCTTGAATTCAAAGGGAATTAATGTGGAATAATGCACTTTCAAGATTCTCACTCTCCTCAGTCAAGTTCTCTAATTAAATAACAATCAAAATGACTGAAGAATGTGGAATCAGTCAATACATAGCTGATCTATTTGGGGTAGCTGTTACACCTAGTGCAAGAGGCATTTATGCCAAGCCAAGACCATTGAACCATGGCCTTATCCTCGGAGCTTCAAGAGAAACACTTCAACACAACTCCTCCACTATAAATAGAGGTCCTAACTGATCATTCAAATCACCCCAAATCAGCCTACAACATTGCTTTCTCTCATTCTCTCCTTAAGTGCCAAATTTCTTTGTTCTTGAGCAAGTGCTATCGGGTTTTGAGTTGCAGAGCCAAGCAACTCAAACCACCACTTCTAACACATCACATATGATGTATAGAAGCTGTCCAAATACCTAAACCACTTCTGAAACACCTAAATCCAAATCTCAATCTTCAACCTAGCCATTATGCAGTTGGGATACCACAACTTGATCCAAAGATTTCCAAAGTGTTCTAAGGCTTGCAATCCACTCCATAACATCCATTGAAGCTGTATAGGTCATCAAATTACTTCTGGAACACACTTTGTGTAGTGTTCTAATTCTTCTTGCAGCAAGGTAAACCTCAAACTCTCATAACATGATCCATGCATATTTCCTCGCATGATACTTTTGCCAATTGTTTATCATTATATGTTGAGTGTTTCCCCTCAAAACATTTGACCATAACACTCACAAACATGTCTGCACGATTGCTTTTGTAAAATTAGGGTTCATACACTCATGTTGATGTAACTTGCTACACATAGAAAATAAATGAAATCAAATATTGCCATCATATTCCTTGTTAAAAAACGCATGAATTTGGTGTTTGAATCGTGTCAAATGGTTGAGAAACGAGTGAGATAGAGAGCTTCACGCATCTGGCCCAAGGAAGAAGATGGCCACGGCACCATTCTTCAGGTTTTCAAACCAAGTTCTCTATATATTTTTCATTTGCCATTTGTTTAATGAATTGACATTGCGCCCTAGTGGTTGATCAGCTAGTTTGTGAGTATTGGCAAGCGAGAGGTCTGGGGTTCGAACCCCCTCGCCCCAGACCTCTTTTTTATCACTTATTCCATTTTTATTATTTTTCATATTATTTTTTAAATGATTTGGAAAATTAATAACTCTCTCAATTTTAATTATTTTTTATTGGTTCTTTTTGCAAAAAATCACAAAAATGTTGAAATATTTTATTCCACAAAAAAATTAGATTTATATTATTTATTTAATATAGTTGGTATTTTAGTAAATAAATTCATTTTATTATTTTTAAACCTTTTAAAAATGAATATTCATCTTGAAAATATAATCAAATGAGTCCTAAATCATCTTGTGATTAAAACCTCATTTTTCAAACCTTAACCAAAAATCACAAGTAGTTTATTTAGAATCATTTGGTATTTTTGTCATTTTATTCATTTTTATTAAAAGGATTACTTTTAAAAGAAAATGAAATTAGGGTTTCTTTGATTTTCACCCTAACAAATCTTTTTCAAACTCTTTGGGCCTCTAATAGAGTGTAAGACCCAACCCCTTTTTGTAAATAAACATTTTTGGGCCTCACATATTGTATAAGTCCCTCTGTATATTTTCAAAACAACAGCGCGATCGTCGCCTTTTCAAAAACATTTCTGGGCCTCTCCCTGAGTTGTAAACCCCATCTCCTGTACAAAAATAAACTTTGGGTCTCTAATAGAGTGTAAGACCCAACCCCCTTTTAACCAAAACCATTTGGGGCCTCAGATATTGTATAAGTCCCCCTGCGTTAAAAGGAAAGTTCGGCGCGATCGTCACCTTTTTAACAGAATCCCTGGGCTTTGAGCTATAAGACCCATCTTTATTCATTTTACTTTTGGGCCTCTAATAGAGTGTAAGACCCAACCCCTTTATAAATAAACATTTTTGGGCCTCACATATTGTATAAGTCCCTCTGTATATTTTCAAAACAACGGCGCAATCGTCGCCTTTTCAAAATCATCCGGGCATCTCCCTGAGTTGTAAGCCCCATCTCCTATAAAAAAAATAAACTTTGGGCCTCTAATAGAGTGTAAGACCCAATCCCCTTTTTTGTAAATAAACCATTTTGGGCCTCGGTGTATTGTATAAGTCCCGATACAGTTTCAGAAACTTCGACGAGATCGTCGTTTTCAAACTATTTTCAACTGGGCCTACCCTTGTGTTTTAAGTCCCATTTCTTTTCTTTAAATAACCTTTGGGCTTCTCTTTGAGTTATAAGACCCATCCCTTTGTATAGAAAACTTTTTGGGCCTCAGTCATTGTATAAGTCCCGATACGATTTTCAAAACAACAGTACAATTACTGTTCAAACGTTGGGCCTCTCCCTTTTGATTTAGGTTCAAATATACAATTGTTATCAAAACTTTCTTTAATTTCTCTGAACAACTAACAATACAACATGGAAGCTCCCTCACCTGTAAGTTTTAACAGCTTTCATTTACTCGCTTTAATATATATATAACTGTATTGTGGGAAGCTGCGCATGGTTAGTCTTCTTTCATTCTTTTAAATATACATCAAATATATATATAACTGTATTGTGGGAAGCTGCGCATGGTTAGTCTTCTTTCATACCTTTTAAAATACTTGTCATATATCAACTGTATATATACTAGTATAGTTATTTAGAGTTTTCCCCGACAACTAGGTCTAGAACTAGGTAAAGCCATGTTGGTCACTCTTAAATACAAATAAAACTAGATGCCCCATAGGATTTCCAAATACAGTATTCCCTTCTCTTGGGGTTAAACAATATGGAACAAAGAGAAAGGCAGTATTCTCGGTGAACCTTTTCTCAGACTGTCATCCTTAGAAATTGTCAAAGAAATTATACTCCCCGAAGTTGATCTATTCTCTGTGAATAGCATCTCCTGAGTTTCTTCAAATCACAGAACTTTCACTAAATGATCTATTCTCGGTGAATAGCATTTCTTGAACTTTTCTTGGTTTGGGACCCACAGGCTTCCTAAAAGTATCCCCGCCTCCTCTTGGGCTTTGTACAAGGACCCTTCGGTTTCTTAGAAGTTCTCATGTCTTCTCTTGGGCTTAATACAAGGACCCTGACGACCTCTTAAAGGTATAAGATAGAACTTAGCCATCCTTTGCTAGAGCAGTCTTTCCAGTGTCAAAACATCAAACCATTTAGGGTTGATTCTCATCCCTTAAAAACACCTTGCCTCCTCTTGGAGGTATCATACAAAAGATAAAACTCTTCCACACCAGTAGACTTGGACACTCTAAATCCCCTTGAGTCTCAAAGACATTCTCAAGTTCCTTACAACTATAGGAAGAAACCCCGAGCATTCTGGATCGATCTCCAGCAGAAACCCAACCTCTCTCATGAGAGTTCCCTGACCAGGGTCAGCTTGTCCCAAATCAGAACCTCAAGGTCTCTGATATCTCAACTCTTCTGTAATCCTCAGTAAGAGTTGATTCCCCATTTGGACCTGCCTGGGGATCTCAATTATCCCCAGCAAAAGATAGCCTCCTCTTAGGATTTGTATAAGGATCTTTCCTCAGCAGAAAACTAGCCTCCTATTAGGCTTTGTTTAATGATCCTTCCTCAGCGAAGTCAGCCTCGCTTGGGCTTTGTACAAATGATTCTCCCTAGCGGAGCTAACCTTTTCAGACTCTCTTGTTGAGTCAATCACTTTTCAGACTCTCTTGCCGAGTCAATCACTTTTTAGACTCTCTTGTTGAGTCAACCACCTTTCCAGACTCTCTTGTTGAGTTAATCACTTTTTAAACTCTCTTGTTGAGTCAATCACCTTTTCGGACTCTCTTGTTGAGTCAACCTTTTTTAGCCTCAATCTTGGGCTTTGTACAAGACAGATAAAAGCACTATCTTGTTGAGTCAAACCCCTTTAGCCTCAATCTTGGGCTTTGTACAAGACATAAATTTCCCTCTCTTGAGCTTGGGACAAATATCTTCCCTAGCTGAGTCATTTCCTCCCAGTTTCTTCTAGGCTTTGAGGAATGATTTTCCCCAAGAAGAGTCAAACCCATTTCAAGCCTCCTCTTAGGCTCTGTATAATGATTTTCCCAGTAAGTTTAGCCTCAAATCTTGGGCTTTGTACAAGACACCTACAAACCCTCCCCAGCGGAGTCAAAATCCATTTTAGCCTCAATCTTGGGCTTTGTACAAGACAGATAAAACACTCTCTTGTTGAGTCAGTCACTTCTAGCCTCCTCTTAGGCTTTGTATAAAGAAATCCCCTAGCTGAGTCAATTAACCTTTTAGCATCAACCTTGTGCTTTGATCAAGGCACAAAAAAATCAACAATCCTTCTTTAGAGATGACAAATTCTCTCTCAGCCATAACTTTTTTAGCTTCAATCTTGGGCTTTGAACAAGACACAAATACCCTTTTAGCTTCAATCTTGGGCTTTGAACAAGACACCAAAACCTCATTTTCCTCCCTTAGAATAGGAGGAACTATGATTGCTCTGATTTCCCTGTTTCGTTTAAACGGGAATAAGTAGGCATAAGATTGCGAAATCTTAGTGAGCATACTAAACAAAAACTCTAGGTCCAGTACCTTCACACATCAATCAAACTTAGGTCCAGTACCTTCATACCTCAGTTAAAGACTTTGGGTTTCATACCTTAGTCATCCTTCATCCCCATTTTCCACAGAAAACATCAACTCACTCTCTCATATTTCCCAAGAAACTTCCCCAACCCATTACCAGATAAACACCATCAATTACAAAGCGAAACCCTAAAGCTAATATCCTGTGGATAACCACATATAGGATGTGTAATTGACAACTCCCCATTGTATAACCTGACCCCAGACCCCCCAATCTCTTTAAAACGTTTGTTCAGTTAAACATTCACGTGCAAGGTTAGTTTTAGATAGCTTCCCTTTCCCTTTCAGCTTCATGGGATAAATAAGAAATCAGAAAGTAACACCCTTTCTCCTCGAGGAGGAAAACCCAAACTTCACCGATAAGGTGGTCGCGTCACCGACAAAAATCGCTCGCTACAGTAAAATGGCGACTCTGCTGGGGAAATCATTGTCTGTATAGGACTAGGATTATAGCTCTTAAGAGGTCTAGGATGTTAGTTTTAGGATAAATATATATATATTGCTTTTCCTAATTGATATCCGTGTTTACTTTTCTGCTAATGGGACTGCGGGTGATGCCACATCTGGAAAGATTGAGTATACACCTAAGATAAGTGATGGCACTAGACGGGTAATCTTACAGGGAGTGACTCCCAAATAAGAGGTCCCGGTCGACCATCGAATCAGGAGAGACCCTTTGCGGATTTAATGCCTATACGACTTCAGTTGTTAAAAGCAGATTGTTCGATTGGGTTATCTGAGAAGCTGAGGATTTTAGTAGACTGAAACCATGTTACTATTTTGTAGTGCGGAAGCTATTGAAAATAGTTGTCATGCGATACTACCCTCATTTGAGATTACTCTAAGATACTGCAGCTCGCTCGGGTGAACTAGCCTGCTGTTGTTATCCCAAGAGGGGTCAATGATTGTGAGGACAGGTACAAAAAATAACCAGTACAACCTTTGGGGATGGGTAGAGCCATGACTTCATGACACCGAACCTTTGACCCCATGTTTTTTCTATGTTTTTGTGTGATGCATTCATGCATTCATTTCATTAAAAAACATTAAAACAAAAAAAATCTTCTCTTTTAGTCTCTCTTTTTCAAATTAAACTAAGACAATGATTGCAAATATCAGAGAAAGGAGATTGCGTTATCGATTTTGGTAGAAGGAAGACTCACAAGTACACCTTCAAGGTTCCAAAACTAGAGGATTTGAGAGGTCTAACAAGGATAATAACCAACCCTGATGCTTTCAGAGCCAAGTACGGAGGACTGCTGTCTCTGTTAAGGGTCCATGTAATTGAAGGAATACTGGATACGCTCATTCAGTTCTATGATCCGGTCTATCACTGTTTCACATTCCCGGATTATCAACTAGCACCAACACTAGAGGAGTACTCTCACCTGACTGATTTACATATCACTGACCAAGCTCCCTTTTCTGGACTGGAAGAAATTCCAAAAGATCAAACCATTGCAAGAGCAATCTATTTGGACGGGTCAGAAGTCAGGACTCACATGACCAGTAAGGGTGGAATCCAGGGTTTGACATCCCAGTTTTTGATAAAGAAATCCCTGTACTTTACCAGTATAGGGAACGTGGCCGCTTTCGAGAGCATCTTTGTTTCGGTCACCTACGGGTTATTTTTGTTTCCCAACATCGATAGCTTTGTAGATATCAATGCCATTAAGATATTTTTGATTGGAAACCCTGTACCAACCTTGCTCGCAGATGCTTATCATTCTGTACATTTAAGGAATTTGTACAGTGGAGGAATGATCACATGCTGTGTACCCCTGCTATACAAATGGTTCATTTCCCACTTACCCAAGTCTGCTGCATTTTGGGATCCTAAGAATACTTTACGTTGGTCGCAGAGAATCATGTCTCTTACAAACTCTGACATAGACTGGTACAATCGAATCTATGATATAATCAGAATCATTGACCGTTGTGGACACTTCCCTAATGTACCCCTCATAGGAACTAAAGGAGGAATCAACTATCATCCAATTTTAGTTCGTCGTCAATTTGGATACCCGATGAGGCATGTCCTACGTAATGTTCATCTGGAAGATCTTTTCTTCAAGGAAGGAGAAAATGACAGGGCACTAAAGACAGAAATAGTGCATGCTTGGAAACATGTTCACAGGAAAGGAAGAGAGTTTTTAGGAAAACCAGACTGTGTCTCGGTGGAACCTTATCTCCACTGGGTACAAACTAGAGCTCTCAAGCTGAGGATGCCTTACCCTCGTCAAGAAGTTCTTTCGTTAAAGGAATCTGCCCTTTATTTTATGTCTGATACAGAAAAACTTCAGGTTACTCTCAACAGAGTTCAACAGGAGAAGAAGTCTTGGAAGAACAAGTACCGTATTCTCAATGTGGAGTGTAAGAAAATACAACAACTGTAAAAAAAAGATGCTCTGATCGAGATTTTAGAGCAATATGCTATAGAAAACCAAGATGACCAAAGGAATTTGCTCGCTCCTTTCACTTGGCAAAGGAATGACAACCCGAGAATGGCTCGAGAGCCCCGGTCAAAGAAAAGGAAAATACCAGAACCAGCACCTGAGCTCAGAGAGGACTTAGGATCCATTAGCTTAGACATTTCCTTTTACAGCACTATGTAAATTACTCTATTTCCATTTCCGCAATCTTTGAATTCAATAAAACGGGGTTTCCCCATTGTTTGATATTTGCAATCCAATTGTCGAAGTTTATTTTGATTAAACAAAAAAAAATAGTTAATATAATCATTGCATATCATTCATCATTCTCACATAACGCATTCTTCTTACCTACAAATCTCACGTTTGTGTCTCGATTCTAGAGTCAAATTGTCTCATTGTACAATACTCAGGCCAGTCAACAAAAGAAAATGGATAATCTCGAGGAAGAGAACAGAGAGTTGAGAGAAGAACTCGACGCTCTGAAAAAAGATCTGAGGAAACTTCACAATGACATGCAAGCTTTGGCAGCAGTCCATATGCAACAACAAAGGACCGTGATCTCAGAGATCACATCGACACCCATAGTGGAAAAGTATGATCCTCGATATACCATGCCTAAAGATCGTCCCTGGGGCATGCCACTCAACTATATCCTGGAAGGATATATTCTGCCGATCTCGGAAGATCCGGAAACTGCAGCAGGACCCGCTGGGCCTGAAGGTTACACACTTCGGGAAAGCGAAGATGCCAGGGGCATGACAGCAACTCCTGAAGGTTACAAACTTCAGTAGAGGGAAGTACCAAGAGTCACTGCCGTAATTACTATACCACCACCTGTGGTACACGCTGTCCCGGAAGGACAGATTTCCCAGATACCGTCTAGTGGAAACAAAAGTATGGACGAGAGAATGAGGGAATTCCAGGAACAGTTCCTGGAGATGCAGAAGGAACTGCAAGCCATTCGCGGTCAGGATCTATTTGGAAAGGACGCCGCAGACCTTTGTTTGGTCCCCAAGTGAAAGTTCTACTCAAATTCAAGGTGCCCGAATTTGAGAAATACAAGGGTAACTCTTGCCCTCAAAGTCACTTGGTGATGTACGCTCGGAGAATGTCAACTCAGACAGAGAACCAATAGCTGCTGATCCACTATTTCCAAGATAGTTTAACCGGTGCCGCACTCAAATGGTACATGGGATTAAACCACACCAAGATCATCACTTTCAGAGATCTTGGCACTGCCTTAGTTCAACAATATAAGTATAACCTGGACTTGGCACCAGATAGAGATCAGCTCAGAGCCATGTCACAGAAGGATAAGGAAACCTTCAAGGAATACGCTCAGAGATGGCGTGAAATTGCCTCCCAGATTTGTCCATCTCTTGAGGAAAAAGAGATGACAAAGATCTTCCTGAAAACCTTGAGCTTATTTTACTACGACAGAATGGTCGCCAGTGCGCCCAGTGACTTCACTAAAATGGTAGGCATGGGAGTTCATCTTGAAGAAGCAGTTCGAGAAGGACGTTTAGTTAAAGATGCTGGACCATCAAGCAGTACTAAAAGATACGATAGTGCTCTCCCTAAGAAAAAAGAGCAAGATATTAGCAATATCTCTCTCGGAAAGCAAAGGCGACGTTACTAACCAGTAGCAGCTGTAACTCCTGCTATCAACCCTGTGTCTGTTCCTACGTATCAACCTCAGGTTGCTCAAAGCCAACCAAATCAGCAACAATATCAGCAAAGGACACAACATCCTCTTCAGCAGGCTCGTCCTCGGTACAACAACAACTGTACAACGCGACCACCAGGGTTCGACCCTATACCCATGTTGCACGCATAACTATTTCCATTATTACTGGTCAAGGGGCATGTCCAAACCAGGGCTCCTCTTACAGTATCGGAAAATCCGCCTTTTTGGTTCAAAGCGGATTAGACTTGCCCTTACCACCAAGGAGGACCAGAGCATAACATAGAAAAATATCTCAGCTTCAAATCCGATGTACAAAAGCTTGTTAGGAGCGGGGTCTTATCCTTCAAGGATATAAATCCAAGAGTTCAGACAAACCCGCTGCCTCAACACGAGAAAGCTGCGGTAATTTTGATAGAGGGAGAGTCTAACCACAGCTATCAAATTCATGATGTACTCTTGTTGAGGGCCAACCTGGTCAAAATACATCGCAGACAGAGCGGATATGGGCATGTACCATCTCATAACTATCACCAGTGTGATATCTGCTCTAAAAACAATCAAGGATGTGTAATACCCCAAAATTTGCTCTCCCTTTTTGTCATCTTAGCATAGCATTATCATCTATCATATCATATCCATCTCATTAGCATTGCATTGCATTTAACATAGAAGAATGAAGCATAGCATTCCTCTTACCATCAAGGCATGTGATCAGAGGGAAGATGGACAATCAAGGGATCAGTCAAAGCACAAAAAGGTCAATCAAGTTGCCTCAAAGCAAGCCAAGAGTCTCTCATGTCTCATACCATCTCAATTGATCATCCAAAACCTCAAGGAAGTGAGATTCAATGGGAGATTGAAGCACTACATCTTTCACTATGCAAGAGGTTCAAAAACTGAAGGAAAACCCTCAAAAGAGATAGCTCATTGATCCAAAATCATCCTCAAATGGTATATCTCATCATCCTTTAAGAGGATACACAACATACTCTGAGGAATTTGAAATTGAAGACTGCACATTTTTCTCCTAGGAGGTGGGCACCAAAACTAGGGTTTCCCATTAAATCAGGGAATCTTTGATTTTTTGGACAAAACTTGATGTCATGGTATTCTACATGTTCTTAAGTGTATGTGTATGGAAAATTGCCTCTCAATTGGTTTTAGAAGTGGTTCAATTGGAAGAAAGATAAAAAATCAGGAAAATTGGGGCCAAGTCAAATAATCAGAGGAAAAAGTCAACTCTTGACTTTTTGAGGCCAAATCCATAAAATTCATGTTATATGTGTCCAATGTACAAAATTTGGTCAAGAAACTCCAAAGGAATCATGAAAAAATCAAGAGGTGGAAAGTTGCCATTTTTGGAAGAAGAAGGGTTACTAAAAATAGCAAGTTTTGGCCATTTTTGCATCAGAGTTTGAACCAAGGCCATTTAAAATTGAAGCACCAAATGAAAATTCCACTCGGCCACAACAAAAGATCTTGTTTTAAGCTTCACATCCATATGTGGAACATCTCTATTGGATAAAAATTGAGTGAGATATGATTGATCAAAGTTTGAGCAAAGTAGGTTCAAAACTAGGTCATGACCAAGATTTTCAGGGCACGCGCGCAGTCATTTTCTCAAACAGTTGGTGAGCCAAATGTCCACCCATTTTTCATCAAGATAAAAGCCTCAAATGGAAAATTTTTCAACATCAAAGTTGTTCTTTGTAGTGTCATCTTTAATATTGATGTTGGGAAAATTTTGAATTGATCAAGTTATGAGTGAGTTATAGTGGTCTCAAGATAGGTTGATTAGGCTGAACTTCCATGCATGTCACTTGCCATGCCATGACTTGCTTCGTACGCATATGTACCAGTTCTTTGTCCATCTGTTTGTGGTCATTTTTAGGCATGTTTGAGACCTCATTTCACTTCAATTTTCAAACCAATATTGTTCCTCAATGTACCCTCTTTCAAATGAACCCATGAACTCACCAAACCATCCACATTTCATGGAGTAATGCATCCTCAAGCAACCCTATCTTCATCTGTCTCCAACTGTCACATAAAACCAGAAAAAGCAAGTGGAATTTATTGTTGATTGAATTAGTTTGCGCATGCTTGATCACACTCACCAACCTTTGCTTCATTTAGCCAAACACCTTTACATTCACCAGGTCACGTGTGTTGCTCATGCATAGAAGTGGAAAGAATACAAACTTGTATAACAAGTTGCTTGCTGCATCTTCATTCTCTTCATCCTCACCATAACACTCTAAGCATCACCCACACCATAAAAAACCCAAGATCAACTCGCCTCTAACTAACTGACTCAGTTAGTTAGAGTGAACTCACCCAACTCAGTCACCCAACTCACTTCCTAGCTCACTATAAAACAAAACTTCACCTCACGGTTTCGAGCTAGCACTTCATTCTCACTTTTTTTCCTCTCAAAACACTTCAAAATCTCTCTCACATTCTCTCCACTTTTCCTCTGATTTCACACGAGTTTCACCATCTTCTTCTACATTTCATCTCCATCTTCATCATTATTCTACTTGGGAGATCAAGAACAAGAGTGCATAGGTTCAGTTAAAGAGGTTCAGCATCAAATTCCAATTGATTTTCTGCACGAATTCAAGCTCTCAAGCCTTTATTTGGCCAAGTGAAACTCAAGGAAGAAGCATCTCTTTCTGGTGTTCTTGTGCATTCCAAGTTTCATCATCTTCAGGTTTGAACTCTTGAGATTATATTGCACGATATCTGGTTATTTTTACTTTGTTTTTGGCGCTTTAAGCTTGCTAGAAGCTCTACTCAAACCGGCTAGTTGATAGGCCTTCTAAAGGCTTAGTTGCAAAACCTAGGGCTTGCTTTACTCTTCTCTGTTCTCTCTGTGTATGTGTGGTATGTGAAAAATAGTGTTGAATCCGTGATCTCCATAACTTCCTCTTCAATTTGGTATCTGGATTGTGCATTGTGGTGAAATGTGAAAGTTGCAGGTGGTGGCTGTTGGCCGGAGAAGGTGACCGGAGGTCACCTCCGGCCGGTGACTTCAAATGACTAGGGTTTATGTATGTTTTAATCGTGTCCGTTTATTTTTCCATGATCGTGTGGTCTTCAAGTTGACAACGCATTAAAAATCATGTGCAAGTCATGTGCACGAATTTCTGAATTGGACTTAGCCAGAATGCTATCTGCACCCCTCTTTTACAAGCCCAAACCAATTAGAACTAACATTTTACTATGTTCATACCCCCCTGTCATTTTCTACTTCATTTTATTTTCTTTTTTTCTACATGTTTCATAATTGAATTTTAAAAATACCAAATGGCATTATAAAATTCCACAAAAATTCATGAGCATCATTAAAACATTTAGAAAATTTTTCATGATTTTATTTCTTGATTTTATGACCTTTTTGCCCCTGTTCTATAATTTTCTTTTATTTTATTTTGTATGCATTCTTAATGTGGTACATGATTTTGTTTAATTTTGTTCTTAATTATTAAAAATTTTTTTGATGCTCTTCTTTTTGCATTGAGTCATTATCATCTTGAGGTATGTTAAATGATTTCTATTTGATTCTTTTAGGTCAGTTTATGGCATGTTTGGTGTTCATGTTTGTGCTACTTTGTATGATGTGCATACTTGACCTAAGTGCATTGTTTGACATCATTTTGCCTTGGTTTCTTGCATGCTACTTTGATATGTGATTCACCTCTGATTTTTGAACCTCAATACCATGTTTTCATAATTTTCATGAATTTATTTGATTTTTGTTTAAAACATTTCATTTGAAGCATTACAACATGTCATATCCTTGTAATCTTTGTGCATGTTTACATGGTTTCTTTTGTACATACTTGCATGATCATTTGCCTACTTTGTTAACCATCCATTTGACATTATAGGTCATTGGTAAATGTTATGTGTCATCATTGCATTTTCATTTGAACTTTGTGTGTCCTTAATATGAAGTACTTGTGTTATCTTTTGAGTGTCCATTTCCTCTCTTCTTCTATTGCTTCTTGAATGGCTTGATAGGTGTTTCATGAATGCTTGTGATGTGTTTATATATCATTCTTCATTTCATTTCAATTCTGATCCTTGGATTACATGTTCCATTTAGGCATGTTTCTTCCATTTCTTTTCATCTTTCATTCTCCCTTTTCTTATGGTAGCATGTTCTAATGTCATGGATGATGTTTGTTGCCTATCCACTTGGACTTGCATGATAATGATCATTTGTTTTCCATGTGATGTACATTCTGGTTGTAACCAATTTCTCATCTAATTCTTTTGAGTTTTATGGTGCATTAAATGTTCTTTTACTTCTTATACTTCTTATACATGTTTACTAACCATGTAGGGGCTTTGGTAAGTTGCAATTGAGTGTGGATAAGGAATCCACATTCAAACTTCTTTCCTCTCATCTCTTTTACAATTCCATTTTGTGTTTTGTTAAGCACTTATGTGTTTTCTTTTAATAACTCATCACTTTCCCTTTTTGAATTACAATTCATCTTCTACTTTAGAAGTGAATTGTTTAATTCATTCTTTCTTTAGACTTTAGGTTTAAACCTCACAAACCATTAGGACCACTCCCTTTAATTTTCAATTAGGATTGAGTCTTAGTTCATATAGATTTTACCTTTGCTCCTCTCTTGAGTCTCTCTTTCTCATCTCAAAGAAAATTCAAAATATGTAATAAAGATAGGCATTTATTGCATTTAGGCCTTTCATATAAAGAAGAGATTATAAAGGGGTCTTCTCTTATAATCTTAGAATGTGTAGCATATAGCCCATCTTGGGTCAATGTGTTAAACATTTGATCTCGTATGAGGGACTTAAATGCAATACTTGTTGAAGGTGCAAATAATAAAAAACACTTCTTCATTTCTTAATCAACAAAAAAACACTTAATAAACACAAGTATGCTAGTGTGGTTGAACCTTGACAATTGGAACTAAGTGTGGGGGTCTTCTTCACTCTTAGTGTGCTTTCTTACTCATTCCATCTTGGAATGTGAGAATGTACACATTCCAATGACTAAGACTCAGATACACTGTCATATGCAAATAAATGGAAAAAACTTCTAAAAGACAAAAACAAACAATTACGTCTTTCCTTCGGGAATTCTTTTCTCATCTCATTCACTCTCAACGTACGAACGTGCTCCTATCCGTTCTCTTGCAAGATGGTAACGCACTCGGACCAGCGAGCCTGCAACACCTGAGCTAGAATGTTAGCCGTTCCCTAAAAAACACGAACAAGGCGACCCTCGTTGAGGGGAACTACGTCGCTCTGATTCTCATGCTCCCGATGAGATACGTAGGCAGTGGGGTAGGGCCCATTCGAGCACTTCTTTTATTTTCCCTACATTTGTTTTTCTTTCCTTTTCCTTTCCTTTTCCAGTTCTCTTTTCATTCTTTTCCAGCTTTTTTTTCCTTACACCCTTTGATCGAAACAAGCAAGCGTGGATCCCATCAGGTACGATGGACGCGAGGGGGTGCTAATACCTTCCTCTCGCGTAACCGACTCCCTTACCCTTTCTCTTGGTCGCAAGACCATGCTTTTCCTTTCTTTCAGGTTTATGCAGTGTTTCCTTTCCCTCTCTTGGGATAAATACACATTGCTGGCGACTCTGTTCGGTGCCACTTTTGCGTTTGTACTAGGATGAAAATCCCGGGAGCGACAGCTGACGACTCTGTTGGGGACAGGTTGACCTATTGCTGGTCCATCCTAAGCGAGTCAATCCTAGCGCTTGTTTGCTTTTCTTTCATTGGGTGTTTACTGTTGTACTATATGTTGCTGTTTATTTATTTTACTGTATTTACTGCACTTTAGCATTACATGTCATATATTATATTGTGTTGCACTGTTTTGTCTGTTTGGCGGGATGGGATTTCTGAGAGATAAGCCCATTACACAGGCTTGAGTATACACTTAGAATTAGAGTGGAGAGTAGTGGGACCTACGTGCCGTTTGGAGTGCGTTGGGTGTTCACAAAATTCACAGCTAGACGAGGCTATCTTGGGACACGTCATGGTATGCGCATCTTGCGTATTCCAGGATGTCGATCTAGAGAGCTGTCGACTCTAGTGACCGATCATGAGGACCTTAGTGGAAACATCCCTCTTTAGCGGTGACAGTGGCAGACCACATTCTGTGGCAAACCCATTCGCACCCGAGGGCCCACTTTGGAACTTGCATAGGATGACCTTTATTTTTCTAAGGTGAGTCAGTGGACGACCTCTTTGATTGGCATAGCATTGTATCCTACGGGCTGAATGTGCTATCGCTTCTCAAACCTCCGAAGCTGACAAGCCTTATTTTCTAAGAACCACATGTGAGTATGGGCGGGATGTTTACAGGTTTGCAGGAAACCCAGCCTTCTACCTACCTTACTTGTGATTCTAAGATGATTTCAGACATTGTATCCTATGACAGTGATTTGAGTGTTCATCTCAGATATTGCCGGATTTAGTACGGAGACACAGTGCACACAGTTCAATACAAACACAGACACTTGATTACCTGATCACATGCCCTTTTGCATTGCATTATCATATCATAACAGTTATGTTTGTCATTTTCAGGTGCATAATACATTTCTGATTCCAATCCATGGGTTCAACAGAGATCGTTGCCGAGAGAAAGAACAATGTGTCTTACAAGTTTCCAGACCCTGTCTTGGATTCATTGCTCAAAGTTATAGATATGGCTGGTCCGGGTATTCTTGATAGGTTTCAGAAGAGCTACGGGAGTTTGGTTGGGATGGTCCGTACAATCACCAAGTATGAACATGATGCTTTGCACACTCTGCTGCAGTTCTACGAGCCTTCGTTGAGATGCTTTCTCTTTCCAGATTACATTTTGATGCCAACACTGGAAGAATTCTCATTTATTTTGGGAATTCCGATCACGCCGGCAATACCATTCTTCTCTGGTAGTTCCCCTAGCGTAAAAGAAATTGCTTCTGCGTTACAAATGGATCAGGCAGTGGTAAAGAGTGGTGTGAGCAGTAAAAATGGAGTTAGCGGATTTCATTTAGAATTTCTGTCTGGACAAGCCCAAGAGGCTGCAAGTGCTAAAAATTGGACGGTTTACAATTCCATTCTGGCTCTCTGCATATATGGCCTAGTTCTCTTTCCCAATCAGCAAGACTTTGTGGATATGCAAGCAACGAGAGTTTTCGTCCTTAAAAATCTAGTCCCTACTTTGTTAGGAGATTTTTATCATTCCGTGCATTACAAGAACGAGAAAAGAAGGGGAGGATCTGTTAGTTGTTGTACTCCACTGCTGAGTCATTGGTTTTTCAAACACTTGCCTCAGACAGGTGCCTTTGTGGAAACCAAAGATGTGGCAAAATGGTCTAAACGATTGATGGGCTTAACTGCTGATAACATTGTATGGTTTGACCACCGGCTGTTGAGAATAGAGCTTGTCACAAGATGCGGAAATTTTCCAAATGTACCTTTGATTGGCAGAAAAGGAGGGATCAATTATAATCCAGTTTTGGCCATCCGACAGTTTGGGTATGCTTCTAGGGATCCTCCTACAGAGCAAGATGTGGAAGAATCTTTATTCTTTACAGGAACTAAAGATGCGAAGGTGGTAGAAGTAGTAAATGCTTGGAAAGATAAGCATAAAATTGGAAAAGCAGTTTTTGGGAAAGGAGATTGTAGGTCTTATCCTGAATATGACAGATGGATTGAGACGAAAGTAAAAGAATTGCTTTTACCCTTTTCAAGGGGACCTCTTTTATGTTCAGTACAGCCAGAGCAACCCACCATGGTGGCTATTGAAGAATGTGAGAAGTGGAAGAAAATGGTCAGAGAGCTGCAGATAGAGAATTCTGGAATGAGCAGATGTCTTCAGAAAGCTCTAGCTGACAACAAAGAGTTGGAAAAGAGAGCATTGAAAGCGGAAAAAACCTTGGCTGACAAAGAGGAAGATTTTGATGACAGAGCTCGGTACTTCCGGAAACTTACTTTGGGAGTAGATGACACTAGTCAGGCTCACAAGATTACAAAACAGGCTTTAGCCCGAAGCAAGGATTCATTAGCTCAACTTCGTCAAGCTTGGGATGAAGTCAGAATTGAAAATGCTGAGTTACAGGATCAGGCGAAGATTAAAGACGAGGAGCTTAGAAAGGCACATGAGCAGAGGAGAAAGTATCGGGAAAGTCTCGGTAAAAGTCAAGAACAGTTAGAAGAAGCTAGAAGCGAGCTGAAGAATACCAAGAAAGAGCTTGAAGAAGCCATGATAGAAAGAGAGATACTCAAGACGCAAGCTGGCATAAAGAGACATAAAAGAGTGTGTGATGACGAAGCTCTGATGCTGCATATGGGTTCTTTAACTGAAGCTCTTGAGAAAAGGGATATCTTGATCAAAGAAATGATTGAAAAGCCGAATCACCAGCGTACCCGTATACTTTTTGAGGAGATCAAATATTCAAGTGATAAGCTGAAGGATGTGGAATTGTCAGACTGATGTTCTTTTCCTTGTATTTTGTTGTTAATGGTTACCATCAGGCTTGTTGATGGATCCATTTTTTTTCCTTGTATTGCATTTGCGGATGAGCCTTTCTTAAATATACTGGAATACTTTGTTGAATGAGTATGAGCAGTTTATTCAGAATTACTCTTTATCAGATATCTGTACACAAGCACATGACCACGATACGTCTCTTTATATCACGATTTCTGGTCTTCAGATTTCTGTGGTTTGGATTGGAATCAGGGTGTAAAGCACTTTGGAAATGACAAGTATAACATTGCATGGCATTGCATATCATTATGCATTTATGTTACTTGCTTTTCAGGTACTCGTGCAGGGTCTCTAACCTTTATTTGGTTTCAGGCAGTATAGCTGAGAATCATATTCACCGATATTCAACGCGAAGAAATCAAATAAGGATTATGGATCAAGTGCAAAGTGATTTGGCTGAAATGAGGGCGCGTATGGACCAGTTCATGACCCTTATGACTGCATGGCGCAAAATCAGGAGAGATTGAGGCTTCTGGTCGAGCGTCCAGAAAATGGGCCCGAAGGTGATCAGCATGACAATTCACAGGTACATGGCATTCCTCCTCCCAGTGGCAACCCTCCTCCTGGTGGCAACAATCGGGGTAATGGAAATGGTAGGCATGTTGGCGTTACTCTTGAAGATCCTCTGGAAGACCAATTTACTCTACTGGATGCTGATGTGGGTAATCATGGTGATCGAAGGTATGATGAGTTAGCAGAAAAGATCCGGGCCATAGAATGCAAGAACTCTATGGGCATTGATGTTACTAGCTTGGGGCTGGTCCCAGGAGTCAGAATTCCCCCTAAATTCAAGCCTCCCACCTTTGATAAGTATCACAACAATGCATGTCCCCAAACGCATCTTCAAGCTTACTTTGGGAAGATTTCAGCCCATACAGAGGACGAGAAGCTATGGATGCACTATTTTCAGGACAATTTGGCTAGAGCGTCCTTGACCTGGTATATGAAGTTGAATAGAGCTGCTGTGAAGAGTTGGAAAGATCTGGCAGAAGCGTTCCTGAAGCAATACCAGTATAATATTGACATGGCGCCCAACCGCACTCAATTGCAGGGGTTGTCACAGAATGCCGAGGAGAGTTTCAAAGAATATGCACAGAGGTGGAGGGAAATGGCTGCACAGGTTCAACCTCCCTTGTCGGATAGAGAAATGGCAGACATGTTTATGGGCACCTTGCAAGGGGCCTATCTTGATAGATTGGCTGCTTGTCCGTCAACTGGATTTGCTGATATTGTGATTGCGGGAGAAAGAATAGAAAGTCTGTTGAAACTTGGAAAGATCCAAGACGTAAGTGGGGCTGGCTCTTCTGGGACGAAGAAACCGTTTGCTAGTAGCCAGAAAAGAAGAGAAGGTGATACGAATGCTGTGTTTAGAGGACGAGGCAGAGGGCGTTCTCAAGCTTATTATCAGGTAGATGCTGTAACAATCCTAACACCGTCTGTTCAGAAACAACAACCCCAACAATAAGTTCAGCAGCAACAGCAACAACCTTTTTTCCAACAAAGGTCTAGGTAGAGGGATCGTAAGATGGATCCTCTCCCTATGACTTATGCAGCGCTGTTACCCCAGCTACTCGAGTTAAAGATGGTAGAACTCCGTACTATGAAAGCTCCTGCTGCTGGAAACCTGCCACCTAACTTCGATGCTAATGCTCGTTGTGAGTTCCACTCAGGTGCTCAGGGGCACTCCATTGAAAAATGCTGGGCTTTCCACCATAAAGTACAAGACTTGATTGATGCTAAAGCCGTCAATTTCTCTCCATCTCCTAATATTACTCAGCATCCCATGCCTGATCATAGTGCAGCAAATGTGTACGCTATTGAAGATGGGAGGAGATTGAATCTGGTGGCAGACATACATCAAGTGAAAACTTCTTTGTTGGTTGTAAAAGATCATTTATTGAAGGGACAGGTGTTCCCGGGCTGTAATCAAGATTGTTCTGAGTGTATGAATCAGGAGAATGGCTGTAATAAGTTGAAGGTGGGTTTACAGAATCTGATCGATGAAGGATGTCTACAGTTCGACAGAGTTGTGAAAGACACTGACGAGGTATCAACCGTGACCATCTATTATACTCCCGCTGAGATTCAAATGCCGATCAATGCAGTTCCCGTGGCGAGTGTTGCGCAAGAAAGGCCCAGTCCTGTCACTATCACGGTGCCAGGACCAATTCCGTTCACATCTACGAAGGCTATCCCATGGCACTATGGGGCAGATGTGTATTACGAAGGTAAAAAGCAGGAAGTTGAGTCGTCAGTCAGCCTAAATGTTGATAATGTAGGGGGTGTAGGGGGCTTTACAAAAAGCGGAAGGTTGTTCGCTCCCCAAACCTTGAGAAGTGATAAAGAGGCAGAAGCTGCAGCAAAGGCTAAGGGTAAACAGGTGGTTGAAAATGAGCCTACACCTGAAGCAGAGACAAAGATTACTTTTGATAAGGAGATGGAAGAATTCATGAAGATAATCAAGAAAAGCGATTATAAGATTGTGGACCAACTGAATCAGACCCCTTCAAAGATTTCAATCTTGTCACTATTGATGTGCTCTGATGCGCATCGGCAGGCGTTGTTGAAAGTATTGAAGAGTGCATACGTGCCACAGGAAATTACGCTTAATCAGCTTGAGGGCGTAATCTCCAATGTTAACATTAGCCATGGCTTGGGCTTTACAAGTAGAGATTTGGCTGTTGAGGGAAGAAACCACAATAAGGCTTTGCATATCACGATGGAGTGTAAGGGCGCCGTGTTATCTCATGTACTAGTAGACACTGGTTCATCACTCAATGTCTTGCCCAAGAAGGCATTAATGAAGCTGGAAGTTGATGGCTTGATCTTGAGGCCTAGTGAATTGGTGGTCAGAGCATTCGACGGGACTAGACGATCTGTGTTTGGTGAAGTGGAGTTGCCCGTACAAATTGGACCACAGGTATTCAAATCCACGTTAAATGTAATGGACATATAACCTGCATATAGCTGCCTATTGGGACACCCTTGGATTCACGGAGCCGGGGCTGTTACTTCCACTTTACACCAAAAATTGAAGTATGAGTTTGAAGGGCAGGTTGTGACGGTGTGCGGGGAAGAAGACATCTTTGTGAGTCACTTGTCCACATTCAAGTACATTGAAATGGATGGGGAAATTCATGAGATCCTGTGCCAATCATTTGAAGTAGTCAATATTGACGATGCACCTGAGTCTTCTTCTGTACCAGTTGGGGCCGGTACCTCCATTTCATCTTACAAACAAGCTGTTGAGGTCGTCAGGGCAGGCAACGCCCAAGGTTGGGGCAGGTTGATAGAGACCCCAATGAAGGAAGACAAATTTGGTATTGGTTATCATCCCTCTACAACTTTAGATGCGGGGAGCAGTGGACCCATTACTTTCAATAGTGGGGGAATTATCTACACGGACCAGTCTTGTGCAGCTACAGAGGACGGTGTTGACAGTGTTTGTGACCTGGATAACTGGGTATACCCTCGTGCTCCGGGACAACACGTGCAGAACTGGTCCGTTGAAGAAGTCATCCGGGTTACTCTTCAGACAGAGTAATTTTTCTTTGTTTTTTTTCCTAACCATAATGCATGTCAAAATCTTGCGCTCTGCCCAAGGCGTATAGATTCATTTGTAGGGCCACCCTGGTTGCATTTGCAATTTTTAATCATTAATAAAGGACGTTTTGCAATCAAATTTTGTTCTCTGTCTTTCAGTTTTTATTTTTGCACAAAAATAATAAAATGGCAATGTTTTATTTTCTTTTGTTTTTGCTTAAAAATAAATTCTAAAATAAGGCATGAACCCGTTCATGCAAACTTGATCCTCCGGATACCACTGATAACGATTTTGATATGGCTATGTATGACTTTGACAATCCGATTTATCAAGCCGAATGAGAAAGATTGTAAACTCCCTGAAGAACTGGCCAGATTGTTGAAACAAGAGGAAAGGGTCATCCAGCCTCACCAGGAGACTGTAGAAATCATCAATATTGGTACCAAGGATGCCAAGAAAGAGATCAGGATTGGTGCCAGCTTGCAAGAAGATGTGAAGAAAACTTTGACTGAAATGTTGCGCGAGTATGTTGACATCTTCGCCTGGTCGTATCAAGACATGCCGAGGTTGGATACGGATATTGTTGTGCACAGGCTGCCATTGAGAGAAGAATGTCCGCCCGTCAAGCAGAAACTTCGTCGGACTCACCCCGACATGGCTTTAAAGATTAAGGAGGAAGTCCAGAAGCAGTGGGATGCTGGGTTTCTTGCTGTGACTAAATATCCTCCGTGGGTAGCCAACATCGTGCCAGTACCGAAGAAAGACGGAAAAGTGAGAATGTGTGTGGATTATCGAGATCTTAATAAAGCTAGCCCAAAAGATGATTTTCCACTACCTCATATTGATGTGTTGGTCGATAATACAGCTCAGTTTTTAGTGTTCTCTTTTATGGACGGTTTCTCCGGGTACAACCAGATCAAGATGGCACCTGAAGATATGGAGAAGACCACGTTCATTACTCCGTGGGGTACATATTGCTATAAAGTAATGCCTTTTGGGTTGAAAAACGCAGGGGCAACGTACCAGCGGGCGATGGTAACATTGTTTCATGACTTGATTCATAAGGAGATCGAATGTTATGTAGATGATATGATTGCCAAGTCGAGAACAGAAGAGGAACATCTGATTAACCTGAAAAAGCTGTTTGAAAGGTTGAGAAAGTTCCGTCTGAGATTAAATCCAAACAAATGTACTTTCGGTGTACGGTCTGGAAAGTTGTTGGGTTTCATTGTGAGCGAAAAAGGAATTGAGGTTGATCCTGCCAAGGTGAAAGCAATACAAGAAATGCCTGAACCGAGAACAGAAAAAGAGGTTCGTGGTTTCTTGGGTAGATTGAACTACATTGCAAGGTTCATATCTCACCTAACAGCCACGTGTGAACCAATATTTAAACTGCTAAGAAAGGATCAAACGGTCAGGTGGAATGACGATTGCCAAGTGGCATTCGATAAGATAAAAGAATATTTGCAGGAACCTCCAATTCTAATGCCTCTAGTTGAAGGGAGACCGCTGATAATGTATCTGACAGTGCTTGAAGGTTCCATGGGTTGTGTTCTCGGTCAACATGACGAGACAGGTAGGAAGGAGCATGCTATCTACTACCTGAGCAAAAAGTTCAATGATTGTGAGTCCCGGTACTCAATGCTTGAAAGGACATGCTGTGCACTTGCATGGGCCGCTAAGCGATTGAGGCAATATATGGTTAGGCACACAACCTTGTTGATTTCAAAAATGGATCCTATCAAGTACATTTTCAAGAAACCAGCACTGACAGGCAGAGTTGCACGGTGGCAAATGGTTTTGACAGAGTATGACATTCAGTACACTTCCCAAAAGGCCATCAAAGGAAGTATCTTGTCAGACTATCTTGCGCAACAGCCGATTGATGATTACCAACCCATGAAATTTGACTTCCCTAATGAGGACATCATGTTTCTCAAAGCTAAAGACTGCGAGGAACCACTCCCAGAGGAGGGGCCAGACCCTGAATCCAAATGGAGTCTGATGTTTGATGGGGCTGTCAATATGAATGGGTGCGGAGTTGGAGCAGTTCTTATCACGCCGGAAGGTGTTCATATGCCTTTCACTGTCCGAATAACTTTCGGATGCACCAATAATGAAGCAGAGTACGAAGCTTGTATAATGGGGATTGAGGAGGCGATTAATCTACGGATTAAGACCCTTGATATATTCGGTGATTCAGCTTTGGTAATCAATCAAGTGAAAGGGAGTTGGTACACGCACCAAGCAAATCTAGTGCCGTATAGAGATTATACAAGGAGATTGCTGACATTTTTCACAACAGTGAAACTGTACCATATTCCTCGAGATGAGAATAGGTTCGCTGATGCCTTGGCCACTTTGTCTTCCATGATCAAAGTGCAAGGATGGAACCATGTACCTAAGATTGAAGTATCTCGGCTTGACAGACCGGCATTTGTGTTTGCTGTTGATGCAGCGTCTGATGACAAGCCATGGTTTCATGACATTAAGTGTTTCTTGAAAAGTCAAGAGTACCCGCCAGGGGCATCCACTAAAGATAAGAAGACGTTGAGAAGGTTGTCTGGTAGCTTCTTCCTGAATCAGGATGATGTGTTGTACAAGCGGAATTTTGACACGGTCCTGCTTAGATGTGTGGATAGACACGAAGCAGACCTGTTGATGATCGAAGTGCACGATGGCTCTTTCGGTACCCATGCCGGAGGACATGCAATGGCCAAAAAGTTGTTAAGATCGGGATATTATTGGTTGACTATGGAGTCAGATTGTTGCAAATATGCCCGCAAATGCCATAAATGCCAGATCTATGCAGACAAAGTGCATGTGCCTCCAAATCCATTGAGTATCATGTCGTCGCCTTGGCCGTTTGCCATGTGGGGCATTGATATGATCGGAAAGATTGAGCCTACATCTTCTAATGGTCATCGTTTCATCTTGGTAGCGATTGATTATTTCACCAAATGGGTTGAAGCTGCATCCTATGCCAATGTTACAAAACAAGTGGTAGCTCGTTTCTTAAAACGGGATATCATTTGCCGATACGGAGTTCCCGAAAGAATCATTACTGATAATGGTTCTAATTTGAATAACAGGATGATGGCTGAGTTATGCCGTGACTTCAAAATCGAACATCACAATTCTTCTCCGTACCGCCCAAAGATGAATGGCGCGGTCGAAGCGGCCAATAAAAATATCAAGAAGATTGTGCAGAAGATGGTTGTCACGTACAAAGATTGGCATGAGATGTTACCATTGGCTTTGCATGGGTATCGAACGTCGGTACGCACGTCCACTGGGGCAACCCCATTCTCACTTGTATATGGTATGGAGGCAGTGCTACTGGTTGAGGTGGAGATTCCGTCCCTCAGAGTCATGATGGATGTTAAGCTAGATGAGGCTGAATGGGTACGAGCCAGATTTGATCAGCTGAGCCTTATTGAGGAAAAGCGATTGGCGGCTGTATGTCATGGGCAATTATACCAGCGCAGAATGAAGCAGGCATTTGACCAAAAGGTGCGTCCTCGGGTTTACAAAGTCGGAGATGTGGTACTCAAAAGGATCCTTCCTCCCAATACAGATCACAGGGGCAAATGGACTCCTAACTATGAAGGTCCATTTGTGGTTAAAAAGGTCTTCTCGGGCGGAGCCTTATTGCTTACAACCATGGATGGCGAAGACTTTTCATCCCCTGTCAACTCGGACGTAGTCAAAAAATACTTCGCATGAATAGACCCGCTGGATAATAAAAATAAAAAAATCCAGGCAAAAAAGGGCATCCCGGCGAACCAAAAATAGAATAAGGTTCGGGCAAAAATTAGGGATATAATCGAAAAAATGTACACCCGGTAAGTTGAAAACCCGAAAGGGCAACTTAGGCAAAAAAGGGTATCCCGGTGGATCGAAAACCTGAAAGGGCGGTCCACGCAAAAGAGGGATGTAAGCGAATGACTACGGTCTGAGTTATCTGTACCCCATTACCGTTTGAACAACTGACATTCTGAAAGATAAGAATCGGTCTGATCATTCCTCAGAAGGCAAGGTCGGGGAGTTTTGAAGACATACTGGTCATAGCAGAATGGAAACTCAGTGGAATTCCGTTTTCACATTGCCGTTAGGATAGTTTCTTTTCTCAATTTTCAGCGATCACCTCTTTCCAGGGATTTCTTCCTGATGTAATTGCCTATTCTGGGCTCTCAGTCAATAAATTTAATTTCAATAAAAAGCTTCCTATTTTTGTTTTATTGCTTTGTTTGCAAAAACGTCCTAATTTTTGATAAAACAATGCATGTGAAAACATGGTGGCCTTGCAATAACATGCGCAGAAAAGGTATTTGAAAATTACTCTGAAGGTTGAATAGTCTTGGATGGTGGATTCAAACCACGCAAAATTCCGGAGCATGTATGAGTACTTTGTTGTTGCAGGTAGCAGGTACAGATGATTTTAAGCACAAGGCGAGTAATCACTTACCCCACGCAAAAGACTGGGGCAATCACGGGTAAGGATGTCTGCGTTCATCGTTAGGTCGACGGTCGTTCATAACGGTTCGATATCAGTAAATTAAGTTCAACGGGGGTACCGTCGTATCTTATTAAGTCGATTCTCTCATACAGTACTTCCAACAGTTACAAGCTTTCCTGTGTCGATAACGGTCGCAAATTCCCCAGAAGAGTGGTCTCGCCGATAGCGAAGCTGATGGTCATTATCCCCAGCGCAGTCGCAGGAGTTTGAAGAGGCTAAATCTTCTGTAAAATCCTCTTATGACATCCTCTTCGGGGACAAATTGTTTGTTTCCCCAGCATGAAGTGTTGATCATCCCCAGTAGAGTTTGAGGACATTTGGTCTTCTGTAAAACCCTCTCAAAAGGCATTCCCCAGCACGAGACGTTTTAAAGCGGTCCTCCCCTGCAGAGTATTGTAAACTCATTATCCCTAACAAGTGGCATTGTGACACATATCCTAAGCTTGACAGTTTTGCTCTTCAGCAGACTACCATGGGTTGCCCTAGCAGATCTCTAAGGACTCTTTCCCAGCAAGTTGCAAGGAAATGTTCTAACCAAGATTTGTATGTCCCCGGCAGAGTAACCCTGATTCCTCGACAAGATCGTATCTCTGGTCATTGTATTCCCCACAGAGTTTAGCGTCGAATCTTGTCAACAATACTCCCCATCTAAGTTGTTGTTCTTTTTCCCCCACAAGAGGCTTATTGATCAACAAAATCTATTCCCCAGCAAGGATGGTATATCCCTTCCCCAACCGGCTCAGAGGGTTGATAGTCCCCGCAAAGGATCTCGGGTTTGATAGATCCCCAAGCAAAGTTTTAATGATTTTTCTCCCCCAGCAGGACGTCATTCAAAAATTCTCATTCCCAGCTGAGTTGCTGTGACCAGAATCCAGCCCCAAACAGGTGAAGTAATTCCTGGCAGAATCTTCACTCCCCTCATATCTCAAAGTCCAATTTATTTTTGGCAAACTTGACAATTTGAAGCAGACGGATTGTTTATTCATCCTCTAGCAGAGACATTATCCTTTCAGGAGTCTCCGAGAACAAAACATTGATTTTCGATCCTCAGCAGAGTCAGCAGAGATGCTTGGCATGAATGCAGAGTGTAATCCAATGTCGATAAATTCTAAAAGTCCAACAGTGGATTGACGAAAGGTCCATCTAAGGGTGGCAAATTCTAAAAGTCCAACAGTGGATTGGCGAAAGGTCCATCTAAGGGTGACAAATTCTAAAAGTCCAACAGTGGATTGGCGAAAGGTCCATCTAAGGGTGGCAAATTCTAAAAGTCCAACAGTGGATTGGCAAAAGTCCGTCTTCCGGTGGCAAAAGTCCAACAGTGGATTGGCAAAAGTCTATCTTCGGGTGGCAAAGCAGCTAAAAGTCCAACAGTGGATTGGCAAAAGTCCATCTTCGGGTGGCAAAGCAGCTAAAAGTCCAACAGTGGATTGGCGAAAGGTCCATCTAAGGGTGGCAAATTCTAAAAGTCCAACAGTGGATTGGCAAAAGTCCGTCTTCGGGTGGCAAAAGTCCAACAGTGGATTGGCAAAAGTCCGTCTTCGGGTGGCGCGGGCTGCAAAGTCCATCAGTAGTGTGGCGGGCCAGTAGTCATCTGGAATTGCATAAAAGACATTATTAAATTCCATCAGTAGTGTGGCAGGCCAGTAGTCGTCTGGAGTTGCATAAAAGACATTATTAAAGTCCATCAGTAGTGTGGCAGGCCAGTAGTCGTCTGGAGTTGCATAAAAGACATTATTAAAGTCCACCAGTAGTGTGGCAAGCCAGTAGTCGTCTGGCGTCGTACAAAAGACGTTGTTAAAGTCCACCCGCAGTGTGGCAAGCCAGTAGTCGTCTGGCGTCGTTCAAAAGACAGAGTTCTCCAACAATGTTTCATTGAAGATTCAATCCAGCAATGTCGGGGGGTTTCTTCTTCATCATCCAGAGCAAATTTTTGGTTATATTTGGTATTCAATCACTATATACCTTGAAAGTCCGAAAGCAATCGCTTTCAGGCATTCAGGTCTACAGCGTTTGAATAGGGGCAGCTGTAATACCCCAAAATTTGCTCTCCCTTTTTGTCATCTTAGCATAGCATTATCATCTATCATATCATATCCATCTCATTAGCATTGCATTGCATTTAACATAGAAGAATGAAGCATAGCATTCCTCTTACCATCAAGGCATGTGATCAGAGGGAAGATGGACAATCAAGGGATCAGTCAAAGCACAAAAAGGTCAATCAAGTTGCCTCAAAGCAAGCCAAGAGTCTCTCATGTCTCATACCATCTCAATTGATCATCCAAAACCTCAAGGAAGTGAGATTCAATGGGAGATTGAAGCACTACATCTTTCACTATGCAAGAGGTTCAAAAACTGAAGGAAAACCCTCAAAAGAGATAGCTCATTGATCCAAAATCATCCTCAAATGGTATATCTCATCATCCTTTAAGAGGATACACAACATACTCTGAGGAATTTGAAATTGAAGACTGCACATTTTTCTCCTAGGAGGTGGGCACCAAAACTAGGGTTTCCCATTAAATCAGGGAATCTTTGATTTTTTGGACAAAACTTGATGTCATGGTATTCTACATGTTCTTAAGTGTATGTGTATGGAAAATTGCCTCTCAATTGGTTTTAGAAGTGGTTCAATTGGAAGAAAGATAAAAAATCAGGAAAATTGGGGCCAAGTCAAATAATCAGAGGAAAAAGTCAACTCTTGACTTTTTGAGGCCAAATCCATAAAATTCATGTTATATGTGTCCAATGTACAAAATTTGGTCAAGAAACTCCAAAGGAATCATGAAAAAATCAAGAGGTGGAAAGTTGCCATTTTTGGAAGAAGAAGGGTTACTAAAAATAGCAAGTTTTGGCCATTTTTGCATCAGAGTTTGAACCAAGGCCATTTAAAATTGAAGCACCAAATGAAAATTCCACTCGGCCACAACAAAAGATCTTGTTTTAAGCTTCACATCCATATGTGGAACATCTCTATTGGATAAAAATTGAGTGAGATATGATTGATCAAAGTTTGAGCAAAGTAGGTTCAAAACTAGGTCATGACCAAGATTTTCAGGGCACGCGCGCAGTCATTTTCTCAAACAGTTGGTGAGCCAAATGTCCACCAATTTTTCATCAAGATAAAAGCCTCAAATGGAAAATTTTTCAACATCAAAGTTGTTCTTTGTAGTGTCATCTTTAATATTGATGTTGGGAAAATTTTGAATTGATCAAGTTATGAGTGAGTTATAGTGGTCTCAAGATAGGTTGATTAGGCTGAACTTCCATGCATGTCACTTGCCATGCCATGACTTGCTTCGTACGCATATGTACCAGTTCTTTGTCCATCTGTTTGTGGTCATTTTTAGGCATGTTTGAGACCTCATTTCACTTCAATTTTCAAACCAATATTGTTCCTCAATGTACCCTCTTTCAAATGAACCCATGAACTCACCAAACCATCCACATTTCATGGAGTAATGCATCCTCAAGCAACCCTATCTTCATCTGTCTCCAACTGTCACATAAAACCAGAAAAAGCAAGTGGAATTTATTGTTGATTGAATTAGTTTGCGCATGCTTGATCACACTCACCAACCTTTGCTTCATTTAGCCAAACACCTTTACATTCACCAGGTCACGTGTGTTGCTCATGCATAGAAGTGGAAAGAATACAAACTTGTATAACAAGTTGCTTGCTGCATCTTCATTCTCTTCATCCTCACCATAACACTCTAAGCATCACCCACACCATAAAAAACCCAAGATCAACTCGCCTCTAACTAACTGACTCAGTTAGTTAGAGTGAACTCACCCAACTAAGTCACCCAACTCACTTCCTAGCTCACTATAAAACAAAACTTCACCTCACGGTTTCGAGCTAGCACTTCATTCTCACTTTTTTTCCTCTCAAAACACTTCAAAATCTCTCTCACATTATCTCCACTTTTCCTCTGATTTCACACGAGTTTCACCATCTTCTTCTACATTTCATCTCCATCTTCATCATTATTCTACTTGGGAGATCAAGAACAAGAGTGCATAGGTTCAGTTAAAGAGGTTCAGCATCAAATTCCAATTGATTTTCTGCACGAATTCAAGCTCTCAAGCCTTTATTTGGCCAAGTGAAACTCAAGGAAGAAGCATCTCTTTTTGGTGTTCTTGTGCATTCCAAGTTTCATCATCTTCAGGTTTGAACTCTTGAGATTATATTGCACGATATCTGGTTATTTTTACTTTGTTTTTGGCGCTTTAAGCTTGCTAGAGGCTCTACTCAAACCGGCTAGTTGATAGGCCTTCTAAAGGCTTAGTTGCAAAACCTAGGGCTTGCTTTACTCTTCTCTGTTCTCTCTGTGTATGTGTGGTATGTGAAAAATAGTGTTGAATCCGTGATCTCCATAACTTCCTCTTCAATTTGGTATCTGGATTGTGCATTGTGGTGAAATGTGAAAGTTACAGGTGGTGGCTGTTGGTCGGAGAAGGTGACCGGAGGTCACCTCCGGCCGGTGACTTAAAATGACTAGGGTTTATGTATGTTTTAATCGTGTCCGTTTATTTTTCCATGATCGTGTGGTCTTCAAGTTGACAACGCATTAAAAATCATGTGCAAGTCATGTGCACGAATTTATGAATTGGACTTAGCCAGAATGCTATCTGCACCCCTCTTTTACAAGCCCAAACCAATTAGAACTAACATTTTACTATGTTCATACCCCCCTGTCATTTTCTACTTCATTTTATTTTCTTTTTTTTCTACATGTTTCATAATTGAATTTTAAAAATACCAAATGGCATTATAAAATTCCACAAAAATTCATGAGCATCATTAAAACATTTATAAAATTTTTCATGATTTTATTTCTTGATTTTATGACCTTTTTGCCCCTGTTCTATAATTTTCTTTTATTTTCTTTTGTATGCATTCTTAATGTGGTACATGATTTTGTTTAATTTTGTTCTTGATCATTAAAAATTGTTTTGATGCTCTTCTTTTTGTATTGAGTCATTATCATCTTGAGGTATGTTAAATGATTTCTATTTGATTTTTTTAGGTCAGTTTATGGCATGTTTGGTGTTCATGTTTGTGCTACTTTGTATGATGTGCATACTTGACCTAAGTGCATTGTTTGACATCATTTTGCCTTGGTTTCTTGCATGCTACTTTGATATGTGATTCACCTCTGATTTGTGAACCTCAATACCATGTTTTCATAATTTTCATGAACTTATTTGATTTTTGTTTAAAACATTTCATTTGAAGCATTACAACATGTCATATCCTTGTAATCTTTGTGCATGTTTACATGGTTTCTTTTGTACATACTTGCATGATCATTTGCCTACTTTGTGAAACATCCATTTGACATTATAGGTCATTGGTACATGTTATGTGTCATCATTGCATTTTCATTTGAACTTTGTGTGTCCTTAATATGAAGTACTTGTGTTATCTTTTGAGTGTCCATTTCCTCTCTTCTTCTATTGCTTCTTGAATGGCTTGATAGGTGTTTCATGAATGATTGTGATGTGTTTATATATCATTCTTCATTTCATTTCAATTCTGATCCTTGGATTACATGTTCCATTTAGGCATGTTTCTTCCATTTCTTTTCATCTTTCATTCTCCCTTTTCTTATGGTAGCATGTTCTAATGTCATGGATGATGTTTGTTGCCTATCCACTTGGACTTGCATGATAATGATCATTTGTTTTCCATGTGATGTACATTCTGGTTGTAACCAATTTCTCATCTAATTCTTTTGAGTTTTATGGTGCATTAAATGTTCTTTTACTTCTTATACTTCTTATACATGTTTACTAACCATGTAGGGGCTTTGGTAAGTTGCAATTGAGTGTGGATAAGGAATCCACATTCAAACTTCTTTCCTCTCATCTCTTTTACAATTCCATTTTGTGTTTTGTTAAGCACTTATGTGTTTTTTTTTAATAACTCATCACTTTCCCTTTTTGAATTACAATTCATCTTCTACTTTAGAAGTGAATTGTTTAATTCATTCTTTCTTTAGACTTTAGGTTTAAACCTCACAAACCATTAGGACCACTCCCTTTAATTTTCAATTAGGATTGAGTCTTAGTTCATATAGATTTTACCTTTGCTCCTCTCTTGAGTCTCTCTTTCTCATCTCAAAGAAAATTCAAAATATGTAATAAAGATAAGTATTTATTGCATTTAGGCCTTTCATATAAAGAAGAGATTATAAAGGGGTCTTCTCTTATAATCTTAGAATGTGTAGCATATAGCCCATCTTGGGTCAATGTGTTAAACATTTGATCTCGTATGAGGGACTTAAATGCAATACTTGTTGAAGGTGCAAATAATAAAAAACACTTCTTCATTTCTTAATCAACAAAAAAACACTTAATAAACACAAGTATGCTAGTGTGGTTGAACCTTGACAATTGGAACTAAGTGTGGGGGTCTTCTTCACTCTTAGTGTGCTTTCTTACTCATTCCATCTTGGAATGTGAGAATGTACACATTCCAATGACTAAGACTCAGATACACTGTCATATGCAAATAAATGGAAAAAACTTCTAAAAGACAAAAACAAACAATTACGTCTTTCCTTCGGGAATTCTTTTCTCATCTCATTCACTCTCAACGTACGAACGTGCTCCTATCCGTTCTCTTGCAAGATGGTAACGCACTCGGACCAGCGAGCCTGCAACACCTGAGCTAGAACGTTAGCCGTTCCCTAAAAAACACGAACAAGGCGACCCTCGTTGAGGGGAACTACGTCGCTCTGATTCTCATGCTCCCGATGAGATACGTAGGCAGTGGGGTAGGGCCCGTTCGAGCACTTCTTTTATTTTCCCTACATTTGTTTTTCTTTCCTTTTCCTTTCCTTTTCCAGTTCTCTTTTCATTCTTTTCCAGCTTTTTTTTCCTTACACCCTTTGATCGAAACAAGCAAGCGTGGATCCCATCGGGTACGATGGACGCGAGGGGGTGCTAATACCTTCCTCTCGCGTAACTGACTCCCTTACCCTTTCTCTTGGTCGCAAGACCATGCTTTTCCTTTCTTTCAGGTTTATGCAGTGTTTCCTTTCCCTCTCTTGGGATAAATACACATTGCTGGCGACTCTGTTCGGTGCCACTTTCGCGTTTGTACTAGGATGAAAATCCCGGGAGCGACAGGATGTTCTGTGGTGCAATCAGCTCTACAAGAACAGTTGGATCTCGGATGGATCCAGTATCACCGAATTCGTGAAGTCAACATGACTTATACAAATTCTAACATCATTCAAAACCACAACATTCTGGCAATGAATGTCAACTTGGTGGAATGCACTCAAGGCAAAGCCAACATCATAATCTGTCACGGTACGATTATGATTCCTGTATGATCTGCTCGGTAAACAATCAGGGATGCTCTTTTGTACAAGAGACCCTCCAGCGTCAGATGGATCTTGGATGGATTCAGGATTACCGCGATAGAAATCAGTATCAAGTGAATATGATTCAAATCTTTGATATTCCCTTGATGAATACTAGCTTGGTGGAGTTACATGCTAAGCAAGTCCAGCTCGGTTTTCTGACTTCGCATAATTATCAGAACTGTAAGGGATGTCGTGAGAGCGACCAAGGATATGCTCTCGTTCAAAGAACTTTGCAACACTTGTTAAATCAATGGTGGCTTCTGATCTATTTAGACGAAGACACACAACAAGTCAGTATGATTAATGGGAACCCTACTAGGCATCAAAGTCCAGATGTTCGATCAATGGAAACATACCTAGTAAGGTTACACTGTATACAAAGCGGATGTGGCCAGGTGCCACCACACAACTATGAAGGCTGTAGAGTTTGCTCTGAAGATAATCAAGGATGTTACCTCGTGTGAGCAGCCCTTCAGAGTCAGTTGGACCACAAAGAGATTCGACCGTGTCCAAGTTTTGGGTCAATCAACTTGATGCCCGACTATTTCGCTGATCAGATCAAGGATGTGGTCATAATCTCTGATCATAAGAGGACCAAAGATGTTTGTACCATCATCCCTTTACTTGACGAATCAAAAGTTCCTAACCAGGAACTGATTGAAATTACTTACAATGGTCAGAAAAATCAGAAGGCTCCTGTAGTTATCTATCTACCGGGACCGTTACCGTATGAATCAACTAAGGCTATCCCTTACAAATACGGTGCAACAACAATTGAGAATGGAAAGGAGATTCCATTACCCTCCGTCGTGAATATTACAGACATCAGTCGAGTAACACGGAGTGGTCGAATCTTCAACCGAGGAGTTGGAGAACCTATCAGAGAAAAGGAACCTCAGACAGAAGTTCTTGATCAACTGTTGCAAACTCCTTCAAAAATCTCGGTACTATCACTTTTACTCAGTTTCGAAGCTCACAGGGAAGCTCTACAGAAAGTCTTAGTGCAGGCCTTTGTGGAACAAGATGTAACAATAAGACAATTTAACAGCATCATCTCCAACATCACTTCCTGCAACAACTTGGGACTTAGTGATGAGGAACTGCCGGAAGAGGGCCACAATCATAACATGGCACTCAATATTACAGTCAACTACCAGGACGATGCTTTAGCCGGCGTACTGGTAGACACCGGATCAGCTTTAAATGTCATGCCGAAGTCCACTTTAATACGACTATCATTTAAAGGATCTCTGATGAGAGGCAGTGAGGTCATCGTCAAAGCATTAGACGGATCCCAAAAAACAGTTATCGACGAAGTCGACCTTCCCATAACTATCGGTCCTCACACTTTCCATGTCACTTTCCAGGTCATGGACATCCGAGCAACATACAGCTGTTTGTTGGGAAGACCTTGGATACACGAGGCTGAAGCGGTCACTTCGACACTCCACCAGAAACTGAAGTTCGTCAAGAACGACCAACTTGTCACAGTCTGCAGAGAGCAAGCCTTGATCGTGAGTAACTTATCGTCGTCCACTTGTGTAGAACCAGAGGAGGTTGTGGGAACCCAGTTCCAAGCACTTTCGGTGAGCCATGACAATCAATCAGAAGGAGGAACGTCGATTTCCTCATACAAAGATGCTCTCGAAGCAATCAGAAGTAACAATGCAAAAGGATGGGGACAACTTATCATTCCTACTGACAACAAGACGAAGAAAGGTCTTGGTTTTTCTTCAAACTGTACCCAGACTGCTACTAACGATGAAATTCTTCATCCCATTCATAACTTCTTCCATAGTGGAGGCTTCCTTCACCCAGTGTCTCAAGAAGTACATACCATCAACGAGGGAGATTCCTCTGATACAGATGAAGAGTGGAAGTCCTATCTTAATGAGGACGGTTATATGTCTCAGGGAGAGGTGCCTACGCCATTTTGCTATCCCGCACAGAGTCCGAGATATATACCGAGATCAGATGTCAAAATGATATACGGAGATTGTGATCCGGAAGGATGCCGTGCTCTACCAAACTCATTAGAGGAGGACACTCTGATGAAAGACAACTTTGACCACGACTATTATGGCCCAATGGATGGCCTGCCTATTTGGGAGCCTTACCCAGGAGACTCGGGGCAAAAGAGTCAGCCGAACGATGCATAGCAGCTGAGCATCATTGAAAAGAATACCTGCGTCCCCACCATGTCATAGGATCATTACTCAGAGCATTCAAAAAATATCCAGTACAACGATGAACTTGCAAGGATTGCAGGATAAGAGTTCCTTAACTATGCTTTTCCTGAGGTCAACGTTATTTAAAGGGATGACACCTCCAATTCCAAAGAAGTGTGAGATACCTTAGGACAACCGAGTGGCAAATACGACTTCATGGTCAAGTACACCGCTCCTGAAAGTTCTCGTATCAGGCTCAAAGACATCCAGCCAACTGGATGGGGAGATCCACCTGAGAGTATAGACACTGTGCAAGATACAACTGAGGAATACTCCTACGACTACTCTGCCTGGGAGACAAATTCCAACGATCCTGCTCCACCAGAAATCAGTGTTATTTCTGAAGACAAATCAAGAAGGAAAGTACCAGACTTTGTGATTCACTGAGGAGTTCGCCGCCAATGGGTTGCTGTCAATGTTCCGAAAGTCGTTCATAAGTCGAAGTAATTGTCGTCTTTACTTTAACCTTTCACCCTGCCCAGGTGAAACAGCTGTTTTGATAGGGCTCACTTTTATTCCAGGGTTAACCTTCCAATGCCTTCTCCCAACTTTGAATTCCCAGTATTTGAGGCTGAAGAAGAAGAAGACAAAGAAATTCCAGAAGAGATCTCCCGACTACTCAGACAAGAGGAAAGGTCCATTAAACCTCACAAAGAGCCGTTGGAAACAGTCAACTTGGGTTCAGAGGAGGAGAGAAAAGAGGTCAAGATTGGGGCACTGCTCAGTCCAACTGTCAAAGAAAGTTTGACAAAGCTTCTCAAAGAGTTTCCCGATGTATTTGCTTGGTCCTATCGGGATATTCCAGGGTTGGATACCAGCATCGTGGAACATCATCTACCGTTGAGATCAGAATGTCCGCCGGTAAAACAAAGACTAAGACAGACTCATCCAGACATGGCCATTAAAATCAAAGAGGAAGCACATCAAAATATCCTCAATGGTTAGCCAACATAGTGCCAGTTCCGAAAAAGGACGGAAAAGTCAGAATGTGGGTAGACTACAGGGATCTGAACAAAGTCAGTCCGAAGGATGACTTTCCCTTACCGCACATTGACATGCTGGTAGACAGTACAACAAAGTTCAAAGTCTTCTCCTTCATGGATGGATTCTCGGGCTATAATCAGATAAAAATGGTGCCGAAAGATATGGAGAAAACTTTGTTCATCACCCCATGGGGTACCTTTTGTTACAAGGTAATGTCGTTCAGTTTAAAGAACGTCGGGGTAACCTATCAAAGGGCCATGACAACTCTGTTTCATAACATGATACACAAAGAAATCGAAGTATATGTCGATGATATGATTGCCAAATCTAAAACAGAAGAGGAGCATGTGACCCACCTGTCAAAGCTATTCGAGCGGTTGAGAAAATACAAACTCCGCTTGAATCCCAATAAGTTCACATTCGGTGTCCGCTCAGGAAAACTTTTAGGGTTCATCGTCAGCCAGAAAGGAATTGAGGTTGATCCTGACAAGGTCAAGGCCATTCAAGAAATGCCTTCTCCAAAGACTGAGAAACAAGTCCAAGGATTTTTGGGACGTTTGAACTACATTTCCAGATTTATATTCCTCATGACCGCAACATGTGCACCAATTTTCAAAAAGGTCTGACCTCGTGTCTTCAGGAAAGGAGACCTTGTGCTCAAGAAGATACAATCATTCCTCACTGATTCCAGGGGCAAGTAGACTCCGAATTATGACGGCCCCTATGTGGTCAAGAAAGCTTTCTCAGGTGGTGCCTTGAGGCTTACAACCATGGATGGAGAGGAATTTGCCTACCCCACGAATGTTGATGTAGTCAAGAAATACATCGCCTAAATAAAAAAAAAACGTCTCGGTGGATTGAAAACTCGAAAGGGCGGTCCAGGTAAAAATTAGAGACATAAGCAAAAATCATCCCGATGGATTGGAAATCTCAAAGTACAATCTAGGAAAAAGTTAGGGATTTATGGCAAGTAACTACGTCCAACTAAAGGGGCAAATCCCCCAGCAGCAGTAATGTCATCCATCAGAAAATTTCAATCAAGGTCATCTTTGACAGAAGCTCAGGATGTCCAGAATTCAAAGTTGGTAGAAGGATAGTGTCGTTATGTTTCAATGTAGCCCCTTTTTCCTTAAATTACCATTTTCTAACTTTGTAAATACTCCATGGAATCACGCGTTTGGCTGATTTCCATCCTATCAATAAAATTTGAGCCCTAGTGCTTTTGTTTGCAATTCTTATTTATTTTAGCTTTACAGAACGACATTTTAACATGATTAACGATTCTTGAAATAAAACAAAAATGAATTTACTTGTCAAAATTTTCTTCTTTTAAAATAAAAATGGCATTTTCTTTTGACTGTTGAACATCGAAAGAACATCAATCGCTTCTCCAAAAGCAATTGAGCTTCAAAGTGCAGAATCAAAGTACTCCTTCTAAACCAGTACACCAGAATGAAGGATCAACTGTGTCGGATGCGAGCATTCCATCCGACACCCCCGACAGAGTTCTTATCTCCTAAGCCCGACCAACGGTTTTCCCCACAGGGACTATCTCTCCTAAGCAAGGCAGAATTTGTTAGACGATGGCTATGGATCTAGAAGGGGGGTTGAATAGATCCCTTGAGTTTTACACGCAAATGGTTTACAAAATTTGTTTTAAAAAATTATTTAATGGAAGCTACCACTGGATAGAACGTCTACAACGAACCTTCTACCAAAAGGATCGGATATGCGCGAATATATCACGGATGAGTATGGAAGAGAAAAATTCAGTTTTGAATACTACACTTAATAACGCAGTCAATAAAATATCCGTTGCGTGATGTTTATTCCAAGCCAATGAGGTAAAGTGATAAGCAATTAAAGGCAACGAGTTCGAATTTTGCTTTGAAACAAATTATCAAACACCTAGTGTGCGTAAACACACTAAGTGCAGAATTTCTATGGAGGGTAATGTAAAGCTGCTCCAAGATACAATTCAAGGAATTGTATCAATTTAACAAAATAGTTTATCAGCTTACAATTACTCTACGACAGAAATTTTGATGACTTGCAACTTCACAAATTTGAACGAACTGAATTGTAAAAGAGTTAAGAAGAGAGAGAACAAATGCAATTTGATTAGGTAGTTCCCCAATCGTCCTCGCTTTGGGTACGTCTGCCCCCAACTCCACAAATGGAATTGATATATATATATATATATATATATATATATATATATATATATATATATATATATATATATATATATATATATATATATATATATATATATATATATATATAGTTGTTGCAAATTGTTTATTACAAGAGAAAACTATGAACATCCAAACCCTCGAACGTCTTCGATCGTTGATGCAGAATTTTCTCTTCCCTTGATTCGAGATGAATCAAGTCCTTCGAATATGGTTTATCTAATTACCGTCCCACGCTACTAAACCAAAAGAAACCACCGTTCTTCAGTTACCTTTACTCGGTCAATTGCGATCTACCAAGAATTCGAACCCAAACCTCCCTTCTACGATCCTCTGATTACAGCTACTAAACCGAACAATTGCGCCAATTTCTAGTTACCTTCGCTCAGCCGAATCCCTGTAGAAAGAACAGTTTGTGCAAAAACCCCCAAAAATTTATCCGATTCTTGGAGGACAAAACCAACTGGTTTGATTCAAGAAACACCTGCCAAACTCTCAACCTAGAAGATGAAGATCACACTTCCTAAATTCTGAACGTTATCACTTCGATCAATGGGCGACACAAACAAAGATGATTATGTGTGATTGTTTGTTTACACAATGAAGAAGATGAAGATGAAGAGAGAAATGACGTATATCTTTCACGTTTCTTGTTAGTGAAATGAAATGATGACCAAAACTATTTATATGAAAATAAAATGACCAACAAAAAATAATAACAGAAATAACAGAAAAGAAATTAAGTGAAAAATGCAGAGTTTTGAAGTCATGCGTCGACCTCCTAACTCCATGTGTCGACGCATAAACAAATATTTTTGTGTCCATTGAATTGTGCGCTTTCCCACAGGTTTTGGAGGTTAGCGCATGAAATTGGAGGTTAGCGCATGAACTGGGAGGGTCAGCGCATGAAGTGTGTTTTTTCAGGAAATTCAATTTTCTGAGCATTCTCACCAGACCAAGATCAGAAACACATACTAGACACAAATAAAACGATAGTGGACATTTATTTTTGGGAAAGACAAGATCCTATGCATCTAGACACATGAACAATAATGGTTAGACGCAATATGCCTGACTCGTGTAGTGATACCGCTCAAATTACAGTCTAGTTTCTTACATGTTTGTTGACATAATTAAAACAAGGTAAATAGAAGAATATCCCTCACATACTCCCCCTTTTTGATGATGGAAACACTTTCTTAGCTGTCCTGAGATTTGTAATTTGAGAGTGAGCAACATGAGAAAAGCTCCCCCTGTCTTTGACATTAGTTTAGTAAAATTTCTGCATTTGTTGTTATTCTTCTCCCCCTTTGACAACATCAAAAAGAAGAAAAGACGGTGGTCAAAATAAAACACTATAATACATAAAGGATCATCACAAATTTGTAACACACAGACATTAACAAACACTTAAATAAGGGAAAAACTTAAATGCAATACATTCAATCCGATAAAATTCAAACAAACGGAAGCAACATTCAAAGTTCAACAGCAGAGAGGAAAAACAAAACAGAAATGCAAGCACAAATGATATAAGATTCCCTAAACTCTATGGCCTTCTCCCCCTAAATGGATGACCTCTTCCCCTATAGTATTGGCTTGGTGGTGGAAGGTCCTCTAGATGTAGGTAGAGTTCAAGCAACGTGCTGTTTAGGTTTCCAAGACTATTTGCCAGGTTCTGGTTTTGTTGAGTCAAGTTGGCGTCCATCTGATTGAAACGATTCATAGCGGCGTTGGCAAAATTGTTGAAGTTAGTAATGTGAGATGAAACTTGATCAGACAGATTAGTGAACCGTTCTTGCTGAGCAGAGTAACGAGTATCTTGCAGAGCTTGAAATTCTTGATGCTGAAGAGTCAATTCGTTCAACCTAGCCAGAATTTCTTCAGAAGCCTGCAGATCATGCTGAGGCGGTGGAGTTGGAGGAGCAGAATTGTCAGGTTGCTGCCATTCATAGTCCTCACTATAGGTTGGAGGCACATAGGCGCTTCCAGACACAGTCCAGCAATTTTGTTGCCACTGACCCCAACCCTAATTTTCAGAGGTTTCTTCAGGTTGATAGCCCATCCATGCCTCATTGTCCTCTTCTTGCATAGCCACATTTTCTTGCATAACCACATCTTCATCATTAACAGCTTGATTTGCATTTCCTGGAATGCCCTCATCATCACTTCCTTCAAGGTGAACAGGTTCATCATGTTCAGGATGGGTGGATCTTGGTCGATAAATGAACTTGTTCTCACGTGAATGCCAAAAGTAACCCATCATGGAAAGGGTTTTGGCAAGAAATTATTGTTCAGCGGTAATATGAATGTGACAAATCTGCGGAACAGGAATATCAAAGTGATTCAAAATGTTTGCAATAGCAGATGCATAACCAAGTGCCGGAAATTTGCTGGAGCTGCGAGTAATGAACATCCTATAAGCGAAATAATAAGGCCAGTTAATTTTGATCTTATTCTTGAGGATATAGATGAGATGAACCTCTGCCTGCTCAACTCTTGAGTACCCTCCTTTCTTAGGCCTCAAGATGTGAGCAACAATCCACTGAAGAATACGGTCTTCAAATTTTAAATGACCGGTAGTGACACTTTTAGGAAATAATCCACTTGCCACAAAATCATCTGAATACGGTTCCCGCAACATTGAATTCAGAGCAGTTTTGAACTCATAGTCCTTAACAAAGGTTTTATCAGTAACCTTTGGGAGAGTGTCATCAATGTCCAATACAAACAATGTAGACCATACATTATTGGTCACTTTAAATTCTGCATTATTCATAGAGAATTTAAATTCAGCCCCATGAAATTTTCCCTTGATCCCACATTAGAACAACCGAGTCAAATCTTCACTATACTTATCATCACATTCCGTTGTGAAGATGATGTTCTGGTTGGTGCTGATTGTGAAGATGAGCCTCTTGTTCCCCTTCTACTAAGATTTCTTCTTGAAGCCATGGTTGAAGAAGAGTTGGAAGAAGATGATGACACTTGATTTTCGCAGAGAGTGAAGAGGAGAGATGTGTAGCCCTTAGAAAACCTTGTAGCAGTAATATAGATGATTTTCTCTTGGTGGGTGTTTGATTTTTAGGGTTTTGATGAGGATTGAATGGAGAATAATGGTTATTGATGAGGTTTAATGGAGGAAGATAAGGAGATATTGACCACAAAGTCTAATGAGATGACATGCAATAACCATAAATCAATGTGCAATGAGAATATGTAGGGAAAATAGACAATGCTAGGTTGGCGCACGCGTCCCAGTAAAGTAGGAAGTCTGGACGTTTGATTTATGCGTCGACCTATGAATCTGTGCGTCGGCGCATGATTCATGAATTTTCTGAAAAAGTTGAACATATGGTTATACGCTATCCCGAACATTTTTACTAGGTCAGCGCACAAATCATGCGTCGACGCATGAACATACAGAAGTGAAATTTTGTAATTTTTTCAAGTTCTAACAAGATAAATAGACATATGCACATACAGAACAAAACATCCACATGAACGATAAGTGCTCAAAATGCATTAAACATCAAGATTAGAGTAATTAATATAGCACAAAATATTGATAAACATCTATAAATCGGAACGATATTACCTTGATCATCATGACGATAAGATCCCTCACATATAGCTAAATATCACTTTGCATTGTTAGTTAAAAGAATAAACAAGCATATATATATATATATATATATATGTGGAGATCACTACTTTAAAGGATTATTAAGCACGATCCGAGATATCGAGAATGCCAAGTTCCCTATGGATGTGAAAGAAAGGCTCTGTAGCTAACGGTTTTGTGAAAATATCAGCAAGTTGATTTTTAGTGTCAACATGCTCAAAAATAACATCACCTTTCTCTACATGATCCCTAAGAAAATGATGGTGTATTTCGATATGCTTGGTGCGTGAATGTAATACGGGGTTCTTAGTTAGATTAATCGCACTAGTGTTATCGCACAAAATTGGAATACGTTCAAGTTTTAAGTTGAAATCAAGTAATTGTTGTTTAAGCCATAAGACTTGAGCACAATAACTACCGGCGGCAACGTATTCTGCCTCGGCTGTTGATAACGCAACGGAAACCTGTTTCTTGCTATGCCAACTCACCAAGGAATTTGCGAAAAAGTGACACGTGCCACTAGTACTTTTCCTATCCAACTTGCACCCGGCAAAGTCAGAATCGGAGTAGCCAACTAAGGAATAAACACTACCTTTGGAATACCATAACCCATACTTTGGAGTACCAGAGAGGTATCGAAGTATGCGCTTAACTGCCTTTAGGTGGGATTCCTTGGGATGTGCCTGATACCTCGCACACATGCATACACTAAACATTATATCGGGACGTGATGCGGTAAGATAAAGAAGAGACCCTATCATACCTCGATACTTCTTTACCTCAACATCCTTACCCTTTTCGCCACGATTAAGATTAGCACTTGTAGGCATAGGAGTGTTTATTGCTTTGCAGTTCAGCATATCAAAATGTTTTAGTAACTCAAGACAATATTTCGTTTGACTCACGAATTTGCCCTCTTCAAGTTGTTTAATTTGCAATCTGAGGAAATAGTTGAGCTCCCCCATCATGCTCATTTCAAACTCCCCTTGCATCAAACTAGAAAACTCCTTGACCAAGGTCATGTTAGTAGACCCAAATATGATATCGTCAATGTAAATTTGTACCAAAATTAAGTATTTTCGTTGACGTTTAATAAAGAGGGTTGTGTCAACCTTTCCTCTTGAATACCCTTGATCTAGTAGAAATTTGCTTAGACGTTCATACCAAGCCCTAGGGGCTTGTTTAAGTCTGTACAGAGCTCGTTTAAGTTTATAAACATGATCAGGATATTCGTGGGATTCAAAACCCGGAGGTTGGGTTACATATACCTCTTCATTTATGTATCCGTTAAGGAACACACTTTTAACATCCATTTGGAATAATTTAAAGTTCTTTGTGCAAGCATATCCAAGTAGAAGGCGTATGGCCTCGAGTCGAGCAACCGGCGCATAAGTTTCCTCATAGTCGATTCCTTCCTCTTGGTTATAGCCTTGCACTACAAGCCTAGCTTTGTTACGCATTATTACTCCATTTTCATCAAGTTTATTCCTAAACACCCATCGGGTGCCGATTACTCGATGATCTCGCGGAGGGGGGACAAGGTCCCAAACCTCATTTCTCCAGAATTTATTTAGTTCATCTTGCATTGATAGAAACCAATGCTCATCGAGTAATGCCTCCTTAGCGTTTATAGGTTCAACTTGGGAGACAAAAGCAGCGTAATAACAAAAGTTACTAAGTTTAGAGCGAGTATTTACTCCCTTAGAGGTATCACCGAGAATGTTGTCAATTGGATGGTCTTTTGAAGACTTCCAAGCTGGAGGAAGTTCATCTTTATCAGCATGATGATCATCCTCACTTTTCACTGGTTGGCAATCCTTTTCCTCCTCAATACGCACTGCTTCAGGTTGATCAATTTCCTTATCAGTGTCCTTGAGTATGTCTTCAGTAGGTACACCTGCACCATGAAAAGAACTACCTTCTCCGACATTTCTCGGATAAGACTCGTCAAAAGTAACATGAACTGACTCTTCAACTACGCGTAACCTCTTATTATAAATTCTATATGCTTTACTTGACTGAGAGTATCCAAGAAAAATACCCTCGTCGGCCTTGGCATCAAATTTACCAAGAGTCTCTTTCCCATTGTTTAACACAAAGCATTTGCAACCAAATACATGAAGGTGAGAGATGTTTGGCTTACGCCCTTTTAAAAGCTCATACAACGTCTTGTTTAGAATAGGTCGGATGAGCACCCTATTCAAAACATAACAAGCCGTACTTATGGCGTCGGCCCAAAAGTATTTTGGTAATCCACCATCATTGATCATAGTCCTTCCAAGTTCTTCCAAAACTGTATTTTTACGTTCCGCTACCCCATTTTGTTGAGGGGTACGTGGTGTGGAAAAATTATGATCAATTCCGTTGGAATCACAAAATGCTTCAAATAAATTATTTTCAGACTCACCCCCATGGTCACTTCTAATTGACCCAATGTTTGTGTTTAACTTGTTCTGAGATAACTTAGCAAATCGTTCAAAGGCCGAAAAGGTATCACTCTTATTTGCTAAGAAAATGGTCCAGCAAAACCTAGAAAAATCATCGACTATAACAAACCCATAATAGTTACCACCTAGACTTTTAACCCTAGATGGTCCAAAGAGGTCCATATGGACGAGCTCAAGGGGTCTCAGAGTTGAAACGATGTTTTTAGATTTGAATGAGATCCTTGTTTGCTTCCCCATTTGACACACATCACAAAGGTGATCCTTTGTGAATTTAATTTTCGGCAAACCGATGACTAGGTCTTTAGAGACAATTTTGTTAAGCAAATCAAAGTTGATGTGAGCCAACCGTCTATGCCACAACCATGAATCTTCATTCATAGCGACTAGACACTTGTCTCCATTCAACGATACCTCATTTAAGTCTAGCATATAGACGTTGTTCACCCTCAAGCCCTTAAACACATTCTTTTTGTCGCTATCTTCAACTATGCAACAATCCTTTGAAAAAGATACTTTATAATTCTTGTCACATAGTCGACTAATGCTTAAAAGGTTGTGTCTAAGGCCTTCCACAAGCAGCACATCAGAGATAGTAGTAGATGAGGGGTTACCTACACTACCTTTGCCGAGAATCTGTCCCTTATTGTTATCTCCGTAGGTAACAAACCCCTTTTTCTTCGCCACAAAGTCGATGAAAAGGGATATGTCCCCGATCATATGTCTCGAGCAGCCACTATCCAGAACCCATCTTCCTTTGGTGGTCTCAAGACTTTGTACCTACAAAAACAATCAAGGGATAGTAGGTACCCAATTCTCATTGGGTCCTTTAAGGTGAGTGAAACTAAGACCACACTTGGGCAACCATTGGTAGATGCCTTTCGGAACAAGAAACCTTCTGAAGCCACATTTTGCAATAGTATGACCAGGATTACAACAGTAAAGATAATTACGGTTCATTTGGAATTTACTTTTGCTATCACTATCTCGAATCACATAGGTATACTTTTGATATGGATTATTCATGCTCTTACGAAAATGTGATCGATCAATAGCAAACGTAACTTTTGGCTTAAGAGCCTTGTCCAATTTGGCCTTGAGGGTTCTCACCTCTCGTTGCCAAATATGACAAGTGTCACAGCCCCAATTGAGCCAAGAGGTAGGATACTTTTCAACCTTGGCTTTTGATGTGTCCACTATAGAGTTTTTGAGAGCTTCCAATTCCTTTTCGTAATAGGAAACCTTCTTCTCCAAATACGTGAAAATCCTTTTATTTGAGGCTAAACATTGAAATGCTTCCTTAGTCTCATAGTGTAACATGTCAAAAGCCTTTCGTAACTCTAAATGCGACATAGTATTAACATGATCATATGTAGAATGCTTTACCTCTCTTGCTTTGTTGTGGCGTGCCATAAGACAAAAGTTAACGGATTCACTTTCGTCACTTGAGGAATCATCTTTCTCTGACTCACTATCGCTTTCCCAAGCGATGTATGCTCGTCGAGACTTGTTGGACTTTTTGTTTGAGCGACTCTTGTCATTACCTTATCTTTTTCTTTCTTTAGAGATGGACAATCCGGCTTGTAGTGCCCGGATTTTCCACAGTTGTAGCACGTCCCTTTTACCTTGCCATTTTTATTTCCTTCGCTTCTAGATTGCTTCCTAAACTTGACCAGATTTCTATACGAGTGTTGAATATCGTTCTTACGAACATATCTATTATATCGCTTCACAAATAAGCCCATATCATCACCAGATTCTTCATCTTTGTCATTATTGGTTTCATCATCACTTAGCTCTTGATGTGTGGACTTTGAACAAGAAGGCTTAAGAGCTATCGACTTCTTCTCCGTATCTTTTGCCTTCTCTTTCTTGATACTCTTTTCATGTTTATCCAAGCTAATGAGCACTTGCTCATGCTCATCGAGTTTACCAAATAGTTTTGTGAGGTCTAGTGTAGCAAGATCATTGGCCTCTTTGATAGCGGTGACCTTCGGTTGCCATTCCCTGTTAAGACACCTCAGAATTTTGTTAGTAGAAACCTCATTTGGAATTGGTTTACCAAGAACATGCAATTTGTTGATAATGTGAGTAAATTGATTTTGCATATCCGCAATGGTTTCCCCTTGCTTCATGTAAAACAAATCAAACTCTTGCGTTAGTGTATTAATACGAGCCATCTTAACATCATTAGTGCCTTCGTGGGCTACTTGTAAAGCATCCCACATGGCTTTGGCCGTTTCACAATGGGAGACTCGATAATACTCATCAACTCCCAAGGAGGAGATAATCATATTACGAGCCTTCCAATCATAGCTGTACTTTTTCTCGTCCTCCTCAGTCCATTGAGCTTCGGGTTTAGGAACGACAACGCCTTCCGCGTTAGTCATAGTAATTTCCATGGTACCGTTTAAAATAACGTTCCAAACCTTCCGATCTATGGAATTAATATGGACGCGCATACAATCCTTCCAGTAGCTGTAGTTTTCACCTGTAAAAACTGGAGCTCAATTATAAGCCCCCTTAGGTTCATTCGCCATGATCCAAGAAGTTTTACCGAAGCCCCAGAATTAACCGGAGCTCGTGATACCACTTGTTAGACAATGGCTATGGATCTAGAAGGGGGGGTTGAATAGATCCCTTAAGTTTTACACGCAAATGGTTTACAAAATTTCTTTAAAAAAATTATTTAACGGAAGCTACCACTGGATAGAACGTTTACAACGAACCTTCTACCAAAAGGATCGGATATGCGCGAATATATCACGGATGAGTATGGAAGAGAAAAATTCAGTTTTGAATACTACACTTAATAACGCAGTCAACAAAATATCCAATGCGTGATGTTTATTCCAATCCAATGAGGTAAAGTGATAAGCAATTAAAGGCAACGAGTTCTAATTTTGCTTTGAAACAAATTATCAAACACCTAGTGTGCGTAAACACACTAAGTGCAGAATTTCTATGGAGGGTAATGTAAAGCTGCTCCAAGATACAATTCAAGGAATTGTATCAATTTAACAAAACAGTTTATCAGCTTACAATTACTCTACGACCGAAATTTCGATGACTTGTGAATTCACAAATTCGAACGAACTGAATTGTAAAAGAGTTAAGGAGAGAGAGAACAAATGCAGTTTGATTAGGCAGTTCCCCAATTGTCCTCGCTTTGGGTACGTCTGCCCCCAACTCCACAAATGGAATTGAGATATATATATATATATATATATATATATATATATATATATATATATATATAGTTGTTGCAAATTGTTTATTACAAGAGAAAATTATGAACATCCAAACCCTCGAACATCTTCGATCGTTGATGCAGAATTTTCTCTTCCCTTGATTTGAGATGAATCAAGTCCTTCGAATATGGTTGATCTAATTACCGTCCCATGCTACTAAACCGAAAGAAACCACCGTTCTTCAGTTACCTTCACTCGGTCAATTGCGATCTACCAAGAATTCGAACCCAAACCTCCCTTCTACGATCCTCTGATTACAGCTACTAAACCGAACAATTACGCCAATTTCCGGTTACCTTTGCCCAGTCAAATCCCTGTAGAAAGAACAGTTTATGCAAAAACCCCCAAAAATCTATCTGATTCTTGGAGGACAAAACCAACTGGTTTGATTCAAGAAACACCTGCCAAACTCTCAACCCAGAAGATGAAGATCACACTTCCTAAATTCTGAACGTTATCACTTCGATCAATGGGCGACACAAACAAAGATATTATGTGTGATTTTTTGTTTACACAATGAAGAAGATGAAGATGGAGAGAGAAATGACATATATCTTTCACGTTTCTTGGTAGTGAAATGAAATGATGACCAAAACTACTTATATGAAAATAAAATGACCAACAAAAAATAATAACAGAAATAACAAAAAAGAAATTAAGTGAAAAATGCAGAGTTTTGAAGTCATGCGTCGATGCATAAACAAATATTTTTGTGTCCATTGAATTGTGCGCTTTCCCGCAGGTTTTGGAGGTTAGCGAATGAAATTGGAGGTTAGCGCATGAACTGGGAGGGTCAGCGCATGAAGTGCATTTTTTCAGGAAATTCAATTTTCTGAGCATTTTCACCAGACCAAGATCAGAAACACATACTAGACACAAATAAAACGATAGTGGACATTTATTTTTGGGAAAGACAAGATCCTATGCATCTAGACACATGAACAATAATGGTTAGACGCAATATGCCCGACACGTGTAGTGATACCGCTCAAATTATAGTCTAGTTTCTTACATGTTTGTTGACATTATTAAAACAAGGTAAATAGAAGAATATCCCTCACATAATTGCTATCTTGAACGAATGGTGCTTCTTCGTCCCCAGTAGTGGCCGAGTATCCAGTCGTGTTCATCCACTAGTCTGTATGTCCCGTCAGTTTTGTCAGCATATACATACATACATCATGCATTATTGATTTACATTCATATTAATATTGCATCACTATCAATCTAGTCGGTCTTACCCCCTGGTGATAAAAGTCCTCTCAATCGAGTTGTTAGTTGTTTTCTCATCAGGAAACACCTCATTTGAGCGATCTCTCCTCTAGTTCATTTCTGGGATGGAGAAGGCCCTTGACCACTTTGATAACTTGAACCTCCGAAAAACAAGAAAACTCTCGACAAATGTCACTCTTCTCCATTGAAGATGATATCTTTGCTTTCCCGGATTAAGGAAAATCCCAGAGAGAGCCTCGCAACTAAAGACTCTCAGCAACACAGTGGTTCTTCTCTCCAAAAAATCAATATTAATGAAGTCATCAGCACCTCGAAATTGGGGTACATTGTATGGCATTTCTCTGAGAAGGTCTCAAAGAAAAGTATGATGTAGTATCCCCAAGCAGAAAGCAGTCTCTCAAGAGACTCGTTTTTCCCCAGTAGAGTCGACAAATGGCGTCTCCAATAGAGAAGTTTGTACACCTCTACAGCTCGGACGAATGGGTGTCCCCAGCAAGTTTGACCTCAAAAGTTTTCCATCAAATGGCATCTCCCCAGTATAGCTCGGTGAGAAGTTTGATGAAAACCGCTACAAATAGCATCCCTTGTCAAGGAAGGAACTTGACAAGAAGAAACTGAGACCAGTTCCTTGGCTGAAGACCAGGATCGAGGGGAAGTTTATTTCAAGAAACTAAGACCAGTTCCTTGGTAGGAAACCAGGATCGAGGGGAAGTTTATATCAGAAACTCAGACCAGTTCCTTGGTAGGAAACCAGGATCGAGGGGAAGTTTATATCAGAAACTGAGACCAATTCCTTGGTGGGAAACCAGGATCGAGGGGAAGTTAATATCATAAACTGAGACCAGTTCCTTGGTAGGAAACCAGGATCGAGGGGAAGTTTACATTAGAAACTGAGACCAGTTCCCTGGCTGAAGACCAGAATCGAGGGGAAGTTTTTACCTTTTCTAAGAATTATTGCTTAGCAAAAGAAGATGAATGCATAAACTACCATTCATAATCACTGTCAAAATTTCGGGTATTCTGATATTTAATCATCTTGCACCCCGAATGCCCGAATACCATCGCCATTCACACCTTCGGGTCCAAGAAGATTAAATAGGGGCATCTGTCATACCCCAAATTTTGACCACTAAGATTTCCCAGCATTGTTCAAATCATCATCACAATATGGATGTACCTTCATGCCTCATCAATCTCCTCACAGATGGGTGAGCATTCACTACAGCTAAGAATTAGGGTTTCAAGCCCTCTCAGAGCTCTTAGACAAAGGATCAATCAAGGAATGACATGATCTTCAACTTGTCTAACCTCTTAAACGTCCATAAAGGATCAAGAGGACTCCCACATCAAGACTCAAGCACAAATTTGCAACATTCCAAGTGGATCAAGCCTCAAGATCGCCAGTGTCACCAAATTAGGGTTTTGGTCGACTGAGGCCTCCAGATGAAACTTTTCCTCTGGGCATGAGCCAATGCTTCAAATCATAACCCAAGATACTCTAAGGGACCTCATAAACCCAATCATCAAGTCAATTTGAAATCAGGGGATGCATTCACGGAAAATCAGGAATTAGGGTTTCTTGACCTAATTCACCCCTAAGTTGACTTTTGGGACAAAACATGAGCCAAGACCTCAAGAAATGTTTTGAGGGTCTCTAATAAACCACATTGATCCATTTGCAACAATGGATTAATCCAAGAATCTTGACTCACAAGTTTCATTTTCATCAGGACCACAATTAGGGTTTTGAGGAAAAAGTCAACTGTACCTTTGACTTTTGACCTGGACATGCTCCCAAACCTTGGGACATGACTCAATACACCCTATAACACTTATGGAACATGTCCATCAAGTTTGATTTAGGTCAAGGACTTGATTTCACAAAGGATCGCACAGTTTATAATTCATCTGATAAAAAGTCAACTGTGCACAAAAGTCAAGTTTGACTTTTTGAGATTTTTCACAATTATGGTTCCTCAGCCCTAAAATAATGTTAATATGTGATTTGAATCATCATTCATCAAGGAAAATCAAAGAAAGTGGGATAACTTGTAAAAGGGGTAACCATAAAAACTTAGAATTTTTCTAAGTTATGGAACAAAGTGGCTAGGGTACCAACTTCCAAGGATCATAACTTGAGATCCAAGCAACCACTTTGGATGGCCCAAAGCTAGATTTGTAGCTCTCATTGCATACTTCAAAAGTGTCAACTACACCTCATTCCAATTCCTCATAGATTTCAAGTTATGATTGGATCAAAATCACTAAAAACATGAAAATGCATCTTTTTCCAACACTTAGAAAATTTTTGCTTAAGGCAGATTTCAAGTGAAACACCAAAACTTGGAGGGCTGTTTCACATAGTTTTAGGCTGAATCAATTCAAGATGTAAACATCAAAGTTGTTGTCCATATTGCCTATAATCCAAGGAACTTATGGGCATGAAACAACTCAGCTTGAGCCAAGAGTAATGGCTGCTGCAAAACACCATGGCAAGGCTGTCATGAAAAAACCAGTTTGCATGTTTTCTTGCTTTACACGATTTCTGAGTCAAAGCCAAGGACCATTATGCCAAGTTCATCCAATCTGATCACAATGCATCTGATCCAACCAACAAACTTGGACTGAAATGCCAAGAGCTTGTCCTTGAGAATTGATGAGTTTTTGGCATATATTCCTTGAATTCAAAGCGAATTAATATGGAATAATGCACTTTCAAGATTCTCACTCTCCTCAGTCAAGTTCTCTGATTAAACAACAATTAAAATGACTGAGGAATGTGGAATCAGTCAATACATAGCTGATCTATTTGGGGCAGCTGTTACACCTAGTGCAAGAGGCATTTATGCCAAGCCAAGACCATTGAACCATGGCCTTATCCTCTGAGCTTTAAGAGAATCACTTCAACACAACTCCTCCACTATAAATAGAGGTCCTAACCGATCATTCAAATCACCCAAAGCATCCTTCAACATTGCTTTCTCTCATTCTCTCCTTAAGTGCCAAATTTCTTTGTTCTTGAGCAAGTGCTATCGGGTTTTGAGTTGCAGAGCCAAGCAACTCAAACCATCACTTCTAACACATCACATATGATGCATAGAAGCTGTCCAAACACCTAAACCACTTCTGAAACACCTGAATCAAAATCTCAATCTTCAACCTAGCCATTATGCAGTTGGGATACCACAACTTGATCCAAAGATTTTCAAAGTGTTCTAAGGCTTGCAATCCACTCCATAACATCCATTGAAGCTGTAGAGGTCATCAAATTACTTCTGGAACACACTTTGTGCAGAGTTCCAATTCTTCTTGCAGCAAGGTAAGCCTCAAACACTCATAACATGATCCATGCATATTTCCTCGCATGATACTTTTGCCAATTGCTTATCATCATATGTTGAGTGTTTCCCCTAAAAAAATTTGACCGTAACACTCACAAACATGTCTGCACGATTGCTTTTGCAAAATTAGGGTTCATACACTCATGTTGATGTAACTTGCTACACAGTGAAAATAAATGAAATCAAATATTGCCATCATATTCCTTGTTAAAAAATGCATGAATTTGGTGTTTTGAATCGTGTCAAATGGTTGAGAAACGAGTGAGATAGAGAGCTTCACGCATCTGGCCCAAGGAAGAAGATGGCCATGGCGCCATTCTTCAGGTTTTCAAACCAAGTTCTCTATATATTTTTCATTTGCCATATGTTTAATGAATTGGCATTGCGCCCTAGTGGTTGATCAGCTGGTTTGTGAGTATTGGCAAGCGAGAGGTCTGGGGTTCGAATCCCCCTCGCCCCAGACCTCTTTTTTATCACTTATTCCATTTTTATTATTTTTCATATTATTTTTTAAATGATTTGGAAAATTAATAACTCTCTCAATTTTAATTATTTTTTATTGATTCTTTTTGCAAAAAATTACAAAAATGTTGAAATATTTTATTCCACAAAAAAATCATATTTATATTATTTATTTAATATAGTTGGTATTTTTGTAAATAAATTCATTTTTATTGTTTTTAAACCTTTTAAAAATGAATATTCATCTTGAAAATATAATCAAATGAGTCCTAAATCATCTTGTGATTAAAACCTCATTTTTCAAACCTTAACCAAAAATCACAAGTAGTTTATTTAGAATCATTTGGTATTTTTGTCATTTTATTCATTTTTATTAAAATGATTACTTTTAAAAGAAAATGAAATTAGGGTTTCTTTGATTTTCACCCTAACAAATCTTCTTCAAACTCTTTGGGCCTCTAATAGAGTGTAAGACCCAACCCCTTTTTGTAAATAAACATTTTTGGGCCTCACATATTGTATAAGTCCCTCTATATATTTTCAAAACAACGGCGCGATCGTCGCATTTTCAAAAACATTTTTGGGCCTCTCCCTGAGTTGTAAGCCCCATCTCCTGTACAAAAATAAACTTTGGGCCTCTAATAGAGTGTAAGACCTAACCCCCTTTTAACCAAAATCATTTGGGGCCTCAGATATTGTATAAGTCCCTCTGCGTTAAAAGAAAAGTTCGGCGCGATCGTCGCCTTTTTAACAGAATCCCTGGGCTTCTCCTTGAGCTATAAGACCCATCTTTATTAATTTTCCTTTTGGGCCTCTAATAGAGTGTAAGACCCAACCCCTTTGTAAATAAACATTTTTGGTCCTCACATATTGTATAAGTCCCTCTGTATATTTTCAAAACAACGGCGCGATCTTCGCCTTTTCAAAATCATCCGGGCATCTCCCTGAGTTGTAAGCCCCATCTCCTATACAAAAATAAACTTTGGGCCTCTAATAGAGTGTAAGACCCAATCCCCTTTTTTGTAAATAAACCATTTTTAGGCCTCAGTGTATTGTATAAGTCCCGATACAGTTTTAGAAACTCCGACGAGATCGTCGTTTTCAAACTATTTTCAATTGGGCCAACCCTTGTGTTGTAAGTCCCATTTCTTTTCTTTAAATAACCTTTGGGCTTCTCTTTGAGTTATAAGTCCCATCCCTTTGTACAGAAAACTTTTTGGGCCTCAGTCGTCGTATAAGTCTCGATACGATATTCAAAACAACAGTATAATTACTGTTCAAACCTTGGGCCTCTTCTTGAGTATAAGCCCCAACAAAATTTTCACATACAACTCCCTTTTGATTAAGGTTCAAATATACAGTTGTTATCAAAACTTTCTTTAATTTCTCTGAACAACTAACAATACAGCATGGAAGCTCGCTCACCTGTAAGTTTTAACAGCTTTCATTTACTCGCTTTAATATATATAACTGTATTGTGGGAAGCTGCGCATGGTTAGTCTTATTTCATTCTTTTAAATATATGTCAAATATATATATAACTGTATTGTGGGAAGTTGCGCATGGTTAGTCTTCTTTCATACCTTTTTAAATACTTGTCATATATCAACTGTATATATACTAGTATAGTTATTTAGAGTTTTCCCCGGCAACTAGGTCTAGAACTAGGTAAAGCCATGTTGGTCACTCTTAAATACAAACAAAACTAGTCCCCCCATAGGATTTCCAGATACAGTCTTCCTTTCTCTTGTGGTTAAACACTATGGAACAAAGAGAAAGGCAGTATTCTCGGTGAACCTTTTCTCAGGCTGTCACCTGTAGAAATTGTCAAAGAAATTCTACTCCCCAGAGTTGATCTATTCTCTGTGAATAGCATCTCCTGAGTTTCTTCAAATCACAGAACTTTCACTAAATAATCTATTCTCGGTGAATAGCATTTCTTGAACTTTTCTCGGTTTGGGACCCACAGGCTTCCTAAAAGTATCCCCGCCTCCTCTTGGGCTTTGTACAAGGACCCTTCGGCTTCTTAGAAGTTCTTATGCCTTCTCTTGGGCTTAATACAAGGACCCTGATGACCTCTTAAAGGTATAAGACATAACTTAGTCATCCTTTGCTAGAGCAGTCTTTCCAGTGTCAAAACATCAAACCATTTAGGGTTGATTCTCATCCCTTAAAAACACCTTGCCTCCTCTTGGAGGCATCATACAAAAGATAAAACTCTTCCACACCAGTAGACTTGGACAGTCTAAATCCCCTTGAGTCTCAAATACATTCTCAAGTTCCTTACAACTATAGGAAGAAACCCCGGGCATTCTGGATCGATCTCCAGTAGAAACCCAGCCTCTCTCATGAGAGTTCCCCGACCAGGGTCAGCTTGTCCCAAATCAGAACCTCAAGGTCTCTGATATCTCAACTCTTCTATAATCCTCAGTAAGAGTTGATTCCCCATTTAGACCTGCCTGGGGATCTCAATTATCCCCGGCAAAAGATAGCCTTCTCTTAGGATTTGTATAAGGATCTTTCCTCAGCAGAAAACTAGCCTCCTCTTAGGCTTTGTATAATAATCCTTCCTCAGCAAAGTCAGCCTCCTCTTGGGCTTTGTACAAATGATTCTCCCTAGTGGAGCTAACCTTTTCAGACTCTCTTGTTGAGTCAATCACTTTTCAAACTCTCTTGTTGAGTCAATCACTTTTTAGACTCTCTTGTTGAGTCAACCACCTTTCCAGACTCTCTTGTTGAGTTAATCACTTTTTAAACTCTCTTGTTGAGTCAATCACCTTTTCGGACTCTCTTGTTGAGTCAACCTTTTTTAGCCTAAATCTTGGGCTTTGTACAAGACAGATAAAATCACTCTCTTGTTGAGTCAAACCCCTTTAGCCTCAATCTTGGGCTTTGTACAAGACATAAATTTCCCTCTCTTGAGCTTGGGACAGATATCTTCCCTAGCAGAGTCATTTCCTCCCAGTCTTCTTCTAGGCTTTGAGGAATGATTTTCCCCAAGAAGAGTCAAACCCATTTCAAGCCTCCTCTTAGGCTCTGTATAATGATTTTCCCAGTAAGGCCAGCCTCAAATCTTGGGCTTTGTACAAGACACCTACAAACCCTCCCCAGTAGAGTCAAAATCCCTTTTAGCCTCAATCTTGGGCTTTGTACAAGACAGATAAAACACTCTCTTATTGAGTCAGTCACTTCTAGCCTCCTCTTAGGCTTTGTATAAAGAAATCCCCTAGTCGAGTTAATTAACCTTTTACCATCAACCTTGTGCTTTGATCAAGGCACAAAAAAATCAACAACCCTTCTTTAGAGATGACAAATTCTCTCTCAGCCGTAACTTTTTTAGCTTCAATCTTGGGCTTTGAACAAGACACAAATACCCTTTTAGCTTTAATCTTGGGCTTTGAACAAGACACCAAAACCTCATTTTCCTCCCTTAGATTAGGAGGAACTATGATTACTCTGATTTCCCTATTTCGTTTAAATGGGAATACGTAGGCATAAGATTGCGAAATCTTAGCGAGCATACTAAACAAAAACTCTAGGTCCAATACATTCACACATCAATCAAACTTAGGTCCAGTACCTTCATACCTCAGTCAAAGACTTTGGGTTTCATACCTTAGTCATCCTTCATCCCCATTTTCCACAGAAAACATCAACTTACTCTCTCATATTTCCCAAGAAACTTCCCCAACCCATTACCAGATAAACACCATCAATTACAAAAAGAAACCCTAAAGATAATATCTTGTGGATAATCACATATAGGATGGGTAATTGACAACTCCCCATTGTATAACCTGACCCCGGACCCCCCAATCTCTTTAAAGCGTTTGTTCAGTTAAACATTCACTTGCAAGGTTAGTTTTAGATAGCTTCCCTTTCCTTTTCAGCTTCATGGGATAAATAAGAAATTAGAAAGTAGCACCCTTTCTCCTCGAGGAGGAAAACCCAAACTTCAGCGATAAGGTGGCCGCGTCACCGACAAAAATCGCTCGCTACAGAAAGGAGCGAGCAAATTTCTTCCGTCCTCCTGACTTTCTATAGCATGTTGCTCTAATATTTCAATCAGAGCATCCTTCTCCTTTAGTAGTTCCTGAATCTTGGTACATTCCAAATTGAGGATCTGGTACTTGTTCTTCCAAGAGCTCTTTTCACGTTGAACTTTATTGATTCCTCCTTTAGTTCCAATGAGGGGTACGTTGGGGAAATTTCCACATCTGTCGATAATCTCTATCCCCTCGTAAATCTGGTTGTACCAGTCTATGTCAGAATTAGTAAGAGACATAATTCTCAGTGACCAACGTAGATAACTCTTGTGATCCCAAAAAATAGTAGGCTTGGGCAAATGAGAAATGAACCATTTGTAGAGTAAAGGTACGCAGCATGTGATCATTCCTCTGCTGTACAAATTCCTTAAATGTACAGAATGATAAGCATCGGCGAGCAAGGTTGGTACGGGGTTTCCTATTAGGAATATCTTAACAACATTGGTATCGACGAAGTTGTCAATGTTGGGAAAGAGGAATAACCTATATATGAGCAGAACAAAGACGTCTTCGAAGGCAGTTATATTTCCTATACTAGCAAAATATAGAGCTTTCTCCATCAAGAATTTAGCCGGTAAACCCTGGATTCCTCCTTTAATGGTTATGTGAGTCCTAACTTCTGACTCGTCCAAAGAGATTTCTTTTGCAATGGCCTGATCCTTTGGAATTTCTTCCAGTCCGGAAAATGGTGTTTGATTAGTGATAGGTAAATCAATCAGGTATGAGTACTCTTCCGGTGTTGGTGCAAGTTGGTAATCCGGGAAAGTGAAGCAGTGGCAAACCAGATCGTAGAACTGTACCAGTGTAGACAGGATTCCTTCAACCATGTTGACCCATAACATAGACAACAGTCCTCCGTGCTTAGCTCTGAAAGCCTTGGGATTGGTAATCATCCTTCCCAACTTCCTTAAGTCTTCTAGTTTCGGAGCCTTGAAGGTGTACTTGTGCATTTTTCTTCTACCGAAATCCATAACGCAACCTCCAATATTTGCAATTATTGTTTTAGTTCTTTCGAGAAAACAAGATTTTTTCTTGTTTGAAAAGAGTTTTTTAATGAATGCATAAATGAAGCACACAAAAACATTTAAAAACATGGGTTCAAGGGTTCAACATCACGAGCATGGAGTCATGGCTCTACCCATCCCCAAAGGTTGTACTATTTTGGTCAATTTTTGTACTTGTAAAACGGGTTCTAAAAGGTTCCCAAAGTCATTGACCCCTCCTAGGGATATCAACAGCAAGCTGATTCACTCGAGCGAGCTGTAATATCCTAGGATGAATCTCATTTGAGTGTAGTATCGCGTATCAAATATTCCCGATAGTCACCGCACTACCAAATGGCCATATGGTTAAATGTCTACTAAATCCTCAGGGTCATGGGTACCGCACTGGGATAGACGATGCTTTCAAGACAATCGGTCGTTCAACATAGATATTTTCGCACGAGTACCTCGACTGATTCGGTGGACTGCCAAGTTAGCTTGGTCGGGATTCACTTCCTATAAGCGTTTCCCGGATATGCCACCACTTATCTTAATGTTCTCTCAAACTTTCCACATGCGTATTAATCGCATTCCCAGTTAATAGAAATTTAAAGACGGGTATCAAGTAGTATAACAGTAAATGATATATATTATATAGTAGAAAGTATAGAAAATCCCAAAAAGCCTAGACCTCTTAGGAACTCTAATCCTAGGATTCCCCAGCAGAGTCGCCATTTTTCTGTAGCGTGCGATTTTTGTCGGTGACGCGACCACCTTACCGCAATGGTTGGAATTGGGTGCTACTTTCTGATTTCTTATTTATCCTATGAAGCTTGAAAGGAAAGGGAAGCTATCTAAAACTAACCTTGCACACAAATGCTTTTTTAACAAATGCTAAGAGATTGGGGGTCCGGGGTCAGGTTATACAAAGGGAAGTTGTCAATTACCCAGTGTATATATGGTTATCCATAGACCTTTTATGGCATGTTTTTTTATAATTTCTGGTGTTTATCTGTTATGGGTTGGGAAGTTTCTCCTTTGGGAGTGTTGAGAAGATTTTTTTGTTGTTTTTGGGTTTTTCATTGTTTGTGGGAAGATACTGGACCTAAAGTTTTTGATTTGTGTGCTCGCTAAGATTTTGCAATCTTATGCCTACGTATTCCCATAAAGATAACAGGGAAATTAGAGCAATCGTAGTTCCTCCTATTCTATGGGAGGAAAGATGTTTGGTGTCTTGTTCAAAGCCCAAGATTGAAGATGTTTGAGTATTTGTGTCTTGTTCAAAGCCCAAGATTGAAGCTAAAGGTTTGACTGAGAGAGAATTTATCATCTCTAATGGGAGATATTTCACCTATTTATCACAGTTATTGAAGGATTGGTTATAAAGGGGAATTACTTTAACTGGAATGTATGGAATCCAGTAATGCCATAATTTCCTTTATAAGAGGATTGTTCTGAAGGAAGAAACTTTAACTCAGTGTAGAGCAATGCCATTTTTCCTTAGGAACCTTCCATCCTAAGAGAGGGACATTGGCTTGGATGTAAATAATCCAGAGGCTTGCCACTTACAGCAATTAGAGGAAGTTTTACCAAGATAAAAGAAGGACCAAAGCTTGGATTTTTGAATCAACAAGTGTGCCACTTACAACAGTTATTTGGAATTTGGATTTGTTTGATTATTTGTTTGATGTGTGATATACAGAGAAATGTCTTCCTACAGAGAGAACTCTTGATTTCCTCTGAGGGGATGATGTGTTTTATGTATGCCTTGTTCAAAGCCCAAGGTTGAAGCTAAAAGGTTGACTTTACTAGGGGAGTTTTATATCTGTCTTATACAAAGCCCAAGATTGAGGCTGAAAAGAGATTGACTCTTCTGGGGAATGTTTTGTCTGTCTTGTACAAAGCCCAAGATTGAGGCAAAAAAAGAGATTGACTCCACTGGACAGGTTTTATATGTCTTGTACAAAGCCCAAGATTGAGACTGACTCTACTGAGGATTAGTCATTATATAAAGCCTAAAAGGAGGCTTGCTTCTGCTGAGGATTATTGAAGTCTAGAGACATGTCTAATATGTATTGGGGAATCAACTCTTACTGGGGATTTGAAGAAGAGTTGAAATATCAGATGCCTTGAGGTTTTGATTCTGTTAGGGTTTTACTGATGGTAAAGGTTTAAAATTGAGTATGAAAACCTGTGGAGATTTTAACTCTGCTGGGGATTAGTGTGTTGATGAAATGATCAGGGTTTTTTTTTCTGTGCTTGAGGGTTTCTTTGAGATCCAAGAGGAGATGAGACTTTCCAAGTCTACTGGTATGAAGAGGTTAACTCTTAGCTAGAGGATGATCTTTGTATGATGCCCAAGAGGAGGCTGAGACTGTCCAAGTCTCTCAAGAAGTGGTAGGCTCTAGTTATAAAGAGAGATCTTTGTATGATGCCCAAGAGGAGGCTTAGGTTTTTAAGGGATAAAGATCAACCCTAAAATGGTCAGAGGTTCTGGAATTCTGACTCTCCGGAGGATTGAACTAGTAAAGATGACTAATTTATGTCCTATACCTGTAGGAGGCTTTTGGGTCCTTGTACTAAGCCCAAGAGGAGGCTGAGAACTTCTAAGAAGCCTGTGGGTCCTTGTACAAATCCCAAAAGGAGGCTGGGGATGCTTTTAGGAAACCTGTGGGTCCAAGCCTAAGAAAAGTTCAAGAAAGGTTTCACCGGGAATAAGTCCTTTCTTTGCATAACAGCTCTAGGGATTGAAGAAATTCAAAAGAGGTTTCACCGGGAATTAATCCTCTTTGGGGAATTGAATTTCTTGTACACATATTTCTAAGTTGTGACATTCTTGAGAAAAGTTTCACCAAGAATAGTGCATTTCTCTGTTCCATATTGTATAAGCCCAATAGGAGGCAAGACTGTATCTGGAATTTCTTATGGGGAACTAGTTTTGACTGTGTTAAAAGAGTAACCATTGGTTTGATCTAAAACTAGGCCTAATTGCTGGGGAAAACTCTAAGCAAGTATTTACAAGCATATATATTTACAGATGAAATATATAAACAAGTATGTATTGAAGAGATAGTGGAACTAACAGTTGTGCAAGCCCAAGCATAGTAACTATAGCTGTGTGGTTAGTTATTCAAGAAATTGAAGAAAGTTTTGATAACAACTTGGAATTTGAATTTGAATCAAAGATGGAATTTGTTTTAAAAAGAAGTTTGGGGCTTATACTCAAGGAGAGGCCCAGATGATCTCTTTTGGAAAGACGATAATCGCGTCGTAGTTTTGAAAACCACAGAGGGACTTATACAATGACCGAGGCCCAAATTATTGTATTTTTACAAAGAGGATGGGTCTTACACTCTAATAGAGGCCCAAAAGTTTATTTTTATACAAGAGACGAGACTTATAGCTCATGGAGATGCCCAAATGAAAATTATTTGATAACGGCGATCGCGCCGAGATTTTAAAATCGTATCGGGACTTATACAATGACTAGGGCCCAAAAAAGGTTTATTTACAAAGGGATGGGACTTACACTCTACCAAGAGGCCCAAAAGTGTTTTGAATAATGTTTGTGAGGGTGAAAACAATAAAAACCCTAATTTGATTTAAAATTTGATTTTAATTTGAATAAAAATTATCAAACATGTGTAAAAAACAAGTTGTGACCTTGGATTAATGTTTGAAAAATCTTGGTTTATCCATAGAATGATTGAAAATCATTTGAATTTGAAAAATCAAGAGAAAGAAATATTTTTAAATGCTTAAAAAAACAAACAAAAATAAATTCTTTACAAAAATATTAAATATATAAAATAAATAATATTTTTGTGAAATTTTTGTAGAATAAAATATTTTAACATTTTTTATGATTTTTGAAAAAAAGAATTAATTCAAAAACATTAAAAATGAAAGAGAAATTAATTTTTGAAATCATTTAAGGAATTATGAAAAAAAAGTGAAGAAATTAAGTGGTAAAAAAAAGAGATGGCCCTCCCAAGGTTTGAACCCACGCCCTTGGGGTGGAGGGTTCAAAATTTACCAACTGAGCTAGGTGCGTGTGGTGATAGAGAATGGGAGGGAGTGAGTAATATGTGAAAAATCCTTTTGAAAATAGTTAAAAAAATAAAATCAAAAGGTCTTGGGCGAGGGGGATTCGAACCCCAGACCTTTCGCTCGCTACACACAAAAAACCAGCTGATCAACCACTGTGGCGCATAGCTAATTCAAATATATAGTGGCAATGAAATAATATATAGTAAGTTTGGTTTTGAAAACCTAAAAATGGCGCCATGGCCATCTTCTTCCTTGGACCATCATCAGAGTTGCAAAAGCAACTCTATCTCCTTCGCTTCTCAACCATTTTGGAAGATGTAAAAATGAAACTCGTTCGTTTTTTAATAAGGAAATGAATGGTTATTTTCAATTTTATTTATTTTAAGTGCATCAAGAGATACCATGCTATAATCAGACGAACCCTAAAAAATGAAAAAACTACATGAAATCTTATACACGCAAGATAAATAGCAATTGATTGAGGGTTATCAATCTATGAACATCCAGAAACACATTGGTAACTTGAAAACATGTTCATGATCCATGCATTATAGAGTTTGAAAGTTGAAGGCTTACCTCTGCAAGAAGGAATCGAATTCTGTGGTAGAGGTGTTATAGAAGTGAAACAATGATCTGGATAGCTTCCTTAGGCCTCAAGGATTGTGTTACAATGATTATAATGGATTGAAGCCTCCTGAATTGAGTAGCTCGAATTCAATTGCAGCTTGTTGTGTATTTTGAGCAAATGGTGTATGACTTAGTGATCCTGGAGTTACAGATGGAATATAAGTGTTTAGATCACTTCCACATAGTGTATGTGAAGTGTTTGAATGCTTGGTTTGGACAGAATTGCTATGATTTGAGAATTCCAAACTTTCACTCTTTAAGGACTTAGAATTTGGCAAGAAAGAGGATTTGTTAGAAAACAAGCATTGTGGTTGTTTTGGTGTGATCTGAATGAAGCAATGTGACCTCTATTTATAGTAGAGTAGGTTTTTTCTTGGAGGAATAGTGTTGGCCTGAAGATTGGCTTAAATTCAAAAGTTTTGGCAAGATGTATCATTGCCCCTCACACAAGGTACCATAGCCCTCCACATGGCTAGCTTATCTTTTGACTCAATCCACATTCCTCAGATGCTTTTATTGTTGTTTATAGGAGCATCTTGACTAAAAATAGTCCTTTTGTTGAATGTGCACTATTGCACATAAATGCCATTTTGAATTCAAGGCACAAGGTGACAAAACCCATCATGCCATTTGAGATTTCCTTGGCTTCTTGGTCCAACCTTGCAGGTTTGTGGTGATTCATCTGTTATACACGGAATATGAGTGGTTTTGATCATTACTCTTGACAAAAAGAATCGTGGCTAGCAAGAAATGTCCAAAACTGTCTTGTAGACAGTTTGCAGCAAGGCATGTTAGACACTCCTTATCTCCTTGTTCAAATGGAGTTTGACGATGTTCTGATACTCTTTGGAAAGCTTGTATATCCTACTTTAACTTTGATGTCCAACATTGGTCTTGAATCAACTTGGATCATGGTGAAAAATGGTCTAAAAGTTGGTGAAAAACCAAGACAGATTCTGTCCCAAAATTTTCACTAAGTGTTGGAAAAAGTGGTAATTTTCATGTTTTTGTGATTTTGATCAATCCATAACTCAAAATCCATGAGGATTTGGAATCTTTTTTAGTTGACACTTTTGAAGTATGTCATGTGAACTTTCATTTGAGTTTTGGATGGAAGAAAATGGCTTTGTGGTTTAGGAGTTATATGACCTTGCAAAGTTGGTACCAAATCCATTTGTTCCATAACTTAGAAAAATTCAAGTTTCTTAAGGTTGCCCCTTTTGCAAGTAACCCTATTTTTCTTGATGGATGATGATCAAAACCATGAATTAACATTATTTTTTACTTAGGGGAGTCACATTTGTGAAAATTTTCAAAAAGTCAAACTTGATTTTGGGCACAGTTGACTTTTTGTCAGATGAATTCCAAATTGTGTGATCCTTTATGTAATCAAGTTCTTGACCTAATTCAAACCTAATGGATGGATTCCATAGGTGTTTTAGGGTGTCTTGAATCATGTCCCAAGGTTTGGGAACATGTCTTGGTCCAAAGTCAAAGGTACAATTGACTTTTTCTTCAAAACCCTAATTGTGGTCCAGATGAATTTGAAACTTGTGAATCAAGCTTCTTGGATTAATCCATTGTTGTAAATGGATCAATGTGGTGTATTTGAGGCCCTCAAATCATGTCTTGAGGTCTTGTTTCATGTCTTACATCAAAAGTCAACTTAGGGGTGAATTAGGTCAATAAACCCTAATTCCTGATTTTTGATTAATGCTTCCCCTGAGGTTAATTTGACCCTATGATTGGGTCCATGAGGTCCCTTTGAGCTTCTTGAATCATGTTTTGAGGTATTGGCTCATGCCCAGATGGAATTTTTCATCTGGAGGCCTTGGTCGACCAAAACCCTAATTTGGTGACACTGGCGATCTTGAGGCTTGATCCACTTGGAATGTTGCAAATCTTGTGCTTGATTCTTGATATGGGAGACCTCATGATCCTTCATGGTTGTTTGAGAGGTTAGAAAAGTTGAAGATCATGTCAATTCTTGATTGATCCTTTGTCTAAGTGCTCTGAGAGGGCTCAAAACCCTAATTCTTGATTGTAGTGAATGCTCAACAATCCTTGAGGAGATTGATGAGGCATGATGGTACATCCATATTGTGGTAAGGATCTTCACAATGATGGGAAATCTTGTGGTCAAAATTTGGGGCATGACAAATACCATTCCAATCGAAGTCTTCCAAAACGTCTCTAAAATTCTATTTCTTTGATTAATACTCTTAATCCAATATCAAGCGTCGAAATTAGGAGCTAACAAATTGCCCCCCTACAATGTCATTTTCGACACCATTGAAGAAAAAGGAATTTTTTGATATTGTCATTCACGCCTCATTTAGTCCCTACATGGTTTCGATGTTTACTTATGGTTCCAACGTTACAAAACTGTTCAATTTCCTTTCAGCAGACCTATGACGTCATAGCCATCATTACCATATCTGACACGTCCCCTTAAACCGTCAGAGAATCTCCACCATCATCATGTTTCCTAGAGTCTAGGAAATCATGGGGGTAGGCATTAATTGCCATCATTCCATCAAAGATCGTGGGGAGGACACGCTTCCCACTCTAAATTTTACCATTAAAGCAACTTCTGAAATCGTTTCCACTCCCAACCTTATAAATACCCCTTTCATCAATTTTTTCACTTTTTACACTCTCTTACTCTCAAATATTCCAGAAAATTTTTCACATTTCAAAAGAACTCAGTTTCCTTCATTTCATTCCAATAATGGTTTCCTCCACACGATCAACCAAGGATGCTAACAAGAGTACCAAAGAACCTGTCAAACCTGCAAGAGCTCCTAAGAAGATCTCTCAACTTCCCCCGTTCGATTCCATCACTGGTCCTGCCATGGTGGGAGATCAACAATACCTGCCTGAACCTCTTGCTGAAGAGAAAAGAAGAATATATGCTTCACAGGTACTCATCCCTTTAACTGTTGCTGGTAAGCCTCTGGCTTTGTTTGGTCCTCTGGCTTTGTTTGGTCCTCTGCCTGATCGCAATGTTGATCTTAGTAAGCTTAGGGATTTCTTCCCCACTTACCATAAATATAAACCCATAGGTCAAGCTAAGAAACCTAGGGCTAGTAACGAGGATCCTAATCCTGCTAACCAGAACAATCCTCCGACTGAAGTGGCCATAGGTCAAGCTAAGAAACCTAGGGCCTGTAACACCCCGATTTATTTTATTGTTTTTCGTAATTCGAATTATATGTTGTTGTGTATTTGTGTGTAGTCGTGTTTGGGGTTGCCCTTAGTATGCTGTAGTGACCTTAGAATTGTAGGGATCAAGATGTTGGGGGTGTAAGACCAATTAGGTAGAATTGGTGGTGTAGTGAGAATGGTTATTTGGTTAATATTATTGTTTTAAAATTATTAAGAGATATTGTTATCATTATTTAATTAGTAAAATAATAATAATAATAATAATATTGAAATAATAATAATAATATTAATAATTAATAATAATAATAATATAAAATAGAAAAGGGGGTTAGAAGAGGAGAACTAATCAGTACGTGTTTTCGGAGAAAAGAGAAAGAGCAGAGCTAGGGCGAGAGAAAGGAGACTCCATTGCTGAGAGGGAAGATTTTCAAGAACTCTAAGGTAAGGGTGGGGTTCTTTAATCTCTTAAGGGTTGTATAATGTTTGTATGAGGGTAGATAAACCATTAGGACCATCCCTGTATGTTGTTTGTGTTGATTTGGGGTTGGGGTTTTTGCGTGTCGGAAGTTTTGATAACAGGAAAAATGTATAAATTGACCGGTTGAATCGTAGTGTATGTATTCCTGTTTGTTTAAGAGATAACCTGTTATTGTATGTGTATTTTCGGACTGTTTGTGAATGGAATCGGAGATGGATTTGGGGTCTAAATCGTGCAGAATCATAATCGCAGGATTGCTGATTCGCACAGTTTCGCTAGGCGAATGGGGTGTTTTGCCAGGCGAATATGACTTCGCTGGAAGGTCGCCAGGCGAACTGAGAGGCAAGCGAGGGGTGAAAATAGGGGTTTCTGGAATTTGTATGGGGGAAAGAAATTTACCTCTGCTCCTCTAGGCGAGCATGGGGCGAAAAGGGAATTCGCCAGGTGAAGGGAGATTTTGCCAGGAGAAAGTGGATTCGTTGGTGCCTCGCTGGGCGAGCATCAGGCGAGCAGAGCTGAGACGAACCGAACTTTCTAAAACTTTAAAAATTCGTATCTTTTGATCCGTAGGTCCGTTTCAGTCGCCGTTCGAATCGTTGGAAAGCTGGTTTCACATACTCTTTGTTAAAATTAATTTTAATACTAGAATTCCAACTACTTGATGCGTTAATTGGGTTTTCGTGGATGTTGTTATGTGTTGCGTGTTGAAATGGTGAATTCGGTTGTGTGAATGCATGCTGTAGTAGTGGATCCTGATTGTTGCATGTTTTGGCAAGTATATGTTGCATGTTGGATAGTTGTGGTGTATTGTATTGGCTTATTGTTAGTCATATGCATTTAGTTGTCGTTGTATGCATGCCATGTTGCATAAGTTGTGAGATAAGTCGTGTGCCCATGTGGGGTGTAAGCGTCTTATCCGGATTCCTTGAAAGGGAATCGTATTGTTGTTGTTAAGGTAGTTGTGTGCCCATGTGGGGTGTGAGCGATTACGAGTGTCGTGTGCCCATGTGGGGTGTGAGCGACCTATATGGAAATTCTGATGGGAATTATGATCATGAAAAAGGGATCGAAATGGTACCACATGCATTGAGTCAAAGTCGTGGGCTCATTGCATTGCATTGTGTGGTGTTGCGGTGTATATGATTGTCTGCTTGTGTGAGAATTATATTTGTGCTGATGTTTTGATGATAGGGTGAATTGTGTAATGTTTTATGCTCTTATATTTATATTATGCATTTATTTTGTTGATTTGAGAATCGTACCCCTTCTGTTTGAATGTTACCTCCACGTGGGTAACGTGCAGATAAGCAGGATTAGTACGTAGTTGAAGTTAGTGAAGATGGAGTATTCTCTTTTATTTCGTTGTGTTAGCGTCTGCTCTGATGTGTAACACTCGGGATTCAGAACGCTTGTCGTTATTTGTTTTATTATTTGTTACCACTTTATTTGCTTGATGATGATTAAGTGGTATTGCACATGTTATGTTTTAGTTGAATTCCGCTGCCATATGAGAAGATTAATTAAGTATGGTTTTATTGATGATATCTATGTGTTACATATCATATGCATGAGCAGGTGTTTGTTGAATGTAGCATCCTAAACGTTGTATGTTTTATTTTACTCTGATATTTTATTATTAATTGTCTCGGGGGTTTAGGGTGTTACATAGTGGTATCAGAGTAGGTCAGTCCGTCCAGCCAAGTTCTCGAGTCATTGTCGCATGACAGTTGATTACTGTCAATGTCGTTTCCTTAACCATTGTGTTCTGTTGTTGGTGTGTAACAGATTTAGAATGGCTGGAAGGAACGATGCTGCTATTGCTGCTGCTTTGCAGGTTATTGCTCAGGCGGTGCAGAACCCGCCTCATGCTAGCGAGAACGATGAGTTTCGGAAGAATAGGCCGCCTACCTTCAAAGGAAGATATGATCCGGATGGGGCGCAGGCTTGGCTCAAGGAGATCGAGAGAATCTTCCGGGTTATAGAGTGTCCTGAAGCACAGAAGGTGCGGTTAGGTACTCACATGCTGGCTGAGGAAGCTGATGATTGGTGGGTTAGCACTCGTCAACCGTTGGGAGAAACAGGAGAGACAATCACTTGGGTTGTGTTCAGTAGGGAGTTCTTGAGGAAATATTTTCCTGAAGATGTCTGAGGAAAGAAAGAAATCAAATTTCTGGAACTGAAGCAGGGTATTATGACGGTTACGGAGTATGCTACCAAATTCTCAGACCTGGCTAAGTTTTACCCTCACTACAGTGCGGCAGCTGCTGAGTTCTCAAAGTGTGTCAAGTTTGAGAATGGATTGAGGCCTGAGATCAAACAGGCAATTGGTTATCAGCGGATCAGAAGATTTCCAGATTTGGTGGACTGTTGTAGGATCTTTGAGGAGGATAACAAGGCTCGATTGGCTCACTATAAAGGCTGGCCAAGAGGAGAGGAAAGCAACAGATGAACCGAGGGAAGCCTTATCCAGCTCCAGCTGAGAAAGGTAAACAGAAACACACTGATGGCAAGAAGCCGAGTGGGGGAGGTGCCCTTGCTCCTCTTAAATGTTACAGGTGTGGTGAGCTAGGTCATCGTTTCATTGAGTGCATGAGTGATGTGAAGAAATGCTTCAAGTGCGGACAGACATGACATTTGATTGCTGACTGCAAAGTTAATGTGGTGACTTGTTACAACTGTGGAGAGCAGGGCCATATTAGTACTCGTTGCCAGAAACCAAAGGAAGCTTCAGCTGGAGGAAAGGTGTTCGCTTTGACAGGGACTCAGACTTCCAATGATGACAGACTAATCAGAGGTACATGTTATATTAATAATACGCCTTTGATTGCTATCATTGATACTGGTACTACTCACTCTTTTATTGTTACTGATTGTATGAGGAGGCTAGGCCTTGTCGCTTCTCCTATGATGTAACCCCAAACGAAAACAGTCTCTCAAGAGACTCGCTTTCCCCAGTAGAATTGACAAATGGCGTCTCCAATAGAGAAGTTTGTACAACTCTACAACTCAGACGACTGGGTTCCCCAGCAAGTCTGACATCAAAACTTTTTCCACTCAAATGGCATCTCCCCAGGAAAATTCGGCGAGAAGTTTGAAGGAAAGCCGCTACGAATAGCGTCCCTTGTCAGTAAAGTTTATTGACAAAAGAAACTAAGACCAGTTCTTGGTAAGAAACCAGGATCGAGGGGAAGTTTAAATCAGAAACTAAGACCAGTTCCTTGGTAGGAAACCAGGATCGAGGGGAAGTTTATTTTAAAAGAGACTGAGACCAGTTCCTTGGAAGGAAACCAGGATCGAGGGGAAGTTTATCTTTTCTAAGCATCATCGCTTAGCTAAAGAAGATGAATGCGTAAGCTACCATTCATAACCACCATCAAAATTTCGGATATTCCGATATTTAATCCTCTTGCACCCCGAATGCCTGAATCCCTTCGTCATTCATACCTTCGGGTCCAAGAAGATTAAATAGGGGCATCTGTAATACCCCAAATTTTGACCACTTAGATTTCCTATCATTGTGAAAATCATCATCACAATATGGATGAACCATCATGCTTCATTAGCCTCCCCAAAGATGGGTGAGCATCCACTACAATCAAAATTAGGGTTTCAAGCCCTCTCTGAGTGCTTAGACAAAGGATCAATCAAGAAATGACATGATCTTCAACTTGTCTAATCTCTCAAACATCCACAATGGATCAAAAAGGACTCCCACTTCAAGGATTAAGCATAAGGTTGCTCCCTTCTAGGTGGATCAAGTCTCAAGATCGACAGTGTCACCAAATTAGGGTTTTGGTCGACCAGGGTCTCCAGATGGAAATTTTCATCTGGGAACAAGGCAATGATCCAAAACATGACCTAATATGCTTCATGAAACCTCATGAACCCATGCATCAAGTCAATTTTGCCTCAGGGGATGCATTCATCAAAAATCAGGAATTAGGGTTTCTTGACCTAATTCACCCCTAAGTTGACTTTTGGGACAAACCATGAGCCAAGACCTCAAGAGATGATTTGAGGGTCTCTAATACACCATATTGATCCATTTGGGACAATGGATTGATCCAAGAAGCTTGAGCAACAAGTCTCATTTTCATCTGCACCACAATTAGGGTTTTAAGGGAAAAGTCAACTGTAACTTTGACTTTTGACCAAGGCATGCTCCCAAACCCTAATACATGATTGAATATACCCTATGAAACCCATGGAACATGTCCATCAAGTTTGATTTAGGTCAAGGACATGATTTCCTGAAGAATTGCACAGTTTGGAATTCATCTGATAAAAAGTCAACTGTGCACAAAAGTCAACTTTGACTTTTTGAGATTTTTCACAAAAATGTATTTTTAACCCTAAAATGATGTTAATGAATGATTTGAATCATCATTCATCAAGAAAAATCAAGAAAAGTGAGATAACTTGTAAAAGGGGTAACCATAAAACTTAGAAATTTTTCTAAGTTAAAAATAAAGTGGCAAAGGTACCAACTTTGGAGGACCATAACTCCTAAACCACAAGGCCATTTTTTCTCATCCAAAGATGGATTTGTAGCCCTCATTATCACCTACAAAAACTTCAACTACAAGTCATTCCAATTCATTAAGGATTTTGAGTTATGGAGTGATCAAAGTGGCTGAAAAGTGAAAATGTCACTTTTTCCAACACTTAGTGAAATTTTCACTAAGTCAGAATTTGCCTTCACTTTTTGCCAAATGTAGGGGGATTTTTCACTTGGAATCAAAAGAGATCAAAACCAAACTTGTTCAAACAGTTGTTGTATCATGTAAGAGCTTTCCAAAATGGCCAAGAACATTGCCAAATTCAACCTACATCATGAGATACAACATTGGCAAGTTGCCTTGCTGAAATCTGTCAAGACAAGGCAGAATTTGCATTTTGGCTCGATTTTCCAAAATCAGCCAATTGCAATTGCTCCAATCCACTTGGACACCTCAGAGGATTGAATCTAAAGGGGACAATCACTGAGCCAAGCCTCCAAGGTCCAAGGAACAAGGAATAGCATGTTGAACCTAGAATGGCTAAAATAGGGACAAGACTTCAAATTTGGAATGAGGCATTCAATGGAACCATCAAGGTGGCATGGACTGAGCCATTCTCATCTGAAATCAGTCAAGACTTATCCAAGACCAAGAGGACCAAAGCTCTGTGCCCTAACCTCTAGTCAATGGCTAGAGGAGACTTTCATTCCCATTGGCCAACATTGAGGAAACCTACTTACCAGCTGCCATGCACTATTCCTTGCAAAACAAACTTGCTCTACTATAAATAGAGCTCAATTGTGGTCAGTTTAAGTACACCAAAGCCATCTAACAGATGCTTTCCTCAAAATCTCTTTCTCTTGGCAAAAATGCCTTTCTTAGCAAGGTAGCTATCGGGTTTTGAGTTTGAGAGCAATTCTGCACAAACCAATCACTCACACACCTCACATACATCACATATGAGCTGATCAAACACTCACATAACTTCTGAAACATCAATTTCATGAAATCACCAGCTGGTTGCTCAAATTTTCAAACAAGTTGCAACTGTGATGCCATAAACTGATCCAGTCCATTTCAATTCAATCCAAGTGTTCAAACACAATCCATAGGGTGTAGGGAAGCTGTTCAGATCATCACAACTTGTCTGTAACACCTCCAACTCAAAATCACATCTGCTCTTGCTGTCACGACTTGGAGGTAAGCACATACTTGGTCATCTCTCAATCTATGCATATTTCCTCGCACAATAATTTGGCCATATGTTCATAATCATGCATGGAATGTTTTCCCTCAATTGATTGCATTGTTTGAATAGTGTATCAAAAATCCTAGCCTTCATGCAAAAATTAGGGTTCTTGAGGTCTCTTCGTGATTTCTTGTTGTATGTTTAATTTAAATGAAATTAAAGTACATAGACATGATCGTGAGGTTGAGACGAGCATAATGATATGTGGATTGCATGATATGATTACGTATTTATGGAGATTGGATAGAAAATGCAAATCTGAGAAACCAAGAACACGCGCGTGTTCTTCAGCTGTTCTTGGCGCCATTTTTGAATAATTCAAATATTTGAATTTTGTGATTTTGTTTAATTGATTCAAAAATTAATTTCTCTCTGAGTTTTAATGATTTTGAGTTGATTCTTTTTTTAATAATTCACAAAAATGTTAAAATATTTTATTTTATCAAAAAATCCCAAAAATATTATTTATTTCATATAATTGATATTTTTGTAAAGAATTAATATTTTGATTGTTTTTGGCATTTTAAATATTTTTTCTACATTGATTTTGCAACTTTTAATGCTTTCTAATTTTTTTGTAGGTCAATACTTAATTTTTGAAGCATTAATCCAAGATCACAATTTGTTTTCCATGTGTTAAACAATTTTTGATCATTTTAATTGAATTTTTATTCAATTAAATACATTTTGAAAACAAATTAGGGTTTTGGATTAATTCAACCCTCATAAATCATTTTCAAAACACTTTGGGCCTCTATTAGAGTGTAAGACCCAATCCTTTTTTTGACCAAATCATCTTTGGGCCTCACTTATTGTATAAGTCCCGATACCGTCAAAAAACAAACGGCGCGATCGTCGCCTTTTAAAAAATCATCTGGGCCTACCCTCGAGTAGTAAGACCCATTTATTCATCTCAAAACTCTTTGGGCCTCTTGAGAGAGTGTAAGACCCATCCCCCCTTGTACAAAAATGTTTTGGGCCTCACTCATTGTATAAGTCCCTCTGTACAAGTAAATGGCGCGATCGTCGCCCGTTTAAAAATAAAACTCATCTGGGCCTACCCTCGTGTTATAAGCCCCTCTCTTTTCTTTAAACCTTTTTGGGCCTCTTGAGAGAGTGTAAGACCCATCCCTTTGTACAGAAAACCTTTTTGGGCCCCAGTCACTTGTATAAGTCCCTCTGTACAAAGTCAAACAGTGCGCTCACTAATAAAACCCTGGGCCTCTCCTTGAGCTGTAAGCCCCAAATCTTTCTTTTTCAAAGCACTTTCTCCTTTGATTTTGAATATACTGTTGTTTTCAATCTTTCTTTGTTGAACAACTAACCAAACAGCATGGAAGCACTACAACCGAGTAAGTGGTTATCGCTTTCATTTACTACTTTCATATTATAAACTGTATTGTGGGGCTGCTCACTGTAAGTCTCCTTTCATAAACTCATATCTACTGTGTAATAATAGTATAGATATTTCGAGTTTCCCCGGCAACTACGTCTAGAACTAGGTGACGCCGTTTCATTTATTCGTAGAAATAGACGCCTAGATCCCCAATAGGAGCACCATATACAGTCTTCTCTTCGGCTGTCCTCCTTAGGAATCGTCAAGAAGCTCTACTCCCCAAGATGAATGTATTCTCCGTGAATGGCATCTTTGAGTTTCTTCCCAATTCTTGAACTTTCCTGACTTGATCTATTCCTTGTGAATAGCTTGCCTTGAATGTCTCGGGGTTTGGGTACCCACTACGGTCATAATCTTGGACCTTAACTAAGGAACCCTCTTCAAAAGTTAAAAGTCGCTGGATAGTAAACCTCGCACGTTTACCAGTGGTTTTTATCTTTAAAAGAGTTATCTCTCCTAATGGAAAGGAGATGATAGACCCACGGGCTTCTTAAAAGCATCGGCCTCCTCTTGGGCATTATTCAAGGACACTACGGCTTCTTAGAAGTATTCACAGCCTCCTCTTAGGCTTCGTATAATGATCTCTTCCTCCGGGAATGATAGCCTCCTCTTGGGCTTCGTACAAGGACCCGTCGGCTTCTTAAAAGTTCCCAGCCTCCTCTTGGGCTTCGTACAAATTATCCCGACGACCTCCTAGAGGTATAGGAACAGAACCTAGTCATCCTCATAGAACAGTCCTTTCATAGAGTCTACTACTGTTTCTCGAAGCATAGTACAAAAGATAAAACTCTAGACTTGGACAGTCTAACTTCCTTGAGTCTCAAAGACATTCTCAAGCACCCTTCATTAAATAGGAAGGAAACCCACAGACTCAGATAGTCTCGATACCCTTTGGATTTCCCGTTTCCTCAAAGAGAAGGAAATATCCCTGATCCTCAAATCAAATCCATGAGTACAGTGTTGCTCATATAAGAACTGATTTTCTCTTTTAAATCAGTATATTGGATCTGTCACTCAACTGAAACAGTTACAATAGCCTCCATCTCGGGCTTCGTACGAGATACCAAAATTCTCCCCAGTGGAGTCAAAACAACCTTTTCGCCTCTCTCTCGGGCTTTGTACGAGATACAAAAACACTCTCTTACTGAGTATAAAAGATTCTCCAACTGAGTCAACTCTTTTAGCCTCCTCTTAGGCTTTGTATAACGATATGCCCCACTGGGTCAAAAACTTTTAGCCTCTCTCTCGGGCTTTGTACGAGACACAAAATAGCCTCCTCTTAGGCTTTGTATAATGATTTTCCTAACGGAAATTAGCCTCCTCTTAGGCTTTGTATAAGAAAACCACTGGTTGATCCAATCGACCTTTTAGCATCAAAGCTGTGCCTCGTTCGCAGTACACAAACATCAACAACTCCTTTCCCTTCATCTAATCGCTGTAAGCGGCAAGCCTCTGGATCATCTACATCCATGCCACTGTCCCTCTTTTAGCATGAGAAATTCCTAAGGAAAGATGGCATTGCTCTACACTGAGTTAAAGTCTTCTCCTTCAGGTTAAAACCCTTTCTTCGGAAATTATGGCATTGCTCGGATCCGCGTATCCCAGTTAAAGTAATTCTCCTTCCCCCTCTTTAGAGATGACAAATTCTCTCTAAAGTCGAGGTCTTTCAGCTTCACGTCTTGGGCTTTGAACAAGACACAAATAGACCTTTTAGCTTCACATCTTGGGCTTTGAACAAGATACAAATCACCTTTCGCTTCACGTCTTGGGCTTTAATCAAGACACCAAAAACACCATTTCCTCCCATAGAATAGGAGGAACTACGAACGCTCTGATTTCCCTGTTCCGGTAAACGGGAATACGTAGGCATAAGATCGAAAGAAAAGATCTTAGCGGGCGCAATCAACAAAAAACCCAAATCCTGATTCTTCATCAATCAAAAAGCAGTAATTCAAAAGCATCAGTCCTAACATCCTAATCCTTATTCCCCGCCAGAAACCTTCTACCCAGGTAAAAAGAAAGAAAGAACCTGTATTGGCGAAATACGAATAACCAGTACAAAGGCCCCCCCACATTGATAGCATCCGTAACCTAACAGGCCGCTGTTTAAACTCAGTATGCAAGCAGGGTTAATTGGAGACATCTATTTCCCTTCCTTATTCAGCTCACAATAGGATAAAAAATGAATCGACCTGTAGTTTTAAGCTCAAACCGCAGAGAGCGACCAGCGCTTAAGAACCGCGTCCAAAATCGCTCGCTACAGAAAAGTGGCGCCCACCGTGGGGCCGTTCACTGACTTTCTTAAAATTTAAGGTGAAAACCTTGGATGAATCTTTTTCATGGCGGTGGCCACCACAGAAAAGTGGCGCCCACCGTGGGGCCGTTCACTGACTTTCTTAAAATTTAAGGTGAAAACCTTGGACGAATCTTTTTCATGGCGGTGGCCACCACAGAAAAGTGGCGCCCACCGTGGGGCCGTTCACTGACTTTCTTAAAATTTAAGGTAAAAACCTTGGACGAATCTTTTTCATGGCGGTGGCCACCACAGAAAAGTGGCGCCCACCGTGGGGCCCGTTCCTTTCTTTCTACTTCTCTTGTGTGAAAAATTACACAAATGCGACTCTGCTGGGGAGTCTCCTTTTCTGCCTTAGGGCATCATCCCCGTTTTCTACGGAAAATGGGAACTCTACCGAAGAGAAAGATTGACCTATGCTGGTCCATCTCTTAGGCAGGGAACCACAGATTGGGGCTTCCACCGGGGAACCCATTTCTGTCAGGAACTTAAGAATCGTAGCTTTATAAGTCTAGGATGATTAGGACAAATATATATACTGCTTTTCCTAATTGCTATACGTGTTTATTTTTCTGCTACTGGGAATGCGTGTGATGCCGCATGTGGTGAGATTGAGTATACACTTAAGAAAAGCCAACCTTTTTCGTAGTGCGGAAGCTATCGGAAATAGCTGTTACGCGATACTACCCTCATTTGAGGCTGGTGATCTATTCTCGGTGAATGGCACTTACTCTAAGATTGCACACAACTCGCTGGCGATCCGCTTGTTGTCTTGCCTTCCTGGGAGGAGCTGATGATAATGAGTACAGGTACAAAAATCACCTTAGTAAACCTTTGGGGATGGGTAGAGCCTTGACTTCATGACAACGACCCTATGACCCCATGTTTTTTCTATGTTTTTGTGTGCTGCATTCATGCATCCATTTAATAAAACATTAAAACATTCAAAAAATTTCTCTTCTAGTCTCTGTTTTTCAAATTAAACTAAGACTGTGATTGCAAATATCAGAGAAAAAGATTGCATTAATGGATTTCGGTAGAAGGAGAACTCACCAGTATACCTTCAAGGTTCCAAAACTAGGGGATTTGAGAAAGTTAGCAAGGATGATCGTTAACCCAGAGGCTTTCAGAGCCAAGCACGGAGGTTTGCTACCACTGTTAAGAGTCCATGTGATTAAGGGGATCATGGACGCGCTCATTCAATTCTACGATCCGGTTTATCATTGTTTCACATTCCCGGATTACCAGCTATCACCAATGCTGGAGGAGTATTCTCATCTGGCTGATTTACATATCACAGATCGAGCTCCATTTTCTGGACTGGAAGAAATTCCAAAGAATCAGACTATTGCAAGAGCAATTCATTTGGACGAGTCTGAGGTCAAGACTCACATGACCACTAAGGGTGGCATCCAAGGTTTGCCAGCCCAGTTCCTGACCAAGAAAGCTCTGTACTTTGCTAGTATAGGGAACATGACTGCTTTTGAAAGCATCTTTGTCTTGCTCACCTACGGGTTATTTTTGTTTCCCAACATCAATAACTTCGTCGATATCAACGCTATTAAGGTTTTTCTCATTGGAAACCCTGTGCCGACTTTGCTCGCAGGTGCGTATCATTCTGTACACTTAGGAAATTTATACAGCGGGGGGGGAGATCACATGCTGTGTACCTCTGCTTTATAAATGGTTTATATCCCACTTGCCCAAGTCTGCCGCTTTTTGGGATTGCAAGAGTGTCTTACGTTGGTCGCAGAAGATCATGTCTCTCACCAATTTCGATATAGATTGGTGTAATAGGATTTACGAGGGAATCAGAATCATTGACCGTTGTGGAAACTTCCCCAGCGTGCCCCTCATAGGAACTAAAGGAGGAATCAACTATCATCCGATATTAGTTCTTCGTCAATTTGGATACCCGATGAGACACATCCCACTGGGTGTTCATCTGGAAGGTCTTTTCTTCAAAGAAGGAGAAAGTGACAGAGCACTAAAGATGGAAATAGTGCAAGCTTGGAAACATGTTCATAAGAAAGGACGAGAGTCTCTGGGAAAACCGGACTGTGTCTCGGTGGAGCCTTATCTCCATTGGGTACAAACTAGAGCTCTCAAGCTAAAGATGCCTTATCCTCGTTACGGAATTCTTCCGCCGAGGGAAACTGTCATGTACTTCATGACGGAAACTGAAATGCTTCAGGTTACTCTCAACAAAGTTCAAAAGGAAATAAGATCTTGGAAGAACAAGTACCGCACCCTCGACGTAGAGTGTATCCAAATACAGCAACTACTAAAAGAGAAAGATGCTCTGATTGAAATTTTGGAGCAGCATGCTGTGGAGAATCAAGATGACCAAAGAAATTTGCTCACTCCTTTCACTTGGCAAAGGAATGACAACCCGACAACGGACCAAGTTCCCCGGTCAAAGAAAAGGAAGATACCAGAATCAGCACCCGGTTTCTCCTCAGAGAGGACTCAGGACCCATTAGTTTAGGTTTCTATTTCTGCACTTTGTAATCTACTGTATTTCCATTTCTGTAATCCTTTGGAATTCAATAAAAAGGGGTTTCCCCACTGTTTGATATTTGCAATCTAATTGTCAAAGTTATTTTGATTAAACCAAAAAACAACAATTAATATAATCATTGCATTCATCATTCTCACATCGCGTATTCTTCTTACCTACGAATCTCACGTTTGTGTCTCGATTCTAGAGTCAAACTGTCTCATTCGTATAATACTCAGGCCAATCGTCAGAAAAAGATGGATGATCTTGAGGAAGAAAACAGAGAGTTGAAAGAAGAGATCGACGCTCTGAGAGAGGATATGAGAAAGCTTCGTAACGACATGCAAGCCATGGCAGAAGCTCAGCTACAAAGAACTGTGATCTCAGAGATCACCTCAACGCCCATCATAGAAAAGTATGATCCTAGGTATCAGATGACAAAAGATCGTCCGTGGGGCATTCCTGTTAACTATATCCCAGAAGGATATGTTCCGCCGATCACTGAAGATTAGGGAATCGCAACAGAAGCCGCTGGGCCTGAAGGTTACAAACTTCGGGAAATCGAAGATGCCAGGGGCATACTGAAGACTCCTGAAGGTTACAAACTTCGGGAGGCGCCAAGACTTACTGCCGTAGTCACGGTACCACCCCCTGTGGTGCACACTGTCCCGGAAGGACAGATTCCACCAACACCTTCTGGTAAGAAGGAAACTATGTTTGACAGAATGGATGAATTCCAGGAGCAGTTCTTGGAAATGCAGAAAGAGCTGCAAGCCATTCGTGGTCAAGATCTATTTGGAAAGGACGCCGCAGACCTCTGCTTGGTCCCAAATGTAAAAGTACCGCACAAGTTCCAAGTTCCCGACTTTGAAAAATACAAGGGTAACTCTTGCCCTCAGAGCCATCTGGTGATGTACGCTCGGCGGATGCCAGCTCAGACGGAGAATCAGGACCTGCTGATTCACTACTTCCAGGATAGTTTAACCGGTGCCGCACTCAAATGGTACATGGGTTTAAACCGTACTACGATCAGTACATTCAGAGATCTTGGTACTGCCTTCGTCCAACAATACAAATACAATTTGGACATGGCACCCGACAGAGATCAACTCAGATCAATGTCGCAAAAGGAAAAGGAAACCTTTAAGGAGTATGCTCAAAGGTGGCGTGAAATTGCCGCTCAAATTTGTCCACCTCTTGAGGAAAAAGAGATGACAAAAATCTTCTTAAAGACCTTAAGCTCATTTTACTACGGCCAAATGGTCGCCAGTGCACCCAGTGATTTCACTGAAATGGTCGGCATGGGTGTACGTCTTGAAGAAGCCGTCCGAGAAGGACGTTTGGTAAAAGACACTGGATCAACGAGCGGTACTAAAAAATAAGGTAGTGCTCTCCCTAATAAAAAAGAGCAAGATATTGGGAATATCTCTCTCGGAAAGAAAAGGCTACGTTATCAGCCAGTAGCAGCTGTTACTCCTGCTATCGGCCCAGTGCCTGTTCCTATGTATCAACCTCAGGTTGCGCAGAGCCAACCTGACCAACAACGGACACAACGGCCTCTTCAGCCCGTCCTCCATATAACAACAACCGTACAATACGGCCACCAGGATTTGATCCTATACTTGTAACGTACGCAGAACTGTTTCCGTTACTGCTGGCTAAGGGGCACATTCAGACTAAGTCTCCCCTTTCAGTTCCGGAAAATCCGCCTTTCTGGTTTAAGGTGGATCAAACATGCCCTTATCATCAAGGAGGTTCAGGGCATAACATTGAGACTTGCCTCAATTTCAAATCCGACGTGCAAAAGCTTGTTAGGAGCGGGCTCTTATCTTTCAAAGATACGAATCCTAATGTTCTTACGAACCCGCTGCCTCAACATGAGAAGGCTGCAGTCAATCTGATTGAGAAAGAGACTAACAATGTCTATCAAATTCACGATGTACTCTTATTGGGGACCAATCTGGTCAGGATGCATTGTAGACAGAGTGGATATGGGCATGTGCCACCTCATAACTATCACCAGTGTGATATCTGCTCTAAAGACAACCACGGATATTCAGTAGTGCAATCAGCTCTACAAGAACAAATGGATCTTGGATGGATCCAAGAGCACCCAGTTCGTGGAGTTAACATGGTCTCTATGAATTCTAACGTCATTCAAAACCACGACATCCGTGTGATGAATGTCAACTTGGTGGCGATGCACTCAAGGCAAAGCCAGTATCATAATCTGCCGCGGCACGATTACAGTTCCTGTCTGATTTGCTCGGTAAACAAACAGGGATGCTCTTTCATACAAGAGGCCCTCCAGCGTCAGATGGATCTTGGATGGATCCAAGACTACCATGATAGGAACTCCTATCAAATCAACATGGTTCAGATCTTTGACATTCGCGTGATGAATACCAATCTGGTAGAGTTACATGCTGAGCAGGTCCGACTCGGATTCTTAATATTACATGACTGTAAAAATTGTAAAGCGGGTTGCGAAAATGATCGAGGTTGTACCCTTGTCCAGGAGGCACTTCAGCACTTGTTAAATCACTGGTGGATGCCAATCTATATGGACGAAGATACTCAGCAGATTAGTATCAATAACAGGAATCCTACTCGTCGTCAAAGTCAGGATGTTCGATCAATGGAAGGTAACCTAGTGAGGTTACATTGTATTCAAAGTGGGCGTGGCCAGGTGCCCCCACACAACTATGACAGTTGTAGCGTCTGTTCGGAAAGTAACCAAGGGTGTTACCTTGTGAGAGCAGCTCTTCAGGGTCAGGTCGATCGTGGAGAAATTCGTCCATATCCAGGTTCTGGACCCATCATTTGGTCGCCGAACTACCTTGCCGATCAAGTTGAGGATGTTGTCACGATCTCTGGTCATCACCAGATCAGGGATGTTTTTGCCATCATCCCTCTACTTGACGAATCTAAAGTTCCCAACCAGGAACGGATCAAGGTTACGTATGATGGTCAGAAAAATCAGAAAGTCCCCATAGTCATCTATCTACCGGGGCCATTACCGTATGAATCAACTAAGGCAATCCCTTATAAATACGGTGCAACAATAATCGAGAATGGAAAGGAAATTCCATTACCATCCGTCGTGAATATTGCAGACATCAGTCGTGTAACACGGAGCGGTCGAATCTTCAACCGAGGGGTTAGAGAATCCAACAAAGAAAAGGAACTTCAGGCAGAAATTCCTGATCCACCAGTCAGTCAATCTGGTAATCCCGACTTTTCAAAAGACAAAGATGAGATGCTAAAGCTCATCCAAAGGAGTGAATATAACATTGTTGATCAACTGTTACAGACTCCTTCAAAGATCTCGGTATTATCACTGTTACTCAGTTCAGAAGCGCACAGGGAGGCTCTACAGAAAGTCTTGGAGCAAGCCTTTGTGGAATAGGATGTAACAATTAGACAGTTCGATAGTATTGTCTCTAACATCACTTCCTGCAATAATTTGGGATTTAGTGATGAGGAATTACCTGAAGAGGGTCGCCGTCATAACATGGCGCTCAACATTACAGTTAACTGCCAGGGCGATGCTTTAGCCAACGTACTGGTAGACACAGGGTCAGCCCTGAATGTTATGCCGAAGTACACTTTGACGCAATTATCATTTAAGGGCCCTCCGATGAGAGTCAGCGAGGTCGTCGTCAAAGCATTCGACGGATCCAGAAAAACGGTTATCGGCGAAGTTGATCTTCCCATAACTATTGGTCCTCACACTTTCCAAATCACTTTCCAGGTCATGGACATTCGGGCAACGTACAGTTGTTTATTAGGAAGACCTTGGATATATCAGGCTGGAGCGGTTACTTCAACCCTCCACCAAAAGCTAAAGTTCGTCAAGAACGATCAACTTGTCACGGTTTGTGGGGAACAAGCCTTGCTTGTAAGCAACTTATCATCATCTACTTGTGTGGAACCTGAGGAGGTTATTGGAACTCAGTTCCAGGCACTATCGGTGAGCAAGGACAGTCAGTTCAAAGAAGGAACTCCAATTTCTTCATACAAAGATGCTATCAAAGCGGTCGAGAGTACCGATACAACCGGATGGGGAAAGCTTGTCATTCCTATTGACAAAAAAACAAAGAAGGGTCTTGGTTTTTCTGCAACCTGTACCCAGATAGCCGCCAACGATGAAAGTCTTCATCCCCTTCAAAACTTCTTCCACAGTGGAGGTTTTCTTCACCCAGTGTCTCAGACAGTTCATGCTATCAATGAGGAAGATCCCTCTGACACAGATGAAGAATGGAAGTCCTACCTTAACAAGGACGGCTATATGTCTCAGGAAGAGGTGCCTATGCCTTTTTGCTTTCCTACAGAAAGTCCGAGATTTATACCAAGATCAGATGTCGAAATGATCTACGGAGATTGTGATCCAGAAGGATGCCGTGCTCCGCCAAATTCATTAGAGGAAGACACTCTGATGAAAGAAAACTTTGATCACAATTACTATGGCCCGATGGATGGCCTGCCAATGTGGCAGCCTTACCCAGGAAACTTGGGGCAAGAAAGTCAGCTGAGTAATGAAACTCAGCTGAGCGTCATTGAACAGAATACCTGTGTCCCCACCATGTCATGGGATCAACATTCAAGTCATTCGGAAATTACTCAACATGAAGATGAATTCGCAACGTTTGCAGGACTAGAATTTATCAACTATGCTTTTCCCGAGGTCAACGTCATCGAGAGGGATGACTTCTCCAGTTCCAAAGAAGTTTGGGACACTCTGGGACAACCAAGTGGAAAATACGACTTTATGGTCAAGTACACTGCTCCCGAAAGCTCTCGTATCAGGCTCAAAGATATCCAGCCAACTGGATGGGGAGATACAGCTGAGAGCACCAATGATATGCAAAATGCAACAGAGGAATCCTCCTACAACAATTCTGCTTGGGAGACAGATTCCAATGATCCTACTCCACCAGAAATCAGCGTCATTTCTGAAGACAAATCAAGGAAGGTGCCAGACTTTGTGATTCACCGAGGAGTTCGCCGCCAATGGGTTGCTGTCGAGGTTCCGAAGGTCGTTCATCAGTCAAAGTAATTGCCATCTTTAACCTTTCACCCTGCCCAGGTGAAACGGGTGTTTTGATAGGGCTCACTTTCTGTAAATTTCCCTCTTCGCTTTGCCCGAAGCGATAGAGTTTTGTTTTATAGGGTTGTAGTTTCAAGATTCGACTTGTTCATTAATAAAATAACGTCGTTCTGTAATTTCCGCATTAATTGTTGTTTTCTCTTTTTGCATTTTCAGAAAATGGTAATCCTAAAAAACATTCAATAATAAAAACAAGCAGTAAAATCAAAACACTGCACACACTTACATTTTCTCTATCTCTTCTAAACACGAATCATCACGTCATGCAGATTGCTTGTTTTATACCCCGTTGAAACATACGATCCGATGCCTTCTTCCAACTTTGAGTTCCCGGTATTCGAGGCTGAAGAAGAAAATGACAACGAAATTCCAGAAGAGATCTCCCGACTACTCAGATAAGAGGAAAGGTCCATCGAACCTCACAAAGAGCCGTTGGAAACGGTAAACTTGGGTTCAGAAAAAGAGAGAAAAGAAATCAGGATCGGAGCACTGCTCAGTCCAACTGCCAGAGAGGGTTTGATAAAGCTTCTCAAAGAATTCCCCGATGTGTTCGCTTGGTCCTATCAGGATATGCCAGGGTTGGATACCAGCATCTTGGAACATCACTTACCGCTAAGATCGGAATGCCCGCCAGTAAAGCAAAGGTTGAGAGGCACTCACCCGGACATGGCCATCAAAATCAAAGAGGAGGTACAGAAACAGATCGACGCGGGTTTCCTCGCTACATCTGAATATCCTCAATGGTTAGCCAAAAAGGATGGAAAGGTCAGAATGTGTGTTGATTACAGAGATCTGAACAAGGCAAGTCCAAAGGACGACTTTCCTTTACCACACATTGACATGTTGGTTGACAGCACAGCAAAGTTCAAAGTATTCTCCTTCATGGATGGATTCTCGGGCTATAACCAGATCAAAATGGTGCCGAAAGACATGGAGAAAACTTCGTTCATTACCCCATGGGGTACCTTTTGTTACAAGGTAATGCCGTTCGGTTTGAAGAATGTCGGGGCAACCTATCAAAGGGCCATGACTACTCTGTTTCATGACATGATACATAAGGAAATCGAGGTATATGTCGATGATATGATTGCAAAATCAAGAACAGAGGATGAGCACGTTGAGCATCTGTCAAAATTGTTCGAACGTCTAAGAAAATTCAAGCTCCGCTTGAATCCAAACAAGTGCACCTTCGGTGTCCGTTCAGGGAAACTACTAGGGTTCATCGTCAGCCAGAAAGGGATTGAGGTTGATCCTGACAAGGTCAAGGCCATTCAAGAAATGCCTTCTCCGAAAACTGAAAAGCAAGTCAGAGGATTCCTGGGACGTTTGAACTACATCTCCAGATTCATATTCCTTATGACCGCCACGTGTGCGCCGATTTTCAAATTACTGAAAAAGAACCAGGATTGCGTTTGGTCAGAAGACTGCCAAACCACCTTCGACAGTATCAAGGAATATCTGTTGAAACCTCCGATCTTATCACCTCCAGTGGAAGGAAGACCACTGATCATTTACCTCACAGTCCTAGAGGACTCAATGGGATGTGTACTTGGCCAACAAGACGAAACTAAAAGGAAATAGTCTGCCATTTACTATCTAAGCAAGAAATTCACCGACTGTGAAACTCGGTACACAATGCTTGAGAAAACTTGTTGCGCTTTGGCTTGGGCAGCCAAACGTCTTCGCCAGTACATGATTCGTCATACTACTTGGTTGGTCTCCGAAATGGATCCAATCAAGTACGTTTTCGAAAAACCTGCTCTCACGGGAAGGATTTCCCGTTGGCAGATGTTACTATCAGAATATGACATAGAGTACCACGCTCAGAAAGCCGTTAAGGGAAGTATTTTAGCCGATCATTTGGCTCATCAACCGATTGACAATCAAGAATCAATCGGGTTTGACTTCCCAGACGAAGATGTCATGTATCTAAAGATGAAAGATTGCGATGAACCGCTACCCAGTGAAGGGCCAGAACCAGGTTCCCAGTGGGGACTCATCTTTGACGGAGCAGTTAATCATTATGGAAACGGAATTGGGGCAATCATTGTTACCCCTCAGGGTTCCCACATTCCTTTCACTGCCAGACTTACGTTCAAATGTACGAACAACGAGGCCGAATATGAAGCATGTATTATGGGTCTCGAAGAAGCGATTGATTTAAGGATCAAAAACTTGGACGTATACGGCGATTCAGCCTTGGTTATTAACCAGATAAAAGGAGATTGGAACACATACCAATCAGGATTGATTCCTTACAAAGACTATGCAAGAAGGTTGTTACCCTTCTTCAACAGAGTCGACTTTCATCACATCCCTCGTGATGAGAATCACATGGCTGATGCATTAGCCACTCTCTCTTCCATGATTAGTGTAGGTCGATGGAATGACATACCTAAGATCGACATAAAGCGCCTTGAACGGCCCGCTTACATCTTCACAATTGAAGCAGTCATAGACGACAGACCTTGGTATCACGATATCAAATGCTTCCTTCAGAAACAAGAGTACCCATCTGGGGCACTCAGAAAAGACAGGAAAACCCTCAGAAGATTGGCTGGAAACTTCTTCCTGAGTAGTGGCACTCTCTATAAGAGAAATTTTGACATGGTCTTGCTCCGATGCGTTGACAGACCAGAAGCAGACATGCTCATGAAAGAAATTCATGAAGGATCCTTTGGCACTCATGCCAACGGACACACAATGGCGAGAAAAATTCTCAGGGCCGGGTATTATTGGTTGACAATGGAATCCGACTGCTACAAGTACATGAGGAGGTGTCACAAGTGTCAGATATACTCCGACAAAATTCATGTACCGCCATCACATCTCAAAGTTCTTTCTTCCCCGTGGCCTTTTTCCATATGGGGAATCGATATGATTGGTATGATTGAGCCCAAGGCTTCAAACGGACATCGGTTCATCCTGGTAGCCATTGACTATTTCACCAAGTGGGTCGAAGCAGCGTCATTCGCCAATGTAACCCGACAAGTGGTGGTCCGATTTATCAAAAACAATATCATCTGCCATTATGGTGTTCCAAGCGAGATCATTACTGATAATGGATCTAACTTGAACAATAAGATGATGAAAGAGTTGTGTGCAGAGTTCAGGATCGAACACCATAACTCATCTCCCTACCGACCCAAGATGAACGGAGCGGTAGAAGCGGCTAACAAGAACATCAAGAAGATTGTTCAAAAGATGGTTGTAACCTACAAAGATTGGCACGAGATGCTACCCTTTGCTCTTCACGGTTATCGTACATCTCTCCGCACTTCAACAGGGGCAACCCCTTTCTCTCTAGTGTATGGCATGGAGGCAGTTCTCCCCATGGAAGTAGAGATCCCGTCAATCAGGGTATTGATGGAAGCTAAGCTCACCGAAGCCGAATGGTGTCAAAGTTGACACGACGAACTAAACCTGATCGAAGAGAAGCGAATCACGGCACTATGCCACGGTCAGTTGTACCAACAAAGAATGAAGAGGGCGTTTGACAAAAAGGTCCGACCTCGTGTCTTCAGGAAAGGAGACCTTGTGCTCAAGAAGATACAATCATTTCTCACTGATTCTCGGGGCAAATGGACCCCAAATTATGATGGCCCCTATGTGGTCACGAAAGCTTTCTCAGGCGGCACCTTGAGACTTGCAACCATGGACGGAGAAGAATTTGCCTGCCCCACGAATGTTGATGTAGTCAAGAAATACTTCGCCTAAACTAAAAAAAAAATGCCTCAGTGGATTGAAAACCCGAAAGGGCGGTCCAGGCAAAAGTTAGAGACAAAATGAAAAGAATCATCCCGATGGATTGGAAATCTCATAGTACAATCCAGGAAAAAGTTAGGGATAATGGCAAGTAATTATGTTCAACAGAGGCAAGTCCCTCAGCAGTAGTTACATCATCTATCGGAGGAAATCTCCAGTCAAAGGTCATCTTCGACAGAAGCTCAGGATGTCCCGAATTCAAAGTTGGTACAAGGATAGTGGTTGTTATGTTTCAACGTAGCCCTTTTCCCTGTAAATTACCGTTTTCTAACTTTGTATATACTCTTTGGAATCACGCGTTTGGCTGATCTCCATCTTATCAATAAAATTTGAGCCCTTGTGCTTTTGTTTGTAATTCTTGCTTGTTTTAGCTTTACAGAACGACGTTGTTTAAACTTAATCAGCGATTCTTGAAATAAAACAAAAATGAATTTACTTGTTAAAACTTTTTCTGCTTTTAAATTAAAGATGGAAATTTCTTTTGACTATTGAACATCAGAAGAACATCGATCGCTTCTCCCGAAGTAAGCGAACTTCAAAGTGCAGAATCAAAGTACTCCCCCTTCTAAGCCAGTATGCCTGAATGAAGGGATCAACTGTGTCAGAGACCTTGTTTCGTCTGACATCCTCGGCCGAGTTCTCATCTCTTAAGCCCGATCAACATAGCTCCCAACGGGACTATCTCTCCTAAGCAAGGTGGAATTGCTATTTTGAATCAACGGTACTTCTTCGCCCCGCGATGGCTGAGTATCCAATTGTGTTCATCCATTAGTCTGTATGTTGCGTCTGTTTTGTCAGCATATACATACATACTTCATGCATTTTATTTGCGTTCGCATTTCGTATTGCATCACTATCACTTGAGTCGGTCTTGTCCCCTAGTGATAAATAGTTTTCTCAATCGAGTTTGTCAGTTCTTTCCTCGTCAGGAAGTGTTGCGTCTGCACAATCTCGCCACCAGTGTATCTTTAGATCAGAGTCGGCACTTGGCCACTTTGATAACTTGAACCTCTGAAAAGCCAGAGAAAACTCTCCATAAACATCACTCTTCGCCATTGAAGATGATATCCTTGCTTTCCCGGATTAAGGAAAATCCCCAGAGAAAGCCTCTTAAACAGATATTCGGCAGTACATCAGTATTTCTCCAAAAAGTCGTTGATGAAAAGGTCATCGACACCTCAAAATTGGACCCCATCATATGGCATTTCTCCGGGAAGATCCCGAGAAAAGTATGATGTAACCCCAAACGAAAACAGTCTCTCAAGAGACTCGCTTTCCCCAGTAGAATCGACAAATGGCGTCTCCAACAGAGAAGTTTGTACAACTCTACAACTCAGACGACTGGGTTCCCCAGCAAGTCTGATATCAAAACTTTTTCCACTCAAATGGCATCTCCCCAGGAAAATTCGGCGAGAAGTTTGAAGGAAAGCCGCTACGAATAGCGTCCCTTGTCAGTAAAGTTTATTGACAAAAGAAACTAAGACCAGTTCTTGGTAAGAAACCAGGATCGAGGGGAAGTTTAAATCAGAAACTAAGACCAGTTCCGTGGTAGGAAACCAGGATCGAGGGGAAGTTTATTTTAAAAGAGACTGAGACCAGTTCCTTGGAAGGAAACCAGGATCGAGGGGAAGTTTACCTTTTCTAAGCATCATCGCTTAGCTAAAGAAGATGAATGCGTAAGCTACCATTCATAACCACCATCAAAATTTCGGATATTCCGATATTTAATCCTCTTGCACCCCGAATGCCCGAATCCCTTCGTCATTCATACCTTCGGGTCCAAGAAGATTAAATAGGGGCATCTGTAATACCCCAAATTTTGACCACTTAGATTTCCCATCATTGTGAAAATCATCATCACAATATGGATGAACCATCATGCTTCATTAGCCTCCCCAAAGATGGGTGAGCATCCACTACAATCAAAATTAGGGTTTCAAGCCCTCTCTGAGTGCTTAGACAAAGGATCAATCAAGAAATGACATGATCTTCAACTTGTCTAATCTCTCAAACATCCACAATGGATCAAAAAGGACTCCCACTTCAAGGATTAAGCATAAGGTTGCTCCCTTCTAGGTGGATCAAGTCTCAAGATCGACAGTGTCACCAAATTAGGGTTTTGGTCGACCAGGGTCTCCAGATGGAAATTTTCATCTGGGAACAAGGCAATGATCCAAAACATGACCTAATATGCTTCATGAAACCTCATGAACCCATGCATCAAGTCAATTTTGCCTCAGGGGATGCATTCATAAAAAATCAGGAATTAGGGTTTCTTGACCTAATTCACCCCTAAGTTGACTTTTGGGACAAACCATGAGCCAAGACCTCAAGAGATGATTTGAGGGTCTCTAATACACCATATTGATCCATTTGGGACAATGGATTGATCCAAGAAGCTTGAGCAACAAGTCTCATTTTCATCTGCACCACAATTAGGGTTTTAAGGGAAAAGTCAACTGTAACTTTGACTTTTGACCAAGGCATGCTCCCAAACCCTAATACATGATTGAATATACCCTATGACACCCATGGAACATGTCCATCAAGTTTGATTTAGGTCAAGGACATGATTTCCTGAAGAATTGCACAGTTTGGAATTCATCTGATAAAAAGTCAACTGTGCACAAAAGTCAACTTTGACTTTTTGAGATTTTTCACCAAAATGGATTTTTAACCTTAAAATGATGTTAATGTATGATTTGAATCATCATTCATCAAGAAAAATCAAGAAAAGTGAGATAACTTGTAAAAGGGGTAACCATAAAACTTAGAAATTTTTCTAAGTTAAAAATAAAGTGGCAAAGGTACCAACTTTGGAGGACCATAACTCCTAAACCACAAGGCCATTTTTTCTCATCCAAAGATGGATTTATAGCCCTCATTATCACCTACAAAAACTTCAACTACAAGTCATTCCAATTCATTAAGGATTTTGAGTTATGGAGTGATCAAAGTGGCTGAAAAGTGAAAATGTCACTTTTTCCAACACTTAGTGAAATTTTCACTAAGTCAGAATTTGCCTTCACTTTTTGCCAAATGTAGGGGGATTTTTCACTTGGAATCAAAGGAGATCAAAACCAAACTTGTTCAAACAGTTTTTGTATCATGTAAGAGCTTTCCAAAATGGCCAAGAACATTGCCAAATTCAACCTACATCATGAGATACAACATTGGCAAGTTGCCTTGCTGAAATCTGTCAAGACAAGGCAGAATTTGCATTTTGGCTCGATTTGCAAAAATCAGCCAATTGCAATTGCTCCAATCCACTTGGACACCTCAGAGGATTGAATCTAAAGGGGACAATCACTGAGCCAAGCCTCCAAGGTCCAAGGAACAAGGAATAGCATGTTGAACCTAGAATGGCCAAAATAGGGACAAGACTTCAAATTTGGAATGAGGCATTCAATGGAACCATCAAGGTGGCATGGACTGAGCCATTCTCATCTGAAATCAGTCAAGACTTATCCAAGACCAAGGGGACCAAAGCTCTGTGCCCTAACCTCTAGTCAATGGCTAGAGGAGACTTTCATTCCCATTGGCCAACATTGAGGAAACCTACTTACCAGCTGCCATGCACTATTCCTTGCAAAACAAACTTGCTCTACTATAAATAGAGCTCAATTGTGGTCAGTTTAAGTACACCAAAGCCATCTAACAGATGCTTTCCTCAAAATCTCTTTCTCTTGGCAAAAATGCCTTTCTTAGCAAGGTAGCTATCGGGTTTTGAGTTTGAGAGCAATTCTGCACAAACCAATCACTCACACACCTCACATACATCACATATGAGCTGATCAAACACTCACATAACTTCTGAAACATCAATTTCATGAAATCACCAGCTGGTTGCTCAAATTTTCAAACAAGTTGCAGCTGTGATGCCATAAACTGATCCAGTCCATTTCAATTCAATCCAAGTGTTCAAACACAATCCATAGGGTGTAGGGAAGCTGTTCAGATCATCACAACTTGTCTGTAACACCTCCAACTCAAAATCACATCTGCTCTTGCTGTCACGACTTGGAGGTAAGCACATACTTGGTTACCTCTCAATCTATGCATATTTCCTCGCACAATAATTTGGCCATATGTTCATAATCATGCATGGAATGTTTTCCCTCAATTGATTGCATTGTTTGAATCGTGTATCAAAAATCCTAGCCTTCATGCAAAAATTAGGGTTCTTGAGGTCTCTTCGTGATTTCTTGTTGTATGTTTAATTTAAATGAAATTAAAGTACATCGACATGATCGTGAGGTTGAGACGAGCATAATGATATGTGGATTGCATGATATGATTACGTATTCATGGAGATTGGATAGAAAACACAAATCTGAGAAACCAAGAACACGCGCGTGTTCTTCAGCTGTTCTTGGCGCCATTTTTGAATAATTCAAATATTTGAATTTTGTGATTTTGTTTAATTGATTCAAAAATTAATTTCTCTCTGAGTTTTAATGATTTTGAGTTGATTCTTTTTTTAATAATTCACAAAAATGTTAAAATATTTTATTTTATCAAAAAATCCCAAAAATATTATTTATTTCATATAATTGATATTTTTGTAAAGAATTAATATTTTGATTGTCTTTGGCATTTTAAATATTTTTTCTACATTGATTTTGCAACTTTTAATGCTTTCTAATTATTTTGTAGGTCAATACTTAATTTTTGAAGCATTAATCCAAGATCACAATTTGTTTTCCATGTGTTAAACAATTTTTGATCATTTTAATTGAATTTTTATTCAATTAAATACATTTTGAAAACAAATTAGGGTTTTGGATTAATTCAACCCTCATAAATCATTTTCAAAACACTTTGGGCCTCTATTAGAGTGTAAGACCCAATCCTTTTTTTGACCAAATCATCTTTGGGCCTCACTTATTGTATAAGTCCCGATACCGTCAAAAAACAAACGGCGCGATCGTCGCCTTTTCAAAAATCATCTGGGCCTACCCTCGAGTAGTAAGACCCATTTATTCATCTCAAAACTCTTTGGGCCTCTTGAGAGAGTGTAAGACCCATCCCCCCTTGTACAAAAACTTTTTGGGCCTCACTCATTGTATAAGTCCCTCTGTACAAGTAAACGGCGCGATCGTCGCCCGTTTAAAAATAAAACTCATCTGGGCCTATCCTCGTGTTATAAGCCCCTCTCTTTTCTTTAAACCTTTTTGGGTCTCTTGAGAGAGTGTAAGACCCATCCCTTTGTACAGAAAACCTTTTTGGGCCCCAGTAACTTGTATAAGTCCCTCTGTACAAAGTTAAACAGTGCGCTCACTGATAAAACCCTGGGCCTCTCCTTGAGCTGTAAGCCCCAAATCTTTCTTTTTCAAAGCACTTTCTCCTTTGATTTTGAATATACTGTTATTTTCAATCTTTCTTTGTTGAACAACTAACCAAACAGCATGGAAGCACTACAACCGAGTAAGTGGTTATCGCTTTCATTTACTGCTTTCATATTATAAACTGTATTGTGGGGCTGCTCACTGTAAGTCTCCTTTCATAAACTCATATCTACTGTGTAATAATAGTATAGATATTTCGAGTTTCCCCGGCCACTATGTCTAGAACTAGGTGACGCCGTTTCATTTATTCGTAGAAATAGACGCCTAGATCCCCAATAGGAGCACCAGATACAGTCTTCTCTTCGGCTATCCTCCTTAGGAATCGTCAAGAAGCTCTACTCCCCAAGATGAATGTATTCTCCGTGAATGGCATCTTTGAGTTTCTTCCCAATTCTCGAACTTTCCTGACTTGATCTATTCCTTGTGAATAGCTTGCCTTGAATGTCTCGGGGTTTGGGTACCCACTACGGTCATAATCTTGGACCTTAACTAAGGAACCCTCTTCAAAAGTTAAAAGTCGCTGGATAGTAAACCTCGCACGTTTACCAGTGGTTTTTATCTTTAAAAGAGTTATCTCTCCTAATGGAAAGGAGATGATAGACCCACGGGCTTCTTAAAAGCATCGGCCTCCTCTTGGGCATTATTCAAGGACATTGCGACTTCTTAGAAGTATTCACAGCCTCCTCTTAGGCTTCATATAATGATCTCTTCCTCCGGGAATGATAGCCTCCTCTTGGGCTTCATACAAGGACCCGTCGGCTTCTTAAAAGTTCCCAGCCTCTTCTTGGGCTTCGTACAAATTGTCCCGACGACCTCCTAGAGGTATAGGAACAGAACCTAGTCATCCTCATAGAACAGTCCTTTCATAGAGTCTACTACTGTTTCTCGAAGCATAGTACAAAAGATAAAACTCTAGACTTGGACAGTCTAACTTCCTTGAGTCTCAAAGACATTCTCAAGCACCCTTCGTTAAATAGGAAGGAAACCCACAGACTCAGATAGTCTCAATACCCTTTGGATTTCCCGTTTCCTCAAAGAGAAGGAAATATCCCTGATCCTCAAATCAAATCCATGAGTACAGTGTTGCTCATATAAGAACTGATTTTCTCTTTTAAATCAGTATATTGGATCTGTCACTCAACTGAAACAGTTACAATAGCCTCCATCTCGGGCTTCGTACGAGATACCAAAATTCTCCCCAGTGGAGTCAAAACAACCTTTTTGCCTCTCTCTCGGGCTTTGTACGAGATACAAAAACACTCTCTTACTGAGTATAAAAGATTCTCCAACTGAGTCAACTCTTTTAGCCTCCTCTTAGGCTTTGTATAACGATATGCCCCACTGGGTCAAAAACTTTTAGCCTCTCTCTCGGGCTTTGTACGAGACACAAAATAGCCTCCTCTTAGGCTTTGTATAATGATTTTCCTAACGGAAATTAGCCTCCTCTTAGGCTTTGTATAAGAAAACCATTGGTTAATCCAATCGACCTTTTAGCATCAAAGTTATGCCTCGTTCGCAGTACACAAACATCAACAACTCTTTTCCCTTCATCTAATCGCTGTAGGCGGCAAGCCTCTGGATCATCTACATCCATGCCACTGTCCCTCTTTTAGCATGAGAAATTCCTAAGGAAAGATGGCATTGCTCTACACTGAGTTAAAGTCTTCTCCTTCAGGTTAAAACCCTTTCTTCAGAAATTATGGCATTGCTCGAATCCGCGTATCCCAGTTAAAGTAATTCTCCTTCCCCCTCTTTAGAGATGACAAATTCTCTCTAAAGTCGAGGTCTTTCAGCTTCACGTCTTGGGCTTTGAACAAGACACAAATAGACCTTTTAGCTTCACATCTTGGGCTTTGAACAAGATACAAATCACCTTTCGCTTCACGTCTTGGGCTTTAAACAAGACACCAAAAACACCATTTCCTCCCATAGAATAGGAGGAACTACGAACGCTCTGATTTCCCTGTTTCGGTAAACGGGAATACGTAGGCATAAGATCGAAAGAAAAGATCTTAGCGAGCGTAATCAACAAAAAACCCAAATCCCATATCTTCATCAATCAAAAAGCAGTAATTCAAAAGCATCAGTCCTAACATCCTAATCCTTATTCCCCGCCAGAAACCTTCTGCCCAGGTAAAAAGAAAGAAAGAACCTGTATTGGCGAAATACGAATAACCAGTACAAAGGCCCCCCCACATTAATAGCATCCGTAACCTAACAGACCGCTGTTTAAACTCAGTATGCAAGCAGGGTTAATTGGAGACATCTATTTCCCTTCCTTATTCAGCTCACAATAGGATAAAAAATGAATCGACCTGTAGTTTTAAGCTCAAACCGCAGAGAGCGACCAGCGCTTAAGAACCGCGTCCAAAATCGCTCGCTACAGTTGGGAGGTCTTGATGTGATCTTGGGTATGAACTGGTTAGAGTTCAATCATGTTCATATTAACTATTTTAACAAGTCGGTGCGATTCCTTGAACCTGAAGAAGGAGAGGGAGATGGTTTTCTATCTGCTAGAGAGTTGAGAAGGCTCTTAGAAGAAGAGCTCAGGTGCTTGCATTGTTTGCATCCTTGTCTGTGGAGAGTGAGTCGGTGATTAATGAATTGCAGGTAGTGCGTGAATTTCCTGAAGTGTTTCCGGATGATATTGTTGATGTACCGCCAAAGAGAGAATTGGAGTTTACTATTGACCTTGTCCCTGGTATCAGTCCTATTTCTATGGTACCATACAGGATGTCGGTATCAGAGTTAACCGAGCTGAAGAAGCAACTGGAAGAGTTGCTAGAAAAGAAATTTGTGAGACCAAGTGTATCGCCTTAGGGAGCTTCAGTGTTGTTGGTGAAGAAAAAGGATGGCAGTATGAGGTTATGTATCGATTACAGACAACTGAATAAAGTGACGATTAAGAACAAGTATCCGCTTCCAAGAATAGATGACTTGATGGATCAATTAGTGGGTGCTCATGTGTTTAGCAAAATTGATTTGAGGTCGAGTTATCATCAGATACGGGTAAAGGATGAAGACATTCAGAAAACGACTTTCAGGACTCGATATGGACATTATGAGTATGTGGTGATGTCGTTCGGAGTTACTAATGCACCTGGTGTATTCATGGAGTATATGAATTGAATTTTTCATGCTTACTTGGATCAGTTTGTGGTTGTTTTTATTGATGACATCCTTATCTATTCTAAGTCAGAAGAGGAGCATGCTGAGCATTTGCGGATTGTGCTGCAAGTTTTGAAAGAAAAGAAGCTCTATGCTAAGTTGTCTAAGTGCGAATTCTGGTTGAGAGAGGTAAGTTTTCTTGGGCATGTTATTTCAGGTAATGGTATTGTTGTGGATCCATCCAAGGTAGATGCAGTTCTACAGTGGGAGGCTCCGAAGTCGGTAACCGAAATCAGAAGCTTTTTGGGCTTGGTTGGTTATTACCGCATGTTTATTGAAGGTTTTTCGAAGTTGGCACTCCCGTTGACTCAGTTGACTTGCAAAGGTAAAGCGTTTGTGTGGGATGTTCACTGCGAGAAGAGTTTCATTGAGCTGAAGAAAAGATTGACTGCAGCTCCGATTTTGATTCTACCCTAACCAAATGAACCGTTTGTGGTGTATTGAGACGCTTCTTTGATGGGTTTAGGAGGTGTGTTAATGCAGGATGGTAAGGTTGTGGCTTATGCTTCACGATAGTTAAGGGTCCATGAGAGGAATTATCCAACTCATGATTTGGAATTAGCTACAGTGGTATTCGTATTGAAAATTTGGAGGCACTATCTTTATGGTTCCAGATTTGAAGTGTATAGTGATCATAAGAGTCTAAGGTATCTGTTCGATCAGAAGGAGTTGAATATGAGACATAGAAGGTGGCTACAATTCTTAAAGGATTATGATTTTGGCTTGAACTATCATCCCGATAAAGCGAATGTCGTGGCTGATGCTCTAAGTCAAAAGTCTTTGCATATGTCGGCTATGATGGTTAAAGAGTTGGAATTGATTGAACAGTTCAGAGATATGAAGTTGGTTTGTGAACAGACACCGCATAGTGTGATGCTAGGTATGCTGAAGATCAACAATGAATTTCTTAATAGTATCAGAGAAGGTCAGAAGTTGGATATGAAACTGGTGGGTTTGATGATTGGAAATGAACAGGCGGAAGGTAACGAATTCAGAGTGGATGAACAAAGCGTGTTGAGGTTCCGTGATAGGATTTATATTCCTGATGATCCTGAGTTGAAAAGAATGATCCTAGAAGAAAGTCACATGAGTAGCTTGAGTATCCATCCAGGAGCTACAAAGATGTATCAAGACTTGAAGAAGATATTTTGGTGGCCTGGATTGAAACGTGATGTGGCTTAGTTTATGTATACTTGTTTGACTTGTCAGAAGTCGAAGGTGGAACATCAGAAACCTGTTAGTTTGATGCAACCATTAGATATTCCAGAGTGGAAGTGGGACAATATTTCTATGGATTTTGTGACCGGGTTGCCTAATATGCCGAGAGGACATTATTCCATTTGGGTAGTAGTGGATAGGCTGACGAAAATGGCACATTTTATTTTGATTAATATCAGTTTTCCTTTGCAGAGATTGGCAGAGATTTATATCCAGGTGATTGTGAAATTGCATGGAGTTTTGTTGAGTATTGTGTCGGATAGAGATCCAAGATTCACTTCCAGATTTTGGAAGAGTTTGCAAGAAGCATTGGGATCGAAACGGAGATTTAGTTCGACTTATCACCCGCAGACGGATGGACAGACGGAGAGGACTATACAATCTTTGGAGGATTTGTTGAGGGCTTGTGTGCTTGAACAAGGAGGTGCTTGGGATAGCCATTTGTCGTTGATTGAGTTCACTTATAATAACAGTTATCATTCCAGTATTGGGATGGCGCCTTTTGAAGCTTTTTATGGTCGGAGGTGTCGGACGCCTTTGTGTTGGCATGAATCTGGAGAGACTGTAGTACTTGGACCTGAGATTGTTCAGCATACTACTGAAAAGGTGAAGCTGATTCAGGAAAAGATGAAAGCTTCGCAGAGTAGGCAGAAGAGCTACCATGATAAGAGGAGGAAGGATCTTGAGTTTCAAGAAGGAGACCATGTGTTTTTTAGAGTCACTCCGGTGACCGGTGTTGGACGTGCGTTGAAGTCGAGGAAGGTTACTCCTCAGTTTATTGGTCCGTATCAAATTTCAGCAAGAGTTAGACCCGTTGCCTACAGAGTGGCGTTGCCACCCAATTTTTCGAATTTGCATTATGTGTTCCATGTGTCACAGCTTCGGAAGTATGTTCCGGATCCGTCGCATGTGATTCCGATGGATAATGTGGAAGTAAGGGATAACCTTACGGTTGAAGCCTTACCAATACGGATTGAAGACCGCGAGGTAAAGCAATTGAGAGGTAAAGAGATCACTCTGGTAAAGGTTGTGTGGGGAGGCGCTGCCGGTGGAAATATGACTTGGGAATTAGAGAGCAGTATGCGAGAGTCGTACCTGGAGTTATTCGTATGAGGTAAATTTTTTAGGACGAAAATATTCTAAGTGGGGGAGAGTTGTAACACCCCAATTTATTTTATTTTTTTCGTAATTCGAATTATATGTTGTTGTGTATTTGTGTGTAGTCGTGTTTGGGATTGCCCTTAGTATAGTGTAGTGACCTCAGAATCGTAGGGATCAAGATGTTGGGGGTGTAAGACCAATTAGGTAGAACTTGTGGTGTGGTGAGAATGGTTATTTGGTTAATATTATTGTTTTAAAATTATTAAGAGATATTGTTATTATTATTTAATTAGTAAAATAATAATAATAATACTACTAATAATAATAATAATAATAATAATATTGAAATAATAATAATAATAGAAAAATAGAAAAGGGGGTTAGAAGAGGAGAACTAATCAGTACGTGTTTTCGGAGAAAAGAGAAAGAGCAGAGCTAGGGCGAGAGAAAGGAGACTCCATTGCTGAGAGCGAAGATTTTCAAGAACTCTAAGGTAAGGGTGGGGTTCTTTAATCTCTTAAGGGTTGTATAATGTTTGTATGAGGGTAGATAAACCATTAGGATCATCCCTGTATGTTGTTTGTGTTGATTTGGGATTGGGGCTTTTGCGTGTCGGAAGTTTTGATAAGAGGAAAATGCATAAATTTACTGGTTGAATCATAGTCTATGTATTCCTGTTTGTTTATGTGATAACCTGTGATTGTATGTGTATTTTCGGACTGTTTGTTAATGTAATCGGAGATGGATTTGGGGTCTGAATCGTGCAGAATCGCAATCGCAGGATTGCTGATTCGCGCAGTTTCGCCAAGCAAATGGGGTGTTTCTCCAGGCAAATATGACTTCGCTGGAAGGTCGCCAGGTGAACTGAGAGGCGAGCGAGGGGTGAAAATAGGGGTTTCTGGAATTTGTATCGGGGAAGGAAATTTGCCTTTGCTCCACCAGGCAAGCATGGGGTGAAAAGGGAATTCGCCAGACAAAGGGAGATTTCACCAGGAGAAAGTGGATTCGCTGGTGCCTCGCTGGGTGAGCATCAGGCGAGCAGAGTTGAGACGAACCGAACTTTCTAAAACTTTACAAATTCGTATCTTTTGATCCATAGGTCCGTTTCAGTCGCTGTTCGAATCGTTGGAAAGTTGGTTTCACATAATCTTTGTTAAAATTAATTTTCATACCAGAATTCCAACTACTTGATGCGTTAATTGGGTTTTTGTGGATGTTGTTATGTGTTGCGTGTTGAAATGGTGAATTCGGTTGTGTGAATGCGTGCTGTAGCGGTGGATTGTGATTGTTGCATGTTTTGGTAGGTATATGTTGCGTGTTGGATAGTTGTGGTGTATTGTATTGGCTTATTGTTAGTCATATGCATTTAGTTGTCGTCGTATGTTATCGTTGTATGTATGCCATGTTGCATAAGTTGTGAGATAAGTCGTGTGCCCATCTGGGGTGTGAGCGTCTTATCCGGATTCCTTGAAATGGAATCGTATTGTTGTTGTTGTTGTTGAGGTAGTCGTGTGCCCATGTGGGGTGTGAGAGATTACGGGTGTCGTGTGCCCATGTGGGGTGTGAGCGACCTATATGGAAATTTCGACGAGAATTATGATCATGAAAAAGGGATCGAAATGGTACTACATGCATTGAGTCAAAGTCGTGGGTCTCATTGCATTGCATTGTGTGGTGTTACGGTGTATATGATTATCTGCTTGTGTGGGAATTGTATTTGTGCTGATGTTTTGATGATAGGGTGAATTGTGTAATGTTTTATGCTCTTATATTTTTATTATGCGTTTCTTTTGTTGATTTGAGAATCGCACCCCTTCTGTTTGAATGTTACCTCCACGTGGGTAACGTGCAGATAAGCAGGATTAATGCAGAGTTGAAGTTAGTGAAGATGGACTCTTCTCTTTTATTTCGTTGTGTCAACGTCTGCTTTGATGTGTAACACTGGGGATTCGGAACGCTTGTCGTTATTTGTTTTATTATTTGTTACCACTTTATTTGCTTGATGATGATTAAGTGGTATTACACATGTTATGTTTTAGTTGAATTCCGCTGCTATATGAGAAGATTAATTAAGTATGGTTTTATTGATGATATCTATGTGTTACATATCATATGCATGAGCAGGTGTTTGTTGAATGTAGCATCCTAAACGTTGTATGTTTTATTTTACTCTGATATTTTATTATTAATTGTCTCTGGGGTTTAAGGTGTTACAATTGATCTTAGGCATATGAACAATTTTAGGGTATTTAGGGCTAGTCCATCTTTGATGAACCCCTCTGACTATTTAGGATGGTTGAATAATTTAGAGAAAACAAAATCTGAGGATTGGAAAGATATGGATATTTATGTTTTAATCATGTTGTCGAAGGTAGGACCTGAATATTGCTCGAACATGCTTGTTTCGTCCTTGTATTTCTGGGACAACACACATTACACACTCCACCTTCCATGTGGAATAATGACACCAACTCTTTTCGACGTAGCCGCTATCACAGGGCTCAAACCAACTGGGAATACTTACGACTCTGATTTTATGGCTGATGATAGTATTAGTTTTTCGACCTCTAGGGCAGCGTATTCGACTCATATCGCACATTATCACGATAAGGACATATAGGAGGTTTCGGATGTCGAACTCATACCTTTCTTAGCTCTACGACTGTCTCGCTGTGTCTTCTGTTCGAAGTCACTTCAAGTTGCTAGGAAATTCCTGACTATGGCAAACCAACTCCATGCTGGCCATGACCTTTGTCTGAGCAAACTGATTCTAGCTAGTCTTTATGAATCCATGAGCGAAGGCGTTACCTAACTCAAGTGTTTGGGTGACAAAGGAAATCTCTTCCTTTTTGGACCCTTCTGGCTTCTATAATTGTGGTTGAACGCTTCATTCGAAGCCTGTCTTCCCCACAAGAATCAAATCAACGAAGACGCTGGCGAAGTGAAGAATAGGAGAGTAAAAGGTCCACGCCTGGCGAAGCTGACTCCTGTTGATGATGGTCGACCCATTCAAAAAACTTTTACCAACTTTATCATGATATTTATTAAACATTATGACTTCACACCCCTTATGGCTCCCTTCGTTGCAAGGAAATATGGTCCTGAGTGGTTCACCAGGCCATTTCTAGCACCGTCGAAGGCTCAAGAAGCAGATTCTACTGCGATTTGGGAAGCCTTCCTGACTCCTAGGGTTTTAACCCTCAGATTCAACCTCTCGAAGAGCCAAGTTACTTTGATTGCTTATCAACCAAATCTTGTCGCCCGACAATTTGGACTGGTTCAAGTTTTACCCAAACCCCTGTATGAGAAGAAACACCTCCTCCTCCTTTACAACGCAGTTCATTCTGAGGCCGTAGCTATTAAACAAATTGCGCGGTATGCTGGTCGAACACAGGTTCTTTTAGTAGCTTTCGAACCAAGCTTTCTCTGCACCCAACAATTTGATGACTAATGGAAAGCTTATTATGCAGAGGAATTTTTCGACGTGGATGCTTTTACACACCACATTAACAAGGCTTTCCTCTCTGTGCAGGAAAGAGTTAAGAAAGGTACTTCAACGCACATTAAAGAAATCCATGCCTTCCAAAAATACTTTGAAACTATTTATCGACCAGATGACCTTGGTCAAACCATCCGCGACGCAGCTGTTACTTTGAAGGAATTTTTTTTAAAGAAAATGGAGAACTTAAAGATCCCTTCGTACGTTTCTCCTGAGAAACTGTACGAAACGGCTTTTAATATGTTTCCTCCCAAATTCCCTCGACTGCCAAACGCTGATTTTGGAGTGGCCCTTGCCCCTCCATTCCCATACTGGTTCTTCTGTGGGGATTCTATCAAAATCCTTCGCCAACAATCAAAACCAAAAGTGCAGCGGGTGGTTCCGACCAAACATACACTAGACAGTTTCATAAGGCATCTTCATATTGGGGTCGAAGATGTTCGCATCGAATCTGAAATATACGAAGGTGTGGAATGGGAGGATTTCGACCCAACATTTTTTCTTATTTATTTTTTTTCACATATAATAACTGCTTTCTATTTTACTTTAGCCGTGAAAATCCCTCCAAAGAAACCAACAGTTAGGAAATCTGCTGAAGTAAAAGAAGAAGGAGGAAGTAAAGCAGCAAAAACAACAAAGGTATTTCGCACCCCTTATTAATTTTGTCGCTTTTCATATATTCCATATTTTCTAACATTTTCCCTTTCAGGGTGCTCGAAAGCTACCCCCGACTCCCCGAAAAGGAAGGCAAAGGAGGATGTGGTTGTGGTGGTCGAATCGGATGATGAAGATCTATCTCCGACTGTCGAGCACTCCCTCAAGAAAAAGAAGAGGCAACTCAAGATGAGCGAAGCTCTGGCTCAATCTCAAACAAAAGTTGTAAAGGCCCCGACAAAGAAACCCACTGCCTTAACAATTCTGGAACCAACTCCTGCAAAGATGTCGAAGAAAGCTGCGGACCAGCCTGAAAGTGACAATTTAAGCCCTAGGGCTGATGCTTCTAAGGTACCAAATTTTATACCTCATTATATTCTTAGTAATCTTATTCGACTACTGACTTCGATTATTCTTTTCTGGCCAATGTAGGAGTTTATACTCAGCCAGCTACCAAATCAACCAACACCATACTCCTCAATAGTGAAGGCGAACCGACGTATCATCCCACTTCTGTAAAGGATTCTGAGAAGAGCTCAATGAGCGAAATAAATCAAACAGTTGGGGAACAGCGTGAAACTTCGCCACCCAAGACTACTACCCAGAATTCTCACACCAGTGGATCTGAACATGAAGGTGACCAGGAAAAGAACATGCAAGCTGAAGCAGCTAAGAATGATATGGAGGTGGATCACCCTGAAATCCCTGTCGAAGAGGAAGCTGAAGATGGCTCCCCAAGAGTCAAATGTCTGGATGACACTCAGCAAGATTAATATGGTGACATGGAAAAAAGGGAAGGTCGTTCTGCATTCCAGCATTATTCGATGCCTATTGAGGAATTCGTGGATGACCCTGAAAATGTCGAAGAGGATGATGACAGGGAGGAAGAAGAGGGTGAAGACACCCATGATGAGATGATCGTCGAACCGAACCCTAATCTTGGTTCGTCGATTGCGAAGATTCAAGCAGAACCTTTGTGACCCTTTCTGAAGAAGAGATGGAGGCTTTGAAAAAGAGCAACCCTCACAAATACTTGAAAGCTTTGATTGGCTCTAGAGGGAGTTCGTCTGAAAAGAGTCTCAGTTCCTCTTCAGTCTCTGGTGGTCGATCAACTAACAATCCTACCAGCGAAATACTTTCAAAGATCAAGGAAAAAGTTTTCAAAGGTGACCTATTTCGACTCATAGAGTCTGATGCCACTTCTCCTCTTGCCTTGAAAAGTCTTCTTAAAAGGGTTGACATTCTGACTGCCTCTCTTGAAGTTGCAAACATCATCTTGGAGCTGACTTCAGTGATCGATCAAGTTGCTGCTGATGTCGCCAAAATCTAGCAAAGCTCTAAAGATATCGAAAGTCACACTGGCTCAGTAGCGGCTGCATGGGATGTTGCCTCGGAGTCGACAACCGCTTGGATAATTTAGAGAAAACCCAAGAATAAAACAAGGCTGAGATCGAAACCAATAATCGAAATATCCATTCCTGGGAGGAACAGATAAAGGATCTGCAGACCAAAATCTCGAAAGCCAGGAAACAGAATGCTGAGCATCAGAAGTTTGATAACTCTAAAGCGGCGAAAGAGCTTGAGGTTGGGCTGAGCTTTGCTGATAAAGCCCAAAAATTAGAAACGGAGCTAGAGGTCATGAGGTCAACCAAGTCTATCTGTGAGAAGCAGTTAGAGTTCCTAAATGCGAAGTATCTCAACATGAAGGCCACCCTTCCATTTTAGTTCTAGTTCCTTTTATTTTAAACTTCATCATCACTTCTTGGATTATGCAATAATTTTTTGAACCCCTCGCGGTTCTTCTGGATGTAATGAATTTAGCCATTTTGGCAACAATTTTCATTTTACCATGTTAGCTTTGATTATTTTGCATGTGATTACTCTTTAGCTATTTTTACTTCTTGAAGTGCAGGCTTGTATTTTTTCAAATACTTCTCGTTTACCCTTAAGATTCTCTTATCTTGATCTAACTCTTCAATCTCATAAGCACCATTTGAAAAGACTTGTATGATTTAAAAAGGGCGTTCCCATTTAGGGGACCATTTCCCCAAGGCTCTATCTTTTCGATCCATAGACAAGACTATTCTTATTATAAGACTTTTCTACTCTCTTCTTCTGCCTTTTCAATAACTCTAAAGCATTAAGCCTTTCCTCATCTAAGTCCAATAATTCATCTAACATCATGTTCCAATATGACTCAGATGGGATCTCATGATGCCTTTGAATTCTCGTCGATTGAAGATAGATCTCAACCGGTAATGCCGCATCATGACCAAAGGTTAATCGAAATGGCATGGAATTAGTAGCTTCTTTGGGGGAGGTTCGACATGCCCAGAGAACTTGTTCCAAAGTCTTGTGCCAATTTCTAGGCTTCTTTCCCACATGTTTCTTAATTAAACTAATCACTACTTTGTTTGCCGCTTTGACCTGACCATTAGCCTGAGCGTAATAAGGCGTGAAGGTTAATAATTTGAACCCATTTCCTTAGCAAATTATTGCATTTTCGACTAGTGAACATTGATCCTTGATCCATTGTAATGGTTTATGGGATTCCAAACCTATAGATAATGTGTTTTTTAATGAATTCGATTACATCTTCCTGGTCAACATTTGGCAACGGTATAGCTTCGATCTATTTCGTAAAATAGTCAATGCCTACCAAAATGTACCTTTGTTTTTTAGATGACGCTGGTCGAATTTCTCCAACCAAATCCAAAGCCCAACCTCTGAAGGGCCATGGCTTGACTATAGAGTGTAATTCACTTGCAGGGACATGTTGTATGCCTACGTGCACTTGGCACTCTTGGCATCCCTTAGCAAATTCGATACAATCTTTCAACATAGTAGGCCAATACATACCTTGTCGAAACAAAAGCCATTTCATCTTGTGGCCTACCTAATGAGCCTCACATGCCCCACTATGAATAGTTGAAAGGGCTAGATACACCTCTGACTCACTAAGGCATTTAAGCAAAACTCCCTCAAGAGTTTTTTTTTAAATAATTCATTACCCAAAAGCACATAACTTAAAGCTTGATACCTGATTTTTCGATCTATGGACGCCGTTGGGTTTTGCCGATACTCCACTATTGGTTTTCTCCAGTCTTCGTTGTCATACCCCAAATTTTTACCACCAAGATTCCCATCATTGTGAAAATCATCATCACAATATGGAGGAACCATCATACCTCATCAGTCTCCCCAAAGATAGGTGAGCATCCACTACAATCAAAATTAGGGTTTTAAGCCCTCTCTGAGTTCTTAGACAAAGGATCAATCAAGAAATGACATGATCTTCAACTTGTCTAGCCTCTCAAATATCCACAAGGGATCAATAGGACTCCCACTTTAAGGATTAAGCACAAGGCTGCTCCCTTCTAGGTGGATCAAGCCTCAAGATTGCCAGTGTCACCAAATTAGGGTTTTGGTCGACCAGGGCCTCCAGTTGGAAATTTTCCTCTGGGCATGAGCCAATACTTCAAAGCATATCCTAATATGCTCCATGGAACCTCATGGACCCAATTATCAAGTCAATTTTTCCTCAGGGGATGCATACATCAAAAATTAGGAATTAGGGTTTCTTGACCTAATTCACCCCTAAGTTGACTTTTGGGACAAATCATGAGCCAAGACCTCAAGAGAGGATTTGAGGGTCTCTAATACACTATATTGATCCATTTGCAACAATGGATTAATCCAGGAAGCTTGAGCAACAAGTCTCAATTTCATCTGAACCACCATTAGGGTTTCACGAGAAAAGTCAACTGTAACTTTGACTTTTGACCAGGACATGCTCCCAAACCCTAGGACATGATTCAATATACCCTATAACACCCATGAAACATGTCCATCAAGTTTGATTTAGGTCAAGGACATGATTTCCTAAAGGATTGCATAGTTTGGAATTCATCGGATAAAAAGTCAACTGTGCACAAAAGTCAACTTTGACTTTTTGAGATTTTTCACAAAAATGGATTTTTAACCCTAAAATGATGTTAATGTATGATTTGAATCATCATTCATCAAGAAAAATCAAAGAAAGTGGGATAACTTGTAAAAGAGGTAACCATAAAAACTTAGAAAATTTTCCAAGTTATGAACAAAGTGGCAAGGGTACCAACTTTGGAGGATCATAACTCCTAAACCACAAAGCCATTTTTCTCCATCCAAAGCTTGATTTGTAGATCTCATGGCCCTCTACAAAAACTTCAACTAGACCTCATTCCAATTCTTCATGGATTTTGAGTTATGGATTGATCAAAATCACAAAAAGTGAAAATGTCACTTTTTTCCAACACTTAGTGAAATTTTCACTAAGTCAGAATCTGCCTTCACTTTTTTCCAAATGTAGGGACATTTTTCACTTGGATCCAAAAGGTATCAAAACCAAATATGATCAAACAGTTGTTGTATCATATAAGGGCTTTCAAAAATGGCCAAGAACATCACCAAATTCAATTTGAGCTAAGAGTTATGGTAGTGGCAAAATGCCTTGCTGAAAACTGCCAAGGCAAGGCAGAATTTTGCATTTTTGGTCGATTTGCCAAAATCAGCCAATTCCAAGCCTTGTCATCATCTTGGACACATCTGAGGATCAAATCTAAAGGGGCCAATCACTGAGCCAAGCCTCAAAAGTCCTTGGAACAAGAAGTAGCATGCCAAACCTAGAATTGCCTAAAAGAGGGACAAGACTTCAATTTTGGATTGAAGCATTTAATAGATGCTTAGAGGTGGCATGGACTGAAACATTTGCAACTGAATTCAGTCAAGATTCTTCCAACAAGTAGGTAACCAAAGCTCTGTGCTCTAACCTCTAGTCAATGGCTAGAGGAGACTTGGATTTTCATTTGCCAACATTGGCCAAACCTCTGCTGCAGTTGCCATTCACTATTCCTTGCAAAACAAACTTGCTCTACTATAAATATAGCTCATTTGTGATCAGTTTGAGTACACCAAAGCCATCAAACAGATGCTTTCCTCAAAATCTCTTATTTCACTCTAATTTTGCCTTCTAAGGCAAGTCACTATCGAGTTTTGAGTTTGAGAGCTTTTCCAATCAAACCAATCACACACACACCTCATAAACATCATATAGAAGTGATCCAAACACTTAAACAACATCTAGAACACTGATTTCTCAGAATCACCAGCCAGTTGCTCAAGGTTTAAACCAAGTTGCAATTGAGATGCCATGAAGTGATCCAGCCATTTCCAATCAAGTCCAAGCATTCAAACACACTATATAGGGTGTAGGGAAGCTGTTCAGATCATCACAACTCATCTGTAACACCTCCAACTCAAAAATCACATTGCTCTTGCTGTCACGACCTTCAAGTAAGCCTAAACTTGGTCATCTTCTAATCTATGCATATTTCCTCACACAATACTTTTGCCAAATGTTCATAATCATGCATAGAATGTTTCCCCTCAATTAATTGCTTTGTTTGAATCGTGTATCAAAATTCTCAGCCTTCATGCAATTTTTAGGGTTCTTGAGGTTTTGTTTTGATATCTTATTCCATGTTAAAAATAAATGAAATTAAAGACCATAGACATGATCGTAAGGTTGAAACGAGCAGATTGATATGTGGATTGCTTGATATAATCAAGTATTCAGTGAGTTGGAGAGAAAATGCAAATCTGGGCAAAACTCAGAACACGCGCGTGTTCTTGGCGCCCTTTTTTGAAAATTTAAATATTTGAATTTTGTGATTTTATTTAATTGATTCAAAAATTAATTTCTCTCTGAGTTTTAATGATTTTGAGTTGATTCTTTTTTTAATAATTCACAAAAATGTTAAAATATTTTATTTTACCAAAAAATCCCAAAAATATTATTTATTTCATATAATTGATATTTTTGCCAAGAATTAATATTTTAATTGTTTTTGACATTTAAAATATTTTTTCCTTCTTGATTTTACAAATTTTTATGATTTTTAATCATTTTGTAGGTCAAAATATGATTGTTGAAACATTAATCCAAGATCACAATTTGTTTTCCACATATTAAACAATTTTGACCATTTTAATTGAAATTTTTATTCAATTAAAATACATTTTGGAAACAAATTAGGGTTTTGATTAATTCAACCCTCATCAAACAATTTCAAACACTTTTGGGCCTCTAATAGAGTGTAAGACCCAATCCTTTGTAAATACAAACCTATTTTGGGCCTCACTTATTGTATAAGTCCCGTTGTATTTAAAAAAGTTCGACGCGATCATCGTCCGTTGAAAAACAAACCTTGGGCCTCTCCTCGAGCTATAAGACCCATTCAAAAATCTTTTGGGCCTCTATTAGAGTGTAAGACCCAACCCCCTTTGAAAACCAAACCATTTTGGGCCTCAATCTTTGTATAAGACCCACTGCGTTTTCAAAATCTCGGCGCGATCGCCATTTCAAACAAAAAACCATCTGGGCCTACCCTCGTGTTATAAGCCCCACTCTTTTTCTTAAAACCTTTTGGGCCTCTTGAGAGAGTATAAGACCCACCCCTTTGTACAGAAAACCTTCTTGGGCCTCAGTCACTGGTATAAGTCCCTCTGTACAAAACGACAGTGCGGTCACTGATAAAAACCTTGGGCCTCTCCTTGAGCTGTAAGCCCCAATCTTTCATTTTAAAGCACTTTCTCCTTTGATTTTGAATATACTGTTGTCTTCAATCTTTATTTGTTGAACAACTAACCAAACAGCATGGAAGCTCTACAACCGAGTAAGTGGTTATATGTTTTCATTTACCGCTTTCATATACATATAACTGTATTGTGGGGCTGTTTCACTTTAAGTCTTCTTTCATAAACTCATACCGACTGTGTAATAATAGTATAGATATTTAGAGTTTCCCCGGCAACTACGTCTAGCACTAAGCCCTGTTGATTATTCTTAAATAGACTGGACTAGATCCCCGTAGGATTACCAGATACAGTCTTCCCTCCTCTTGGGGTTAAACAATATGGAGACGTGAAAGGCAGCCTTCTCGGTGAACCCTTTCACAGACTGTCACCCTTAGACATTGTCAAAGAAACTCTGCTCCCCAGAGATGATCTTTTCTCCGTGAATGGCATCTCTTGAGTTTCTTCCAAATTCTCGAACTTTCCTGGCTTGATCTATTCTCTGTGAATAGCCTGTCTTGAATTTCTCAGGGTTTGGGGACCCACAGGCTTCTTAAAAGCATCCCCGCCTCCTCTTGGCGTTGTACAAGGACCCGTCGGCTTCTTAGAAGTATTCATAGCCTCCTCTTAGGCTTCGTATAAATGTTTTCTTCATTCGGGAATGATAGCCTCCTCTTGGGCTTCGTACAAATTGTCCCTCGGCTTCTTAAAAGTTTCCAGCCTCCTCTTGGGCTTCATACGAATTGTCCCGACGACCTCCTAGAGGTATAGGAACAGAAATCAGTCATCTTAATAGAACAGTCTTTCACAAAGTCTAGATCTTGCTACTGTTGTTTCTCAAACGTAGTACAAAAAATTAAACTCTAGACTTGGACCGTCTAATTTCCTTGAGTCTCAAAGACATTCTCAAGTTCCTCTCAAAACTAGGAGATGAAACCCGCAGACTCGGACAGTCTCAATACCCTTTGGATTTCCCATTTCCTTAAAGAACAGGAAATAACCCTGATCCTCGAATCAAATCCCTGAGGGCAAACAATACTCATATAAGAACTGATTTTCTCTTTAAATCAGCATAATAGACCTGTCACTCAACTGAAACAGTAACCCTAGCCTCCTCTTGGGCTTAGTACAATGATTCTCCCCAGCAGAGTTAACCTTTTCAGACTCTCTTGTTGAGTCCAAACCTTTAGCCTCTATCTCGGGCTTTGTACGAGATACAAAACACTCTCTTGTTGAGTATAAAAGACTCTCTTGTTGAGTCACCCCTTTAGCCTCTATCTCGGGCTTTGTACGAGATACAAACTACTCTCTTGTTAAAAAGATTCTCTTGTTGAGTCGATCACCTTTAGCCTCCATCTCGGGCTTCGTACGAGATACAAATCACTCTCTTGTTGAGTATAAAAGATTCTCCTGTAGAGTCAAACCCTTTAGCCTCTATCTCGGGCTTCGTACGAGACACAAAAGCACCCTCTTGTTGGGCCAATAGCCTCCTCTTAGGCTTTGTATAAGGAAACCCCGGTTGAACCAATCAACCTTTTAGCATCAAAAGTTGTGCCTCGTTCACAGTAAACAAACATCAATAACTCCTTTCTCTTCATCTAATTGCTGTAAGCGGCAAGCCTCTGGATCATCTACATCCATGCCACTGTCCCTCTTTTAGCATGAGAAATTCCTAAGGAAATATGGCATTGCTCTACACTGAGTTAAAGTCTTCTCCTTCAGGTTAAAACCCCCCTATAAAGGAAATTATGGCATTGCTAGGATTCACATATCCCGGTTAAAGTAATCCTCCTTTATAGTCAGTCACCCAACAGTTGTGACAAACAAACCCTTCTTTAGAGATGAGAAATTCTCTCTAAAGACAACACCTTTTAGCTTCACATCTTGGGCTTCGAACAAGATACAAATAGACCCTTCAGCTTCACATCTTGGGCTTTGAACAAGATACAAACCACTTTTGGCTTCACGTCTTGGGCTTTGAACAAGACACCAAAACACCATTTCCTCCCATAGAATAGGAGGAACTACGATCGCTCTGATTTCCCTGTTTCGGTAAACGGGAATACGTAGGCATAAGATTGAAAGAAAAATCTTAGCGAGCAAACTAATCCAAAACCCAAATCCCGTACCCTCACATGTCAAAAGCATCAGTCTTAATCTCCCACCAATTGCCCTAGCACTATTTTAACAAAATAACCTTAGAGAGACCCACAATCTTTGTAGCATCTGTAAACCAACAGTCATCTGTTTAAACTCAATTTGCAAGCAGGGTTAATTGGAGACATCTATTTCCCTTCCTTTATCAGCTTAAATAGGATAAAAAATGAATCGAACTGTAGTACCAAAGCGATAGTGCTTCGCAACCACGTCCAAAATCGCTCGCTACATTCGTCCGCCAAGTTATCTATTGCTAAGATTTCAAAATTCTCTTTATCAGCGTATCCTAGCTTCATTGTTTCCAAATCTGATGGGGACAATCTGGCTGACACAACTCTTCCTCTGACTTCGATTGCATCTTATAATTTTTCCTTCGAAATTTTATACCCAGAAGCAATTTTAGCCAAGTTATTAGCCACTTGATTCTCCAGTCGAGGTATGTGTCGAATGCTCACCACTTAGAACTTTTTTAGTAATCAATTGGCTATTACAAAGTACATAATAAGATTTTCTTAAACACACTTCTACTCCTTTGTGATTTGTTTTATGACTAACTCTGAGTCTCCCATTATTTCGACTCGAGTTGCCCCCAATTCCAACAATATCTCAAGTCCGGCTATTTAAGCTTCATATTCAGCCTCATTGTTCGAACAAAGACCTCCGACTTTATACTTAATTTTGTTGGAATTTTGTTAGGAGAAATAATCAAGACTCCTATGCTTGTACCATATTTATGACTAGAACTGTCGAAATATAATTTCCAAGGTTCGAGCTCAAGATAGTTTAACTTATTTTCATTTATAGAGTGGTCGACGATGAAGTCAGTTACCAGTTGTCCCTTAACAGCCTTTCAAGGTATATAAGTTAGGGAATACTCAGTTAAAGCTAATGCCCATTTACCAATTCGACTGTGCAAAATTGGTCTAGACAACATGTGTTTAATGATATCAAAATGAGACGAAACATAAACATCAACAGGTTTTATATAATGCTTCAACTTTGTACAAGAAAAATACAAGCATAAACACAATTTTTCAACTATGTTATACCTAGTTTCTGCATCGTTCAAAACCCTACAAAGGTAGTAAATGGCTCTTTCGACGCCATTTTCATCCTCTTGAGCCAATATGCTCTCTAAAGTTTTGTCCGACGCAGATAGGTACAGTCTCATACTCCTATTTATATAAGGTGGTGCTAGAATTAGAGGATGACTCAAGTACTCCTTGATCTTGTCAAAAGCTTCTTGCTGAGCTTGCCCCTATTCGAATCCTTCCTTGTTTATTCGAAGCAGAGGTGAGAAGGCTTGAGTTTTTTCGCTAAGGTTCGAGATGAATCTCCTTAAGAAATTGATCTTTCCCAACAGTGACTGTAATTCCTTCTTTGTTGATGGCGCTTTCGCTTCCATAATGGCCTTGGTCTTATTCTAGTTTATTTCAATTCCCTTTTTGTGGACCACAAAGCCTAAGAAATCCCCCGCCTGCACACAAAAAGCACATTTGAGAGGATTCATTTTCAGACCATGTCTTCTCATCCTTTCAAAAGATTGTCGAAGATGGTCAATATGATTCTTCCCTGAAACAGACTTAACAACAATATCGTCAATATAAATTTGCATAAAAGTATCTATATAATCATGGAAGATCGAATTCATCGCTCTTTGGTATGTTGCCCCAACATTCTTTAGACCAAAAGGCATGACTACCTACTCATAGATGCCTAAGGCCCCAGGGCATCGAAACGCCGTCTTAGGGACATCCTCTTCAGCAATGAATATTTGATTATACCCAAAATACTCGTCGAGCATACTAAGGTATGCATGGCCAGCGGCAAAATCGACTAGCATTTCCGCCACAGACACTGAGTATTCGTTATTTGGGGTCGCAGCGTTTAAATCTCTAAAATCTATACAAACCCTTAAAGTACCATTCTTTTTAATAACAGGTACAATATTTGCTAACCATTCGACATACTTGGTTGTTCGAATGAATTTGCAATGAAGAAGTCTTTCGACCTCCTCCTTGATCTTTGAGAGAATTGTCGGTGCAAACCGTCTTGGATTCTGCTTGATTGGATTCTTCCTAGGCTTAATTGGCAGCTTTAATTCGACCAGATCTTTGCTTAAGCAAAGCATCTCGTCGTAATCCCATGCAAAGCAGTCTTTAAACTTCTTTAGCAACCGGATCACTTCGACGTTGAGTTATGGGCTAATATTGGCACTATATATGTTGGCCCTTTTTGTTGCCCCCTCTCCCAAGTCGATCTCTTCCAGAGCATCCTGTGCTAGAATTTTAATATTGGCTGCTAGTGGATCCTTCTCGAAACCCAAAGGCTCGTCATCGTAGATGGTGTCGAGCCTCTGGCCTTGTACTTCATCCTGAACCTTATCAGGTGGTTCTGGATTAAAGTCTTTACCAGGACCTTCTTGGTGTAACCTTTTGTTGGCTTCGACAACCATATGTTTCACTTCAGCCTCTAGAGCCATTTGTAGTTTGTTTTCAGTTATGTAAGTCGAAATCCTTTTAAGTGCTTCGAACTCAGACATCATCGCCGAACTCGCTTCCCCATCCAGTAGGGTCGACTCCAGACGTCCCTTCATATGCAAGGTCATCTTCTCTTACGACCTCACGATCCCATTGAAAACCATTTATGGGATGCAAGTACAACGAACAATATTCGTTGTCATCCCGAGTAAATGCAAAGTTGGTTAGGTTGCATGGAGCTATGTTAGCCAAGTGCTTTTTGAAATGGCGTTTGTCGACATGATTGATTGCAGCCTTAAAATAACCTTGGTCTACTTCAATGTTTTCCACAATGTCGTCTAGGCGCCATATAGTTATCCTCTGATGCATGGATGAAGGTACAACCCCTATCCCATGTATCCATTCACGGCTAAGTAACAAATTATAATTGGCTTTCGTTTCGACAACCATAAACATGGTCGGTCTTGTAACAATACCTATGATAAGATCGACCTGAATCACCCCCAAAGTAGTACCCACCTTTCCTTCATAGTTGGAGAGTACCATATTATGGGGCTTGGTATCGGTGTCGAACTTCCCAATTTTCCTCAACATGAAGTGTGGCATTATGTTCACCGTCGCACCACAATCCACTAAGATTTTGTTAACATGAACGTCTTCGACCTTACCTGTAATGAATAGAGGCTTCAAATGATTTTTCATTGCCTCGTTTGGGCGTTCGAAGAACGTATTCTGTTCCTCGACACAGCCATTGTTCATCATATAATAGAACACGGGTTTATGTGTAACCATTTTGATTTCAGTATTATTATCCGTCTCTTCGACCTCAGTTATTTGGTCGAATTCCCTGGGGAACACTAACACCACATTCACTATGATATCCAAAGACTGCTCCGAACCTGAGTCGCAATTATCAGTAAGCATCTCATCCTTAGCAACTGCTTGATCATGCTTTTCTTTGGCCTCTTCTTCCTGTGTGGCAAATAACTTTCTCCCCACCGGCATCTTTTCGACAGGCTTTGGTTCCTCCCTGTCAGTCTTGTTGGTCAGTAGGTTGGTACTTGATTCCGCCTTTGCCCCAGCTTCTCTCTGAGCCTTCCTTCTTCTCTGTTCCCTTCTCCATTGTGATCTGGACATGGGATTCTTTCCCTTATAATTTTCTGAGATGTAGGCTGACTGCTTCGAAGTCTGGAATTCTCTACGGTATTGCCATTGATGAGCCTCTATCTACGTCAAAACTTTGCCATTTCTGCTAGCTTTTTCCCTTTTTTTCATTTAGTCTTGTCCATTTTCCATTAAAAATCTCTACAAACGGCTTGAAAGTGGTGGGTCTTGCACCTGGGACCCTTGGCTTAGCCTGTTCCTGCTTTGAAGAAGATCGCCTCGGTTTGAAGCCTCGTTGACCATGAGGGGCTATCTCTTCACGTCTTTGTTTGGCATTCCTAACTCCTTCAAGGTTTTGGGCTGCCTTTTTATCAAACACAGCACTGCATCGAGGACACAGCATCACTTCTGATTTTTTTATCTGGCACCTATGGAGGAAATCCATCAGAGTCTCCTCTTGTTTAGGGTAAGTTATTTTGTTATACTCCTCTTATCGATGCTCCTCGTCGACTTCCATTGGGGTTTCTTGTGAGATTTCCACCATGTTGATATCCATGTTGACATCATCAGTGATGTCTAACCTGTGTAACTTCATTTGAAGGCCTTCAGCAGCCTTGTCCATTCGAATGAAACCATCAGCAGTTTCTTTTATCATCATCATTAAATTGGAACCCTCAGTGATCCCTCCATTAGAGTCTTCAGTGACTCCCAAATCGAAACCATCAGTAGTTTATTTGTTGAAGCTTTGAGCAGCCTCACTGGCAAAAAACATTCATAAACTCCTGGTCGAGATCTTCAGTAATCCTAACCATAACAGCTCCATTGTTGAAGTCCTCAGTGACTTCGACCATGTTGACATTGTTGTCGAGATCTTCAGTAATCTTGACCATGTTGACTTCAGTTGGCTCTATGTAATGAGCGTTAACAACTTGCAAAGGATCAGAGTCAATCTTCATCTGGCTCTTCGACTTATCTCCAAATTTCAGTTTTCCTTGTTGGATAGCATTTTGAACAAGATCCTTGAAAAGAAAACGTTGAGAAGTTTTATGACCCAAGAAATTGTGATACTTACAAAAACCTCTCTTTTTCCTTTGTTCTAAAGGAGGCATTTTAGCACCAGGAGGCACTATCATTTTGGCATCCTTAACTAACAAATCGAAAATTTTGTCACATTTGGTAACGTCGAAAGTGTAAGTTTTCTTAGGAAATTTATCGCTTTTTTCTGGTTCGACAGGATTCTTTCTGTTCGAAGGGGCCAAAACCTTACAAGAATAAGCTGGGCCTTGTTTTAATTGAGCAAGATCAATCTCGCTTTCTTCGAAAACCAATGACTCACTATAAGGTCTTTCACCTTCTTCATTGAATCCGACGTAGGCTATTCTTTTATTTTTATTTGCCCTAGCCTTCTCTTCTTTTAGGCGTTCTAATTGTCGAACCCTTTCAGCCATTGGGCCATATCCCTCAAGTATTGGGTATCTAGTTTCTTCCTAATGGAATAGTCCAGGCCTCCAGCAGCCATTTCGACCAACTCATGTTCTAGTACTTGTGTAAAATATCTAGCCTTGAGCAGTCGGAATCTGTTCAAATAATCATCAATTGGCTCAGTAAATTTCCGTTTTATACTAGCCAACTCCTTTAGACTGATCTTAGTTTGTCCCATATAGAACTGTTCATGAAATAAACGTTCCAACTGGGCCCAATTATGGATCGAATTTGGTGGCAAAGTTGTGAACCATGTGAAGGCATTCTTTGTAAGAGAACTTGGGAAGTATTTTACCCTAAGGTTCTCATTATTCGAAATCTCCCCAACTTCTATCAAATACCTAGCCACATGTTCGAAAGTGGATTCAGTGGTGTCCCTAGAAAACTTGGTGAATTTAGGGACCTTCGTTCTAGGGGGTAAATCTGACTGAAGGATATATTATGACAACGGTGATGTGTAATTTGGCCTTAGAAGACCAAAATTTACTTTATTCAGCGCCATAATCCTTTCGACCATGGCTGCCAAATTATTATCTGCTGCCACGTCGTTACGTCGAACTTGTTGTACGACATTGTCAGCATTTTGGTTTCTATTTACCAAAACTACTCTTGGTTCGTCTCCTACGAGAATTTGTGGTTGATTCCTAAGGGGTTTGACTCTATGACGTTCGACTACTCCCTGGTTTGCTAAATTCGCCTGGAGTACATTTCCTGGGTTTTGTTGGATTTGGTTAATAGTAGAGTCCTCTTTGAAAACACCCCCTTGGTTTTCTATCATATATTCCCTCGGTGGATGTCGAGGAGGGTTTGGTACACCAAAGAAATCTGTAAGGCGCGTCATTTGCACTGCCATTTGCTGGTTAGTCTGGGTAGTATTTTGAATGAGAGGCTGAAAATTTTATCCCATAGTTTGGGACATCATTTGGACCATTGATGGTTACTTTCATCCATTTTTTGCCTTAAATATGTTGCAGTACTATTTGTCAAGTTTGGCATTTGGGTTGAATATCCCATTCCTAAGGATTGGTTATTTCGACCCATATTAATCCCAGATCCTGACCCTTGTAATGGCGACATTACTATGGGTTTCGTAAATACTGGAGGAGCATTCTGTAAGTTTGCCATCATCGAAGTTGGCATCCCAAAAGGCGAGTCTCGACTAGGTAAAGACATCAAAAATCCAGGGGGAACAAATGGTTGGAAACTAGAATTCCCGACCGGTGGGGGAGTCCTTGGTGGTCCCCTTGATCCGACATAATTCAGAATGGGCTGAGTATGGAAAATCGAATGCGTAGGGATCAAACTCGCCACAGATAGTATGGTCTCAGAAACAGACGTTGAAACCGTTGGTCCCCTAGTCGAAGATCCTGGGGGTGGTTCCACATTAATACTAGGCATTGTTTAAGGATTCAAACTATTTGGCTAAGGGTTCGAATTATTTGGCTGGTTTGTACTTGCCATTTTCCTCGTGTATCTTATCCTTGGTCTATCTTTGTTAGTGGTGCCTATTTTACCACTTCTTAATAACATACAACGAAGTTTTCGAAAGAGAAAAGACAATTGAATGCAGAATTATAAATTTTAAAAACACAGAAAATTGTTTTCACAAATTACTTAGCATTGTCCCACTGGGCGTTCCAATTTTTTTACTGTGAAAATTAGCAAACAACCTCTGGTCTACCTGTAGAGAGCGATTTTTGTCGGTGACGCGACCACCTTATCGCTGGTTTTTCTCCTCACCGCAATGAGGAGGAGGGAGTGCTACTTTCTGATTTCTTATTTATCCTGTGAAGCTAAAAGGGAAAGGGAAGCTATCTAAAACTAACCTTGCACGCGAATGTTTAACTGAACAAACTCTTTTAAAGAGATTGGGGGGTCCGGGGTCAGGTGATACAATGGGGAGTTGTCAATTACCCATCCTATATGTCATCCACAGGATATTAGCTTTAGGTTTCGCTTTGTAATTGATAGTGTTTATCTGTTAATGGGTTGGGAAAGTTTCTTGGGAAATATGAGTGAGTGAGTGAGTTGATGTGGATGTTCGGGTGTCCCCGATGTTTTTGGTATGGTACTGGACCTAGAGTTTTTTATTGGTATGAAGGTACTTGACCTAGAGTTTTTGATTGGTATGCTCGCTAAAATTTTTCAATCTTATGCCTACATATTCCCGTTTAAACGAAACAGGGAAATTAGAACAATCGTAGTTCCTCCTATTCTAAGGGAGGAAAAAGATATTTTGGTGTCTTGTTCAAAGCCCAAGATTGAAGCTAAAGGTTGAGTATTTGTGTCTTGATCAAAGCCCAAGATTAAAGCTGAAGGTTTTGACTGAGAGAGAATTCGTCATCTCTAAAGAGAGAATGTTGATTTTTGTGTGCCTTGATCAAAGCCCAAGGTTGAAGCTAAAAGGTTGATTGACTCCACTAGGGAGATCCTTATTCAAAGTCTGGATAAGACCGACTCAACAAGAGAGGGTATCTATATGGGTGTTTTGTACGAAGCCCAAGATTGAGGCAAACAAAGAGATTAATTCTTTGGGGATATCATTATACAAAGCCTAAGAGGAGGCTGGGAGTTTGAATTTTCTGGGGAAAATGTTCTATCTGTCTTGTACAAAGCCCAAGATTGAGGCTAAAAGGGGTTTGACTCTTGCTGGAGAGTATTATCTGTCTTGTACAAAGCCCAAGATTGTGGCTGAAATGGGTTTGACTCTGCTTGGGAAAGTATTTGTCCCAAGCTTAAGAGAGGAAGGTTTGTGTCTTGTACAAAGCCCAAGATTGAGGCTAAAAGGGTTTGACTCAACAAGAGATTGCTTTTATCTGTCTTGTACAAAGCCCAAGATTGAGGCTGAACAAGCTGGAGAAATTATTCTACACAACTTGAGAGGAGGCTAGGTCCTGCTGGGGGAAATCTTTATACCAAGCTTGGACAAAGATTGACTCAACAAGAGAGTATTTTTATCTGTCTTGTACAAAGCCCAAGATTGAGGCTAAAAAGGTTGACTCAACAAGAGAGTCTGAAAAGGTGATTGACTCAACAAGAGAGTCTGAAAAGGTGATTGACTCAATAAGAGAGTCTGAAAAGGTGATTGACTCAACAAGAGAGTCTGAAAAGGTGATTGACTCAACAAAAGAGTCTGAAAAGGTGATTGACTCAACAAGAGAGTCTAAAAAGGTGATTGACTCAACAAGAGAGTCTGAAAAGGTTAGCTCCGCTGGGGAGAATCACTGTACAAAGCCCAAGAGGAGGCTAACTGTGCTGAGGAAAGATCATTATACAAAGCCTAAGAGGAGGCTATCTTTCTGCTGGGGATTGTTTGAGATCCCTAGGCAGGTCCAAGTGGGGAATATACTCTTGCTGAGGATTACAGAAGAGTTGAAGTATCAGATGCCTTGAGGTTCTGATTTGGGATAGTGTTATCTAATGATAAACTAACCCTGGTTGGGGATTTTTAGGAGAGGGACTGAGTTTCAGCTCTGGTGGAGATTGATCCAGAGTGACCGGGGTTTCTCCTATGTTTGTAGGGAACTTGAGAATGTCTTTGAGACTCAAGAGGATTAGACTGTCCAAGTTTACTAGTGTGGAAGAGTTTTATCTTTTGTATGATGCCCAAGAGGAGGAAAGCGTTTTAAGGGATAAGAATCAACCCTAAATTGGTCTGAGTTTTGATACTGGAAAGACTGCTCTAGCAAAGGATGACTAAGTTCTATCTTATACCTTTAAGAGGTCGTCAGGGTCCTTGTATTAAGCCCAAGAGAAGGCATGAGAACTTCTAAGAAGCTGGGGGTCCTTGTACAAAGCCCAAGAGGAGGCGAGGATGCTTTTAGGAAGCCTGTGGGTCCCAAACCAAGAGAAGTTCAAGAAATGCTACTCACCGAGAATAGATCATTTAGTGAAAGTTCGAGGTTTGAAGAAACTCAAGAGATGCTATTCACCGAGAATAGATCACCTCTGGGGAGTAGAATTTCTTTGACAATTTCTAGGGGTGACAGTATGAGAAAAGGTTCACGGGGAATACTACCTTTCTCTTTGTTCCATATTGTTTAAGCCCAAGAGAAGGAAAGACTGCATCTGGAAATCCTATGGGGATCTAGTTTTGTTTGTATTTAAGAGTGACCAACAGGGCTTTACCTAGTTCTAGACCTAGTTGTCTGGGAAAACTCTAAATAACTATACTAGTATATATACAGTTGATATATGACAAGTATTTTAAAAGGGTATGAAAGAAGACTAACCATGCGCAACTTCCCACAATACAGTTATATATATCAAAGCATGAAAAGGAAAGCTGATAAAACTTACAGGCGAGCAAGCTTCCATGCTGTATTGTTAGTTGTTCAAAGAAATTAAAGAAAGTTTTGATAACAATATATATATTTGAATCTAAATCAAAAGGGAATTGTTTTGAAAAGATTGGTGGGGCTTATACTCAAGGAGAGGCCCAAGGTTTAACAGTGATCGCACCGTTGTTTTGAATATCGTCTCGAGACTTATACAACGACTGAGGCCCAAAAAGGTTTATTTATAAAAGGATTGGGTCTTACAACTCAAGGAGAAGCCCAAAAGGTGTTTTAAAAGAAAATAAATGGGACTTACAACATGAGGGTAGGCCCAGATGATTTTTCATTTTGAAATGGCGATCGCGCCGAGATTTTTTAACGCAGAGGGACTTATACAATATCTGAGGCCCAAAATGGTTTTGGTTAAAAAAGGGATTGGGTCTTACACTCTATTAGAGGCCCAAAGAGTTTGAAAATGAATAAAGATGGGTCTTATAGCTCAAGGAGAAGCCTTGTTGATTTTGTTAAAAAGGCGACGATCGCGCCGAACTTTTGAAAATATATAGAGGGACTTATACAATGCGTGAGGCCCAAAATTGTTTATTTGCAAAGGGGTTGGGTCTTACACTCTATTAGAGGCCCATGAGTGTTTGAAAAAGATTGATGAGGGTGAAATTAATCAAAACCCTAATTTTGTTTATAAATGGAATTAATTTTGTTTAAAAATTAATAAAAATTATTGAAAACATGTGAAAAATGGGTGGTGATCTTATATCAATGTTTCAAAAATCATGTTTTTATCCACAAAATGATTGAAAACCAATTAGGTTTGGAAAATCAAGAAGGAAAAAATATTTTCAATGTCAAAAACAAATAAAAATTAATTCTTTTGCAAAAATATCAAGTATATGAAATAAATAATATTTTGTTGGGGGGGGGGGGGGGGGGGGGGAATTTTTGTAAAATAAAATATTTTAACATTTTTGTGAATTATTAAAAAAAGAATCAACTCAAAATCATTAAAATTCAGAGAGAAATTAATTTTTGAATCAATTAAATAAAAATCACAAAATTCAAATATTTGAATATTTGAAAAAAGCGCCAAGAACACACCAAGAACACGCGCCGGTTCTGGTTTTGGCCTGATTTGCATTTTCTCATCAATCTCACTGAATACTTGATGAAATTACACAATCCACATATCAATCTGCTCGTTTTCAACTCACGATCATGTCTATGGTCTTTAATTTCATTTATTTTAAGCATGGAATGAGAAATTAAAACAAAACCTCAAGAACCTTAAATTATGTATGAAGGCTGAAAAATTTGATACACGATTCATACAAAGCAATTAATGGAGGGGAAACACTCCATACATGATTATGAACATATGGCAAAATTATTGTGCGAGGAAATATGCTTGAATCATGAGATGACCAAGTTTAGGCTTACTTGAATGTCGTGGCAGCAAGAGCTTGATTTTTGAGTTAGAGGTGTTACAGATGAGTTGTGATGATCTGAACAGCTTCCCTACACCATATGGAGTGTGTTTGAAAGCTTGGATTGATTTGAAATGAACTGGAACAGATTATGGCACCTCAGCTGCAACTTTGTTGAAAACTTGAGCAAATGGATGATGATTTCATGAATTTGGTGTTCCAGTTGTTGGTTTAGCGTTTGATCAGCTCACATATGATGTTTATGAGGTGTGTGTGTGATTGGTTTGGTTAGAAACACATTCTAATTCAAAACCCGATAGTAGCTTGCATTAGAAGGCATTTTTGGAAGTGAGGGTGTGATTTTGAGAAAGGCAAGTGTTATAGGCCTTTGGTGTACTCAAACTGATCAGAAAGGAGGTCTATTTATAGTGTGTCAAGTTTGTTTTGCAAGGAATATGGAATGGCAACTGCAGCAGGCCTTTGGCCAATGTGGATCAAATGGAATCTCAAGTCTCCTTTAGCCATTGAATTGAGATTAGAGCACAGGCCTATGGTTCTTTGATTCAAGGATAAGGCTTGACTAAAGTGTTCATCTTTGCTCTGATACATGCCACCTCTAAGCATCCATTGAATGCTCCAAAACAAAATTAAAGTCTTGGCCTCTTTTAGGCTTTTTAGGTTTGGCATGCTACTTGTAGTTCCAAAGACTTGGGAGGCTTATGGATCAGTGTTTGTTCCTCCTTGCTCTCCCTCTGAGGTGTGCAGATGGATAAACTTGTTTGTCCTTTGCACAAATTGATCAAATCGAGCCTTAATGCACAAATCTGTCTTGCGAAATAGTTTGCAGCAAGGCATGTTGCAGCTATCATAACTCCTAGCTTAGATGGAGTTTGAGGGAGTTCTTGGTCACTTTGGAAAGCTGACATATCCTATTTCAACATGATGTCTAACTTTGGTTTTGAGTCAACCTGAATTACAATGAAAAATGCATCTACATTTTGGAAAAAATAAGGCAGATTCTGACTTAGTGAAAATTTCACTAAGTGTTGGATAAATGTCAATTTTGGGTTTTCAGCCATTTTGATCACTCCATAACTAAAAATCCATGAGGAATTGGAATGAGGTGTAGTTGACACTTTTAAAGTATGCCATGAGAGCTACAAATCCAGCTTTGGACCATCCAAAATAGTTGCTTAGATCTCAAGTTATGATCCTTGGAAGTTGGTACCCTAGCCACTTTGTTCCATAACTTAGAAAAATTCTAAGGTTTTTATGGTTACCCATTTTACAAGTTAACTCACTTTCTTTGATTTTTCTTGATGAATGATGATTCCAATCACACATTAACGTTGTTTTAGGGTTAAGAAACCTTGTTTGACCAAAAATCCAAAAAGTCAAACTTCGGATTTTTGCACAGTTGACTTTTTATTGCTTGAAATTCAAATTGTGCGATCCTTCGTGAAATTAAGTCCTTGACCTAAATCAAACTTAATGGATATGTTCCATAGGTGTTATAGGGTGTATTGAATCATGTCCCAAGGTTTGGGAGTATGTCTTGGTCAAAAGTCAAAGGTATAGTTGACTTTTCCCTCGAAACCCTAGTTGCGGTACTGATGAAATTGAAACTTGTGGATCAAGCTTCTTGAATCAATCCATTGTTGTAAATGGATCAATGTAGTGTATTGGGGACCGTCAAATCATGTCTTGAGGTCTTGGCTCATGTTTTGTCCCAAAAGTCAACTTAGGGGTGAATTAGGTCAAGAAACCCTAATTCCTGATTTTTGGTAAATGCATCCCTTGAGGCTAAATTGATTTGATGATTGGGTCCATGAGGTCCCTTGGAGTATCTTGAGTTATGTTTTGAAGCATTGGCTCATGCCCAGAGGAAAATTTCCACCTGGAGGCCTTGGTCGACCAAAACCCTAATTTGGTGACACTGGCGATCTTGAGGCTTAATCCACTTGGAATGTTGCAACCTTATGCTTGATTCTTGATGTTGGAGTCCTCTTGATCCTTTATGTGTGTTGGAGAGTTTAGAAAAGTTGAAGATAATGTCATTTCTTGATTGATCCTTTGTCTAAGTGCTCTGAGAGGGCTTAAAACCCTAATGCTTGGTTGTAGGGAATGCTCAACAATTCTTTAGGAGATTGATGAGGCATAAAAGGTACATCCATATTGTGATGATGATTTGCACAATGATGGGAAATCTTAGTGGTCAAAATTTGGGGTATGATACTACCAAATCAATAAGAAATTGGATAACTTGCAGGATTGACCATACAAAATCCTAGGACATGTGATAAATAAATTTAAATGATATTTGGAAAAAGATGAACACTTTGACAGTATTCATGGTTTAAAGAAAGTCTACTTCGACAATACTAAAGACAACGTAATGCAGGAAAATGATCAAAAATGTGTTGGAAAATAACTTGCAAAAGTAAAAGATAACTTCTGGGCAAAGATTAACTGAATTGCATTGAATGAAAAAGATGGTGTTACATCAAACGTACATTTCTCACACACTCGTTTCTCTACTGTCATACCCCAAATTTTGACCACTAAGATTCCCATCATTGTGCAAATCATCATCACAATATGGGTGTATCATTATGCCTCATTAGTCTCCCCAAAGATAGGTGAACACTTACTACAGTCAAAATTAGGGTTTCAAGCCCTCTTTGAGTTCTTAGACAAAGGATCAATCAAGGAATGACATGATCTTCAACTTGTCTAAACCTCTCAAACATCCACAATGGATCAAAAGGACTCCCACTTCAAGGATTAAGCACAAGGTTGCTCCCTTCTAGGTGGATCAAGCCTCGAGATCGCCAGTGTCACCAAATTAGGGTTTTGGTCGACCAGGGCCTCCAGATGGAAATTTTCCTCTGGGCATGAGCCAATACTTCAAAACATAACCTAATATGCTCCATGGAACCTCATGACCCCAATCATCAAGTCAATTTTGCCTCAGGGGATGCAGTCATAAAAAAAATCAAGAATTAGGGTTTCTTGACCTAATTCACCCCTAAGTTGACTTTTGGGACAAATCATGAGCCAAGACCTCAAGAGAGGATTTGAGAGTCCCTAGTACACCACATTTGTCCATTTTTAACAATGGATTGATCCAAGAAGCTTGAGCAATAAGTCTCAAATTCATCAGAACCACAGTTAGGGTATCGCGGGAAAAGTCAACTATAATTTTGACTTTTAACCAGGACATGCTCCCAAGCCCTAAGACATGATTCAATATACCATATAACACCCATGTAATATGTCCATCAAGTTTGATTTAGGTCAAGGACATGATTTCCTAAAGGATTGCACAGTTTGGAATTCATCTGATAAAAAGTCAACTGTGCACAAAAGTCAACTTTGACTTTTTGAGATTTTTCACAATTATGGATTTTTAACCCTAAAATGATGTTAATGTACGATTTAAATCATCATTCATCAAGAAAAATCAAAGAAAGTGGGATAACTTGTAAAAGGGGTAACCATAAAAAACTTAGAAAATTTTCTAAGTTATGAACAAAGTGGCAAGGGTACCAACTTTGGAGGATCATAACTCCTAAACCACAAAGCCATTTTTCCCCATCCAAAGCTTGATTTGTAGATCTCATGGCCCTCTACAAAAACTTCAACTAGACCTCATTCTAATTCTTCATGGATTTTGAGTTATGGATTGATCAAAATCACAAAAAGTGAAAATGTCACTTTTTTCCAACACTTAGTGAAATTTTCACTAAGTCAAAATCTGCCTACACTTTTTTCCAAATATAGGGACATTTTTCACTTGGATCCAAAAAGTATCAAAACCAAATATGATCAAACAGTTGTTGTATCATATAAGGGCTTTCCAAAATGGCCAAGAACATCACCAAATTTAATTTGAGCTAAGAGTTATGGTATTGGCAAAATGCCTTGCTGAAAACTGCCAAGGCAAGGCAGAATTTTGCATTTTTGGTCGATTTGCCAAAATCAGCCAATTTCAAGCCTTGTCATCATCTTGGACACATCTGAGGATCATATCTAAAGGGGACAATCACTGAGCCAAGCCTCCAAAGTCCTTGGAACAAGAAGTAGCATGTCAAACCTAGAATTGCCTAAAAGAGGGACAAGACTCCAATTTTGGATTGGAGCATTTAATAGATGCTTAGAGGTGGCATGGACTGACACATTTACAACTGAATTCAATCAAGATTCCTCCAACAAGTAGGGAACCAAAGCTCTGTGCTCTAACCTCTAGTCAATGGCTAGAGGAGACTTGGATTTTCATTTGCCAACATTGGCCAAATCTCTGCTGCAGTTGGCATTCACTATTGATCCCAAAACAAACTTGCTCTACTATAAATAGAGCTCATTTGTGCTCAGTTTGAGTACACCAAAGCCATCAAACATATGTTTTCCTCAAAATGCCTTTTTCTTGGCAAAATGCCTTATTTAGCAAGGTAACTCTGAGTTTTTGAGTTTGAGAGCTTTTTCAATCAAACCAATCACACACACACCTCATAAACATCATATGTAGGTGATCCAAACTCTCACAAGTGACCTGTAATCACAAAATCACAAAGTCACCTCTCAAAACCTCAAAATAAGTCTTTTGTACATTTTTCAAGCCATGTCTTGATTCAGTCACTTTCTAAACCAGATAAAACCTCAAACACACTCCAAATATCATCCTTGAATTGTCCTAAATGGTTCCCCCCATCTGGAACACCATTTGAGAGAGTTGCTATTTTGGTCACTTTTAACCCCTTTTGCAAGAAAGAACCAGTTTGTGTTTTTGCAGGTACCAGCTGATTCCAATCATCCTAAAAGCTTCTAAGGGATCATTTGAGTGTGTATAAAGCATCAAATCATTTCTGGAACAAGAGGCTTGACAGATTGCAAAAAAACTCCAAAAAGCTCAAAAAGAGGTAAGCCTTATGACTTGAACTTTCCAAAATATGCAATGCTTTGAAGTCCACTGATCATGCACACCTCATACATGTTAAATATGTTGTGTTTGAACCAATTGATCATGTAATTCATGCCTGTATCAAAGTGTAGCATATAAAAGGCAATTATAGGCCTTTTTCAAAACCACTATCGGGTTTTGAGGAGGGAGTGTGATCTGAAAAAACTACCACCACCATTGGATTCCTTGTGAAATTCTGGTCCAGATGCATATAAATTTTGTCTCAAACCATTAAGAATTGAGAAAGTTATGACCTTCACGTTTCTGAGCCAAAACTTGTCTTGCCTTGCCTTGGGCCAGGCCTAAAACCAATGCATGACTTGTATATTTGTGATTTCACTTCAAACAATGGATGTATCACCACCCCAGTGGTAAGGCGCGCGCCTTGTGACCTTAAGGTCGTGGGTTCAAACCCCACCCATGCCATTTTGTGTTTTTTTTCATATTTTGCCATTTTTTCCAATATTTTATGTTTTATTAATTAATTGGAAAATTAATAACTCTTTCAATTTTAATTATTTTTTATTGGTTCTTTTTGCAAAAAAACACTAAAATGTTGAAATATTTTATTCCACAAAAAAATTAAGTTTATATTATTTATTTAGTATAATTAGTATTTTTGTGAATAACTTTAATTTTATTTGTTTTAAACATTTTAAAATGAACATTCATCTTGAAAAATCAAGACTAAATCAGTTTTAATATCTCTTGTGATTAAAACTTCATTTTTCAAACCTTAAATAAAAATCACAAGTGGTTTATTCAAATTCATTTGGTATTTTTGCTTGATTTTCTTTGAATATTTACTTTTAAAAGAATAACAAATTAGGGTTTCTTTGATTTTCACCCTCATCAATCATTTTCAAACATTCATGGGCCTCTAATAGAGTGTAAGACCCAATCCCCTTTTAACCAAAACAATTTTTGGGCCTCAGATATTGTATAAGTCCCTCTGCATTAAAAGAAAATCTCGGCGCGATCGCTAGTTCAAAAATCAAAACCTTGGGCCTCTCCTCGAGCTATAAGACTCATTCAAAACTTTTGGGCCTCTAATAGAGTGTAAGACCCAATCCTTTGTAAATACAAAACCTATTTTGGGCCTCACTTATTGTATAAGTGATAACATGAAAATATATCATGTTTTTACTTTGATTTATGTTATTTTCTTATTCCGTTTTCGTCTAATATCCGATTTTCTCGAGAGTATTTAAGTGTTTTTGCAGGTAATTCCATTTCCAAGTCAAACGTATGCAAAGTGTAGAAAAGAAGCAAAACATGCAAGAAAAGAGCAGAAGAGGAGAAAAATAGCAGAATCTAAATTCTGCTGATGTGACGATCGTCACAGGTCCACCACGACCATGGCAGATACAAATTTCATCACGACCGTCACAATGCTTCACGATCGTCATGCGTACAGAACAGTTTAATACGTTGAGCAGAAACTTGATTACGAAGTTTCAGAGAATCAGTTTTTACACGTTCACATTTCCTCCGAAGAAAATTAGGTTCCAAAGTCACATAACTGTCAAAGAGAAGTGCCTACATTTTCTCCAACCACTACCTCAGCTCAGTCTATAAATATGAGAGATTTCGAAGAACAAAGGGTGACCTATTTTCTGCATTCTGAAGTACCGTCCTGCTGCCAAATTTTATTCAGAGTTTTTTGTTTTTTTTTTGTTTACATTTACCTTTCCTTGTCACCCATTATCGAACAAAGTAATAGTTTCTCACATTGAGGAACTATTACACTTTAGATTTAGATTGTTTCATTGCCTTCATCATTTGCTATTTTAATTCTATCCAAGCAAGAACCTACCAGTCTGTGGAGGGATTGCTGCTACTGCATTTAACATGTTTCCATTATTCAATTTATAGTATCGTTTATTTTCTTTTAATTATGTCTTTGATTAATTATTTTTTCGCTTTTATGTTTAAGTTCGTAATTATGTCAAGCTAAACCGATCTTATCGGTATGTAATGAAGTAACCAAATGGATTAAATAACTCTAAGCTAAAATCAATAATTAACTCTTCTTCTGGCTTCGATTTCTTAATTTTAAACCCAACTTTTATTACGAGAGTAAAAAGGTAACAAAGGTTAAGGTCAAGACCACGGGAGTGTGAGGCTTTACCCGGATAGCTGAAATCGGGCATTAGTTTTAAAAACAGCGGAAGCGCTTTGAAGTTAATTAGGTCTTATTAGTTTTCAAAAAGTATTTTTAACCTCATATGGGCTAGCGAGAGCAGACATATTGACTTAAGAGTATAGTCCAAAGCAATAACCACGGGAGTGTGGGGTGAGGGCTTTTAAACTAGTTTTTCCTACAGATGCATAGGGTGATAAATCTTTATACGCTTAGGTTTAATTAATTCCACGTAGGGTTACTAAATTATATACCGATATCTTATTCATAACTAGTATTCCCGAATTTTAATTTCTCTTTTATTTCCCGTTTGAACTTAAAAACCAATTCTGATTAGCCTTAGATAAACATAGTAATGATAGATAACGGTGCGTTCGATTTCTAGTCTCTGTGGGATCGATAATCTTTTAAAACTACGCGATACGACTGTATACTTGCAGTTATATTTATTTAGGCACACTAAATAAGCGATCAAGTTTTTGGCGTCGTTGCCGGGGACTAATTAAGTCGACATCGTAACTCCTTTGTTACGCCGTATAGACTAAGGAAAAAACCAAAATTCCCGTTCTTTCGATTGTATGCCAAGTACTCGCTAACAAGGCGAAGACCTCATACGACCGACAGACGAACCTGAACGTTTCTTACCGTAAAAAGACGTATCCAAGAATACTGCTTAGCTCACGAAATCCCTTTTCCTTTATCAGAACCTGAATCTCAATCAGATCCTGAACTTGAATCTGAATCAGATTCCGAATCAGAAACAGACATGGCTGACTTACCACAAAACCGACCTCTTAAGTATTATGCTGCCGCATCTCAACAAGAACCTCACAACAGCATTGTCGCTCCAGCTATCAACCGAAACGATTTCGAATTGAAACCCTCGTTGTTATCTGCTGTGCAACAAAATCAATTTTCTGGAAACCCAACAGAAGATCCGAACGAACATCTGACCAAGTTTGTGCAATACGCAGACACATTGAAAGCAAATGGTGTAACCGTAGACGCCATAAGACTACGTCTTTTTCCTTTCTCATTAAGAGATAGAGCTTGGGCTTGGTTACAAGCCTTGCCATCAAACTCTATTACTTCTTGGGAGGATTTAAAGAAGATCTTTCTGGCACGATATTTTCCAACAAGCAAAACAGCTATGCTGAGAGCCCAAATCAACAGCTTCAGACAAAAAGACAACGAGTCTTTATATGATGCTTGGGAAAAATACAAAGATATGAGGAGGATATGCCCGCATCATGGTCTTGAGGATTGGTTAATTATCCACACGTTCTACAATGGTCTCTTGTACAATGGATAAACCCTATGATGAAGCCCAGCAACTCATCGAGAGTATGGCTCAGAATCACTACCAATAGGGAGGTGAAAAAACTCAAGTGGAGAAATCCCAACCAAAAGGAGGAATGTACGAAGTTTCTAGCCTAGATCATGTTCGTGCTAAGGTAGATGCAATAGCGCAAAAGATAGACAATTTGACCATAACACCCACAGCCACCGTGGCTGCTGTAGCGCCAAACTGCGAACTATGTGGAACAGTAGGACACGCTGCCCCTGAATGCCAAGTTTTAGCAGGAGCCTCTACAGATCAAGTGAATTATGCTCAAGCAAACCCTTATGCAAATACCTACAATCCTAGTTGGAAGAATCACCCAAACTTCTCTTACAAAAACAACAATGCACTGTATGCACCTGGTCAAGCACCTGCTGCACCACCAGGTTATCAAAAGGCTGCAACAGCTGCTCCAAATGTTCCTAGGAAGTCTAACCTTGAACTGATGATAGAGAACTTTATAACCACCCAGACTCAGATAAACAAAGAGTTCCTGAATCAAAACGTACACACTAGTGAACAGATTAAGCAGTTAGTAAACAAAGTAGACGCTTTGGCCACTCACAACAAAACGCTTGAAATTCAAATTTCCCAAGTGGCTCAACAACAAGCACCTACTGCTGCTCCTGCTGGAACATTTCCTGGACAGCTACAACCTAATCCTAAAGGACATGCAAATGTTGTTATACTGAGAAGTGGAAAAGAATTAGATGAACCCATTGATCCAAGACTTCAAAATCCAGCCATGTACCAAAAGTCTGCTAATAACTCAATAACTGAGAAGGAGAATGAACCCAAGGAAAAGGAAGATAATGACCAAGAGGCTGTCAACAAAGAAAAACCTTATGTGCCTCCACCACCTTATAAACCACCTATTCCGTATCCTCAAAGATTGACAAATTCTAAAACTGCAGGGCAATTTAAGAAATTTGTTGAACTTCTGAAACAATTGAACATCACTATACCTTTTACAGAAGCTATCACTCAGATGCCCTCGTATGCTAAGTTCCTAAAAGAAATCTTATCCAATAAGAAAAAGATTGAGGAAAACGAAATAGTTACACTTACTACTGAGTGTAGCGCAATAATTCAAAACAACATGCCTCCTAAGCTGAAAGACCCAGGTAGTTTCTCCATACCTTGTGTAATTGGGAAGTTCGTCATAGACAAAGCTCTATGCGACTTAGGAGCCAGTATTAGTGTTATGCTCTTATCCATATGCAAGAAGCTTGATATGGGAGAATTAAGACCAACTAAGATGTCTGTTCAATTAGCTGACCGCTCTGTTAAATACCTAGTTGGTATACTAGAAAATGTTCCAGTTCGTATAGGACATTTCTATATTCCTACCGATTTCATAATCATGGATATTAAAGAAGACTCTACTACTCCTATCATATTAGGAAGACCATTCCTAGCTACTGCTGGAGCAATTATAGATGTAAAGAGAGGCAGGCTAACTTTTGAAGTTGGTGAAGAGAAGGTTGAATTTATTTTGACACAATTCTTACAAGGTCCAGCTATAGACGACACATGTTATCTACTAGATGTCGTAGATGAGTGCGTAAGAGAAATAGAGATGGAACCGACCACATACTCATATATTCTAAAAATTCCAATACCTCCGATTTTCGAAGATGATAACTGGCGTGAACCTTATCAAGACGATAGCCTGAGCGAATGCTTAGCACTTACACCAGATCATCTACCTTGCTCGAAGAAACCAGCCCTAGAACTGAAAACATTACCCAAAAATTTAAGGTATGAATTCCTAGACGAAGATCTCGAACGACCTGTAATAGTCAATGCAGACTTAGGACAGACCGAAACCAAGAAACTATTAGACGTCTTAAGAAAATACCCAACTGCGTTAGGCTATAACATCGCCGACCTTAAAGGAATAAGTCCTTCTATTTGTATGCATCACATTATGCTGGAGGAAGACTGTAAATCCTCTAGGGAACATCAGAGAAGGATTAATCCAATCTTAAGCACTGTAGTCAAAGACGAAGTGAAAAAACTTTTAGAAGCAGGAATTATATACCCGATATCAGACAGTAAATGGGTTAGCCCAGTACATGTCGTTCCAAAAAAGGGAGGTGTTACAGTTGTTAAGAACGAAAAAGGTGAATCTATAACAAAAAGGGTTGTAACTGGAAGTAAAATGTGCATCGATTATAGAAAGTTAAATAAAGTCACTCGTAAAGACCATTTCCCATTGCCTTTTATTGACCAAATGTTGGAACGGTTGGCTAAACACTCATACTTCTGCTATTTAGACGGTTATTCAGGATTCTTTCAAATTCCTATTCATCCTGATGACCAAGAAAAGATGACCTTCACGTGTCCCTATGGTACATTTGCCTATCGACGAATGTCGTTTGGACTATGTAACGCACCTGCCACATTCCAAAGATGCATGATGTCAATCTTTGCTGATTTTATAGATGACATTATGGAAGTGTTTATGGATGACTTTTCTGTTTGTGGGCAGAGCTTCGAAGGATGTCTATTGAACCTAGAAATGGTACTGGAAAGATGCGTAAAAGTTAATCTCGTATTAAACTGGGAGAAATGTCATTTCATGGTAAATCAAGGAATCGTACTTGGACACGTTGTGTCCGATAGAGGAATTGAAGTTGATAAAGCTAAGATAGAAATTATAAAAAATCTTCAACCTCCGAAAACCGTACGAGAAATACGAAGTTTCTTAGGACACGCCGGTTTCTACCGACGATTCATAAAGGATTTCTCGAAAATTACAAAACCTCTTACCGGTCTATTAATGAAAGACGCTGAATTTATCTTTGATGAGAAATGTCTAAAAGCGTTTGAACAGCTGAAAACAGCTCTCATGACCGCACCTATCATGCAACCACCAGATTGGAGATTACCTTTAGAAATCATGTGTGATGCAAGCGATTATGCTGTAGGTGCAGTCTTAGGACAGAGGAGGGATAGAAAACTTCATGCCATTTACTATGCAAGTAGAACCTTAGATTCTGCCCAAATGAACTACGCTACCACAGAAAAAGAACTTTTAGCCGTGATTTTCGCCCTTGACAAATTCCGTTCCTACCTAGTGGGAGCAAAGATCATCATTTATACAGACCACGCAGCTATTAGATATTTACTTAACAAAAAGGATGCAAAACATAGACTGCTAAGGTGGATCCTACTTTTACAAGAATTTGATTTAGAGATCAAAGATAAGAAAGGAACTGAAAACGTAGTAGCAGACCACTTATCCCGATTAGAGGGCATTAAACCAGAGCCAGTACCCATTAATGAGGATTTCCCATATGAATGACTCATAGCCCAACTAGAAATCGATATGTCTACTCTACGATTGAATGACCCAAAAATGGAAGAAGTCGTGGAAGAAATTAACATACACACAACCCTGTCATGGTATGCTGACATAGTCAACTACTTAGCAGCTGGAGTACTTCCACCAGACTTATCTTATCAACAAAAGAAAAAATTCTTTCATGATATAAAACATTATTATTGGGATGAACCTTTGCTGTTTAAGAGAGGAGCCAATGGTATCTTCCATCGTTGCGTCCCAGAAGAAGAAATAGAAAACATCATCTCTCAATGTCATTCTGCTCCTTATGGAGGACATTCTAGTACCTCAAAGACATGTGCTAAGATCTTGCAATCTGGCCTATTCTGGCCCAACCTTTGGAAGGATGTCCACATTGCAATACTAAACTGCGACCGGTGCCAACGCACTGGTAACATATCAAAACGCGATGAGATGCCTCAAAAAGGTATATTAGAAGTAGAAGTCTTTGATGTATGGGGATTGATTTTATGGGACCTTTCCCATCATCCTTTGGAAACCAATATATACTCGTAGCTGTCGATTATGTTTCAAAATGGATTGAGGCAATAGCTTCTCCTACAAATGACGCACGAGTAGTCATAAAGTACTTTAAAAACACAATCTTTCCCAGATTTGGTGTGTCGAGACTTGTCATAAGTGACGGTGGCTCCCATTTCATATAAAAATTATTTGACAAATTACTATCAAAGTATGGGGTAAGATACCGCGTAGCAACACCATATCATCCACAAATAAGTGGACAGGTTGAGGTCTCGAATAGAGAAATAAAACAAATTCTAGAAAAGACCGTAGCCACCTCTAGGAAAGATTGGTCATCTAAACTCAACGAAGCTTTATGGGCATATATGACGGCCTACAAAACACCAATCGGAACTACACCTTTCAAGCTGGTCTATGGTAAATCTTGCCATCTACCAGTGGAATTAGAACATAAAGCCTATTGGGCTATTAAAACATTGAACTTAAGCTATGATTCCGCAGGTGAAAAATGTATCCTAGATCTGCATGAACTAGACGAGTTAAGATTAGACGCTTACGAAAATGCTAAAATATATAAAGAACGAACTAAAAAATGGCACGATAAGCGTTTATCTAGAAAAGAATTTAGTGTGGGAGACGTTGTACTCCTATTTAACTCAAGATTAAAACTCTTTCCTGGGAAATTAAGGTCTAGATGGTCCGGTCCTTTTGAGATTACAAAAATATTATAGAGTGGAGCGATAGAAATTAAGGGGAGGAATAGTAATTCATTTTTAGTTAATGGACAACGTCTAAAACACTATCACATCATTGAAAATAGAGATTATTTGAACTGCCTAAGACTTTTAGAGTTTCCCACCGAACCCCCTAACTAAGCATCTAATTGAATTCGTCAGGCTTTCGACGTTAAAAACAGCGCTTAATGGGAGGCAACCCATGATTTTTGTTTTTCTTGCTTGATATTTGTTATTTCTTTACGTTTCCTATGTTTTATTTTTATTTTGCTAATTTTTAGTTTCATTTATATCATTTTAAATTTAATTTGAAAATGTTGTGCTGATCTTAAAATTGAAAAACTACAAGATTATAAAGTCTCTCTACTCTTTCTGTTCTCCTCTTCTACTTACATTTTTTTGCAAAAAGTACTAATTAATGGAAAACGAGGATAACTTGTTAGTAGAATTCAGAGATGCAGCTCAGTGGCATCGCTATGAGGCTTTGTCTCTTAGACCATTTGCCTTGACAAAATTTGCCCACAGACCCACCATGACCGCCTTAGGTGTAGGTGAGAGCGTAGACTTTCTGTTTAACCAATTAGGTTGGGAGGGTTTTTCCAACAAGAAACATAAATGCTACCGTAGGTTGACTTTAGAATTCCTGAGCTCTTTAAGCTATAACCCTTACTGTGGAAAAGGTTTTACCAGGGGAAGAATTACCTTTAGACTATTTGGATACAGCTGCCGGTTCACCATAAAGGAACTGTCGGATCTTTTAGGATTTCCTGAAAGACCTAATGTTTTCTTTGTGGTTCAAGAGGACTTAATGTTGGTTGGAGACCTGAGTGATTTGTGGGGTAGAATTTCAGGGAAACCTGATTTTGACATGGACCCTATGCTTTCAACAGAAATACATAACCCCGCAGTTACTTTCATATGATCCTGGCCTATACTTTATTTGGTAAACTTGAGAATGATAACACTGTTTCGAGGGATGAGCTTTTCATCATGTTTTGTGCTTCTCAGTCTAGAGAGGTCAATGGACTCACTTTTATGTTGAACAACTTTTGCAAACTCATTAATAATGATAACAGTCCAATTCTGATAGGTAGCCTAGTTACAAAAATAGCTGATGCTATGGGATTCAGAACCCGACTTTCTAAGATTAACCCCTTTGGAGAATATAGACCCATGAATATCACTTTTTGTTTCAATAGGGCTATGATTAGGAACCAAGGTCCGAACCATTTTCAGCTTCTGATTAACAATGTTGTCGTACCACACTTTACACTTCCATATCATGAACGCACAAGTGTGCACAATCAACATAATTGGCTATATGACCTTGATGAACCTGTGCCTGAACCGGAAGAAACCTTTCCTGAACCTGAGATCGACCCAAAAACACCCCCTCATTATCATGATCTTGATTATATGGAATTCCAAGAAGACATTGACATTCTTAAAGTTAATGCCACTAACTATGCTGTTAATCTGAATTCTATTCTAAAGACTATGGATGAGTATCATAAAGAAATCACTTCAGTAAAGGATGAGCTAAACACAATGCGACAAAACATTGTTGGACTCATGGATTTGACCGTTGAACAATTTGATCATATAAATCAAGCCATCGCATCTTTGAAGAAACGCCTTGACTAGATTTACGAAGCACCTCTTTTTCAAGTTTTAATGCATTTACTTCAGAAACATTTTACTTTATTTCAGTCTTTCATTTTTTATGTCGGGAATAAATTGATTTACATTCAGTATTGATACAATGCTAGCATTTGCTAGCACCTCTTTGGTTTTAATGGATGATTTAATTTACTACTAAATATTGATCTTTATGGTTTCAATTTTATTCCTGTCATACTTTCTATTCTGTTTTTAATTCATGTTGTCATGTTATTTATCTCTCAATATGCATTATAATGTTGTTTCTCTGTGCTAACCATTTCCTGTTATGAAAATTTTATGTATGGAATGCTTGCTGACAAAAAACTGTTTAATTCCCCAGAATTTGCGACTGTCACGATCGTGACAGGCCCCGTGACGACCGTCACGCGGGTTTGGAACACGTTCTGTGTTAAAACAGAACTGTATCCTTCGTCTTCCTCTTCTTTCCCTCAATTCAAAACACAACCATCCCACTATCTTTTCCCATTCCATAACTGTCCCACCACTACGCATTTAACCCAATTCAACATTTTCCTTTACCACTCGTTTTCCCCATTGACTATATATTCATACCGTGTACCATTTCTTTTCACAAACCCTCATTCTCCACAACCCATTTTCTTTCCTAATTTCTCTGTGACCCACCAATGGCACGACAAATTCTGGACCTATCAACATTGAACTTCAGAGATGGAGAAGCAGGAGAGCGTCAAAGGGCTAGGTACATCGATTACTACCAACGTTCCGTACAACCAACTCGCTACGTAGACGTTGCATGTCTCGAAGAACTCGGAATGCTCAAGGGAGTTAAATGGATGCTACAAAATACTGGTCTATGGCAGCTCTGCACTCAGAGCCGGCCTACTTACGAAGCCCTAACACTCGAATTTCTCAGTTCATTCACTTACATTACTCCTCCAGGCGAGACGAATCAACTAACCGGTATCGCTAAATTCCGCATGTTTGGTACCGAGTACTCTATCGGCCAAAACCAACTTACCGGAATGCTTGGTTTTCACCATGGTGAGAATTTACACTGCCGGGTACCACAGGAAACCTTCTTTTAAGCAGCATTTCAATTATGGAATCAGTTGATACGAACAACAGTCGATAGCTGGGATAGCCTCAACGCAACATATATCCACAACCCAGCCATCAGATATGTTCACCGCACATTAGGAAGCACTATTTTTGCAAGAGACAGCAACCACAAGGTGAACTCAAAGGAACTTTTCTTCCTCCATTGTATGTTTCACCCCGAGCCTATCAACGCCGCACCCTTTCTGTTAGCACACATCCAGGCTAACTGCGCTAGAGGTTCCAAACCCTTCTATTTTGGAGGGATTGTCACTTCTATTGCTCTAAGTTTGGACTTGGGGGACGCACTTAATAGATTACTCTCCGTGCCTCCAGTGTTGCTCGACATAGACTACTGCCGCATCTCACACCTCATCAAATTAAGAAGAGATGGTAAATACCATCCAATGGTCCGAACGAGAACTGTTAGAAGTATCATTATGCCTTGCAGGAGCCGCATTGACCCTCAGAATATGGCCAATTGGCTCTTTGATCTGAATGCTCCTGAGCAAAATGCGCCTGCCCATGATGATCAAAATCAAGACCCTGTTGATGAGATGGAGCAAGAGATAGATAACTCCCCAGAAAACTAACCACCGCCTGCCAATGATGCTCCTTCGACCTCCAGACGTCGTCGCCGCCCCGACCAAGACCTCGTTACTAATGAAGAAATCTTGAGGGCTATATGGTAACAAAACCAGCTAGCTGCATAGAGAGAAGCACAGCAACAGACGCAACACAATGAAATGATGACTCTCATGCGTCAAATCTAGCAAGGGCAAGTTGACCAAGGTCAAAGGCTTGACGGTGTCATCGATGAGATGGGTGCATTGACACTGCGAGTACAGGACTTACACGATTACATCCATCACGTGGGCATTCCAGATCATGTGGCACGGCATGGACGCGGGCGCCCTAGAGGCAGAGGACGTGGGGGTCCCTGATTATTTTGTTTGTTTTTAGTTTTTCTTGTTGTTCCCCTTTATAGTGTGCGAGAGTTAGTCTATTTTCGTTTTATTTCCCTTTTTGTATTTTCCTTTTTTCCTTATCAAAGTTAATATATGAGTATTTTCGTTCAGTATTCCGATTTCCCCATTTTATTCTGCCATAAATTTATTCTGCCATAAAGTTAATATATGAAAATTTTTACGATTAATGCACATCGTGACATACCAAGCTTTAAATTATGTTAGGAAGTTGGGAAAGTGCTAACAAGATCGATACCGTCTTGACACCTTAGACCTCTTGCATATGCGATATCAGTTTCGATACTTATTATACGATACCTTGAGTTCAGTCCTAAAGTAACCCCTAGTAGTTTATATCAGCAGTCAGCACCGTCTAAATCACAAACCATGTGGGGAGTCGATGAATATAAGTGTTTGATGCCCAATCAAGAAAAGAAAAACATCTTTCTTATCTATATGCCGAGAAAAATAGAATATGCAACAACTCTCACAGTTGTGAAAATTTACAAGAAAAGAAAGAAAATCCATTGTCGATTGGTTCAGAGGTACCTGATTCTGGACTTGGTAGGGCGAACTACGGTTCGATCCCCTGCAATCTACGAATGGGATGTATAAAGGGTTACCACACTTATGTATCAGGCCCCGTGAGAAAAAGGGATCAAAGTCACTAACCGGTTACTCCACTACGTGTGTGAATAAGGCAAAGGGCTTAATGTGATTGCGTTAGAATGAAGCCGGGTGAAATAGACACGAAAACTTTTGGTTGAACTATAATAGAATGATTAGAACTGGATTGTACAAAAGAGAGGTCTATGACAAGCTTGTTTCTTTGTGTCATTATTATATCCTTAGTGTTTTATACTAGTACCTGTCTTACTAACAAGAAACTCTTTTTCAAATCCTTTGGTATACCAAGTATGTGCATTTGATGAAGTTTGTCTGATTTAACAGATTGATTGCTTGAGGACAAGCAAAGATTCAAGTGTGGGAGAGTTTGATAACACGAAAATATATCATGTTTTTACTTTAATTTATGTTATTTTCTTATTCCGTTTTCGTCTAATATCCGATTTTCTCGAGAGTATTTAAGTGTTTTTGCAGGTAATTCCATTTCTAAGTCAAAAGTATGCAAAGTGTAGAAAAGAAGCAAAACATGCAAGAAAAGAGCAGAAAAGAGAAGAAAAATAGCAGAATCCAAATTCTGCTGATGTGACGATCGTCACAGGTCCACCAAGACCGTGGCAGCTACAAATTTCATCACGACCGTCACAATGCTTCACGATCGTCATGCGTGCAGAACAATTTAATACGTTGAGCAGAAACGTGATTACGAAGTTTCAGAGAATCAGTTTTTACACGTTCACATTTCCTCCGAAGAAAATTAGGTTCCAAAGTCACATAACTGTCAAAGAGAAGTGCCTACATTTTCTCCAACCACTACCTCAGCTCAGTCTATAAATATGAGAGATTTCGAAGAACAAAGGGTGACCTATTTTCTGCATTCTGAAGTACCGTCCTGCTGCCAAATTTTATTCAGAGTTTTTTGTTTTGTTTTGTTTACATTTACCTTTCCTTGTCACCCATTACCGAACAAAGTAATAGTTTCTCACATTGAGGAACTATTACACTTTAGATTTAGATTGTTTCATTGCCTTCATCATTTGCTATTTTAATTCTATCCAAGCAAGAACCTACCAGTCTGTGGCGGGATTGTTGCTACTGCATTTACCAGGTTTCCATTATTCAATTTATAGTATCGATTATTTTCTTTTAATTATGTCTTTGATTAATTGTTTTTCTGCTTTTATGTTTAAGTTCGTAATTATGTCAAGCTAAACCGATCTTATCGATATGTAATGAAGTAACCAAATGGATTAAATAACTCTAAGCTAAAATCAATAATTAACTCTTCTTCTGGCTTTGATTTCTTAATTTTAAACCCAACTTTTATTACGAGAGTAAAAAGGTAACAAAGGTTAAGGTCAAGACCACGGGAGTGTGACGCTTTACCCGGATAGCTGAAATCGGGCATTAGTTTTAAAAACAGTGGAAGCGCTTTGAAGTTAAATAGGTCTTATTAGTTTTCAAAAAGTATTTTTAACCTCATATGGGCTAGCGAGAGCAGACATATTGACTTAAGAGTATAGTCCGAAGCAATAACCACGGGAGTGTGAGGTGAGGGATTTTAAACTGGTTTTTCCTACAGATGCATAGGGTGATAAATCTTTATACACTTAGGTTTAATTAATTCCACGTAGGGTTACTGAATTATATACCGATATCTTATTCATAACTAGTATTCCCGAATTTTAATTTCTCTTTAATTTCCCGTTTGAACTTAAAAACCAATTATGATTAGCCTTAGATAAACATAGTAACGATAGATAACGGTGCGTTTGATTTCGAGTCTCTGTGGGATCAATAATCTTTTAAAACTACGCGATACGACTGTATACTTGCAGTTAGATTTATTTAGGCACACTAAATAAGCGATCAATAAGTCCCGTTGTATTTCAAAATGTTCGACACGATCATCGTCCGTTGAAAAACAAACCTTGGGCCTCTCCTCGAGCTATAAGACCCATTCAAAACTTTTGGGCCTCTATTAGAGTAAAAGACCCAACCCCTTTTGAAAACCAAATTATCTTGGGCCTCAGTCATTGTATAAGACCCACTGCATTTTCAAAATATCGGCGCGATCGCCATTTCAAAACGAAAAATCATCTGGGCCTACCCTCGTGTTATAAGCCCCACTCTTTTTCTTTAAAACCTTTTGGGCCTCTCCTTGAGCTGTAAGCCCCAATTTTTCTTTCAAAGCACTTTCTCCTTTGATTTTGAATATACTGTTGTTTTCAATCTTTCTTTGTTGAACAACTAACAAAACAGCATGGAAGCTCTACAACCGAGTAAGTGTTTATACGCTTTCATTTACCGCTTTCATATGTATATAACTGTATTGTGGGGCTGTTTCACTGTAAGTCTCCTTTCATAAACTCATATCAACTGTGTAATAATAGTATAGTTATTTAGAGTTTCCCCGGCAACTACGTCTCGCACTAAGCCCTGTTGATCACTCTTAAATAGACTAAACTAGATCCCCTAGGATTACCAGATACAGTCTTCTCTTCAGCTGTCCTCCTAGGAATTGTCAAGAAACTCTACTCCCCAGAGATGATCTTTTCTCCGTGAATAGCATCTCTTGAGTTTCTTCCAAATTCTCAAACTTTCCTGGCTTGATCTATTCTCTGTGAATAGCCTGTCTTGAATTTCTCGGGGTTTGGGGACCCACCGGCTTCTTAAAAGCATCCCCGCCCTATCTTGGGCATTGTACAAGGACCCGTCGGCTTCTTAAAAGTATTCACAGCCTCCTCTTAGGCTTCGTATAAATGATTTCTTCCTTCGGGAATGATAGCCTCCTCTTGGGCTTCATACAAATTGTCCCTCGACTTCTTAAAAGATTCCAGCCTCCTCTTGGGCTTCGTACAAATTGTCCCGACGACCTCCTAGAGGTATAGGAACAGAAATTAGTCATCTTAATAGAACAATTTTTTCAAAGAGTCTAGTTCCTGCTACTGTCGTTTCTTAAACGTAGTACAAAATATGAAACTCTAGACTTGGACAGTCTAATTTCCTTGAGTCTCAAAGACATTCTCAACTTCCTTTCAAAACTAGGAGATGAAACCCGTAGACTCGGACAGTCCCAATCCCCTTTGAATTTCCCATTTCCTTAAAGAACAGGAAATATCCCTGATCCTCGAATCAAAATCCCTGAGTACAAACATTACTCATATAAGAACTCATTTTCTCTTTTAACCAACCTACTGGACCTGTCACTCAACTGAAACAGTACTCCTTTTAGCCTCCATCTCGGGCTTCGTACGAGATACAAAAACACTCTCTTGGTGAGTATAAAAGACTCTCTTATTGATTCAACCTTTAGCCTCCGTCTTGGGCTTCGTATAAGACACATCTAAGGCACTCTCTTGTTGAGTCAACTCCTTTTAGCCTTCATCTCGGGCTTCGTACGAGATACAAAAACACCCTCTTGTTGGGTAGATAGCCTCCTCTTAGGCTTCGTATAAGGAAACCCCGGTTGAGTCAATCAACCTTTTAGCATTAAAACTGTGCCTCGTTCATAGGATACAAACATCAACAACTCCCTTCATGTAATTGCTGTAAGCGGCAAGCCTCTGGATTATTTACATCCACGCCACTGTCCCTCTTTTAGCATGAGAAATTCCTAAGGAAAGATAGCATTGCTCTACACTGAGTTAAAGTCTTCTCCTTCAGGTTAAAACTCCCTATAAAGGAAATTATGGCATTGCTAGGATTCGCATATCCCGGTTAAAGTAATCGTCCTTTATAGTCAGTCACCCAATATTCATGACAAACAGACCCCCTTTAGAGATGACAAATTTTCTCTAAAGTCAACACCCTTTTAGCTTCACATCTTGGGCTTTGAACAAGATACAAATAGACCCTTTAGCTTCACATCTTGGGCTTTGAACAAGATAAAAATCACCTTTCGCTTCACGTCTTGGGCTTTAAACAAGACACCAAAACACCATTTCCTCCCATAGAATAGGAGGAACTACGATCGCTCTGATTTCCCTGTTTCGGTAAATGGAAATACGTAGGCATAAGATTGAAAGAAAAATCTTAGCGAGGACCCTAAACAAAAACTCAAAATCCCGTACCTTCACATATCAATCGAAAAGCATCAGTCTTAGCGTCCTACCAAAATTCCCCATGAACATTCCCGGTGTTTCGTTCTAAACAAAGTAAGAAGAAAAAGTCCCCATTACTATATAGCATCCGTAACCTAACAGACCGCTGTTTAAACTCAGTATGCAAGCAGGGTTAATTGGAGACATCTATTTCCCTTCCTTCGTCAGCTTAATAGGATAAAAAATGAATCGACCTGTAGTAACCCCAAAGAGCGACAGTGCTTAAGAAAGACGTCCAGTTTCGCTCGCTACAGAAAAGTGGCGCCCACCGTGGGGCGACTTTCTTTTCTTTCTTTCTTTCGTTTTTGGGGATTTCACTGGGATAGGACCTTTTTTTTTACTTCACTAGGATCTTAGGTCAAAACCTTTAAAGTTGGGAAGGAACCACAGAATGGCGACTCCGTCGGGGAGCCATTTTCTGTCAGGAACATATGATTCATAGCTCTTAAAAGTCTAGGACGTTAGGACGAATATATATACTGCTTTTCCTAATTAATATATGTGTTTATTTTTCTGCAAATGGGAATGCGTGTGATGCCGCATGTGGAAAGATTGAGTATACACCTAGGAAAAACCCCTTTAGTGGTGCGGAAGCTATCGGAAATGGTTGTCACGCGATACCACCCTCTTCTGAGGACTCTTCGAAAAAACACCACCTAGCACGGTTCTCGGCCCGCTGGTGTTTTTCTCGACAAGGGTTGATGATGTTGAGAGACAGGTACAAAAATCACTAGTATAAACCTTTGGGACGGGTAGAGCCTTGACTCCATGACACCGACCCTTTGACCCCATGTTTTTTCTATGTTTTTGTGTGCTGCATTCATGCATTCATCTAAAAAACATTAAAACAAAGGAAATCTTCTCTTCTAGTCTCGCTTTTTCAAATTAAACTAAGACAATGATTGCAAATGTCAGAGAAAAAGATTGTGCTCATGGATTTCGGTAGAAGGAGAACTCATAAGTATACCTTCAAGGTTCCAAAACTAGAGGATTTGAGAGGTTTGGCGAGAATGATCAAGAACCAAGAGGCTTTCAAAGCCAAGTATGGAGGTTTGCTATCTCTATTAAGGGTTCAAGTAATTGAAAGAATCATGGATGCACTCGTTCAATTTTACAATCCGGTCTATCACTGTTTCACATTCCCGGATTATCAGCTCGCCCCAATGCAGGAGGAATATTCTCATCTGATTGATTTACACATCACTGATCGAGCTCCTTTTTCTGGACTGGAAGAAATTCCAAAGGATCAGACCATTTCAAGAGCAATTTATTTGGACGAGTCAGAGGTCAGGACTCACATGACCACTAAGGGTGGCATACAAGGTTTGCCGGCCCATTTCTTGACAAAGAAGGCCATGTACTTCGCTAGTATAGGGAACGTGACTTCTTTTGAAAGCATCTTTGTTTTACTCACCTACGGGTTATTTTTGTTTCCCAACATTAATAACTTCGTCGATATCAACTCCATTAAGGTTTTTCTCATCGGAAACCCTGTGCCGACTTTGCTCGCAGACGCATATCATTCTGTACACTTAGGGAATTTGTACAGCAGAGGGGAGATCACATGTTGTGTACCTCTACTATACAAATGGTTTATCTCCCATTTTCCTAAGTCTGTTGCTTTTTGGGATCATAAGAATACTTTACGTTGGTCGTAGAGAATCATGTCTCTTACCAACTCTGACATAGATTGGTGCAATAGGATTTATGAGGGAATCAGGATCATTAACCGTTGTGGAAACTTCCCCAACGTACCCCTCATAGGAACTAAGGGAGGAATCAATTATCATCCAGTGTTGGTTCGTCGTCAATTCGGATACCCGATGAGGCATGTCCCACGGAATGCTCATCTGGAAGGTCTTTTCTTCAAAGAAGGAGAAAATGACAGCGCACTAAAGATGGAAATAGTGCATGCTTGGAAACATGTTCATAAGAAAGGACGAGAGTCTCTAGGAAAACCGGACTGTGTCTCGGTGGAGCCTTACCTCCACTGGGTACAAACTAGAGCTCTCAAGCTAAAGATGCCTTATCCTCGTCACGGAGTTCTTCCGCCGAGGAAGTCTGTCATGTACTTCGTGACTGAAACGGAAAAACTCCAGGTTACTCTCAACAAAGTTCAGCAAGAGAGAAGGTCTTGGAAAAATAAGTATCGCACCCTCAATGTGGAGTGTATCAAAATACAGCAACTATTGAAGGATAAAGATGCTCTAATTGAAATTTTGGAGCAGCATGCTGTAGAAAATCAGGATGACCAAAGGAATTTGCTCACTCCTTTCACCTGGCAAAGGAATGACAACTCGACAACGGCTCAAGAGCCCCGGTCAAAGAAAAGGAAAGTGCTAGAATCAGCACCCGAGTTCTCCTCAGAGAGGACTCGGGACCCATTAGTTTAGGTTTCTGTTTCCGCACCTTGTAATATACTGTATTTTCATTTCCGTAATCCTTTGAATTCAATAAAACGGGGTTTCCCCACTGTTTGATATTTGCAATCTAATTGTCGAAGTTTATTTTGATTAAACAAAAACAATAAATATAATCATTGCATTCATCATTCTCACATCCCGTATTCTCCTTACCTACGAGTCTCACGTTGGTGTCTCGATTCTAGAGTCAAACTGTCTCATTCGTACAATACTCGGGCCAATCGTCAGAAAAAGATGGATGATCTTGAGGAAGAGAACAGAGAGTTGAAAGAAGAGATCAACGCTCTGAGAGAGGATATGAGAAAGCTTTGTAACGATATGCAAGCCATGGCGGAAGCTCAGCTACAAAGAACTGTGATCTCAGAGATCACCTCAACGCCCATAGTGGAGAAGTATGATCCTAGGTACAACATGCCGAAAGATTGTCCCTGGTGTAGCGAGCGATTTTGGACACGGTTCTTAAGCGCTGGTCGCTCTCTGCGGTTGAGCTTAAAACTACAGGTCGATTCATTTTTTATCCTATTGTGAGCTGAATAAGGAAGGGAAATAGATGTCTCCAATTAACCCTGCTTGCATACTGAGTTTAAACAGCGGTCTGTTAGGTTACAGATGCTATCAATGTGAGGGGCCTTTGTACTGGTTATTCGTATTTCGCCAATACGGTTCTTTCTTTCTTTTTTCTAGGCAAAGGGTTTCTGGTGGGGAATAAGGATTAAGATGTTAGGACTGATGCTTTTGAATTGCTACTTTTAATTGACTGAGATATGGGATTTGGGTTTTTTGTTGATTGCGCTTGCTAAGATCTTTTCTTTCGATCTTATGCCTACGTATTCCCGTTTACTGAAACAGGGAAATCAGAGCGTTCGTAGTTCCTCCTATTCTATGGGAGGAAATTGGTTTTTGGTGTCTTGTTCAAAGCCCAAGACGTGAAGCGAAAGGTGATTTGTATCTTGTTCAAAGCCCAAGATGTGAAGCTAAAAGACCTCGACTTTAGAGAGAATTTGTCATCTCTAAAGCGGGGAGAAGGAGAATTACTTTAACTGGGATACGCGGATCCGAGCAATGCCATAATTTCCGAAGAAAGGGTTTTAACCTGAAGGAGAAGACTTTAACTCAGTGTAGAGCAATGCCATCTTTCCTTAGGAATTTCTCATGCTAAAAGAAGGACAGTGGCATGGATATAGATGATCCAGAGGCTTGCCGCTTACAGCGATTAGATGAAGGGAAAGGAGTTGTTGATGTTTGTGTACTGTGAACGAGGCACAACTTTGATGCTAAAAGGTTGATTGGATCAACCAGTGGTTTTCTTATACAAAGCCTAAGAGGAGGCTAATTTCCGCTAGGAAAATCATTATACAAAGCCTAAGAGGAGGCTATTTTGTGTCTCGTACAAAGCCCGAGAGAGAGGCTAAAGGTTTTTGACCCAGTGGGGCATATCGTTATACAAAGCCTAAGAGGAGGCTAGCAAAGAGTTCGACTCTTGCTTAAGGGATTTGTATCTCGTACGAGGCCCGAGATGGAGGCAAAAAGGGGTGATTGACTCAACGAGGGAATCTTTTGTGTCTCATACAAAGCCTGAGAGAGAGGCTAAAAGGTTGTTTTGACTCCACTGGGGAGAATTTTGGTATCTCGTACGAAGCCCGAGATGGAGGCTATTGTAACTGTTTCAGTTGAGTGGCAGATCCAATATACTGATTTAAAAGAGAAAATCAGTTCTTATATGAGTAACACTGTACACAGGGATTTAATTTGAGGATCAGGGATATTTCCTTTTCTTTGAGGAAACGGGAAATCCAAAGGGTATTGAGACTATCCGAGTCTGCGGGTTTCCTTCCTATTTAACGAAGGGTGCTTGAGAATGTCTTTGAGACTCAAGGAAGTTAGACTGTCCAAGTCTGGAGTTTTATCTTTTGTACTATGCTTCGAGAAACAGTAGTAGACTCTATGAAAGGACTGTTCTATGAGGATGGCTAGGTTCTGTTCCTATACCTCTAGGAGGTCGTCGGGACAATTTGTACGAAGCCCAAGAGGAGGCTGGAATCTTTTAAGAAGCCGACGGGTCCTTGTACGAAGCCCATGAGGAGGCTATCATTCCCGGAGGAAGAGATCATTATACGAAGCCTAAGAGGAGGCTGTGAATACTTCTAAGAAGCCGTAGGGTCCTTGAATAATGCCCAAGAGGAGGTCGATGCTTTTAAGAAGCCCGTGGGTCTATCATCTCCTTTCCATTAGGAGAGATAACTCTTTTAAAGATAAAAACCACTGGTAAACGTGCGAGGTTTACTATCCAGCGACTTTTAGCTTTTAAAGAGGGTTCCTTAGTTATGGTCCAAGATTATGACCGTAGTGGGTACCCAAACCCCGAGACATTCAAGGCAAGCTATCCACAAGGAATAGATCAAGTCAGGAAAGTTCGAGAATTTGGAAGAAACTCAAAGATGTCATTCACGGAGAATACATTCATCTTGGGGAGTAGAGCTTCTTGACGATTCCTAAGGAGGACAGCCGAAGAGAAGACTGTATCTGGTGCTCCTATTGGGGATCTAGGCGTCTATTTCTACTAATAAATGAAACGGCGTCACTTAGTTCTAGACGTAGTTGCCGGGGAAACTCGAAATATCTATACTATTATTACACAGTAGATATGAGTTTATGAAAGGAGACTTACAGTGAGCAGCCCCACAATACAGTTTATAATATGAAAGCAGTAAATGAAAGCGATAACCACTTACTCAGTTGTAGTGCTTCCATGCTGTTTGGTTAGTTGTTCAACAAAGAAAGATTAAAAACAACAGTATATTCAAAATCAAAGGAGAAAGTGCTTTGAAAAAGAAAGATTTGGGGCTTACAGCTCAAGGAGAGGCCCAGGGTTTTATCAGTGAACACACTGTTTGACTTTGTACAGAGGGACTTATACAAGTGACTGGGGCCCAAAAAGGTTTTCTGTACAAAGGGATGGGTCTTACACTCTCTCAAGAGGCCCAAAAAAGGTTTAAAGAAAAAGAGTGGGGCTTATAACACGAGGGTAGGCCCAAATGATTTTTCGTTTAAAAATGGCGATCGCGCCGAGGTTTTCTTTTAACGCAGAGGGACTTATACAATAAGTGAGGCCCAAAAATGTTTTGGTTAAAAGGGAGATTTGGTCTTACACTCTAATAGAGGCCCAGAGTGTTTTGAAAATGATTTATGAGGGTTGAATTAATCCAAAACCCTAATTTGTTTCCAAAAAATGTATTTAATTGAATAAAAATTCAATTAAATTGATCAAAAATTGTTTTACACATGGGAAACAAATTGTGATCTTGGATTAATGCTTCAAAAATTAAGTATTGACCTACAAAACAAATAGAAAGCATTAAAAGTTGCAAAATCATTGTGGAAATAATATTTCAAATGTTAAAAACAATTAAAATATTAATTCTTTGCAAAAATATCAATTATATAAAATAAATAATATTTTTGGGATTTTTTTGGTAAAATAAAATATTTTAACATTTTTGTGAATTATTACAAAAAGAACCAATCAAAAATGATAAAAATTGAAGGAGTTATTAATTTTTCAAATCATTAAAAATAATAGTATGAAAAATAATAAAATAAAAAAGTGATAAAAAGAAGTCTGGGGCGAGGGGGATTCGAACCCCAGACCTCTCGCTTGCTAATACTCACAAAACCAGCTGATGAACCGCTGGGGCGCAATGCCAATTCATTAAATATATGGCAAGTGAAAATTATATAGAGAACTTGGTTGGTTTTCTGAAAATGGCGCCACGGCCATCTCCTTCCTCGAGCTCGTGCATGAAGCACCCTATCTCACTCATCTCTCAACCATTGGACATGATTCAAACACCAAACTCGTGCGTTTTTTCACAAGGAACAAAATGGCAATATCCAATTTTATTCATTTTCAGTGTGGAGTGAAATAATCATGATGAACACAGATGAACCCTAATTTGCAAAAGCAATCGTGCAAGCATGGTTATGAGGTCTATGATCAAATTTATTGAGGCAAAACAATCAGCATATGATGGTAATCAAATGGCAAAATTATCATGTGAGGAAATATGCATGGATCATGGAGTTTGAGTTTGAAGCTCACCTTGATGCAAGCTAAAATGGAACTTTGCCCAGATGGTGTTCCAGTCGTGAATTGATGATCCCTACAGCTTCAATGGATGTTATGGAGTGTGTTGCAAGCTTTGGAAAACTTTGAAATTCTCTGGATCAAGCTGGAGACCTCCACCTGCAAAATTGAAGCAAAATGGCTTGGTTGAAGAGTGATTTTGAGCTGGGAGTGTTACAGATGTTGTTTAAGCACTTGGACACCTCAAATACATCATATGTGATGTGTTTGAGCAATTGGAATTGATTGCTTATGGCTGCAACTCAAAACCCGATAGTGGTTACTCAAAAATAAGAAAACTTGAAGTTCAAGAAAGAATAAGAGAAAGCAGTGATGTAACTGGCTTTGGGGTGAGTTGAGTGATCCATTGAGACCTCTATTTATAGGTGATCAACTCTTGTCTTGGAGGAATAGTGAATGGCAGCTGGATCAGATCACATTTGCTTGGATTGGCTTGGCATAACAGCTGCTCCAAATAGATCAGTTATGCCTTGACTGAAATCACATTCTTCAGATGTTTTTAATGTTGTTTAATCAGAAAACTTGACTGAGGAGAGTGAGAATCTTGACAATGCACTATTCCACATAAATGCATTTTGAATTCAAGGCAAAAAGTGCCAAAGTGGATGAATTTCAAGTTGGAAGGTTCTTTGGCTTTTTGACTCAGATTTATCAGTTGGATTAGATGCAATGTGATTGGTTTGAACACAAGTGGCATGCTGATCCTCAGTCTTTGGCTCAAAATCGTGTGAGATAAGCAAACATGCAAACTGATTTTTCCAAAACAGCTTGCAGCAGCATGACTTTGGGCATGGATTTCTCATGGCTTGAGTTGAATCAATTCATGCTGTTGAGCCCTTTGAATTCTTAGCAACATATGCAACAGCATTGATGTTTAACTTTGGGACTGATTCAGCTTGCATCTATGTGCAAAAATCCCACAAGTTTTGGTGTTTCAACAAAATTCTGTTTTAGGCAGAATTTTTCTAAGTGTTGGAAAATGGTATTTTTTCACATTTTCAGCCACTTTGGCTCACTCATAGCTCAAAATCCATAAGGAATTGGAGTTAGGCCTAGTTGAAGTTTTTGTAGAGGGCAGTGAGATCTACAAATCAAGCTTTGGATGGAAAAAATTGGCCTTGTGGTTTAGGAGTTATGGTCCTCCAAAGTTGGTACCTTTGCCACTTTATTTTTAACTTAGTAAAATTTCTAAGTTTTATGGTTACCCCTTTTACAAGTTATCTCACTTTTCTTGATTTTTCTTGATGAATGATGATTCAAATCATACATTAACATCATTTTAGGGTTAAAAATCCATTTTGGTGAAAAATCTCAAAAAGTCAAAGTTGACTTTTGTGCACAGTTGACTTTTTATCAGATGAATTCCAAACTGTGCAATTCTTCAGGAAATCATGTCCTTGACCTAAATCAAACTTAATGGACATGTTCCATGGGTGTCATAGGGTATATTCAATCATGTATTAGGGTTTGGGAGCATGTCTTGGTCAAAAGTCAAAGTTACAGTTGACTTTTCCCTTAAAACCCTAATTGTGGTGCAGATGAAAATGAAACTTGTTGCTCAAGCTTCTTGGATCAATCCATTGTTCCAAATGGATCAATATGGTGTATTAGAGACCCTCAAATCATGTCTTGAGGTCTTGGCTCATGGTTTGTCCCAAAAGTCAACTTAGGGGTGAATTAGGTTAAGAAACCCTAATTCCTGATTTTTGATGAATGCATCCCCTGAGGCAAAATTGACTTGATGCATGGGTCCATGAGGTTCCATGAAGTATATTAGGTCATGTTTTGGATCATTGCCTTATGCCCAGATGAAAATTTCCATCTGGAGGCCCTGGTTGACCAAAACCCTAATTTGGTGACACTGTCGATCTTGAGACTTGATCCACCTAGAAGGGAGCAGCCTTGTGCTTAATCCTTGAAGTGGGAGTCCTTTTTGATCCATTGTGGATGTTTGAGAGATTAGACAAGTTGAAGATCATGTCATTTCTTGATTGATCCTTTGTCTAAAGCTCGGAGAGGGCTTGAAACCCTAATATTGATTGTATTGGATGCTCACCCATCTTTGGGGAGACTGATGAAGCATAAAGGTACATCCATATTGTGATGATGATTTTCACAATGATGGGAAATCTAAGTGGTCAAAATTTGGGGTATTACAGATGCCCCTATTTAATCTTCTTGGACCCGAAGGTATGAATGACGTTAGTATTCGAGCATTCGGGGTGCAAGAGGATTAAATATCGGAATATCTGAAATTTTGATGGTGGTTATGAATGGTAGCTTACACATTCATCTTCTTAAGCAATGATGCTTAGAAAAGGTAAACTTCCCCTCGATCCTGGTTTTCAGCCAAGGAACTGGTCTCAGTTTTCTTTTGAAATAAACCTCCCCTCGTTCTTGGTTTCCTACCAAGGAACTGGTCTTAGTTTCTGATTTAAACTTCCCCTCGATCCTGGTTTCTTACCAAGGAACTGGTCTTAGTTTCTGATTTAAACTTCCCCTCGATCCTGGTTTCCTACCAAGAACTGGTCTTAGTTTCTTTTGTCAATAAACTTTCTTGACAAGGGACGATATTCATAGCGGCTTTCCTCAAACTTCTCGCCGAATTTTCCTGGGGAGATGCCATTTGAGTGGAAAAAGTTTTGATGTCAGACTTGCTGGGGAACCCAGTCGTCTGAGTTGTAGAGTTGTACAAACTTCTCTATTGGAGACGCCATCTGTCGATTCTACTGGGGAAAGCGAGTCTCTTGAGAGACTGTTTTCGTTTGGGATCTTTCATCATACTTTTCTCGGAATCTTCCTGGAGAAACGCCATATGATGGGGTCCAATTTTGTGGGGCTGATGACCTTTTCATCAGCGGTCCTTTCGGAGCAAAACTGGCATGCTGCCGAATCTCTGATCACGAGGCTTTCTCTGTGGATTTTCCTTAATCCGGGAAAGCGAGGATATCATCTTCAATGGCGAAGAGTGACATTTGTTGAAGGTTCTCTGATCTTTCAGAGGTTCAAGTTATCAAAGTGGCCAAGTGTCGACTCTGATCTAAAGATACACTGGTGGCGAGATTGTGCAGACGCAACACTTCCTGACGAGGAAAGAACTGACAAACTCGATTGAGAAAACTGTTTATCACTAGGGGACAAGACCGACTCAAGTGATAGTGATGCAATACGAAATGCGAACGCAAATAAAATGCATGAAGTATGTATGTTTATGCTGACAAAACAGACGCGACATACAGACTAATGGATGAACACAATTGGATACTCGGCCATCGCGGGGCAAAGAAGTACCGTTGATTCAAAATAGCAATTCCACCTTGCTTAGGAGAGATAGTCGACGCGGGGAGCTATGTCGATCGGGCTTAGGAGATGAGAACTCGGCCGAGGATGTCAGACGAAACAAGGTCTCTGACACAGGTGATCCCTTCATTCAGGCGTACTGGGTTAGAAGGAGTACTTTGATTCTGCACTTTGAAGTTCGCTTACTTCGGGAGAAGCGGTCGATGTTCTTCTGATGTTCAACAGTCAAAAGAAATGCCATCTTTAATTTAAAAGCAGAAAAAGTTTAACAAGTAAATTCATTTTTGTTTTATTTCAAGAATCGCTGATTAAGTTTAAACAACGTCGTTCTGTAAAGCTAAAGCAAGTTAAGAATTACAAACAAAAGCACAAGGGCTCAAATTTTATTGATACGATGGAGATCAGCCAAACGCGTGATTCCAAAGAGTATATACAAAGTTAGAAAATGGTAATTTACAGGGAAAAGGGCTACGTTGAAACATAACGACCACTATCCTTCTACCAACTTTGAATTCGAGGCATCCTGAGCTTCTGTCGAAGATGACCTTTGACTGGAGATTTCCTCCGATAGATGATGTTGTAACTGCTGCTGAGGGGCTTGCCTCTGTTGAACATAGTTACTTGCCATTATCCCTAATTTTTGCCTGGATTGTACTATGAGATTTCCAATCCATCGGGATGATTCTTTTTTTTTTTCATGTCTCTAACTTTTGCCTGGACCGCCCTTTCGGGTTTTCAATCCACCGAGACGTTTTTTTTTTAGTTTAGGCGAAGTATTTCTTGACTACATCAACATTCGTGGGGTAGGCAAATTCCTCTTCGTCCATGGTTGCAAGTCTCAAGGCGCCGCCTGAGAAAGCTTTCGTGACCACATAGGGGCCATCATAATTCGGGGTCCATTTGCCCTGAGAGTCAGTGAGAAATGATTGTATCTTCTTGAGCACGAGGTCTCCTTTTCTGAAGACACGAGGTCGGACTTTTTTGTCGAACGCCCTTTTCATTCTCTGTTGATATAACTGACCGTGGCATAGTGCCGTGATTCTCTTCTCTTCGATCAGGTTCAGTTCGTCGTGTCGACTTTGACACCATTCAGCTTCGGTGAGCTGAGCTTCCATCAATACCCTGATTGACGGGATCTCTACTTCTATGGGAAGCACTGCCTCCATGCCATATACTAGAGAGAAAGGGGTAGCCCCTATTGAAGTACGGACAGATGTGCGATAACCATGAAGAGCAAAAGGTAACATCTCGTGCCAGTCTTTATAGGTTACAACCATCTTTTGAACGATCTTCTTGATGTTCTTGTTAGCCGCTTCTACCGCTCCGTTCATCTTGGGTCGGTAGGGAGATGAGTTATGGTGTTCGATCTTGAACTCTGCACACAACTCTTTCATCATCTTATTGTTCAAGTTAGATCCATTATCAGTAATGATCTCGCTTGGAACACCATAACGGTAGATGATATTGTTTTTGATAAATCGGACCACCACTTGTCGGGTTACATTGGCGAATGACGTTGCTTCGACCCACTTGGTGAAATAGTCAATGGCTACCAGGATGAACCGATGTCCGTTTGAAGCCTTGGGCTCAATCATACCAATCATATCGATTCCCCATATGGAAAATGGCCACGGGGAAGAAAGAACTTTGAGATGTGATGGCGGTACATGAATTTTTTCGAAGTATATCTGACACTTCTGACACCTCCTCATGTACTTGTAGCAGTCGGATTCCATTATCAACCAGTAATACCCGGCCCTGAGAATTTTTCTCGCCATTGTGTGTCCGTTGGCATGAGTGCCAAAGGATCCTTCATGAATTTCTTTCATGAGCATGTCTGCTTCTGGTCTGTCGACACATCGGAGCAAAACCATGTCAAAATTTCTCTTATAAAGAGTGCCACCGCTCAGGAAGAAGTTTCCAGCCAATCTTCTGAGGGTTTTCCTGTCTTTTCTGAGTGCCCCAGATGGGTACTCTTGTTTCTGAAGGAAGCATTTGATATCGTGATACCAAGGTCTATCGTCTATGACTGCTTCAATCATGAAGATGTAAGCGGGCCGTTCAAGGCGCATGATGTCGATCTTAGGTAGGTCAGTCCACCGACCTACACTAATCATGGAAGAGAGGGTGGCTAATGCATCAGCCATGTGATTCTCATCACGAGGGATGTGATGAAACTCGATTCTATCGAAGAAAGGTAACAACCTTCTTGCATAATCTTTGTAAGGAATCAATCCTGATTGGTATGTGTTCCAATCTCCTTTTATCTGGTTAATAACCAGGGCTGAATCGCCGTATACGTCCAAGTTTTTGATTCTTAAATCAATCGCTTCTTCGAGACCCATGATACATGCTTCGTATTCGGCCTCGTTGTTCGTACATTTGAACGTAAGTCTGGCAGTGAAAGGAATGTGGGAACCCTGAGGGGTAACAATGATTGACTGCTCCGTCAAAGATAAGTCCCCACTGGGAACCTGGTTCTGGCCCTTCACTGGGTAGCGGTTCATCGCAATCTTTCATTTTTAGATACATGACATCTTCGTCTGGGAAGTCAAACCCGATTGATTCTTGATCGTCAATCGGTTGATGAGCCAAATGATCGGCTAAAATACTTCCTTTAACGACTTTCTGAGCATGGTACTCTATGTCATATTCTGATAGTAACATCTGCCAACGGGCAATCCTTCCCGTGAGAGCAGGTTTTTTGAAAACGTACTTGATTGGATCCATTTCGGAGACCAACCAAGTAGTATGACGAATCATGTACTGGCGAAGACGTTTGGCTGCCCAAGCCAAAGCGCAACAAGTTTTATCAAGCCTTATGTACCGAGTCTCGCAGTCGGTGAATTTCTTGCTTAGATAGTAAATGGCAGACTCTTTCCTTTTAGTTTCCTCTTGTTGGCCAAGTACACATCCCATTGAGTCCTCTAGGACTGTGAGGTAAATGATTAGTGGTCTTCCTTCCACTGGAGGTGATAGGATCGGAGGATTCAACAGGTATTCCTTAATACTGTCGAAGGCGGTTTGGCAATCTTCTGACCAAACGCAATCTTGGTTCTTTTTCAATAACTTGAAAATCGGCGCACAAGTGGCGGTCATAAGGAATATGAATCTAGAGATGTAGTTCAAACGTCCCATGAATCCTCTGACTTGTTTTTCAGTTTTCGGAGAAGGCATTTCTTGAATGGCTTTGATCTTGTCAGGATCAACCTCAATTCCTTTCTGGCTGACGATGAACCCTAGCAGTTTCCCTGAACGGACACCGAAGGTGCACTTGTTGGGATTCAAGCGGAGCTTGAATTTTCTTATACGTTCGAACAATTTTGACAGATGTTCAACGTGCTCATCCTCTGTTCTTGATTTTGCAATCAAATCATCGACATATACCTCGATTTCTTTGTGTATCATATCATGAAACAGAGTAGTCATGGCCCTTTGATAGGTTGCCCCGGCGTTCTTCAAACCGAACGACATTACCTTGTAACAAAAGGTACCCCATGGGGTAATGAACGAAGTTTTCTCCATGTCTTTCGGCGCCATTTTGATCTGATTATAGCCCGAGAATCCATCCATGAAGGAGAATACTTTGAACATTGTTGTGCTGTCAATCAACATGTCAATGTGTGGTAAAGGAAAGTCGTCCTTTGGACTTGCCTTGTTTAGATCTCTGTAATCAACACACATTCTGACCTTTCCGTCCTTTTTGGGAACGGGTACGATGTTGGCTAACCATTGAGGATATTCAGATGTAGCGAGGAAACCCGCATCGATCTGTTTCTGTACCTCCTCTTTGATTTTGATGGCCATGTCCGGGTGAGTGCGTCTCAACCTTTGCTTTACTGGCGGACATTCCGATCTTAACGGTAAATGATGTTCCACGATGCTGGTATCCAATCCTGGCATATCCTGATAGGACCAAGCGAATACATCGGGGAATTCTTTGAGAAGCTTTATCAAACTTTCTTTGACAGTTGGACTGAGCAGTGCTCCGATCCTGATTTCTTTTCTCTCTTTTTCTGAACCCAAGTTTACCGTTTCCAACGGTTCTTTGTGAGGTTCAATGGACCTTTCCTCTTGTCTGAGTAGTCGGGAGATCTCTTTTGGAATTTCGTTGTCAACTTCTTCTTCAGCCTCGAAAACCGGGAACTCAAAATTGGAAGAAGGCATCGGATCGTATGTTTCAACGGGGTATAAAACAAGCAATCTGAATGACGTGATGATTCGTGTTTAGAAGAGATAGAGAAAATGTAAGTGTGTGCAGTGTATTTATTTTACTGCTTGTTTTTATTATTGAATGTTTTTTAGGATTACCATTTTCTGAAAAAGCAAAAAGAGAAAACAGCAATTAATGCGGAAATTACAGAACGACGTTATTTTATTAATGAACAAGTCGAATCTTGAAACTACAGCCCTATAAAACAAAACTCACTCGCTTCGGGCAAAGCGAAGAGGGAAATTTACAGAAAGCGAGCCCTATCAAAACATCCGTTTCACCTGGGCAGGGTGAAAGGTTAAAGATGGCAATTACTTTGACTGGCGAACGACCTTCGGAACCTCGACAGCAACCCATTGGCGGCGAACTCCTCGGTGAATCACAAAGTCTGGCACCTTCCTTGATTTGTCTTCAGAAATGACGCTGATTTCTGGTGGAGCAGGATCATTGGAATCTGTCTCCCAGGCAGAATTGTCGTAGGAGGATTCCCCTGTTGCATTTTGCATAGCATTTGTGCTCTCAGCTGTATCTCCCCATCCAGTTGACTGGATATCTTCGAGCCTGATACGAGAGCTTTCGGGAGCGGTGTACTTGACCATATAGTCGTATTTTCCACTTGGTTGTCCCAAAGTGTCCCAAATTTCTTTGGAACTGGAGAAGTCATCCCTCTCGATGACGTTGACCTCAGGAAAAGCATAGTTGATGAATTCTAGTCCTGCAAACGTTGCGAATTCATCTTCATGTTGAGTAGTTTCTGAATGACCTGAATGTTGATCCCATGACATGGTGGGGACACAGGTACTCTGTTCAATGACGCTCAGCTGAGTTTCATTACTCGACTGACTTTCTTGCCCCAAGTTTCCTGGGTAAGGCTGCCACATTGGCAGACCATCCATCGGGCCATAGTAATTGCGATCAAAGTTTTCTTTCATCAGAGTGTCTTCCTCTAATGAATTTGGCGGAGCACGGCATCCTTCCGGATCACAATCTCCGTAGATCATTTCGACATCTGATCTTGGTATAAATCTCGGACTTTCTGTAGGAAAGCAAAAAGGCATAGGCACCTCTTCCTGAGACATATAGCCGTCCTTGTTAAGGTAGAACTTCCATTCTTCATCTGTGTCAGAGGGATCTTCCTCATTGATAGCATGAATTGTCTGAGACACTGGGTGGAGAAAACCTCCACTGTGGAAGAAGTTTTGAAGGGGATGAAGACTTTTATCGTTGGCGGCCGTCTGGGTACAGGTTGCAGAAAAACCAAGACCCTTCTTTGTTTTATTGTCAATAGGAATGACAAGCCGTCCCCATCCTGTCGTATCGGTACTCTCGACCGCTTTGATAGCATCTTTGTATGAAGAAATTGAAGTTTCTTCTTTGAATTGATCGTTCTTGCTCACCGATAGTGCTTGGAACTGAGTTCCAATAACCTCCTCGGGTTCCACACAAGTAGATGATGATAAGTTACTCACGAGCAAGGCTTGTTCCCCACAAACCGTGACAAGTTGATCGTTCTGGACGAACTTTAGCTTTTGGTGGAGGGTCGAAGTGACCGCTCCAGCCTGATGTATCCAAGGTCTTCCTAATAAACAACTGTATGTTGCCCGGATGTCCATGACCTGGAAAGTGACTTGGAAAGTGTGAGGACCAATAGTTATGGAAAGATCAACTTCGCCGATAACTGTTTTTTTGGATCCGTCGAATGCTTTGACGATGACCTCGCTGACTCTCATCGGAGGGCCCTTAAATGATAATTGCGTCAAAGTGGACTTCGGCATAACATTCAGGGCTGACCCTGTGTCTACCAGTACGTTGGCTAAAGCATCGCCCTGGCAGTTAACCGTAATGTTGAGCGCCATGTTATGACGACGACCTCCTTCAGGTAATTCCTCATCACTAAATCCCAAATTATTGCAGGAAGTGATGTTAGAGACAATGTTATCGAATTGTCTGATTGTTACATCCTGTTCCACAAAGGCTTGCTCCAAGACTTTCTGTAGAGCCTCCCTGTGGGCTTCTGAACTGAGTAACAGTGATAATACCGAGATCTTTGAAGGAGTCTGTAACAGTTGATCAACAATGTTATATTCACTCCTTTGGATGAGCTTCAGCATCTCATCATTATCTTTTGAAAGGTCGGGATTACCAGATTGACCGACTGGTGGATCAGGAATTTCTGCCTGAAGTTCCTTTTCCTTGTTGGATTCTCCAACCCCTCGGTTGAAGATTCGACCGCTCCGTGTTACACGACTGATGTCTGCAATATTCACGACAGAGGGTAATGGAATTTCCTTTCCATTCTCGATTATTGTTGCAGCGTATTTGTAAGGGATCGCCTTAGCTGATTCATACGGTAATGGTCCCGGTAGATAGATGACTATGGGAACCTTCTGATTTTTCTGACCGTCATAAGTAACTTCGATCCGTTCCCAGTTGGGAACTCTAGATTCATCAAGTAGAGGAATGATGGCAAAAACATCCCTGATCTGGTGATGACCAGAGATCGTGACAACATCCTCAACCTGATCGACAAGGTAGTTCGGCGACCAAATGATGGGTCCAGAACCCGGATATGGATGAATTTCTCCGTGATCGATCTGACCCTGAAGAGCTGCTCTCACAAGGTAACACCCTTGGTTACTTTCCGAACAGACGCTACAACTGTCATAGTTGTGTGGTGGCACCTGGCCACGCCTACTTTGAATGCAATGCAACCTCACTAGGTTATCTTCCATTGATCGGACATCCTGACTTTGACGACGAGTAGGATTCCTGTTATTGATACTAATCCGTTGAGTATCTTCGTCCATATAGATTGGCATCCACCAGTGATTTAACAAGTGCTGAAGTGCCTTCTGGACAAGGGTACAACCTCGATCGTTTTCGCAACCTGCTTTACAGTTTTGGTAATCATGTGATATTAAGAATCCGAGTCGGACCTGCTCAGCATGTAACTCTACCAGGTTGGTATCCATTACGCGGATATCGAAGATCTGAACCATATTGATTTGATAGGAGTTCCTATCATGGTAGTCTTGGATCCATCCAAGATCCATCTGACGCTGGAGGGCCTCTTGTATGAAAGAGCATCCCTGTTTGTTTACCGAGCAAATCAGACAAGAACTGTAATCGTGCCGCGGCAGATTATGATACTGGCTTTGCCTTGAGTGCATCGCCACCAAGTTGATATTCATCACACGGATGTTGTGGTTTTGAATGACGTTATAATTCGTAGAGACCATGTTAACTCCACGAACTCGGTGCTCTTGGATCCATCTGAGATCCATCTGTTCCTGCAGAGCTGCTTGCACCACAGAACATCCTTGGTTATCTTTAGAGCAGATATCACACTGGTGATAGTTATGAGGTGGCACATGGCCATATCCACTCTGTCTACAATGTATCTTGACCAGATTGGTCCCCAATAAGAGTACATCGTGAATTTGATAGACATTGTTAGTCTCTTTCTCAATCAGATTGACTGCAGCTTTCTCGTGTTGAGGCAGCGGGTTCGTAAGAACATTAGGATTCGTATCTTTGAAAGATAAGAGCCCGCTCCTAACAAGCTTTTGCACGTCGGATTTGAAATTGAGATAAGTCTCAATGTTATGCCCTGAACCTCCTTGATGATAAGGGCATGTTTGATCCGCTTTAAACCAAAAAGGAGGATTTTCCGGAACTGAAAGGGGAGACTTAGTCTGAATGTGCCCCTTAGCCAGCAGTAACGGAAATAGCTCTGCGTACGTTACGGGTATAGGATCAAATCCTGGTGGCCGTGTTGTACGGTTGTTGTTATATGGAGGGCGAGCCTGCTAAAGAGGCTGTTGTGTCCTTTGTTGATCAGGTTGGCTCTGCGCAACTTGAGGTTGATACGTAGGAACAGGCGCGGGGCCGATAGCAGGAGTAACAGCTGCTAATGGGTGATAACGTCGCCTTTGCTTTCCGAGAGAGATATTCCCAATATCTTGCTCTTTTTTCTTAGGGAGAGCACTACCATATTTTTTAGTACCGCTCGTTGATCCAGTGTCTTTTACCAAACGTCCTTCTCGGACGGCTTCCTCAAGACGTACACCCATGCCGACCATTTCGGTGAAATCACTAGGCGCACTGGCAACCATTCGGTCATAGTAAAATGAGCTTAAGGTCTTTAAGAAGATTTTTGTCATCTCTTTTTCCTCAAGAGGTGGACAAATTTGAGCGGCAATTTCACGCCACCTTTGAGCATACTCCTTAAAGGTTTCCTTTTCCTTTTGCGACATTGATCTGAGTTGATCTCTGTCGGGTGCCATGTCCAAATTGTACTTGTATTGTTGGACGAAGGCAGTGCCAAGATCTCTGAAAGTACTGATCGTGGCATGGTTTAAACCCATGTACCATTTGAGTGCGGCACCAGTCAAACTATCCTGGAAGTAGTGAATCAGCAGGTCCTGATTCTCCGTCTGAACTGACATCCGCCGAGCGTACATCACCAGATGGCTCTGAGGGCAAGAGTTACCCTTGTATTTTTCAAAGTCGGGCACTTGGAACTTGTGCGGGACTTTCACATTTGGGACCAAGCAGAGGTCTGCGGCGTCCTTCCCAAATAGATCCTGACCGCGAATGGCTTGCAGCTCTTTCTGCATTTCCAGGAACTGTTCCTGGAATTCCTCCATTCTGTCAAACATAGTTTCCTTCTTACCAGAAGGTGTTGGTGGAATCTGTCCTTCCGGGACAGTGTGCACCACAGGGGGTGGTACCGTGACTACGGCAGTAAGTCTTGGCGCCTCCCGAAGTTTGTAACCTTCAGGAGTCTTGAGTATGCCCCTGGCATCTTCGCTTTCCCGAAGTTTGTAACCTTCAGGCCCAGCGGCTTCTGTTGCGATTCCCTGATCTTCAGTGATCGGCGGAACATATCCTTCCGGGATATAGTTAACAGGCATGCCCCAAGGACGATCTTTCGGTATCTGATACCTAGGATCATACTTTTCTATGATGGGCGTTGAGGTGATCTCTGAGATCACAGTTCTTTGTAGCTGAGCTTCTGCCATGGCTTGCATGTCGTTACGAAGCTTTCTCATATCCTCTCTCAGAGTGTCGATCTCTTCTTTCAACTCTCTGTTTTCTTCCTCAAGATCATCCATCTTTTTCTGACGATTGGCCCGAGTATTATACGAATGAGACAGTTTGACTCTAGAATCGAGACACAAACGTGAGATTCGTAGGTAAGGAGAATACGCGATGTGAGAATGATGAATGCAATGATTATATTAATTGTTTTTAGGTTTAATTAAAATAAACTTCGACAATTAGATTGCAAATATCAAACAGTGGGGAAACCCCTTTTTATTGAAATTCAAAGGATTACAGAAATGGAAATACAGTAGATTACAAAGTGCAGAAACAAACACCTAAACTAATGGGTCCCGAGTCCTCTCTGAGGAGAAACCGGGTGCTGACTCTGGTACTTTCCTTTTCTTTGACCGGGGCGCTTGGGCCGTTGTCGGGTTGTCATTCCTTTGCTAGGTGAAAGGAGTGAGCAAATTCCTTTGGTCATCTTGATTCTCTACAGCATGCTGCTCCAAAATTTCAATCAGAGCATCTTTCTCTTTCAGTAATTGCTGTATTTGGATACACTCTACATCGAGGGTGCGGTACTTGTTCTTCCAAGACCTTCTTTCCTTTTGAACTTTGTTGAGAGTAACCTGAAGCCTTTCAGTTTCCGTCATGAAGTACATGACAATTTCCCTCGGCGGAAGAATTCCGTAACGAGGATAAGGCATCTTTAGCTTGAGAGCTCTAGTTTGTACCCAATGGAGATAAGGCTCCACCGAGACACAGTCCGGTTTTCCCAGAGACTCTCGTCCTTTCTTATGAACATGTTTCCAAGCTTGCACTATTTCCATCTTTAGTGCTCTGTCACTTTCTCCTTCTTTGAAGAAAAGACCTTCCAGATGAACACCCAGTGGGATGTGTCTCATCGGGTATCCAAATTGACGAAGAACTAATATCGGATGATAGTTTATTCCTCCTTTAGTTCCTATGAGGGGTACGCTGGGGAAGTTTCCACAACGGTCAATGATTCTGATTCCCTCATAAATCCTATTACACCAATCTATATCAGAGTTGGTGAGGGACATGATCTTCTGCGACCAACGTAAGACACTCTTGCAATCCCAAAAAGCGGCAGACTTGGGCAAGTGAGAGATAAACCACTTGTAAAGCAAAGGTACACAACATGTGATCTCCCCTCCGCTGTACAAATTTCCTAAGTGTATAGAATGATACGCATCTGCGAGCAAAGTCGGCACAGGGTTTCCAATGAGAAAAACCTTAATAGCGTTGATATCGACGAAGTTATTGATGTTGGGAAACAAAAATAACCCGTAGGTGAGCAAGACAAAGATGCTTTCAAAAGCAGTCTCGTTCCCTATACTAGCGAAGTACAGAGCTTTCTTGGTTAGGAACTGGGCTGGCAAACCTTGGATGCCACCCATAGTAATCATGTGAGTCCTGACCTCAGACTCGTCCAAATGAATTGCTCTTGCAATAGTCTGATTCTTTGGAATTTCTTCCAGTCCAGAAAATGGAGCTCGATCTGTGATATGTAAATCAGTCAGATGAGAATACTCCTCCAGCGTTGGTGCCAGCTGGTAATCCGGGAATGTGAAACAATGATAAACCGGATTGTAGAACTGAATGAGCGCGTCCATGATCCCCTTAATCACATGGACTCTTAACAGTGGTAGCAAACCACCGTGCTTGGCTCTGAAAGCCTCTGGGTTAACGATCATCCTCGCTAACTTTCTCAAATCCCCTAGTTTTGGAACCTTGAAGGTATACTGGTGAGTTCTCCTTCTACCGAAATCCATTAATGCAATCTTTTTCTCTGATATTTGCAATCACAGTCTTAGTTTAATTTGAAAAACAGAGAGACTAGAAGAGAATTTTTTTTTGAATGTTTTAATGTTTTATTAAATGCATGAATGCAGCACACAAAAACATAGAAAAAACATGGGGTCAGAGGGTCGTTGTCATGAAGTCAAGGCTCTACCCATCCCCAACGGTTTATACTAGGGTGATTTTTGTACCTGTACTCATTATCATCAGCTCCTCCCAGGAAAGCAAAACAACAAGCGGATCGCCAGCGAGTTGTGTGCAATCTTAGAGTAAGTGCTATTCACCGAGAATAGATCACCAGCCTCAAATGAGGGTAGTATCGCGTAACAGCTATTTCCGATAGCTTCCGCACTACGAAAAAGGTTGGCTTTTCTTAAGTGTATACTTAATCTCACCACATGCGGCATCACACGCATTCCCAGTAACAGAAAAATAAACACGTATAGCAATTAGGAAAAGCAGTATATATATTTGTCCTAATCATCCTAGACTTATAAAGCTATGAATCTTAAGTTCCTGACAGAAATGGGTTCCCCGGCGGAAGCCCCAATCTGTGGTTCCCTGCCTAAGAGATGGACCAGCATAGGTCAATTTTTCTCTTCGGTAGAGTTCCCATTTTCCGTAGAAAACGGGGATGATGCCCTAAGGCAGAAAAGGAGACTCCCCAGCAAAGTCGCCATTTTACAAGGAAAACAGACAGAAATAAAAACTGGCCCCACGGTGGGCGCCCCTTTTCTGTTGGCGGCCACCGCCATGAAAATGACTTACCCAAGGTTTAAATTGTAAGAAGGAAAGAACCGACCCCACGGTGGTCGCCACTTTTCTGTAGCGAGCGATTTTGGACGCGGTTCTTAAGCGCTGGTCGCTCTCTGCGGTTGAGCTTAAAACTACAGGTCGATTCATTTTTTATCCTATTGTGAGCTGAATAAGGAAGGGAAATAGCTGTCTCCAATTAACCCTGCTTGCATACTGAGTTTAAACAGCGGTCTGTTAGGTTACGGATGCTATCAATGTGGGGGGGCCTTTGTACTGGTTATTCGTATTTCGCCAATACGGTTCTTTCTTTCTTTTTTCTAGGCAAAGGGTTTCTGGCGGGGAATAAGGATTAGGATGTTAGGACTGATGCTTTTGAATTACTGCTTTTAATTGACTGAGATATGGGATTTGGGTTTTTTGTTGATTGCGCTCGCTAAGATATTTTCTTTCGATCTTATGCCTACGTATTCCCGTTTACCGGAACAGGGAAATCAGAGCGTTCGTAGTTCCTCCTATTCTATGGGAGGAAATTGGTTTTTGGTGTCTTGTTCAAAGCCCAAGACGTGAAGCGAAAGGTGATTTGTATCTTGTTCAAAGCCCAAGATGTGAAGCTAAAAGACCTCGACTTTAGAGAGAATTTGTCATCTCTAAAGAGGGGAGAAGGAGAATTACTTTAACTGGGATACGCGGATCCGAGCAATGCCATAATTTCCGAAGAAAGGGTTTTAACCTGAAGGAGAAGACTTCAACTCAGTGTAGAGCAATGCCATCTTTCCTTAGGAATTTCTCATGCTAAAAGAGGGACAGTGGCATGGATATAGATGATCCAGAGGCTTGCCGCTTACAGCGATTAGATGAAGGGAAAGGAGTTGTTGATGTTTGTGTACTGTGAACGAGGCACAACTTTGATGCTAAAAGGTTGATTGGATCAACCAGTGGTTTTCTTATACAAAGCCTAAGAGGAGGCTAATTTTCGCTAGGAAAATCATTATACAAAGCCTAAGAGGAGGCTATTTTGTGTCTCGTACAAAGCCCGAGAGAGAGGCTAAAGGTTTTTGACCCAGTGGGGCATATCGTTATACAAAGCCTAAGAGGAGGCTAGCAAAGAGTTCGACTCTTGCTTAAGGGATTTGTATCTCGTACGAGGCCCGAGATGAAGGCAAAAAGGGGTGATTGACTCAACGAGGGAATCTTTTGTGTCTCATACAAAGCCTGAGAGAGAGGCTAAAAGGTTGTTTTGACTCCACTGGGGAGAATTTTGGTATCTCGTACGAAGCCCGAGATGGAGGCTATTGTAACTGTTTCAGTTGAGTGACAGATCCAATATACTGATTTAAAAGAGAAAATCAGTTCTTATATGAGTAACACTGTACACAGGGATTTAATTTGAGGATCAGGGATATTTCCTTTTCTTTGAGGAAACGGGAAATCCAAAGGGTATTGAGACTATCCGAGTATGCGGGTTTCCTTCCTATTTAACGAAGGGTGCTTGAGAATGTCTTTGAGACTCAAGGAAGTTAGACTGTCCAAGTCTAGAGTTTTATCTTTTGTACTATGCTTCGAGAAACAGTAGTAGACTCTATGAAAGGACTGTTCTATGAGGATGACTAGGTTCTGTTCCTATACCTCTAGGAGGTCGTCGGGACAATTTGTACGAAGCCCAAGAGGAGGCTGGAATCTTTTAAGAAGCCGACGGGTCCTTGTACGAAGCCCAAGAGGAGGCTATCATTCCCGGAGGAAGAGATCATTATACGAAGCCTAAGAGGAGGCTGTGAATACTTCTAAGAAGCCGTAGGGTCCTTGAATAATGCCCAAGAGGAGGTCGATGCTTTTAAGAAGCCCGTGGGTCTATCATCTCCTTTCCATTAGGAGAGATAACTCTTTTAAAGATAAAAACCACTGGTAAACGTGCGAGGTTTACTATCCAGCGACTTTTAGCTTTTAAAGAGGGTTCCTTAGTTATGGTCCAAGATTATGACCGTAGTGGGTACCCAAACCCCGAGACATTCAAGGCAAGCTATCCACAAGGAATAGATCAAGTCAGGAAAGTTCGAGAATTTGGAAGAAACTCAAAGATGCCATTCACGGAGAATACATTCATCTTGGGGAGTAGAGCTTCTTGACGATTCCTAAGGAGGACAGCCGAAGAGAAGACTGTATCTGGTGCTCCGATTGGGGATCTAGGCGTCTATTTCTACTAATAAATGAAACGGCGTCACTTAGTTCTAGACGTAGTTGTCAGGGAAACTCGAAATATCTATACTATTATTACACAGTAGATATGAGTTTATGAAAGGAGACTTACAGTGAGCAGCCCCACAATATAGTTTATAATATGAAAGCAGTAAATGAAAGCGATAACCACTTACTCGGTTGTAGTGCTTCCATGTTGTTTGGTTAGTTGTTCAACAAAGAAAGATTAAAAACAACAGTATATTCAAAATCAAAGGAGAAAGTGCTTTGAAAAAGAAAGATTTGGGGCTTACAGCTCAAGGAGAGGCCCAGGGTTTTATCAGTGAGCACACTGTTTGACTTTGTACAGAGGGACTTATACAAGTGACTGGGGCCCAAAAAGGTTTTCTGTACAAAGGGATGGGTCTTACACTCTCTCAAGAGGCCCAAAAAAGGTTTAAAGAAAAAGAGTGGGGCTTATAACACGAGGGTAGGCCCAAATGATTTTTCGTTTAAAAATGGCGATCGCGCCGAGGTTTTCTTTTAATGCAGAGGGACTTATACAATAAGTGAGGCCCAAAAATGTTTTGGTTAAAAGGGAGATTGGGTCTTACACTCTAATAGAGGCCCAGAGTGTTTTGAAAATGATTTATGAGGGTTAAATTAATCCAAAACCCTAATTTGTTTCCAAAAAATGTATTTAATTGAATAAAAATTCAATTAAATTGATCAAAAATTGTTTTACACATGGGAAACAAATTGTGATCTTGGATTAATGCTTCAAAAATTAAGTATTGACCTACAAAACAAATAGAAAGCATTAAAAGTTGCAAAATCATTGTGGAAATAATATTTCAAATGTTAAAAATAATTAAAATATTAATTCTTTGCAAAAATATCAATTATATAAAATAAATAATATTTTTGGGATTTTTTTGGTAAAATAAAATATTTTAACATTTTTGTGAATTATTGCAAAAAGAACCAATCAAAAATGATAAAAATTGAAGGAGTTATTAATTTTTCAAATCATTAAAAATAATAGTATGAAAAATAATAAAATAAAAAAGTGATAAAAAGAAGTCTGGGGCGAGGGGGATTCGAACCCCAGACCACTCGCTTGCTAATACTCACAAAACCAGCTGATGAACCGCTGGGGCGCAATGCCAATTCATTAAATATATGGCAAGTGAAAATTATATAGAGAACTTGGTTGGTTTTCTGAAAATGGCGCCATGGCCATCTCCTTCCCCGAGCTCGTGCATGAAGCACCCTATCTCACTCATCTCTCAACCATTGGACATGATTCAAACACCAAACTCGTGCGTTTTTTCACAAGGAACAAAATGGCAATACCCAATTTTATTCATTTTCAGTGTGGAGTGAAATAATCATGATGAACACAGATGAACCCTAATTTGCAAAAGCAATCGTGCAAGCATGGTTATGAGGTCTATGATCAAATTTATTGAGGCAAAACAACCAGCATATGATGGTAATCAAATGGCAAAATTATCATGCGAGGAAATATGCATGGATCATGGAGTTTGAGTTTGAAGCTCACCTTGATGCAAGCTGAAATGGAACTTTGCCCAGATGGTGTTCCAGTCGTGAATTGATGATCCCTATAGCTTCAATGGATGTTAAGGAGTGTGTTGAAAGCTTTGGAAAACTTTGAAATTCTCTGGATCAAGCTGGAGACCTCCACCTGCAAAACTGAAGCAAAATGGCTTGGTTGAAGAGTGATTTTAAGCTGGGAGTGTTACAGGTGTTGTTTAAGCACATGTACACCTCAAATACATCATATGTGATGTGTTTGAGCAATTGGAATTGATTGCTTATGGCTGCAACTCAAAACCCGATAGTGGTTACTCAAAAACAAGAAAACTTGAAGTTCAAGAAAGAATGAGAGAAAGCAGTGCTGTAACTGGCTTTGGGGTGAGTTGAGTGATCCATTGAGACCTCTATTTATAGGTGATCAACTCTTGTCTTGGAGGAATAGTGAATGGTAGCTGGATCAGATCACATTTGCTTGGATTGGCTTGGCATAAATGCCTCTTGCACTAGGCATAACAGCTGCTCCAAATAGATCAACTATGCCTTGACTGAAATCACATTCTTCAGATGTTTTTAATGTTGTTTAATCAGAGAACTTGACTGAGGAGAGTGAGAATCTTGACAATGCACTATTCCACATAAATGCATTTTGAATTCAAGGCAAAAAGTGCCAAAGTGGATGAATTTCAAGTTGGAAGGTTCTTTGGCTTTTTGACTCAGATTTATCAGTTAGATTAGATGCAATGTGATTGGTTTGAACACAAGTGGCATGCTGATCCTCAGTATTTGGCTCAAAATCGTGTGAGATAAGCAAACATGCAAACTGATTTTTCCAAAACAGCTTGCAGCAGCATGACTTTGGGCATGGATTTCTCATGGCTTGAGTTGAATCAATTCATGCTGTTGAGCCCTTTGAATTCTTAGCAACATATGCAACAACATTGATGTTTAACTTTGGGACTGATTCAGCTTGCATCTATGTGCAAAAATCCCACAAGTTTTGGTGTTTCAACAAAATTCTGTTTTAGGCAGAATTTTTCTAAGTGTTGGAAAATGGTATTTTTTCACATTTTCAACCACTTTGGCTCACTCATAGCTCAAAATCCATAAGGAATTGGAGTTAGGCCTAGTTGAAGTTTTTGTAGAGGGCAGTGAGATCTACAAATCAAGCTTTGGATGGAAAAAATTGGCCTTGTGGTTTAGGAGTTATGGTCCTCCAAAGTTGGTACCTTTGCCACTTTATTTTTAACTTAGAAAAATTTCTAAGTTTTATAGTTACCCCTTTTACAAGTTATCTCACTTTTCTTGATTTTTCTTGATGAATGATGATTCAAATCATACATTTACATCATTTTAGGGTTAAAAATCCATTTTGGTGAAAAATCTCAAAAAGTCAAAGTTGACTTTTGTGCACAGTTGACTTTTTATCAGATGAATTCCAAACTGTGCAATTCTTCAGGAAATCATGTCCTTGACCTAAATCAAACTTGATGGACATGTTCCATGGGTTTCATAGGGTATATTCAATCATGTATTAGGGTTTGGGAGCATGTCTTGGTCAAAAGTCAAAGTTACAGTTGACTTTTCCCTTAAAACCCTAATTGTGGTGCAGATGAAAATGAAACTTGTTGCTCAAGCTTCTTGGATCAATCCATTGTTCCAAATGGATCAATATGGTGTATTAGAGACCCTCAAATCATGTCTTGAGGTCTTGGCTCATGGTTTGTCCCAAAAGTCAACTTAGGGGTGAATTAGGTCAAGAAACCCTAATTCCTGATTTTTTATGAATGCATCCCCTGAGGCAAAATTGACTTGATGCATGGGTCCATGAGGTTCCATGAAGTATATTAGGTCATGTTTTGGATCATTGCCTTATGCCCAGATGAAAATTTCCATCTGGAGGCCCTGGTTGACCAAAACCCTAATTTGGTGACACTGTCGATCTTGAGACTTGATCCACCTAGAAGGGAGCAGCCTTGTGCTTAATCCTTGAAGTGGGAGTCCTTTTTGATCCATTGTGGATGTTTGAGAGATTAGACAAGTTGAAGATCATGTCATTTCTTGATTGATCCTTTGTCTAAAGCTCAGAGAGGGCTTGAAACCCTAATTTTGATTGTATTGGATGCTCGCCCATCTTTGGGGAGACTGATGAAGTATAAAGGTACATCCATATTGTGATGATGATTTTCACAATGATGGGAAATCTAAGTGGTCAAAATTTGGGGTATTACACTTGGGGCATGCCTGTTAACTATATCCTGGAAGGATATGTTCCGCCGATCACTGGAGATCCGGAAACTTCAGCAGAAGCCGCTGGGCCTGAAGGTTACAAACTTCGGGAAAGCGAGGATGCCATAGGCATATTGAGGACTCCTGAAGGTTAAAAACTTCGGGAAACGCCAAGATTCACTGCCGTAGTAATGATACCACCCCCTGTGGTGCACACTGTCCCGGAAGGACAGATTCCACAGACACCTTCTGGAAGAAAGGAAACTATGTTCGACATGATGGATGAGTTCCAGGAACAGTTTCTGGAAATGCAAAAGGAACTGCAAGCCATCCGCGGTCAGGATTTATTTGGAAAGGACGCCGCAGACCTTTGCCTGGTCCCCAATGTGAAAGTTCTGCACAAGTTCCAAGTTCCCGACTTTGAAAAATACAAGGGTAATTCTTGCCCTCAGAATCACTTAGTGATGTACGCTCGGCGAATGTCAGCTCAGACGAAAAATCAGGATCTACTGATTCACTACTTTCAGGATAGTTTAACCGGTGCCGCCTTAAAATGGTATATGGGTTTAAATCGTGCTACGATCGGCACTTTTAGAGATCTTGGCACTGCCTTCGTCCAACAATACAAATACAATTTGGACATGGCACCAGACAGAGATCAGCTCAGATCGATGTCACAAAAGGACAAGGAAACTTTTAAGGAGTACGCTCAGAGATGGCGTGAAATTGCCGCCCAAATTTGTCCACCTCTTGAAGAAAAAGAGATGACAAAAATCTTCTTAAAGACCTTAAGCTCATTTTACTACGACAGAATGGTTTCCAGTGCCCCCAGTGACTTCACCGAAATGGTCGGTATGGGGGTACGTCTCGAGGAAGCTGTTCGAGAAGGACGTCTAATAAAAGACGCTGGATCATCAAGTAGTACAAAATGATATGGCAGTACTCTCCCTAAGAAAAACGAGCAAGATATTGGGAATATCTCTCTCGGAAGGCAAAGGCGACATTATCAGCCAGTAGCGGCTGTGACTCCTGCTATCAATCCTGTGCTTATTTCTACGTATCAACATCAGGTTGCACAGAGCCAACCTAATTAGCAAAGGACACAACAACCTCTTCAGCAGGCTCATCCTCCATACAATAAAAACCTTACAACACGACCACCAGGATTTGAACCTATACCCATGTTGTACGCAGAACTATTTCTGTTACTGCTGGTCAAGGGGCATGTCCAAATCAGGTCTCCTCTTGCAGTACCGAAAAATCTGCCTTTTTGGTTTAAGGTGGATCAGACATGCCCTTACCATCAAGGAGGACCAGAGCATAACATAGAGAACTGTCTCAATTTCAAATCCAACGTGCAAAAGCTTGTTAGGAGCGTGGTCTTATCTTTCAAGGATACAAATCCCAATGTTCTCACAAACCCGCTGCCTCAACATGAGAAAGCCGCAGTCAATTTGATAGAGGGAGAGTCTAACAAAGTCTATCAAATTCACGATGTACTCTTATTAAAACCAACTTGGTCAAGATGCATTGTAGACAGAGTGGATATGGCCATGTGCCACCTCATAATTATCATCAGTGTGATATTTGCTTTAAAAGCAATCAAGGATGTTTCATGGTGCAATCAGCTCTACAAGAACAGATGGATCTCGGATGGATCCAAGAGCACCGAGTTCGTGGAGTTAACATGGTTTATACGAATTCTAACGTCATTCAAAACCACGACGTTCGTGCGATGAATGTCAACCTGGTGGCAATGCACTCAAGGTAAAGCCAGTATCATAATCTGCCACGGCACGATTACAGTTCTTATCTGACTTGCTCGGTAAACAAACAGGGATGCTCTTTTATACAAGAGGCCCTCCAGCGTCAGATGGATATTGGATGGATCCAGGACTACCACGATAGGAATCCCTATCAGATCAACATGGTTCAGATCTTTGACATTCGTTTAATGAATACCAACCTGGTAGAGTTACATACTGATCAGGTCCGCCTCGGATTCCTGGTATCACATGATTACTAGAGCTGTAAAGCGGGTTGCGAAAATGATCAAAGTTGTGCCCTTGACCAGGAGGCACTGCAGCACTTGTTAAATCACTGGTGGATGCCAATCTATATGGATGAAGATACTCAGCAAATTAGTATCAATAACAGGAACCCTACTCGGCGTCGAAGTCAGGATGTCCGATCTGTGGAAGCTAACCTAGTAAGGTTACATTGCATTCAAAGCGGGCGTGACCAGGTGCCACCACACAACTATGAACGTTGTAGAGTCTGTTCGGAAAGTAACCAAGGATGTTACCTTGTGCGAGCAGCTCTTCAGGGTCAGGTGGATCGTAGAGAGATTCGCCCATATCCGGGTTCCGGACCAATCAACTGGGCGCCGGACTACCTCGCTGATCAAATTGAGGATGTTGTCGTAATCTCTGATCATCAGAGGGCCAGGGATGTTTTTTCCATCATCCCTCTACTTGACGAATCAAGAGTTCCTAACCAGGAACAGATCGAGATTACTTACGATGGTCAGAAAAATCAGAAGGCTCCCATAGTCATCTATCTACCGGGACCACTACCGTATGAATCAACTAAGGCTATCCCTTACAAATACGGTGCAACAATAATTGAGAATGGAAAGGAAATTCCATTACCCTCCGTCGTGAATATTGCAGACATCAGTCGAGTAACACGGAGTGGTTGAATCTTTAACCGAGGAGTTGGAGAACTTAGCAAAGAAAAGGAACCTCAGACAGAAGTTCCCAATCCACCAGTCAGTCAATCCAGTAATCTCGACCTTTTGAAAAACGACGATGAGATGCTGAAGCTCATCCAAAGGAGTGAATACAACATTGTTGATCAGCTATTACAAACTCCTTCAAAGATCTCAGTATTATCACTGTTACTCAGTTCAGAAGCGCACAGGGAGGCTCTACAGAAAGTCTTGGAGCAAGCCTTTGTGGAACAGGATATAACAATCAGACAGTTCGATAGCATTGTCTCTAACATCACTTCCTGCAATAACTTAGGATTTAGTGATGAGGAATTACCTGAAGAAGGTCGCCGTCATAACATGGCGCTCAATATCACGGTCAGCTGCCAGGGCGATGCTTCAGCCAGCGTACTGGTAGACACAGAGTCAGCCCTGAATGTTATGCCGAAGTCCACTTTGATACAATTATCCTTCAAAGGACCCCCGATGAGAACCAGTGAGGTCGTCGTCAAAGCGTTTGACGGATCCAGAAAAACGATTATCGGCGAAGTCGACCTTCCCATAACTATCGGTCCTCACACTTTCAAAGTCACTTTCCAGGTCATGGACATCCGGGCAATGTACAGTTATTTATTAGGAAGACCTTGGATACATCAGGCTGGGGCGGTCACCTCGACCCTCCACCAAAAGTTAAAGTTCGTTCAGAGCAACCTGTGGAGAACAAGCCTTGCTCATGAGTAACTTATCATCATCTACTTGTGTAGAACCAGAGGAGATTGTTGGGACTCAGTTCCAAGTGCTTTCGGTGAGTAAGGACAATCGATGCGAAGAGGGAACTTCCAAGCGGTCGAGAGTACCAATACAATAGGATGGGGACATCTAGTAATTCCTACTGACAATAAAACAAAGAAGGGTCTTAGTTTTTCTGCAACCTGCACCCAGACAGCTACTACCAGTGATGAAAGTCTTCATCCTATTCGGAACTTCTTTCACAGTGGAGGTTTCCTTCAACCAGTGACCCAAGAAGTACACACTATCAATGAGGAGGATCCCTCCGACACAGATGAGGAATGGAAGTCCTATCTTAACGAGGACGGTTATATGTCTCAGGACGAAATGCAGACTCCATTTTGCTTTCCCGCACAGAGTTCGAGATTTATACTGAGGTCAGATGTCGAAATGATATACGGAGATTGTGATCCGGAAGGATGTCGTGCTCCACCAAACTCATTAGAGGAAGACACTCCGATGAAAGACAACTTTGACCACGACTATTATGGCCCAATGGATGGCCTGCCAATATGGCAGCCGTATCCGGGAGACTTGGAGCAAGAGAATCAGCCGAACAATGAAAATTAGCTGAGCATCATTGAAAAGAATACTTGTGTCCCCACCATGTCATGGGATCCTCACCCAGGGTATCCTGAAGATACCCCACACAACGATGAATTCACGACGTTCACAGGATTAGAGTTCATCAACTATGCTTTTCCTGAGGTCAACGTCATCGAAAGGGATGACTCCTCCAGTTCCAAAGAAGTGTGGGACACCTTGGGACAACCGAGTGGAAAATACGACTTCATGGTCAAGTACACCGCTCCCAAAAGCTCTCGCGTCAGGTTTGAAGATATCCAGCCAACTGGATGGGGAGATCTACCTAAGAGCACAAATGCTATGCAAAATACAACAGAGGAATCCTCCTACGACTCTGCCTGGGAGACAGATTCCAATGATCCTGCTCCGCCAGAAATCAGCGTTATTTCTGAAGATAAATCAAGGAAGGCACCAGACTTTGTGATTCACCGAGGAGTTCGCCACCAATGGGTTGCAGTCGATATTTCGAAAGTTGTTCAAAAGTCAAAGTAATTGTCGTTTTTAACCTTTCACCATGCCCAGGTGAAACGGATGTTTTGATAGGGCTTACTTTCTGTAAATTTCCCTCTTCCCTTTGTCCAAAGCGACAGAGTTTTGTTTTATAGGGCTGTAGTTTCACGAATCGACTTGTTCATAAATAAAATAACGTCGTTCTGTAATTTTTGCATTAATTGTTGTTTTCTCTTTTCGTTTTTCAGAAAATGGTAATCCTAAAAAACAACTCAATAATAAAAACAAGTAGTAAAAGAAAAAACACTGCACACACTTTTGCATTCTCTCTATCTCTTCTAAAAAATGAATCATCACGTCATGCAGATTGCTTGTTTTAAACCCCGTTGAAACATACGATCCGATGCCTTCTCCCGACTTTGAGTTCCCGGTATTTGGAGCTGAAGAAAAAGTTGACGATGAAATTCCAGAAGAGATCTCCCGACTACTCAGACAAGAGGAAAGGTCCATTGAGCCTAACAAAGAGCCGTTGGAAACGGTAAACTTGGGTTCAGAAAAAGAGAGAAAAGAAGTCTAGATTGGGGCGCTACTTAGTCCAGTTGCCAAAGAGAATTTGATAAAGCTTCTCAAAGAGTTTCCCGATGTATTCGCTTGGTCCTATCAGGATATGCCAGGGTTGGATACCAGTATCGTGGAACATCATTTACCGTTGAGATCGGAATGTTCGCCAGTAAAATAGAGGTTGAGACGAACCCATCCGGACATGGCCATCAAAATCAAAGAGGAGGTACATAAACAGATTGACGCAGGTTTCCTCGCCACATCAGAATATCCTCAATGGTTAGCCAACATCATACCCGTTCCAAAAAAGGACGGAAAAGTCAGAATGTGTGTCGACAACATGGATCTAAACAAGGCTAGTCCAAAGGACGACTTTCCTTTACTACACATTGACATGCTGGTAGACAGTAGAGCAAAGTTCAAAGTTTTCTCCTTCATGGATGGATTCTCGGGCTATAATCAAATCAAAATGGCGCCGAAAGACATGGAGAAAACTTCGTTCATCACCCCATGGGGTACTTTTTGTTACAATGTAATGTCGTTCGGTTTGAAGAACGCCGGGGCATCCTATCAAAGGGCCATGACTACTCTGTTTCATGACATGATACACAAAGAAATTGAGGTATATGTCGATGATATGATTGCAAAATCTAAGACAGAAGAGGAGCATGTGACCCACCTGTCAAAACTATTCAAGCGGTTGAGAAAGTACAAACTCCACTTGAATCCCAACAAGTGCACCTTCGATGTCCGTTCGAGAAAACTCTTAGGGTTCATCGTCAGCCAAAAAGGAATTGAGGTTGATCCTGACAAGGTCAAGGCTATTCAAGAAATGCCTTCTCCGAGGACTGAAAAACAAGTCAGGGGATTCCTGGGACATTTGAACTACATCTCCAGATTCATACTCCTCATGACCGCGACTTGTGCGCCGATTTTCAAATTACTGAAAAAGAACCAGGACTGTGTTTGGACAGAAGACTGCCAAACCGCCTTCGAAGGTATTAAGGAATACATGTTGAACCCTCCGATTCTATCACCTCCAGTGGAAGGAAGACCACTGATTATCTACCTCACAGTCCTAGAGGACTCAATGGGATGTGTACTTGGCCAACAAGACGAAACCAAAAGGAAAGAGTCTGCCATCTACTATCTGAGCAAGAAATTCACCGACTGCGAGACTCGGTACACTATGCTTGAGAAAACTTATTGCGCTTTGGCTTGGGCAGCCAAACGTCTGCGCCAGTACATGATTCGTCACACTACTTGGTTGGTCTCCGAGATGGATCCAATCAAGTATGTCTTTGAGAAACCTGCTCTCACGGGAAGGATTGCCCGTTGGCAGATGTTGTTATCAGAATATGACATAGAGTACCATGCTCAGAAACCCGTTAAAGGGAGTATTTTAGCCGATCATTTGGCTCATCAACTGATTGACGATCAGGAATCAGTCGGATTTGACTTCCCAGACGAAGATGTCATGTATTTGAAAATGAAAGATTGCGATGAACCGCTACCCGGTGAAGGGCCAGAACCAGGTTCCCAGTGGGGACTAATTTTTGACGGAGCAGTTAATCATTACGGAAACGAAATTGGGGAAATCATCATAACACCTTAGGGTACCCACATTCCTTTTACCGCCAGACTTAAGTTCAAGTGCACAAACAACGAGGCCGAATACGAAGCTTGTATTATGGGTCTCGAAGAAGCGATTGATTTGAGGATCAAAAACTTGGATGTATATGGCGACTCAGCTTTGGTTATCAATCAGATCAAAGGAGATTGGAACACATACCAATCAGGACTGATTCCTTACAAAGACTATGCAAGAAGGTTGTTACCCTTCTTCAACATAGTCGAGTTTCATCACATCCCTCGTGATGAGAATCACATGGCTGATGCATTAGCCACTCTTTCTTTCATGATTAGTGTAGGTCAATGGAGTGACCTACCTAAGATCGACATAATGCGCCTTGAACAGCCCGCTTACATCTTCACGATCGAAGCAGTCATAGACGACAAACCTTGGTATTACGATATCAAACGCTTCCTTCAGAAATAGGAGTACCCACATGGGGCATCTAGAAAGGACAGAAAAACCCTCAGAAGACTGGCTGGAAACTTCTTTCTGAGCGGTGATACACTTTATAAGCGGAATTTCGACATGGTCTTGCTCTGATGCATCGACAGACCAGAAGCAGACATGCTGTTGAAAGAAATTCATGAAGGATCCTTTGGCACTCATGCCAACGGACATACAATGGCAAGAAAAATTCTAAAAGCAAGGTACTACTGGTTGACCATGGAGTCCGACTGCTACAAGTACATGAGGAAGTGTCACAATTGTCAGATATACTCCGACAAAATTCATGTACCGTCAACGCATCTCAAAGTTCTTTCTTCCCCATGGCCTTTTTCCATATGGGGAATCGACATGATTGGCATGATTGAGCCCAAGGCTTCGAATGGACATCGGTTCATCCCGGTAGCCATTGACTATTTCACCAAGTGGGTCAAAGCAGCGTCATACGCTAATGTAACCCGACAAGTGGTGGTCCGATTTATAAAAAACAATATCATCTGCCGTTATGGTGTTCCCGGCCAGATCATTACCGATAATGGATCTAACTTGAACAATAAGATAATGAAGGAGTTGTGCGCAGAGTTCAAGATCGAACACCATAACTCATCTCCCTACCGGCCTAAGATGAACGGAGCGGTAGAAGCGACTAACAAGAACATCAAGAAGATTGTTCAAAAGATGGTTGTAACCCACAAAGACTGGAACGAGATGTTACCCTTTGCGCTTCACGGTTATCGCACATTTGTCCGCACTTCAACGGGGGCAACCCCTTTCTCTCTAGTATATGGCATAGAAGCAGTGCTCCCCATAGAAGTAGAGATCCCATCAATCCGGGTATTGATGGAAGCTAAGCTTACAGAAGCTGAATGGTGTCAGAGTAGACACGATGAATTAAACCTGATCGAAGAAAAGCGAATAATGGCACTATGCCACGGTCAGTTGTATCAACAGAGAATGAAGAAGGCGTTTGACAAAAAGGTCCGACCTCGCGTCTTCAGGAAAGGAGACCTCGTGCTCAAGAAGATACAATCATTTCTCACTGATTCTCGGGGCAAGTGGACTCCGAATTATGACGGCCCTTACGTGGTCAAGAAAGGTTTCTCAGACAGCGCCTTGAGACTTGCAACCATGGATGGAGAGGAATTTGCCTACCCCATGAATGTTGATGTATTCAAGAAATACTTCGCCTAAAAAAATGTCTCGGTGGATTGAAAACCCGAAAGGGCGGTCCAGGCAAAACTTAGAGACATAATCATAAATCATCCCGATGGATTGGAAATCTCAAAGTACAATCCAGGCAAAAATTAGGGATAATGGCAAGTAACTACGTTCAACAAAGGGGCAAATCCCTCAGCAGCAGTTACATCGTCCATCAGAAAAACGCCAGTCACGGTCATCTTCGACAGAAGGTCAGGATGCCCCGAATTCAAAGTTGGTAGAAGGATAGTGGTCGTTATGTTTCAATGTAGCCCTTTTCCCTTAAATTACCATTTTCTAAACTTTGTAAATACTCTTTGGAATCACGCGTTTGGCTGATTTCCATCCTATCAATAAAATTTGAGCCCTTGTGCTTTTGTTTGTAATTCTTATTTGTTTTAGCTTTATAGAACGACATTTTAACATGATCAACGATTCTTGAAATAAAACAAAAATGAATTTACTTGTAAAACTTTTTCTGCTTTTAAAATAAAAAGATGGCAATTTCTTTTGACTGTTGAACATCGAAAGAACATCGATCGCTACTCCAGAAGTAGTCGAACGTCAAAATGTATAATCAAAGTACTCCTTATAAGCCAGTGCGCCTGAATGAAGGATCAGCTGTATCGGATGCGGTTTTCCCATCTGATACCCTCGGCCGAGTTCTCATCTCCTAAGCCCGACCAACGGTATTCCCCGCAAGGATTGTCTCTCCTAAGCAAGGCAGAATTGCTACTTTTGGATCAACAGTACGACTTCGTCCTGCGATGGCCGAGTATCCCATCATGTTCATCTTTTAGTCTGTATGTTGCGTCGGTTTTGTCAGCATATACATACATACATCATGCATTATTGATTTGTGTTCACATTCATATTGCATCACTATCGCTCTAGTCGGTCTTGTTCCTTAGTCATAAGAGTCTTCTCAATCAAGTTGTCAAGTTCTCTCCTCGTCAGGAAAGGTTGCGTCTGAACAATCTCTCTCCTCCAGTTTATTTCTGGATCAGAATTGGCCCTTGACCACTTTGATAACTTGAACCTCTGAAAGACCAGAGAACCTTCGACAAATGTCATTCTTCGCCATTGAAGACGACATCCTTGCTTTCCCGGATTAAGGAAAATCCCTAGAGGAAGCCTCTTAAGCAGAGATTCCGCAATATGACAGTTTTGCTCCGAAAAAAAAGCCGCTGATGAAAAGGTCATCGGCACCTCAAAGTTGAATCCCATCATATGGCATTTCTCCGGGAAGATCCCGAGAAAAGTATGATGTAAGACTCCAAGCGAAAATAGTTTCTCAAGAGACTCGTTTTTCCCAAGTAGAGTCGGCAAATGGCGTCTCCAAACAGAGAAGTTTGTACACCTCTATAACTCAGACGATTGGGTTCCCCCAGCAAATCTGACATCAAAAGTTTTCCCATCAAATGGCATCTCCTCAGGAAAATACGGTGAGAAGTTTGAGGAAAACCGCTACGTATAGCATCCCTTGTCAAGAAAGTTTATTGACAAAAGAAACTGAGACCAGTTTCTTGGTAGGAAACCAGGATTGAGGGGAAGTTTATTTCAGAAACTGAGACCAGTTCCTTGGTAGAAAACCAGGATCGAGGGGAAGTTTATTCCAGAAACTAAGACCAGTTCCTTGGTAGGAAACCAGGATCGAGGGGAAGTTTATTCCAGAAACTAAGACCAGTTCCTTGGTAGGAAACCAGGATCGAGAGGAAGTTTATTCCAGAAACTAAGACCAGTTCCTTGGTAAGAAACTAGGATCGAGGGGAAGTTTACCTTTTTTAAGCGTCATTGCTTAGCAAAAGAAGATGAATGCGTAAGCTACCATTCATAACCACCATCAAAATTTTGGGTATTCCGATATTTAATCCTCTTGCACCCCGAATGCCCGAACACCTTCGTCATTCGCACCTTCGGGTCCAAGAAGATTAAATAGGGGCATCTGTCATACCCCAAATTTTGACCACTAAGATTCCCATCATTGTGCAAATCATCATCACAATATGGGTGTATCATTATGCCTCATTAGTCTCCCCAAAGATGGGTGAACACTTACTACAGTCAAAATTAGGGTTTCAAGCCCTCTCTGAGTTCTTAGACAAAGGATCAATCAAGGAATGACATGATCTTCAACTTGTATAAACCTCTCAAACATCCACAATGGATCAAAAGCACTCCCACTTCAAGGATTAAGCACAAGGTTGCTCCCTTCTAGGTGGATTAAGCCTCGAGATCGCCAGTGTCACCAAATTAGGGTTTTGGTCGACCAGGGCCTCCAGATGGAAATTTTCCTCTGGGCATGAGCCAATACTTCAAAACATAACCTAATATGCTCCATGGAACCTCATGACCCCAATCATCAAGTCAATTTTTCCTCAGGGGATGCAGTCATAAAAAAATCAGCAATTAGGGTTTCTTGACCTAATTCACCCCTAAGTTGACTTTTGGGACAAATCATGAGCCAAGACCTCAAGAGAGGATTTGAGGGTCCCTATTACACCACATTGGTCCATTTTTAACAATGGATTGATCCAAGAAGCTTGAGCAACAAGTCTCAAATTCATCAGAACCACGGTTAGGGTTTCGCGGGAAAAGTCAACTGTAACTTTGACTTTTAACCAGGACATGCTCCCAAGCCCTAAGACATGATTCAATATACCCTATAACACCCATGGAATATTTCCGTCAAGTTTGATTTAGGTCAAGGACATGATTTCCTAAAGGATTGCACAGTTTGGAATTCATCTGATAAAAAGTCAACTGTGCACAAAAGTCAACTTTGACTTTTTGAGATTTTTCACAATTATGGATTTTTAACCCTAAAATGATGTTAATGTATGATTTGAATCATCATTCATCAAGAAAAATAAAAGAAAGTGGGATAACTTGTAAAAGGGGTAACCATAAAAAACTTAGAAAATTTTCTAAGTTATGAACAAAGTGGCAAGGGTACCAACTTTGGAGGATCATAACTCCTAAACAACAAAGTCATTTTTCCCCATCCAAAGCTTGATTTGTAGATCTCATGGCCCTCTACAAAAACTTCAACTAGACCTCATTCCAATTCTTCATGGATTTTGAGTTATGGATTGATCAAAATCACAAAAAGTGAAAATGTCACTTTTTTCCAACACTTAGTGAAATTTTCACTAAGTCAGAATCTGCCTTCACTTTTTTCCAAATGTAGGGACATTTTTCACTTGGATCCAAAAAGTATCAAAACCAAATATGATCAAACAGTTTTTGTATCATATAAGGGCTTTCCAAAATGGCCAAGAACATCACCAAATTCAATTTGAGCTAAGAGTTATGGTAGTGGCAAAATGCCTTGCTGAAAACTGCCAAGGCAAGGCAGAATTTTGTATTTTTGGTCGATTTGCCAAAATCAGCCAATTTTAAGCCTTGTCATCATCTTGGACACATCTGAGGATCAAATCTAAAGGGGACAATCACTGAGCCAAGCCTCCAAAGTCCTTGGAACAAGAAGTAGCATGTCAAACCTAGAATTGCCTAAAAGAGGGACAAGACTCCAATTTTGGATTGGAGCATTTAATAGATGCTTAGAGGTGGCATGGACTGACACATTTGCAACTGAATTTAGTCAAGATTCCTCCAACAAGTAGGGAACCAAAGCTCTGTGCTCTAACCTCTAGTCAATGGCTAGAGGAGACTTGGATTTTCATTTACCAACATTGGCCAAACCTCTGCTGCAGTTGCCATTCACTATTGATCCCAAAACAAACTTGCTCTACTATAAATAGAGCTCATTTGTGCTCAGTTTGAGTACACCAAAGCCATCAAACAGATGCTTTCCTCAAAATCCCTTTTTCTTGGCAAAAATGCCTTCTTTAGCAAGGTAACTCTGAGTTTTTGAGTTTGAGAGCTTTTTCAATCAAACCAATCACACACACACCTCATAAACATCATATGTAGGTGATCCAAACTCTCACAAGTGACCTGTAATCACAAAATCACAAAGTCACCTCTCAAAACCTCAAAATAGGCCTTTTGTGCATTTTTCAAGCCATGTCTTGATTCATTCACTTTCTAAACCAGATAAAACCTCAAACACACTCCAAATATCATCCTTGAACTGTCCCAAATGGTTCCCCCCATCTGGAACACCATTTGAGAGAGTTGCTATTTTGGTCACTTTTAACCCCTTTTGCAAGAAAGAGCCAGTTTGTGTTTTTGCAGGTACCAGCTGATTCCAATCATCCTAAAAGCTTCTAAGGGATCATTTGAGTGTGTCTAAAGCATCAAATCATTTCTGGAATAAGAGGCTTGACAGATTGCACAAAAACTCCAAAAAGCTCAAAAAGAGGTAAGCCTCATGAATTGAACTTTCCAAAATATGCAATGCATTGAAGTCCACTGATCATGCACACCTCATACTTGGTAAATATGTTGTGTTTGAACCAATTGATCATGTAATTCATGCCTGTATCAAAGTTTAGCATAGAAAATGCAATTATAGGCCTTTTTCAAAACCACTATCGGGTTTTGAGGAGGGAGTGTGATCTGGAAAAAAACTACCACCACCATTGGATTCCTTGTGAAATTCTGGTCCAGATGCATATAAATTTTGTCTCAAACCATTAAGAATTGAGAAAGTTATGATCTTCACATTTCTGAGCCAAAACTTACCTTGGCTTGCCTTGGGCCAGGCCTAAAACCAAGGCATGACTGTATATTTGTGATTTCACTTCAAACAATGGATGTATCACCACCCCAGTGGTAAGGCGCGCTCCTCGTGACCTTGAGGTCGTGGGTTCAAACCCCACCCATGCCATTTTGTGTTTTTTTTTCATATTTTGCCATTTTTTCCAATATTTTATGTTTTATTAATTAATTGGAAAATTAATAACTCTTTCAATTTTAATTATTTTTTATTGGTTCTTTTTGCAAAAAAATCACAAAAATGTTGAAATATTTTATTCCACAAAAAAATTAAGTTTATATTATTTATTTAATATAATTAGTATTTTTGTGAATAACTTTATTTTTATTTGTTTTAAACATTTTAAAATGAACATTCATCTTGAAAAATCAAGACCAAATGAGTTTTAATATCTCTTGTGATTAGAACTTCATTTTTAAAACCTTAAATAAAAATCACAAGTGGTTTATTCAAATTCATTTGGTATTTTTCCTTGATTTTCTTTTAATATTTACTTTTAAAAGAATAACAAATTAGGGTTTCTTTGATTTTCACCCTCATCAATCATTTTCAAACACTCATGGGCCTCTAATAGAGTGTAATACCCAATCCCCTTTTAACCAAAACAATTTTTGGGCCTCAGATATTGTATAAGTCCCTCTGCGTTAAAAGAAAATCTTGGCGCGATCGGCAGTTCAAAAATCAAAACCTTGGGTCTCTCCTCGAGCTATAAGACCCATTCAAAACTTTTGGGCCTCTAATAGAGTGTAAGACCCAATCCTTTGTAAATACAAAACCTATTTTGGGCCTCACTTATTGTATAAGTCCCATTGTATTTCAAAAAGTTCAACGGGATCATTGTCCGTTGAAAAACAAACCTTGGGCCTCTCCTCGAGCTATAAGACCCATTCAAAACTTTTGGGCCTCTATTAGAGTGTAAGACCCAACCCTTTTTGAAAACCAAATTTTCTTGGGCCTCAGTCATTGTATAAGACCCACTGCGTTTTCAAAATCTCGGCGCGATCGCCATTTCAAAACGAAAAATCATTTGGGTCTACCTTCGTGTTATAAGCCCCACTCTTTTTCTTTAAAACCTTTTGGGCCTCTCCTTGAGCTGTAAGCCCCAATTTTTCTTTCAAAGCACTTTCTCCTTTGATTTTGAATATACTATTGTTTTCAATCTTTCTTTGTTGAACAACTAACAAAATAACATGGAAGCTCTACAACCGAGTAAGTGTTTATACGCTTTCATTTACCGCTTTCATATGTATATAACTGTATTGTGGGGCCGTTTCACTGTAAGTCTCCTTTCATAAACTCATATCAACTGTGTAATAATAGTATAGTTATTTAGAGTTTCTCCGGCAACTACGTCTAGGACTAAGCCCTGTTGATCACTCTTAAATAGACTAAACTAGATCCCCATAGGATTACCAGATACAGTCTTCTCTTCGGCTGTCCTCCTAGGAATTGTCAAGAAACTCTACTCCCTAGAGATGATCTTTTCTCCGTGAACAGCATCTCTTGAGTTTCTTCCAAATTCTCGAACTTTCCTGGCTTGATCTATTCTCTGTGAATAGCCTGTCTTGAATTTCTCGGGGTTTGGGGACCCATCGGCTTCTTAAAAGCATCCCCGCCTCCTCTTGGGCGTTGTACAAGGACCCGTCGGCCTCTTAAAAGTATTCACAGCCTCCTCTCAGGCTTCGTATAAATGATTTATTCCTCCGGGAATGATAGCCTCCTCTTGGGCTTCGTCCAAATTGTCCCGATGACCTCCTAGAGGTATAGGAACAGAAATTAGTCATCTTAATAGAACAGTTTTTTCAAAGAGTCTAGATCCTGCTACTGTCGTTTCTTAAACGTAGTACAAAAGATGAAACTCTAGACTTGGACAGTCTAATTTCCTTGAGTCTCAAAGACATTCTCAAGTTCCTTTCAAAACTAGGAGATGAAACCCGTAGACTCGGACAGTCCCAATCCCCTTTGGATTTCCCATTTCCTTAAAGAACAGGAAATATCCCTGATCCTCGAATCAAAATCCCTGAGTACAAACATTACTCATATAAGAACTGATTTTCTCTTTTAACCAACCTACTGGACCTGTCACTCAACTGAAACAGCACTCCTTTTAGCCTTCATCTCGGGCTTCGTACGAGATACAAAAACACTCTCTTGGTGAGTATAAAAGACTCTCTTGTTGAGTCAACCTTTAGCCTCCGTCTTGGGCTTCGTATAAGACACATCTAAAGCACTCTCTTGTTGAGTAAACTCCTTTTAGCCTTCATCTCGGGCTTCGTACGAGATACAAAAACACCCTCTTGTTGGGTCGATAGCCTCCTCTTAGGCTTTGTATAAGGAAACCCCGGTTGAGTCAATCAACCTTTTAGCATCAAAACTGTGCCTCGTTCACAGGATACAAACATCAACAACTCCCTTCATCTAATTGCTATAAGTGGCAAGCCTCTGGATTATTTACATCCACGCCACTGTCCCTCTTTTAGCATGAGAAATTCCTAAGGAAAGATAACATTGCTCTACATTGAGTTAAAGTCTTCTCCTTTAGGTTAAAACTCCCTATAAAGGAAATTATGGCATTGCTAGGATTCGCATATCCCGGTTAAAGTAATCCTCCTTTATAGTCCGTCACCCAACAGTCATGACAAACAGACCCCCTTTAGAGATGACAAATTTTCTCTAAAGTCAACACCCTTTTAGCTTCACATCTTGGGCTTTGAACAAGATACAAATAGACCCTTTAGCTTCACATCTTGGGCTTTGAACAAGATAAAAATCACCTTTCGCTTCACGTCTTGGGCTTTGAACAAGACACCAAAACACCATTTCCTCCCATAGAATAGGAGGAACTACGATCGCTCTGATTTCCCTGTTTCGGTAAACGGGAATACGTAGGCATAAGATTGAAAGAAAAATCTTAGCGAGCACCCTAAACAAAAACTCAAAATCCCGTACCTTCACATATCAATCGAAAAGCATCAGTCTTAGTGTCCTAACAAAATTCCCCATGAACATTCCCAGTGTTTCGTACTAAAAAAAGTAAGAAGAAAAAGGCCCCATTACCATATAGCATCCGTAACCTAACAGACCGCTATTTAAACTCAGTATGCAAGCAGGGTTAATTGGAGACATCTATTTCCCTTCCTTCATCAGCTTAATAAGATAAAAAATGAATCGACCTGTAGTAACCCCAAAGAGCGATAGTGCTTAAGAAACACTTCCAGTTTCGCTCGCTACATCTACACGCGGGTACTTTAAATAATTGAGGGATTTGTACAAACTTGAACACACACTAATCCTAACACTAAGACTTGCTATTTATAATTTTCGAAAATAACTACCCCTGCCTACTAATTAGAACGAGACAAATGGCATTCTGCATGTCTTCATCCTTTAAATGCGCTCCACGTGTCTTCTGCCATCAATTGGATAAGAACAAAGTTCCCTCCCTTATTTGAATTCAAATCTTGAATTGAACATCATTAATAATACGCCCGTCGAACAATATTTTCAAATTTCTAGAAATATTTCTAAGTCCATAAAATATTTCTCTCTTGCACAAGGACATTTTCGACTAGAATTTCTGGGAATACCATTTCAGTCGAAGTCTTCCAAAACTTCTCTAAAATTCTATTTCTTTGATTAATACTCTTAATCTAATATCAAGCATCGAAATTAGGAGCTAACAGAACCACAGGAGATAGTGAAGTGATAACTTCTCTGGATGCAATAGGGTAAGAGTGCCCTTCTTTCTTCATCAAGTTCTGCAAAGTCTCCAAGATCCAGTTCATCTGACCTTTGAGAACTCTGATCTCCTCCTTCAGGGCTTCCTGACCTTTCAAAAGCTCATTCATCATCGTCATTTGTCCAGAATGCGTGTGCTAGGTATCCTTCCAGAGATAAGGGGAAGAAGATGAGACTCAAGGCTGAGAAACGCAAGCGAGATACAATTGTAATGACATGCACATGCAATGCAAAATGCAAGCTAAAAAAGGTCTCAAAAACTCAAAGATAATTGCAAACATTAATAGTAGTCTCAGCAGAAAACTTCATTCATTAAAGATTACAACTTCCAACAAAAGCCAATAGTGTTTACAAACAGTATCACCAAACACAAATAGGAATCACGACAAAAGGGCTGAAGCAAACAATCATGTCGCCAGCTTTAGGGAACCAAATATGATAAATTAAAGATGATCTCAACCACAAACACCTAATCCCTCTTCATCTTGCTAACCACTTGTAGGAGGCTATCGTCGATTTGATTCTGAATGTCCTTCTGAACCAACAAACATCCCTTAGGGTTGACATCACAATCTTCACCTTCAGAATGACAATCCTTAATCAAACCAGCCTTTACCAACTTTGCACGAAAGGCTTGAAGTGGGGTTTTAATCCCAGCAACATCAAGGATCAAAGTCTCACCAGATGTATCCTCCACAGTATTAACTGCCCCATGAGTGGGCAAAGGATTGTTTTTGATATTAGGCTGAGAGTCACCAAAAGACAAAATCTTCTTCTCCACCAAATACCTTACAATATGTTTTAAAGCAAAACAACCTTCCAAAACATGGTCTGGCGCGCCTTCATGGAACACACAATGAGCATTGGGATTGTAGGAAGGTGGAAGTGGATCAGGAGGTGGACCCAATGACTTCGTAGTTATTAATCCTTCTTGTACCAAAGAAGGATATAACTCTGTATATGTCATATGAATGGGAGGAATCAGAGGCCTACCACCCTATCTTCTATTTGGTGCATTCTGACGAGAAGCTTGAGTTCGTTGTTGATAAGCAGGAGCGTTGGCCGCTCGTTGATAGATTGGCGGTTGATGAACCGGCTGGTAAGCAGAGGCTTGTTGCACGGGCTGGTACACAGGAACTTGGTTATTGAATGTGGGAGCGACGGCGGCCACATATGGTTGATGAGCATATTGAACTGGATACACAGGATGGTGAACGTAGCTCTGCTGCTATTGTTGATGTTTCTAAGGCTAATTTTTCTTCTTTCTGCTTGACATCACATCATTGGTATCTCCTTCTTTTTTCTTATGGAAATTGTTGAAGGATTTCTTGGTATTATCACTTGAACTACCAGCTCCCTTGGTCATCTTTCCATTTTTCAAACCAGCTCTCCTTTAACCCCCACAGCCATAATATCAGAGAAATTAGCAGTCACACTTCTAATCATCCTTTCATAGAACTCTGGTCTTACAGTGTCAACAAACCAATCAGCTAACTCCTTGTCAAGTAAGGGTGGCTCTACTTGTGAAGTCATTTCTCTCCAACACTGAGTGTATTCCTTGAACGACTCGGAGTTCTTCTGAGACATACTCAAAAGTTGTCTTTTGTCTGGAGCAAGATCCATATTATACTTGTAGTGCTTAATGAAGGCATCTGACAAGTCTTGGAAGTTGTGGATATGGGATTGATCCAAACTTAAGTACGATTTAGCAGAGGCAGCCCTATCCTGAAAACAATAAATCATCAGCTTGTTGCTGCTAACATAGGCAGTCATCTTTCTGTAATACATGATCATACGGGTTCTAGGGCAAGTGGCACCCTTATATTGGTCAAAACTTAGAGTCTTAAACTTCGGTTGAATAACCAACCCAGATACCAGACGCATCTCCCTCGCATCAGCGCCAAATATCTGACTGCCTTCCATGGCTCTCAGCCTCTTCTCGATAGTTTCCACATTTTCCTTGAGCTTTTCATGGTGCTTAGCCCCCTCTTCGTACATATCGGGAATGTCATAGACTTGATTCGCGTCAGGACGTAAGGACGCACTTGTGTTTGCACGACAACTGGTACAGAGGTAGGAACTGCTTGAGGAACTTCAGAAGTCAAAGGAACAGCCTGTTGAGACAATTGTTGAGTGGTTTGCACTGTGAATGGTGGTGGTAAAAAACCAAAAGGAAGACCTTAAGGAGGTACGCTGGTCATAGTAGTTGCTACAGGTGGAGGATTCACTACTGTGTTGGCGATCTCAGAAATCATGGTGGTCTGAGTGTCCATCTTTGCACGTATAACCTGCAACATCTCCATAATCTGCCCAACATTCCCTCATAGGTCTTCCAACTCACCACTAACTCATTCAATCTCCACATTCTGCTCTGTTATTCTTCTACGAGCTTAAGCTTGAGTGTTGTAAAGGATGTGATAATTCAGTGTGAAAAACTGGAGATGAGGCAATGAAAATGAGTTTTTGAATTGACAGACACAAATGTGATGACATATGTATGGATGTAATGCTTAGTTTGCTACTTTATTTTCAAGGAATCCTTTTTTTTTTACTTTTCAGTTGCTTAGCACAAATTTGCGCGTAATTAAGATCAACACGAATTTAGAACCAAAATACTCATTCATTCAAATAAGAGCAAAAATACATAGTACAATTGGATAATGAATTGAGTCACAAAATACAACAATACTGGAAATCCAAAATACAAAAACCATAATCAAAAGGTCTTCTTCGCCTCATGCTCTTGAAGCTCTTTCAATTCACTATTGAACCTCTTCATCATCCTCTCAATGAGCTGAATGAAGTAACTGGCAGAGGGAGGAGTGTCTTCATCAATATCTTCCACAACCATCTCTAACCTCAAAGGTAAATCCTTGGCTATCTCATTGCAAAACCTTATCAAGCTTGCAAGTTTGTCACAATACATGGTAGCAAAAGGCTCAAGGAAACTAATGGTCTGCTCATAAGTCTTCAAAACCTCATCCAAGTGCTTCTTTTTATTCACCCATCCCACACTCTGACTCTTCAAAGTCTGATATTGGGTTTTCCAGTATTCCACCAACTCCTTGCTAGTGGCCAACTCATCACACTTCTCCCTCCATGCTTCAGAACTTATTCTAGAGACATTCCTTGCTTGCCATCCTTGGCGAAGCTCGTATTCTAATTCATCCTTAGATCTTCGGAGGAGCTGTTTCAGTTCTTTGATCTGGGCCTCGAGCTTTACTCTTACTTCATTCTTCTGTTTGGTGGCTAAGTTCCACCAATGCTTCCATTCTTGTCCATTTATTTTAGCTTCCTCTAACTGCTCATTGTCATACCCCAAATTTTGACCACAAGATTTCCCATCATTATGCAAATTATCACCACAATATGGATGTGCCTTCATGCCTCATCAATCCTCTCAAGGATTGTTGAGCATTCACTACAACCAAGAATTAGGGTTTCGAGCCCTCTCAGAGTACTCAGGAAAAGTATCAATCAAGAATTGACATGTTCTTCAACTTTTCTAACCTCTCAAACACCCATAATGGATCAAGAGGTCTACCACATCAAGAATCAAGCACAAGGTTATAACATTCCAAGTGGATCAAGTCTCAAGATCGCCAGTGTCACCAAATTAGGGTTTTGGTCGACCAAGGCCTCCAGATGAAAATTTCCATCTAGGCATGAGCCAATACTTCAAAACATGGGTCAAGAAGCTCAAAAGTACCTCATGGACTCAATCATAGAGTCAAAATATCCTCAGGGGATGCATTCGTCAAAAATCAGGAATTAGGGTTTCTTGACCTAATTCACCCCTAAGTTGACTTTTGGAGCAAGAAATGAGCCAAGACCTCAAGAAGTGTTTTGAATACCTCTAATACATCATTTTGATCCACTCACAAGGTTGGATTGATTCAAATAACTTGGTTCACAAGCAATGCAAGGATTCAAATTCATCTGGGCCAATTAGGGTTTCCTGATGAAAAGTCAACTGTATCTTTAACTTTTGACCAAGACATGTTCCCAAACCTTGGGACATGATTCAAGACACCCTAAAACACCTATGAAATCCAGCCATTTGGTTTGAATTAGTTCAAGGACTTGATTGCCTAAAGTATCACACAGTTTGAAATTCATCTGACAAAAAGTCAACTCTGCCTAAAAACCAAGTTTGACTTTTTGAATTTCTTGACAATCAAGGCTTCCCTAAGTCAAAAACAATGTTAATTCATGGTTTGGATCATTATCCATCAAGAAAAATCAAGAAAATTGAGGTTACTTGAAAAAGGGGCAACCTTGAAAAACTTTAAATTTTCTAAGTTATGGAAGAAAAGTGATTTGGTACCAACTTTGCAAAGTCATAATTCCTAAACCACAAAGCTATTTGCTTCCATCCAAAGCTCAAATGAAATCTCTCATTACATACTTAAAAATTGTCAACTACAAGAGATTCCAAATCCTCATGGATTTTGAGTTATAGATTGATCAAATCACAAAAACATGAAAATGGACACTTTTTCCAACACTTAGTGAAAATTTTGGACAGAATCTGTCTTGGTTTTTCACCAATTTTAGGGCCATTTTTCATTATGATCCAAGCTGAACCAAGACCAATGTTGGACATCAAAGTTGAAGTATGTCATTGGGGCTTTCCAAAAAGTACAAGAACTCACTTTAACTCCACTTGAGTGGGGAGTTACAAGCTTTGAAACATGGCCTAAAAACCTGATTTTTCAAGACAGCATGAACATGAAACTTGGTTCCCACGATTTCTTGATCCAATTTTGGACACTTGCATCATTTCATTTCTGTCCAAAATCAACTTGAATGATGGATAATCTGATCACAAAGCCACCAAGTCAAAAATCATATTCCTTGGCATGTGAAATTCAATGTTGCAAATCCAAAAACTTCAAACATGTCATGAGGCATTGAATGGATGCATAGAGCTGGCATGTACCAGTCCATGATCAACCAAATGAGTCAAGCCTTATCCCTGCAACAGAAGACTCATAACCTGCAAGATTGACTCAAGTCAATGGCTAGAGGAGACTTGAGATTCTTTTACATAACCATTGGATAATAGGGTGATCAACCTCCATTCACTATTGCTCCCAAAACAAACTTGCTCTACTATAAATAGAGCTTATTTCTGATCAATTCAAGTACACCAAAGCACCATAACACATGCTTTCCTCCAAATCACTCTCAAAAAACCAGATTTTGCTTCTCATTCAAGTAACATTCGAATTTTCCATTTAAGAGCAATTCTATCAAAACCAATCATGCCAACACCTCACATATGTCATATATGAGTGATCCATAACCTTAAAAATCATCTGTAACATTAGAATCATAAAGTCACCCCCCCATTTGCTCAAGCTTTTTGGCCTGTTTGCAGTTGAGGTGCCATAACAAGTTCCAAGCTGATTCAATCCATTCCAAGCTTTCAAACACATTAGTTGAGGTCCATTGAAGTTGTCCAGATCATTACACAACATATGTAACACCTCCAACATAGAATTCAAATTCTTCTTGCAAGAGGTAAGCCTGACACTCACAAACTCTATAATTCATGCATCATAAATGTGTTTTCAAGTTACAAACATGTTTCTCCACTTATGTAGAGTGATTCCCCTCAATCAATTGCTATGTATGAATCGTGTATAGGATTTAATAATGTTCTTGCAGAAATTAGGGTTCTTGAGTTCATCATTTGATTTCTCACTCCACACTTAATATAAATGCAATTAATTTGTACCATTGGAATCCTTGTTCAAAAACGAGCAAGTTTCATGTTTACAAAAGTCATTTTCATTGAGTAATCGGAGAGATATGAGAGGTTTTTCAAATCAGGGGAAAAAGAACACGCGCGAGCAAGAACATATGTTCTTGGCGCTTTTTTTTAAATTTTTGAATATTTGAATTTTAATGTTTTATTAATTGATTTCAAAAATTAATTTCTCTCTCATTTTTTATCATTTTTTATTGGTTCTTTTTTTTAAAAGTCACAAAAATGTTAAATTATTTTATTCTACAAAAAATCACATTTATATAATTTATTTAATATAGTTTGATTTTTTTAATTTAATTTAATTTTATTTATTTTTAAACATTTTTAAATGAAATTCTCACCTTGATTTTTCAAAACCAATTGGATTTCAAGCTTTCATGTGATTTAACATGATTTTTCAAAATATTTTTTAAAGTTGACAACTTGTTTTTGAATATATTTGACATTTTGTATCATTTTATATTTAATTTCCTTTAAAAACTATTTTTTAAAATTAAAATTAGGGTTTCTCTTAATTTTAATTTATCGAACATTTTTCAAAACACTTTTGGGCCTCTTGGTAGAGTGTAAGTCTCATCCCTTTGTAAATAAATAAATTTGGGCCTCAGTCATTGTATAAGTCCTGATACGATTTTAAAAATCTCGGCGCAATCGCCATTTTCAAAACAATTTTCATCTAGGCCTCCCCTTGAGTTGTAAGCCCTATTTTTCTTCTTTTTCAAACACTTTTGGGCCTCTAATAGAGTGTAAGACCCAACCCCTTTGTACATAAATAATTTGGGCCTCAGTCATTGTATAAGTCCCTACGCGATTTTCAAAATAAACGGTGCGATCGCTGTTTTTCATCTGGGCCTCTCCTTGAGCTATAAGTCTCATCTCTTGTATAAAAATAAACTTTTGGGCCTCTAATAAAGTGTAAGACCCATCCTTTTTGTAAATACAATAATTTGGGCCTTAGTCATTGTATAAGTCCCTCTGTGGTTTTCAAAACTACGACGCGATCGTCGCCTTTTCAAAAGAGATCATCTGGGCCTCTCTTTGAGTATAAGCCCCAAGCTTCCTTTTAAAACAACTTTCTTTTTTATTCAAATTCAAAATTCAATGTGTTTAACAAAACTTTCTTCAGTTTCTTGAAAAAAAACTAACCATGTAGCTGTAGTTACTATGCTTGGGCTTGCACAATTGTAATTTCCATTATCTCTTCAATGCATACTTGTTTATATATTTCATCTGTATATATATATGCTTGTACATACTTTCTTAGAGTTTTCCTCAGCAATTAGGTCTAGGTTTAGATCAAACCAGAGGTTACTCTTTCAACATAGTCAAAACTAGTTCCCCATAGGAAATTCCAGATACAATCTTGCGTCCTCTTGGGCTTATACAATATGGAACAGAGAAAGGCATTATTCCCGGTGAAACTTTTCTCAAGACTGTCCAAACTTAGAAATATATGTGTACAAGAAATTCATTTCCCTAAAGAGGATAAATTCCCAGTGAAACCTCTTTTGAATTTCTTCAAACCCTAAAATTGTTCTGCAAAGAAAGGACTTATTCCCGGTGAAACCTTTCTTGAACTTTTCTTAGGTTTGGACTCACAAGCTTCCTAAAAGCATCCCCAGCCTTCTCTTGGGCTTAGTACAAGGACCCTCAGGCTTCTTAAAAGTTCTCAGCCTCCTCTTGGACTTAGTATAAGGACCCAAAGGCCTCCTACAGGTATAGGAAAGAAATTAGTCATCTTTACTAGTTTAATCCTTGGAAGAGTCAGAATTCCAGAACATCAGGCCATTTTAGGGTTGATCTTCATCCCTTAAAACCTCTGCCTCCTCTTGGGCATCATACAAAGATCATCCTCCAGTTAAGAGTCAACCTCTTCATACCAGTAGACTTGGAAAGTCTAATCATTTCTGTATTTCTCTTGACTCCTTTTTATATTGTTCTTGGCTGCCTAAGTTCGCATAGCGAGAGAAAGTTCGCTATGCGAACTCCCTTTCCTTCTCCATTAAGATTTAATTTAAACCGCCTTCCAGACACCGCCAAACTTCGCTATGCGAACTATGCTTGCTCCCTTTCGCTTTCTTCGCTTCAAGCGAAGATTGGCCATTTTGGTTATGTTTTGAGTTGTTGTTTCCTCGCCTTTCCTCGCATCGCGACCTTCGCTATGCGACACATAGCGATCTTTAAGCGAAATCCTTCACTTTCTCTCGCTTCCTTTGCTTCAAGCGAAGTTTGATCAATTTGATTCTGTTTTGTTCTGCTGGATGTCGCTTTACTTTTGCATAGCGATGCTCGCGTAGCGAAGCTTTTGGTCGGGATGCGAAAGTTGCACGACATGGTTTTTCTCTTTGCTCAACTAGTTTTCTTCATGCCTAATACCTGCAAAACCACGCAAATTCACAAGTACCAACCTTTTGGGTCTTTTGTTAGTCAATTCTCATACAAAATGCAAAGGAACAAAGTAATTCGTTTGAGTTTCGACTAATGATACATTGTCTTTTGGATTGTTATCAAATTCTCCCCAACTTAGTTTCTTAATTATCCTCAATCAAGAGCATGATCTTTTCAAGAAATGTTTTCAGGATTTTCAAGCAAGTATTTGAAATAATAATTTGAAAAATGAATGGTTCAAATGATTACTTGTTAAGCAAGAAACACGTTCAAATGATTGTAGAATCAGAGCATGATTATGAAATCAAGTTTTCACCCACAACATCAAATCGTGTACTCAAAAATATAATGGCACAACTCACTTGAATCTTTCCTAACACTCTTCTTCATAAAAAAGGGATGAAGAATTTTAATTTTGTTTTAATCATGTGGTGTGATGACTCTCATCTAATTACTTGGTCAACATCTGGGCCGATTCATGTTTTCATCCAAACAATTCAGTATTTGAGCAATTGAAGGTATAAATCACATAGGACTTGTGAAGGTTGTAATGTGGTCAGGTTTCATAAAGAGATGGTTTTTCTCTTAAAGCTAATTTTAAAAATCTGCCCACTTTTGTAACTTGCTTTACGTGCATCACTTCTTGCTTCATTACCATGATTTTGACTTTTCTTTTGCCTTTTCAATCTTTCCTTTTTTTCATGATACCAAGTTTTTCTGTTTTTTGTATTTGTTTTTATCTTTATTTTCTCTTTCTTTTCCTTTTGGTATCATCATCCATTCTCTCCCCAACTTATTTATTTTCATGAGTGAAGCTCTTGATGATTCGTATTATTATGGTTCAGGTTGCAAAAATAAATTGGAATGGATCATAACTTCACTAAGTGGTTTTCTTAGTGGTTTTATATTTTCAAAATTTGATCCATCCTTTGATTTTTCTGGTTCAAAGAGGGTGCACAAATGCTCACTCACTTGCTGGTTTTGATGAAAGCCTTTTTGGCTGTGAAGGTTTTTCTCAAAATTAAACAATGGCCTTGATCCTCTTTATACCTTTACCAAGCTCAAATGGAATTTTTCAGATTGAACATGAATCAACCGAGTTAAACACAAGGATTTTGCAGTTTTTGTAAACAATGGAAGTTCACCTCACTTTTCTATTTTTTGCTAAATGATCCAAGCAAGTGTGTACAATGTAAAATGAGATATGATATGAGTTTATAAGAGAAAAAAATTGTAAAATCATGCTAACATTTTACAAAGCAAGTAAACATGTACCTTGCTTGATTTTCGTCTGATTCTTGTCATTACCACTCACTCTCCTTCCTTGTTGAATGTTCAAGATACTTGACTAGGCCTTTGTTAAAAATATTAGAAGAAGCGCTCTATGCTTATGATGAGGATAACAGGAGCATAACAACAAATTTTCAAAACGAACTTGCAACACACCAAAACCAACCGTTTAAAGGAGTACCAAGTGAGTTTACGGTATGAACTACCGTCAAAAAGTTTCAAACAATTACAACATAAAACTAATAACTGACATTTCAAAAGAAAGTTCTAAAATTGAAACTGAAACTGAAAGAACTGAAAGCTAAAATAAAATGAAATGACTTACGACGTTGGGTTGTGTTGAATGCAGAATAGGGCAAGCAGCAAACATATTTATTTTCGGAAAGAATTCCCTCCGGGATTTATGTCGTATCCACAGAGATCGGTTCGAGGGAAAGAATGTTGTTCAACAATCTCTCGCATTTATGAGTTTGGGTTTAAAATGGTTTGAAAGTAAAAAACAGAAAAGTAAACATTAAAACACAAAAAGAATTCATTCTTCAGAGAGAAGAAACCTATCAGGCGTGCACATAACTGACTCCTCACAAACTTAAACTTACCGACCAGTTATACTCAACCTATAATACTCCTCAATATCACCCAGCATTGCTCACAACAAAGGTTATGTCTAACGCAAAGTTGAGAGAACAACCGTGTTACCCTCATCGACACTCTCGCACGCGACTCAAGACACTGAGGCATTAAGCTTCGACGCCTATTGAAGATTGTTAGTTCTTAAATCTATCTCTAGAATCTAGAAACTAACAGATAATCATCCCTAATCGAAGTTTGCGAGGATTATCTCTAACACAACCCAAACCCCGCGCATAAAGCAAAAATCAGAGACAATCACCAATAAAGATTTGTAAAGCAAGTTTTATACAACGCCATGGGCGAAAAATATACATGAGATCATAGTCATTACATATACAAAACCCAACAAAGAAGAAAAACATAAAGAAGAAGAGAAATGAACCAAACATCTCGCGGTTTGTCAGAGCCGATCGACGATCAATCCACCCCGGTTCATCCGTATGCAAGCTTCCATGTTGTTTTCTAAGCTACTCTACTGAAAAATGAAGTTTGATGAAGTTGGAGCAAGAATCACCAAAACCATCCCTAGAAAATGACTGAAAATCTATTAAATACAATTACAAAGTTCGCACATTCGCTTTGTGAACGAATCATTCGCCTAGCGAACCTCAAAAAATGGCACTTAAGTGCCTCTGAACAGTCAAACCGCCTATGCAAATTTCCAGAAGTTTGCAGTGCGAACGATTTATTCGCTTAGTGAATACTCACTGCTCAGTTCGCAAAGCGAACTTTGGTCTCTTTCTCCCCTATCCAATTCTGGACTCCTTCGCTGAGGTCTTCGCTGGACCTTCGCAAAGCGAACATTCGCTATTAACTCGCAAAGCGAACTTGACATCAAACCAGTCCTTATTTTGACCATAACTTCTGAATCGTATCTCTGATTTACGCACGGTCGGAAGCGCTGGAAAGCTTATTCAATGCTCTTCATGAATATGGCAAGATAACCTTGCATGAATACCTACAAAAAATGAGATAAAATCAATTAAGCTCGGTAATATTTACACGATACGCAATATATACACTAAAATGTAAAGTAAACGTATTTATAAACAAAGAGGGGTTTATTCGAACGATATTAACCAAAAAGTATCGATAAGTGCAACAAAACTTATATACAAAAATAGGTACATTTTGCACTTATCAAACTCTCCCCAACTTACATAATTGTTTGTCCTCAAACAAGAATCAAACAACTCAAAGAAACAGAGTGATAACCACAGAATCACAAATCAACATGTTTTGAAAAACGGAAAACAAATGTATGGTTTAAATGAAAAACGGTACACACAAAGTATAGACTTACCACTAAACTACAACGATAACATAGTCATGTAACAAAAGCAAAGTACAAAATTCATGCCAAAAATTCTAAAACAACACAAATTCAAATGTGAATCACACCTAGCAAAAACAATCATCGGTAGATGAAAAACACAAAATGAGGTTCTTATCACTCACGCAACAATCATGCAAACAATAGACTAAATTATGCAACCATCCAAAAATTCACATTGAACATACAAAGGCAAGAATCACAAGGACTTTCAAGGTTGTAGCGTGGTCGGGTAAACAAACAAGGGGAAATTTCTAAAGGTAATTGAAACAAAAACTTGCCTAAACCTAAGGGAGTGATCAACTCACAAAGACTCAAACACAAAATTCCAATTAACTTCTTCCAAAATCCCAAGTGTTACACAAAACACAATACTTATTTAGCACAATTATTTGAACTCTTTTTGTTTCCTTTTTCAAGGATTTTCTGTTTCTTTCTTTTTCACTTTTTTTTTCTTTTCTTTTCTTTTTCATATTTTTCTCTTTTTTTTCAGAGGTTCGCAAAGCGAACGATCATTTGCTAGGCGAACACTCGCTAGGACGTTCGCAAAGCGAACTTTGGTCCCTTTCGCCACTGTCCAATTCTGGGAGCCTTCGCTGGGAACTCGCCAGCCATTCGCAAAGCGAACATTCCCTGTCATACTCGCAAAGCGAACATGACAGCAAAACAAAACTTTATTTGACCTCATAGAAACCAACCAATGAGTAAACAATCATTCTCTCCCCAACTTGAATTCAACCACATCATCATGTGAATACTCCCTGCTTTCTAAGGCAAGGTAAAAATTCATACAACAACACAAAATTGAGGGTTCAAGAAAAAACAAAATCCATTAAAAAATAAGTGAACTAAATACTCATAGACAAGCCTTAAGTTCAAATAAATCATGGATAAAAAAGCTCAAAGGGGTTGCGAATGATCACACACTCACAAGGTGAATGACTATTTGGCTAAGGTAGTTGTGCTCAAAATGAAACAAAATGCCTTGATCCTTTTCATGCTTTCATATAATCAACACAAACAAAAGATTAAGCATAATAAATCCAGTTAGAACAAGAATGTTGGTACTCCGCGCATATATGAACAATGGAAAGCTACCTCACAAAAAGGTGGGAACTAAAGTGATTCACAATAAGAACGAGTATACAAAAGAATGAATGGCATGGAAGTTTGTAAAAAGCCAAAGTATCATGAATAAGCTAAAGTCAAGAAACCGATAAACACATACCTTGGACGTGTACAAAACTTAACAATATCATTACCATACATCCGCAAGTTGAAACGATCAAACTTGGAACAAACACCAAATTTCCTCAAGCTACTCAAAATAATCTCATTGACAAACATGAAAACTATTAATATACACAAACTGAAAAACCAGCAAAAATTCATTAAACAAGTTGTAAAGTGAAGATTTGAGAATTTTATGAAAAATCTGAGTACAACTTGTTTAATGAATACTCACCACACTACCTAAACTAAACAACAACAAAAGAAAAGAATACACCATGCTTGTTTTACGTCGTAAGCTCGACGCCTTTACAATGCTTAGCTAGTAACTTCCTTCCTTCATGCCATAGTGATCCCTCACCGCGCAAACCAAAAGCAAGTACCCTAACCAAACACTTAAACAAACGTTACGGGAACAAAATGTATACAACACTTGAACAAACATAATGGAAATAGACAATATATACGATATATACAAAACTTAAAAACAAATAAACTATCGCAATGCGATTCAATATCAAAACCAATCCCCGGCAACGGCGCCATTTTGTTGAATGCAGAATAGGGCAAGCAGCAAAAATATTTATTTTCGGAAAGAATTCCCTCCATGATTTATGTCGTGTCCACAGAGATCGGTTCAAGGGAAAGAATTTCGTTCGCCAATCTCTCGTGTTTATGAGTTTGGGTTTAAAATGATTTGAAAGTAAAAAAAACAGAAAAGTAAACATTAAAACACAAAAAGAATTCATTCTTCAGAGAGAAAAAACCTATCAGGCGTGCACATAACCGACTCCTCACAAACTTAAACTTACCGACCAGTTATACTCAACCTACAATACTCCTCAATATCACCTAGCATCGCTCACAACAAAGGTTATGTCTAACGCAAAGTTGAGAGAACAACTGTGTTACCCTCGTCGACACTCTCGCATGCGACTCAAGACACTGAGGCATTAAGCTTCGACGCCTATTGAAGATTGTTAGCTCTTAAATCTATCTCTAGAATCTAGAAACTAACAGATAATCATCCCTAATCAAAGTTTGCAAGGATTATCTCTAATACAACCCAAACCCCGCGCATAAAGCAAAAATCAGAGACAATCACTAATAAAGATTTGTAAAGCAAGTTTTATACAACGCCATGGGCGACAAATATACATGAGATCATAGTCAATACATATACAAAACCAAACAAAGAAGAAAAACACAAAGAAGAAGAGAAATGAACCAAACATCTCGCGGTTTGTCAGAGCCGATCGACGATCAATCCACCCCGGTTCATCCGTATGCAAGCTTCCATGTTGTTTTCTAAGCTACTCTACTGAAAAATGAAGTTTGATGGAGTTGGAGCAAGTATCCCCAAAACCATCCCTAGAAAATAACTGAAAATCTATTAAATACAATTACAAAGTTTGCACATTCGCTTTGCGAACGAATCATTCGCCTAGCGAACCTCAAAAAATGGCACTTAAGTGCCTCTGAACAGTCAAACCACCTATGCAAATTTCCAGAAGTTCGCAGTGCGAACGATTTATTCGCTTAGCGAATACTCGCTGCTCAGTTTGCAAAGCAAACTTTGGTCTCTTTCTCCCTTGTCCAATTCTGGACTCCTTCGCTGGGGCCTTCGCTGGACCTTCGCAAAGCGAACTTGACAGCAAACCAGTCCTTATTTTGACCACAACTTTTGAACCGTATCTCTGATTTACGCACGGTCGAAAGCGCTGGAAAGCTTATTCAATGCTCTTCATGAATATGGCAAGATAACCTTGCATGAATACCTACAAAAAATGAGATAAAATCAATTAAACTCAGTAATATTTACACGATACGCAATATATACACTAAAATGTAAAGTAAACGTATTTATAAACAAAGCGGGGTTTATTCGAACGATATTAACCAAAAAGTATCGATAAGTGTAACAAAACTTATATACAAAAATAGGTACATTTTGCACTTATCAGGTTGCCTCCCAACAAGCGCTTGTTTAACGTCGTTAGCTCGACGCCTGTTTCAAGTGAGATCAAGGTGGTTTGTACGAATTTGTCAAAGCATCTATGCCACTATCCTTTGGCCTTTCTTTGTCATTCTTTATCTTTAATTCCAGGCCTATTTCATCAGGAGCCTCAATCTTGTAATAGTCATCCTCTTTGTGTTGAAACAATTTGAAATTGACTTCTTCATCTTTGTACCTTACTTTCACCTACGTCAATCATCTTTCGGGCTATTTTTATGAAGGGACATCCCAATATCAGAGGAATGTCATCATCTTCTTCAATATTTATCACCACAAAATTTGTTGGAAATAGGAAAATCTCAAGTTTGACCATTACATCCTTTATTAAGCCAACAGGTTTTGTGATTGATTTGTTAGCAAGTTGTAACACCATTCTTGTAGGTTCTATTTCAGGATTACCGATCTTTTTAAGAACGGAAAATGGAATAAGGTTGGTGCTTGAACCAAGATCAATCAAAGCTTTATCAAAATTTATATTTCCAATGGTAACTGGTGTTGTAACGCTTCCAGGATCATCATTGTTTTCTTCCTCCTTTTTCTCAAAATTTTCTTCTTGCTTTTCCACTATAATTCTCTTTTCTTTGGCTTTCTCTCCAATTTTTGTTTCATCCACTTTTCTAATATTTTTTGTGACTGAATTGCACGTTTCTTTTGGATTGGTTTGAGTGGCGGCAGAGAATGGTCCTTGTTGTTGCTCATTCAACTGCTTTGCAATTTGCCCTACTTGTGTTTCAAGATTTCTGATTGATGCATCTGTATTTTTCTGGTTTTCCATGGACATCTGCATAAATTTATTCAAGGTCTCTCTATCTTTGTAAGCTTATCTGGTTGAGTGTAGCTTTGGTATTGATTCTGGCTATTTTGACCATAGCTTGCGTTGTTGTTGTATGGATAACCTTGACTGTTTTGGTACGGAACCTGTCTCGGCTGCTGATTTCCCAAATTATTGACCTCTTCATTAATCGGAGGACAAAAACCTGTTGGGTGGTCTCCTGTAGAAAGTTCGCACATGGCTACTTGTTGTGGTTTAGGCGCTTCGTGCAGGTGTTTGAGTTGTTGTGGAAGATTGGATAATTGTTTGGTGAGTTCTTCCATAGTTTGAGTGAGAAGCTTATTTTGTGCCAAGATTGCGTTATTTGTGTCCAACTCAAGAATTCCAGGTTTCTTTTGTGCGGTTCCTCGATAATATTGGACTTGATGATCGGTGAGAGCCATTCGGTTGATAATTGAAACTACTTCTTCTGTGCTTTTTGCCAATAAAGAACCACTGGCTATTGCGTCAAGTAAGAGCTTTGGTTGGGGCTGCAATCCTTTGCGGAAGATGTGGACTTGTGTTAGACTGTCAAAACCATGATTCGGACATTTCCGTAGCATATATTTGTAACGATCTCAAGCTTCATATAGAGTTTAATTTGCAGATTGAGCAAATGTGATAATGGATGTTTTTACGTCCATGAACCGGTTGTGAGAGAAAAATCTGTTCAGAAAATTTTCTTCCAAGACATTCCAGTTCGTCATGGTTTCAGTAGGTTGGTCAAGATACCAAACTTTTGCTTTACTGATCAAAGAATGTGGGAATAACCTCATAAATACTGCTTCTTCTTCAGCTTCGGGTGCACCTAACGTACCGGCCAGTTCATAGAACTTTGTAAGGTGGAAGTATGGATATTCATGATCCAAACCTGCAAAAGGGTTAGCGTAAATAATCTACAGCAGTCCCGTATTCATTTTAGCTTGTCGGTTATTTGGAGTGTTGGTGAGACGAGCTAATCGTCTTGGACTGCTCCGATAAGGTCCATCGTTGACAACTTCAGCCATTGTTTCTTTTGTTGAATTTGTTGAGGAAGTTGATGCGGAAGCTCCTTTGTGATTTTTCTTCTTGGATAGTTGTTTCTGTTTCTTCTTTTGTCTTTTGTTCTTTCGGATTGTTCTTTCAATCTCGGGATCAAAAAGAAGTTGTTCTTCCAAAGTCTTGCCTCGAAGCATAAACAGAAGTTTCACCACCTATCCAACACTTGAACAAACGTTGCGAAAAATAAGTATGTACAATATATAACAACTTAAAATTATAGAAACTATTGCGATGTTTTAATATCTTAAACGCCAATCCCCGAAAATGGCGCTAATTTGATGTTTAGTACAATCCAATGTAAGTATTTGTTTTTATCGTATCCACAGGGATTGGAGCGATATCAAAACCGTTCAATATGTTCTATGATTCTAAGCAAAAGTTTCAAGATGTTTGATTGATAAGTTGCGAAAAGTAAATAGGTATAATAAAATAAAGATAGTTTTCAGAGGAATAGACTTGTTGGGAATTGGTGTTCATCCACCGATTCAATATGCATATCACGAATCAGTTATACACAATTTAAGCATGTTTCGATATTATCACGTATCGCTAACAAACAAAGTTTATGTCTAAACTTTGATGAGATTTCTACCTTATGGTTTAATCGACGATTTCTCAACCTATTAAACAATACAGTAGCATTAAGATTCGATACTTTTTATGAATATTAAACCTAAATCTATGTCTAGCATTTAGGGTTTAATAGATGTTATCTTTAGATCGAGATTAGAATCCTATTTGTCAATATCAATTCAATCCATGAAATAAACGATGAAACAAAGATAACATCAATAATGATTCATACATAAATTGCATACAACGCCATGATTAAAGAAAATACATATTGTTTCGGTGAACTACGACCAATCCCAACAAGAGAGGGATTTAGCTACTCATGGTAGCTTGAAGCATAATGGAAGAATTAAGTTGAACGAGCATCAACGACGATTTCCCGACTCTTGATGCCTATCCAACTCCTCTTCCTATAATCCTTCCTTCTCTCTCTTACTATCTCTTATCTGTTACAAAGCTCTATTCAAAAAAAATAATCCTTTCTGCATTGCCCTTGACCCCTTTTTATATTGTTCTTGACCGCCTAAGTTCGCATAGCGAGAGAAAATTTTCTATGCGAACTCCCTTTCCTTCTCCATTAAGATTTGATTTTAACCACCTTCCAGACACCACCAAACTTCGCTATGCGAAGTATAGTTTGCGTTGTAAACTATGGTTGCTCCCTTTCGCTTTCTTCGCTTCAAGCAAAGATTGGCCATTTTGGTTCTATTTTGAGTTGTTGTTTCCTCGACGTTCCTCGCGTCGCAACCTTCGCTATGCGACACATAGCTATCTTCAAGCGAAATCCTTCGCTTTCTCTCACTTTCTTTGCTTCAAGCGAAGTTTAATCAATTTGATTTTGTTTTGTTCTGCTAGATCTTGCTTCACTTTCGCATAGTGATGCTCACGTAGCGAAGCTTTTGGTCACGATGCGAAAGTTGCAGGGCATGGTTTTTCTCTTTGCTCAACTAGTTTTCTTCATGCCTAATACCTGCAAAACCACACAAATTCACAAGTACCAACCTTTTGGGTCTTTTATTAGTCAATTCTCATACAAAATGCAAAGGAACAAAGTAATTTGTTTGAGTTTTGACTAATGATACATTGTCTTTTAGATTATTATTAGTAGAGTCAGCCTTTTAGCTTCAACCTTGGGCTTTGATCAAGGCACACAAAAATCAACATCCCCTCAGATGAGACCATGAGTCCACTCTGCAGGAGGACATTTCCTCTATACATCACATCTCAAAATAGATAACCAAAACCTTTTTCCCATATAATTTGCTGTAAGTGGCACACTTGTTGATTCAAAATCTAAGCTGGGGTCCTTCTTTTATCATGGTCAAAAATCATCTTTCATCTAACTGCTGTAAGTGGTAAGCCTCTAGATTATTTACATCCATGTCAATGTCCCTCTCTTAACATGAAAGATTCTTAAGGAAAAATGGCATTGCTCAATACTGAGTTAAAGTTTCTTCCTTCATGACATCACCCTTATAAAGGAAATTATGGCATTGCTAGATTCTCATATCCTAGTTAAAGTAATTTTCCTTTGTAATCAAGTACCCAACATTTTGTGATGAATAGGTGAGATATTCTCCCTTTAGAGATGACAAATTCTCTCTCAGACACCCTTTTAGCTTTAATCTTGGGCTTTGAACAAGACACAAATACAAAATAGCTCCAATCTTGGGCTTTAAATAAGACACCAAACATCTTTCCTCCCATCGAAATAGGAGGAACTACGATTGCTCTGATTTCCCGGTTTTCTTTTACGGGAATACGTAGGCATAAGATTACGAAAACTTAGCGAGCACACAAATCAAAAACTTTAGGTCCAGTACCTTCCCAAAAACAACGAAAAACCCGAAAACAACAAAAACACTCTCTCAACACCCCCAAAGGAGAAACTTTCCCAACCCATGACAGATAAACACTAGAAAGCAGTTCAAATTAACAGAGAAATATGTAATGCAAAGTCTATGGATAACCATGTATACAGTGGGTAATTGACAACTTCCCTTTGTATAACCTGACCCCGAACCCCCAATCTCTTAGCATTTGTTAAAAAAAACATTTGCGTGCAAGGTTAGTTTTAAATATCTTCCCTTTCCTTTCCAACTTCATAGGATAAATAAGAAATCAGAAAGTAGCACCCAATTCCAACCATTGCGGTAAGGTTGTCGCGTCACCGACAAAAATCGCACGCTACACTCATGAAGAGACTCCAAACGACCATTGGCTTGGTCCAAACACTCTAAGACTCGCTCCTTGCGATTTTCCTCAACCTTGCTTTCCTTATTACTCTCCTCCAACAACTCTTGTTCCTTATCAAACTTCCTATTGAGAACCATGTTCTCACCAGTCATTCTGTTCAGTCGCGATTGTAGATCTTCATTCTCTTTCCCAAGTATAGCCACCATGACTCTCAGTTCTTCTTCTTCCTCGAGAGAAACAGGTACAAGCTCAGGTGGAGGAGACCTTGGAGGGACAATAATTTCTACAGAGAAAGGGAGCTTCACATCTTTGACTCTTTCCATAATCCATTATTGGTACGACATGTCACTTGCTTTTGATATCCTTGACCCCTTGGTATGCACCTTCTCCCAAGATTTGATAATCCTACGGAGTAGAGGTGGATCATTGGATCCCATATCATTTAAAAACATCTCTTACAATTACTTATCATCGAGTTTTCCACGCATTGGGTGTCCAAGTTATCGCAAAGCCAACATAGGATTGTAACTAATGCAACCCTTAGAACCTATTAATGGCACATTTTGGAAACTCCCACAGCTGATAACAATCTCATGGACATTGAGCTTGTAACGATACCAAGGAATATCTTTGCTAGTCAGTGACACCAAGAACCTAGCCCATCCTTCATTAGGCATCTTACTCACATGATCGTTGGATTTGAACACACATGCAATGAGCCAATTGTAAAGTAAAGGAAGACAACAAGTTAAAGTTCCATTCTTCTTTTCATGGTGTGTGTGCAAGGTGTGGAAAGTATCTGCTAGGAGAGGATGAACGAGATTTTGTTTCTCTGTCCAGACCGCCCAAAAGACACTGATAACTGATGAGCCAATGAAGCCTTCATGATTAGGGAACAATACCAACCCGTAAATGAGGAGGGCTAATATGTTTGTAAATGCGTCCCAATGACGTGCAATCAACCATTTCTCCGCTTCATTTTCTAAGAAAGCTCTCCAAAACCCATGGAAATTCTCCTTCTTTTTCCAATTCCCTACAGCATCAGATATAGGAATGTGTAGTGCAAGAGCCAGCTCCTTCACATCAGGTTTTTGACCAATTATGTTGTATGTCGTCCTTCCTTTCATGGTGAAACCCAAAAGTTTGTCATATTCTTCCAAGGTGGGGGTCAACTGAAAGTCTTGGAAAAGGAAACTTCGAAGTTGTGGGTCATAGAACTGGGCCAAAGCTGTGATAGCTGGAATCTGGACATCTACTGTGAGGAGATCCAAAATATGACCAAACCTTCCTTCCATTGTAGTTTTGAAGCAAGAAGGAATCTTTTCCAAAAGTCTCAGTATGTTGGTAACATCTTGCGTTCTCGCCTTGAGTGGCAATGGTTTCCTCTTGTCTGAACTCATTACGAACTTTTTGTGCTAAACAACTACTTGTTATTAGGATTCCCTGAAAACAAAATTTATGAGTGTTATGATGTTATGCAAATGCTCACGAGTGCATGGTAAAGGTTTGGGATAAGGTAAACAACTCTTAACTCCCTAATTGGTAGGCCTCTTAAAAGACGATTCTATGGCAATTACCCTTAAACCCATTCACATGATAGTTTCTAGGTTTTTGATCAAGGTTTCAGAGTCATGAACCTTAGTCGTATCAACGTTATGCAACGAGCTAGCCATTTTACAACGAGGGTGATGAAAAGGTCTCTTCTGATTGGGGTTTTCATATTGGTTGGAGCAAGGAGATGCCCTTGAAGTCCAATATTACGCAACCACCAAAATAGTATTGGTTCTAAATGGGGGTCCCAGAGTCATGGACCCTTCATGAATCAGCGTTATGCAACAGGCTAGCTATTTTATAACGAGATCCATAAACAGGTCTACTCTAGAGGAGCCTTCATGTTAGTTGCTATAAAGAGCTTGCCCTCGTAGTCTAACACTACTAACTACCAAAACTAAACTTATGTTATCTCTCTGCTTTTTCCAAAACTCGGGTATAGAGCTTTAATTCAAGATATCATATCCCCAAATCCCACACATGATGTATATAGAAATATATAAATGCCACAAAGCAAAGATAAACATATAATCAAAGAAGAACAAGAAACAAACAAAGCTAACACACATATAACACCTGACTAAACTAGGCTTGACTCACTTAGGGATGAGAAGCTCCCCAACAGAGTCGCCATCTGTCGTACCTCAAAAAATCAGAACGACCTCGCGAAGCGCAATCGCACGCCTGCATGATAGACTTAACAGAGTCGCCACCGATCTTTATTTATTCCCATAGAGGGAAAGGGAAAATATCGAATAAAACCCCTAAAAGAAAGGACAATGATATGGTCATCGCAACCAATATCTAAGTTCGAGAGTCGGTTACGCAATGGGAAGGTATTAGCACTCCCTCACGTCCGTTGTACTCAACGGGAACCATTTAGTTAGGGTTGAATGAATGTTAGCTTAAGGTTTAGTTTCTAATCTTCTAATTATTGGATGGAAAAGGGAGATAGAGAAATGTTTTTAGATTTTTATATTAAAGGGGAAGAGGACCTAAAGGTTTTTATTATTAGGGTGCTCACCAAGACTTCGCAGTCTCATGCCTACGTATCCTTACAAGGATGGAATCAGAGCAATCGTAGTTCGGGTAAACTTTGTTGGTTGATTTTAGAGAAAGCTAAATTGTATTAATCAACCTAAGAACTTTGTTTTACCCAAAACAAATGAAGAGCAGACATATTCACCACATTGAATGAATTTACAAATCTCACTTATGCCACTTATCTCAACTCAAGGGTTGTAGGCAAAACATTTCCCTAGTGTTTATTAAAACAACATATCTCTCATTTTGAAAAGGATCTTTAGACCTTATTAGACGTCTTGAAGGTTTATTAGGAAAATACAGTTGATGATAATCAAGGTTTGTTCATAACTATGGAGATGTTTTGGTCTTTTGATGATAATCAATGTTTGTCCATGAAAATGGAGGTTTGAGTATGATTGGATGTATTTTAAGAATGATGAACATTTGATAATGATCAAATACTCAAAGAGTTTATGCTAGAGTGTTAAACTCTAACACTCTCTATCATTCAAGATTGGTTTGAGAAAATTGTTTGTAGACCATGAACATCGATAGTGATCAATGGTTCAAAGAGTTGTGCTAGAATTCTAGATTCTAATGTCTCTTGGTCCAAGTTTTTTTATTAAGTGTTTTAAAGTTGAAAGAATGAAATAACTGGCTACCTCAATGTGCAAGACTTGAGACCAATCTTTCAAGGGTTTTGCTAGAATGCTAGATTCCAACAATCCTTTTCTTTCAAGTTTATTTCAAAAGAGTTTAGATGTACTTTGAAGTATTTTAGTGATCCTTAAAGAAGGAAGAAGTCTTGAGATGACACTTGAAAAAGGGCCAAAGTTTGAGAGGGCATTACGGTGAAAAAGAAAAAGGTTGAAAAGAAAAAGGTAGGAGGTGGCTCGCCAAGGATTATGGTCCTTGTGCCTACGTATTCTCATTAATAAATGAGAAATCAGAGCATCCGTAGTTCTCAGTACTACGGGGTTGTTGGTTCATTTTATTGAACAAATGTTTACCTCACATTCTAAGGGAGAAACGCTAGCTTTTCTACTCTCGGAGGAGGCTTAATCATTTAGTTTACATGCGCATTAGAAGGAACTAAACATCGTTCTTTTGAGAAAAAGTTTGAATCGCATGGCGGCGAGAGAAATAGAGTTTGATGGTTGAGGTATATTAAGTAAATGAGGAACATTTGATCAAATGTTCAAAGAGTTATGCTAGAATGCTATATTCCAATGACCCTTATTCATTCAAGTTGGTAATGAAAATTATCCAATGGATAACGAGCTCTTGATGATAATCAATTGCTAAAAGAGTTGTGCCAAGATGCTAGATCTCGACAGCTCTCATTTGTTCAAGTAGTTATGAAAGTTGTTTATCGGACAACGAACACTTGATGATAATCAATTGTTCAAAGAGTTGTGCCAAGATGCTAGATCTTAATGTCTCTTATTCGTTCAAGTTGATATTAATATGTTTTAAGGTGCGAAAGAATGAATGAACAGCTATCCCAATGCACGAGGCTCGAGACCGATCTTTCAAGGGTTTTGCTAGAATGCTAGATTCTAACAGTCCTCTTCTTTCATTTTTTTTTTAATTTTTAAAAGCTTGACTTAGGAAATGGTTGAAAATGAAATATAATTATTTGGAGATGGATTTTGAAATTGTGGGAAGCCGAAATTGATTTTGAAATCGACTGAAATGTTAGTGAAATCGAATATAATTATTTACATGTATGAAAAGGACATGGATAATGATTGTTGATTGTATAAGCGCATCATGAATGACTAAATAGATAATCAAACAAGGTACTTAAAATACAAATTAATTAAAATTAAAACCAACTAATTAATTTAAAATGGGCCTAAAGCCCTAATTTTAGTATTATTATTACTATATCCTAAGAAAATAATTAGATCATTTTTAAAAAAAAAACTATCTTTTTGATATTTGATTTTAAGAAATAAACTACATTGATACAAGACACTAATATTTTCTTAAACCTTAATATTACTAAGATCCCACATGTTTAGTATAAAATAAAACAATAAAAAATAATTTTAAAAAATCTGATCTTGGACAATGGCAGATAAACAATGGGCCTGGGGGTTTTAGTGAAGCCCAAAGGAGGCCATATCAGATCTTGGGGCGGGACTATTTTAACCCAAACCCAGTTTAAATGCACAACACACCAAGATGGCTAACCCTAACAATCAAAACGACCGTGCAAAAAGAGAGGAAAAGGAAACGAAAAAAAAAACACGGAAAAAAAAGGAGAAGAAAACGCGCAGAAACCAAACAAGTCCCCTCTCACGATTTCGATTCCTTTCATCTTCGCAATTCTCTCACGTCTCTATCTCTCTCAGTCTCTACCTCTCTCTCGAAGCTCTCTCTCGATTTCTTCAAACTCCAATCTTCCTACCTTAACTCACTCGAATTTCAATCAGAGGATGGAAGGTGCGGAAACGCACTCTTCACGAGCATTCAAAGTATGGAGAAGAAGCGAATATACCTTCACGAATCGAACAGGCGTGTTATGGATCTCTGTCTTCTTCAAATCCGTACCTCCTTCTGGTGTGCACTCTTATGGCTTTTGTGGCTGAGGTTTTTTTTTAGGGGTTGTTATTTTATTTCTAATGTGTATTCTTGAGGTTTTCTTTAATATTAGCAGACTTGCAAAACATTTGGTAATTTGCTATAGTATGAGCATGAATATTATGAAGAAGGCTTATGGAAGTTCTGTGAATTTTGAAGTTAATGGTTTGCTAGGGTTTTTCTGGTGTGTGTAAAGGATTAAGGTTTTTGTGGCTGAATTTTTCTTTCTCTGTGAGGTGTGTTTGTTTTTTATTTTTTATTTTTTGATCTTTTTTGTTGTTTCTCCAATTTTATAACCAAACTTCTGTTGTGTGAGTTTTGTTTTCTTTTGTTAAGATTTATAATAGGTTCAGAACTACTTTAATACCTTGTTGTTTTTTCTCAAAATTGTGATATCTCTGTTCTTCACTTTTTGCATTTGACTTTTCGATTTAAGTTTTTTTTCAAGTGAGTATGCTAATTGTGTACTCTGCTATTATTGTTTGTATCAGGACAAAAAAAACCCTCTGTATTAAAGACCCTGCACCAGAAAAAGACAGGACAAAGAACCAACTATATTTTTATATTTTTTTTGAAAAAGGTGGTTACTGTAAAACTTATGTAACTAAATAGAAAAAAAATGGTTACTGTAATATTTATCTAACTAAATGGAAAAAAAATTTACTATAATATTTATGTAACACGAAAATCTTTTTTTTTTTATAAATAAAATAAAGCTATTTTTTATTTTTTATTTTTTTAATTCAAGGTAGAAATAAAACAAAAAGGCTAAAGATAAATGTGGCAAAAGTATATACATCAAATCCAAATTAAATAATTACTACTTTTTTATTAAAATAACATAACTTATCTCAAATTAAAAATATAAAACTAAATTAATTGTTATTACTAATATTTTCATTCACATATCAAGAATTAAAAAACAACTCAGCCTTAAACCAATTAAAACATTTTTGCTAAACTTAGCAAATAAAAATTAACACAAATAAAATAAAAAAGCAAACCCTACAAAGTAAAGACATGTCTGTTAAATCAAAGCTAAACTTTACATAAAAAGTCATGAAATAGAAGTCTAAACATTCATGCTAACAAACAATTAAAATTAAAATGATGCAAGGCAAATGCCAATTAGCCATGAAGTAGAAAAATGAAATGTACAAATGCAGTGATGTGGTTTTGATTGAATAAGAAATGACTAGAAAACCTAATGCACGATCATTCTCAAAATCTTAAGTCGTCAATCCGATTACAGGCATGTAATGAGTAAGGATCAATCAAAATAAATAAATCAAATAATGTGACCACTAACCCTAGCTTACGTATGTAAAACGGAAATATTATGACCAGATGAGATGATCGTAAGAAGAAAAAAAAAAGCAAATGGTGAGATGTAGAGGCAAGAAGTATGAATGAATGATTACAAATGAATGAATGTCTGCACCAAGATGTATGATCATGAATGACTTAGCCTCATATGAATGAATGACAACAAGTAAATACAGATGAAATGGGTAGGGCAAAATTTAGGGTATGACAATAATCCCTTAAGGTGGAGACATAAGATTCTTTGAAGCTTCAGAAGCTGCAGCAACTTGTCGTTGGACGGCAGAGCGAGTAGCTTTAAAGGCCTCCATTCTTGAAGGATTCAAAGGAAAAGAGTTTGAATATGGTGAAATTGATCAAGAAGTAGATATTTGTGTTTCGATTGGAGAAGATTTGGATTTCCATTGGAGGAAATCCGGTTGAATCGAGGAAAGTTAGGTCGTGCAGGAATGAGAAGTCGATTTTCACATACGGTGTCAATGTTCTGCTCTGAAATTAGATGATGATCACCAAAAATAATTAATTCATTGTCTGTTACGATGGTTCGCTGCTTCCGATGTGGCGGAGAGGAAACTGACCTACATAGTTAACATTTCAACGCTCAAGTCGATAAGAAAATGAAAATTGGAATTTGAATGGAAATGATTTGAATACATAAGGGTGACGTGTTTTCCTCATTAAATAGGAGAAGTGATTCTGCATGTGTGTGGAATTATGTAACACCCTTTTCTACCCAACAAACATCACGAATAAAAATAGCAATTTAATCAGAGTAAAGTCCCAAAAGGGCGCCACATTTCGTCACATAACATCAAATAACCACCTGCCACGTAACACGGGTTTTACCATCTTTAATTTATTTAAACATCACGCAACGGAAATCAAAATTTAAAGAAACACTTTTATAATCCAAAAACTTCTTAAAATAAAACTCATGAAAACATCATGCCAACAAAATAAAAGAACGTAAATCGTTCAACTCAAACGTCCCGACCCGATGTTACATATCAGAGCAAGACCCTCTAATCGACGGAGAAATCAAAATACTTAAAAAGCTAAATCTTCATGCGCCAAAAAAGCTAAGCCTGATCACCTGAACGTTACTCACGTAGAGGCAACATTCAAACAGGCAGGGTGAGTAATCACGAATCAATATATAAGATATAAGCAAAAGATAAAGCATAAGCACAAACATCATCAAAATCATTCACCCACGTCATTAATTCATCAATTACATCAATAGTATGCAATGCCACACAATATGCAAATGTAACATCATAGACTCGTGCATGTGGTACCAATTCGTAATAATTGATGGACACTGGGCCATCACCCTTCAAAGATCCTCACCAATAAGATCGATTCTACACAAGAACCGGAGCACGTCATAAAACACTTCAATCCACACAATGGGATTGAAGCCACCAAATGGACCGGAGTCCTAACTATGCCATGAATGCATGATGCAAATCGGCATAATAATCATCATCATAAAATCGTCATAATTGCATCATCATCCATGAATCAACATCAAATATCATTATTCAACATCAATCTGCACTCGTCGCAATTCGTCACTATATCTCACAATTCGTCATATTATACTCGTCACATAAAAATTCCCGATTTTATCCCATTCATCTTCATTTCTAGTTTACTCATGTTTTATTACCCCATCATAGCCTTACGTCTCAAAGAAACCGCATCACAAGCGAAATCGGCACAGAAATCGCAAAAACGGGAAAATTTGCCAACAGCCCTGTCCATACGCGTATGGCCATGCCCCATACGCGTATGGCTCAATCCCTCGCCCACTGGCTTGCGTATCATACGTGTAGGGTCACCTGCCCAGGCCTCCCTTACGCGTAATACCCTCCTTGTTACGCGTATCACCAGAGAGGTTTCCCTCTCAAAATTCCCTTCCAATGTCCCATTACGCGTAATGGCTAATCTGTACGCGTAATGCACCTTTCCCAAGAACCCCATATGCGTAATGGCTTCCCATACGCGTTCCTCCTCAGCTTCCCATACGCGTAATGGCATCCCATACGCGTATTTCCACCATTCCCTTACGCATACGCTACGCGTACTGGCAGAGGGTCGTGTTGGCCCTGGGGACGGGTGCGTATGCTACGCGTATCACCCTGGGTGTGTCCCCCATTATGCGTAATACTTCCTCTATTACGCGTAATGCCAGAGAACCCTCCAAAACTCAGGCTTCGCATCTGAACGAAAACCTCACATTCCAGCACCTTCGATCTTCCAAAATCGGACCCAAAACAGTTTCGATTCATCACCGATCTAAGTCATTATCCTATTCATTATTCTCATCAATTTCTTCCTAATTTCAATTCTTCTTTTTGGGGTTCTACGGTTGATACTCTCGTTCTCTGTGCCCTAGCCTCTTTTCCTCGTCTCTCTCTTCACTTCTTAGGTTACACATAATATCTCTCCTAATTCCCTATTTTCTTTTTGTTAAACCTATCTCTTGGACCCTAATCATGATTTACCCATCTTACCCTCAATTAACCTTCTCAATATTACCGTCTTATCCTTAATGGTTCTCTTAATTATTTTAAATAATAATAATAATAATAATAATCCAAATAATATTCTAAATATTCAAATTATTCTATTATTATTATTACTAATAAATTAATTCTAATTAATTACTAATTCGAAATGCCTCAATATTCCTTTATCCCAAAGCTACCCCCACAGCACCACCAAAGTCATCAAGCGTCACAATATTCACCAAAATTCACCAAAACACCGAATAATCATAATAATTCAATTAAATAGATATTATAATTATTTTCGGGGTGTTACAACTCTCACCCACTTAAAGAATTTTCGCCCTAAAAAATTACGTGAAGGGAACAGAGTCGGATACTACTCCTTCATCTAATCTTCACGCTCCCAAGTCCAGCTTTCTCCAGCTAGTCCACCCCCATAACACCTTCACTAAAGCTATGTCTTTACCCCGCAGTTGCTTTATTTCATGACCATCAATTGCACAGGCAATGTTTCCACAGTCAAATTATCCCTCACTTGTACATCATCCATCTGAATCACATGCGATGGATCTGGAATATACTTCCTCAACTGAGACACATGGAACACATCATGCAAATTCGCAAGTGACGGCGGTAAAGCAATCCGATAGGCTACCTCCCCTATCCTCTGCAAGATTTGATAAGGACCAACAAAATGTGGAGTGAGCTTCCTAGATTTCAAAGCTCGAACCACACCAGTCACTGACGTCATCCTCAAAAACACGTGATCTCCCTCTTGGAATTCAAGTGTTTTCCTTTTCCTATCATGATAACTCTTCTGACGACTCTGCAAAGCTCTCATCCTTTCTTGGATCATCTTAATCTTCTCAGTCATCTCCTGCACAATTTTAGGTCCGAGTACAGCACTCTCGCCTGACTCATATCAACACAAGAGAGTTCTACATCTCCTTCCATACAAAGCTTCATACGGCGCCATTCCAATACTAGCATGAAAACTATTATTGTACGTGAACTCAATCAACGGCAAATGGCTATCCCAAGATCCTCTGTGATCCAACACACAAGCCCTCAATAAATCCTCCAAGGATTGGATAGTCCTTTCCGTCTGACCGTTCGTCTGAGGATGATATGCAGAACTCATCCTTAACTTAGTACCCAAAGCATCTTGCAAACTCTTCCAAAACCTCGACGTAAATCTAGGGTCTCTATCCGACACAATACTCGAAGGTATCCCATGCAACTTCACAATCTCCTAAATGTACATCTCATCTAACTTCTGCATAGAATGATTAATCTTCATCGGTAAGAAATGAGCCGATTTAGTTAATCTATCCACAATCACCCAAATCGAATCATTTCCCTTTGCCGCAACCCTGACACAAAGTCCATGGAATTGCTATCCCATTTCCATTCTGGAATATTCAATGGTTGCATCATACCTAAAGGCTTCTGATGCTCAATTTTTGACTTCTGACAAGTCAAACACTCATAAACAAACTCCGCAATATCCTTCTTCATACCCTACCACCAAAATAGTTTTTTTAAATCCTGGTACATCTTCGTAGCACTGGGATGGATTCTCAACCTACTTCGATGTCCTTCCTCAAGAATGCTCTTCTTAATATCTGGAACATCTGGGACATACACCCTGTCACTGAACATCATCACACCATTCTCACCAATCCGGAATTCACCTCTATTACCTTGGTTGATCAATGTCAACTGGTCAACCAACTTCAAGTCAAATTGTTGTCCCACTCTGATCCCTTCCAGAATACCACTAGTCAACTTCAACATCCCCAACCTCACACTGTCAGGAGTCTCTTCACATACTAAACTCAAATCTCATAATTGCTCAATTAACTCCAACTCTTTCACCATAAGTATCGACATATGCAATGACTTCCTGCTCAATGCATCAGGCACTACATTTGCTTTACACGGATGGTAATTCAAATCGAAGTCATAATCCTTCAACAATTCCAACCACCTTCTCTGCCTCATATTCAACTCTTTCTGATCAAACAAGTACTTCAAACTCTTATGATCGCTGAACACTTTGAACTTAGAGGCAAACAGGTAATGTCTCCAAATTTTCAACACAAACACCACAGCTGCCAACTCTAAATCATGGGTAGGTTAATTCACTTTATGAACCCTCAACTGCCTGGAAGCATAAGCAACAACTTAACCATTCTGCATCAACACTCCCCCAAGACCCATCTTCGACGCATCACAATACACTACAAAAGATCCTCACCAATAGGATCGATTCTACACAAGAACTAGAGCACGTCATAAAACACTTCAATCCACACAATGGGATTGAAGTCACCTAATGGACCGGAGTCCTAACTATGCCATGAATGCATGGTGCAAATCATCATAATAATCATCATCATAAAATCGTCATAATTGCATCATCATCCATGAATCAACATCAAACATCATTATTCAACACCAATTCGCACTCGTCGCAATTCGTCACTATATCTCACAATTCGTCATATTATACTCGTCACATAAAAATTCCCGATTGTATCCCATTCATCTTCATTACAAGTTTACTCATGTTTTATTACCCCATCATAGCCTTACGTCTCAAAGAAACCACAACACAAGAGAAATCGGGACAGAAATCGCAAAAACGGGAAAATCTGCCAACAGCCCTGTCCATACGCGTATGGTCATGCCCTATACGCGTATGGCTCATTCCATCGCCCACTGGCCTGCGTATCATACGCGTAAGGCCACATGCCCAGGCCTCCCTTATGCGTAATACTCTTCTTGTTACGCGTATCACCAGAGAGGTTTCCCTCTCAAAATTCCCTTCCAATGTCCCATTACGCGTAATGGCTAATCCATACGCGTAATGCACTTTTCCCAAAAACCCCATACGCGTAATGGTTTCCCATGTGCGTATGCCTCTTCCTGCTCAGCTTCCCATATGCGTAATAGCATCCCATATGCGTATTGCCACCATTCCCTTACGCGTACGCTACGCGTACTGGCAGAGGGTCGTGCTGGCCCTGGGGACGGGTGTGTACGTATCACCCTGGGTGTGTCCCCCCTTACGTATAATACTTCCTCTGTTACGCGTAATACCAGAGAACCCTCCAAATATCAGATTTCGCATCTGAACGAAAACCTCCCATTCCAGCACCTTCGATCTTCCAAAATCGGACCCAAAATAGTTTCAATTCATCACCGATCTAAGTCATTATCCTACTTCATTATTCTAATCAATTTCTTCCTAATTATTAAGTCCTAATTCGTTAATCCCACCTTCGATTTCAGATCTGGTTTATTCACATATTCATCACAGCAACAGTAATCATTCACACGAATTTCACAGAATTTACAGCAACACATACCAGATTCACATCAGAAATCGACCAACACAGATGCACAAAAATTCACACCAATTCAGCATACAAAAATTCATCATAAACCATAGAACACACAAACTACTCTACCTTAAACGCATATCAAATATATAAACCCATAAACCACCGATACCTCAAATTTTCCAGCAAAGATTCTTCTTTTTGGGGTTCTACGGTTGATTCTCTCGTTCTCTGTGCCCTAGCCTCCTTTCCTCAGCTCTCTCTTCACTTCTTAGGTTGTACAGAATATCTCTCCTAATTCCCTATTTTCTTTTTGTTAAACCTATATCTTGGACCCTAATCATGATTTACCCATCTTACCCTCAATTAACCTTCTCAATATTACCGTCTTATCCTTAATGGTTCTCTTAATTATTTTAAATAATAATAATAATAATAATAATAATAATAATAATAACAATAATCCAAATAATATTCTAAATATTCAAATTATTCTATTATTATTATTATTACTAATAAAGTAATTCTAATTAATTACTAATTCGAAAGACCGGATACCAAGATTTTCAAAAAAAAAAAGTGCTAATTCGAAATGCCTCAATATTCCCTTATCGCAAAGCTACCCCCACAACACCACACAAAGTCATCAAGCATCATAATATTCACCAAAACACCGAATAATCATAATAATTCAATTAAATAGATATTATAATTATTTTCGGGGTGTTACAAATTACATGTGATGCGGCCAACTGTAAGAATAATTTGGGAGAATGACATGATATTCTCTTGAGGGATCCTCAACAACGTTAAGGAAAAAAGCCTACCATTCCTTTACGTGGTATCTTGTTGCTTTGTTTTTTTGAGCCTTGTGACCGGCCCAAAACAGAATGCAAGGGATACTTGTTTATATCTAAAAATAAAAAACTTTTAGTTATGTCAATCGATCAAATTTAGGAAAAGGTGAAAGTGTCATCGACTAAGAATATGAGTGAGTGGAATCTTTCTATAAATTATGTAAGGCACAAAGTTTTGGCAAATAAATATAATGTGTGTCATAGTGTTCTTTTTGAAATTTTCATATTTTTAAAAATAATGATTAATTGTGTTAATTTTATTGATAAAACTAGTGTTATTTACAAAAATAATTGTATTAATAATAGTTAATGAAATAGTTACTTAAATTAAAATACAACAAATAAAAATAAATTATTGAAAAGTAAAAATACAAGTATAAAATAAATTTTTTTATTGCTTTTTTTCAATACAAATTTTCTATAAATGAATTTTTTAACTTGTGCTTCTAAGAAGTTCAGAACTATAAGAAAAATATTGTTTTGGAAATTGTGTTTTAATTTAAATAAAAATATAAAATTAAATTTTTATTATTTTTTCAATACAAATTTTTTATAAATGAATTTTTTAACTTGTGTCTTAGAGACACAATTTAACATTTCCCTTATAATAATTTGGAATCTTAATAAAATTTATAAATTTTAACAATTGCGTGTAATGTTTCCTAGATATTAAAGTAATAATTTGAAAAACTTCCCTTATTTTGATTTGTTTCTAGATTAGTTCTTATAATAATAATTCAAAAATCTTTCTTAATTTCGATTAGTTTGTTGATTAGTTGTTCTTAAAATAATAATTAGAAAAATTATATTCATTCATTAAAAAATTCTTTTATTCGTGAACTTCATTTTAGATTCACGTCAAATAAGCACTGTATTAATAATAATTAGTTCAAGACACAACATAACAAAGAAATTACCCAGCAGAACTAGTGGTCAACACAAAGCTACAAACACATCAAAACAAAACAGAAAAAGACACTAACTCGTAGCCCTAGCTTCCATCAAAACCTGATTTGCATGATTAGAATGTTTATGGCCATACTTAAGCGCCATGTTCCATCCATGTTCATACCTCAGATCTGGTGGTTTTCTCAAGTATGGAAATATCCGATTACAAGTACCAAATCTAAAATTCAACTATTCAATGATTTAGATCGCATGGGTGTAATTGGAAAGAGAGAGGAAGCTATCTACGTTTTTCCAAAGTACCCATTCCCACAACTTCTAACCGCTCCGATCTCCCATTCTCACCACAGTGAGGTCTTGCCGCCGCTCACATCTCCACTTCTATGCTTGTGGGGCTTAGTTTACTCTCCAATTTATATTAGGGTAACGTAGCAGGTCGCTTCCTTTTTTATTATGAGAAAAAGGAATATCCATTTACATCGTAAAATATTTTTATATTGTTTACCGGTATTATACTTTTATTTTTAAAATATTAATATTTTTTTTATATTGCATTACCTTTTAACTCATTTATTATTACTTTATTACTCTCTCAATTGTCAATATAGTATTCCCCACATCGGTTCATAATTCAATTTATTATTTCACACAAACTAAACAAAATGAACAAATGAAAGAGAGTATATTATTTTTACAAAAGTATTTTATATGAAATATTGAGAATAATAAAAATAATATTAATTAAAAAATATAATTAAAAAAATGTGCATTGAAAATTGAAATGAGTTATTTATTTTATGACAATTTTTTTTCTCAAATTAATCATTACTATTTTTCCTTTGTTGTTTTCAATTATATTAATTTTTTTTTTAATATCATAATTTTAATTAGACTTATATTTTTTACAATTTGTATTTAATATTCTATAAAAAAATATTAATTCGGTAAAGAATAAAATTATAAACTTATATTTATTTTTTGTGATTTATTTAAATTGATTTTATATTTGAAAATTGAAGTGGTATTTTTTATAAAACCTAATGTTATATTTAAGAATATTAATAAAGTTGGGTTGACTCTTTAAATTCAAATTAATTGATTCCATACAAAATATAAACTCATTATACTAATTGTGTTTTACTCGTGTACGAGATAACCAAATGAATATGTTCAGATTTTAATATTTAGACAAGTCATAAAAAAATACTATCGAAAACAAATCTCGTTTTATGTAAATCCTTCTAGTTTTTTATTTTATTAATAAAATTAGATGATAATTGATAGTTGATAGTTAATAGTATCCGATAGTTGATAATGATAAATTAATTTGAATATTTAGTAAATTACTAGTTATAGTAGTTGATAAATATAAAATGATATAAAAGAACATTTTTAATTAAAAATTAATAGTTATATTATTTTATTATATTATTAAATTATTTTTTATTTGATAAAAATATATGTGTTATTAACACATGCAAAACATTATATATATATATATATATATATATATATATATATATATATATATATATATATATAGGGTTCATATCCTATGAGAATGCAATTTTTATGTAAGAACGTGAGAATGAATCTGAATCATTAGATTTTAAAATAAATGGTGGAGATTATATGTGGTTTTTGTTTTTCTCTCTCTTTAATAATGGAGGAGAGAGAAAAAAAATTGATTCATAATCTCCACCGTTTATTTTTAAATCTAATGGTTCTAATTCATTCTCATATTCTCACATAACAATTACATTCTCATATAATACGTTCCCTATATATATATATAGGGAACGTATCATATGAAAATGATATTTTTATATGAGGATATAAAAATAAATATGAATTATTAGATTATAAAATAAATTATAGAGATTATGTGTTAGTTTTTTTCTCTCTCCTCCATCATTTATTTTAATAATGGAGGAGAGAGAAACAAAAACCACACATAATCTCCACCATTTATTTTAAAATCTAATGATTCGGATTAATTCTCGTGTTCTTACATAAAAATGGTATTCTCATAAGATATAAACCATATATATATATATATATATATATATATATATATATATTATATGAAAATGTTATTTTTATGTGAGAACATGATAATAAATTTGAATCATTAGATTTTAAAATAAATGGTGGAGAAAAAAACAGACACATAATCTTTATCATTTATTTTAAAATCTAATGGTTCATATACATTCTCATGTTCTCACATAAAAATGATATATATATATATATATATATATATATATGATAGCATTAAAATATGTTAAATTTATATATAAATTATATTATTAAATTTAACGATATATATAAAATAATAGTATTGCAATTTTAATTTCAATTATACTAATCTAAAATAATACTAGCATTATAATTATCCGATTCAAAATTCTTTAATATATATACGAGATATATGAATATTTTTGTGTTGAATAATTATATTCACGTCAACTGACAAGATGAAAGATGATTATATATATATATATATATATATATATATATATATATATATATATATATATATATATATATATATATATATATATATATATATATATATATATATATATATATATATTAGATTGATGGGTAAGAATAGATTTTTGTTAAAATAATAAAGGTTTAATTGAAATAAAAAATAATAAGCTATAAGCTACAAGCTCAAAAACTATAAGCTACAAGCTCAATGGTTAAACATGATACACAATGGATCAAGATCTTTTGGTGTATCTATCTTCAATGTCTCTTGTACTATGGAGAAAGCAAAAACACTTGATCAAGTTATCTCTCCAACGGCTAGTCTTCTGCAAATGCTATATAAGTAGCTGAAGGTTCAAATTGAATCTTTAACAAGGATCAACCTGATGGAGAAGTAAAAAGATTAACAATTATCAACACAATTGGTTAGGTAGAATTTCTATTGTAGGTTGTAATTATAAAAGTCTTAAGATTTCTTAAACATTGAATATCTTAGAAATCTTAAGAGCTTTAAATCTTTGTTATGGTAATTTCTTTGTACCTCTGATATTTGTATCTAGTACACCTTGTTCTCTATTTTGCTGAACATGTTGTTTAGCAGTTTAGATCAAAGTCTCTCGCCATGATGCTTGACCCATGTAAGTCGCATACTATGTGCTAGAGCAATGAAAGTCTTAATCAAATAGATTGATTGAGCAAACCAAGTTTCACGCTGATGGGTGCTTTCCACAAGTATATGGAGTGTATCAGAGTAATATAAAAAATGTCGAACCCACAGAGATCTAATGGTGAATCTATCGTTTACTATTGCTACAGTGTTTATCTAAAGCTAACGAGATAAAAATTGGAATAGGAACAACAAAATAAAATAATAAACTTGAATAAATTCAGAAATGTAACACTGGAATGCGGCTTTCATCAATCTATAGTGCTCTTATTATTCCTAAGCATAACTACCTACGGGGCAATATTTTCTTCTTTGAAAAAGAACTAATTAAAAAGGAATCGTCGCTCTCGCATATTCGGAATCGGGTTTTAATCTCTAATTAATATTGTCCGCTCTCATGTGCCCGGTTGCGTTTGTGTTAAAGTAGCCAAGCCTTTTTTAGAATTTATATTCTTTTGCTTAGTTGAAAAGTGATTTTGATTGGAAAGTTTAACTTAAAAGGGTTCCCGGCTTTCGCTCGGTCAACCGGATTCTAAACTTATAAACGCGTCCGAAAATAGTTTTAAAATCACTTTCTAGAAATATTAAGCTTTCCTAATTAATTAATAAAGTGCTCTCGCAGTGTTTATTTATCAAAAAGTTAACAGATTTAATCTTAGGTACCAGACGACTTTCAATCTTACCCGACGTATTTATGGTTCTACTCTCGCAGCAACCAATCAATTTAAACTCCAAAAAAATGAAATAACATTAAAATTACCCCAAAATTAATTCTAAAGGAATAAAAGGTAGAGTACTGTCAATCGACGGTCCTCACATTCCAGCACTAACAGCTTAGTCGGACATATTCATGGTGAAAAATAGAGCATTTGATTGAAACTTAGAATTAAACATATTAGGCAAATCAATTAAAATTTAGAACATGCAATTGATAAATTAAAGTTTGAAATTAAAGTAAGACAAGAAAATAACAAGCATGCATATAAAGTAAATAGACAAAAGGAATTAAATAAATGCTGATAATAATAAAAACTTGCTCCTAACGGAGACTTGAATCTGGTACAAAGTAAATTGACAGAAAACTTGAACGGTAATGTAAATGCTGGTAAGATTAACTGCTACAAACTCAATACAAGAACGACGCAATAACTCCCCGATGTGAAGAATTAAAGCTTTCAAATGGTAAAATATATGGTTTGAATTGTACTAAGCTTGGATCTTCTCAAAAGTGAGTTCTAACATGTATTTATAGTGCTAGAAGACCTTGGAAAAGAAGTTAAGGTTGCTGGGTTCGTGTGAGAGGAAAAATGGACAAGTGGAATGACTGTTCTCCAACTCCTTTAAGTGCTTCGTTTTTACAAGGGATGGCAAATGCAATACCCCCTGTGGCGGATGCCACATCACATGCCCAAAATGCGCAGACCCAATCTTTGTAGTCGTTGAGACGCGGGGCACATCAGCCATGTCACGACTACCTCTGTGGCGAATGCCATGCTGGATGTCATGAGTGCAAAATACGCCTTTTTCTCCATTCTTCGTCCGATTCATCTCGTTTCTTCGTATAATGGCTCTCAATTCAATAGGTACCTGAAATACAGGCAAAATACCAACATAACACTAGAAATAAAATCAAAATGAGAATAAAACATGTGCGAGTCGAGCCAAATATGCGGCGTGTTTCGGTGTTATCAAAATCTCTCACACTTAAACCATTGCTTGTCCTCAAGAGATTTGCTGCATACTTGAAAAATATTCTTGAAGATTTGTAGCAAGCAAGACCTGTGAAAAATAAAACAATGAAATAGTATTCATTTCAGGCGACACATTTCAACTTTGGTCAAATTACATCGATAGGTACTCGTGTTCACACTATGGGTATCGTAGGAACACGGTCCCACAAAAGGACGGTCATAAGTCTCTCTCCTATACTAACCAATTTGAATCATGTTGTTATACCTAAGTCTATTCTGCCTAGCCCTCTTTTTCCTCTCTCTTTCGATCTAGAGAAATCACATTAAGCTCGTTATTTGTACACACATATTAAGTAGAACTGTTAGTGATTATGATCCATTTTATGTCAAAGTTTCATGATTTGATTATTTAGCATAGACATATATGTATTATTCTTAGAGGTTTCTCTACCGTTAGGTTAAATGACCGGGTGAAGGTCACCTAACTTAGAAGGCAGATTCCTTTTCAGATTTCTTTCTTTTTCTTTTAAGCACGAGATCGTTCACCTATTTGCATCAGTCTGCTTACTTAGTGGTAATTCAGATGGTTCTGACTGCTTATAAGACGAATCAAGGACTATCAAAGGGCGGGCATCTACGACTACAATATAACAAATATTCAAATTGATTCCCATAATCAAGAGACCTAAGGTGTTAGAATGATATCGATATTATGAATTTTTACCAAGTCTCCAAAATCTAACCTTAATTTCATATGCGGACCAAGACTAAAAAGAATGAATTGTTTTTTCAAAGTCAATTTTTTTTTGTTATGTCTCAAGAAAGTAGGAAAAATCAATAAACAACATAAAACTACACATAAAGACTCATCAGGTACATGCAATGATAAAATCCTAATTGAATGTAATAAACTTAAAATGATAAACCTAACTAGAAAGCGGTAAAAATGGAAAGCGGTAAAGATCATCTCCCGCACTTAAACCAAACATTGTCCCCAAAGTTTCAATAAAAGGTGAAAAAGGATAGGTAGAACCTGGATGGTTTGCTACTGCTGGCCACCACTGCCATCTTCCCCTTGGTCCTGATGTCGCGGATGACAACTCCTACTTCAGCGGCGGGAACTCAGGGGTATCTCGAGCTGCTGAACTTGTGCCGATAGTGAGGCGTTGGACGCCTGTAGCCTTTTGAGGTTCCCTAAAATAACCTTTTAGTTAGTGTGCACAAGAGCGAAATCACGCATCTGTGAAGCTTGTTGACGTTGTTGTTGGGCTGCCAGGGTGGCTTGAGCTTCCAATACTGATCGGAAGGATCGGTCTGTTTGCCTTTGCAATTCTCGAATGAACTCCATCACATCTTGTTGTTGTTCATACATGGAGTAAACACAAGCCATCATGTTCTTCCTCACTAGCTCTCTTTTCCCGCTGTATATCTTCATTATAATAGAAGCCAGATGAGGTACCTGCAAAAGGCTTAGAAGTACCAGGTGCAGTGTGTGCAAGTGAAAAATGTGGAGGTGGGGAGTTATGAACGAGAGACATGTTTCTCCGATCATACTCGTCATCGGTACCATCATCAGCTGTAACATTCTGAGGGATGTCTTGGGGTACCTGGTTAGTAGTCGGGGGAGCATGCAGATCATAAGTCCAATTATCCCTATTTCGCATGTCGGTACGATCAGGACATGGCAAAATAACACTCTCAATTGCTTGGTTGTGAACCATGAGGTGATATCTTCCTTCTTTTCTCACTCTAACCAACCGCATATTTTTGAGGAGTTTGAGGTCAAGGGTACGGGGTGGTAGAGGCTCCAGGGTAGCAAGCTCATGATCGAACCCCATAACACGAGTAAGGGAGGTAATCAAACCTCCAAAAGAGATGGCTCCTTTCTTTTTCATAACTGTGCACATGTGGGATAACATGAATGGGGTTGATTTTAGTTGTCTTTGTGTAAGTGCGACCTGCAGGTAAAATATTTCTTTGGCATTTAACTTGTTTGAGTTTTCCCGGCTAAAAATGGTGTCTGCCAACATTTGGTGAAAGACACCAATGGTCGGGTTATGGATTTTAGATGCCAAATTACCCTCAAAAGTGTTAGTAGAAAAACCCGTTAATTCTCTCCAGAACGTACCAGCCTCAAACACCCAATTTGTTTCTATTGGTGCTTCACATGGAACACCTTCCCCATAGGGAAAACTCAACATCTCTGCAAGTTGGTCACTGGTAAACTCATATTCTACACTAAATAGTAAACTCATATTCTACACTAAACATGCGAAATTGAATTGTGTCTGCAGTGCTTACTTTGTCCGGCCTCACAGAGTAGATAAGCGAACTAAAAAATTCCCGTGTCAGATTCACATAGGTGTGGTCTCTACGTGCAAACAGATTTTGTAATCCTAATGTTTCTACCAAATAATAGACATTGTTATAAATCCCTAAATTGCATAAAAAAGTGTCATCGACATACCTCATGGAGAAAATGTCACGGTCCAACAATTCTTCATACTTTTTCCTTTGCTTTCTACCATCTTGACCTTCTCGCAGGGCATGGTGAACGCCACATCATAGATGGTGAACGCCATGAGTGTCAGTTTGGCAGATGGGCCTTGGAGCAAATTTTTTGGGCTTCTTGGGGTGTTTAGGTGTATTTTTGGAGGTGTATGGCAATTTGTTTGAGAGTGTGCTTTGCTAAATTAAAAATTTGAAAAAAATGAAACTTATATAGGGATTAGAAATAATAATAATAATGGAAAAATAATGGAAAGGAAAAACTAAAAATTATCGAAAGATGCAAAGCAAAAATAGAAATGAAAATAATCCTGAAAAATTAATGTAAATAACGGAAAAAAAGAATAGTAATGATAGTGTAGCGGCAAAATCGTGAGTGTAAGCTATTGATTAACTTAACTCGAAAAGCAAGAGTCGCCACCGTACTTTTATTTTATCCAAAAAAAGGAAAGGAAAAAGAGCGAACAAAACCTACACAAGCTCTAAACAAGAACAAGTGAAGAGAAACTGGATAAGGCAGGTTAGTTACGCAATGGGAAGGTGTTAGCACCCAAAACGTCTATAGTACTCTATAGGAGCCCTTTGAAATATCTACCGCTTTTGGTCTGAAAAAGTTTGCTTGAAAAGTGATAAAGGAGATGAGAAGAGAAATTGTTTTTAGGATTTTTGTGTTTGGAGAGACTTGTCGTCTCATGCCTACGTACCCACGATGTGCAATGTAGGATCAAAACCTCGTAGTTCGTGGTACAAAGAATGAAATTAGTTTGTTTTGGTTTATTTTAAATGTAAAGACAAGTCGTCATTTCCAAGCGAATAATTCCGCTTAAAGAAATGAATCATGTCTAAACTTATGAAAAAGTTAAAGGAAAAAGTGCACGAGGGCACAAAAAAGAGAGTGATGAGTTTGATGTTTTTTAAGTCTTTTGAAAAATGTGTCAATATGCTTATGTAGTTTAGCATTTGTTAAGAAATGAAAGGAAAAGAGTAAAATCAACTTGACAAAGTCAAGGTTTGATTATGAAAGAAGTGATAGTTTGAAATCAAGAAGATTTTGAAAAAGAGAGAGAGTTTTGAAAATTGAAGAATGGGGTGGAGAAGAAGTGACTATCCTAAAGCATAAAGTAAAAGCTAAGGATAAGTAACATCTAACCACAAAAGTAAGCTTCCAAGTCTTCGAACCACAATTCCAAAGCAAAGGGAAAAGGTCATAGTTGTAAGTCCAAGGTTCCAAGAATTGCATTGGAAGTCCAAGGTCTAAGTCCAAGGATTCAAGAATAGCATTGAAGTCCAAGGTCTAGGTGCAAAACTCCATGTCCATTGCAAAGGATAGTAACCATAGTCCAAGATTAGAAGCACAAGTTTTTTAGAGGTTTTGGCCTTTATTAATGTTTTTGGTCCAAGTGGACAAAGTGAAAAAAGGCATAAGCATAAACATGTGTCCAACGGACAAAAGGAAAATTACGGAAGCATAAACATATGTCCAACGGACAAAGGGCAAATTGTGGAAGCATAAACATGATATGAAATGATAAAAATGAAGCATAAAAGTAAAAGAGATAAGGAGCGAGAAGGAGTTGTAAATGATTAGTACAATAGTAATGTTAGAAAGTTAGTGATTAGTTGTTAGAGTTAGTGATCAATAATAATTGAATAATTGCACTTAGGTCAAGATTAATGAAAACTCATTAGAGGATTGATAAGACCAAAGCCTCCTAACAACAAGTTTCATAAGTTTTGAACCAAAAGACAAATATCAACTATTCTTGATAGTTTTCCGATGCGGGACAAATATTGCGCTATGTTAAGCAATCGCCGAGTAATTTACGGAGTAATTACCCTACAATGAGGTCGGTCAATAGCTCTTCGTGTTAATGTATGCTAGATGAACGATATGTAGATCGTCATCCGAAAGCAATACCGCACGAAAAGAAAAATGGTAGCGATCTAGTCTTGATCGAAATTCAACAACGGAATTCCAAGATCTCTTAGACTTTCATCGATCAAAAAAGAAAGGAGAAATAGATGAAGAGAAGGCAAAATTAAACCACAAAAATATGTGATCTAAGGCTAAGAACAAAGGAAAGGGGAAGGAAATGGAAAAAGAACCAAAACAGTCCCAAAACAGAGCCAAAATAGCATTCTGGACACTGGTTAATCGGTTAAGACATGTGGTTAATCGGTTAACCAGTGTAGATTTTTGAATTTCTGCGCAAAACAGGGTGTTAATCGGTTAACCAATTTACACTATGTTTGGTTAATCGATTAACACTGCATCAGAAGCAAAAAATGTGCAAAATTCAGCATGATCCTCTTTCAAAACATTTTTCAAACACCTTGTGATCATGAACTGAATTTGCACGAATTTTAAAGTAAAAATAGACAAAGAAACCTGCAATCAAACAACAATATATGATCCAAAGGATCAACAACAAGAAGCACCAAGGATCTACATCTTGAATGATGAATGTGAAGCTTTAACAATGGTGGAAAGTGAATGACCACTCCAAACCAGAAAATCCTTCCAAATTGCAGCAAGATCTACACTCCAAAGCCTTGATCTAGTGTGATTGATGAATGAAAACAAGAAATGATGAAGGTTTAGCTCAAAGTTAAGCAAGAATCAATGTGAATTCTTACTAACTTTCAAAAGAAGAAAGAAGAGCTTTGGTGAATTTGTGGTTTGGGAAGATTGAAAGAGTCAAGAAGAATTTTGACAAGGTGAATTTGGCTCTCAAAAGCTTGAAGAATGAATGAAAAGAGGGCTCTATTTATAGAGTTTAGGCTTGGAAATTTGGTGGTTTAGAATTAGGTTTGGATTATCAAAATTAGGATTGGAATTCAAATTTGGAGGGAAATTCACAAAAGAGTGGTGATTAGTGAAGGTGTATGGTAGGAAATGATCAAAGTGATGTAGGGAATAAAAATGGGATGGTATGGAATATTCCAAAATGATGAAAATTGGTGCTAATTGCTGCAGAATTTGAATTTGCTGCCAAATTTCAAAATTCGCACGCGTTAACCGATTAACCAATGTATTAATCGATTAACAAAGTGAAAATTTGGGAAATTTGGCTTTTTGATGTGCTGTCTTGATTCCGGCTCGATTTTTCTTGCTTGTCAAAGAAGGCATGGAAATAAACACATGAACCTTGGAGTCTCTTGAATATTAATCAATTAAATCTTGGAAACTCTTGATCAGATGAATTTTGAATTGTTTGCAGATCAACTTTGACTTTTCTCACATAAATTCATTCGAGCTGAGGGACTATTATTTTGGCATTTTTAACCTGTTCTTCCCCTGAAAATGTCAGTAAAGAGAAAACAAAATATTTTTGGATTTTGATTAAGGTTAGTAAAATATAAACAAATAAAACAATAAAGTGAGTAAGAAAATACACAGATGCTCGGTAAACAAAGAGAGTGATCTTGTTTGTGGTAAAGATGCAAAATGAAATACGAATGATATGTGGAATCTTAGGGGTCAAAAATTAGGGTCTTACAGCTGCCCATATTTAAGTCTCTTCTATCGGGAGATATGAAGATACTTAAATTCAAAAAGCTACATTTTTAAGCCCTAAGATGCCACAAGATGATATGAATGCGAAGGATGAAACAGACTGCAGGGAAACTTGAAACAAAAGGATTTGGTAAATTGAGAGAGATAACGCGAAAAGACATACCAGGGAACACAAGCTATTTCTGGAGATCTATCAAGGTGACAAGAAGTATCCATCAAATAGTTGGAAAGAGAGGGACAAGACCCTGGAAGATGAGTAGTAACATCCAAGAATGACATTAGATAGAAACTACGAACGAGGCAAGAGGTATGCCAAAAGATGTCCAAGAATGGCATTGGACATCAACAAGAAAGTTTCTAGTAAAAACAATAGCGTCATCCAAGAATAGTATTGGATGGAGGTGAAAAACACTCTATTGGGGATAAGATATCCATGAATGGCATTGGATGAAAGGAACTACAACATTCAAGAATGGCATTGAATAGGGCAACAACAAACATCAAGGACATCCAAGAATAGCATTGGATATAAACAAAATTCCATTTAAAACTTCATTGGGGGCATCCAAGAATGGCATTGGATGGCAAGGTTAAACAATCAGAGATATCCAAGAGTAGCATTGGACTTGGCTGGGGAAAAGGTATCCAAGAATGGCATTGGATAAAAGAGGGTAAACATCAAAGATATCCAAGAATAGCATTGGACTCTGTTGAGGAAAAGTTATCCAAGAATGGCATTGAATGAAGTGAGAAAAGTTCTGGAAAATACATCAGAAGTATCCAAGAATGGCATTGGATAAAGTGAGCAGGGACTTTCAGGAATGTCACTAAAAGTAAAGGTAAATCATTACATTCAGGAATGGCACTGAATGATAGCGAGAAAGACATCCAGGAATGTCACTGAATGCAAAGGAGAAAAACGCATCCAGGAATGGAATTGAATGAATAGATAAAACTTTCAGGAATGGCACTGAAAGTAAAGGTAAAACACTACATTCAGGAATGGCACTGAATGCAAAGGAGAAAAATCATCCAGGAATGGCACTGAATGAACAGATAAAACTTTCAGGAATGACATTGAAAGATATCCAAGCAAATATGATGGGGATTACAGAAAAGAGGCAAAACTTCTAGGAATAGCACTGGGAGAAAGAAGAGGAGCAAGATATCCAGGAATGGCACTGGAGATCAAAAGAGACAGACATCCAGGAATGGCACTGGAGTGAAAGAAATACAAAGATCCAGAAAAACAAGACATCCAGGAATAGCACTAGGAACAAAGATCCAGGAATAGCACTGGGTGAAAGAGTATAAAGATCCAGGAATAGCACTGGAAGAAACAAGACAAACATCTAACAACAGGACAAGATGCACAGGGAAACGACAATAACCAGGAATGGCACTGGAAAGAAAGAGACAGGTAAACAACAACATCCAGGAATAGCACTGGAAAGAAAGAAGACAGGTAAACGACAACATCCAGGAATGGCACTGGAAAGAAAGAAAACAGGTAAACAAGACATCCAGGAATAGCACTGGGTGAAAAGGCAGATAACCGACAATATTCAGGAATGGCACTGAATGAAAAGGCAGGTAAAATTTTTGGTAGGCGCCAAGTAAGTTGAACTTTGATCACAAGGTAAGATGTTGAAAGCAACAGGACCTCGGAAAAATGCATATGAGCGCGAAGCACACTTCGAGCTATGAAAATCTTTCTATGCAATGATAAATGAATGATTTATGTATGCAATGCAGATGATAAAGACAACTGAGATAGACTCTTTTGTGAGGGAAGAAAGGGTCTGATTCCTCAACACAGGGAACACTGCCCACTCTGCTTGCAGAGAAAATGTTGAGCACATCTCTGTCACACTTATGAACTGTATCAGGCTTATGGTCTTTTGAGGAAAGACATCTTGAGGATTCTCGAAGAAGATTGCCCCAGATTGATTGACTAATGAAAATAAACTGATCATGGCTTCAGTTTGACTGCTGCAGGGGAAAAATGAACTGATCATGGCTTTAATTCTTGAAATGATTGTTGAGAACAAACTGATCATGGCTTCAGTTGTTGGGGATGAACTGATCATGGCTTCAATTCTTGAAATGAATGTTGAGAAGGCTAAACTCAGTATGGGTCTTGAAAGAGATCTTCTGGTTAACCAATTCTGAGAATAACTTGCATTGAGCAACAAATCTTGAATTGATTCACAACAGGATTTGGAAGTAATGTGCTCCTGATAGGATCACTGACCAAGTTTCTCAACTATTTGAAATTTCTTTATGAGGAAAGTTTGCCTGCGAATAAGATTATTCAAACAAACATGGTAATTTTAATGCAAAGCTCATGCAATTTTGAAATCAAAAATCATTTTTGGAATGATATTATTGATGTAAAGCAAATGAAACACTTGTCAAAACACAGCGGTTTAGACATGCAAAGTGAAAGAGAAAGCAAAGGTAAGACATTGAAGCAAGTGATTGGCAACAAACATAAGAGTCAGTTTACGCAACCTTGCTGTAGTATGCTTTCAAAAGAAACTTGGCTTCAATTAGGTCTTTTGAAGGTTGTAACGTGGCCTGGTTCACGGTTTTTTGAAACAAAGGATATAGGCTCAAAGTTTATTTGTTCCCAACCCATTCTTCGTGATGACCTTCAGTCCTATGCTCAGTTAATTCAAACTATGCATTGAGGTTCCAAGTGATTTTGGAATTGTAACATTGTTATGATGATGGTTCAAGGGATTTTTGAGATGGCAGTCACTCTTTCTTACAACATTTTGTTGTTTTTGTTGAGGACCTCAGTCAACTCATTTTGTCTTTGAGGATTTTGGAAACCTCTTGATTTTTTTTATTATCCCTAACTTTTGCCTAAACTGTGTCATTTGAGTTTACAGTCAGCGGGATGCCCCAATTTTTGCCTAAGTCTCCTTCATAGGTTTTGACTTAGCGGGCCTTTCATTTGATTTTGATTTTTTTTCTTTTTTTTTGAAAGGTAGTGACTGCCTGGCTTAATGATTACGGTGAACCATCATTGGATTTTGATCTGAAAGACATCTTCGACACTTCTTTGATGTGTGTGAAGGAAAACTTGTGATTGCAACCTTTATTGAAAGGCGTCTTGCATGCATAGTCCAATTAACCGAGAACTACCCATCCCCAGGTTAAGATTGCGGGTTTTTTTGTACATAAAGAAACTCCACTTTCTAGGCTCAAAGGGGTTGACGAAGGATTAACTTCCTTATTTCTCCAGTGTTTGGGAGTTGAAACAATGCATGTACATCATCAGCCAAGTTTCAATTGAAAGCATACAGTAGCAATTTCAGGTATTTTGTTTTCATCATCCTCCCTCCAATATTTGCATAAACAAAAGCTTGAAAGAAAGTGAACAGGAGATATATTTTTGTTTTGTGAAAAAGAAAGCATAAAGATGCACACAGTGGATATAAATGAATTGAATCAAAAATTGCAATGTTCATTTCATTAAAATTACCATGAAAGTACAAATAAAGTTTGAAAGCAAACAGTCAATACAATCAAGGAAAAATGCAAACAGAAATAAACAAGGCCTAGTGATTAATCAGTAACAAGGATGAGCTGTCCTGTCTGGAACACTGGCTTTAGGAGATGATTCGTGTGAACTGACTCAAACTTCACTTGGCATGCTCTGGTAAAGGATTGTTGACAACATTGGGATTATCATCAGCAAAGGACATAATCTTTGAGTTCACCAATTCTTGTACTCTAGCTTTCAATGCATAGCAACCTTCCAAGTTATGGGCTGCCCCACCTCGATGGAACTCACAGTGAAGATCAGCCCTATAGCCGGCTGGGAGAGGATTTGGAGGAGGAGGAGGTAAATTCCTCGTAGTAATTAAACCTTTCTTTACAAGACAAGGATACAGCTCACTGTAGGACATCGGGATAGGATCAAAGTTAACCCTATTGAGATTCTGATTTTGTCTAACAGCCTGACGAGGAGCTTGAACTGTTTGAGCATTGACAACAGGAGCAACTGTAGCTACATATTGTTGTTGTCTGTGATGAGGTTTCCCTTCAACTGAAACAACATGGGTATCGCCATCCTTTTTCTTTTGAAAATTCCCAGCATACTTTTTAGCACCACTGAAGGCTTCAGCATTGGCAATCTTTCCTTTCTTGATACCCTCTTCTAGTCTTTCTCCAATAGTGACTAGGTCAGCAAAACCAGAAGATACACTGCCTATCATCTTTTCCCAAAAGAGTGGCTGAAAAGTATCCATGAACAATCCAGTCAATTCCTTTTCAGCCAAGGGTGGCTCCACTTGAGCAGCTAGCTCTCTCCAGCGCTGAGCGTACTCCTTAAAGGATTCTTTTTCTTTCTGAGACATGTTTTACAATTGGCGACGATCAGGTGCCATGTCCAGATTGTACTTATATTTCTTTAAGAAAGCATCAGATAAGTCCATCCAGCTTTGGATACGGTTCTTCTCAAGTCCCATATACCATTTCATTGAAGCCCCACCCAGGCTGTCTTGGAAACAGTGAATGAGCAGTTTGTCATTTTTGGCATGAGCAGCCATCTTGCGGCAATACATCACCAAGTGGGTTCTGGGACAGGTGTGCCCCTTGTATTTCTCAAAATCAGGAGTCTTGAATTTTGCAGGTATAACCAAGTCGGAAACCAAGCACATGTCCATTGCTGCAACACTAAAGACATCACTTCCTTCTACGAATCTTATCCTTTTGTCTAGAGTTTGCCATTGCTCTCTGGATTCTTCAATGTATCTAGGTTCTTCCTGACTTTCAGATTGTGGACCAGCAACATGATACACGAAAGGATTCTCAGGAATAGCTTGAGCAACAGAATGCACAATAGGTTGAGGTTTAGTGAACAATGAAGCTGAAGATATTGGCGAGACAAACACAGGAGTAGTTGCAAAGGGTGGCGAGTAATTCGGAGGTAACCCAAATTCTGGCCAAGTAGAAGCTGGTTGCTGAGACAGTGGAGGGTCAACAACAGCAGGTGAAGTTTCAACAATCACAGTCCTCTGATGCGGTTCACCTCTAGCAATCAGAACTTGTAGCATTTCTGTGAGTCTGGTCATGTCGGCCTTCAACTCATCAATTTCCATTCTGACTTCGGCGTTGTGTTGTTCTTGGTTTTCCATTCTCAATCTGACAGCAGCTCTAGTTCCGTATTTGTGTTGAGGAAACAACTTGACGGTGAACAAATAACTGAATAAGGAGACAGTTGAAATGAGTTTCTGGACCACTCGGAAGAATGCATATGTATGCTCATGGATGCAACAACCACAAACAAGATCACTCAAAGCACACAGGTTTAAAGGTTCGAGCATGAAGTTAAGGTTAAGAACCAATCCCATAAAGGTATGTAATAAGGTTCGTCTTCATGGTACCTGTAGAAAACAGCGGTTCTAACATAGTGCCCAGGGTCCACAATCCACTATCAGACACACCAACGCACCGATTTGCTCGGAGGTTGGTAGTTATCCTCAAGAGAATCTAACCTGAGTGTGGCATCGCGTAACAGCTAAGTCAGATTTGCATCTTCATAGCTTCCGCGCCACGATCCTAAAAAGGCTAAGATGGATTAAAGGATTCTAAAGTTCTCAGCTTAGGGTCCTCGGATCAAGAAGCATAACGGGTTTGCCATTTCTGGTATGCCGTTATTGCTTCTTGGGAGGAGTGCCTCTACTGAGTCCTCGGGAATGGTCACTAGAGTCGACAGCTCTCTAGATCAACACCCCGAAATGCGAAAGACACACACGTCAGAATATCTCCCAAGAAAACCTCGTCTGGATGTGAATTTCGTGAACACCAAACGTACCAAGACGGCGCGTAGGTCCCACTACTTTCCACCCTAGTCTTAGGTGTACACTCAAGCCTGTGTATTGGGCTTATCTCACCACACAGAAGAATTCCCAAATAGAACAAGCAAGTAACAAGCAAATCAGACAAAAAGCAGTAAATAAATCAAAGTAGGCTAAACCCCTCAAGGGATGGACCAGCAAGAGGTCAATCTATCCCCACCAGAGTCGCCACTTTTCTGTAGCGGCAAAATCGTGAGTGTAAGCTATTGATTAACTTAACTCGAAAAGCAAGAGTCGCCACCACACTTTTATTTTATCCAAAAAAAGGAAAGGAAAAAGAGCGAACAAAACCTACACAAGCTCTAAACAAGAACAAATGAAGAGAAACTGGATAAGGGGGGTTGGTTACGCAATGGGAAGGTGTTAGCACCCAAAACGTCTATAGTACTCTATAGGAGCCCTTTGAAACATCTACCGCTTTTGGTCTGAAAAAGTTTGCTTGGAAAGTGATAGAGGAGATGGGAAGAGAAATTGTTTTTAGGATTTTTGTGTTTGGAGAGACTTGTCGTCTCATGCCTACGTACCCACGATGTGCAATGTAGGATCAAAACCTCGTAGTTCATGGTACAAAGAATGAAATTGGTTTGTTTTGGTTTATTTTAAATGTAAAGACAAGTTGTCATTTCCAAGCGAATAATTCCGCTTAAAAAAATGAATCATGTCTAAACTTATGAAAAAGTTAAAGGAAAAAGTGCACGAGGGCACAAAAAAGAGAGTGATGAGTTTGATGTTTTTTAAGTCTTTTGAAAAAGGTGTTAATATGCTTATGTAGTTTAGCATTTGTTAAGAAATGAAAGGAAAAGAGTAAAATCAACTTGATAAAGTCAAAGTTTGATTATGAAAGAAGTGATAGTTTGAAATCAAAAAGGTTTTGAAAAAGAGAGAGAGTTTTGAAAATTGAAGAATGGGGTGGAGAAGAAGTGACTATCCTAAAGCATAAAGTAAAAGCTAAGGATAAGAAACATCTAACCACAAAAGTAAGCTTCCAAGTCTTCGAACCACAATTCCAAAGCAAAGGGAAAAGGTTCCAAGTCCAAGGTTCCAAGAATTGCATTGGAAGTCCAAGGTCTAAGTCCAAGGATTCAAGAATAGCATTGAAGTCCAAGGTCTAGGTGCAAGACTCCATGTCCATTGCAAAGGATAGTAACCATAGTCCAAGATTAGAAGCACAAGTTTTTTAGAGGTTTTGGTCTTTATTAATGTTTTTGGTCCAAGTGGACAAAGTGAAAAAAGGCATAAGCATAAACATGTGTCCAACGGACAAAAGGCAAATTGTGGAAGCATAAACATATGTCCAACGGACAAAGGGCAAATTGTGGAAGCATAAACATGATATGAAATGATAAAAATGAAGCATAAAAGTAAAAGAGATAAGGAGCGAGAAGGAGTTGTAAATGATTAGTACAATAGTAATGTTAGAAAGTTAGTGATTAGTTGTTAGAGTTAGTGATCAATAATAATTGAATAATTGCACTTAGGTCAAGATTAATGAAAACTCATTAGAGGATTGATAAGAACAAAGCCTCCTAACAACAAGTTTCATAAGTTTTGAACCAAAAGACAAATATAAACTATTCTTGATAGTTTTCCGATGCGGGACAAATATTGCGCTATGTTAAGCAATCGCCGAGTAATTTACGGAGTAATTACCCTACAATGAGGCCGGTCAATAGCTCTTTGTGCTAATGTATGCTAGATGAACTATATGTAGATCGTCATCCGAAAGCAATACCGCACGAAAAGAAAAATGGTAGCGATCTAGTCTTGATCGAAATTCAACAACGGAATTCCAAGATCTCTTAGACTTTCATTGATAAAAAAAAGAAAGGAGAAATAGATAAAGAGAAGTCCAAATTAAACCACAAAAATATGTGATGTAAGGCTAAGAACAAAGTAAAGGGGAAGGAAATGACAAAAGAACCAAAACAGTCCCAAAACAGAGCCAAAATAACATTCTGGACACTAGTTAATCGGTTAACACATTTGGTTAATCGGTTAACCAGTGCAGATTTTTGAATTTCTGTGCAAAACAGGGTGTTAATCGGTTAACCACATTACATTGTGTTTGGTTAATCGATTAACATTGCATCAGAAGCAAAAAATGTGAAAAATTTAGCATGATCCTCTTTCAAAACATTTTTCAAACACCTTGTGATCATGAACTGAATTGGCACGAATTTTAAATTAAAAATAGATAAAGAAACCTGCAATCAAACAACAATATATGATCCAAAGGATCAACAACAAGAAGCACCAAGGATTTACATCTTGAATGATGAATGTGAAGCTTTAACAATGGTGGAAAGTGAATTACCACTCCAAACCAGAAAATCCTTCCAAATTGCAGCAAGATCTACACTCCAAAGCCTTGATCTACTGTGTTTGATGAATGAAAACAAGAAATGATGAAGGTTTAGCTCAAAGTTAAGCAAGAATCAATGTGAATTCTTACTAACTTTCAAAAGAAGAAAGAAGAGCTTTGGTGAATTTGTGGTTTGGGAAGATTGAAAGAGTCAAGAAGAATTTTGACAAGGTGAATTTGGCTCTCAAAAGATTGAAGAATGAATGAAAAGAGGGCTCTATTTATAGAGTTTAGGCTTGGAAATTTGGTGGTTTGGATGATCAAAATTAGGATTGGAATTCAAATTTGGAGGGAAATTCACAAAAGAGTGGTGATTAGTGAAGGTGTATGGTAGGAAATGATCAAAGTGATGTAGGGAATAAAAATGGGATGGTATGGAATATTCCAAAATGATGAAAATTGGTGCTAATTACTGCAGAATTTGAATTTGCAGCCAAATTTCAAAATTCGCACGCGTTAACCGATTAACCAATGTGTTAATCAATTAACACAGTGAAAATTTGGGAAATTTGGCTTTTTGATGTGCTGCCTTGATTCCAGCTCGATTTTTCTTGCTTGTCAAAGAAGGCATGGAAATAAACACATGAACCTTGGAGTCTCTTGAATAGTAATAAATTAAATCTTGGAAACTCTTGATCAGATGAATTTTGAATTGTTTCCAGATCAACTTTGACTTTTCTCAGATAAATTCATTCGAGCTGAGGGACTATTATTTTGGCATTTTTAACCTGTTCTTCCCCTGAAAATGTCAGTAAAGAGAAAACAAAATATTTTTCGATTTTGATTAAGGTTAGTAAAATATAAACAAATAAAGCAATAAAGTGAGTAAGAAAATACACAGATGCTCGATAAACAAAGAGAGTGATCTTGTTTGTGGTAAAGATGCAAAATGAAATGCGAATGATATGTGGAATCTTAGGGGTCAAAAATTAGGGTCTTACAGTTAGTGAAATAAAATTAATGACAGTAAAATCAATCTAATGACAGTGAAATAAATCTAATGACGGAGAAATAAATCTAATGACAGAGAAATAAATCCAATGACGGTGAAATAAAACCTCCCCCCACTTGAACTAAGCATTGTCCCCAATGTCTTCAATGTATGTGGTATGAAGGAGACTGTTGGAGAGTCTACTAAATAGACTTGCGCGAGCGGTCCTAACTCTGATGTGGAAAGGACGCATGGGCTTCTGCGTCCTAGCGTCGAAGGATGTAGATCTCCTGGCAGAGGTTGTAACACCCCCAATCTATACCCCCAACTAAAATAAGAGATAAAAGTTAATCAGAGTATAATTAAAAATTCACGGCATAGACAGAGGCGTCACATCAATTTGAAACAAACATACAACAACCTGCTTATATAGATATGCAATAATTCAGGTAGCACATAACAAAGGAGCTTAGCTCCTAACACCCACAATTTAGATGCAGAATAAAAGCGAAAATCTGTAACTGAATCTCATATATATATATATATATATATATATATATATATATATATCATAAAAGTTTGTTATATACAAATTCAACCATGTACATCCAAAAGATACATATACATAATACAAATAAGTACATAACGATCTCCCCGACTACCCGGTGCTACATATCAGAGCCGACCGACAAAAGAATGAAGACCTAAGCTTCACAAAAAGACCTACAACATCTAATCTGCAATGCCTCGTAGAGCATTAAAAATAGCAGAAGGGTGAGAAACACAATCATAATATAATTGCATATAATTATATAATAACACAAAAATACACACGTAAAATATTCTCACCACAACTTACACCAGAATTCAATTGCTAAACAACACAACGCACATCTCATATATCCATCACCAATGCATATCAATCATGCACAATACAATTATCACCAACACAATATATATATACATACACCACTCATCAATTCCAATCACAATTCCATACAAAATCAATCCATTCATGATTTATGCAAATGCACAAAGACCGACACAACGACTCTATGCAATGCATATGCGGTACCATCCATCCATCATCTCAACACTAGTTCACTCAGGAACTATTGGAACCATCACTTGTTACTTAGTGTAACTCCCAGTCGGGCAAACGATGTTCCCCGTCGCTTTAGGTCCTCTTGGTATAAGACGAACGATGTTTATGGATTGCTTTAGGTCCTCTTTGTATAAGGCGCACAATCCGATCGCTTTAGGTCCTCTTTGTATAAGGCGCACGACCGTCTATAATCATCGCTTTAGGTCTTCTTTGTATAAGGCGCACGATGTTATAGCGAATTCCCTCTGGAACCGTTTCGTCGCTCACACCCACTAGGGCACACGACATCACAAGAATGCATATCATGATGCTTGGCATACAATGACTCATGACATTCAAATGCACACATAATGCAACCATAATCATGCATATATTTTCCATATGGCCACAAACCATCATCACACCATCTAAACACATGCATTCGCATCATACAACAGCACACAAGTCATACCATATCTATCAAAGGCATATTGCATGATAACACATCAAATACACACAGTTAAAATGGTACAAGTTGACAAAACGACACCTTTTCAATTTCCCGACATAATTTAATCAGCCAACAATCTCAAAACCACTTTAATAAGAAAGAAAATGTCAAAAGCTTTCCAACACATCAAACCGTGCCTCAAACCGACTTACGGATCAAAAGTTATAAAGAAAACAAATTGGGAAAACTGTCATGTTCGCAATGCAAAGCTCCTAGCGAGTCCTTCGCTTCTTCATTCGCAGTGCGAATGTCCCAGCGAACCAAGTCAGAAAGGAAAATAGCCTAAAAAATTCCTAAAGTTCGCAGTGCAAACTCCCAGCGAATGATCGCTTTCCCCTTCGCAGTGCGAGTCTCCCAGCGAACAGTGGCAGAAAGAAAACAACACAAAACAACACAAAGTTCGCAGTGCGAACCTCACACGAACGTTCGCCCTCACCTTCGCAGTGCGAATAACCAGCGAATGGTCGCTTTCCCCTTCGCTAGGGGATTCGCAGTGCGAACCTGGGAATTCAGCAAAACCCAACAGCGCTGTTACATAACCCAAAATCATATTTTCCCCACCAAAACACTTCCAAACCAACACATAGCAATCAAAACATAACCCAATCATGGTAACTAGTATTGTACAACATTTACACCGATTTCCAACCGTAGAAACATTGATTTCTACTCGTTTATCTCATTCCAACCTATATTTAAAAACCAATAAAACTTCCACACAAACATACATAATCATACACAAACATAGTATAATCGAGTTTCGCACCCTTACCGGATTAAATCGCGTTTGAAAAGTCGGTTGAATCGGTTCCCAAATCCACAAGTTTTCCTCTCTTTTCTTCTTTCTCTTCTCTTTCCTTCTTTCTCTTTTTCTTCTCTTCTTTTTCTTTCCTTACTATTTTTCTCTCTTTCTATTCCTATTATATGAAAAATATAATATCTACCCAAACAAAAGACCAAAATACCCCTACACTCAAATATCTCGCAAACGTTCCTAAAACGCGCTAACACATAATCACGATGAAAAATAATATATTTTCAAATAAAAGTAAAAAATAAAATAATATAATAATAAAATAATCAAAACGACTCAATTAAATAAAACTGACAAAAACCGGGGCGTTACAGAGGTAATATGTCTCTTCAGCATAAGTGGCATTAGTCACTTTTATCTACAAAGTAAGTTTAGTAACTTTTTCACGAATGGCAGCAATCTCTTGGCGCATGGCATTGAGGTCATAGTCAATGTTATGCCTCTGTGGTTGCTCTGTGGAGGAAAATGAGGTAGGCCTATCTGAGAGGGGTAAAGGGTGATACTCAGGGGTATGAGGGGTGGCAGGTCTGACTGGTGTGTCTCCTTGGGCCTCTAAGGCATAAGTCCAATTCTCCCTATTATGGATATTAGTTTTCTCGGGGTTTGATAAAGCCAAGTGGTGAATGACTTCATTATTAATGAGGAGTTTATAATGATGAATGCTAAAGAAAACTCATCGCACCAAGTCGCGGTCTAGACAATGGTCCATATCTATAAGGGTGTAACCACGGTAAGGAACTAAGTGAGAAAGTTGGTTCAGGAGACCTAGGGCATAAGCAATGTAAGTAACTGTCCCACCTACATGGATAGGTCTTGCTACAGATAAGGCTATACGCTCTAAGTTTTCTATGAGGAAGGTTCCAGATCTAACGGGACGAGACTGGGTAATGCAAAAAAGAATGAATATCTCCTCTGCACTTACAAGTTCACCGTTCTCGCTTATACTGAATAAGGTAAAGGCTAAAATCATCTGAAAATACCTAAATGTCGGGTTATAGATATAGGTGGAAATCTGGGTGGATAGGTCGGGGTTTACCTCACTGGTAATATCTTTCGATAAAATGTCTAGCTCGTCCTGAATGAATCTACAATAGTGAATTTCAAATACAGCATCGAGACCGCTCTGAAATCCTAAGAGGTTATCAAATTCCCGGTGGGTAAACTTATATTCATGCCCAAATAATCTAAAGGTAATAAGTCCTCTATTAAATCCACGACCATGATACGACTGGTAGGTAAGTGAACTAAGGAACTCTAGGGTAAGGTTTCAGTAAGTGGAGTTGGCCTTTGAATACTCATCCCACTGGAGCTGGTGACACATGTATCTAACACTAGCTTTGAGCCCTAGGGCTTCTAATCACATGGGGCTAGGGTATCTAGTGGGTAGCATAGGTTTCTCAGATAAGAACGCATAGTGTTTCCTCTGGATGTCATCTCTGAACTGAACGTGCATGTCGTTGAAGCTCTCTATTCTCAAGATATAATCAGTAAGAATAGACAATGTAGAACAATGAGTCCTGAAATGTAAACAATCACATAAGTTAGTTCTGTTAGTAGAAAGAAATAATTCACCGTTTTTATAAAAAGATAAATAGGCAAAATAATATAAAAAGGAATCGCGGGTTGCCTCCCATGCATCGCTTTGTTTAACGTCGGTAGCTCGACGGTTGTTTGAATCAGGTTGTCAGAGCAATAAGGGGTGGTTTTGTCAAAGTATGGCGAGAATAGTAAGTAGGAATATCACCGTCATTATAATGTTTCAATATTTGTCCATTCACAATGAAATGACCAGTTGAGTGGTTTTGAATCACAATGGCACCAGATTGCATGACCTTTGTGACCTCAAACGGTCCAGACCATATGGAATGTGGTTTACCTGGAAAGAGGCATAATTTGGAGTTGAATAGAAGTACTAGGTCTCCTATATTGAATTCTTTTCTTGCAATTCGCTTATCATGCCATGTTTTGGTTTGTTATTTGTAAATCACAACATTTTCATAGGCATCGCGACGGAGTTCATCCAACTTGTGGACATCTAATATGCGTTTGTTACTAGCTGGTAAATAATCTATATTCAGGGCCTTTATAGCCTAGTAGGCTTTGTGTTCTAATTCAAAAATTAGGTGACAAGATTTCCCGTAAACTAACTGAAATGGGGTTGTCCCTATAGGGGTCTTATAGGCAGTCCTGTAAGCCCACAATGTGTCTTGTAGCTTAGAGGGCCAATCTTTTATAGAAATTAAAACGGTCTTCTCTAGAATCTATTTTATTTCCCTATTTGATACTTCTACTTGCCCACTGGTTTGTGGATGATAGGGTGCCGTTACTCTATGTTTTATGCCATACTTTGTTAAGAGTTTCTCGAAGATCTGTGAAATGAAATGGGATCCGTCATCGCTTATAACAAGGCGAGGGACTCAGAACCTAAGGAATATATAGTTTTTAAACATCCTAATAACTATTCGTGCATCGTTTATAGGTGAGACAATTGCCTCGATCCATTTAGACACATAATCGACAGCAACGGGTATATACTTATTTCCCATGGATGACGGAAATGGACCCATGAAGTCGATTCCCCAGACATCAAAAACTTCTACTTCTTTAATATTCCTTAGGGGCATGTCACCGTGTCTCGAAATATTTCCAGTGTGTTGGCACCGATCACATTTGATTATGTAAGCATGAACATCACGCCATAAAGTTGGTCTGTAAAGGCCCGCTTGAAAGATCTTAGCGCAAGTTTTAGATGTGTTCGGATGTCCGCCATAAGGTGCATAGTGGCAATGAGTTATAATGTTTTCCACTTCTTCTTCAGGTACACAACGACGAAATATGCCATATGTTCATCTCTTGAAGAGAAGGGGTTCATCCCAGTAGAATTGTTTAACATCGTGGAAGAACTTTTTCTTCTATTGATAGGTCAAGTCAGGAGGTAGAATATTGGTTGCTATATAGTTACCTAAGTCAACGTACCAAGGTACATTTTTTACCACTAGGGAAGCTTCGATATTTAGGTCTAACTCATTGGAGTCATCATCGTGACTCGTCCTATTATTGACTGACGCTATTAGTTTATCATATGTGAAGTCATCATTTATGGAATATGGTCCGATTTCAGATATTCGAGTCTCGAAAGGTGGTCAGCTACCACATTCTCAGTTCCCTTCTTATCACAGATTTCTAAATCGAATTCCTATAACAAAATGCCAAGCAAAATAGTCTAGGCTTTGCATCCTTTTTGTTCATTAGGTATCAAATGGCAGCATGATCTGTGTATATGATAATTTTGGCTCCAACTAAATAGGAACGAAATTTGTCTATTGCAAATACTACCGCGAGGAATTCCTTTTCGGTAGTGGCATAGTTTAGTTGGGCAACATCTAAAGTTATGCTAGCATAATATATCACATGCAATCTCTTGTCCTTTCGCTGTACTAAAACAACACTAATGGAGAAATCACTTGTATCGCACATAATCTCGAATGGTTCGTTCCAATCTGGTGGTTGCATGATAGGTGCAGAGATTAGTGCACTTTTTAGGAGGTTAAATGCTTCAAGACATTTTTCGTAAAAAAAGAATTTGACGTCCTTCATCATGAGACCGGTTAAAGGTTTAGTAATTTTAGAAAAGTCCTTGATAAAGGGTCGGTAAAAACCGGTGTGTCCAAGAAAACTTCGGACTTCTTTAACTGTTCTAGGTGGTTGGAGGTTTTCAATTACCTCAATCTTAGCTTTGTCAACCTCAATACCCATTTCTGGGACCATACCTTTTGTAACCATGAAGTGGCAATTTTCCTAGTTTAATACGAGGTTAACTTGTACGCGTCTTTCCAGAATTCTCTCTAGGTTAGTGTTAGCTGGAAGTTTCGATGCCAAGGTTTGATTGAGTATGATAAGCAAAAGAAATATTTTTAAGAAGATGTTTTGGATTCGACAGGAGTATTATTGAAGATCTTAGTCGAAGAGATCCTTCGTAAGAGGTATATGTTGGGTTAAGAATGTAAGACCCTAATTTTTGACCCCTAAGATTCCACATATCATTCGCATCTCATTTTGCATCTTTACCACAAACAAGATCACACATTGGTTCCCTTGTCCCTCTCATTCTTTGGGTTTATGCCTTGCAGGGATCACCGAGCATCTGTGTGTTTCTTATTTTCCTTTATTTGCTTATGTTTACTAACCTTTAATCAAAATCCAAAAAATATGTTTGTTTCCCTTTTACTAACTTTTTCAGGAAGAGAATCAAGGATATCAAACAGTCCCTTAGCTCGAATAAATTTCATCTGAACAATATCAAAGTTGATCAGCAAATAATTCAAAATTCATTTGATCAAGAGTTTCCAAGATTTAATTGATTATTATTCAAGAGACTCCAAGGTTCATGTGTTTATTTACATGCCTTCTTTGACAAGCAAGAAAAATCGAGCCAGAACCAAGACAGCACATCAAAAAGCCATTTTTCTCATTTTTTCATTGTGTTAATCGATTAACCTAATTGCACTGTGAAATGGTTAATCGATTAACACGTACAATTTTTGAAAAAAATGGGCCAAATTCAAATTCTGCAGCAATTAGCACCAATTCTCAGCCCTTGATCACATGTGGAATATTCTAGACCATCTCATTTTAATTCCATACATTACTTTGATCATTTCCTACCATACACCTTCACTAATCACCACTCTTTTATGAATTTCCCTCCAAATTCAAATTCCAAGCCTAATTTTCATTTCCAAACCAAACTCCAATCCACCAAATTTTCCAAGCCTAAACTCTATAAATAGAGCCTTCATTTCATTCATTCTTCAAGCTTTTGAGAGCCAAAAAACCCCTTGCAAAATATCTCCCCAACTACCAAATTCACCAAAGCTCACATTTCTTCTTTTGAAAGTTAACAAGAATTGACATTGATTCTTGTTCAACTTTGAGCTAAACCTTCATCCATTCACTTTTTCTTCATCAATTCTAAGAGATCAAGGCTTTGGAGTGTAGATCTTGCTGCAATTTGGAAGGATTTTCTGATTTGGAGTGGTAATCACATTTTCCACCATTGTTGTTCAATTTCATCTTTCACAATGTAGATCATTTGTTGATCTTGTTTGCTTGATCTTTGGATCTTGCAATTTGTGTTTATTACTGGTTTTTGCTACTGTTTTACTCAAAATTTTGTGCACAATTGCATCCTTAATCATGAGGTGTTTGAATAAATGATTGATCAAGGATTATGCAATTTTCAAACTGATTTTCTGCTGTTTTTACAGTGTTAATCGATTAACCAAAACATGCACGAATTGGTTAATCGATTAACAGTTGAATTCTGCATAAAAAATTAGAAGTTTTCACTGGTTAATCGATTAACCTAATTACACTGTGAAGTGGTTAATCGATTAACCAACATCCAGAATGTGAAAAATGCTTGTTTTTGGGACTGTTTTGGTTTTTTTTGCCATTTTCTTCCCTTTCTTTTGTTCTTAGCCTTAGATCACATATTTTTGTGGTTTAATTTGGCTTTCTCTTCATCTATTTCTTCTTTCTTTGGATCGATGAAAGTCTTAAAGATCTTGGAATTCCGTTGTTGAATTTCGATCAAGACTAGATCGTTACCACTTTTCTTTTCGTGCGGTAGTGCTTTCGGATGACGATCTATATATCGTTCGTCTAGCCTACATTAGCACAAAGAGCTATTGACCAGCCTCATTGTAGGGTAATTACTCCGTAAATTACTCGGCGATTGCTTAACATAGCGCAATATTTGTCCCGCATCGGAAAACTATCAAGAATATTGATTATTTGTCTTTTGGTTCGACACTTTTGAGACTTGTTGTTAGGAGGCTTTGGTCTTATCAATCCTCTAATGAGTTCTCATTAACTTCGACCTAAGTGCAATTATTCAATCATCATTGATCAGTAACAACTAATCACTAACTTCTAACCTTTACTTTTACGCTTCCTTCATGCTCCATATCTCTCTTTTACTTTTATGCTTTATTTTTATCATTTCATATCATGTTTATGCTTCTGCAATTTTTCCTTTGTCCGTTGGACACATGTTTATGCTTATGCTTTTTTCTCTTTGTCCACTTGGACCAAAAACATTAATAAATGTCTAAACCTCTAAAAAAACTTGTGCTTCTAATCTTGGACTATGGTTACTATCCTTTGTAATGGACATGAAGTTTTACACTTAGACCTTGGACATCCAATGCAATTCTTGGAACCTTGGACTTAGAACTAGGACCTTTTCCCTTTGCTTTGGAATTATGGTTCGAAGACTATGGAGCTTACTTGTGTGGTTAGGCTATTCTTATCCTTAGCTTTTACTTTATGCTTTAGGATAGTCACTTCTTCTCCTCCCCATTCTTCAATTTTCAAAACTCTCTCTCTTTTTCAAAACATTATTGATTTCAAACTTTCACTTCTTTCATAATCAAACCTTGACTTTGTCAAGTTGATTTTACTTTTTTCCTTTCACTTCTTAACAAATGCTAAACTACATAAGCATATTGTCACCTTTTTCAAAAGACTTAAAAAAACACAAAACTCACTCACTCTCTTTTTGTGCCCTCGTGCACTTTTTCCTTTAACTTTTTCATAAGTTTAGACATGATTCATTTCTTTAAGCGGAACAATTCGCTTGGAAATGACGACTTGTCTTTACATTTAAAAACAACCAAAACAAACAAATTTTCATTCTTTGTACCACGAACTACGGGGTTTTGATCCTACATTGCACATCGTGGGTACGTATGCATGAGACGACGAGTCTCTCTAAACACAAAAATCTTAAAAACAATTTCTCTTCTCATCTCCTCAATCTCTTTTCAAGCAAGCATTTTCAGACCAAAAGCGGTAGATATTTCAAAGGGCTCCTATAGAGTACTATAGACGTTTTGGGTAATAACACCTTCCCATTGCGTAACCAACCCCCCTTATCCAGTCTCTCTTCACTTGTTCTTATTGTAGAGCTTGTGTAGGTTTTGTTCGCTCTTTTTCCTTTCCTTTTTGGATAAAATAAAAGTGCGGTGGTGACTCTTGCTTTTCGAGTTAAGTTAATCAATAGCTTACACTCACGATTTTATCCTTGGGATTTACCATTTCCTTAAAGAACAGGAAATAACCCTGATCCTCTGATTAATACCAAAGCACTACCTTACCTATAATCTTTCTCTTTATAAGAACTGATTTTCTTTTATCCAACACACTGGACCTGTTACTCAACTGAAACAGTCACCAGCACAGTTAGCCTCCTCTTGGGCTTTGTATAAATAATTCTCCCCAGTGGAGCTAACCTTTTCAGACTCTCTTGTTGAGTCAAACTTTTAGCCTCCATCTCGGGCTTCGTACAAGATATAAAGCACTCTCTTGTTGAGTATAAAAGACTCTCTCGGTGAGTCAACCACTTTTAGCCTCCGTATGGGCTTCATACAAGACACATATAAATCACTCTCTTGTTGAGTATAAAAGACTCTCTTGATGAGTCGATCCCCTTTAGCCTCTATCCCGGGCTTCGTGCGAGACAGCAAAACACTTTCTTGCTGAGTATAAAAGACTCTCTTGTTGAGTCACTTTCCTTTTAGCCTCTATCTCGGGCATCGTACGAGACAACAAATCACTCTCTTGTTGAGTATAAAGGACTCTCTTGTTGAGTCAATCTCCCTTTAGCCTCCATCTCGGGCTTCGTACGAGACACTAAATCACTCTCTTGTTGAGTATAAAAGACTCTCTTGTTGAGTCAAACCCTCAATAGCCTCCTCTTAGGCTTTGTATAAGGAAACCCCTGGCTGAGTCAATCAACCTTTTAGCATCAAAGTTGTACCTTGCTCACAACATACAAACATCAACAAATCCTCTTTAGAGATGACAAATTCTCTCTTAGCATAAACCCTTCAGCTTCATATCTTGGGCTTCGAACAAGATACAAACCTCTTTAGCTTCACGTCTTGGGCTTTGAACAAGACAAAAAAAAACAACCTTTTTCCTCCCATAGAATAGGAGGAACTACGATCGCTCTGATTTCCCTGTTTTGGGAATACGTAGGCATAAGATTACAAAATCTTAGCGAGCATACCAATCAAAAACCCAAAATCCCATACCTTCATACATCAATCAAAAAGCATCAGTCCTAACATCCTACCAATAACCTAGACACTGTTTTAGTTAATAGCCCAAAGTGAGAACCCCCATATTTTGATAGCATCTGTAAACCAACAGTTTTGACTGTTTAACCTCAGTTTGCAAGCAGGGTTAATTGGAGACATCTATTTCCCTTCCTTAATCAGCTCAATAGGATAAAAAATGAATCAAACTGTAGTACCAAAGAGATAGTGATTCGAAACCACAAAAATCGCGTTACAGAAAAGTGGCGACCGCAGTGGGAGACATTCTTTCTTGCTTTCCCAAGGGATGAAACCCTAAATTCAGTTCACAGAAATGAAGACTCTGCTGGGGGGTCATTGTCTGTATAGGATCATAAGACTAGAGGTCTAGGATGATTAAGACAAATATATATACTGCTTTTCCTAATTGATATCTGTGTTTATTTTTCTGCTAATGAGAATGCGTGTGATGCCGCATGTGGAAAGATTGAGTATACACCTAAGATAGGTGATGGCAATGCGGGTAATTTTGCAGGGAGTGAATACCAGTTAAAAGTCCCCGATCGACCATCAAACTCAGTGTTGACTCCCTTTGCAGATACATTGCCTATACGACTTTGGTTGTTGAAAGTAGTGTGGTCGACTGGGTTATCTGAGAAGCTGAGGTTTTTAGTAGGCTTAAACCATTTTGTAGTGCGGAAGCTATCGAAAATAGTTGTCACACGATACTACCCTCATTTAAGATCACTCTAGGATACATCAGCTCGCTGGCGATTTGCTTATTGTTGTTATCCCAAGAGGGGTCAATGATTTTGCGGACAAGTACAAAAAATACCAGTAAAAAACCTTGGGGGGGGGGGGGGGGTAGAGCCATGACTTCATGACACCGAACCTTTGACCCCATGTTTTTTCTATGTTTTTGTGTGCTGCATTCATACATTCATTTAAAAAACATAAAACAAAATCTTCTCTTCTAGTCTCTCTTTTTCAAATTAAACTAAGACAATGATTGCAAATGTCAGATAAAAAAGATTGCGCTAATGGATTTCGGTAGGAGGAAAACTCACAAGTATACCTTCAAGGTTCCAAAACTAGAGAATTTGAGAGGTCTGGCTAGGATGATAACCAACCACGAGGCTTTCAGAGCCAAGTATGGAGGACTACTGTCCCTATTAAGGGTTCACGTAATTGAAGGAATCCTGTCCACGCTAATCCAGTTCTACGATCCGGTCTATCACTGTTTCACATTCCCGGATTATCAGCTAGCACCAACGATAGAGGAATACTCTCACCTGACTGATCTGCACATTACTGATCAAGCTCCATTTTCTGGACTGGAAGAAATTCCAAAGGATCAAACCATTGCAAGAGCAATCTATTTGGACGAGTCAGAAGTCAGGACTCACATGACCACTAAGGGTGGAATCCAGGGTTTTCCAGCCCAGTTCTTGACAAAGAAAGCTCTATACTTTGCTAGTGTAGGGAACGTGGCTGCTTTTGAGAGCATCTTTGTTTTGCTTACCTACAGGTTATTTTTGTTCCCCAACATCGATAACTTTGTAGATATCAACGCCATTAAGATTTTTCTGATTGAAAACCCTGTACCAACTTTGCTCGCGAATGCTTATCATTCGGTACACTTAAGGAATTTGTATAGGGGAGGAATGATCATGTGCTGTGTACCCCTGTTGTACAAATGGTTCACTTCCCACTTACCCAAGTCTGCTGCATTTTGGGATCAAAAGAATACTTTACGTTGGTCGCAGAGAATCATGTCTCTTACCAACTCTGACATCGATTGGTACAATCGAATCTATGACGGGATCAAGATCATTGACCGTTGTGGAAATTTCCCAAATGTACCCCTTATAGGAACTAAAGGAGGAATCAATTATCATCCAGTTTTAGTTCGTCGTCAATTTGGATACCCGATGAGGCATATCCCGCGTAATGCTCATCTGGAAGGTCTTTTCTTCAAGGAAGGGGAAAATGACAGAGCACTAAAATTAGAAATAGTGCATGCCTGGAAACACATTCACAGGAAAGGAGGAGAGTCTCTAGGAAAACTGGACTGTGTCTCGGTGGAGTCTTATCTCCACTGGGTACAAACTAGAGCTCTCAATCTGAGGATGCCTTACCCTCGCCAGGAAGTTCTTCCATTAAGGGACTCTGCCCTTTATTTTATGTCTGAGATGGAAAAACTTCAAGTTACTCTCAGCAAAGTTCAACAGGAGAAGAGGTCTTGGAGGAACAAGTACCGTATTCACAACGTGGAGTGCAAGAAAATACAACAACTGATAAAAGAGAAAGATGCTCTGATTGAGATTTTAGAGCAACATGCTGTAGAAAATCAGGAAGACCAAAGGAATTTGCTCGCTCCTTTCACTTGGCAAAGGAATGACAACCCGGCAACGGCCGAAGAGCCCCGGTCAAAGAAAAGGAAAGTACCAGAACCAGCACCTGAGCTCTCCTCAGAGAGGACTCAGGATCCATTAGCTTAGATTTCCTTTTACAGCACTTTGTAAATGACTGTATTTCCATTTCTGCAATCCTTTGAATTTAATAAAACGGGGTTTCCCCACTGTTTGATATTTGCAATCCTATTGTCGAAGTTTATTTTGATTAAACAAAAAAACAATTAATATAATCATTGCATATCATTCATCATTCTCGCGTAACGCATTCTTCTTACCTACGAATCTCACGTTTGCGTCTTGATTATAGAGTCAAACTGTCTCATTCGTACAATACTCGGGCCAATCGTCAGAAAAAGATGGATGATCTCAAGGAAGAGAACAGAGAGTTGAGGGAAGAGATCGACACTCTGAAAGAGGATCTGAGAAAGCTTCATAATGACATGCAAGCTCTAGTAGAAGCTCAGATGCAACAACAAAGGACTGTGATCTCAGAGATCGCATCAACGCCCATAGTGGAGAAGTATGATCCTAGGTACAAAATGTTGGAAGATCGTCCCTGGGGCATGCCACTCAACTATATCCCGGAAGGATATATTCCGCCGATCACTGAAGATCCGGAAACTTCAGCAGGAGCCGCTGGGCCTGAAGGTTACAAACTTTGGGAAAGCGAAGATGCCAGGGGTATGACCGTAACTCCTGAAGGTTACAAACTTCGGGAGGCACCAAGAGTCTCGGCCATAATGACTATACCACCGCCCGTGGTACACACTGTCTCGGAAGGACAGATTCCCCAGATACCTTCTGGTGGAAACAAAAGGATGTTCGACAGAATGAATGAGTTCCAGGAACGATTCCTGGAAATGCAGAAAGAACTGCAAGCCCTTCGCGATCAGGATTTATTTGGAAAGGACGCCGCATACCTTTGTTTAGTCCCTAATGTGAAAGTCCCGCATAAATTCTAGGTGCCTGATTTTGAAAAGTACAAGGGTAAATCTTGCCCTCAGAGCCATTTGGTGATGTACGCTCGACGGATGTCAGGTCAGACAAAGAACCAAGAGCTACTGATCCACTATTTTCAGGATAGTTTAACCGGTGCCACATTAAAATGGTACATGGGTTTAAACCGCACTAAGATCGCCACTTTCAGAGATCTTGGCGCTGGCTTCGTTCAACAATATAAGTACAATTTGGACATGGCACCAGACAGAGATCAGCTCAGATCAATGTCACAAAAGGACAAGGAAACCTTTAAGGAATACGCTCAGAGATGACGTGAAATTGCCGCTCAGATTTGTCCACCTCTTGAGGAAAAAGAGATGACAAAGATCTTCTTGAAAACCTTAAGCTTATTCTACTATGACAGAATGGTCGCCAGTGCGCCCAGCGACTTCACCGAGATGGTGGGCATGGGAGTTTTTATTGAGGAAGCAGTATGAGAAGGACGTTTAGTAAAAGACGCTAGATCATCAAGTAGTATAAAATGATACGGTAGTGCTCTCCCTAAGAAAAAAGAGCAGGATATTGGGAATATCTCTCTCGAAAAGCAAAGGCGACGATACCAACCGGTAGCAGCTATAACTCCTGCTATCAATCCTGCGCCTGTTCCTACGTATCAACCTCAGGTTGCTCAGAGCCAACCTAATCAACAATAATTTTGGCAAAGGACACAACAGTCTCTTCAGCAGACTCGTCCTCCATATAACAACAACCGTACAACGCAACCAACATGGTTCGATCCTATACTTGTGTTGTACGCAGAACTGTTCCCATTACTACTGGTCAAGGGGCATGTCCAAACCAGGTTTCCTCTTACAGTACCCGAGAATCTGCCTTTTTGGTTCAAAGCAGACCAGACTTGCCCTTATCATCAAGGAGGACCAGGGCATAACATAGAAAACTGTCTCAGTTTTAAATTCGATGTGCAAAAGCTTGTTAGGAGCGGGGTCTTATCTTTCAAAGATACGAACCCGAATGTTCTCACGAACCCACTGCCTCAACACGAGAAAGCCACAGTAAATTTGATAGAAGAAGAGGCTAACAACAGCTATCAAATTCACGATGTACTCTTATTGAGGGCCAATTAGGTCAAGATGCATTGTAGACAGAGCGGATATGGCCATGTGCCACCTCACAATTATCACCAGTGTGATATCTGCTCTAAAAACAATCAAGGATGTTCCGTGGTGCAAACAGCTCTACAGGAACAATTGGATCTCGGATGGATCCAGGAGCACCGAGTTTGTGGGGTTAACATGACTTATACGAGTTCCAACATCATTCAGAACCACAACATCCGTGCGATGAATGTCAACTTAGTGGAAATGCACTCAAGGCAAAGCCAGTATCATAATCTGCCACGATACGATTACAATTCATGTCTGATTTGCTCGGTAAATAAACAGGGATGCTCTTTTGTACAAGAGGCCCTCCAGCGTCAGATGGATCTTGGATGGATCCAGGACTACCATGATAGAAATCCTTATCAGATTAACATGGTTCAAATCTTCGATATTCGTTTGATGCATACCAGCTTGGTGGAATTACACGCCAAGCAAGTTCAAATCGGTTTTTTCACTTCACATGATTATCAGAGCTGTAAAGTATGTTGTGAGAGTAACCAAGGGTGCGCTCTCGTTCAAAGAACTTTGCAACACTTGTTAAACCACTGGTGGCTTCCAATCTATATGGATGAAGACACACAACAAATCAGTGTGGTTAACGAGAACCCTACTCGGCATCAAAGTCAGGATGTCCGATCTACGGAAACAGATCTAGTGAAGTTATACTGCATTCAAAGTGGACATGGCCAAGTACAACTACATAACTACGAGCGCTGTAGAGTCTGCTCGGAAAATAATCAAGGATGTTACCTCGTGCGAGCAGCCCTTCAGAGTCAGTTGGATAGCAAAGAGATTCAATAATATTCAGTTTCGGGGTCTATCAACTGAACGCCGGACTATTTCTCTGATCAGATTAAGGATTTTGTTGTGATCTTTGATCGTGAAAGGGCCAAAGATGTTTGTACCATCATCCCTTTACTTGACGAATCGAAGGTTCTTAACCAGGAATTGATTGAAGTTACTTACGACAGCCAAAAAAATCAGAAGGCTCCTGTAGTTATCTATCTACCAGGACCACTTATGTATGAATCAACTAAGGCTATCCCTTACAAATACGGTGCAACAACGTTGAGAATGGAAAGGAAATTCCATTACCCTCCATCGTGAATATTGCAGACATCAGTCGAGTAACACGGATCGGTCGAATCTTCAACCGAGGAGTTGGGGAACCTAACAAAGAAAAGGAACCTCAAACAGAAGTTCCCAATCCACCGGTCGGTCAATCTAGTGATCCCGACCTTTCAAAGAACGATGATGAGATACTAAAGCTCATCCAAATGAGTGAATACAACATTGTTGATCAGCTGTTACAAACTCCTTCAAAGATCTCAGTGCTATCACTTTTACTCAGTTCCGAAGCCCACAGAGAGGCTCTACAGAAAGTCTTAGAGCAGGCCTTTGTGGAACAGGATGTGTCAATACGAAAATTCGATAGCATCATCTCTAACATCACTTCCTTTAAAAACTTGGGGTTTAGTGATGAGGAATTGCCAGAGGAAGGAAAAAGCCACAACATGGCGCTCAATATCACAGTTAACTGCCAGGACGATGCTTTAGCCAGCGTGCTGGTAGACACCGAATCGGTTCTCAACGTCATGCCGAAGTCCACTCTGATGCAACTATCATTCAAAGGACCTCCGATGAGAGGCAGTGAGGTCGTCATCAAAGCATTTGATGGATCTAAGAAAATAGTTATCGGCGAAGTCGACCTTCCCATAACTATCGGTCCTCACACTTTCCTAGTCACTTTCCAGGTCATGGACATCCGGGCAACATACAGTTGCTTATTAGGAAGACCTTGGATACACCAGGTTGGGTCAGTCACTTCGACACTTCACCTGAAGCTGAAGTTTGTCAAAAACGACCAACTCATCACGGTTTGCGGAGAACAGGCCTTGATCGTGAGTAACTTATCATCATCCACCTGTGTGGAACCGGAGGAGATAGTCGGAACCCAGTTCTAAGCGCTTTCGGTGAGCAGTGGTAAGCAGGCAGAAAGAGGAACCTCGATTTCCTCGTACAAGGATGCTCTCGAAGCAATTTAAAGTAACAATATGAAAGGGTGGGGATAGCTTGTCATTCCTGCTGATAACAAAACAAAGAAGGGTCTTCATTTTTCTGCAACCTGTACCCATTCAGAACTTCTTCCACAGTGGAGGCTTCCTTCACCCAGTGTCTCAAGAAGTCCACACTATCAACGAGGGAGATTCCTCCAATACAAATGAGGAATGGAAGTCCTATCTTAATAGGGACGATTATATGTCTCCGGAAGAGGTGCCTACGCCATTTTGCTATCCCGCACAGAGTCTGAGATTTATACCAAGGTCAGATGTCGAAATGATATACGGAGATTGTGATCCAGAAGGATTCCGTGCTCCGCCAAATTCATTAGAGGAAGACACTCCGATGAAATACAACTTTGACTATGACTACTATGGTCCGATGGATGGTCTGCTTATCTGGCAGCCGTACCCAGGAGACTTGGGGCAAGAAAATCAGCCGAGCAATGAAAATCAGCTGAGCATCCTTGAAAAGAATACCTGCATCCCAACCATGTCATAGGATCAACACTCAGGTCATTAAGAAAATATCTTGCACAACGATGAATTTGCAAACTTTGCAGGACTAGAGTTCATCAACTATGCTTTTCCCGAGGTCAACGTCATTGAAAGAGATGACTCCTCAGGTTCCAAAGAAGTGTGGGACACCTTGGGACAACTGAGTGGAAAGTATGACTTTATGGTCAAATATACCGCTCCCGAAAGCTCTCGTATCAGGCTCGAAGACATCCAACCAACTGGATGGGGAGATATACCTGAGAGCATAAATGCTATGCAAAATACAACTGAGGAATCCTCCTACGACAACTCTGCCTGGGAGACAGATTCCAATGATCCTGCTCCACCAGAAATCAGTGTTATTTCTGAAGACAAATCAAGGAAGGTACCAGACTTTGTGATTCACCGAGGAGTTCACCGCCAATGGGTTGCTGTCGATGTTCCGAGGATTGTCCATAAGTCAAAGTAATTGCCGTCTTTACTTTAACCTTTCACGCTGCCCAGGTGAAACGAATGTTTTGATAGGGCTCACTTTCTGTAAATATCCCTCTTCGCTTCGCCCAAAGCGACAGAGTTTTGTTTTATAGGGCTGTAGTTTCAAGAATCGACAAGATCGTAAATAAAATAACGTCGTTCTGTAATTTCCGCATTAATTGCTATTTTCTCTTTTCGTTTTTTCAAAAAATGGTAATCCTAAAAAACAATTCAAATAATAAAAAAAATCAGTAAAAAATAAACTGCACACACTCTTGCGTTTTCTCTATCTCTTCTAAACACAAATCATCACGTCATGCAGATTGCTTGTTTTAAACCCCATTGAAACACACGATTCGATGCCTTCTCCCAACTTTGAATTCCCGGTATTTGAGGCTGAAGAAGAAGATGACGATGAAATTCCAAAAGAGATCTCCCGATTACTCAGACAAAAGGAAAGGTCCATCAAACCTCACAAGGAGCCGTTGGAAATGGTCAACTTGGGTTCAGAGGAAGAGAGAAAAGAAGTCAGGTTGGGGCACTGCTCAGTCCAGCTGTCAAAGAAAGTTTGATAAAGCTTCTCAAAGAGTTTCCCGATGTATTCGCTTGGTCCTATCAGGACATGCCAAGGTTGGATACTAGCATCGTGGAACATCATCTACCGTTGAGATCAGAATGTCTGTCAGTAAAACAAAGGTTGAGATGGACTCATCCAGACATGGCCATTAAAATCAATGAGGAAGTCCAGAAACAGATTGACGCGGGTTTCCTCGCCACATCAAAATATCCTCAATGGTTAGCCAACATAGTACCAGTTCCGAAAAAGGGCGGAAAGGTCAGAATGTGTGTAGACTACAGGGAACTAAACAAGGCTAGTCTAAAGGACGACTTTTCTTTACCACACATTGACATGCTGGTAGAAAGTACAACAAAATTCAAAGTTTTCTCCTTTATGGATGGATTCTCGGGCTATAATCAGATAAAAATGGCACCGAAAGACATGGAGAAAACTTCCTTTATCACCCCATGGGGTACTTTTTGTTACAAGGTAATGCCGTTCGGTTTGAAGAATGCCGGGGCGACCTATCAAAGGGCCATGACTACTCTATTCCACGACATGATACACAAAGAAATCGAGGTATATGTCGATGATATGATTGCCAAATCTAAGACAGAAGAGGAGCATGTGACCCACTTGTCAAAACTATTCGAGCGGTTGAGAAAGTACAAACTCCGCTTGAATCCCAATAAGGGCACCTTCGGTGTCCGTTCAGGGAAACTCTTAGGATTCATCATCAACCAGAAAGGAATTGAGGTTGATCCTGAAAAGGTCAAGGCTATTCAAGAAATGCCTTCTCCAAAGACCAAAAAACAAGTCAGGGGATTCCTGGGACGTTTGAATTACATTTCCAGATTTATATTCCTTATGACTGCGACATGCGCGCCGATCTTCAAATTACTCAAAAAGAATCAAAATTGCGTTTGGGCAGAGGACTGCCAAATCGCCTTCGACAGTATCAAGGAATACCTGTTGAACCCACCGATTCTATCACATCCAGTGGAAGGAAGGCCACTGATCATTTACTTAACAGTCTTGGAAGACTCTATGGGTTGTGTACTTGGCCAACAAGACGAAACCAAAAGGAAAGAGTCTGCCATTTACTATCTGAGCAAGAAATTCACCGACTGTGAGACGCGGTACACTATGCTTGAGAAAACTTGCCATTTACGAAAATGGAATTAGGGCAATTATCATAACACCTCAGGGTACCCACATTCCTTTCACCGCCAGACTTACATTCAAGTGTACAAACAACGAGGCCGAATACGAAGCTTGTATCATGGGTCTCGAAGAAGCGATCGACTTAAGGATCAAGAACTTGGACGTATATGGCAACTCAGTCCTGATTATCAATCAGATCAAAGGTGATTGAAACACATACCAATCAGGATTGATTCCTTACAAATATTACGCAAGAAGGTTGTTACCCTTCTTCAACAGAGTCGAGTTTCATCATATCCCTCGTGAAGAGAATCACATGGATGATGCATTAGCCACTCTCTCTTCCATGATTAGTGTAGGTCAATGGAATGACATACCTAAGTTCGACATAATGCGCCTGGAACGGCCCGCTTACATCTTCGCGATCGAAGCAGTCATAGACGACAAACCTTGGTACCACGATATCAAATGCTTCCTTCAGAAATAGGAGTACCCACCTGGGGCATCCAGAAAGGACAGAAAGACCCTCAGAAGGTTGGCAGGCAACTTCTTTTTGAGCGGCGATACACTCTATAAGAGAAACTTTGACATGGTATTGCTCTGATGTGTAGACAGATCAGAAGCAGACATGCTGATAAGAGAAATTCATGAAGGATCCTTTGGCACTCATGCCAACGGACACACAATGGCGAGAAAAATTCTGAGAGCAGGGTACTACTGGTTAACCATGGAATCCGATTGCTACAAGTACATGAGGAAGTGTCACAAGTGTCAGATATACTCAGACAAAATCCATGTACCGCCAACACATCTCAAAGTTCTTTCTTCCCCATGGCATTTTTCCATATGGGGAATCGACATGATTGGCATGATCGAACCCAAGGCTTCGAACGAACTGTCGTATCTGCGAAAATCAACCGACGGAAATGGACAGAAGAGTCACCACCGAACATTATTTATCCCGACGCAGGGAAAGGAAACGATCAAAGAAAACCTCAACAAAGGGAAAGACATGGTAATCGCAACCATAGCCTGGGTTCGGGAGTCGGTTACGCGAGAGGAAGGTATTAGCACCCCCTCGCGTCCATCGTACTCGATGGGATCCACGCTTGTTGTTATCGATCAAAGGGTGTAGGGTATCTGAAACTCAACTGCTAACTGGAAACTGGAAACAAAAGGTGAGATGGAGAAACGGGGGAAAACGAGAAAAAAGACACAAAGGACTCACAAGGATCATTGCAATCCTATGCCTACATATCTTCATTAACCAATGAAGAATCAGAGTCAACGTAGTTTGGACTACGGATTGGGGAAGGGTGAAAGGATTGTGCTTGGAGAGATCTCGCACGATCTCCTGCCTACGTATCTCACTCGCACGCGAGAATCAGAGCGACGTAGTTCCCCTCACTAGGGATGGCTTCGCTTTGTTTGTGTTTTTTAACGGAAGACGCCAAGGTTCGCATTCCAGCAGTTAGGTGTCGCAGCTCATTGTTCGGAGTCTTAGGCATTTACCTGTTTGTGGTAGAATAGAGGTGACGCATCCTCTATGAATGGAGTGAGGAAGATGAGAAGAGAATTGTTTGTTTGTTGATTTTTAGAAGAAGTGTTTTGATGTATTGTATTTGTAACTCATATTGCACTAAAGCCTATGACATAGGAACGAATGCATCGCATGGTCGTCCTAATAGGATGTACACTAAACACTCTAGAAAGGCGAAGGGAAACCCTTCTCCTTCCATTTCCCATATACTTAAGGCTCATGGCGTACAATACTTGCTGCCTTTATTACATGCTTTTGATTTTTGTTTTGAGATGAGAAAGAAAGACTCAAAGGTGTAAGAGAAACTGGAAGTTAGTTGTTAGTGTGCTAGGTGATTAATCTCGATCGCACGGGTGCGAGAGAAAAGGGAAGTTAGTTGTTAGTGTGCTCGCCGAGATATCGCATCTCGTGCCTACGTATCCGCAATCTGAAAAGAAGGAGGAATTAGAGCGTCCGTAGTTCACGCAACTACAGAACACAGGGAACAGTCTCGATCGCACTAGGGCGAGAGAAAAGAATGAGACTCACAGAAGGTTACACAGGTCTAATGGGGGAACTGAACCTATAAGTCAGCATGCAATGATGGGCCTAAGGTCAGGATCAAGGGGGGAATCTAACTAATGTTGTCATGCATGGATTGTTATCCTAATGTCTCTCCTACCTCCGACTTAATAAAAAATTAAGTGGAGCTAGGAATCCTAAGGGGATCATGTCATCAGACAAGTAAACACAGGATAAATCAATCACAAAATGAACTAAAAGCAACGAAAGAATAAACAGTGTCAGTCAGTAATAATGTCACACAACCGAAACAAGAAAAGGGGGAGCTTTAGCCAAGGGGTTATATCAACCGAGGAAAACAAGATATCTGTGGGAAATAAGGGTACTCATCCAATGGTATCGAGAACCATGGAGAGCAGAGTAAGAAAGGGAAGATGTGAATCAGATCACATAAGCATCAGCATCGGTCAATGCGAGCTATAGCAAGGTGTGGGGGTTTGATTGCTAAACCCTTCTTCCACTTGACGGACTCGATAACAAGAGTGAGTTATGTTCAAAGGTTCAATCATGTAATGAGAGCTAAGAACGACCTGGGACCAGAAATGGCAGGAGTCGATTGCGGACTCTCATTCTGCCTGATGCCTTCTTTGAGGTCTTATAAGGGGATACGGGAATGGGATGCCTCTTTGGAGGTCTTAGGCACAATATTAAACAATCACAAACAGAGCCTCCTTTGAGGACTTCCAGCATTGCCAGCCAAGTGGCACGGACTCCCAATCCTACTTCTCATGGCATCGAAAGGAAAAAATGTGGAATTAGTAAAAGAGAAGAGAAGTAATGCCGAACGGATATCAATCCGTAGCAACGTAAGCAAAGTATGAGCAAACCGGCAAACTTCTAGTAATCTAACATAAATGAGCAAAAGTGTTAGAAAGTGAAACGGATCCGTGAAAGGCATGGAACCAAATGCTCTTAAAAAAATAATAAAACAAGGCCATAAGCCATAAACAACAACAACAACAACGCTCCAGCACCTGCATAGCTGTAAAAACCAGCAACAAGCAAAAACAGCCTATAACAACTACCATTTCCAGAACAGAATAGGTGTATATGAAACCAGACAGAATAGCAACAATTTACTGAAGAAAAGAAAAACACAAGAAAGGGGGTTTGAATTGGGGTTTTAAAAAAAATTAAAGCAAAAAGACACGTTTGGTTATCCTGGTTCGTTTGAACTCAAACTACTCCAGTCCACCCGCCAAGGTGATTTTGCCTCTCTCAGTCGAGGTCTTAATCCACTAATCAAAACTTTGATTACACAATCACAAAGACTTTCGTCAATGTCTTCTTGAGATAGAACCACAACTTGGTTCTCAAGGAATCACAAAAACAACAAAGTAAAGTGTAAGAAAAATGCTTCTAGAAAGCAGTATCACAACTGTGATTTTACACAAAGATTTAAGCGTGATTATAATTTGATGAAGATGAGAATTGTATGAGCGCTTGTGTTTCTTCATCCTTTTGAGATCCCCTTTATATAGATGAGGAAATTTGATCTGTTGGAGTTATTTTTTGATGTTGATAAAAGTTATTTAATGTCCTTTCCAAAAATACAGATCTCATCTGAAAATAGCTGTTACTTCATGATTCTTGAATTGTAACGTATCAGAGTATGTTGTGAAGTTCTGGATCATCAGAGTTTAAACATGCAGCTTTGGTGCTGAGAGCGTGATATTACGTTGGATCAGATCTTTCAAGCGGATATTTTGTTCGCCAACGTCCTTTGCTTCAGAACTTCTTCAGATCTTCTAAACTTATATTTGTTCGCCAACGATATTTGCTTCAGAATTTCTTTCAGATCTTCTTAGAACATTTTTTTAGTGCAGATTTGTCCAAGATATATTGCTTTGGAGTCATAACTTCTCTACACAACAAAGAAATAAATTAGGGAGCATATTTGTTCTTAATATTTGTTATCATCAAAACTATTAAAGGATGTAGAATCAAACTCTTGTTCTAACAATCTCCCCCTTTTTGATGATGACAAAAACTTATATATTTTTGATAATTCAAGAGAGAATATAGAGTATAAGAAACTCCCCCTAAGTTAAAAACTTCCCTGAAGATGTTTGTTTAGAGCTTTGGATGGAAGTTTTGATGGACACTTTTCCTGTTTGCTTAACAATATGGAAAATCAGGTTAAAAAAGAAAATGTTCGAGACTTAGTCCTGGTGTACTTTTATATTTCAAAATATTTTACGTTCTCCCCCTTTTTGTCATTAATAAAAAAGAAACACAAAAACACATAAAAAGATCAAAATAGATTCATTGAATATAAGCAGATAACAGCAGAAACAACAGAAGCAGAAAAAAAACTAAGGTTGAGGTGCAGGTGGAAGTCGTGTGAACAATGCTTCCAGAAGACTTTTGATCTGATTGGCTAATTCTTCTTGCTTGCCAAGCATCCCCTTAATTTCTGCATTTGTTTCATCCTGTTTATCCAAACGTTTCTTGACAGCCTCATTTTCTTTCTTCAACTCATCCAGAGTTTTCAGCACTAGAGAGGATGGAGTTGAATCAGAAGATACCAAATCCTCAGAGATTTTTGTAGAATCGTTCTCTGGAGAGACTTCAGCTGACTTTCCTTCGACTTTAGCCATTACCAGAGTTTGATATTTAGAGGTTTCTTCCGGAAGTTCTGAAACCATAGGAGTTTTCCAGCCTAGATGAAGAATGGGTTTCTTTTCCCAGAACTTTAGAACTTGCTCCTTGAAGATCTTCAGATGATCACAGAAGTTCTGTTGAGCTATTTCATAGCTGAGTTCCTCCATCTTCTGGGATTCAATATTAAACCATTTTCTGAACTTAGTCCAGAGATAGTCAGAAGCAGTTGGATTCAGATTCTCCACACAGCCCTGCTTCAGAAAATTGACCCATTCCTGCATTTCTGCCTCAAATGCCAATAGAGAGTTACCAACATCTATTTTGAATGTTTTTGGTTTTGGTTTGGGAATGGCTATTTTATGAGAAGTTGAGGCAAGTTTGTCTAGAGCTTCTAAGTCAACTATGGTTCTGAGGGGGTCTTCTGAGAGGTTTGTTGAAGAAGGAGAGTCAGAAATAAGAATGGGAGAGGTAGGTGATGTATTTTCTGGAGTGGTGACATCTTGTGTGGGACTGGTGAGGATATGTGATGGTTGAAGGGCGTTGAGAGGATAGTTGATACCAGGGATAGAGGTGTTTGGGAATTGTTCAGGGTTTTGATTTGGATTTACTGGTTGAGGAATTCAAGATTTTGTTTTGGATTTTCTGGTTGGGGAGCAGTGAAGAGAGGTTGAAAATGATCAATGTCAGAAAGAACTTGTAGGTTTCATATGATAGATGCAACCCAGAATGATTCTAGCCCAGATTCTGTGACGCTCCTTTAGATCTTTGATTTTTTTGGAGTGTTGTCCGAAAGTGAAGATTTCCTTTGATACAGTTTTTAGGTCAGAACTCTTTTCCATCTCACTGCATCTGATTCCTAATCCATCATGATCAATCAGTTTACCAATGAGTTCTTCAGTGATGACAATCTTCTTTCCCATTACATAAGACGTTACTTAATGATTTGAGGCGGATGCAAAACTCCAAAATTCCTTAACAAGTTTAGGAAAAACTGGACCCATTAAGCGATCAAAGTACTTGGTCCATCCATGGAACTCAACTTCAGGAGTAAGGTCATACCCATTTTCTTTCATGCTTTCAAAATCCACGATGAGTTCACAGAGAACTTTAAGAAGAGCAATGGGAGTGAGAAGAGTTCTTGTAGGCTCAACGTACCTTTCTTCATTGATTTGGTCAACAGATTCTTGAGAAAGCGTTTGTTGAGAGCAGGAAGCCATTGTTCACAGACTTAGGGTTTTGGAGAACACGAAGAAAAGCAAGAACTGCAAACAAGAAAGAGAAAGCGAGAGAGCAAAGTGAGTGAAAGTGAAAGTGTGAGAGTGTTGGAAGTGACATATATATAAGAGTGACCAACGGAAAGAAAAAAAATTAATGAGCAATTAAAACAATAAACACAATGATTAAGAGCTATAATGATTTCTGACAAGGGAGATAGCGTGAAAATTTTTGGGAACAGTTACCGATGTGACTGGCGCCTCGATATGTCAATTCAGCTGTTTCAGTTTCCCAGAGTTTGAACACGTGTTCAACTTCAGAGGAAAACCTGGAGCATAGGTTGACAGATGTTTGCTAGAATGAACTGCATGATCTATCCTTGAAATGAAAGGTTTTTAGATCTTCTGGATAGATTCTGAGACAATCTTCTTTCTCACTTCTGAAGAATTATTGGTCAGATGTTCACAAAAAGAAATTCTAAGAGTTAAATATACAGAAATAACATTTTCATTCTGGACATAATTCCATACTGAGATTTTTTAGAATAAAATTAAATCTATCTTCAGCAAGGGGTTTGGTGAAAATATCAGCCCATTGATGGTCTGTGTCTATAAATTTTAAAAAAAGAATTCCCTTCTGAGTATAGTCCCTAATGAAGTGATGTTTAATTTCTATATGTTTAGCCCTAGAATGCAAAATAGGATTTTTAGAAAGACAGATAGCAAAAGTATTGTCACAGAGGATAGGGATGTTACTCTCGTAAATGTGAAAATCTTTAAGCTGATTCTTCATCCAGAGCATCTGAGTACTGCATCCAGCTGCAGCTATATATTCAGCTTCAGCGGTTGATAGTGTAATGGTGGATTGTCTTTTGCTGGACCAAGAGATTAAATTGTCTCCTAGAAACTGGCAGCTTCCAGAGGTACTTTTTCTTTCTATTCTATCTCCAGCAAAGTCAGCGTCGCAGTATCCTACCAATTTGTATTCTCTGGACTTTCTATAGCAAAGACCAAGATTAGTAGTACCTTTTAGATATTTGAAATTCGCTTAATTGCTGTTAAATGGGATTCTCTAGGATCTGATTGGAATTTAGCACAAAGACAGACGCTATAGAGAATATCAGGTCTTGAAGCAGTTAAACAAAGGAGAGAACCAATCATACCTCTGTAGAGCTTCTGTTCTACTTTCTTACTTACCTCTTCCTTTTCCAGAATGCATGTGGGATGCATAGGAGTTTTGGAAGGCTTACTTTCTGACATGTCAAATTTCTTCAGAAGATCTCTGACATACTTGCTTTGATGTATGTAAGTTCCTTCTGGAGTTTGATTGATTTGAATTCCCAGAAAAAACTTGAGTTCTCCCATTAGGATCATTTCAAATTCTGCCTGCATAGTCTTAGCAAATTCTTTTCCCAGAGAGCTTTTAGTAGATCCAAAAATTATATGATCTACGTATATTTGACAGATCAGAATGTGATTTTTAAATGACTTACAGAATAGAGTTGTGTCCACCTTCCCTCTGGTAAAATCATTTTCTAAGAGAAAGTTACTTAGTCTCTCATACCAAGCTCTGGGAGCTTGTTTTAGACCATATAACGATTTCTTAAGTTTATAAACATATTCTAGATGTTTTGTGTTTTCAAAACTAGGGGGTTGATGTACATAATCTTCTTCATCAATGTAACCATTTAAAAATACACTTTTGACATCCATTTGATAAAGAGTGATGTCATTATTTACAGCAAATGAAATTAAAAGTCTGATAGATTCTAACCTTGCGACTGGAGCAAAGGTTTCTGTATAGTCTATCCCTTCTTGCTGACTATAACCTTGTGCAACCAGTCGTACTTTGTTTCTGACAACTTCTCCTTGTTCATTCAGATTGTTTCTGAAGACCCATTTGGTTCCAATGATGTTGAAGCCTTTGGGTTTAGGAACTAGATCCCATACGTCGTTTCTGGTGAACTGATTCAATTCTTCCTGCATTGCGAGTATCCAATCATTGTCTGAGAGTGCTTCGTCAATAGAAGTGGGTTCAATCAGAGATACTAATCCCATGAGAGATTCTTCAGTTCTCTTGAATGAGGATCTTGTTCTGATTGTATCATCTTTCTTTCCCAGAATTTTGTCTTCGAGATGTGTTAGTGTACTTCTGGATTGTCTTTTCTGGATGGGTTCTTCAGAAATTGTTGTGACATTTGAATTTCCTTCTGCTGTGTTTGACTGTTTTTTTGAAGATCTGGTTTCAGTGCCTGTAATTTGAACTTCTATTTCTGCAAGAGATTCATCATGCTTTGGCTTTTAAAGGCCAAGCTTATCATCAAATCTGACACAAATGGATTCTACCACATTTCGTGTTTATGTGTTATATACTCTGTATCCTTTTGAACGTTCAGAGTATCCTAACATGAAACATTTTTGTGCCTTAGAATCAAACTTGTTCAGAGGATCATTAGTGTTTAAAATAAAGCAAGTACATCCAAATGGATGAAAGTATGAAATGTTGGGCTTTCTGTTCTTCCACAATTCATATGGAGTCTTTTCCAGAATAGGTCTTATAGAGATTCTATTCTGAATGTAACACACTGTATTAACTGCTTCTGCCCAAAAGTGTTTAGCCATGTTAGTCTCATTGATCATGGTTCTGGCCATTTCTTGTAGAGTTCTATTCTTGCGTTCTACAACTCCATTTTGTTGTGGAGTTCTAGGACAAGAGAAATCATGAGAATGCCATTTTCATTAAAAAATATTTCCATTTTCTTGTTTTCAAATTCCCCACCATGATCACTTCTGACTTTTACAATTCTAAACTCTTTTTCATTTTGAACTTGGTTACAGAAAGTAGAGAATACAGAGAGTGACTCGTCCTTGTGTTTTAAGAACTTTACCCATGTCCATCTGCTATAGTCATCTACGATCACTAATCCATACTTCTTACCACTGATGGATGCAGTTTTCACTGGTCCAAACAGATCTATATTTAGAAGTTCTAATGGTCTGGAGGTAGAAACAACATTTTTTGGTTTAAAAGAGGGTTTAGAAAACTTGCCTTTTTGACATGCTTCACACAGAACATCTGAGTTGAACTTCAGGTTAGGAAGTCCTCTGACCAGATTGAGTTTGTTAATCTGAGATATTCTTCTCATACTAACATGCCCCAATCTTCTGTGCTAGACCCATTGCTCGTCGTCAACAGACAAAAGGCATTTTACATTCTGACTTTTTAGTTCAGAAAGTTTTATTTTATAAATGTTGTTCTTTCTCTTTCCATTAAAGAGGATTGTTCCATCTTTCTGACTAACTGCCTTGCAGGACTTTTGATTGAAGATTATATCATAACCGTTATCACTTAATTGACTTATGGATAACAAGTTATGCATTAATCCATCTACTAATAAAACATTAGATATAGAAGGTAGAGTACCGTTTACCTATGGTTCCCGAGCCAATGATCTTCCCTTTCTGATTGCCTCCGAAACCTACATAACCTCCAGCTTTAAGTTCCAGACTTTGGAACATATGCTTTCTTCCCGTCATGTGTTGAGAGCATCCAGAGTCCAGGTACCATGATTGGTGTTTCAATCTTGCTGTTAAAGACATCTGCAACGTATAGGATTTTATCCTTAGGTACACATATCTTTTTGGGTCCTTGTTTGTTAGTGTTCACAGAATTCTGATTGAGTTTTGGTTTCTCAATAGAATTTGAAGAGTAAGATTCACTTGTATATTTTATATCATGTTTGTGTCCATATGTGAAGTGAGAGTTTAAAGGTGTGTATTTTATGATCATATCATCAACTTGTTTTGGTTTATATGGTGTTTCTCCTCTAGGATGCACATATCCCATGCCTTTTCTCCCATTTCTGCTAACTCCATAGATCATAGAAGCCATTTTGCTTCTGTCTATGTTTTTAGCTAGAAATTTTTGAAAATCATAGTCATAATTTTTTAAAATGTTATCAGAACTGGTAGAAACTTTTGAGTCAGATTCTTTCTGAGATTTTTTAGATTCAAAAGAATTATTGAGTTTTGAAATGGTTTCTTTTAACTCAGAATTTTCTGCTTTCAGTTTTCTGCTCTCTTCAGACTCAGATATCAGACCATGTTTCAGGTTCTTGTATTTGAGTTGAAGTTTCTGATATTTTTCAAGGATTTCAGATAAACTATATTCTAATTGAGATCTAGAAAATTTAGAGAATACCTCTTTAGTTTCTGAGTCAGATTCTGATTCTGATGAGTTGGAGTCATCTGATATGTTAGCCATTAAGGCAATGTTGGCGTGTTCATTTTCTGATTCGGATTCTGCTTCAGAAGATTCCGAGTCATCCCAGGTAGCCATAAGACTTTTCTTTCTTTCTTTGTTAAACCTCTTCTTTGGCTTTTCTTTCTGCAGCTTAGGACAATCACTTTTGTAGTGTCCAGGTTCCTTGCATTCGTAATAGACCACCTCTTTGCTTCTTGGCTTTTTGTAGCCAGAGGATGGTTCAGAATAACTGCTTGATCTTCAAGAGTTTCTGAATTTCTTTTGTCTATTCTTCCAGAGTTGTTGGACCCTTCTGGAGAGGAGTGATAGTTCATCTTCTTCTGAGGAGCCACCAGAGCTTGCTTCTTCTGCCTGAAAAGCTTTAGTTTCATATTTATTATTAGATTTTAGAGCAACAGACTTACCTTTCTTCTGGGGTTCATCTTCTTCTAGTTCTATCTCATGACTTCTTAGAGAGCTGATCAATTCTTCAAGAGATATTTCGTTCAGATTTTTGGAAAGCTTTAGGGTTGTGACCATGGGTCTCCATGCCTTTGGTAAGCTTCTAATAATCTTCTTCACATGATCTGCTGTTGAGTATCCTTTGTCCAACATTTTTAATCCAGCAACCAGAATTTGAAACCTTGAGAACATTTTCTCAATTATTTCATCTTCTTCCATTTTGAAAGCTTCATACTTCTGGATGAGTGCAAGAGCTTTAGTCTCTTTGACTTAAGTGTTGCCTTCATGTGTCATTCTCAGAGAATCAAACACGTGTTTGGCAGATTCTCTGTTTGTGATCTTCTCATATTCTGTGTGCGAGATAGCGCTTAAGAGGATTGTTCTGGCCTTGTGATGATTTTTGAAATCTTTCTTTTGTTGATCTGTCATATTTTTCCTTTCAATCTTCTGACCGTCTTTTCCAACGGGATGAGTGTAACTATCAGTTATCATATCCCAGAGATCGTCGTCATGAGCCAGAAAGAAACTTTCGATTACGTCTTTCCAGTAATCAAAATTTTCACCATCGAACACTGGTGGTTTGCCACTGATTTTGTCATTGTTGTTCTGAACTGGTTCCGCCATAGTGTTTTTCTTGAAGGATCTTTTTCTGACACGGTTAAGTGTTAGCACCCAGAACCAGGCGCTCTGATGCCAATTGAAGAAAAGAAAAACACAAGAAAGGGGCTTTGAATTGGGGTTTTAAAAAAAAATTAAAGCAAAAAGACACGTTTGGTTATCCTGGTTCGTTTGAACTCAAACTACTCCAGTCCACCCGCCAAGGTGATTTCGCGTCTATCAGTTGAGGTCTTAATCCACTAATCAAAATTTTGATTACACAATCACAAAGACTTCGTTAATGTCTTCTTGAGATAGAACCATAACTTGGTTTCTCAAGGAATCACAAAAACAACAAAGTAAAGTGTAAGAAAAATGCTTCTAGAAAGCAGTATCACAACTGTGATTTTACACAAGGATTTAAGCGTGATTATAATTTGATGAAGATGAGAATTGTATGAGCGCTTGTGTTTCTTCATCCTTTTGAGATCCCCTTTATATAGATGAGGAAATTTGATCCGTTGGAGTTATTTTTGGATGTTGATAAAAGTCATTTAATGTCCTTTCCAAAAAATACAGATCTCATCTGAAAATAGCTGTTACTTCATGATTCTTGAATTGTAACGTATCAGAGTATGTTGTGAAGTTCTGGATCATCAGAGTTTAAACATGCAGCTTTGGTGCTGAGAGCGTGATATTACGTTGGATCAGATCTTCCAAGCGGATATTTTGTTCGCCAACGTCCTTTGCTTCAGAACTTCTTCAGATCTTCTAAGCTTATATTCGTTCGCCAACGATATTTGCTTCAGAATTTCTTTCAGATCTTCTTAGAACATTTTCTTAGTGCAGATTTATCCAAGATATATTGCTTTGGAGTCAGAACATGTCTACACAACAAAGAAGTAAATTAGGGAGCATATTTGTTCTTAATATTTGTTATCATCAAAACTATTAAAGGATGTAGAATCAAACTCTTATTCTAACATTTACAGCACACTTTGTGCACAGCAGCTGTGTATACATCAACTTCTACCTTTAAACAACTTATCAAGTCAAATGAGAATCACTACAAAACAACTCAAAAGTTAGTCACAATTCAAATGGAAATTGTCAAATAAGAAGTAAGTGAAATCAATACTAAATAACAACAACAGTTATTCCAAACTAACATGTAACAAGTATTAAGGACTATCAACAAAGTTAACTAATGAAACTACTAAAGATTAGTCAATGTTAACATTAAATCTACGCATAGGATTAATGAAGTTTGAGTTAAACTCTAGCACAAAACCTAACACTAATACAAAATCGAAGTCAATGGCAATGTAAGAATTAAACCTTATAAACTCTAATTTTCCAATTGTTATTAATTCTAAAGAAAATTAACCACAATTAGAATCTAATCCTAAAAATTAGTACTTAATCATATAACGAAAACAATTAGTCGATCATCAATCAATGTTACAAGTCAACATTAACCCCTAATTCGAGAATCTAAATCCAAATCTAATTAGTTCGAATCCTCAAATCAATTAACTAAAATCAAATAACCAAAATCAAATTACTAACATCTAGAATTAACATCTAATTTCTAAACTCCACAACCAAAAATCAAAGATAACATCCAACAAAAGATTAAGACTAAATGTGAATAATTAAATATAATGGCAATTAGGGTGCAGACCTGATTAGGGGGGCTTGAAATATTGAGCCCAAAATGCACATGGCTTGTATCAAGGGGTACGGTAGTAGTTATGGGAGTGTGACAAGGAACTCATGGCGTGTGAGGCCTGGTCCAAGAACTCAGCCAGGGGGTGTTGTAATGAAGTTGGTGGTGTAGAAAGAGAATAGGACGTGTGGAAGCGAATCCCTCATTGAGCCCTGTCCATCATGCCATACTACAAGCACCAACCCTAAATCCATTTCAACAAAGCCTCTCTCTCTTCTTCTTCCTTTCCATTTCGCCGCACATTGCTCCATCTTCCCCTCCGTTCACTTCTCTCCGTCTTCCTCAACTCTCTATCGTGTGTTTAACTCTCTTCTTTCAACCTTCTTTAATCACGTTGAACACACAGAATCGTGTTTCTTCGCAAGTGCGATCTTGAACTCGATTCCCTAGTCCTTGTATGGAACAGAAGTGAAAACGATGGTGGAGTGCACACAACTTATTTACATAAGTGATTTCCGCGACGGAAGAAAACACTTCAAACACGATGCACCACCGTTTCGATTCAATGGCGGAGTTTTCGAGCCTCCCTTGATTTTCGCTGGTAATGCTTCTTACTTCAGCTTCCTCACCTTTCTTCACTCTTCTTACTCAATCTTCTGTTGTTATTGATTATTTCTGCGAGGGCGTGTGTAAATCGTTGCATTGTTGAGTTGTCGTGTTGAGTTTCTGCGTGAATCCCATCGAAATTCTAATGCTGTTGTGGTTCTGTGATTTCTTGCAGGTTAGGAGGATGGTTGATGTTGTAGGGTTTGGAGATTGTAGAAGGCGTTGAAGCTTGGAGATTGGTTCAGTGCGTTGCTTATTTTGTTATGCCAAAAGATGATTGCAGAAGATGAGGGAAGAAGAAGAAAAAGTTTGAATCTCCTTCAATTACCAGTTTTCGGTTAGTTTTCGGTTAGAAAATCTCTTAGATCTTCTTCTCTCATTTTTCTGTTTGTGGTTTTTTGTGTGATTTTGCAGGTGGAGTAGATGATCGAAGGTTAGAGAATGATGAAGATTGAAGATGAAGCTATGGAGTTGTTGGAGATTTTCAGGATTGAATTTGGTGTCGCCTTGTTCTTGATTCAGTTTCAGGTTATTGATGCTGGAGAATTAATGAACAAGAAGATGGAGGATTTGGAGAGTGTGGAAAAAATGGAGATGGTGATGACGAGATTGAAGATTTTTTCTGTAGTTTTTTGTTAGAGATTGATGTTAGGAAAATGTTAGAGATTGGAGAGAATTGGTTAGGAACTCTGTTGCAGTCGGTTTTTGCGGTTAGGATTTGGTTAGAATGGTTAGTAGAAGTTGGTTAGGGATTTTGAAACGGTTAGAAAATTGTTAGGGGAATTCTCTCTGTAACTGTTATCAAGCTCTGTTAGCGAATGGTTGGAAACTGTTATGTGTGTTGTACGAACCGTTGTAGCTATTGTGAATTTTCAGAAATCCCGTTGCAAACCTCCTGTACCATTCTATCCACTTCTGTTGTATTTTATTTTTTCTGTTAAAAGTTCTGTCATAACTTCCTGTTATAATGCTGCTGTAATGAACTCTTTTTTTATTTGATGTGTATGAATTTATTTCGATATTAAATAAAATTCTGTTCTGGAAAATCATTAGCCTCACAACCCTCGTTTTCCTTTCAACACCTCTTTTCTTGAGTTTGCCACTGAATTGTAAGAGAACACTTCCATTTGGTGCTTTAAACCGGTTTGAGATATTCGGACTTTGTAGTTTGGAAAACATTTACATTTGGGGCCATATTCATGAATCTTCACACCTTCTTCCAAGATATACTGTCCAATGTTCCATCAGAAAGTCCAAAATGCTTTTGCATGACCACTCAACTTTCTCAGCTTATATGCTTCAACCATTGCCACATGTCCATTGATGTAGCTCATTATATAATGTACTCACATTCACCTACGTCCTGGTTTATCTCATTTCAATAATATGACATCTTTTCTTGGCCCATCTAAGCATAGATGGTTGATTGGAGGACCTCCCACCTGGTAGTGTTTCAAATAGGGAAAAGGTTGATGATTCAAAAATGGTTAGTGAATGGCTCTTTAGTTTGGATTTTTGAATTTGAACATGGGTAGAAAGGTTTAAAATTGGTCCGGATTAAAAAGTGATGTCTAAGAGTGAAAATTGATTTAAAAGTGGATATGGTTTTAACAAATGGATATTAGGAATTGGATAATGGTTTACGATTGAAATGGATATCAAAAGTGGATTATGGTTTATGATATGGGGTGGATACGGATTTACGAACTTGTATCTTGAATTCCAAGTATCTTAAAGCACTCTGTATGCTTAAAACACTTGACCAATGGGACACCCTTGGTTCCAAATCAGACTTTTTTAATCCAAATCAAACTTGCATTCTCCCAAGTAATAAGCGATAAGCAACCGAAAGAACAACAAAGCCCTGGCTACAATATGAATCCACAGCTGAATACCGTGCCTCGTGAATATCAAGATGCCTTTGCCATGAACCCTAACCACCATCTTCAATCGATGAATATCAACCAAGTAGCATAGAAAATAAGAACCCATGATCCCACGCCTCAGGAGCCCAATGTAAATGAATGAATGAGAATGACCTAGTGTGATATACAGATGAATGCGAAACAAAAGCCAGAAAAAGGTAAAAAGATATGGCAAATTTTAGGGTGCTACAGCTGCCCCTATTCAATCAACTTGGACCTGAAAGGATGATAGCAACGACTTTCAGATGTTCAAGGTAGAAGGTGATTGAATACAAAAAGAACCGCAAAATTTGCAAACAGCGAGGAAAGAAAATATAACTGGAGCCCAGTCACACGTCGTCATAGGAATCTGACGGAAAGACAACATACCCAGAGAACCACATCGTCGAAGGGGTTTGACGGGAAGATAAATGGAAACCCGACCGAAAGGAAACATCGTCAATGAGGTTTGATGGAAAGAAGACCTGAAAAGGAAGAAACACATCGTCAAAGGGGTTTGACGGAAAGAAGACTCGACCAAAGGAAGAACGTCGTCAAAGGGGTTTGATAGAAAGATGACTCGACCAAACGAAGTACATTGTCAAAGGGGTTTGACGGAAAGAAGAATTGACCAAATAAAACACATTGTCATAGGGATGACAGAAAGAAGACTCGACCGAAGAAAGTACATCATCAAAGGGGTTTGACGGAAAGAAAACCTGACTTAGGGAGCACATCGTCAAAGGGGTTTGACGGAAAGGAGATCTGATCGAAGAAAGCACATCGTCAAAGGGGTTTGACGGCAAGAGGACCTGAAAAAGACACGTCGTCAAAGGGGTTTGACAGAAAGGAAACTTGACTTAGGGAGCACATCGTCAAAGGGGCTTGACGGAAAGGAGATCTGATCGAAGGAAGCACATCGTCAAAGGGGTTTGACGGCAAGAGGACCTGAAAAAGATACATCGTCAAAGGCGTTTGACGGAAAGAAAACCATACGAAGAAACACATCATCAAAGGGGTTTGATGGAAAGGAAACCTGACCAAAATGTCGTCATCAAGGGGTTGATGGACAATGACTGGTCGAGGGTAAGATCGACGTATGATCTACGACCCAAAAGAAAGGTAAGCAGAGGGGTTGATTGTAATGTCTGCTGGGGATATGTCACCGTCTTGACTGAAAGTTGATTTGGGCTCTCGCGCAAGGTACCAAATCTGGCTTATGCTTCGCATGCATATGTTTGAATTTTCTTTATATGGCGTAATGCTCCATATCAAAATGGAAATGCTACGCGATATGAGGATGCCATGATCACTATATGCTGAATGCCGATGTATGCTCGGGCTACCAGGGAAAGAAGAATGTGCTGAGTATGATTGAACTTTGCTGGCAAGGTCAAGTGAAACCTGATGGTGATTGTTTTTCGAAGGCGAAATCTTTCTGGGTACCAATGGGGATTGGATTTTGAATGAAGTGCCAATAGGGATTGGATTTTTCTTTAAAGGGAACGCCAATAGGGATAGGACTTCAGATTTTTGAAAGATGCCAGCAAGGTGGGTTGTAGAAGGATGCCGAGCAAGGTTGGGCTGTAGATTTTCTATTCGGTTTTACAAGGCTTCATGCAATGCTATGCGATGATATGCATGGTAATGATTATGCTATGATGTTTATGATATGAAATAGGACCACTCCAGTAAAATGAATGCTAAAGAGATGAGGCCAACTCCGCTGGGGATAAGAAACTGAACCGTCTTCAGGGTCATAAACTGTACTCGAGATCCCGACTAAGCTTCCATTCTGCAGGAAAGTACGGATAACCAACTTCTGCTGGAGAAACATCCCAGGAATCTTGCTGAAGAAAAGTACCAATGACAATCGACCTTTGACTTGCCGGGGAAAGCTAACCACCACCCAAAAATATGCTTGGGGGACAATGGTTGATGATATCAACTCTGTTAGGGGACAACATCGGACTTACTTCTCTGTTGGAAACCTACCTCTTACCCTTACTCTATTGGGGAGACGGAAACAACTTTACCACACCAGGGAAGCACAAACCCAACACTCTTATCCTGTACAGGAATATGAACTCTTGCTGACTAGCAGTAAACTTCACCAACCTGGATAGGGGAGAACAAAATCTTGAATTCTTGCTAGGGAGAATGATTCACAATCGTCATAATGCTCTGCTGAGTGATAAAACTTCAGCCATCTCTGTCGAGGAGAGAAACTCTATTGGGGGCGTCACGTGTTAGCTATCAACATTAACCAACAAACGTGATATGACAGAATGAGGTGCTCTGATGCAGCATAACCTGTAAATGAACATGTCTTCAGGATGTCTCGTGAAGATCCGACATATATTACCCCATGGATTTTGATTAGCCGTCCTCCAGAGAGAATTACCTTTTATGCTTTTGGGGTGGCCTGCCCCAGCCTTGAAATGATTTGTGCCCCTGTCTGGCTGATCTGTGAAGGAGTACCTTTAACTGACCTTTGAGAGATTTATTGAATCTTGAAATGATTGCCCTAGATTAACTGAATCTTGGAATAGATCGCCCATATGATATGACTTGCCCCAGCTCAACGGAGTATTCGGGCACTTTGCACCTTAGATTAATCAATCTTTCCATTGTAGAAACTTTCCTGATGTCAAGTACTGACTCACAAGTAAAACAATTCGTTTTGAAAACATAATTTTGATGCAATGCATATGACAGTTTTGAAATCCAAGTTTGTTCACTGGAAAAATGTTATGACGTGTAGTGAATGAATCACTTATTAGAACGTCACATCGATACAAACATGAATGGTAAGAAAGTCCTTTTGGGAGTCAGAACTGACGCGATTTTAACCGAAGTATGCTTTCGAAACAACCCTGCTTCAATTAGGTCTTTTGAAGGTTGTAACGTGGCCTGGTTCACGGTTTAAGAAAGAAAGGATATAAGGCTCAAAGTTTTATTTTAACCCACCCATTCTCCTTGATGTTCTCCAGTCCTACATTCAGTTAACTCGACACATACACTCACCTTTAAAAAAGGTTAATGAATGGTATGAGGATGGAAATAACTCGCATGATTTTTGGAGTGACAGTCACCCCTTTTGTCCTTGGTGTCTGTATTCACACGATTTGTTCTTTATTCGAGGATTTTTCTTTTGTAATCCTTTTCGCTTTTCGTTCTTTTATTTTTTGATTTCCCTGATTTTTGCCTGGACTGATTCTTTTGAATTTTTCAATTTTGATGTCCAGCGGGATGCCCTAACTTTTGCCTAAGTCACTTGTTTTCAAGTCTTGACTTAGCGGGCTATCTTTTTTCTTTTTGTTTTTTTTGAACTAATCGTGTGACACAAGTTTGTCTTGACTTGTAAAGGGTTGCGACCGTCTCACTCTTCGGTTGGTGAGGGATAACCGTAGATGTAATTGATCCTCGAACGGAACACTCCTTTTGAAATTTGAACGCACGGTCAAATTAGCTGACACCTACCCTGCCCTAGGTTAAGATTGAGGGTTTTTCATTTTCAGAAATAAACTCCTACTACTAGGCTCAATGGGGTTTGCAAGGGATTATCTTCCTTATGTCTCCGGTGTTTAGGAATTTGAAACAATGCCTGTACATCATCAACAGGGTTTTTGTTTAAAATCATACAATCGGAAGTTATGCGCCTTTTAATTTCGTCATCCTCCCTAGGATCCTGCTTAAATAAGCACATGATATCGATAAAAAATTATGAGTGAACACGACTTGATTTAATCAAAACATGCATATTCATTTCATTATCATTATCAATTAAAAACAGACGAGTTTTACAAACGAGTTTGCACTTTAACAGAAAAGAAACTACAAATGCAAAGAAATGACATGATATAATGATTGCTAGCCTCGAGGAACTGGGCTTTCCAAGCATGATTTGCTAATGAGCTAGCCATCTTCAGTATTGCTCGTTGAAGTCAGTCTGATAATCATTTGCACCACTGCTCTCAGTGACTTCTTCCATAACCTGGACTGATGAACCCACCCGACTGGACGACGGAGGATTGTTGATTCGAATACCCTGAGGCGTGAATGAGAATATATTGGAGTTAAGAAGTGTCTAACTTTTCCCTTGAGCACTTTACAGTCTTCAGTTGAATGCCCCTGTGCCCCAGCATGGTAGCCACAACGGGCGTTGGCATCAAAACCTGGTGGGTACAGAGGAATCACTAGACCTATCTACTTTGGCACTATAAGTCCACCTCCGATTAAATCTGGCAACATCTGACTGTACGACATCGGCAACTGAGTGAAATGCCTCTCTGGCTTTCTTGGCCTTTGTCGGGTATGCTGACGCGGCTGACGGCGATATGATCGTTGATTCTGAGGAGGTCCTTGATTTGCAGAAGAATAGTGTCCTTGATACGGAGGCTTAGAAGATTGCTGACTTTGAATAGTTGATATGCTTGAATGTTGAGAATGAGGTGGTCAAGATTCCTGTATGGAACTATTTTCTTCCTCCGATCTTTCTTGAGAACTAACAACTGATTCTTTTTCATTAGCTTAGAAGTTCGAGACGCCTTGGAGCTTTCCACACTTCAGCAGGCTCTCGATACGTTCTCCCGCCATCACCAGGTCAGAAAATTTTGCTGCCCCATTGACAATCATCTTTTCCAAGTACGACCCTTGCAAGGTATCCATGAACAAATCAACCAATTCTCTATCCGAAAGTGGAGGTTGAATACGAGCGGCTAACTCTCTCCATCTCTGAGCATACCCTCGGAATGATTCGTTATCTGCCTGAGACAAAAACTTGCAAATGCATTCGGCTGGGAGCCATGTCAAGATTATATTTGTATTGATTCACAAAGGCGTTGGCTAGATCTGACCATGGTTAGATGCTACCACTCTGCAACTGTATATACCAATACAAAGATGCCCCACTCAGATTGTCTTGGAAACAATGGATCATGAGCTTGTCGTTGTGGGCATGTGAAGTCATTCTTCGACAAAACATCACCAAATGTAGTTTTGGGCAGCTATCCCCTCTGTATTGCTCAAACTTCGGCATCTTAAACTTTGGAGGCATTACAAGGCCAGGTACCAGATACATGCTCGAAGCATTCAAATCAAGAGTATCCCGCCTCTCCAGGGCTTTAAGCTTTTCCTCCAACACACGGTATCTTTCGTCATCAACAAATCGTGGATCCTTAGGCTTCATCTTTGGAACTACCCCTTGGACATCTGGCACAGAGAATGCAAAACTGTGATAATCAGCGGCATCAAGAGAAGATGGATGTCTGCCTCGGACAATGGGACGCTCTTGCATAACAAGATCCTCAACAGGGACTCCCACAGGCTGAGCTTGAGCAACATTGTTCACCGGAGGTGGAATAACATTCTCATTTCTCTGAACATGGGCATCTCCCTTTGTCATGGCGGCCATAGCTTCCATAAGTTGGTCCAACTGATGCTTCATCAAATCGACATCGACCCTAGTCACAAACTGATTCTGCTCTCCTGAGTTCATGATCTTTCCAAAAGCTGATTCAAGTCCAATACGAAAGTCGAGAAATTAAACTGCAGTTCAGACAAAGGATGGATGAGCTCACTATTCTGGCCTGGAGAAAGATATGCAAAATGATGCAAGATGCAAATGCAATGCAATAATATGAATGCAATAAGACAAGGGATCAAAGCTTCCATATGATCTGGTATAACTGCTATGCTGAACTGTGTGAATAATAGGTGTCTGTGCAGAGCTGTTTCCGTAACACCTGATCAGATACAATAGAACCATCTGATTCCATAAGAATACCATAGATCCGGGTAGGTGGAAGGTCAAAGTTACCTGCAAACCTGTAAACACTCGCCCATTCTCACATGTGGGTTCTAGAAAGGCGAGGATCCTCAATATCACGGACTCTCAGGTCGAGAAATGATGATACGTTCACCATTTCTGGTTTGGCATCATCATCAATCGAGGAGGCCTTAACTGATTCCCCTAAAAAAGGATATCCTATAGCAAGTTCCCAGCATTGGGTCCTCGAATCGAGAAGTGTAATGGGTTTGCCATTTCTGGTCCACCGTTATCACATCTCGGGAGGAGTGTCATTACTGAGTCCTCGAGAATGGTCACCAGAGTCGATAGCTCATACATGGATATCTAATGGCCTGCATAATATGTTGTATCAGATACCACCTATATGGGCCTCGTCTGGCTGTGGATCTCGCGAAGACTTAATGTGATAACACCACACAAGCAATCGACTATCCACTCTAAATCCTATGTGTATGCTCAAACCTGGGAAGTGGGCTTATCTCTTAGAACACCCCGCCCACCAAACAGAAAAACCAGCACAGTCTAGCACAGTATAATATATGGCAACAGTAAATGAAAAGCATGTAAATGCAATAAAACAGTAAACATGCAACAATGCCATAAATAAAGCGAGTAAAGTAAACAGATAAACACCCTAAAATAAAAAACAAACAAGCGCTAGGATCGACTCTCTTAGGGATGGGAAAGTCCCCAGCAGAGTCGCCAGCTGTCGCATCTGTGAAAATCAACTAGCGGAAATGAACAGAAGAGTCGCCACCGAACGTTATTTATCCCGACGCAGGGAAAGGAAACGATCGAAGAAAACCTCAACAAAGGGAAAGACATGGTCATCGCAACCATAGCCTGGGTTCGGGAGTCGGTTACGCGAGAGGAAGGTATTAGCACCCCCTCGCTTCCATCATACTTGATGGGATCCACGCTTGTTGTTATCGATCAAAGGGTGTAGGGTATCTGAAACTCAACTGCTAACTGGAAACTGGAAACAAAAGGTGAGATGGAGAAACGGGGGAAAAAGAGAAAAAAGACACAAAGGACTCGCAAGGATCGTCGCAATCCTATGCCTACGTATCTTCATTAACCAATGAAGAATCAGAGTCAACGTAGTTTGGACTACGGATTGGGGAAGGGTGAAAGGATTGTGCTCGGAGAGATCTCGCACGATCTCCTGCCTACGTATCTCGTTCACACGCGAGAATCAAAGCGACGTAGTTCCCCTCACTAGGGATGGCTTCGCTTTGTTTGTGTTTTTTAACGGAAGACGCCAAGGTTCGTGTTCCAGCAGTTAGGTGTCGCAGCTCATTGTACGGAGTCTTAGGCATTTACCTGTTTGCGGTAGAACGGAGGTGACGCATCCCCTATGAATGGAGTGAGGAAGATGAGAAGAGAATTGTTTGTTTGTTTATTTTTAGAAGAAGTGTTTTGATTTATTGTATTTGTAACTCATATTGCACTAAAGTCTATGACATAGGAACGAATGCGTCGCATGGTCGTCCTAACAGGACGTACACTAAACACTCTAGAAAGGCGAAGGGAAATCCTTCTCCTTCCATTTCCCATATACTTAAGGCTCATGGCGTACAATACTTGCTGCCTTTATTACATGCTTTTGATTTTTGTTTTGAGATGAGAAAGAGAGACTCAAAGGTGTAAGAGAAACTGGAAGTTAGTTGTTAGTGTGCTAGGTGATTAATCTCGATCGCATGGGTGCAAGAGAAAAGGGAAGTTAGTTGTTAGTGTGATCGCCGAGATATCGCATCTCGTGCCTACGTATCCATAATCTGAAAAGAAGGAGGAATCAGAGCATACGTAGTTCACGCTACTACGGAACACAGGGAACAGTCTCGATCGCACTAGGGCGAGAGAAAAGAATGAGACTCACAGAAGGTTACACAAGTCTAAAGGGGGAACTGAACCTACAAGTCAGCATGCAATGATGGTCCTAAGGTCAGAATCAATGGGGAAATCTAACTAATGTTGTCATGCATGGATTGCTATCCAAATGTCTCTCATACCTCCGACTTAATCAAAAATTAAGTGGAGCTAGGAATCCTAAGGGGATCATGTCATCAGACAAGTAAACACAGGATAAATCAATCACAAAATGAACTAAAAGCAACGAAAGAATAAACAGTGTCAGTCAGTAATAATGTCACACAACCGAAACAAGAAGAGGGGGAGCTTTAGCCAAGGGGTCATATCAACCGAGGCAAACAAGCTATCTATGGGAAATAAGGGTACTCATCCAATGGTATCGAGAACCATGGAGAGCAGAGTAAGAAAGGGAAGATGTGAATCAGATCACATAAGCATCAGCATCAGTCAATGCGAGCTATAGACAAGGTGTGGGGGTTTGATTGCTAAACCCTTCTTCCACTTGACAGACTCGATAACAAGAGTGAGTTATGTTCAAAGCTTCATTCTTGTAATGAGAGCTAAGAACGACCTGGGACCAGAAATGGCAGGAGTCGATTGCAGACTCTCATTCTGCCTGATGCCTTCTTTGAGGTCTTACAAGGGGATACGGGAATGGGATGCCTCTTTGGAGGTCTTAGGCACAATATTAAACAATCACAAATAGAGCCTCCTTTGAGGACTTCCAGCATTGCCGGCCAAGTGGCACGGACTCCCAATCCTACTTCTCATGGCATCAAAAGGAAAAAATGCAGAATTAATAAAAGAGAAGAGAAGTAATACCGAACGGATATCAATCCGTAGCAACGTAAGCAAAGTATTAGCAAACCGGCAAACTTCTAGTAATCTAACATAAATGAGCAAAAGTGTTAGAAAGTGAAACAGATCCGTGAAAGGCATGGAACCAAATGCTCTTAAAAAAACAATAAAACAAGGCCATAAGCCATAAACAACAGCAACAACAGCGCTCCAGCACTTGCATATCTGTAAAAACCAACAACAAGCAAAAACAGCCTATAACAACTACCATTTCCAGAACAGAATAGGTGTATATGCAACCAGACAGAATAGCAACAATTTACAGCACACTTTGTACACAGCAGCTGTGTATACGTCAACTTCTACCTTTAAACAACTTATCAAGTCAAATGAGAATCACTACAAAACAACTCAAAAGTTAGTCACAATTCAAATGGAAATTTTCAAATAAGAAGTAAGTGAAATCAATACTAAATAACAACAACAATTATTTAAAACTAACATGTAACAAGTATTAAGGACTATCAACAAAGTTAACTAATGAAACTACTAAAAATTAGTCAATGTTAACATTAAATCTACACATAGGATTAATGAAGTTTGAGTTAAACTCTAGCACAAAACCTAACACTAATACAAAATCAAAGTCAATGGCAATGTAAGAATTAAACCTTATAAACTCTAATTTTCCAATTGTTATTAATTCTAAAGAAAATTAACCACAATTAGAATCTAATCCTAAAAATTAGTACTTAATCAATTAACGAAAACAATTAGTCGATCATCAATCAATGTTACAAGTCAACATTAACCCCTAATTCGAGAATCTAAATCAAAATCTAATTAGTTCGAATCCTAAAATCAATTAACTAAAACCAAATAACCAAAATCAAATTACTAACATCTAGAATTAAAATCTAATTTCTAAACTCCACAACCAAAAATTAAAGATAACATCCAACAAAAGATTAAGACTAAATGTGAATAATTAAATATAATGGCAATTAGGGTGCATACCTGATTAGGGGGCCTTGAAATCTTGAGCCCAAAATGCACATGGCTTGTATCAAGGGGTGCGGTAGTAGTTATGGGAGTGTGACAAGGAATTCATGGCGTGTGAGGCCTGGTCTAAGAACTCAGCCAGGGGGTGTTGTAATGAAGTTGGTGGTGTAGAAAGAGAATGGGACGTGTGGAAGCGAATCTCTCATTGAGCCCGGTCCATTATGCCATACTACAAGCACCAACCCTAAATCCATTTCAGCAAAGCCTCTCTCTCTTCTTCTTCCTTTCCATTTCGCTGCACATTGCTCCGTCTTCCCCTCTGTTCAATTATCTCCGTCTTCCTCTACTCTCCATCGTACGTTTAACTCTCTTCTTTCAACCTTCTTTAATCACGTTGAACACACACAATCGCGTTTCTTCACAAGTGCGATCTCGAACTCGATTCCCTAGTCCTTGTATGGAACAGAAGTGAAAATGATGGTGGAGTGCACACAACTTATTTACATAAGCGATTTTTGCGACGGAAGAAAACACTTCAAACACGATGCACCACTATTTCGATTCAATGGCGGAGTTTTCGAGCCTCCCTTGATTTTCGCTGGTAACGCTTCTTACTTCAGCTTCCTCGCTTTTCTTCACTCTTCTTACTCAATCTTCTGCTGTTATTGATTATTTCTGCAAGTGTGTGCGTGAATCGTTGCATTGTTGAGTTGTCGTGTTGAGTTTCTGTGTGAATCCCGTCGAAATTCTAATGCTGTTGTGGTTCTGTGATTTCTTGCAGGTCAGGAGGATGGTTGATGTTGCAGGGTTTGGAGATTGTAGAAGGCGTTGAAGCTTGGAGATTGGTTCAGTGCGTTGCGGATTTCGTGACGCCAAAAGATGATTGCAGAAGATGAGGGAAGAAGAAGAAAAAGTTTGAATCTCCTTCGGTTACCAGTTTTTGGTTAGTTTTCGGTTAGAAAATCTCTTAGATCTTCTTCTCTCATTCTTCTGTTTGTGGTTTTTTGTGTGATTTTGCAGGTGGAGAAGATGATCGAAGGTTAGAGAATGATGAAGATTGAAGATGAAGCTATGGAGTTGTTGGAGATTTTCAGGATTGAATTTGGTGTCGCCTTGTTCTTGATTCAGTTTTAGGTTATTGATGCTAGAGAATTGATGAACAAGAAGATGGAGGATTTGGAGAGTGTGGAAAAAATGGAGATGGTGATGACGAGATTGAAGATTTTTTCTGTAGTTTTTTGTTTGAGATTGATGTTAGGAAAATGTTAGAGATTTGAGAGAATTGGTTAGGAACTCTGTTGCAGCCGATATTTGCAGTTAGGATTCGGTTAGAATGGTTAGCAGAAGTTGGTTAGGGATTTTGAAACGGTTAGAAAATTGTTAGGGGAATTCTCTCTGTAACTGTTATCAAGCTCTGTTAGCGAATGGTTGGAAACTGTTATGTGTGTTGTACGAACCGTTGTAGCTATTGTGAATTTTCAGAAATCTCGTTGCAAACCTCCTGTACCATTCTTCCCACTTCTGTTGTATTTTATTTTTTCTGTTAAAAGTTCTATCACAACTTCCTGTTATAATGCTGCTGTAATGAACTCTTTTTTTTTATTTGATGTGTATGAATTTATTTTGATATTAAATAAAATTCTGTTTTGGAAAATCATTAGCCTCGCAACCCTCGTTTTCCTTTTAACACCTCTTTTCTTGAGTTTGCCACTGAATTGTAAGAGAACACTTCCATTTGGTGCTTTAAACTGGTTTGAGATATTCGGACTTTGTAGTTTGGAAAACATTTACATTTAGGGCCATATTCATGAATCTTCACACCTTCTTCCAAGATATACTGTCCAATGTTCCATCAGAAAGTCCAAAATGCTTTTGCATGACCACTCAACTTTCTCAGCTTATATGCTTCAACCATTGCCACATGTCCATTGATGTAGCTCATTATATAATGTACTCACATTCACCTACGTCCTGGTTTATCTCATTTCAATAATATGACATCTTTTCTTGGCCCATCTAAGCATAGATGGTTGATTGGAGGACCTCCCACCTGGTAGTGTTTTAAATAGGGAAAAGGTTGATGATTAAAAAATGATTAGTGAATGGTTCTTTAGTTTGGATTTTTGAATTTGAACATGGGTAGAAAGGTTTAAAATTGGTCCGGATTAAAAAGTGATGTCTAAGAGTGAAAATTGGTTTAAAAGTGGATATGGTTTTAACAAATGGATATTATGAATTGGATATTAGGAATTGGATAATGGTTTACAGTTGAAATGGATATCAAAAGTGGATTATGATTTATGATATGGGGTGGATACGAATTTACGAACTTGTATCTTGAATTCCAAGTATCTTAAAGCGCTCTGTATGCTTAAAACACTTGACCAATGGGACACCCTTGGTTCCAAATCAGACTTTTTTAATCCAAATCAAACTTGCATTCTCCTAAGTAATAAGCGATAAGCAACCGAAAGAACAACAAAGCCCTGGCTACAATATGAATCCACAGCTGAATACTGTGCCTCGTGAATATCAAGATGTCTTTGCCATGAACCCTAACCACCATCTTTAATTAATGAATATCAACCAAGTAGCACAGAAAATAAGAACCCATGATCCCACGCCTCAGGAGCCCAATGCAAATGAATGAATGAGAATGAACTAGTGTGATATACAGATGAATGCGAAACAAAAGCCAGAAAAAGGTAAAAAGATAGGGCAAATTTTAGGGTGCTAGACGGACATCGGTTCATTCTGGTAGCCATTGATTACTTCACCAAGTGGGCGAAGCAGCGTCATACGTCAATCTAACCCGACAAGTGGTGGTCCGATTCATCAAAAACAATATCATTTGCCGTTACGATGTCCCTGGACAGATCATTACGGGTAATAGATCTAACTTGAACAATAAGATGATGAAAGAGTTGTGCGCTGAGTTCAAGATCGAACACCATAACTCATCTCCCTACCGACCTAAGATGAACGGAGCGGTAGAAGTGGCTAACAAGAACATCAAGAAGATCGTTCAAAAGATGGTTGTAACATACAAAGATTGGCATGAGATGCTACCCTTTGCTCTTCACGGTTATTGCACATCTGTCCGCACTTCAACAGGGGCAACCCCTTTCTCTCTAGTATATGGCATGGAGGCAGTGCTTCCCATAGAAGTAGAGATCCCATCAATCTGGGTATTGATGGAAGCTAAGCTAACAGAGGCTGAATGGTGTCAAAGTCGACACGATGAACTGAATCTGATCGAAGAGAAACGAATAGCGGCACTATGCCACGACCAGTTGTATCAACAGAGAATGAAGAAGGCCTTCGACAAAAAGGACCGACCTCGCGTCTTCAGGAAAGGAGACCTTGTGCTAAAAAAGATACAATCATTTCTCACTGATTCCCGGGGCAAATGGACTCCGAATTATGACGGCCCCTATGTGGTCAAGAAAGCTTTCTCAGGCGACGCCTTGAGACTCGCAACCATGGATGGAGAGGAATTTTCCTAACCCACAAATGTTGACGTAGTCAAGAAATACTTCGCCTAAATAAAAAAAACGTCTCGGTGGTTTGATAACCCGAAAGGGCGGTCCAGGCAAAAATTAGAGACACAATAAAAAATCATCCCAGTGGATTGGAAATCTCAAAGTACAATCCAGGCAAAAGATAGGGATTAATGGCAAGTAACTATGTTCAACAGGGGCAAAATCCTCAGCAGCAGTTACACCATCCGAGAAAACCTCCAGTCAAGGTCATCTTCGACGGAAGCTCAGGATGTCCAGAATTCAAAGTTGGTAGAAGGATAGTGGTCGTTATGTTTTAATGTAGCCCTTTTCCCATAAATTACCATTTTCTAACTTTGTAAATACTCTATGGAATCACTCGCTTGGCTGATTTCCATCCTATCAATAAAATTTGAGCCCTAGTGCTTTTGTTTGCAAATCTTATTTGTTTTAGCTTTACAGAACAACGTTTTAACATGATCAACGATTCTTGAAATAAAACAAAAATGAATTTACTTGTCAAATTTTGCTGCTTTTAAAATAAAGATGGCAATTTCTTTTGATTGTTGAACGTCGAAAGAACATCGGTCGCTTCTCCAGAAGTAATCGAACTTCAAAGTACAGAATCAAAGTGCTTCTTCTAAATTGGTATGTCTGAACGAAGGATCAACTGTGTCAGAGACCTTGTTTCGTCTGACATCCCCGACAGAGTTCTTACCTCCTAAGCCCGACCAACATAGTTCCCCGACGGGGACTATCTCTCCTAAGCAAGGCGAAATTGCTATCAGGAACCAGTGATACTTTTCATCTCCCACTGTGGCCGAGTATCCAGTCATGTCCATCTATTAGTCTGTATGTCGCGTCAGTTTTGTCAGCATATACATACATACATCATGCATTATTGATTTACATTCACATTCATATTGCATCACTATCACTCTAGGCGGTCTTACCCCCTAGTAATAAAAGTCCTCTTGTCAATTGAGTTGTCAGGTATTTCCTTGTCAGGAAGTGAATCATCTAAGCAATCTCTCTCCAGTTTATCTCTGGATTAGAGACGGTCTTCGACCACTTTGATAACTTGAACCTCTGAAAAACCAAAGAACCCTCGACAAACGTCACTCTTCGTCATTGAAGATGATATTTTCGCTTTCCCGGATTAAGGAAAATCCCCAGAGAAGGCCTCTTAATCAAAGATTCGGCAATACATCAATTTTTCTCCGAAAAAATCCGCTGATGAAAAGGTCATCAGTACCTCAAAATTAGATCACATCATATGGCGTTTCTCCGAGAAGATGCCGAGAAAAGTATAATGTAACACCCCCAAGCGAAAGTAGTCTCTCAAGCGACTCGTTTTCCCCAGTAGAGTCGACAAATGGCGTCTCCAACGAAGAAGTTTGACCACCTCTACAGCTCAGACGAATGGGTTTCCCCAGCAAGTCTGACATCGAAACTTTTTCCATCAAATGGCATCTCCCCAGGAAAATTCGGCGAGAAGTTTGAGGAAAACCGCTACGAATAGCGTCCCTTGTCAAGAAAGCTTATTGAAAAAAGAAACTAAGACCAGTTCCTTGGTAGGAAATCAGGATCGAGGGGAAGTTTGAATCAGAAACTGAGACCAGTTCCTTGGTAGGAAACCAAGATCGAGGGGAAGTTTATTTCAGAAACTGAGACCAGTTCCTTGGTAGGAAACCAGGATCGAGGGGAAGTTTATTTCAGAAACTAAGACCAGTTCCTTGGTAGGAAACCAGGATCGAGGGGAAGTTCATTTCAGAAACTAAGACCAGTTCCTCGGTAGGAAACCAAGATCGAGGGGAAGTTTTTACCTTTTCTAAGTGTCAACACTTATCAAAAGAAGATGGATGGGCAAACTACCATTCATAAACACCATCAAAATTTCGGGTATTCCGATATTTAATCCTCTTGCACCCCGAATGCCCGAATACCTTCGCCATTCACACCTTCGGGTCCAAGAATATTAAATAGGGGCATCTGTCATACCCCAAATTTTGACCACCTAGATTCCCATCATTATGCAAATCATCATCATAATATGGATGAACCATCATACCTCACTAGTCTCCGCAAAGATGGGTGAGCATCCACTACAATCAAAATTAGGGTTTCAAGCCCTCTCAGAGTTCTTAGACAAAGGATCAATCAAGGAATGACACGATCTTCAACTTGTCTAACCTCTTAAACATCCACAAGGGATCAAGAGGACTCCCACATCAATAATCAAGCATAAGGTTGCAACATTCTAAGTGGATCAAGCCTCAAGATCGCCAGTGTCACCAAATTAGGGTTTTGGTAGACCAGGGCCTCCAGATGGAAATTTTCCTCTGGGCATGAGTCAATGCTACAAAGTATAACCTAAGATACTTCAAGGGATATCATGAACCTAATCATCAAGTCAATTTTTCCTCGGGGGATGCATTCATAAAAAATCAGGAATTAGGGTTTCTTGACCTAATTCACCCCTAAGTTGACTTTTGGGACAAAACATGAGCCAAGACCTCAAGAGAGGATTTGAGGTCTTTAATAAACTACATTGATCCATTTGCAACAATGGATTAATCCAAGAAGCTTGATCAATAAGTTTCAAATTCATCAGAACCACAACTAGGGTTGCACAGGAAAAGTCAACTGTGTCTTTGACTTTTGACCCAGGCATGCTCCCAAACCTTGGGACATGATTCAATACTCCCTATCGTAGCGCGAGTTTTTGTATAATTGCGAAGCACTATCGCTTTGGGGTACTACAGTTCGATTCATTTTTTATCCTATTGAAGCTGATGAAGGAAGGGAAATAGATGTCTCCAATTAACCCTGCTTGCAAACTGAGTTTGAACAGATGAATGTTGGTTTACAGATGCTACTTGAGATTGTGGGTCTCTCTTAGGGTATTTCGCTTAAGAATAGTGTCTAGGCTATTGATAGGATGTTAGGTCTAATACTTTTCGATTGATGTATGAAGGTATGAGATTTTGGGTTTTTTTGGTTAGTATGCTCGCTAAGATTTTTCAATCTTATGCCTACGTATTCCCGTTTAATGAAACAGGGAAATCAGAGCGATCGTAGTTCCTCCTATTCTATGGGAGGAAAAAGTTGTTTTGGTGTCTTGTTAAAAGCCCAAGACGTGAAGCTAAAGGGAGTATATGTATCTTGTTCAAAGCCCAAGATGTGAAGCTGAAGGGTTTTGGCTTGAGAGAGAATTTGTCATCTCTAAAGAGGAGTTGTTGATGTTTGTATGCTGTGAGCAAGGCGCAAATTTGATGCTAAAAGGTTGATTGACTCAACCGGGGTTTTCCTTATACAAAGTCTAAGAGGAGGCTATTGACCCAACAAGAGGGTGCTTTTATATGTGTCTGGTACGAAGCCTAAGACGGAGGCTAAAAGGTTTGTGACCCAACAAGAGGGTCTTTTATACTCAACAAGAGAGTGTTTTGTATCTCGTACGAAGTCCGAGATGGAGGCTGAAAGCTTTGTGACCCAACAAGAGGGTCTTTTATACTCAATAAGAGAGTGTTTTGTATCTCGTACGAAGCCCGAGATGGATGCTGAAAGGTTTATGACCTAACAAGAGGGTCTTTTATACTCAACAAGAGAGTGTTTTGTATCTCGTACGAAGCTCGAGATGGAGGCTGAAAGGTTGTTGACTCAACAAGAGAGTCTGACAAGGTTAGCTCCGCTGGGGAGAATCATTTGTATAAAGCCCAAGAGGAGGCTATGTTTGTTGGTGACTGTTTCAGTTTAGTGACAGGTCCAGTATGTTGGATAAAAGAGAAAATTAGTTCTTATAAAGGGACTGATTGAAGGTAAGGCTGTGCTTTCTTATTGATCAGAGGATCAGGGTTATTTCCTGGGAAATCCAAAGGGTATTGTGACTGTCCAAGTCTATTGGTGTTTTGAGAAGTCGATTCTCAGATAAGCGAATGATCTTTGTATGATGCCCAAGAGAAGGCTGGTATGTTAAGGGATGAAGGTCAACCCATTAACTGGTCTAACACTTGACTCAGAAAGACAGCTCTAGCAAATTGATGACTAGGTTCTGTTCCTATACCTGTAGAGGTCTCTGGGTCCTTGTACTAAGCCCAAGAGAAGGCATGAGAGCTTGTAAGAAGCCGACGGGTCCTTGTACAACGCCCAATAGGAGGCAGGTATGCTTTTAGGAAGCCTGTGGGTCCCCAAACCCCGAGAAGTTCAAGACATGCTATTCATCGAGAATAGATCAAGCCAGGAAAGTCCGAGAATTTGGAAGAAACTCAAGAGATGCCATTCACGGAGAAAAGATCATCTCTGGAGAGTTAGAGTTTCTTTGACAATTTCTAAGGGTGACAGTCTGAGAAAGGGTTCACTGAGAATGCTGCCTTTCACGTCTCCATATTGTTTAACCCCAAGAGGAGGGAAGACTGTATCTGGTAATCCTATGGGGATCTAGTTTTGTTTGTATTTAAGAGTAACCAACGGGCTTTACCTAGTGCTAGACGTAGTTGCCGGGGAAAACTCTAAATAACTATACTAGTATTACACAGTTGATATTTAACAAGTATATAAAAGTTTGTGAAAGAAGACTTACAGAGCAGCCCCACAATACAGATATATATATATATATATATATATATATATATATATATATATATATATATATATATATGAAAACGGATAAAGAAAGCGGATAAACACTTACTCGGTTGTAAAGCTTCCATGTTGTTTTGTTAGTTGTTCAACAAAGAAAGCTTTGATAACAATATTATATTATAAATCAAAGGAGAAAGTGCTTTAAAAAGATTGTTGGGGCTTACAGCTCAAGGAGAGGCCCAAGGTTTTATCAGTGATTGCACTGTTGTTTTGAATTTGTACAGGGACTTATACAAGTGATTGAGGCCCCAAAAGGTTTTCTGTACAAAGGGATGGGTCTTACACTCTCTCAAGAGGCCCAAAGAGTTTTAAATAAAAGGAATGAGGCTTATAACACAAGGGTAGGCCCAAATGATTTGATTTTTGAACTGGCGATCGAGCCGAGATTTTCTTTTAACACAGAGGGACTTATACAATATCTGAGGCCCAAAAAGGTTTTGGTTAAAAAGGGGTGAGGTCTTACACTCTATTAGAGGCCCAAAGGTGTTTTTGTACAAGTGATGGGGCTTACAGCTCAAGGAGAGGCCCAATTGATTCTGTTAAAAAGGCGACGATCGTGCCGTTGTTTTTGAAAGTACAGTGGGACTTATACAATGACTGATGCCCAAAAAGTGGTGTACTTACAAAGGGATTGGGTCTTACACTCTAATAGAGGCCCATGAGTGTTTGAAAATGATTTGTGAGGGTGAAAATCAAAGAAACCCTAATTTTTGTTTTCCTTTAAAAGTAAATATTTAAAGAAAATCAAATAAAATGATAAAAATACCAAATAAGTTTGAATAAACCATTTGTGATTTTTGTTTAAGGTTTGAAAAATGAGGTTTTAATCACAATATGATTTAGAACTCATTTGGTTTTGATTTTCAAAGTAAATATTCACTTTTAAATGTTTAAAAACAATTAAAAATGAATTTATTCACAAAAATACTAATTATATTAAATAACTAATATAAATTTGATTTTTTTTGCGGAATAAAATATTTCAACATTTTTGTGATTTTTTGCAAAAAGAACCAATAAAAAATAATTAAAATTGAGGGAGTTATTAATTTTTCAAATCATTAAAAATAATAAGAAAAACAATAAAAAGTGAAAAAAAACAAAAAGAGGATCTGGGGTGAGGGGGATTCGAACCCCAGACCTCTTGTGTATAGGGCGCGCGCCTTACCACTGGGGTGGTGATACATCCGTTGATTGAAGCACAACCACAAATATACAAGGCTTGCCTTGTTTTTGGCCTGGCCCAAGGCAAGGCAGGACAAGATTTTGGTTAAAAACGTGAAGGTCATAACTTTCTCATTTCTCCATGGATTGGGACAAAATTTAGGCCTATCCTGCCTAGAATTTCACAAGGAATCCAATGGTGGTGGTGTTTTTTTTTTTCAGATCATGCTCCTATTGAAAAACCCGATAATGGTTTTGAAATAGGCCATGATTTGAATTTTCTATGCCATCTCTTGGTACAAGCATGAATTATATGATAAATTGGTGCAAACACAACACATATAACATGTATAAGAGATGCATGATCAGTGGACATCAAAAGAAAGCATGATTCAAAGAATCCAAGTTGTGATGCTTACCTCTTTTTGGAGCTTTTGTGCAATCTTCCAAGAGCTTTGTTCCAGAAATGATTTGATGCTTTGGACACCCTCAAATGATCTCTTAGAAGCTTTTAGGATGGTTGGAATCAGCTGGAAACCTCAAGAACAAGTTTGAGCTCTTTCTTGCAAAAGGGGCAAAAGTGGCCAAAATAGCAACTATCTCAAATGGTGTTCCAGATGTGTGGCACCATTTGGGATAGTTTAGGGATGATATTTGGAGTGTGTTTGAGGTTTTACCTTGTTTGGAAAGTGACTGAATCAAGACATGGCTTGAAAAATGCACAAAAGTCCTATTTTGAGGTTTTGAGAGGTGACTTTGTGATTTTGGTGTTACAGGTCACTTGTGAGAGTTTGGACAGCTTAGTGACATATTTGATGTGTTTGGATCATGAGCTGTGGTGGAATTGCTCTCTAACTCAAAAACTCAGAGTTACTTTGCTAAAGAAGGTATTTTTGCCTAGAGAAAGAGATTTTGAGGAAAGCAAGTGTTGTAGTGCTTTGGTGTACTCAAACTGAACACAATTGAGCTCTATTTATAGTAGAGCAAGTTTGTTTTGGCTGCAATAGTGAATGGCAACTGCAGTAGAGGTTTGGCCAATGTTGAGCAATGAGAATCCAAGTCTCCTCTAGCCATTGACTAGAGGTTAGGGCACAGGCTGCTGGTTCCCTTGGTCTTGGATAAGTCTTGACTGAATTCAGTTGGGAATGGCTCAGTCCATGCCACCTTGGTGTATCCATTAAATGCTTCAATCCAAAATTGAAGTCTTGTCCCTCTTTTAGGCATTTCTAGGTTTGGCATGCTACTTTTGGTTCTAAAGACTTGGGAGGCTGATGGATCAGGGTTTGTCTCTCCTTGGTCTCCCCTTGAGGTGTTCAGATGCATATATTTGTTTCCCCTTTGCAAAATTTGAGCAAATCGAGCAAAACTCCCAAATCTGCCTTGCCATGACAGTTTGCAGCAAGGCATATTGGCATTGTCATATCTCATGGCTCAAGTGGACTTTGATGGAGTTCTTGGCCATTTTGGAAAGCCCTCATATGATACAATAACTATTTGATCATAGTTGGTTTTGATACCTTTTGGATCCAAGTGAAAAATGCCCCTACATTTGGAAAAAAGTTAAGGCAGATTCTGACTTAGTGAAAATTTCACTAAGTGTTGGAAAAAAGTGACATTTTCACTTTTTATGATTTTGAGAATTCCATAACTTAAAATCCATGAGGAATTGGAATGAGTTGTGTTTGAAGCTTTTGTAGAGGGCCATGAGAGCTACAAATCCAGCTTTGGATGGGGAAAAATGGCCTTGTGGTTTAGGAGTTATGATCCTCCAAAGTTGGTACCCTTGCCACTTTATTCCATAACTTAGAAAAATTTCTAAGTTTTTAAAGTTACCCCTTTTACAAGTTATCCAACTTTTCTTGATTTTTCTTGATGAATGATGATTCCAATCATACATTAACATCATTTTAGGGTCAAAGAACCATAATTGTGAAAAATCTCAAAAAGTCAAAGTTAACTTTTGTGCACAGTTGACTTTTTGTCAGATGAATTCCAAACTGTGCGATCCTCTATTAAATCAAGCCCTTGACCTAAATCAAACTTGATGGATTGATTTCATAGGTGTTATAGGGTGTATTGAATCATGTCCCAAGGTTTGGGAGCATGTCCTAGTCAAAAGTCAAAGGCACAGTTGACTTTTTCCTTGAAACCCTAATTGTGGCTCTGATGAATTAGAAACTTGTTGATCAAGCTTCTTGGATCAATCCATTGTAGCAAATGGATCAATGTGGTGTGTTAGGGACCCTCAAATCATGCCTTGAGGTCTTGGCTCATGTTTTGTCCCAAAAGTCAACTTAGGGGTGAATTAGGTCAAGAAACCCTAATTCCTGATTTTTATTGTATGCATCCCTTGAGGCAAAATTGACTTGATGATTGGGTTCATGATGTCCCATGGAGCATTTTAGGTTATACTTTGAAGCATTGGCTCATGCCCAGAGGAAAATTTCCATCTGGAGGCCCTGGTCGACCAAAACCCTAATTTTGGTGACACTGGCGATCTTGAGGCTTAATCCACTTGGACTGTTGTAGCCTTGTGCTTAATCCTTGATGTGGGAGTCCTCTTGATTCCTTTGTATGTTTGAGAGGTTAGACAAGTTGAAGATCATGTCATTCCTTGATTGATTCTTTGTCTAAGAGCTCTGAGAGGGCTTGAAACCCTAATTTTGATTGTAGTGGATGCTAACCCATCTTTGGGGAGACTAACGAGGCATAATGATACATCCATATTGTGATGATAATTTGCAAAATGATGGGAAATCTTAGTGGTCAAAATTTAGGGTATGACAAATGCTCCTATTTAATCTTCTTGGACCCGAAGGTGCGAATGTCGAAGGTATTCGGACATTCGGGGTGCAAGAGGATTAAATATCGGAATACCCGAAATTTTGATGGTGGTTAAGAATGGTAGTTCACGCATCCTTCTTCTTTTGCTAAGCAATGATGCTCAGAAAAGGTAAAAACTTCCCCTCGATCCCGGACTTCAGCCAAGGAACTGGTCTCAGTTTCTGAAATAAACTTCCCCTCGATCCTGGTTTCCTACCAAGGAACTGGTCTTAGTTTCTGAAATAAACTTCCCCTCGATCCTGGTTTCCTACCAAGGAACTGGTCTTAATTTCTGAAATAAACTTCCCCTTGATCCTGGTTTCCTACCAAGGAACTGGTCTTAGTTTCTGAAATAAATTTCCCTTGATCCTGGTTTCCTACCAAGGAACTGGTCTTAGTTTCTGAAATAAACTTCTCATAGATCCTGGTTTCCTACCAAGGAACTGGTCTAAGTTTCTTTTGTCAATAAACTTTCTTGACAAGGGACGCTATGCGTAGCGGTTTTCCTCAAACTTCTTGCCGAATTTTCCTGGGGAGATGCCATTTGATGGAAAAAAATGATGTCAAAGTTGCCGGGGAACCCAGTCGTCTGAATTGTAGAGGTATACAAACTTCTCTGTTTGGAGACGTCATTTGTCGACTCTACTGGGGAAAGCAAGTCTCTTGAGAGACTGCTGTGGCTTGGGGATGTTACATCATACTTTCCTCGAGGTCTTCTCGGAGAAATGCCATATGATATGATCCAATTTTTGAGGTGCCGATGACCTCTTCGTCAGCGGATTTTTCGGAGAAAAACTACAGTATTGTCGAATTTCTGATTAAGAGGCTTTATCTGGAGGATTTTCCTTAATTCAGTCAAGCGAAGACATCATCTTCAATGGCGAAGAGTGACGTTGGCTGAAGGTTCTCTTGTTCTTCAGAGGTTCAAGTTATCAAAGTGGTTGAGGACCAACTCTAATCCAGAAATAAACTGGAGGAGAGAGATTGTTCAGACGCAATAATTCCTGACGAGGAAAGGACTGACAACTCGATTGAGAGGACTTCTATCACTAGGGGATAAGACCGACTAGAGAGATAGTGATGCAATATGAATATGGATGTAAATCAATAATGCATGATGTATGTATGTATATGCTGACAAAACTGACGCAACATACAGACTAATGGATAGACATGACTGGATACTCGGCCACTGCGGGGGACGAAAAGTATCACTGGTTCAAGATAGCAATTCTGCCTTGCTTAGGAGAGATAGTCCCTGTTGGGAGCTATGTTGGTCGGGCTTAGGAGGTAAGAACTCTGCCGGGGGTGTCAGAGGAAACACGGTCTCCGACAAGTTGATCCTTCATTCAGGTGTACTGGTTTAGATGGAGTACTTTGATTCTGCACTTTGAAGCTCGACTACTTCTGGAGAAGCGATCGATGTTCTTTCGATGTTCAGCAATCAAAAGAAATTGCCAACTTTATTTTAAAAGCAGAAAAGGTTTTAACAAGTAAAATTCATTTTGTTTCATTTCAAGAATCATTAATCATGTTAAAAATGTCGTTCTATAAAGCTAAAACAAATGAGAATTATAAACAAAAGCACAAGGGCTCAAATTTTATTGATAGGATGGAAATCAGCCAAACGCGTGATCCCATAGAGTATTTACAAAGTTAGAAAATGGTAATTTTAAGGGAAAAGGGCTACATTGAAACATAACGACCGTTATCCTTCTACCAACTTTGAATTCTGGACATCCTGAGCTTCTGTCGAAGATGACCTTGACTGGAGTTTTTCTCGGATGGTGTAAGTGCTGTTGAGGGACTTGCCCCTATTGAACATAGTTACTTGCCATTATCCCTAATTTTTGCCTGGATTGTACTTTGAGATTTCCAATCCACCGGGATGATTTTTGATTATGTCTCTAATTTTTGCCTAGACCGCCCTTTCGGGTTTTCATTCCAACGAGACGTTTTTTTTTCTTCTTATTTCTTTTTTTTTTAGTTTAGGCGAAGTATTTCTTGACTACGTCAATATTCGTGGGGTAGGAAAATTCCTCTCCGTCCATGGTTGCGAGTCTCAAGGTGCCGCCTGAGAAAGCTTTCTTGACCACGTAGGGGCCGTCATAATTCGGAGTCCATTTGCCCCGAGAATCTGTGAGGAATGGTTGTATCTTTTTGAGCACAAGGTCTCCTTTCCTGAAGACGCGAGGTCGGACCTTTTTGTCGAATGCCTTCTTCATTCTTTGTTGATACAGTTGACAGTGGCATAGTGCTGTTACTCTCTTTTCTTCGATCAGATTCAGTTCGTCGTGTCGACTTTGACACCACTCATCTTCTGTAAGTTTAGCTTCCATCAATACCCAGATTGATGGGGTCTCTACTTCTATGGGGAGCACTGCTTCCATGCCATATACTAGAGAGAAAGGGGTTGCCCCTGTTGAAGTGCGAACAGATGTTCGATAACTATGAAGAGCAAAGGGTAGCATCTCGTGCCAGTCTTTGTAGGTTAAAACCATCTTTTGAACAATCTTCTTAATGTTCTTGTTAGCTGCTTCTACTGCTCCGTTCATCTTAGGTCGGTAGGGAGATGAGTTATGGTGTTCGATCTTGAACTCTGCGCACAACTCTTTTATCATCTTATTATTCAAGTTAGATCCATTATCAGTAATGATCTGGCTCGGAACACCATAACGGCAGATGAGATTATTTTTGATAAATTGGACCACCACTTGTCGGGTTACATTGGCATATGACACTGCTTCGACCCATTTGGTGAAGTAGTCAATGGCTACTAGAATGAACCGATGTCCGTTCGAAGCCTTGGGTTCGATCATGCCAATCATGTCGATTCCCCATATGGAAAAAGGCTATGGGGAAGAGAGAATTTTGAGATGCGTTGGCGGTACATGGATTTTGTCTGAGTATATCTGACACTTGTGACACCTCCTCATGTACTTGTAGCAGTCGGATTCCATGGTCAACCAATAGTACCCTGCTCTGAGAATTTTTCTCGCCATTGTGTGTCCGTTGGCATGAGTACCAAAGGATCCTTCGTGAATTTCTTTTATCAGCATGTTTGCTTCTGGTCTGTCTACACATCGGAGCAAGACCATGTCAAAGTTCCTCTTGTAGATTGTATCACCACTCAGAAAGAAACTGCCTGCTAGACTTCTGAGGGTTTTTCTATCTTTTCTGGATGCCCCAGGTGGGTATTCTTGTTTCTGAAGGAAGCATTTGATGTCGTGATACCAAGGTTTGTCGTCTATGATTGCTTCGATTGCGAAGATGTAGGCGGGCCATTCAAGGCGCATGATGTCAATCTTAGGTAGGTCGTTCTATTGACCTACACTAATCATGGAAGAGAGGGTGGCTAATGCATCAGCCACGTGATTCTCTTCACGAGGGATATGATGAAACTCGATTCTGTTGAAGAATGGTAACAACCCTCTTGCGTAGTCTTTGTAAGGAATCAATCCTGATTGGTATGTGTTCCAATCTCCTTTGATCTGATTGATAACCAGGGTTGAGTCGCCATATACATCCAAGTTTTTGATCCTTAAGTCGATCGCTTCTTCGAGACCCATGATACAAGCTTCGTATTCGGCCTCGTTGTTTGTACACTTGAATGTAAGTCGGGTGGTGAAAGGAATGTGGGTACCCTGAGGTGTTATGATGATTGCCCCAATTCCATTTCCATAATGATTGATAGCTCTGTCAAAGATTAGTCCCCATTGGGAACCTGGTTCTGGCCCTTCACTGGGTAGCGGTTCATCGCAGTCTTTCATTTTTAGATACATGACATATTCGTCTGGGAAGTCAAACCCGATTGATTCCTGATCGTCAATCGGTTGATGAGCCAAATGATCAGCTAAAATACTTCCCTTAACGGCTTTTTGAGCGTGGTACTCGATGTCGTATTCTGATAACAACATCTGCCAACGGGCAATCCTTCCCGTACGAGCAGGTTTTTCAAAGACATACTTGATTGGATCCATTTCTGAGATTAACCAAGTAGTGTGGCAAATCATATATTGGCGAAGACGTTTTGCTGCCCAAGCCAGAGCACAGCAAGTTTTCTCGAGCATAGTGTACCGCGTCTCGCAGTCAGTGAACTTCTTGCTCGAATAGTAGATGATAGACTCTTTCCTTTTCGTTTCGTCTTGTTGGCCAAGTACACAACCCATAGAGTCTTCCAAGACTATTAAGTAAATGATTAGTGGCCTTTCTTCCACTAGAGGTGATAGAATCGGTGGGTTCAACAGATATTCCTTGATACTGTCGAAGGCGGTTTGGCAATCTTCTCTCCAAACGCAATCCTGATTCTTTTTGAGTAATTTGAAGATTGACGCACATGTCGCGGTCATGAGGAGTATGAATATGGAGATGTAGTTCAAACGTCCCAGGAATCCTCTGACTTGTTTTTCAGTCTTTGGAGAAGGCATCTCTTGTATGGCCTTGACCTTGTCAGGATCAACCTCAATTCCTTTCTGGCTGACGGTGAACCCTATAAGTTTCCCTGAGCGGACACCGAACGTGCACTTGTTAGGATTCAAGCGGAGTTTGTATTTTCTCAGCCGCTCAAATAATTTTGACAGGTGGGTCACATGATCCTCCTCTGTTTTAGATTTGGCAATCATATCATCGACATATACCTCAATTTCCTTGTGTATCATGTCATGAAACAGAGTAGTCATCGCCCTTTGATAGGTTGCTCCGGCGTTCTTCAAACCGAACGACATTACCTTGTAGCGAAAGGTACCCCACAGGGTAATGAATGAAGTTTTCTCCAAGTATTTCGGCGCCATTTTGATTTGATTATAGCCCGAGAATCCATCCATGAAGGAAAAGACCTTGAACTTTGTTGTACTGTCCACCAACATGTCAATGTGTGGTAAAGGAAAGTCATCCTTTGGACTGGCTTTATTCAGATCCCTGTAGTCAACACACATTCTGACCTTTCCGTCCTTTTTCGGGACTGGTACAATGTTGGCTAACCATTGAGGATATTCTGATGTGGCGAGGAAACCCGCGTCAATCTACTTCTGGACCTCCTTTTTTATTTTGATGGCCATGTCTGGGTGTGTTCTTCTCAACCTCTGCTTTACCGGCGGACATTATGACCGTAACAGTAGATGATGTTCCACGATGCTGGTATCCAACCCTAGCATGTTCTGATAGGACCAAGCGAATACATCGGAAAACTCTTTGAGAAGCTTTATCAAACTCTCTTTGACAGTTGGACTGAGTAGGGACCCAATCTTGACTTATTTTCTCTCTTCCTCTGAGCCCAAGTTGACCGTTTCCAACGGCTCTTTGTGAGGTTTGATGGACCTTTCCTCTTGTCTGAGTAATAGGGAGATCTCTTCTGGAATTTTGTTGTCATCTTCTTCTTCAACCTCAAATACCGGGAATTCAAAGTTGGGAGAAGGCATCGGATCGTATGTTTCAACGGGGTTTAAAACAAGCAATCTGCATGACGTGATGATTTGTGTTTAGAAGAGATAGAGAAAATGCAAGAGTGTGTGCAGTGTATTTTTTTTTACTGCTTGCTTTTATTATGTGAGATGTTTTTTAGGATTACCATTTTCTGAAAAACGAAAAGAGAAAACAACAATTAATGCGGAAATTACAGAATGACATTATTTTATTTATGATTTTGTTGATTCTTGAAACTACAGCCCTATAAAACAAAACTCTGTCGCTTTGGGCAAAGCGAAGAGGGATATTTACAGAAAGTGAGCCCTATCAAAACATCTGTTTCACCTGGGCAGGGTGAAAGGTTAAAGACGACAATTACTTTGACTTATGAACGATCTTCGGAACATTGACAGCAACCCATCGGCGGCGAACTTCTCGGTGAATCACAAAGTCTGGTACCTTCCTTGATTTGTCTTCAGAAATAACGCTGATTTCTGGTGGAGTAGGATCATTGGAATCTGTCTCCTAGGAAAAGTTGTCGTAGGAGGATTCCTCAGTTATATTTTGCATAGCATTTGTGCTCTCAGGTAAATCTCCCCATCCAGTTGGTTGGTTGTCTTCGAGCCTGATACGAGAGCTCTCGGGAGCGGTGTATTTGACCATGAAGTCATATTTTCCGCTCGGTTGTCCCAAGGTGTCCCACACCTCTTTGGAACTGGAGGAGTCATCTATCTCGATGACGTTGACCTCAGGAAAAGCATAGTTAATGAATTCTAGTCCTGCAAACTTTGCGAATTCATCGTCGTGCTGGATATTTTCTAAATGCCCTGAGTGTTGATCCCATGATTTGGTGGGGACGCAGGTATTTGTTTCAATGACGCTCAGCTGATTTTCATTGTTCGGCTGATTCTCTTGCCCCGAGTCTCCTGGGTACGGCTGCCAGATAGGCAAACCATCCATCGGGCCATAGTAGTCGTAATCGAAGTTGTCTTTCATCAGAGTGTCCTCCTCTAATGAATTTTGTGGAGCACGACATCCTTCCGGATCACAATCTCCGTATATCATTTCAACATCTGACCTCGATATAAATCTCGAACTTTGTGCCAGATAGCAAAATGGCGTAGGCACCTTTTCCTGAGACATATAATCGTCCTTATTAAGATAGGATTCCCATTCTTCCTCCGTGTCAGAGGAATCTCCCTCGTTGATGGCATGTACTTCTTGAGACACTGGGTGAAGGAAACCTCCACTGTGGAAGAAGTCCTGAATAGGATGAAAACTTTCATCGTTAGTAGCAGTCTAGGTACAAGTTGAGGAAAATCCAAGAACTTTCTTCGCTTTGTTATCAGTAGGAGTGACAAGTTGTCCTCACCCTTTCATATTGTTGCTTTCAATTGCCTCGAGGGCATCTTTGTATGAGAAAAATAGAGGTTCCTTTCTCTGATTGATTCTCATTGCTCACCGAAAGTGCTTGGAATTGAGTTCCGACCACCTCCTCGTGTTCTACACAAGTAGATAATGACAGGTTACTCACGATCAAGGCATGTTCTCCACAAACCGTGACGAGTTGATCGTTCTTGACGAACTTCAGTTTCTGTTGCAGTGTCGAAGTGACTGCCCCAGACTGGTGTATCCAAGGTCTTCCTAATAAGCAATTGTATGTTGCCCGGATGGCCTTGACCTGGAAAGTGATTAGGAAAGTGTGAGGACCGATAGTTATGGGAAGGTCGACTTCGCCGATAACTGTTTTCCTGGATCCGTCAAAGGCTTTGACGATGACTTCACTGCCCCTCATCGGGGGTCCTTTGAATGATAGTTGCATCAGAGTGGACTTCGGCATGACGTTGAGAGCCGATCCGGTGTCTACCAGTACGCTGGCTAAAGCATCGTCCTAGCAGTTGACTGTAATATTGAGCGCCATGTTGTGACTTTTGCCTTCCTCTGGAAATTCCTCATCACTAAACCCTAGGTTGTTGCAGGAAGTGATGTTAGAGATGATGTTATCGAACTGTCGTATTGACACATCCTGTTCCATAAAGGCATGCTCTAAGACTTTCTGTAGAGCCACTATGTGGGCTTCGGAACTGAGTAAAAGCAATAGCACAGAGATCTTTGAAGGAGTTTGTAACAACAGATCAACAATGTTGTATTCACTCCTTTGGATGAGCTTCAGCATCTCATCATCGTTCTTTGAAAGGTCGGGATTACTGGATTGACTGACTGGTGGATTAGGAACTTCCGTTTGAGGTTCCTTTTCTTTGTTAGGTTCTCCAACTCCTCGGTTGAAGATTCGACCGCTCCATGTTACTCGACTGATGTCTGTGATATTCAAGATGGAGGGTAATGGAATTTCCTTTCCATTCTCAATTGTTGTTGCACCGTATATGTAAGGTATAGCCTTAGTTGATTCATACGGTAATGGTCTTGGCAGATAAATAACTACAGGAGCCTTCTGATTTTTCTGACTGTCGTAGGTAACTTCAATCAGCTCTTGGCTAGGAACCTTTGATTCGTCCAGTAGAGGGATGATGGTATAAATATCCTTGTTCTATTGATGATCAGAGATTATGACAACGTCTCTGATCAGATCAGCGAAGTAGTCCGGTGTCCAGTTGATTGGCTCGGAACCCGGACATGGGTGAATCTCTTTACAATCCAACTGACCTTGAAGAGCTGCTCGCACGAGGTGACATCCTTAGTTATTCTCCGAGCAGACTCTGCAGCGTTCGTAATTATGTGGTGGCACCTGGCCATGCCCACTTTGGATGCAGTGTAACCTCACTAGGTCAGTTTCCATAGATCAGACATCCTGACTTTGACGCCGAGTAGGGTTCCCATTAAGCACACTGATTTGTTGCGTGTCTTCATCCATATAAATTAGAAGCCACCAGTGGTTTAACAAGTGTTACAAAGTTCTTTGAACGAGAGTGCACCCTTGGTTACTCTCGCAACATCCTTTGCAGCTTAGATAATCGTGAGAAGTGAGAAAACCGAGTTGGACTTGCCTGGCGTGTAAATCCACCAAGCTGGTATTCATCAAACGAATATCGAAGATTTGGATCATGTTGATCTGATAGGGATTTCTATCATGGTATTCCTGGATCCACCCAAGATCCATCTGACGCTGGAGGGAGAGCATCCCTGTTTGTTTACCGAGCAAGTCAGATAGGAATCGTAATCATGCAGTGGCATATTATGATACTGGCTTTGCCTTGAGTGCATTGCCACTAAGTTGACATTCATTGCACGGATGTCGTGGTTCTGAATGATGTTGGAATTTGTATAAGTCATGTTGACACCACGAACTCGATGCTCTTGGATCCATCCGAGATCCAACTATTCCTGTAGAGCTGATTGCACCACAGAACATCTCTGCTGTTTTTAGAGCAGATATCACACTGGTGATAATTATGAGTTGGCACATGGCCGTACCCACTCTGTCCATAATGCACCATGACCAAGTTGGCCCTCAATAAGAGTACATCGTGAATTGATAGCTGTTATTGGACTCTCCCTCTATCAAGTTTACTCCAGCTTTCTCGTGTTGAGGCAACGGGTTCGTGAGAACATTCGGATTCGTATCTTTGAAAGATAAGACCCCGCTCCCAACAAGCTTTTGTATGTCGGATTTGAAACTGGGACAATTTTCTATGTTATGCCCTGGTCCTCCTTGATGATAAGGACAAGTCTAATCTGTTTTGAACCAGAAAGGCGGATTTTCCGGTACTGTAAGGGGAGACTTGGTTTAGACATGCCCCTTGACCAGTAATAATGGGAATAACTCTGCGTACAACATGAGTATAGGATTAAACCCTGGAGGTCGTGTTACACGGTTGTTGTTGTATGGAGGACGAGCCTGCTGAAGAGGCGGTTGTGTCCTTGGCTGATTAGGTTGGCTCTGCACAACCTGAGGCTGATACGTAGGAACAGGCGCAGGGTTAATAGCAAGAGTTACAACTGCTACTGGCTGGTAACGTCGCCTTTGCTTTCCGAGAGAGATATTCCCAATATCCTGCTCTTTTTTCTTAGGGAGAGCACTACCATATCGTTTCATACTACTTGATGGTCCAGCATCTTTAACTAAACGTCCTTCTCGGACGGCTTCCTCAAGAAGAATTCCCCTGCTCGCCATCTCGGTGAAGTCACTGGGCGCACTGGCAACCATTCTGTCGTAGTAAAATAAGCTTAAGGTTTTCAAAAAGATCTTTGTTATCTCTTTTTCCTCCAGAGGTGGAGAAATCTGAGCGGAAATTTCACGCCATCTCTGAGCATATTCTTTAAAGGTTTCCTTGTCCTTTTGTGACATTGATCTGAGTTGATCTATGTCCGGTGCCATGTCCAGATTATATTTATATTGTTGAACGAAGGCAGCGCCAAGATCTCTGAACGTGTCGATCGTGGCGCAGTTTAAACCCATGTACCACTTTAATGCGGCACCGGTTAAACTATCCTGAAAGTAGTGAATGAGCAGCTCCTGGTTCTTTGTCTGAGCTGACATTCGCCGAGCGTACATCACCAAGTGGCTTTGAGGGCAAGGGTTACCCTTGTACTTTTCAAAGTCGAGTACCTGGAACTTATGCGGAACTTTCACATTGGGGACCAAGCAGAGGTCTGCGGCGTCCTTTCCAAATAAATCCTGACCACGAAGGGCTTGCAGCTCTTGCATTTCCAGGAACTGTTCCTGGAACTCATTCATTCTGTCGAACATGCTGTCATTTCCACCTGAAGGTATCTGTGGAATCTGTCCTTCCGGGACAGTGTGTACCACGGGCGGTGGTATAGTCATTATGGCCGAGACTCTCGGTGCCTCCCGAAGTTTGTAACCTTCAGGAGTTGCTGTCGTGCCCCTGGCGTCTTGGCTTTCCCGAAGTTTGTAACCTTCAGGCTCAGCGGTTCCTGCTGCGGTTCCCTGATCCTCAGTGATCGGCGAAACATATCCTTCCAGGATATAGTTGAGTGGCATGCCCTAGGGACGATCTTTCGGCATTTTATACCTAGGATCATACTTTTCCACTATGGGCGTTGATGTGATCTCTGAGATCACAGTCCTTTGTTATTGCATCTGAGCTTCTACTAGAGCTTGCATGTTATTATAAAGCTTTCTCAGATCCTCTTTCAGAGTGTCAGTTTCTTCTCTTAACTCTCTATTCTCTTCCTCGAGATCATCCATCTTTTTTCTGACGATTGGCCCGAGTATTGTACGAATGAGACAGTTTAACTCTAGAATTGAGACACAAACGTGAGATTCGTAGGTAAGAAGAATGCGTTATGCGAGAATGATGAATGCAATGATTATATTAATTGTACATTTTTGTTTATTCAAAGTAAACTTCGACAATTAGATTGCAAGTATCAAACAGTGGGGAAACCCCGTTTTATTGAATTCAAAGGATTGCGGAAATGGAAATACAGTAGATTACAAAGTGCTGAAAAAGGAAATCTAAACTAATGGATCCCGAGTCCTCTCTGAGGAGAGCTCAAGTGCTGGTTCAGGGGCTTTCCTTTTCTTTGACCGGGGCTCTTCAGCCGTTGTCGGGTTGTCATTCCTTTGCCAAGTGAAAGGAGCGAGCAAATTCCTCTGGTCATCCTAATTTTCTACAGGATGTTGCTCTAAAATTTCAATTAGAGCATCCTTTTCTCTTAACAGTTGTTGTATCTTCTTGCACTCCATATTGAGAATATGGTACTTGTTCCTCCAAGACCTCTTCTCCTGTTGAACTTTGTTGAGAGTAACCTGAAGCTTTTCCGTCTCAGACATAAAATAAAGGGCAGAGTCCCTTAATGGAAGAACTTCCTGATGAGGGTAAGGCATCCTCAGCTTGAGAGCTCTAGTTTGTACCCAGTGGAGATAAGGCTCCATCGAGACGCAATCTGGTTTTCCTAGAGACTCTCTTCCTTTCCTATGAACGTGTTTCCAAGCATGCACTATTTCTGTCTTTAGTGGCCTGTCATTTTCTCCTTCCTTGAAGAAAAGACCTTCCAGATGAGCATTACACGGGATATGCCTCATCGGGTATCCAAATTGATGACGAACTAAAACTGGATGATAATTGATTCCTCCTTTAGTTCTTATAAGGGGTACATTTGGGAAATTTCCACAACGGTCAATGATCCTGATCCCGTCATAGATTCGATTGTACTAATAGATGTCAGAGTTGGTAAGAGACATGATTCTCTGCGACCAACGTAAAGTATTTTTTTGATCCCAAAATGCAGCAGACTTGGGCAAATGGGAAGTGAACCATTTGTACAGCAGGGGTACACAGCATGTGATCATTCCTCCGCTATACAAATTCCTTAAGTGTACCGAATGATAAGCATCCGCGAGCAAAGTCGGTACAGGGTTTCCAATCAGAAAAATCTTAATGGCATTGATATCGACGAAGTTATCAATGTTGGGGAACAGAAATAACCCATAGGTGAGCAAAACAAAGATGCTCTCGAAAGCGGCCACATTCCCTATACTAGCAAAGTACAGAGCTTTCTTTGTTAAGAACTGGGCTGGCAAACCCTGGATTCCACCCTTAGTGGTCATGTGAGTCCCGACTTCTGACTCGTCCAAATAAATTGCTCTTGCAATGGTTTGATCCATTGGAATTTCTTCCAGTCCAGAAAATGGAGCTTGATCAGTAATGTGCAGATCAGTCAGGTGAGAGTACTCCTCCAGTGTTGGTGCAAGCTGATAATCCGGGAATGTGAAACAGTGATAGACCGGATCGTAGAACTGGATTAATGTGGACATGATTCCTTCAATTACATGGACCCTTAACAGAGACAACAGTCCTCCATACTTGGCTCTGAAAGCCTCAGAGTTGGTTATCATCCTAGCCAAACCTCTCAAATCCTCTAACTTTGGAACCTTGAAGGTGTACTTATGAGTTTTCCTTCTACCGAAATCCATTAGCGCAATCCCTTTATCTGACATTTGCAATCATTGTCTTAGTTTAATTTGAAAAAGAGAGACTAGAAGAGAAGATTTTTCTTTGGTTTAGTGTTTTTTAAATGAATGTATGAATGCAGCACACAAAAACATAGAAAAAACATGGGCTTAAAGGGTCGGTGTCATGAAGTCAAGGCTCTACCCCCCCCCCCCCCCCCAAAAGGTTTATACTGGTGATTTTTTGTACCTGTCCGTAAAATCATTGATCCCTCTTGGGATAAAAATAGCAAGCGGATCGCCAGCGAGCTGGTGCATCTTAGAGTGATCTCAGATGAGGGTAGTATCGCGTGACAACTATTTCCGATAGCTTCCGCACTACAAAATGGTTTCAGCCTACTAAAAACCTCAGCTTCTCAGATAACCCAGTCGACCACACTACTTTTAACAACCGAAGTCGTATAGGCAATGTATCTGCAAAGGGAGTCTCCACTGAGTTTGATGGTCGATCGGGGGCTCTTAACTGGGATTCACTCCCCGCAAGATTACCCACATTTCCATCACCTATCTTAGGTGTATACTCAATCTTTCCATATGCGGCAGCTCACGCATTCCAATTGGTAGAAAAATAAACACAGATATCAATTAGGAAAAGCAGTATATATATTAGTCTTAATCATCCTAGACCTCTAGTCTTATGATCCTAACAGACAATGACTCCCCAGCAGAGTCGCCATTTTTCTGTAGTGCGAGTTTTTGTGTGGTTACGAAGCACTATCGCTTTGGGGTACTACAGTTCGATTCATTTTTTATCCTATTGAAGCTGATGAAGGAAGGGAAATAGATGTCTCTAATTAACCCTGCTTGCAAACTGAGTTTGAACAGATGACTGTTGGTTTACAGATGCTACTTGAGATTGTGGGTCTCTCTTAGGGTATTTCGCTTGAGAACAGTGTCTAGGCTATTGGTAGGATGTTAGGTCTGATGCTTTTCGATTGATGTATGAAGGTATGGGATTTTGGGTTTTTTTGGTTAGTATGCTCGCTAAGATTTTTCAATCTTATGCCTACGTATTCCCGTTTAATGAAACAGGGAAATCAGAACGATCGTAGTTCCTCCTATTCTATGGGAGGAAAAAGTTGTTTTGGTGCCTTGTTCAAAGCCCAAGACGTGAAGCTAAAGGGAGTATATGTATCTTGTTCAAAGCCCAAGATGTGAAGCTGAAGGGTTTTGGCTTGAGAGAGAATTTGTCATCTCTAAAGAGGAGTTGTTGATGTTTGTATGCTGTGAGCAAGGCACACATTTGATGCTAAAAGGTTGATTGACTCAACCGGGGGTTTCCTTATACAAAGCCTAAGAGGAGGCTATTGACCCAACAAGAGGGTGCTTTTATATGTGTCTGGTACGAAGCCCAAGACGGAGGCTAAAAGGTTTGTGACCCAACAAGAGGGTCTTTTATACTCAACAAGAGAGTGTTTTGTATCTCGTACGAAGCTCGAGATGGAGGCTGAAAGGTTTGTGACCCAACAAGAGGGTCTTTTATACTCAACAAGAAAGTGTTTTGTATCTCGTACGAAGCCTGAGATGGAGGCTGAAAGGTTTGTGACCTAACAAGAGGGTCTTTTATACTCAACAAGAGAGTGTTTTGTATCTCGTATGAAGCTCGAGATGGAGGCTGAAAGGTGGTTGACTCAACAAGAGAGTCTGACAAGGTTAGCTCCGCTGGGGAGAATCATTTGTACAAAGCCCAAGAGGAGGCTATGTTTGTTGGTGACTGTTTCAGTTTAGTGACAGGTCCAGTATGTTGGATAAAAGAGAAAATTAGTTCTTATAAAGGGACTGATTAAAGGTAAGGTTGTGCTTTGTTATTGATCAGAGGATCAGGGTTATTTCCTGGGAAATCCAAAGGGTATTGTGACTGTCCAAGTCTACTGGTGTTTTGAGAAGTCGATTCTCAGATAAGTGAATGATCTTTGTATGATGCCCAAGAGAAGGCTGGTATGTTAAGGGATGAAGGTCAACCCATTAACTGGTCTGACACTTGACTTAGAAAGACAGCTTTAGCAAATTGATGACTAGGTTCTGTTCCTATACCTGTAGAGGTCTCTGGGTCCTTGTACTAGGCCCAAGAGAATGTATGAGAGCTTGTAAGAAGCCGACGGGTCCTTGTATAACGCCCAAGAGGAGGCGGGTATGCTTTTAGGAAGCCTGTGGGTCCCCAAACCCCGAGAAGTTCAAGACATGATATTCACCAAGAATAGATCAAGCCAGGAAAGTCTGAGAATTTGGAAGAAACTCAAGAGATGCCATTCATGGAGAAAAGATCATCTCTGGGGAGTTAGAGTTTCTTGGACAATTTCTAAGGGTGACAGTCTGAGAAAGGGTTCACTGAGAATGCTGCCTTTCACGTCTCCATATTGTTTAACCCCAAGAGGAGGGAAGTCTGTATCTGGTAATCCTATGGGGATCTAGTTTTGTTTGTATTTAAGAGTGACCAACGGGCTTTACCTAGTGCTAGACGTAGTTGCCAGGGAAAACTCTAAATAACTATACTAATATTACACAGTTGATATTTGACAAGTATATAAAAGTTTGTGAAAGAAGACTTACAGTGAGCAGCCCCACAACACAGATATATATATGAAAGCAGATAAAGAAAGCGGATAAACACTTACTCGGTTGTAGAGGTTCCATGCTGTTTTGTTAGTTGTTCAACAAAGAAAGCTTTGATAACAATATTATATTATAAATCAAAGGAGAAATTGCTTTGAAAATATTGTTGGGGCTTACAGCTCAAGGAGAGACCCAAGATTTTATCAGTGATTGCACTGTTGTTTTGAATTTGTACAGGGACTTATACAAGTGATTGAGGCCCAAAAAGGTTTTCTGTACAAAGGGACGGGTCTTACACTCTCTCAAGAGGCCCAAAGAGTTTTAAAGAAAAGGAATGGGGCTTATAACACGAGGGTAGGCCCAAATGATTTGATTTTTGAACTGGCGATCGCGCCGAGATTTTCTTTTAACGCAGAGGGACTTATACAATATCTGAGGCCCAAAAAGGTTTTGGTTAAAAGGGGGTGGGGTCTTACACTCTATTAGAGGCCCAAATGTGTTTTTGTATAAGTGATGGGGCTTACAGCTCAAGGAGAGGCCCAGTTGATTTTGTTAAAAAGGCGACGATCGCGCCGTTGTTTTTGAAAGTACAGTGGGACTTATACAATGACTGAGGCCCAAATAGTGGTGTACTTACAAAGGGATTGGGTCTTACACTCTAATAGAGGCCCATGAGTGTTTGAAAATGATTTGTGAGGGTGAAAATCAAAGAAACCCTAATTTTTGTTTTTCTTTAAAAGTAAATATTTAAAGAAAATCAAATAAAATGATAAAAATACCAAATAAGTTTGAATAAACAATTTGTGATTTTTGTTTAAGGTTTGAAAAATGAGGTTTTAATCACAAGATGATTTAAAACTCATTTGGTTTTGATTTTCAAAGTAAATATTCACTTTTAAATGTTTAAAAACGATTAAAAATGAATTTATTCACAAAAATACTAATTATATTAAATAACTAATATAAATTTGATTTTTTGTGGAATAAAATATTTCAACATTTTTGTGATTTTTTGCAAAAAGAACCATTAAAAAATAATTAAAATTGAGAGAGTTATTAATTTTACAAATCATTAAAAATAATAAGAAAAACAATAAAAAGTGAAAAAATAACAAAAAGAGGATCTGGGGCGAGGGGGATTCGAACCCCAGACCTCTTGTGTATAGGGCGCGCGCCTTACCACTGGGGTGGTGATACATCCGTTGATTGAAACACAACCACAAATATACAAGGCTTTCCTTGTTTTTGGCTTGGCCTAAGGCAAGGCAAGGCAAGATTTTGGTTGAAAACGTGAAGGCCATAACTTTCTCATTTCTCCATGGATTGTGACAAAATTTAGGTCTATCCTGCCTAGAATTTCACAAGGAATCCAATGGTGGTGGTGTTTTTTTTCCAGATCATGCTTCTATTGAAAAACCCGATAGTGGTTTTGAAATAGGCCATGATTTACATTTTCTATGCCATCTCTTGGTACAAGCATGAATTACATGATAAATTGGTGCGAACACAACACATATAACATGTATAAGAGATGCATGCTCAGTGGACATCAAAAGAAAGCATGATTCAAAGAATCCAAGTTGTGATGCCTACCTCTTTTTGGAGCTTTTGTGCAATCTGCCAAGAGCTTTGTTCCAAAAATAATTTGATGCTTTGGACACCCTCAAATGATCTCTTAGAAGCTTTTAGGATGGTTGGAATCAGCTGGAAACCTCAAGAACAAGTTTGAGCTCTTTCTTGCAAAAGGGACAAAAGTGGCCAAAATAGAAACTCTCTCAAATGGTGTTCCAGATGTGTGGCACCATTTGGGACAGTTTAAAAATGATATTTGGAGTGTGTTTGAGGTTTTACCTGGTTTGGAAAGTGACTGAATCAAGACATGGCTTGAAAAATGCACAAAAGTCCTATTTTGAGGTTTTGAGAGGTGACTTTGTGATTTTGGTGTTACAGGTTACTTGTGAGAGTTTGGACAGCTTAGATATAACATATTAGTTGTGTTTGGATCATGAGCTGTGGTGGAATTGCTCTCTAACTCAAAAACTCAGAGTTACCTTGCTAAAGAAGGTATTTTTGCCTAGAGAAATAAATTTTCAGGAAAGAAAGTGTTGTAGTGCTTTGGTGTACTCAAAATGAACACAATTGAGCTCTATTTATAGTAGAGCAAGTTTGTTTTGGCTGCAATAGTGAATGGCAACTGCTACAGAGGTTTGGTCAATGTTGAGCAATGAGAATCCAAGTCTCCTCTAGCCATTGACTAGAGGTTTGGGCAAAGGCTGCTGGTTCCCTTGGTCTTGGATAAGTCTTGACTGAATTCAGTTGGGAATGGCTCAGTCCATGCCACATTGGTGCATCCATTAAATGCTCCAATCCAAAATTGAAGTCTTGTCCCTCTTTTAGGCATTTCTAGGTTTGACATGCTACTTTTGGTTCCAAAGACTTAGGAGGCTGATGGATCAAGGTTTGTCTCTCCTTGGTCTCCCCTTGAGGTGTTCAGATGGATAAATTTGTTTCCCCTTTGCAAAATTTGAGCAAATCGAGCAAAACTCCCAAATCTGCCTTGTCATGATAGTTTCCAGCAAGGCATATTGGCATTGTCATATCTCATGGCTCAAGTGGACTTTGATGGAGTTCTTGGCCATTTTTGAAAGCCCTCATATGATACAATAACTGTTTGATCATACTTGGTTTTGATACCTTTTGGATCCAAGTGAAAAATGCCCCTACATTTGGAAAAAAGTGAAGGCAGATTCTGACTTAGTGAAAATTTCACTAAGTGTTGGAAAAAAGTGACATTTTCACTTTTTGTGATTTTGACCATTCCATAACTTAAAATCCATGAGGAATTGGAATGAGTTATGTTTGAAGCTTTTGTAGAGGGCCATGAGAGCTACAAATCTAGCTTTGGATGGGGAAAAATGGCCTTGTGGTTTAGGAGTTATGATCCTCCAAAGTTGGTACCCTTGCCACTTTATTCCATAACTTAGAAATTTTTTTAAGTTTTTATGGTTACCCCTTTTACAAGTTATCCCACTTTTCTTGATTTTTCTTGATGAATGATGATTCCAATCACACATTAACATCATTTTAGGGTCAAAGAACCATAATTGTGAAAAATCTCAAAAAGTCAAAGTTGACTTTGTGCACAGTTGACTTTTTGTCAGATGAATTCCGAACTGTGCGATCCTCTATGAAATTAAGCCCTTGACCTAAATCAAACTTGATGGATTGATTTCATAGGTGTTATAGGGTGTATTTAATCATGTCCCAAGGTTTGGGAGCATGTCCTAGTCAAAAGTCAAAGGCACAGTTGACTTTTTCCTTGAAACCCTAATTGTGGCTCTGATGAATTAGAAACTTGTTGATCAAGCTTCTTGGATCAATACATTGTTGAAAATGGATCAATGTTGTGTGTTAGGGACCCTCAAATCATGCCTTGAGGTCTTGGCTCATGTTTTGTCCCAAAAGTCAACTTAGGGGTGAATTAGGTCAAGAAACCCTAATTCCTGATTTTTATTGTATGCATCCCTTGAGGAAAAATTGACTTGATGATTGGGTTCATGATGTCCTATGGAGAATTTTAGGTTATGCTTTGAAGCATTGGCTCATGCCCAGAGGAAAATTTCCATCTGGAGGCCCTGGTCGACCAAAACCCTAATTTTAGTGACACTGGCGATCTTGAGGCTTAATCCACTTGGACTGTTGCAGCTTTGTGCTTAATCCTTGATGTGGGAGTCCTCTTGATTCCTTTGTATGTTTGAGAGGTTATACAAGTTGAAGATCATGTCATTCCTTAATTGATCCTTTGTCTAAGAGCTCTGAGAGGGCTTGAAACCCTAATTTTGATTGTAGTGGATGCTCACCCATCTTTAGGGAGACTAATGAGGCATAATGATACATCTATATTGTGATGATGATTTGCACAATGATGGGAAATATTAGTGGTCAAAATTTGTGGTATGACACCTATAACACCTATGAAATCAATCCATTAAGTTTGATTTAGGTCAAGGGCACATTTTGGAATTCATCTGACAAAAAGTCAACTGTGCACAAAAGTCAACTTTGACTTTTTGAGATTTTTCACAATTATGGTTCTTTAACCCTAAAATAATGTTAATGTGTGATTGGAATCATCATTCATCAAGAAAAATCAAGAAAAGTGGGATAACTTGTAAAAGGGGGTAACCATAAAAACTTAGAAATTTTCTAAGTTATGGAACAAAGTGGCTAGGGTACCAACTTTGGAGGATCATAACTCCTAAACCACAAGGCCATTTTTCCCCATTCAAAGCTGGATTTGTAGCTCTCATGGCCCTCTACAAAAGCTTCAAACACAACTCATTCCAATTCCTCATGGATTTTAAGTTATGGAATGATCAACATCACAAAAAGTGAAAATGTCACTCTTTTCCAACACTTAGTGAAAATTTCACTAAGTCAGAATCTGCCTTCACTTTTTTCCAAATGTAGGGGAATTTTTCACTTGGATCCAAAAAGTATCAAAACCAACTATGATCAAACAGTTGTTGTATCATATGAGGGCTTTCCATAATAGCCAAGAACTCCATCAAATTCCACTTGAGCCATGAGATATGACAATGGCAATATGCCTTACTGAAAATTGTCAAAGCAAGGCAGATTTGTGAATTTTGCTCGATTTGTCAAATTTGTGCAAATGACAAACACACTTATCCATCTGAACACCTCAGGGGGAGAACAAGGAGGGACAAACACTGATCCGAAGCCTCCCAAGTCTTTGGAACTAAAAATAGCATGCCAAACCTAAAAATCCCTAAAGAGGGGACAAGACTCCAATTTTGTTTTGGAGCATTCAATGGATGCACCAAGGTGGCATGGACTGAGCCTCTTCCAACTGAATTCAGTCAAGACATATCTAAGACCAAGGGAACCAATAGCTTGTGCCCTAACCTCTAGTCAATGGCTAGAGGAGACTTGGATTCCCATTGATCAACATTGGCCAAACTTCTACAACAGTTGCCATACACTATTCCTTGCAAAACAAACTTGCTCTACTATAATCACCTTCTCACTTCCAATTTTGCCTTCCAAAGCAAGTCACTATCGGTTTTGAGTTTGAGAGAAATTCCAACCAAACCAATCACACACACACCTCATAAACATCATATAGAAGTGATCCAAACACTTAAACAACATCTGGAACACTGATTTCTTAGAATCACCAGCCAACTGCTCAAGCTTTTAGCAGACTTGCAGTTGAGGTGCCAAATCAAGTTCCAGCTCAATTCAATCCACTCCAAGCATCCAGACACACTCCATAGCACCTAGGGAAGCTGTCCATATCCTTGGAACTAAGCTGTAACACCTCTAACACAAAACAGGATCACCAACTGCAAGAGGTAAGCATGAGCTCTTCGAACTCTATGATCCATGCATATTTTGCTGCACAATAATTTGGCCATATGTTCATAATCATGCATAGAGTGTTTACCATCAATCAATTGCTTTGTTTGAATCGTGTATGGAATTTCTGAGCCTTCATGCAAATTTTAGGGTTCTTGAGGTTTCTCTTTAATTTCTTATTCCATGCTTAAAATAAATTAAATTAAAGACCATAGACATGATCGTGAGGTGAAAACGAGTAGATTGATATGTTGATTGCATGATATCATCAAGTATTTCATGAGATTGGATAGAAAATGTAAATCTGCAGAAACATAGGGTGGCGCGTGTTCTTGGCGCCATTTTTGAATATTTGAATATTTGAATTTTGTGATTTTATTTAATTGATTCAAAAATTAATTTCTCTCTGAATTTTAATGATTTTGAGTTGATTCTTTTTCTAATAATTCACAAAAATGTTAAAATATTTTATTTTGCCAAAAATTCCCAAAAATATTATTTATTTCATATATCTGATATTTTTGCAAAGAATTAATGTTTTATTTGTTTTTAACATTTGAAATATTTGTTCCTCCTTGATTTCCCAAACTTAATTGATTTTCAATCATTTTGTGGATATAAACTTGATTTTTCAAACATTAATCCAAGATCACAACTTGCTTTTCACACATGCTTGATAATTTTAATCATTTTAATTAAATTTCTATTTAATTAAAATACATTTTTGAAATTAATTTAGGGTTTTGATCTTAATCACCCTAAACAAATCATTTTCAAACACTTTGGGCCTCTAATAGAGTGTAAGACCCAACCCTTTTTTTAAAACCAAAATAATTTGGGCCTCAGTGTATTGTATAAGTCCCGATACCATCAAAAAGTTCGGCGAGATCACCGCCTTTTTTAGATAAACCCTAGGCCTCTCCTTGAGCTGTAAGCCCCACCACTTGTACAAAAGAAAATCTTTTGGGCCTCTAAATAGAGTGTAAGATCCAATCCTCTTTTAACCAAAACCATTTTGGGCCTCAGACATTGTATAAGTCCCTCTGCATTAAAAGAAAAATCTCGGCGCAATCGCCAGTGCAGAAACAAACAACCATGGGCCTCTCCTTGAGCTGTAAGCCCCATCCCTTGTACAAAAATAAATCTTTGGGCCTCTTGAGAGAGTATAAGACCCATCCCTTTGTACAGAAAACCTTTTTGGGCCTCAGTCACTTGTATAAGTCCCTGTACAAATTCAAAACAACAGTGCAATCACTGATAAAACCTTGGGCCTCTCCTTGAGCTGTAAGCCCCAACAATCTTTTCAAAGCACTTTCTCCTTTGATTTATAATATAATATTGTTATCAAAGCTTTCTTTGTTGAACAACTAACAACACAACATAGAAGCTCTACAGCCGAGTAAGTGTTTATCCGATTTCATTTATCGTTTTCATATATATATATATATATATATATAACTGTATTGTGGGGCTGTTTCACTGTAAGTCTTCTTTCTCAAACTTTTATATACTTGTCATATATCCACTGTGTAATACTAGTATAGTTATTTAGAGTTTTCCCCAGCAACTACGTCTAGCACTAGGTAAAGCCCTGTTGGTCACTCTTAAATACAAACAAAACTAGATCCCCATAGGATTTCCAGATACAGTCTTCCCTCCTCTTGGGGTTAAACAATATGGAGACGTGAAAGGCAACATTCTCGGTGAACCCTTTCTCAGACTGTCACCCTTAGATATTGTCAAAGAAACTATAACTCCCCAGAGATGATATTTTCTTCGTGAATGGCATCTCTTGAGTTTCTTCCAAATTGTCAGACTTTCCTGGCTTGATCTATTCTCGGTGAATAGCATGTCTTGAACTTCTCGGGGTTTGTGGACCCACATGCTTCCTAAAAGCATCCCCGCCTCCTCTTGGGCGTTGTACAAGGACCCGTCGGCTTCTTAGAAGTTCTCATGCCTTCTCTTGGGCTTAGTACAAGGACCCAGAGACCTCTACAAGTATAGGAAAAGAACCTAGTCATCAATTTGCTAGAGCTGTCTTGCTGAGTCAAGTGTCAGACCAGTTAATGGGTTGGCCTCCATCCCTTAACACGCCAGCCTTCTCTTGGGCATCATAAAAAGAGCATTCATTATCTGAGAATCAATTTCTCAAAACACCAGTAGACTTGGACAGTCTCAATACCCTTGGGATTTACCATTTCCTTAAAGAACATGAAATAACCCTGATCCTCTGATCAATACCAAAGCACTACCTTACCTAGAATCTTTCTCTTTATAAGAACTGATTTTGTTTTATCCAACACACTGGACCTGTCACTCAATTGAAACAGTCACCAGCACAGTTAGCCTCCTTTTGGGCTTTGTACAAATAATTCTCCCCAGTGGAGCTAACCTTTTCAGACTCTCTTGTTGAGTCAAACTTTTAGCCTCCATCTCAGGCTTCGTACAAGATATAAAACACTCTCTAGTTGAGTATAAAAGACTCTCTCGGTGAGTCAACTACTTTTAGCCTCTGTCTTGGGCTTTATACAAGACACATATAAATCACTCTCTTATTGAGTATAAAAGACTCTCTTGATGAGTCAATCCCCTTTAGCCTCTATCTCGGGCTTCGTGCGAGACAGCAAAACACTCTCTTGTTGAGTATAAAAGACTCTCTTGTTGAGTCATTTTCCTTTTAGCCTCTATCTCGGGCACCTTACGAGACAACAAATCACTCTCTTGTTGAGTATAAAGGACTCTCTTGTTGAGTCAATCTCCTTTTAGCCTCCATCTCGGGCTTCGTACGAGACACTAAATCACTCTCTTGTTGAGTATAAAAGACTCTCTTGATGGGTCAAACCCTCAATAGCCTCCTCTTAGGCTTTTTATAAGGAAACCCCTGGTTGAGTCAATCAACCTTTTAGCATCAAAGTTGTGCCTTGATCACAACATACAAACATCAACAAATCCTCTTTAGAGATGACAAATTCTCTCTCAGCATAAACCCTTCAGCTTCACATCTTGGGCTTTGAATAAGATACAAACCTCTTTAGCTTCATGTCTTGGGCTTTGAACAAGACAAAAAAAAAACAACCTTTTTCCTCCCATAGAATAGAAGGAACTACGATCACTCTGATTTCCCTGTTTCGGGAATACATAGGCATAAGATTACAAAATCTTAGCGAGCATACCAATCAAAAACCCAAAATCCCATACCTTCATACATCAATTGAAAAGCATCAGTCCTAACATCCTACCAATAACCTAGACACTGTTTTAGTTAATAGCCCAAAGGGAGAACCCCCTATTTTGATAGCATCTGTAAGCCAACAGTTTTAACTGTTTAACCTCAGTTTGCAAGCAGGGTTAATTGGAGATATCTATTTCCCTTCCTTAATCAGCTCAATAGGATAACAAATGAATCGAACTGTAGTACCAAAGCGATAGTGATTCGAAACCACAAAAATCGTGCTACAGATTCTTTTGTGGTCTTGGTTGAATCTTTGGAAGCTTTGGTAGAGGATACCATTGATGCAGCAAAGATTGAAGGAAAAAAACGGTTTGTGTTTGTGCAAGATGAAAAGTTTAGGAGGAAGCTTGTTCTTGCCAAGAAAGATTCAGAAGATGGAAAAAGTTGGAAAAATGTTAGTGTTCACTATTTATAGGCAGATGAAATAAAGCGGTTCACTTCAAGCATTGATGGTTGAAAAGATAGTGGGACACGTGCCAATCAGAGAGCAAGCGATGAGACGGTGGCAGTTGAACTAGCCCACGATCTCCTAGGAACTAGGAGCGTGATGATTGCAATAAAGATTCTCGCATGGTTTTGAGAAGATGTTTGAGAAAAGGTGTCATGATGACTATGATATCATAACAGAAGAAAAGTTTATGGCGTCGAAAGAAACTTTCAAAAAATGCCTTTTTCTCCATTTTAGTCGAAAATGACATTTTTGGGGGGCAATTTGTAAGCTGGAAGTTTCGACGCCAAGGTTTGATTGAGTATGATAAGAAAAAGAAATATCTTTAAGAAGATGTTTTGGATTTGACAGGATTATTATTAAAGATCTTAGTCAAAGAGATCCTTTGTAAGAGGGATATGTTGGGTTAATACTTAGAAATATTTCTGAGTTTAGACTGCAATTCTGACGGAAGCAATACTGAGGTTGCGTTCGAAGAAGGTTTTAAATTTTAAATAAGGATGATAACTATATTTTGTCCTTATCTGTTTCTTAAAGGTGACGCGTGTAAAGCTGTGGCAAATTGAAGACATGCAAGCAAAACGTGTCATTTTCTGGAGAAAAGACCGTTGATAGCGGTTATTTTTGACTTAGTATAAATATGGGTCTTAGTATGTAGGATTTCAGTGTGTTCAATCATTGTAGAAATACTCATAAATTAATCAAAGTATCTAAGTGTGTTGAGAAAAGAGTTCGTTGAGAATGTACGTGTGAATCACCATATTTTCATTTCAATTGAAGTTATTTACAATTTATTAATTACTTTCTCATTGCAATTTACTTTGAAGTTTTTTATTGCATTTCCTTTACAAATTCTGCAATTTACTTTTAAACTTTAAACAACATTCTTCAATCATGGGCATTGTCGAAGTGTTCATATACTTTCAAATATAGTTTAACAAAAGCACATGTCCTAGGATTCACTGGTTGATCCTGTAAAGTAAACCATTTTTGGATACCAGAGGTTATTTACCAATTTTCAAAGTAAACAGTTAGCAAGACAGTTTTTAAAACTGGATTCGCATACCGAGAAATCATCCATGAAAACTTCCATGATCTCGTCAAGGAAATCTGTGAATATCGCCATCATACATCATTGGAAATTTGTAGGGGCATTGCATAGCCGAACGACATTTGCCGATAGGCAAATGTTCCATACGGACATGTGAAGGTTGTTTTTTCCTGGTCATCCGGGTGAATAGGAATTTGAAAGAATCCTGAATATCCATCTAAATAGCAGAAATAAGAGTGTCTGGCTAAACGTTCAAGCATTTGATCAATGAAAGGAAGGGGAAATGGTCCTTCCTAGTTTCTTTGTTGAACTTCCTATAGTCAATGCACATGCTCCATCCGTTTTATACGTTTTACCACTGATTCTCCTTTTTCATTTTGTACAACTATGACGCCTCCCTTTTTAGGTACGACATGTACAGGGCTAACCCATTTACTATCGGAGATTTGATAAATAATTCCAGCATCAAGAAATTTTAACACTTCCCTCTTGACCACGTCACTCATAATAGGCTTTATCGTTCTTTAGTTTTCTCTAGAGGGTTTAGAATCTTCCTCCAACATAATCCGGTGCATGCACACGGATGGACTTATCCCTTTTAGGTCAGAAATATTATAGCCTAGAGTGGCAGGGTGTTTTCATAAGATATCTAAGAGTTGAATCGTTTCAGCACTGTCTAGGTTTGCATTTACTATAACCAGATGGTTATGTTCCTCATTAAGAAATTCATATCTCAGATTCTTGGGTAATTCCTTAAGCTTTATTGACGGTTTCTTAGGACCGGGCATATGGTCTGGGGTGAGTGTTAGGTGTCATACCCCAAATTTTGACCACCAAGATTTCCCATCATTGTGCAAATCATTACCATAATATGGATGTACCATCATACTTCATCAATCTTCTCAAGGATTGTTGAGCATTCACTACATAAAGGATCAGACAAAGGATCAATCAAGAATTGACATGATCTTCAAACTTGTCTAGTCTCTAAAACACCCATAAAGGATCAATAGGTCTCCCACATCAAGAATCAGGCACAAGGTTGCAACACTTCAAGCTAATCAAGCCTCAAGATCATCAGTATCACCAAATTAGTGTTTTGGTCAACCAAGGCCTCTAGAGGGAAATCTTCCTCTGGGCATGAGCCAATACTTCAAACCATGATTCAAGAAGTTCAAAGGAACCTCATGAGACCAATCATCAAATTAAAATAGCCTCAGGGGATGCATTCATCAAAAATCAGGAATTAGGGTTTCTTGACCTAATTCACCCCTAAGTTGACTTTTGAAGCAAGGCATGAGCCAAGACCTCAAGAAGTGTTTTGAAGACCTCCAATACATCATATTGACCCATTTACAAGATTGGATTAATTCAAAGAACTTGGTTCATAAGCAGTACAAGGATTCAAATTCATCCGGACCAATTAGGGTTTTTTGATGAAAAGTCAACTGTACCTATGACTTTTGACCAAGACATGATCCCAAACCTTAGTGTATGATTCAAGATACCCTAAAACACCTATGGAATCCATACATTAGGTTTGAATTAGGTCAAGTACTTGATTGCATAGAGTATCACACAGTTTGAAATTCATCTGACAAAAAGTCAACTGTGCCTAAAAACCAAGTTTGACTTTTTAAATTTCTTGACAAACATGGCTTCCCTAAGTCAAACACAATGTTCATTCATGGTTTGGATCATCATTCATTAAGAAAAATCAAGAAAAATAGGGTTACTTGAAAAAGGGGCAACCATAAGATACTTAAAATTTTCTAAGTTATGGAAGAAAAGTGATTTGGTACCAACTTTGCAAGGTCATAACCTCCAAACCACAAGGCCTTTTTCTTCCATCCAAAGCTCAAATGAAAGTTCTCATTACATATTTCAAAATTGTCAACTACATCAGATTCTAAATCCTCATGGATTTTGAGTTATGGATTGATCAAAATCACAAAAACATGAAAATGACCACTTTTTCCAACACTTAGTGAAATTTTCAAGTCAGAATCTGTTTCACTTTTTCACCAAATTTGAGGCCATTTTTCATTATGATCCAAGATGTTTCAAGACCAAAGTTGGACATTAAAGTTAAAGTTGGATATAAAAGCTTTCCAAAGAGTACAAGAACTCATCCTAATTCAACTTGAGTAGAGAGTTATAAGCATGGTAACATGACACCTCCAAGAATGGTTTTACAAGACAGTCTTGTACATGCCACACAATTTTGTCATTTCCATGACTTGGCAAGCCTTGTCACCATACAAGACAAGTTTCTAAAGTGCAATGAACATGATCTCTGCAGAGCAACAACACCATAGAGCCCTGCAAGTCAAAACCTCATCATTTGGCATGTGACATTCAAAGTTCAAAATTCAAAAACTCCAATTTTGTTATGAGGCATTTAAGGGATGCATAGAGCTGGCATGTATCTGTCCATGATCAACCAAATGAGTAGAGCCTTATCCCTGCAACAGAAGACTCATAGCCTGCAAGATTGACTCAAGTCAATGGCTAGAGGAGACTTTGGCTACATGACAAAGTTCAATGGATATTGGAGTGATCCAGCCTCTAATCACTATTGCTCCCAAAACAAACTTGCTCTATTATAAATAGAGCTTCTTTCTGATCAATTCAAGCACACCAAAGCATAGTAATACATGCTTTCCTCCAAATCACACCAATTAACTAGATTTTTGCTTCTCTTTTAAGTCACTATCGAATTTTCAATTTGAGAGCAATTCAATCAAAACCAATCATGCCAACACCTCACATACATCATATATGAGTGATCCATAAACTTAAAACACATCTGGAGCATCAGAATCACAAAGTCACCATCCATTTACTCAAGCTTTTGGCATATTTACAGTTGGGGTACCACAACAAGTTCCAGGTTGTTTCAATCCATTCCAAGCTTCCAAACACCTTACATAAGGTCCATTGAAGCTGTCCAGATCATCACACAACATCTGTAACACCTCCAACATATAATTTGAATTCTTCTTGTAAGAGGTAAGCCTGACACTCTCAAACTCTATAATCCATGCATCATAAATGTGTTTTCAAGTTACAAACATGTTTCTGCACTTATATAGAGTGATTCCCCTCAATCAATTGCTTTGTAGCTTTCGTGTATAAGACTTCATAGTGTTTTTGCAGAAATTAGGGTTCTTGAGTTCATCACTTAATTTCGCACTCAACACTTAATATAAATGCAATTAATTTATATGACTGAAATCCTTGTTCAAAAACACACAAATTTCATGTTTACAAAAGTCATTTTCATTGAGTAATCAGAGAGATATGAGAGGTTTTGCAAATTGACCATAGCAAGTACGAGCGAGGAAGAAGAAGATGGCCTTGGCGCCATTTTCAAATATTTGAATTTTTGAATATTTGATATTTTTATAAAATGATTTCAAAAATTAATTTCTCTCTCATTTTTATCATTTTTTATTGGTTCTTTTTTTAAAAAGTCACAAAAATGTTAAATTATTTTATTATACAAAAAAAAATCACATTTATATTATTTATTTAATATAGTTTGATTTTTGAATTTAATTTAATTTTATTTGTTTTTAAACATTTTTAAATGAAATTCTCAGCTTAATTTTTCAAAACCAATTGGATTTTAAGCTTTCATGTGATTAAACATGACTTTTCAAAATATTTTTTAAAGTTGACAACTTGTTTTTGAATATATTTGATATTTTGTATCATTTTATATTTAATTTCCTTTAAAAATTATATTTTTTAATTAAAATTAGGGTTTCTCTTAATTTTAATTTTTCAAACACTTTTCAAATCATTTTTGGGCCTCTTTGTAGAGTGTAAGTCCCATCCCTTTGTAAATATTTGATTTTTGGGCCTTAGTCATTGTACAAGTCCCGATACGATTTTAAGAATCTCGGCGCGATCACCATTTTCAAAACAATTTTCATCTGGGCCTCTCCTTGAGTTGTAAGCCCCATTTTTCTTCTTTTTCAAACACTTTTGGGCCTCTATTAGAGTGTAAGACCCACCCCCTTTGTAAATAAACATTTTGGGCCTCAGTCATTGTATAAGTCCCGATACGATTTTCAAAATAACCGTGGAATCGTTGTTTTTTTCATCTGGGCATCTCATTGAGTTATAAGCCCCAACTTTTATATAAAAATAACTTTTTGGGTCTCTATTAGAGTGTAAGACCCATTCCTTCTTGTACATAAACATTTTGGGCCTCAGTCATTGTATAAGTCCCTCTGTGGTTTTAAAAATCACGGCGTGATCGTCGCCTTTTCAAATAAAACTTTTGGGTCTCTCCTTGAGTTGTAATCCCCATTATTTTCTTTACAAACACTTTTTGGGCATCTATTATAGTGTAAGACCCAACCCTCTTTGTACATAAACAATTTTTGGCCTCTGCTATATCATAAGTCCCACAATTTCTGTCGGTATCACAGTGCGATCAATGTTATCAAATAAGTCATCTGGGCCTCTCCTTGAGCTATAAGCCCCAAACAGATCTTTTTTTACAACTTTCTTTTAATTCAAATTCAAATTCAATGTGTTTTCAAAACTTTCTTCAATTTCTTGAAACCCTAAAAGAGGGAATACAGTTGTAGTCAATACTACAGATCACAATATGCTTGGGCTTCTTCTCAGAAGGTAAGTCCTCATATCTGTTTCAATGCTTATTTCTTATATATATATATATATATATATATATATATATATATATATATGCTTGTATATACCTTGCTTAGAGTTCCCTAGCAGTTAGGTCTAGGTTTAGATCAAATCAGAGGTTACTTTCAACATAGTCAAAACTAGTTCCCTCATAGGAAAATCCCTATAAAGTCTTGCCTCCTCTTGGGCTTATACAATATGGAACAGAGAAAGACATTATTCCCGGTGAAAATTTTCTCAAGACTGTCAAACTTAGAAATTATATTTTGTACAAGAAATTCATTTCCCCAGAGAGGATTAATTCCCGGTGAAACCTCTTTTGAATTTCTTCAAACCCTAGAACTATTCAGCAAAGAAAGGACTTATTCCCGGTGAAACCTTTCTTGAACTTTTCTTTGGTTTGGACCCACATGCTTCCTAAAAGGATCCCCAGCCTCCTCTTGGGCTTAGTACAAGGACCCACAGGCTTCCTAAAAGTTCCCCAACCTCCTCTTGGGCTTAGTACAACGACCAACAAGCTTCTTAGTAGCTCCTCAACCTCCTCTTGGGCTTAGTACAAGGATCCAAAGACCTCCTACAGGTATAGGACAGAACTTAGTCATCTTTGCTAGTTCAATCCTCAAGAGAGTCAGAATTCCCAAACATCAAACCATTTTAGGGTTGATCTTCATCCCTTAAACCTTCAGCCTCCTCTTGGGCATCATACAAAGATCTCTCTCTACACTAGAGCCTACCACTTCTTGAGAGACTTGGACAGTCTCAGCCTCCTCTTGGGCTTCATACAAGTAGATTTGGAAAGTCTCTTATCCTCTTGGATCTCACAGAGACCCTCAAGTTTCTTAAAAACACAGGAAAAAACCAGATCAGGTTACCACTATATCAGTCTCCAGCAGAGTTTAAAACCTCCATAGGTTTTCAGACTCACCTTTAAACCCCTTTGACCCAACAAGGCCTAAGCTTTCATTTTTAATCCCCAGCTAGGGTCAACTTATCAACAAATCCCCAACCAGTATCAGAACCTAATGGCATATGATACTCCAATTCTTCTCAGATTCCCAACAAGAGTAAAACCTTGGGATTCCCTAACACCATTTGGACTTGCTCCTGGATTTCAATAATCCTCAGCAAAAGATAGCCTCCTCTTAGGCTTCATATAAGAATTTCCCTCAGTAGAGTCAGTTAGCCTTAATCTTAGGCTTTGTACAAGACAGATAAAAACACTCCCCCGTGGAGTCAGTTTCCTTCTGCCTCAATCTTGGGCTTTGTACAAGACAAATAAAACCCTCCCTAGAAGAGTCAACCTTTTAGCTTCAACCTTGGGCTTTGATCAAGGCACACAAAAATCAACATCCCCTCAGATGAGACCATGAGTCCACTCTGAAGGAGGACATTTCCTCTATATATAACATCAAAACAAACAATCAAAACCTTTTTTCCCAGATAATTTCTATAAGTGGCACACTTGTTGATTCAAAATCCATGCTGGAGTCCTTCTCTTATCCTGGTCAAAAATCATCTTTCATCTAGCTGCTGTAAGTGGCAAGCCTCTGAATTCCTAACATCCAAGCCAATGTCCCTCTCTTAGCATGAAAGATTCATAAGGAAAAATGGCATTGCTCAATACTGAGTTAAAGTTTCTTCCTTCATGACATCACCTTTATAAAGGAAATTATGGCATTGCTAGATTTTACATATCCCAGTTTAAGTAATTTCCCTTATAATCAATTTCTCAACATTTGTGATGAATAGGTGAGATATTCTCCCTTTAGAGATGACAAATTCTCTCTCTCAATCACCCCATTAGCTTCAATCTTGGGCTTTAAACAAGACACAAATACTCTGATAGCTTCAATCTTGGGCTTTGGCAAAGATATCTTTACGGGAATACGTAGGCATAAGATTGCGAAATCTTAGCGAACACACAAATCAAAAACTTTAGGTCCAGTGCCTTTCCAAAAACAACGGAAAACCCAAAAACAACAAAAACACTCTCTCAACACTCCCAAAGGAGAAACTTTCCCAAACCACATCAGATAAACACAAGAAAGCATTTCAAATTAACAGAGAAACATGTAATACAAGGCCTATGGATAACCATATATACATTGGGTGTTAACAGATTCCCTTTGTATAACCTGACCTCGTTCCCCGATCTCTTAGCATTTGTTAATGAAAAAATTTGCGTGCAAGGTTAGTTTTAGATATCTTCCCTTTCCTTTCCAGCTTCATAGGATAAATAAGAAATCAGAAAGTAACACCCAATTCCAACCATTGCAGTAAGGTGGTCGCGTCACTGACAAAAATCGTACGCTACTGAAAAATGGTGACTCTGTTGGGGATATCTAGGATTAGAGTTCCTAAGAGGTCTAGGCTTTGCTTGGCATTATTTTCTCTATTTATGTACTTACTTTCTGCTATATATCTCATTTACTGTCATATTACTTAATACCTGTGTTTAAATTTCTGTTAATTGGGAATGCGATTGATACGCATGTGGAAAGTTTGAGAGAACATTAAGATAAGGGCATCTCCAGGAAAGGCTTATAGGATGTGAATCCCGACCAAGATGACCTGGCAGTTCACCGAATCAGTCGAGGTACCCGTGTGGATTCTCTAATGTTGAACGACCGATCGTCGTGAAAGCATAGTGTTCCCAGTGCGGTACCCATGACATTGAGGATTTAGTAGACAATTAACCATTTAAAACATTAGGTAGTGCGGTGACTATCGGGAATAGTTGACACGCGATACTACACTCAAAAGAGATTCATCCTAGGATATTTTAGCTCACTCGAGTGAATCAGCGTGTTGTTAATATCCCTAGGAGGGGTCAATGATTTTGGGAACCTTTTAGAACCTGTTCTACAGGTACAAAAATTGACCAATTAGTACACACCTTTGGGGATGGGTAGATCCATGACTCCATGCTCGTGAGGATGAACCCCTAAACCCATGTTTTCAAATGTTTTTGTTTGCTGCATTCAAGCATTCATTAAAAAACTCTTTTCAAAAACGGAAAAAAAAAAAAATTTTCAAAAGGACTAAAACAATAATTGCAAATATCAGAAAGGTTACGTTATGGATTTCGGAAGAAGGAAAATGCACAAGTACACCTTCAAGGTTCCAAAACTGGATGATTTAAGGAAATTGGGAAGGATGATTACTAATCCCGAGGCTTTCAGAGCAAAGCATGGAGGACTGTTATCTCTGCTGAAGATCAACATGGTTGAAGGGATCTTGCCTACGCTGATTTAGTTCTACGATCCGGTTTATCACTACTTCACATTCCCAGATTATTAGCTCACACCAACACTGGAATAATACTCTCACCTGATTGATTTACCTATCACTGATCGAGATCCATTTTTCGGACTGGAAGAAATTCCAAAAGAATAAACCATTGCAAGAGCAATCTCTTTGGATGAGTCAAAAGTTAGGACTCACATGACCACCAAAGGAGGATTCCAGTGATTACCAGCTAAATTCCTGATGGAGAAAGCCCTATACTTGCAATATAACTACTTTCGAGGATATCTTTGTTCTGCTCACATATGGGTTATTCCTTTTTCCCAACATCGACAACTTCGTCGACACCAATGCTGTTAAGATATTTCTGATTGGGAACCCAGTACCAACCTTGCTTGCATATGCTTATCATTTTGTACATTTAAGGAATTTGTACAGTGGAGGGATGATCACATGTTGTGTACTATTACTCTACAAATGGTTCATTTCCCACTTGCCCAAGCCTGCTGCTTTTTGGGATCACAAAAGTAATCTGCGATGGTCGCAGAAGATTATGTCTCTCACCAATACAGACATAGATTGGTACAATCGGATTTACAAAGGGATACAAATCATCGACAGATGCAGAAATTTCCCCAATGTACCCCTCATTGGTACTAAAGGAGGGATCAACTATCATCCAATTCTAGCTCGTCGTCAACTCGGATACTCGATGAAGAATATCCCACATAATGCTCATCTGGAAGGTCTTTACTTCAAGGAAGGAGAAAATGACAAGGCACTAAAGAAAGAAATAGTGCATGCCTGGAAACATATTCATAGGAAAGGGAGAGAGTCCTTGGGAAGATCCAATTGTTCCTCTTCAGAACCTTATCTCCACTGGGTTTAAGCCAGAGCTATCAAACTGAGGATGCCTTACCCTCGTCAAAAAGTTTTTCCCTTAAAGGAATATGTCCTTTATTTCATGTCTGATGCAGAAAAACTCTAGGTCGCTTTCAACAAAGTCCAACGTGAGAAAAACTCTTGGAAGAACAAATACCAGATCCTTAATTTCGAATGTACCAAGATTCAGGAACTGCTAAAGGAAAAGGATGCTCTGATTGAGATATTAGAGCAGCATGCCATGGAAAGTCAGGAAGAACGAAGGAATTTGCTCACTCCTTTCACCTGGCAGAGAGTCATCGACCCGACAACGGCAGAAGGAGTCCAATCAAAGGAAAGAAAAGTTTAGGAACCAGCATCTGAGCTCTCCTAAGAGAAAACTCAAGATTCATATTCCTAATTTTCCTTACAACACTTTGTAAAATACTGTACTTTTTCCTTGTAAAATACTGCAATCTTTAAAGTTCAATAAAAGGGTCTCCCCCCACTGTGTGATATTTGCAATATAATTGTTAATAGTTCTTTTGAAAACAAAAAAAAAACTAAAAAATATACATTCTTTGCACATCATTCATCATTCTCACATAGCACATCTTTGTCTTTGAGTCTCACTCATGTGTCGTACTCTAAAACTGTCTCATTCATACAATACTCGGGCCAATCGACAAAGGAAAATGGACGATCTCGAGGAAGAGAACAGAGAGCTGAGAGAAGAAATCAACACTTTGAAGGAAAGTTTGGAGAAACTCCACCATGACATGCAATCCCTGGCAGCAGCCTAGGAACAACAGCATCAAAGGACTGTAATCTCGGAGGGTACGTCTACACCAGGATTTGAGACTCCTGGCAGTCATCCTTAGTACAACATGCCTAAAGGTTTCTCCTGGGGCATGCCTCACAACTTTATACCTAAAGGATACATCCCACCGATCACAGAAGACCCGAAAGTCATAACAAGAACAGCCAGACCTGAAGGTTACAAACTTCAGGAAAATGAAGATGCAAGGGTTACGATAGCAACTTATGAAGGTTACAAACTTCAGGTCACTGAAGTGCCAAGAGTCACCACTATAATGACTATACCACAGTCACTGGTACACACTGTCTCGAAAGAACAGATTCCGTAAGCAATTTCTGGCGGAAATGAAGACGTGTACAAAAGGATGAATGAGTTCCAAGAATAATTCTTGGAAATGCTGAAGGAACTAGATGCCATTCCCGGTCAAGACTTATTCGGAAAGGACGCCGCCGACCTCTGTTTGGTCCCTAATGCAAAGATACCGCACAAATTCAAGGTGTCTGACTTTGAAAAATACAAAGGCAACTCTTGCCCTCAAAGCCATTTAGTGATGTACGCTCGAAAAATGTCTTCCCAGATAGATAATCAACAGCTACTAATTCATTACTTCCAAGATAGTTTAACCGGTGCCGCACTCAAATGGTACATGGGTTTAAACCGCACCAAGATCAATACTTTCAGAGATCTCAGGGCAGCCTTCGTTCAACAGTATAAATACAACTTGGACATGGCACCAGATAGGGACTAGCTCAGAGCAATGTCACAAAAGGATAAAGAAACTTTCAAAGAATATGCTTAGAGATGGCGTGAAATCGCCACCCAGATCTGTCCTCCTCTCGTGGAAAAGGAAATGACAAAGATCTTCCTAAAAATGTTAAGCTCGTTTTATTTTGACTGAATGGTCGCCAGTGCGCCTAGTGACTTCACTGAAATGGTGAACATGGGAGTACGCCTTGAAGAAGCAGTCCGAGAAGGACGATTAGTCAAAGATGCAGAACCATCCAGCAGTACCAAAAGATACGGTAGTACTTTCTAAAAGAAAAAAGAGCAATATATCAGTAATATCTCTCTGGAAAATCAAAGGCGAAGGTATCAACTGGTAGCAGCCTAACTCCCGCTATCAGCCCAGCGCCGGCTCGGACTTATCAACCTCAGGTTACTCAGAGCCAACTAAGTCAACAATAGTATCAGCAAAGGCTGCAACAGCCTCTTCAGCAGGCTCGCCCTCACTATAATAATAACAATCATACAACACGACCATCAGGGTTCGACCCTATACCGATGTTGTACGTAGAGTTATTTCCACTTCTACTAGCCAGGGGCACGTTTAAACCAGGACTCCTCTTACAGTGCCAGAAAATCCACCTTTTTGGTTCAAAGCAGATCAAACTTGCCCTTACCATCAAGGAGGATCGGGACATAACATTGAGAATTGTCCCAGCTTCAAGTCTGATGTACAGAAGCTTGTCAGGAACGGGGTTTTATCTTTCAAAGATACTAATCCAAATGTTTAGATGAACCCATTACCGCAACATGAGAAGACTACAGTGAATTTGATAGAAGAAAAACCTGTCAAAAGTTATCAAATTCACAATGTACGCTTACTGGACCAACCTGGTAAAAATGCATTGCAAACAGAGCGAGTACGACCATGTGCCATCTCACAACTATCATCAATGTGATATCTGCTCCAAGGACAATCAAGGGTGTTCCATAGTACAAGTAACTCTGCAAGAACAAATGGATCTGGGCTGGATTCGGGATCACAGGATTTGTGAAGTATACATGGCCCATGCGCATCCCAACATTGTTCAGAACCACGACATCCGTGCAATAAATGTCAATCTAGTGGCTTTGCATTCAAGAAAAAGTCAGTATTACAATCTGCCGCGACACGATTACAACACTTGTCCGATCTGCTCAAAAGACAATCAGGGATGCTCTTTTATACAAGAGGCCCTCCAAAGTCAAATGGATCTCGGATGGATCCAAGACTACCGTGAAAGAAGCAACCATCAAGTCAATAAGGTTCAAATCTTTGACATACGCTTAATGAATACCAGTCTAGTGGAATTACATGCTAAGCAGGTCAGACTTGGTTTTCTGGCTTCACATGATTATCAAGACTGCAAAGAATGCTCCGAAAACGACCAAGGGTATGCGCTTGTGCAAAGGACTCTTCAACATCTGTTAGACCACTGGTGGCTTTCGATCTACCTAGATGAAGCCATACAACAGATTAACATGACTAATGGGGATCTTGGTAGACATCAAAGTCGTGATATTCGCTTAATAGAAACAAATCTAGTAAAGATGCACTGCATACAAAGTGGATATGGTCGGGTACCGCCTCACAATTATGAATGATGTATAGTATGCTCGAAAAATAACCAAGGGTGCTATCTAGTGCGAGCAGCTCTCCAGCAACAGTTAGACCGGAAGGAGATTCGACCATGTTCGATTTCCGAATTGATCAACATGATAAAAGATTACCTCCCTGGTCAAAACAAAAGCTTTGTGATAATCTCCAATCATGGAAAAACCAAGGACGTTTGCGCCATAATCCCTCTACTCAATGAATCAAATATCCCTCTTGATAGTAGAAAAGTTCCCAACCAGGAACTAATTGAGGTTGCCTATGACAGTCAAAAGCACCAAAAAGCCCTTGTGGTTGTCTACTTGCCAGGTCCAATACCATACAAATCAGACAAAGCTGTCACGTACAAGTATTGTGCAACAACCATAGAAAATGGAAAAGAAACTCCATTACCTTCTGTTGTGAACATTGCTGACATCAGTCGATTCACCCGGAGCGGTCGGATCTTCAACAGAGGAGTTGGATAACCTACCAAAGAAAAGGAGCCTCAAACGGAAGTTCCCAACCAACAAGTCGGTCAATACAGTAATCCAGAACCTATAAAGAACAACAATGAGATGCTGAAACTTATCCAAAAAAGCGAGTACAACATTGTGGGCCAATCGTTACAAACTCCGTCTCGAATCTCTGTATTATCTCTCCTACTCAGTTCAGAAGCTCACATAGAAGCTCTACAAAAGGTTTTAGAACAAGCCTTTGTGGAACAAGATGTGACAGTAGGACAATTTAATAGCATCATCTCCAACATCACTTACTGCAATAACTTGGGATTCAGTGATGGAGAACTGTTGGAAGAAGGCAATAACCATAATATGGCACTCAATATCACAGTCAACTGCCAAGACGATGCTTTAGCCAGCATGCTGGTAGACACAGGATCATCCTTAAATGTCATGCTAAGGTCAACTTTGGTTCGACTATCTTTTCAAGGAACTCCGATGAAAGGCAGCGAGATCATCGTCAAAGCCTTTGACGGATCCAGAAAAATAGTTATCGGCGAAGTCGATCTTCCCATAACTATCGGTCCTCACACTTTCCAAGTCACTTTCCAGGTCATGGACATCCGGGCAGCATACAACTGTTTATTAGGAAGACCTTGGATACATGAAGCTGGGGCAGTCACTTCGACACTTCACCAGAAGCTGAAGTTCATCAAGAATGACAAATTAGTCACAGTGTGTGGAGAGCAAGCCTTAATCGTAAGCAACTTATCATCATTCTCCTGTGTAGAACCGGAAGAGGTTGTTGGAACTCAGTTCCAAGCACTCTCGGGGAGTAATGAGAATCAGCAAGAAAGAGGGATGTCGATTTCCTCATACAAAGATGCTCTCAAAGTAATAGGGAGTAATGACATAAAAGGATGGGGACAGATTATAACTCCTACTGATAACAAGATAAGAAAAGGTCTTGGTTTTTCTCTGACCTGTACCCTGACTACAAAGAGGGATGAAAGTTTTTGTCCCATTTAGGATTTCTTCCACAGTGGAGGCTTTCTCCACCCAGTATCTCAAGAGGTACACACCATCGATGGGAACGACTCCTCCGACACGGATGAAGAGTGGAAGTCTTATCTCAATGAAGATGGTTATATATCTCAGGGAGAAATGCACATGCCATTCTGTTTTCCAAAGCAGAGCCCGAGATATATACCAAGATCAGACGTCAGAACGATCTATGGAGATTGTGATCCTGAAGGATGTCGTGCTCCACCCAACCCATTAGAGGAAGACAATATAATGAAGGACAACCTTGACTACGATTATTATGATCCCCTGGATGACTTGCCTATCTGGAAGCCATACACAGAAGACTTGGGGCAAAAGAGTCAGCCAGACAATGCCTACCAACTGAGTAATCTTGAAAAGAATACCCATGTTCCCCCAGAGTCATGGAATCCTTACTCAAGACATTCCAAAAACGTCCGAAACCGTGGTGATGAATTTTCAAATATTGCAGGACAAGAATTCATTAACTACGCATTTCCTGAGGTCAACGTCATTGAGGAAGATGACTCGTCTATGCCCACAGAAACCTGGGATACCTTGGGATAGCCAAGCGGCAAGTACGACTTCTTAGTCAAATATACTGCTTACGAAAGTTCTTGCATCAGATACGAGGACATCCAGCCAACTGGATGGGGAGATCCTCTTGAGAGTGAAAGCATTTTGGAAGATGCGACAGAAGAGCTCTCTTATGATAACTCTGCATGGGAAGAAGACTCTAATGATCCTACTCCACTAGAAATCAATGCCATTTCTGAAGACAAACCAAGAAAGAAAGTACCTGACTTTGTGATTCACAGAGGAGTTCGTCGCCATTGGGTTGCAGTCGATGTCCCGAAAGTCGTCCATAAGTCGAAGTAATTACCATATTTGTTTTAACCTTTCACCTTTCCCGGGTGAAATGGATGTTTTATAGGGCTCACTTTTCTGTAAATGTCCCTCTCCACTTCGCCCAAAATGGTGGAGTTTGGTTTTATAGGGTTGTGTTTCAAGAATCGACAAATCATGAACAAATAATGTCATTCTGAATTCCCGCATTTATTGCTGTTTTCACTTTTCATTTTTCAGAAAATGGTAATCGTAAAAGCAACCCAAAATAAAAACAAGCATTTAAAAAAGAATACACTACAACACTCTTGCATTCTCTCTGTCTTTTCTAAAAATCGAATCACCACGTCATGCAGATTGCTTGTTTTAAACCCCATTGAAACATACGATCCAATGCCTTCTCCCAACTTTGAATTCCCGGTATTTGAAGCTGAAGAAGAATAGGACGAAGAAATTTCCGAAGAGATCTCCCGACTACTCAGACAAGAGGAAAGGTCTATTGAGCCTCACAAAGAACTGTTGGAAACGGTCAATTTGGGTTCAGAGGAAGAAAAGAAAGAAGTTAAGATTGGAGCACTGCTCAGTTCAACTGTCAGAGAAGACTTAAGAAAACTTCTCAAAGAGTTTCCATATGTATTTGCTTGGTCCTACTAGGACATGCCAGGGTTGGATACCAACATCGTGGAACACCACTTACCGCTAAAAACAGAATGTCCTCCAGTAAAACAAAGACCGAGAAGGACTCATCCAGATATGGCCATCAAAATTAAGGAGGAAGTACAGAAGCAGATTGACGCATGTTTCCTCTCCACCTCTGAATATCCTCAATGGTTTTCCAACATAGTGCCAGCTCCGAAAAAGGACGAAAAAGTCAGAATGTGTGTAGACTACAGGGATCTAAACAAAGCAAGTCCAAAGGATGACTTCCCCCTGCCACACATTGACATGCTGGTAGATAGTACAACAAAATTCAAAGTCTTCTCCTTCATGGATGGATTCTCGGGCTATAATCAAATCAAAATGGTGCCAGAAGATATGGAGAAAACTTCATTCATCACCCCATAGGGCACCTTTTGTTACAAGGTAATGTCGTTCGGTCTAAAGAACGTGGGGACAACCTATCAAAGGGCCATGACAACTCTGTTTCATGACGTGATGCACAAATAGATTGAAGTGTACGTCGATGACATGATTGCCAAATCTAAAACAGAAGAAGAGCATGTGACACACCTATCAAAGTTATTCGAGCGTCTGAGGAAATACAAACTCCGCTTGAATCCCAATAAGTGCACGTTCGGTGTTCGCTCAGGAAAGCTCTTAGGATTTATCGTTAGCCAGAAAGGAATTGAGGTTGATCCTGACAAGGTCAAAGCCATTGAAGAAATGTCTTCACCAAAGACTGAAAAATAGGTCAGAGGATTTTTGGGACGTCTAAATTACATCTCCAGATTCATATCCCTCATGACCGCGACATGCGCGCCAATCTTCAAACTACTCAGAAAGAATCAAAATTGTGTATGGACAGATGATTGCCAAAAAGCTTTCGACAACATCAAGGAATATCTGTTGAATCCACCTATTATGTCTCCTCCAGTGGAGGGAATACCGTTGATCATCTACCTAACAGTATTGGAAGACTCCATGGGTTGTGTACTTGGCCAACAAGACGAAACGAAAAGAAAAGAGTCTGCCATTTACTACTTAAGCAAGAAATTCACGGACTGTGAAACTCTATACACTATGCTCGAGAAAACTTGTTGCGCTCTGGCTTGGGCAGCCAAACGTCTTCTGCAATACATGATTTGTCACACTACTTGGTTAATCTTTGAAATGGATCCGATCAAGTATGTCTTTGAAATGCCTGCTCTCACGGGAAGGATTGCCCTTTGGCAGATGTTGTTATAAGAATACGACATCAGTACCATGCTCAAAAAGCCGTCAAAAGAAGTATTTTAGTCGATCATTTGGCTCATCAACCGATTGACGATCAGGAATCGGTCGAATTCGACTTCCCAGACAAAGATGTCATGTATTTGAAACTGAAAGATTGCGATGAACCGCTACCCAGTGAAGGGCCGGAACCAGGTTCCCAATGGGGACTAATATTCGACGGAGTCATCAATACTTATGGAAACAGAATTGGGGCAATCATCGTAACACCTCAGGGTACCCATATTCCTTTCACTGCCAGACTAAAATTCAATTGTATAAACAACGAGGCCGAATACGAAGCTTGTATCATGGGCCTCGAAGAAGCAATTGACCTAAGGATAAAGAACTTGGATGTGTATGGAGACTCAGCCCTGGTTATCAATCAGATCAAAGGAGACTGGAACACATACCAAACGGTATTGATTCCTTACAAAGACTACGCGAGAAGGTTGTTACCATTCTTTAACAGAATTGAGTTTCATCATATCCCTCGTGAAGAAAATCACATGGCTGATGCATTAGCCACCCTATCCTCCATGATTAGTGTAAGTCAATGGAACGACATACCTAAGATTGACATAATGAGCCTTGAGAGGCCCGCTTACATCTTCACAATTAAAGCAGAAATAGATGACAAACCATGGTATCATGATATCAGGTTCTTCCTTCAAAGACAAGAGTACCCACCTGGGGCATCAAGATATGATAGGAAGACTCTCAGAAGACTGGCAGGCAACTTCTTCCTGAACGGTGATACACTCTATAAGAGAAACTTCGACATGGTTTTGCTCAAATCTATAGACAGACAAGAAGCAAACATGCTGATGAAAGAAATCCACGAGGGATCCTTTGGCACTCATGCCAATGGACACACAATGGCAAGAAAAATTCTGAGAGCAGGATATTATTGGTTGACAATGGAATCTGATTGCTACAAGTACATGAGGAAATGTCACAAGTGTCAGATATATGCTGAAAAAATCCATGTACCGCCAACGCATCTCAAAGTCCTTTCTTCTCCATGGCCTTTCTCTATATGGGGGATCGACATGATTGGCATGATCGAACCCAAGGCTTCGAACGGACATTGGTTCATCTTGGTAGCCATTGACTATTTCACCAAGTGGGTCAAAGCAATATCATACACCAAGGTGACCCGACAAGTGGTGGTCTGATTTATCAAGAATAATCTCATTTGCCGTTATGGTGTTCCAAGCCAGATCATTATGGACAATGGATCCAACTTGAACAACAAGATGATGAAAGAGTTGTGTGCTGAGCTTAAAATCGAACACCATAACTCATCTCCCTACCGACCTAAAATGAATGGAACGATAGAAGCGGCTAACAAGAACATCAAGAAGATCGTTTAGAAGATTATTGTAACCTACAAAGATTGGCACGAGATGCTACCCTTTGCCCTCCACGGTTATCGCACATATGCCCGCACTTCAACAGGGGAAACCCCTTTCTCTCTAGTATATGGCATGGAGGCAGTGTTCCCCATAGAAGTAGAGATCCCATCAATAAGGGTATTGATGGAAGCCAAATTAACAGAAGCGGAATGGTGTCAAAGCCGATAGGATGAACTGAACCTGATCGAAGAAAAGAGAATGATGGCTTTATGCCATGGTCAGTTATATCAGCAAAGGATGAAGAAAGAGTTCGACAAAAAGGTCAGACCCCGTGTCTTCAGAAAAAGAGACCTCGTGCTCAAGAAGATACAATCATTCCTCACTGATTCCAGGGGCAAATGGACTCCAAATTACGATGGCCCTTATGTTGTTAAGAAAGCCTTCTTAGGCGGTGCCTTAAGACTCGTAACCATGGATGGAGAGGAGTTTACTTACCCCACGAATATTGATGTAGTCAAGAAATACTTCGCCTAAAAAAAACGTCTCGGTGGATTGAAAACCCGAAAGGGCGGTCCAGGAAAAAGTTAGAGACACAAGCAAAAGTCATCCCGATGGATTGAAAACCTGAAAAAACAATCCAGGCAAAAGTTAGGGATTCATGGCAAGTAACTACATCTGACAAGTTTGGCTCCTCAGAGGCAACATCACCCATCAAGAAAACCTCGATCATGGTCATCTTCGACAGAAGCACAGAATATCCAGAATTCAAAGTTGGTAGAAGAATAGCGGTCGTTCTGTTTCAATGTAGCCCTTTTCCCTTTAAATTACCATTTTCTAAACTTTGTAATGCTCTATGGGATCACGCGCTTGGCTGATTACCATTCTATCAATAAAATTTGAGCCTATGTGCCTTTTGTTTACAATTCTCATTTATTTTGCTTTACGGAATGACATTTTAACATAATCAACGATTCTTGAAACAAAAAAAAATGAATTTACTTTCCAATTTTACTTTTACTTTTAAAATAAAGATGGCAATTCCTTTTGACTACTGAACACAAGAAGGAACATCGATGGCTTCTCCGGAAGTGATTAAACCTCAAAATGCAGAATCAAAGTACTCCTTTTAACCTGTACACCTTGAAAGAAGGATCAACTGTTTCAGATGTAATGTCCCATCTGACATCTCTGATAGATGTGTTACTTCCGAGAACCGATAATTGGTCTGTTTTCCCCAGTAAGGCCTACCCCTCCTAAACAGGAAAGGATTACTATCTTGAACCAATGATACTTTCATTCCCCGCAGTGGCTAAGTGTCCAGTCGTGTTCATTCACCAGTCTGTTTGTCGCGTCTGTTTTGTAAGCATAAACATACATACATCATGCATAATTGATTTATATTCATACATATGTTGCATTAATATCACTCTAGTCATTTTCATCCCCAAGTGATAAATGTCCTCTCACCAATAAAGTTGTCAGTTCTTTCCTCGTCCAGAAATATATCGTCTGAGTAATCTCTCCCCAGTTTATTTCTGGATTTGAGACTATCCTCGACCACTTTGATAACTTGAACCTCTGAAAGGCAAGAAGACATTCGATAGACACCTTTGGAACATCACTCTTCACCATTGAAGATGATATTTTTGCTTTCCCGGATTAAAGAAAATCCCCAGAGAAAGCCTCTCAACCGAAGACTCTTGGCGATACAGCAGTTTCTACCTGTTTCAATGAAGTCATCAACACCTAAAAATTGGATTACATCACATGGAATTTCTCCGAAAAGGTCTCGAAGGAAAGTATGATGTAACCTCATCAAGCAAAAAGCGGTCTCTCAAGAGACTTATTTTCCCCGGTAGGTCGACAAATGGCATCTCCCACAGAGAAGTTTGCACACCTCTACGGTTCAGACAAATGGGTTTCCCCAGCTAGTCTGACATCAAATCGTTTTTCCATCAAATGGCATCTCCCTAGTAAAACTCGGCGAGAAGTTTGATGAAGACCGCTACAAATAACGTTACTTGTCGAGGAAGGAACTCGACAAGAAGAATCTGAGACCAGTTCCCTAGTTGAAGACCAGGATCGAGGGGAAGTTTATTTCAAAAAATAAACTGAGACTAGATTCGTGGCTGAAGACCAGGATCGAGGGGAAGTTTAATTCAAAAAGAAACTGAGATCAGTTCCATGGCTGAAGACCAGGATCGAGGGGAAGTTTATTTCTTCAAGAAACTAAGACCAGTTCCATGGCTGAAGACCAGGATCGAGGGGAAGTTTCACCCTTTTCTAAGTAACATTACTTAGAAAAAGAAGATGGATGAGCAAATCAACTACCATTCACAACCACAATCAAAATTTCGGGTATTTCGATATTTAATCCTCTTGTACCCTGAATGTCCGAATATCTTCGCCATTCACACCTTCAGGTCCAAGAAGATTAAATAGGGGCATCTGTCATACCCCAAATTTTGACCACCAAGATTTCCCATCATTGTGCAAATCATCACCACAATATGGATGTACCATCATACTTCATCAATCTTCTCAAGGATTGTTGAGCATTCACTAGAACCAAGAATTAGGGTTTTAAGCCCTCTCAGAGCACTCAGACAAAGGATCAATCAAGAATTGACATGATCTTCAAACTTCTCTAGCCTCTCAAAAATCAAGCACAAGGTTGCAACACTTCAAGCTAATCAAGCCTCAAGATCATCAATATCACCAAATTAGGGTTTTGGTCGACCAAGGCCTCCAGAGGGAAATATTCCTCTAGGCATGAGCCAATACTTCAAAACATGATTCAAGAAGTTCAAAGGGACCTCATGAGACCAATCATCAAGTCAAAATAGTCTCAGGGGATGCATTCACCAAAAATAAGGAATTAGGGTTTCTTGACCTAATTCACCCCTAAGTTGACTTTTGAAGCAAGGCATAAGCCAAGACCTCAAGACGTGTTTTGAAGACCTCCAATACATCATATTGATCCATTTACAAGATTGGATTGATTCAAAGAACTTGGTTCATAAGCAGTACAAGGATTCAAATTCATCTGGACCAACTAGGGTTTTCTGATGAAAAGTCAACTGTACCTTTGAATTTTGACCAAGACATGATCCCAAACCTTGGGGCAAGATTCAAGATACCCTAAAACACCTATGGAATCCATCCATTAGGTTTGAATTAGGTCAAGGACTTGATTGCATAGAGGATCACACAGTTTGAAATTCATCTAACAAAAAGTCAACTGTGCCTAAAAACCAAGTTTGACTTTTTGAATTTCTTGACAAACATGGCTTCCGTAAGTCAAAAACAATGTTAATTCATGGTTTGGATCATCATTCATCAAGAAAAATCAAGAAAAATAGGGTTACTTGAAAAAGGGGCAACCATAAGAAACTTAAAATTTTCTAAGTTATGGAAGAAAAGTGATTTGGTACCAACTTTGCAAGGTCATAACTTCCAAACTACAAGGCCTTTTTCTTCCATCCAAAGCTCAAATGAAAGCTCTCATTACATACTTCAAAATTGTCAACTACATCAAATTCCAAATTGTCATACCCCAAATCTTGACCACTAATATTCCCATCATTGTGCAAATCATCATCACAATATGGATGAACCATCATACCTCATTAGTCTCCCCAAAGATGGGTGAGCATCCACTACATCAAAATTAGGGTTTAAAGCCCTCTCAGAGCTCTTAGACAAGGGATCAATCAAGGAATGACATGATCTTCAACTTGTCTAACCTCTCAAACAACTACAAAGGATCAAGAGGACTCCCACATCAAGGATCAAGCACAAGGCTGCTCCCTTCTAAGTGGATTAAGCCTCAAGATCGCCAGTGTCACCAAATTAGGGTTTTGGTCGACCAGAGCCTCCAGATGGAAATTCTCCTCTGGGCATGAGCCAATTCTTCAAGGCATAACCTATGATGCTCCAAGGAACATCATGAACCCCATCATCAAGTCAATTTAGCCTTAGGGGATGCATTCACCAAAAATCAGGAATTAGGGTTTCTTGACCTAATTCACCCCTAAGTTGACTTTTGGGACAAAACATGAACCAAGACCTCAAGAGAGGATTTGAGGGTCTCTAATACACTACATTGATCCATTTGCAATAATGGATTGATCCAAGAAGCTTGATTCACAAGTTTCAATTTCATCTGAACCACAGTTAGGGTTTTGCAAGAAAAGTCAACTGTATCTTTGACTTTTGACCAGGACATGCTCCCAAACCCTAGGACATGAATCAATATACCCTATAACACCCATGGAACATGTCCATCAAGTTTGATTTAGGTCAAGGACATGATTTCCTAAAGGATTGCATAGTTTGGAATTCATTTGATAAAAAAGTCAACTGTGCACAAAAGTCAAACTTTGACTTTTTGAGATTTTTCATAAAAATGGGTTTTTAACCCTAAAATGATGTTAATGTGTGATTGGAATCATCATTCATCAAGAAAAATCAAGAAAAGTGGGATAACTTGCAAAAGAGGTAACCATAAAAACTTAGAAATTTTTCTAAGTTATGAAACAAAGTGGCTAGGGTACCAACTTTGGAGGATCATAACTCCTAAACCACAAGGCCATTTTTCCCCATCCAAAGTTGGATTTGTAGCTCTCATTACCCTCTACAAAAGCTCCAACTACACCTCACTCCAATTCATTGTGGATTCTGAGTTATGATTGGGCCAAAATGGCTAAAACATGAAAATACGTCATTTTCCAACACAGAAAAATTCTGGCCAAGGCAGATTTTGTTGAAAACACCAAAACTTGTGAGATCTTTTCACATAGTTGCAAGCTGAATCAAGTCTAAAGGTAAACATCAATGTTGTTGCATATGTTTCTAAGAATCCAAAGAACCTCTCAGCATGAATTGATTCAACTTGAGCCAAGTGGAATCCATGCCCAAAGTCATGCTGCTGCAAGCTGTTTTGGAAAAATCAGTTTGCATGTTTGCTTGCCACACACGATTTCTGAATCAAAACCAAGGATCATTATGCCACATGTACTCAAACCAATCACAATGCATCTGATCCAACCTACAAAGCTGAGTCACAAAGACAAGGAATCTTCCAACTTGAAGTTCATGCATTTTGGAACATTTTGCCTTGAATTCAAAGGGCATTAATGTGGAATAGTGCATTGTCAAGATTCTCACTCTCCTCAGTCAAGTTCTCTAATTAAACAACAATTAAAATGACTGAAGAATGTGATTTTAGTTAAGGCATAAATGATCTATTTGGAGCAGCTGTTACACCTAATGCAAGAGGCATTTATGTCCAACCAATCCCTTTGAAGGTGATCTGATCCAGCAGCCATTCACTATTCCTCCAAGACAAGAGTTGATCACCTATAAATAAAGGTTCCAATGGATCATTCAAGGCACACCAAAGCACCTTATAGCACTGCTTTCTCTCATTCTCTCTTAAGTGCCAATTTTCTTTGTATTTGAGCAACCACCATCGGGTTTTGAGTTGCAGCCCTAAGAAATCTATTCCAATTGCTCAGACACATCACATATGATGTATTTGAGGTGTCCAAACACTTAAACACCAACTGTAACACCCCTAGCTCAAAATCACCCTTCAACCAAGCCATTATGCCTCAATTATGCAGTTGGAGTTCTCCAACTTGATCCAAAGGTTTTCAGAGTGTTCCAAAGCTTTCAACACACTCCACAACATCCATTGAAGCTGTAGGGATCATCAAATCGCATCTGGAACACCATCTATGCAGAGTTCCATTTCAGCTTGCATCAAGGTAAGCCTCAAAACTACATCTTCATGATCCATGCATATTTCCTCGCATGATATTTTTGCCAATTGTTTGCCATCATATGTTGAGTGTTTTCCCTCAAAAAATTGGATCGTAGCCCTCATAACCATGTCTACACGACTGCTTTTGCAAAATTAGGGTTCATACGGTTGTGATGATATAACTTGCTATACACTGAAAATAAATGAAATCAAGTATTGCCATCTTGTTCCTTGTGAAAAAACGCATAAGTTTGGTATTTGAATCATGTCAAATGGTTAAGAGATGAGTGAGATAGAGGGCTTCATGCACGAGCTCGAGGAAGAAGATGGCCATGGCGCCATTCTTCAGGTTTTCCAACCAAGTTCTCTATATATTTTTCATTTGCCATACTATATTTGAATTGACATTGCGCCTCAGTGGTTGATCAGCCGGTTTTGTGTGTATTGGCAAGCGAGAGGTCTGGGGTTCGAATCCCCCTCGCCCCAGATCTCTTTTTTACCACTTTTTCTTATTTTTCTGTTATTTTTCATATTTATTTTAAATGATTTGAAAAATTAATAACTCACTCAATTTTAATTATGTTTTATTGGTTCTTTTTGCAAAAAATCACAAAAAATGGTGACATATTTTATTCCACAAAAAATTAGATTTATATTATTTATTTAATATAATTAGTATTTTTGTGAATAAATTCATTTTTATTGTTTTTAAACCTTTTAAAAATAAATATTCATGTTGGAAAATCAACACCAAATAGGTTTTAATTCATCTTGTGATTAAAACCACATTTTTCAAACCTAAAACCAAAATCACAAGTTGTTTATTCAAACTTATTTGGAATTTGTATCATTTTAATTAATTTTCTTTGAATAATTACTTTAAAAAAGATGAAATTAGGGTTTTATTTATTTTCACCCTAACAAATTTTTCTAAACACTCATGGGCCTCTAATAGAGCGTAAGACCCAAGCCTTTGTGTAAAATAAACCCATTTTGGGCCTCACTTATTGTATAAGTCCCTCTGTGTATTTTCAAAAACTTCGGCGAGATCCTCGCTTTCAAACAAATAACCCTGGGCCTACCCTCGAGTAATAAGACCCATTTCTTTTCCTAAAACTCACTTGGGCCTCTAATAGAGTGTAAGACCCAATCCCTTTTTGAAACCAAAAACTTTTGGGCCTCAGTCATTGTATAAGACCCACGGTGTTTTCAAAACCTCGGCGCGATCGTCGCCCTTTTTAAAATTAACTATTGGGCTTCTCCTCGAGCTATAAGACCCATTCAAAAATCATTTTTGGGCCTCTTGAGAGAGTGTAAGACCCACACCTTTGTACAGAAAACCTTTCTCAGGCCTCAGTCACTTGTATAAGTCCCTGTACAAAACAACAGTGCAATCACTGATGAAACCGTGGGCCTCTCCTTGAGCTGTAAGCCCCAATTTTCCTTTCCAAGCACTTTCTCCTTTGATTTTGTAATATACTGCTTTCAACTTTTCTTTGTTGAACAACTAAGAATACAACATGGAAGCTCTACAACCGAGTAAGTGTTTACTCGCTTTCATTTACCGCTTTCATATGTATATAACTGTACTGTGGGGCTGTTTCACTGTAAGTCTTCTTTCATAAACTCATATCAACTGTGTAATAATAGTATAGATATTTAGAGTTTCCCCGGCAACTACGTCTAGAACTAGACAAAACCTCGTCTCCTTACAATAATTTTAGATAACTAGATCTAAGAAATTCCCCCTTTGAACAGTTCATATACAGAAGGCCAATGTTCCAAGTGAAACCCCTTCTGGAACTGTTCATCAGCCTCCTCTTGGGCTTAGTGCAAGGACCCAAAGGCTTCCTAAAAGCATCCCCGCCTCCTCTTGGGCATTGTACAAGGACCCGTCGGCTTCTTAGAAGTTTTCACAGCCTCCTCTTAGGCTTTGTATAATGATTCTTCCTCCGGGAAGATAGCCTCCTCTTGGGCTTCATACAAATTGTCCCTCGGCTTCTTAAAAGTTTCCAGCCTCCTCTTGGGCTTCGTACAAATTGTCCCGACGACCTCTTAAAGGTATAGGAACAAAGGCTAGTCATCTTAATAGAACAGTCTTTCAAAGAGTCTAGATCTTTCTACCGCAAACGTACTATTCCTTAATTTCTCTTAAGCATAGTACATAAGATAAAACTCTAGACTTGGATAGTCTAAGACCCTTGAGTCTCAAAGACATTCTCAAGCCCCTTTCAAGAATGGGAAGAACACCCGTAGACTTGGACGGTCTAAAACCCTTTGGATTCCCCATTTCCTTAGAGAACAGGAAATAATCCCAACCCTCAGATCAAGTCCATGAGTACAACATTACTCATATAAGAACTGATTTTCTCTTTTAACCAACCTACTGGACCTGTCACTCAACTGAAACAGTTACTATAGCCTCCTCTTGGGCTTTGTACAATGATTCTCCCCAGCGGAGTTAACCATTTTAGCCTCCATCTCGGGCTTCGTACGAGATACAAAAACACTCTCTTGTTGAGTATAAAAGACTCTCTTGTTGAGTCACCCATCCTTCAGCCTCCGTCTTGGGCATCGTACAAGACACAAAACACTCTCTTGTTGAGTATAAAAGATTCTCTTACTGAATCACCCCTTAGCCTCCATCTCGGGCTTCGTACGAGATACCAAAATACTTTCTTGTTGAGTATAAAAGACTCTCTTGTTGAGTCAAACAACTTTTAGCCTCCGTCTCAGGCTTCATACGAGACACCAAATCACTCTCTTGTTGAGTATAAAAGACTCTCTTGTTGAGTCAAACCCCTTTGGCTTCCGTCCTGGGCTTCGTACAAGACACACAAAAAGACCCTCTTGTTGAGTCAAACCCTTTTAGCCTAAATCTCGGGCTTTGTACAAAAAGCACATTTTCCCCAGAAAAGTCAGCCTTTTAGCCTCCTCTTAGGCTTTGTATAAGGAAACCCCGGTTGAGACAATAAACCTTTTAGCATCAAATCATGCCTTGCTCACAACATGCAAACATTAACAACTCCCCCTTTAGAGATGACAAATTCTCTCTAAAGTCAAAACCTCTTTAGCTTCATACCTTGGGCTTTGAACAAGATACAAATAGACCTTTCAGCTTCACATCTTGGGCTTTGAACAAGATACAAATAAATCACATTTAGCTTCACGTCTTAGGCTTTGAACAAGACATCAAAACACCGTTTCCTCCCATAGAATAGGAGGAACTACGATCGCTCTGATTTCCCTGTTTCGGTAAACGGGAATACGTAGGCATAAGATTGAAAGAAAAATCTTAGCGAGCACACTAATCAAAAACCCAAAATCCCATACCTTCACACATCAATCGAAAAGCATCAGTCCTAACATCCTACCAATAGCATAGTCCCGTCATTTCAGCCTTAACAAAGTAAGCAGAAAGAGCCCCCACTTCCCTATAGCATCCGAAACCTAACAGACCACTGTTTAAACTCAGTATGCAAGCAGGGTTAGTTGGAGACATCTATTTCCCTTCCTTCATCAACTTCAATAGGATAAAAAATGAATTGACCTGTAGTACCCCCAAAGAGCGACAGTGCTTAAGAACCACGTCCAAAATCGCTCGCTACAGGAAAAATGGCGCCCACCGTGGGGCCCTTCTTTCTTTCTTACAAGCTAGGGTAAAAACCTTGGACAAGTTATTTTCATGACGGTTTCATCAGGGAATGTCACTCTTGCTAGGATCGGCCCTCACTAGGATCGTAGGTCAAAACCTTTAAGTTGGGAAAGTGCCACAGAATGGCGACTCCGTCGGGGAGCCATTTTCTGTCAAGAACATAGGATTCATAGCTCTTAAAAGTCTAGGACATTAGGACAAATATATATACTGCTTTTCCTAATTGATATCTGTGTTTACTTTTCTGCTAATGGGAATGCGTGTGATGCCGCATGTGGAAAGATTGAGTATACACCTAGGAAAAACCTCTTTCAGTAGTGCGGAAGCTATCAGAAATAGATGTTACGCGATACTACCCTCTTTTGAGGTTCTTCGAAATAACATCACCTAGCACGGTTCTCGGCCCGCTGATGTTATCTCGACAAGAATCAATGATTTTGAGAGACAGGTACAAAAATCACTAGATAAACCTTTGGGATGGGTAGAGCCTTGACTTCATGACACCGACCCTTTGACCTCATGTTTTTTCAATGTTTTTGTGTGCTGCATTCATGCATTCATTTTAAAAAACATTAAACAAAGAAAATTTTCTCTTCTAGTCTCTCCTTTTCAAATTAAACTAAGACAATGATTGCAAATGTCAGAGAGAAAAAGATTGCGCTCATGGATTTCGGTAGAAGGAGAACTCATAAGTACACCTTCAAGGTTCCAAAGTTAGAGGATTTGAGAGGTTTGGCAAGGATGATCACAAACCATGAAGCTTTCAGAGCCAAGTACGGAGGTCAGCTACCTCTGTTAAGGGTCCATGTGATTGAAGGAATCATGGAGGCACTCATTCAGTTTTACGATCCGGTCTATCACTGTTTTACATTTCCGGATTACCAGCTCGCACCAACACTGGAGGAGTATTCTCACCTGACTGGTTTACATATTACTGATCAAGCTCCCTTTTCTGGACTGGAAGAAATTCCAAAGGATCAAATCATTGCAAGAGCAATTTATTTGGATGAGTCGGAAATCAAGACTCACATGACCACCAAGGGAGGAATCCCAGGTTTACCAGCCAAGTTTCTGGTAAAGAAAGCTCTGTACTTTGCTAGTATATGGAACGTGACTGCTTTTGAAAGCATCTTTGTTTTACTCATCTATGGGTTATTTTTGTTTCCCAACATCGATAACTTTGTAGATATCAACGCCATTAAGGTTTTTCTCATTGGAAACCCTATACCGACTTTGCTCGCAGATGCGTATCATTCTGTACACTTAAGGAATTTATAAAGTAGAGGAATGATCACGTGTTGTGTACCCTTGCTATATAAATGGTTTATTTCCCATTTTCCTAAATCTGCCGCTTTTTGGGATCATAAGAGTGACTTACGTTGGTCGCAGAAAATCATGTCTCTTACCAACTCTGACATCGATTGGTACAATCGAATCTACGACGGGATCAGGATCATTGACCGTTATGGCAACGTACCCCTTATAGGAACTAAGGGAGGAATCAATTATCATCCAGTCTTAGTTCGTCGTCAATTTGGATACCCGATGAGGCATGTCCCGCGTAACGCTCATCTGGAAGGTCTTTTCTTCAAGGAAGGAGAAAATGACAGGGCACTAGAGATGGAAATAGTGCACGCTTGGAAACATGTTCATAAGAAAGGACGAGAGTCTCTAGGAAAACCGGACTGTGTGTCGGTGGAGCCTTATCTCCACTGGGTACAAACTAGAGCTCTCAAGCTAAAGATGCCTTATCCTCGTCACAGAGTTCTTCCGCCAAGGGAATCTATCATGTACTTCATGACTGAAACGGAAAAACTTCAGGTTACTCTCAACAAAGTTCAACAGGAGAAGAGGTCTTGGAAGAACAAGTACCGCATTCTCAATGTGGAATGTACCAAAATGCAGCAACTGCTGAAAGATAAGGATGCTCTAATTGAGATTTTGGAGCAACATGCTGTAGAAAATCAGGATGACCAAAGGAATTTGCTCGCTCCTTTCACTTGGCAAAGGAATGACAACCAGACAACGGCCCAAGAGCCCCGGTCCAAGAAAAGGAAAGTACCAGAATCAGCACCCGAGTGCTCCTCAGAGAGGACTCGGGACCCATTAGCTTAGGTTTCTGTTTCCGCACCTTGTAATTTAGTGTATTTTCATTTCCGCAATCCTTCGAATTCAATAAAACGGGATTTCCCCACTGTTTGATATTTGCAATCTAATTGTCGAAGTTTATTTTGATTAAACCAAAAAACAATTAATATAATCATTGCATTCATCATTCTCACGTCACGTATTCTTCTTACCTACGAATATCACGTTTGTGTCTCGGTTCTAGAGTTAAACTATCTCATTCGTACAATACTCGGGCCAATCGTCAGAAAAAGATGGATGATCTCGAGGAAGAGAACAGAGAGTTGAAAGAAGAGATCGACGCTCTGAGAGAAGATATGAGAAAGCTTCGTAATGACATGCAAGCCATGGCAGAAGCGTAACTACAAAGAACTGTGATCTCCAAGATCACCTCAACGCCCATAGAAAAGAAGTATGATCCTAGGTATCAAATGCCGAAAGATCGTCCCTGGGGCATGCCTGTTAACTATATCCCGGAAGGATATGTTCCGCTGATCACTGAAGATCAAGGAATCATAGCAGAAGCTGCTGGGCCTGAAGGTTACAAACTTTGGGAAAGCGAGGATGCCAGAGTCATATTGAGGACTCCTGAAGGTTACAAACTTCGGGAAACGCCAAGATTCACTGTCGTAGTAACGGTACCACCCCCTGTGGTGCACACTGTCCCGGAAGGACAGATTCCACAGATACCTTCTGGTAGAAAGGAAAGTATGTTCGATAGAATGGATGAATTCCAGGAGCAGTTCCTGGAAATGCAGAAGGAATTGCAGGCCCTTCGCGGTCAGGATTTATTTGGAAAGGACGCCGCAGATCTCTGCTTGGTCCCCAATGTGAAAGTCCCACACAAGTTCCAAGTGCCCGATTTTGAAAAATACAAGGGTAACTCTTGCCCTCAAAGCCATTTGGTGATGTACGCTCGGCGAATGTCAGCTCAGATAGAGAATCAGGATCTACTGATTCACTACTTTCAGGATAGTTTAACCGGTGCCGCATTAAAATGGTACATGGGTTTAAACCGCGCTACGATTAGCACTTTCAGAGATCTTGGCACTGCCTTCGTCCAACAATATAAATACAATTTGGACATGGCACCAGACAGAGATCAACTCAGATCAATATCGCAAAAAGACAAGGAAACCTTTAAGGAGTACGCTCAGAGATGGCGTGAAATTGCCGCTCAAATTTGTCCACCTCTTGAAGAAAAAGAGATGACAAAGATCTTCTTAAAGACCTTAAGCTCATTTTACTACGACCGAATGGTTTCCAGTGCGCCCAGCGACTTCACCGAAATGGTCGGTATGGGAGTGCGTCTCGAGGAAGCCATTCGAGAAGGACGTCTAGTCAAAGACACTGGGTCGACAAGCGGTACTAAAAAATACGGTAGTGCTCTCCCTAAGAAAAAGGAGCAAGATATTGGGAATATCTCTCTCGAAAAGCAAAGGCGACGGTACAAACCAGTAGCAGCTGTAACTCCTGCTATTAACCTTGCGCCTGTTTCTACGTATCAACCCCAGGTTGCTCAAAGCCAACAGCAGTCACAGCAATTTCAGCAAAGGACACAACAGCCTCTTCAGCAGGCTCGTCCTCAATACAACAACAACCGTACAACGCGACCACCAGGATTTGATCCTATACCCGTATCGTACGCAGAACTATTTTCGTTACTGCTGGTCAAAGGGCACGTCCAGACCAAGGCTCCTCTTACAGTACCGGAAAATCTGCCTTTTTGGTTTAAGGTGGATCAGACTTGCCCTTACCATCAAGGAGGACCAGGGCATAACATAGAGAACTGTCTCAGTTTCAAATCCGACGTACAAAAGCTTGTTAGGAGCGGGGTCTTATCTTTCAAAGATACGAATTCGAATGTTCTCACAAACCCGCTGCCTCAACACGAGAAAGTTGCAGTCAATTTGATAGAGGGAGAGTCTAACAACACCTATCAAATTTGCGATGTACTCTTATTGAGGGCCAACTTGGTTAAGATGCATTGTAGACAGAGTGGATATGGCCATGTGCCACCTCATAATTATCACCAGTGTCATATCTTCTCTAAATGCAATCGAGGATGTTCTGTTGTGCAATCAGATCTACAGGAACAATTGGATCTCGGATGGATCCAAGAGCACCGAGTTCGTGGAGTTAACATGGTTTATACAAATTCCAACATCATTCAAAACCACGATATCCGTGCGATGAATGTCAACCTGGTGGCAATGCACTAAAGGCAAAGCCAGTATCATAATCTGTTACGTCACAATTATAATTCCTGTCTGACTTGCTCGGTAAACAAACAGGGATGCTCTTTTGTACAAGAGGCCCTCCAGCGTCAGATGGATCTTGGATGGATCCAAGACTACCATGATAGGAATCATTATCAAATCAACATGGTTCAAATCTTCGATATTTGCTTGATGAATACCAGCCTGGTGGAGTTACATGCTAAACAGGTCCGGCTCGGGTTCCTGGTATCACATGATTATCAGAGCTGTAAAGCGGGTTGCGAAAACGATCAAGGCTGTGCCCTTGTCCAGGAAACACTTCAGCACTTGTTGAACCACTGGTGGCTTCCAATCTATATGGACGAAGACACCCAGTAAATTAGTATCACTAACGGAAATCCTACTAGATATCAAGGTCGGGATGTTCGGTCGATGGAAACAGACCTCGTCAGGTTACACTATATTCAAAGCGGACGTGGCCAGGTGCCACTACACAACTATGAGCGGTGTGGAGTTTGCTCAGTGGATAATCAAGGATGCTACCTCGTGTGAGCAGCCCTTCAAATTCAGTTGGACCGCAAAGAGATTCAACCATGGTCAAGTTCTAGATCAGTCAAATACCTCGCTGATCAAATCAAGGATGTTGTCGTAATCTCTGATCATCAGAGGACTAGGGATGTTTGTGCCATCATCCCCCTACTTGACGAATCGAGAGTTCCCAACCAGGAACGGATCGAAATTACGTACGATGGTCAGAAAAATCAAAAGTTTTCCATAGTCATCTATCTACCGAGACCACTACCATATGAATCAACTAAGGCTATCCCTTACAAGTACGGTGCAACAACAGTCGAGAATGGGAAGGAAATTCCATTACCCTCCGTCGTGAATATTGCAGACATCAGTCGAGTAACACGGAGCGGTCGAATCTTCAACAGGGGAGTTGGAGAACCCAGCAAAGAAAAGGAACCTTAGACGGAAGTTCCCAATCCACCGGTCGGTCAATCCAGTAATCCCGACCTTTCGAAAAACAATGATGAGATGCTAAAGCTCATCCAGAGGAGTGAATACAACATTGTTGATCAACTGTTACAGACTCCTTCAAAGATCTCAGTGTTATCACTGTTACTTAGTTCAGAAACGCACGGGGAGGTTCTACAGAAAGTCATAGAGCAAGCCTTTGTGGAACAGGATGTAACAATTAGACAATTCGATAGCATTGTCTCTAACATCACTTCCTGTAATAACTTAGGATTTAGTGATGAGGAATTACCTGAAGAGGGTCGCCATCATAACATGGCACTCAATATTACAGTCAACTGCCAGGACGATGCTTTAGCCAGCATACTGGTAGACACAGGGTCAGCCCTGAATGTTATGCCAAAGTCCACTTTGATGCAATTATCATTCAAAGGACCTCCGATGAGAACTAGCGAGGTCGTTGTCAAAGCATTTAACGGATCCAGAAAAACGGTTATCGGCGAAGTCAGCCTTCCCATAACTATCGGTCCTCACACTTTCTAAGTCACCTTCCCGGTCATGGACATCCGGGCAACATACAGCTGTTTATTAGGAAGACCTTGGATACATCAGGCTGGGGCGGTCATTTCAACCCTCCACCAAAAGCTAAAGTTCGTCCAGAACGACCAACTCGTCACAGTCTGTAGAGAACAGGCCTTACTCATAAGTAATTTATCGTCATCCGCTTATGTAGAACCGGAGGGGGTAATTGGAACTCAGTTTCAAGCACTTTCGCTACACAAGGACAATCAATCCAAAGGGGGAACTTCGATTTCCTCATACAAATATGCTATCAAAGCGGTCGAGAGTGCCAATACAACAGGATGGGGGCAGCTTGTCATTCCTACTGACAATAAAACAAAGAAGGGTCTTGGTTTTTGCTCAACCTATACTCAGACTGCTACTAACAATGAAAGTCTTCATTCCATTTAGGACTTCTTCCACAGTGGAGGTTTCCTTCACCCAGTGTCTCAAGAAGTACATACCATCAACGAGGGTGACTCCTCCGATACAGATGAAGAATGGAAGTCCTATCTTAACGAGGACGGTTACATGTCTCAGGGCGAAACACAAACTCCCTTTTACTTTCCTGCACAGAGCCCGAGATTTATACCAAGGTCAGACGTCGAAATGGTATATGGAGATTGTGATCCAGAAAAATGCCGTGCTCCACCAAATTTGTTAGAGAAGGACACTCTGATGAAAGACAGCTTTGACCATGACTACTGTGGCCCGATGGATGGCCTGCCAATGTGGCAGCCTTACCCAGGAGAATTGGGGAAAGAAAATCAGCCGAACAATGGAAATCAGCTAAGTGTCATTTAAAAGAATACCTGTGTCCCCGCCATGTCATGGGATCAACACTCAGGTCATTCAGAAAATATCCAGTACGATGATGAATTGGTAAAGTTTGCAGGACTAGAATTGATCAACTATGCTTTTCCTGAGGTCAACGTCATCGAGAGAGATGACTCCTCCAGTTCCAAAGAAGTGTGGGACACCTTAGGACAACCAAGTGGAAAATTTGACTTCATGGTCAAATACACCGCTCCTGAAAGCTCTCGTATCAGGCTCGAAGACATCCAGCCAACTGGATGGGGAGATTTGCCTGAGAGCACAAATACTATGCAAAATACAACAAAGGAATCCTCCTACGACAACTCTGCCTGGGAGACAGATTCCAACGATCCTGCTCCACCAGAAATCAACGTTATTTCTGAAGATAAATCAAGGAAGGTACCAGACTTTGTGATTCACCGAGGAGTTCGCCGCCAATGGGTTGCTATCAATGTTCCGAAGATTGTTCATAAGTCAAAGTAATTGCCGTCTTTAACCTTTCACCCTGCCCAGGTGAAACAGATGTTTTGATAGGGCTCGCTTTCTGTAATTTTCCCTCTTCGCTTCGTCCAAAGCGACAGAGTTTTGTTTTATAGGGCTGTAGTTTCAAGAATAGACTTGTTCATTAATAAAATAACGTCGTTCTGTAATTTTTGCATTTATTGTTGTTTTCTCCTTTTGCTTTTCTTAGAAAATGGCAATCCTAAAAAACAATTCAATAATAAAAACAAGCAGTAAAAGAAATACACTGCACACACTTGCATTCTCTCTATCTCTTCTAAAAACAAATCATCACGTCATGCAGATTGCTTGTTTTAAACCCCGTTGAAACATACGATCCGATGCCTTCTCCCAACTTTGAGTTCCCGGTATTTGAGGCTGAAGAAAAAGTTGACAACGAAATTCCAGAGGAGATCTCCCGACTACTCAGACAAGAGGAAAGGTCCATTAAACCTCACAAAGAGCCGTTAAAAACGATCAACTTGGGTTCGGAAAAAGAGAGAAAAGAAATCAGGATTGGGGCACTGCTCAGTCCAACTTCCAAAGAAAGTTTAACAAAGCTTCTCAAAGAATTTCCCGATGTATTCGCTTGGTCCTATCAGGATACGCCAGGGTTGGATACCAGCATCGTGGAACATCATCTACCATTAAGGTCAGAATGTTCGCCAGTAAAATAGAGGTTGAGACGGACTCATCCATACATGGCCATCAAAATCAAAGAGGAGGTACAGAAACAGATTGACGCGGGTTTTCTTGCCACGTCAGAATATCCTCAATGGTTAGCCAACATCGTACCCGTTCCAGAAAAGGACAGAAAGATCAGAATGTGTGTAGACTACAGAGATCTAAACAAGGCTAGTCCAAAGGACGACTTTCCTTTACCACACATTGACATGCTGGTAGAAAGTACAACAAAGTTCAAAGTTTTCTCCTTCATGGATGGATTCTCGGGCTATAATCAGATCAAAATGGCGCCGAAAGACATGGAGAAAACTTCGTTCATTACCCCATGGGGTACTTTTTGTTACAAGGTAATGTCGTTCGGGTTGAAGAACACTGGGGCAACCTAGCAACGAGCCATGACTACTCTGTTTCATGACATGATACACAAAGAAATTGAGGTATATGTCGATGACAAGATTGCCAAATCTAAGACAGAAGAGGAGCATGTGACCCACCTGTCAAAACTATTCGAGCGGCTGAGAAAGTACAAACTCCGCTTGAATCCCAACAAGTGCACCTTCGGTGTCCATTCAAGGAAACTTTTAGGGTTCATCGTCAGCCAGAAAGGAATTGAGGTTGATCCTGACAAGGTCAAGGCCATTCAAGAAATGCCTTCTTCGAAAACTAAAAAACAAGTCAGAGGGTTCCTGGGACGTTTGAACTACATCTCCAGATTCATATTCCTCATGAACGCGACATGTGCGCCAATTTTCAAATTACTTAAAAAGAACCAGGACTGCGTTTGGACAGGAGACTGCCAAACCGCCTTCGACAGTATCAAGGAATACCTGTCGAACCCGCCGATTCTATCACCTCCAGTGGAAGGATGACCACAGATCATCTACCTTAAAGTCTTGGAAGACTCAATGGGTTGTGTACTTAGCCAACAAGATGAAACCAAAAGGAAAGAGTCCGCCATCTACTATCTGAGCAAGAAATTCACCGACTGCGAGTGATCGAAAAAATAGCAAGTGTATTATTCTGCCAATGTAGTAATAAAAAGGGAATTTCCCCGAATGTCGATCTCAAGGACTGCTTGACGATATAGAGTTCTGGTTTTATTTTATTTAAACAAAAGCTTTGGGGGTTTTGGTTTTGGTTTTGCAAAGTGAAAAATAATTGCGAATAAAATAAAGAAAGTACGGGAACGGTTAAAACAGATATAAGTAGCATGCTAGGGAAGATGTATGATCTGAATCCGTAACAACTCTGAATTAACACTGCAACAACTTATTTTAACTAATTAATTACCGGTTCTTAAGGGTGTTTACTCCTAAGTCCTTAGTGAGAAAACCTTTAATCATCCAACCTAATTCCTATGTCCATAGAGAATTACAATTGAAATTAAGCAATCAATTATCAAGAATATTCCGGTTTCTATAGGGTATCCCTAGTCCTAGGTGATATCTACTATAAAATAATCTCAAGCAAAGTATTAACAACGGCGGTCCAGCCTAATCGTTAACCGTAAATCAAACCCGTTTGTCCGACAAGGCAAGCATTATGAACATCAAAAGATTAAATCAAAAAGAGATTGTCATTGCAATAATAATATTAGAGTCATTACATAATCAAATCAGGGACACCCCCTAGCAATGTGGGTTTAGCTACTCATAAAAGTAAAGAAAAACATGATAAAAAGTGTTGTCATTAGAGAAATCTTAGATGAATAGATCTTCAATCACAGGAAGCTCTTGAAAATATGAATCCACTGTTGAAATCTGAGTTCTCCAGCCTTCAAAACGTGTATTTTTGCCGTCAAGAACCTGTCCCCTCCTTAAAAAACCGCATGGTAGCTTTAAATACGTCAAATTTGGGCTTTTTCACACTTCTGGGCCTCCATACGCGTACCGGGGGTGCCATACGCGTATGGGAGCGTATGGTATGCGTACCGGAGCATATGAGCATGTTCTAGGCGTATCATACGCGTACGGGGGCAGACAATACGCGTATGGGGGCAGTCCATACGCGTATGGGTAGAGAAACAGCATTTTTAGTATTTTTTCAGCATTTTTCAGCATTAGATACGCGTATGAAATGAGGCAATACGCATATGAACAATGTCGAATCTGCCAAAAGTATCTTCATGAAAGTTGTAGCCCTTGATCTTAGCTTTTATTTACCACCAGACCCATGCCTTTTCGATTTACGATGCTCTAGTTATGATCAAAATACTGCATGCCTATCATGATGAAAAACATGCTGAAAAATAGATTTTTCCAATCTTTCTAAAAATTCGCCGCGTTCCTTTTCTGACCATATCATTGACTTCATCCGACCTACAAAACACGTTAACCTTCCCAAAAAGATCAAAAATACCATAAATGATTAAAACATAGATAAATACGAAATTAAAGAAATTGACATATAAACCACTCAAACTATATGAAAAATGTAAATAATTTGCATACTTTCACCTGTTAAAATGATAATAACTATAGAAAAATGGTGACTGATCACAACCCCAAACTTAGCTTGTTGCTTGTCCTTAATTAACATTCTATGTAGAAAAATCATGTCACCCCAAACTTACTGTAAAAACAGGACTTACAACAATACTTCTGAAATCTTTCGCACTGGACCCTTTGATACTACCTGTAACACCTCAAAATTTGCCTTGTTGTTTTTAGATAACTGGCTTAGGTTTCTTTTCATTTCTTGCATTTGCATGGTGCATAGCATTTGGTTCTTAGCATGGGATCAAGGTATTTGGTTCAACTCAAGGGCAAAAGCTTCTTATGAGCTCCATAAGCTCCTCACATCCTTATATGGTGGCCCAAGATTATTTCAATGAGGGAATCTCCAAGTGGTTATATCAAGGGTTGGTGTCCTTACACTGATGACCAAAACTAGGGTTTCATGGTTAAGGGTCCTAAGCTTAAGGAGTTGATTCAAACTTTTCACCAAGGTTCTCCATATGTCAAAACAAGTCTAAGGATGGATTTTGAGCCAAAAATTCACCATGGAAGACCTCAGATGATTCAGTAGCTTACAGATGAAGTAATCAATCAAACTGGTCAACTGAAAAGTCAAACTAGGGTTTTGAGAGATCCTCATCATGGTAATCAAGTCAAGAGACCTTTGTTTGGTCTATGGAAGGCTTTCATGATCACAATTTGCAAAAATCAAGCTTTGGTAAAAAGTTGCTAATTTGGGAAAGTGACTTGTAATTTCAAGTTACTATTTTTGGCATATTTTCAACCAACTTTAACCAAACTTTTCATGATCAAAAATGCTTCAAACGAATTTTTGCCCAACACCAAAGTTGTAGATCTCTTTCTCCTCTTTCCAAAGAGTGGTGGATCATGATCATATCATTTTTGGATCAAGAGTTATGGGCATTTGAAGTTAGAGGGCATTTGGTGTTCTACCATGCATACCATTTTGACATAACTTGCAAGTTGCATTTTAACTCACCAATGTGGCTTCTAATTGTTCAGTTCACCTCACCACACCCCAATGTACCTCATTTAGCATCATTTTGAGCCAAGAATTGAGTGAACCCGTGGGTTACATGTCCATAATTCATCATTATGCAATTTTGCAAGTTCATTTGGAAATCACAATTCAGTTACTTTCCAGCCCCAAGATCAATCCAAAGGTTCTCATGGCATCAAAAGGAAAGCAGTCATGCACTTTTCATGAAGAATGCACGAGTAGAATACCTCATGTGCACAAACTTGCAAATTTGCAAAACAACCCAAAACTCATTGCTCTCAAGTCCTTGAAGATTAAAACCCTAAACAGTAGCATTGGCACACTATATAAGCTAACTCACACGAATTTCTCAGCAGCTACCATTCATTTTCACCACTTTTCAAAGTTTTGCTCTCAAGTTTCTCTCCTTCGATTCTCCCAATTCTTCAAGTGTCTTCCATTTTTTTTGGTTGGTTTGTGATCAGTGGAGCATAAGGAAGAGAAATCCACCATTATTTTGAAGTTTAAGCAAAGAATTTATCAGTTGAGTTCAGATTTTCAACTCTCGGATTCAAGGATTCAGGCCAATTTGAAGGTCTAAGTGCATTTATTTTGCAATTAGACGGTTTAAGGAGTTGATCTGCAGCTTATCTTGGAGTTTCTTGGTGATTTTCCAGTTCTGCAAATCTCAGGTGAACTTGAAATTCATAGCTCTAGAATTGATTTTTGTTGTGTGTTTAATGTTCATCTTGATGTGTTGAGTTCATATATGTGTTTGGAATTGATTTTCAACGTGAATCATGGCTGGAATTTAGATCTGAAGTTTTCAGATCCAAACTTGTTTTGTTCGATTCGTGAAATATATGCATGCTAAATGATTTTGAGTGATATATTTGTGATCTACGTGAGTTGCTGATCATTTTGATGTATGATTTGTTGTTTTTGGTTATGGTTTGAAGTTTGGTGACCGGAGAGTGGCCGGAGAAGATGACCGGCGCTTCTCCGGCCGGTGAGGATTTAATTAGGGTTTGTGGTTTTCCAGTTTGAATCTCATGCGTTGGATCGTGATTAATTTTCCAGTTTAATTCACGTGCGTTGGATCTTGGTTATGTGTTGTTAATTAAGTTAATTAGGGTTTAGTGGATCTGATTAATTCATGACTGTTGGATCTCATTTAATTAGCAAGTTTGAATATGAACCATCAGATAATTGACTTTGCTTCGTTTGACTTTGAATGAGAGCCCGTGGATTTGGAGACTTTCTTATGCTTGACTTAATCTCAGCCGTTCGTTGTTTCTGAAGGCTTGAAAGCGCTTGGGGTTTTTTTTGCTCTTTGCACCCCCGTTTCTGAGCCCATGGTCATTTGAACGCGTTTGGGTTTCTTTTTGCACCCCTGGCTTCATTTCATTTCCTTTTTCATTTTCTATTTTCATACCATTTCATAATTAATTGTTAAAAATACTTGCATGTGTTAAAAAATTCCAAAAAAATTCATCATCCCTTCTCATTATTAAAACTAATTTTTCACATTTTATTTTGTTATTTTTGCATTAAATTTGCATTAAATATTAATTTTCCAAATTAATTTTTCTCATTTGCACTTCATATTGCATACTTCATATTGCATCATTTATTTCTCTCATTTTAAAAGTGATTTGATCCTGATTCTTTTTGGGTTGTGTTCATAACATGTTGAAGTATGTTTGAGATTTTTGGTATGATTTTTAGGTCCTTTTTGGATGACTTTTGATGTGTTGCTTTGAGCATGAATGTATGAAATCCTATTGATGCTTTGACCTAATTGTTGATTGACTTTGGTTCTGATTCATTGCTTGTGGATTTGATATGTCAATTATATATGTTTGAGATGCTTGAATACTGAATGACATAATTTTTGAGGCATGTTTGTTATTTCTTTGAAGCATGAGCTTTAACTTGTCCAATTTGTGAATATATGCTTCATGTTTGGTTTGCTTGGTCATGAAGGCACTTGTGCCACAATTTTAGGTCTTGTTGAGGGATTGATAGCATGTTTATGGACTTCTGGTTGTGATATTTGAATCTCATCTTTGCATGTTTGATGTTTGCCTTTCACTTTAAGTCATTTGTTTCACAAGTATGAATCATGTTTCACTTCACTTCACTTCACTTCTTCTTTGCTTCCTAATTGATTGTGAAAGTGTTTGTGTGACTTGAATGTTGTTTGAAGATTATGTTTAGGCACATATTTAGGATTGTGTCACTTCTGGACTTGGTTTACTTTGTAAAATTTTGACTTGGTTGCTTTACATGATCACTTCTTTTCATCTCATTCCTTCTTTAATGACTTGAATGGTACTTGAGTGACTTCTCCCTTTTCTTTTTGACTAATTGTGCATGGTTAATAGTAGAGGTCAGTAGGACCATTAGGTTCTGAACTTGATGTTTGATTTACTTTAGAACTTGTTTCTTTATGGCCTTATGCTTGTTTGAGTTTCATCTTGTCATATGTGAATACTTCTAACATTTTCAGGGGCAAATGGTAAGTTGTTTGAATGTGAATATGCTTCCACATTTTACTTTCTTCCTTTACCTTTTAACTTTCATACTTGTGTTTGAAGTGAGCTTAGGCCACTTGTGTTTCACTTCTCTTTCTCCTCCTTCTCTTTCACTCTTTGCATCCCTCGAGTCTCAAGACTTGTTTAAGTCTTGGACTCTCTCCCTTTAGAGCTACCTAGTCCAACTTAATTTTTGATTAAGCTTGGAGTAGGATTAGCATTAGGTTAGGTAATCGTCTCTCCTAAACCTCACTAACCATAAGACATCCATGCATGATGACATTAGGACTCTTAGTTTCCCTTTAGAGTTTCCTGTTGTGTCGCTTCTCTTCTCATCTCAAACTTCTTGAAAACACTTAATAAAATATAACGTATATTGCGCTCGAGCCTTAAGTGTAGGAAGTGAAGAACAAGGGGTCTCCTCTCTTCTTCTAGGGTGTTTAGCATACGTCTCATTCGGGGGCGACCATGCGACTCACTCGTTCCCGCATGGTAGACTTTGGTGCAATGTAAGTTACGAACTAACTCAAAACACTTCTGTCTAAAAAACACCAAACAAATTTAAATCTTTTTTTTTTATCCTCCGGGATTGTTGGGTTTCAAACTTCTTTTTTTCGTGAAAGAGCTCGTCGCTCACATAAAAAACACTTACCCATCCGTGGTCGTACCCACGAACTACGTCAGCTCTGATTCCTCTCTCTCGTCTGATTGAGGATACGTAGGCACAAGACAGCGATTGTCTTGGCGAGCAACCTTCCCCCACAGTTCCCGTCCGAACTACGTTGACTCTGACTTTCCCATTGCACTGAGGGAGTACGTAGGCCTAGGACAACGATACCGTCCTATCGAGTCACTTCCTTTTCTTTTCTTCTTCGTTTCTCCGTTCTTTCCCGTTCTCGTTCCTTCTTCGGTCCAGTAGCAGTGGAGTTCCAGATGACGACGCCCTTTGATGCAGACAACAAGCGTGGATCCCATCGAGTACGATGGACGTGTTGGGTGCTAACACCTTCCCTTCGCGTAACCGACTCCCGTACCCGTTCTCTTGGTCGCGTGACCACGCTCTTTCCTTCCTCTTCAGGTTTATGCAGTGTTTCCTTTCCCTCTCTTGGGATAAATACACATTGCTGGCGACTCTGTGTTCTTTTGCGCCACTCTCGCGTTTGTACCGTTGGATGCGAATCTCTCGGGAGCGACACTACCTTGGGTTTTCCTTTTTTTTTATTCATAGCCAGCAAGCCATAAACACTTTCACTTGGAAACACTACTTCATATGTCATCTTATTTCACACTCTTACCAAGTCTCTCGGGGTTAAAGTGTTATCACGCTCAAATCAAGGTAAGCAATATCAGATCAAATGTTTGAACAAATTCTCAAATCTTATCAACATGCACAAAACACACACTTTTTGAGGTCTTTAGGTTGTAACGGGGCTTGGGTTAAGGTAGGATATAAAAAGGAAAACAAGGGTTTTTGGTTCAGAGTACGTGAGATCATTCGTGTCACCATGTTCGTTCATTAGTGCTTTTGTGGGGAATTTTAAAATCCATTCGGTGAGTGCATTCTTTTTCATTTTTTTCTCTTTTTTTTTTATTTATTTTTCTTTGCACTCACCGTGTTTTACTTTCATCAACTGCATAGCTACCCCAAACTTAAAGGTTGCTATTCCAACAGCAACCCCAAACTTAAAATTGAACATAGATCTCAAAACAATAACACTTACTCTGAACAGGGTATGGAAAATAATTTGGCCATGGGTTACTAATTGCTGGTGTAAAACAAACAAAGGGATACAGGCTCAATTGGGGTAAACAAAGGATAATAATAATAAAAATAATAATAATGGGATGGCTAGAAAGGTTCTAGGTGATAACAAAAAAAAATGCCTCAGTGTGTGTAATCATACAGTTAATAACCAGAAAGAACGTGTGCAAACCCTGATAGATAAAGACATACCTGACATTTCTCTCATAATGACATATGTGTTTGGCTTTTTCTGAACTCACTAGGACGGGTAAAACTGACAACTTCCATAGTGTCTCTTTGCTAAATGCTCTTTGCTCCTGGTTCTGATAACAATATTCAACCAGTGCGTCCAATCATATACAAAATTATCAAACAGTCTGGGTAACTTAAGCAGAGAACACCCGAGGAATCCTTGTCAACCACTCATGCTAGAAATCACCACTTAACAGGAAAAATTAGGAAGAGACAACAATAACCCAATGACAACTCATGCCTTATTTAAATTTGCAAAATAAAAAAAAAACAAAATACAAATACCTCCCTTGGGTTGCCTCCCAAGCAGCGCTCGTTTACTGTCATTAGCTTGACCCCTTATTCCATGTTAGGGTGGCATATATGAAACAAAGAACATATCATCTTTTTTCTTTCTTCTGTTTGGTAGCAACCCCATGAACTTGAGGTATTGATGATGTTTCTTCCAACTCATTTTCAGTGGGATTTTTGTGAACAGTGCATAAATGAAATCCAATACTTTATCAATTTCTTGTCTTTCACCTGCCTTGTCAAAATAGTTTTTAGGGATACTATTTTCTTGAAGATTTTCTTGTTGGATGTCTACATCTTCACAAATCGTTAAATATGCATTTTCATCCAGCACTAGATCATCTTCAAGTTGCCTTTTTTCTTCGCCCCCGTATATCTTGTTTACCTCAAATTCTTCTATTTCTAATGCATCTTCTTCGTCTAACGTTATGCCTTGTTCTTCTTCTTTCAGACATTCTTCTTCCAACCTGCACTCTCGCCAAATAAAATAATCTGGATAAAAGTTAGCTTCCTCACATTCATTCATAAGGATTCTTACCTCCTTCCTATATGCTTTAAAAATTTTAGTCGCCTCTTCCAGAGTGATTCCAGAATCAGGCGACCAACATGCAGGAGATACAGGTGGTAATGTATAAAAGATATCCATAACTACACAACTCAAACTTTATTAGTCGCACAGTATACAATAATTCATGAAGCAACAATAATCTAAATTTTTTTTTTATAATAAGATAAAATAAAAATAACAAATAAAATTAAAACTAAATTTTGATTGCGGAGCAACAAAATTTTAACTAAAATAAAACTCTAAAATCTATGATCTTTGGCAGTCCCCGGCAACGGCGCCAAAAACTTGATCGGAAAAATAGCAAGTGTACTATTCTGCCAAAGTAGTAATAAAAAGGGAATTTCCCCGAATGTCGATCTCAAGGACTGCTTGACGATATAGAGTTCTGGTTTTATTTTAGTTAAACAAAAGCTTTGGGGGTTTTGGTTTTGGTTTTGCAAAGTGAAAAATAATTGCGAATAAAATAAAGAAAGTACGGGAACGGTTAAAACAGATATAAGTAGCATGCTAGGGAAGATGTATGATCTGAATCCGTAACAACTCTAAATTAACACTGCAACAACTTATTTTAACTAATTAATTACCGGTTCTTAAGGGTGTTTACTCCTAAGTCCTTAGTGAGAAAACCTTTAATCATCCAACCTAATTCCTATGTCCATAGAGAATTACAATTGAAATTAAGCAATCAATTATCAAGAATATTCCGGTTTCTATAGGGTATCCCTAGTCCTAGGTGATATCTACTATAAAATAATCTCAAGCAAAGTATTAACAACGACGGTCCAGCCTAATCGTTAACCGTAAATCAAACCCGTTTGTCCGACAAGGCAAGCATTATGAACATCAAAAGATTAAATCAAAAAGAGATTGTCATTGCAATAATAATATTAGAGTCATTACATAATCAAATCAGGTACACCCCCTAGCAATGTGGGTTTAGCTACTCATAAAAGTAAAGAAAAACATGATAAAAAGTGTTGTCTTTAGAGAAATCTTAGATGAATAGATGTTCAATCACAGGAAGCTCTTGAAAATATGAATCCACTGTTGAAATCTGAGTTCTCCAGCCTTCAAAACGTGTATTTTTGCCGTCAAGAACCTGTCCCCTCCTTAAAAAACCGCATGGTGGCTTTAAATACGTCAAATTTGGGCTTTTTCACACTTCTGGGCCTCCATACGCGTACCGGGGGTGCCATACGTGTATGGGAGAGTATGGTATGCGTACGGGAGAATATGAGCATGTTCTAGGCGTATCATACACGTACGGGGGTAGACAATACGCGTATGGGGGCAGTCCATACGCGTATGGGTACAGAAACAGCATTTTCAGTATTTTTTCAGCATTTTTCAGCATTAGATACGCGTATGAAATGAGGCAATACGCATATGAACAATGTCGAATCTACCAAAAGTATCTTCATGAAAGTTGTAGCCCTTGATCTTAGCTTTCATTTGCCACTAGACCCATGCCTTTTCGATTTACGATGCTCTAGTTATGATCAAAATACTGCATGCCTATCATGATGAAAAACATGCTGAAAAATAGATTTTTCCAATCTTTCTAAAAATTCGCCGTGTTCCTTTTCTGACCATATCATTGACTTCATCCGACCCACAAAACACGTTAACCTTCCCAAAAAGATCAAAAATACCATAAATGATTAAAACATAGATAAATACGAAATTAAAGAAATTGACATATAAACCACTCAAACTATATGAAAAATGTAAATAATTTGCATACTTTCACCTGTTAAAATGATAATAACTATAGCAAAATGGTGACTGATCACAACCCCAAACTTAGCTTGTTGCTTGTCCTTAATTAACATTCTATGTAGAAAAATCATGTCACCCCAAACTTACTGTAAAAACAGGACATACAACAATACTTCTGAAATCTTTCGCACTGGACCCTTTGATACTACCTTGGGTTTTCCTTTTTTTTTATTCATAGCCAGCAAGCCATAAACACTTTCACTTGGAAACACTACTTCATATGTCATCTTATTTCACACTCTTACCAAGTCTCTCGGGGTTAAAGTGTTATCACGCTCAAATCAAGGTAAGCAATATCAGATCAAATGTTTGAACAAATTCTCAAATCTTATCAACATGCACAAAACACACACTTTTTGAGGTCTTTAGGTTGTAACGGGGCTTGGGTTAAGGTAGGATATAAAAAGGAAAACAAGGGTTTTTGGTTCAGAGTACGTGAGATCATTCGTGTCACCATGTTCGTTCATTAGTGCTTTTGTGGGGAATTTTAAAATCCATTCGGTGAGTGCATTCTTTTTCATTTTTTTCTCTTTTTTTTTTAATTTATTTTTCTTTGCACTCACCGTGTTTTACTTTCATCAACTGCATAGCTACCCCAAACTTAAAGGTTGTTATTCCAACAGCAACCCCAAACTTAAAATTGAACATAGATCTCAAAACAATAACACTTACTCTGAACAGGGTATGGAAAATAATTTGGCCATGGGTTACTAATTGCTGGTGTAAAACAAACAAAGGGATACAGGCTCAATTGGGGTAAACAAAGGATAATAATAATAAAAATAATAATAATGGGATGGCTAGAAAGGTTCTAGGTGATAACAAAAAAAAATGCCTCAGTGTGTGTAATCATACAGTTAATAATCAGAAAGAACGTGTGCAAACCCTGATAGATAAAGACATACCTGACATTTCTCTCATAATGACATATGTGTTTGGATTTTTCTGAACTCACTAGGACGGATAAAACTGACAACTTCCATAGTGTCTCTTTGCTAAATGCTCTTTGCTCCTGGTTCTGATAACAATATTCAACCAGTGCGTCCAATCATATACAAAAGTATCAAACAGTCTGGGTAACTTAAGCAGAGAACATCCGAGGAATCCTTGTCAACCACTCATGCTAGAAATCACCACTTAACAGGAAAAATTATGAAGAGACAACAATAACCCAATGACAACTCATGCTTTATTTAAATTTGCAAATTAAAAAAAAAACAAAATACAAATACCTCCCTTGGGTTGCCTCCCAAGCAGCGCTCGTTTACCGTCATTAGCTTGACCCCTTATTCCATGTTAGGGTGGCATATATGAAACAAAGAACACATCATCTTTTTTCTTTCTTTTGTTTGGTAGCAACCCCATGAACTTGAGGTATTGATGATGTTTCTTCCAACTCATTTTCAGTGGGATTTTTGTGAACAGTGCATAAATGAAATCCAATACTTTATCAATTTCTTGTCTTTCACCTGCCTTGTCAAAATAGTTTTTAGGGATACTATTTTCTTGAAGATTTTCTTGTTGGATGTCTACATCTTCACAAATCGTTAAATATGCATTTTCATCCAACACTAGATCATCTTCAAGTTGCCTTTTTTCTTCGCCCCCGTATATCTTGTTTACCTCAAATTCTTCTATTTCTAATGCATCTTCTTCGTCTAACGTTATGCCTTGTTCTTCTTCTTTCAGACATTCTTCTTCCAACCTGCACTCTCGCCAAATAAAATAATCTGGATAAAAGTTAGCTTCCTCACATTCATTCATAAGGATTCTTACCTCCTTCCTATATGCTTTAAAAATTTTAGTTGCCTCTTCCAGAGTGATTCCAGAATCAGGCGACCAACATGCAGGAGATACAGGTGGTAATGTATAAAAGATATCCATAACTACACAACTCAAACTTTATTAGTCGCACAGTATAGAAGAATTCATGAAGCAACAATAATCTGAAATTTTTTTTTATAATAAGATAAAATAAAAATAACAAATAAAATTAAAACTAAATTTTGATTGCGGAGCAACAAAATTTTAACTAAAATAAAACTCTAAAATCTATGATCTTTGGCAATCCCCGGCAACGGCGCCAAAAACTTGATCGGAAAAATAGCAAGTGTGCTATTCTGCCAATGTAGTAATAAAAAGGGAATTTCCCCGAATGTCGATCTCAAGGACTGCTTGACGATATAGAGTTCTGGTTTTATTTTAGTTAAACAAAAGCTTTGGGGGTTTTGGTTTTGGTTTTGCAAAGTGAAAAATAATTGCGAATAAAATAAAGAAAGTACGGGAACGGTTAAAACAGATATAAGTAGCATGCTAGGGAAGATGTATGATCTGAATCCGTAACAACTCTAAATTAACACTGCAACAACTTATTTTAACTAATTAATTACCGGTTCTTAAGGGTGTTTACTCCTAAGTCCTTAGTGAGAAAACCTTTAATCATCCAACCTAATTCCTATGTCCATAGAGAATTACAATTGAAATTAAGCAATCAATTATCAAGAATATTCCGGTTTCTATAGGTTATCCCTAGTCCTAGGTGATATCTACTATAAAATAATCTCAAGCAAAGTATTAACAACGACGGTCCAGCCTAATCGTTAACCGTAAATCAAACCCGTTTGTCCGACAAGGCAAGCATTATGAACATCAAAAGATTAAATCAAAAAGAGATTGTCATTGCAATAATAATATTAGAGTCATTACATAATCAAATCAGGGACACCCCCTAGCAATGTGGGTTTAGCTACTCATAAAAGTAAAGAAAAACATGATAAAAAGTGTTGTCATTAGAGAAATCTTAGATGAATAGATCTTCAATCACAGGAAGCTCTTGAAAATATGAATCCACTGTTGAAATCTGAGTTCTCCAGCCTTCAAAACGTGTATTTTTGCCGTCAAAAACCTGTCCCCTCCTTAAAAAACCGCATGGTGGCTTTAAATACGTCAAATTTGGGCTTTTTCACACTTCTGGGCCTCCATACGCGTACCGGGGGTGCCATGCGTGTATGGGAGCGTATGGTATGCGTACGGGAGAATATGAGCATGTTCTAGGCGTATCATACGCGTACGGGGGCAGACAATACGCGTATGGGGGCAGTCCATACGCGTATGGGTAGAGAAACAACATTTTCAGTATTTTTTCAGCATTTTTTCAGCATTTTTCAGCATTAGATACGCGTATGAAATGAGGCAATACGCATATGAACAATGTCGAATCTGCCAAAAGTATCTTCATGAAAGTTGTAGCCCTTGATCTTAGCTTTCATTTGCCACCAGACCCATGCCTTTTTGATTTACGATGCTCTAGTTATGATCAAAATACTGCATGCCTATCATGATGAAAAACATGCTGAAAAATAGATTTTTCCAATCTTTCTAAAAATTCGCCGCGTTCCTTTTTTGACCATATCATTGACTTCATCCGACCTACAAAACACGTTAACCTTCCCAAAAAGATCAAAAATACCAGAAATGATTAAAACATAGATAAATACAAAATTAAAGAAATTGACAAATAAACCACTCAAACTATATGAAAAATGTAAATAATTTGCATACTTTCACCTGTTAAAATGATAATAACTATAGCAAAATGGTGACTGATCACAACCCCAAACTTAGCTTGTTGCTTGTCCTTAATTAACATTCTATGTAGAAAAATCATGTCACCCCAAACTTACTGTAAAAATAGGACTTACAACAATACTTCTGAAATCTTTCGCACTGGACCCTTTGATACTACCTTGGATTTTCCTTTTTTTTTATTCATAGCCAGCAAGCCATAAACACTTTCACTTGGAAACACTACTTCATCTGTCATCTTATTTCACACTCTTACCAAGTCTCTCGGGGTTAAAGTGTTATCACGCTCAAATCAAGGTAAGCAATATCAGATCAAATGTTTGAACAAATTCTCAAATCTTATCAACATGCACAAAACACACACTTTTTGAGGTCTTTAGGTTGTAACGGGGCTTGGGTTAAGGTAGGATATAAAAAGGAAAACAAGGGTTTTTGGTTTATAGTACGTGAGATCATTCGTGTCACCATGTTCGTTCATTAGTGCTTTTGTGGGGAATTTTAAAATCCATTCGGTGAGTGCATTCTTTTTCATTTTTTTTCTCTTTTTTTTTTTAATTTTTTTTCTTTGCACTCGCCGTGTTTTACTTTCATCAACTGCATAGCTACCCCAAACTTAAAGGTTGTTATTCCAACAGCAACCCCAAACTTAAAATTGAACATAGATCTCAAAACAATAACACTTACTCTGAACAGGGTATGGAAAATAATTTGGCCATAGGTTAATAATTGCTGGTGTAAAACAAACAAAGGGATACAGGCTCAATTGGGGTAAACAAAGGATAATAATAATAAAAATAATAATAATGGGATGGCTTGAAAGGTTCTAGGTGATAACAAAAAAAAATGCCTCAGTGTGTGTAATCATACAGTTAATAATCAGAAAGAACGTGTGCAAACCCTGATAGATAAAGATATACCTGACATTTCTCTCATAATGACATATGTGTTTGGATTTTTCTGAACTCACTAGGACGGATAAAACTGACAACTTCCATAGTGTCTCTTTGCTAAATGCTCTTTGCTCCTGGTTCTGATAACAATATTCAACCAGTGCGTCCAATCATATACAAAAGTATCAAACAGTCTGGGTAACTTAAGCAGAGAACATCCGAGGAATCCTTGTCAACCACTCATGCTAGAAATCACCACTTAACAGGAAAAATTATGAAGAGACAACAATAACCCAATGACAACTCATGCTTTATTTAAATTTGCAAATTAAAAAAAAAACAAAATACAAATACCTCCCTTGGGTTGCCTCCCAAGCAGCGCTCGTTTACCGTCATTAGCTTGACCCCTTATTCCATGTTAGGGTGGCATATATGAAACAAAGAACACATCATCTTTTTTCTTTCTTTTGTTTGGTAGCAACCCCATGAACTTGAGGTATTGATGATGTTTCTTCCAACTCATTTTCAGTGGGATTTTTGTGAACAGTGCATAAATGAAATCCAATACTTTATCAATTTCTTGTCTTTCACCTGCCTTGTCAAAATAGTTTTTAGGGATACTATTTTCTTGAAGATTTTCTTGTTGGATGTCTACATCTTCACAAATCGTTAAATATGCATTTTCATCCAGCACTAGATCATCTTCAAGTTGCCTTTTTTCTTCGCCCCCGTATATCTTGTTTACCTCAAATTCTTCTATTTCTAATGCATCTTCTTCGTCTAACGTTATGCCTTGTTCTTCTTCTTTCAGACATTCTTCTTCCAACCTGCACTCTCGCCAAATAAAATAATCTGGATAAAAGTTAGCTTCCTCACATTCATTCATAAGGATTCTTACCTCCTTCCTATATGCTTTAAAAATTTTAGTCGCCTCTTCCAGAGTGATTCCAGAATCAGGCGACCAACATGCAGGAGATACAGGTGGTAATGTATAAAAGATATCCATAACTACACAACTCAAACTTTATTAGTCGCACAGTATAGAAGAATTCATGAAGCAACAATAATCTGAAATTTTTTTTTTATAATAAGATAAAATAAAAATAACAAATAAAATTAAAACTAAATTTTGATTGCGGAGCAACAAAATTTTAACTAAAATAAAACTCTAAAATCTATGATCTTTGGCAATCCCCGGCAACGGCGCCAAAAACTTGATCGGAAAAATAGCAAGTGTACTATTCTGCCAATGTAGTAATAAAAAGGGAATTTCCCCGAATGTCGATCTCAAGGACTGCTTGACGATATAGAGTTCTGGTTTTATTTTAGTTAAACAAAAGCTTTGGGGGTTTTGGTTTTGGTTTTGCAAAGTGAAAAATAATTGCGAATAAAATAAAGAAAGTACGGGAACGGTTAAAACAGATATAAGTAGCATGCTAGGGAAGATGTATGATCTGAATCCGTAACAACTCTAAATTAACACTGCAACAACTTATTTTAACTAATTAATTACCGGTTCTTAAGGGTGTTTACTCCTAAGTCCTTAGTGAGAAAACCTTTAATCATCCAACCTAATTCCTATGTCCATAGAGAATTACAATTGAAATTAAGCAATCAATTATCAAGAATATTCCGGTTTCTATAGGGTATCCCTAGTCCTAGGTGATATCTACTATAAAATAATCTCAAGCAAAGTATTAACAACGACGGTCCAGCCTAATCGTTAACCGTAAATCAAACCCGTTTGTCCGACAAGGCAAGCATTATGAACATCAAAAGATTAAATCAAAAAGAGATTGTCATTGCAATAATAATATTAGAGTCATTACATAATCAAATCAGGGACACCCCCTAGCAATGTGGGTTTAGCTACTCATAAAAGTAAAGAAAAACATGATAAAAAGTGTTGTCATTAGAGAAATCTTAGATGAATAGATCTTCAATCACAGGAAGCTCTTGAAAATATGAATCCAGTGTTGAAATCTGAGTTCTCCAGCCTTCAAAACGTGTATTTTTGCCGTCAAGAACCTGTCCCCTCCTTGAAAAACTGCATGGTGGCTTTAAATACGTCAAATTTGGGCTTTTTCACACTTCTGGGCCTCCATACGCGTACCGGGGGTGCCATACGTGTATGGGAGCGTATGGTATGTGTACGGGAGAATATGAGCATGTTCTAGGCGTATCATACGCGTACGGGGGCAGACAATACGCGTATGGGGGCAGTCCATACGCGTATGGGTAGAGAAACAGCATTTTCAGTATTTTTTCAGCATTTTTCAGCATTAGATACGCGTATGAAATGAGGCAATACGCATATGAACAATGTCGAATCTGCCAAAAGTATCTTCATGAAAGTTGTAGCCCTTGATCTTAGCTTTTATTTGCCACCAGACCCATTCCTTTTCGATTTACGATGCTCTAGTTATGATCAAAATACTGCATGCCTATCATGATGAAAAACATGCTGAAAAATAGATTTTTCCAATCTTTCTAAAAATTCGCCGCGTTCCTTTTTTGACCATATCATTGACTTCATCCGACCTACAAAACACGTTAACCTTCCCAAAAAGATCAAAAATACCAGAAATGATTAAAACATAGATAAATACAAAATTAAAGAAATTGACAAATAAACCACTCAAACTATATGAAAAATGTAAATAATTTGCATACTTTCACCTGTTAAAATGATAATAACTATAGAAAAATGGTGACTGATCACAACCCCAAACTTAGCTTGTTGCTTGTCCTTAATTAACATTCTATGTAGAAAAATCATGTCACCCCAAACTTACTGTAAAAACAGGACTTACAACAATACTTCTGAAATCTTTCGCACTGGACCCTTTGATACTACCTTGGATTTTCCTTTTTTTTTATTCATAGCCAGCAAGCCATAAACACTTTCACTTGGAAACACTACTTCATCTGTCATCTTATTTCACACTCTTACCAAGTCTCTCGGGGTTAAAGTGTTATCACGCTCAAATCAAGGTAAGCAATATCAGATCAAATGTTTGAACAAATTCTCAAATCTTATCAACATGCACAAAACACACACTTTTTGAGGTCTTTAGGTTGTAACGGGGCTTGGGTTAAGGTAGGATATAAAAAGGAAAACAAGGGTTTTTGGTTTAGAGTACGTGAGATCATTCGTGTCACCATGATCGTTCATTAGTGCTTTTGTGGGGAATTTTAAAATCCATTCGGTGAGTGCATTCTTTTTCATTTTTTGTCTCTTTTTTTTTTATTTTTTTTCTTTGCACTCACCGTGTTTTACTTTCATCAACTGCATAGCTACCCCAAACTTAAAGGTTGTTATTCCAACAGCAACCCCAAACTTAAAATTGAACATAGATCTCAAAACAATAACACTTACTCTGAACAGGGTATGGAAAATAATTTGGCCATGGGTTAATAATTGCTGGTGTAAAACAAACAAAGGGATACAGGCTCAATTGGGGTAAACAAAGGATAATAATAATAAAAATAATAATAATGGGATGGCTAGAAAGGTTCTAGGTGATAACAAAAAAACATGCCTCAGTGTGTGTAATCATACAGTTAATAATCAGAAAGAACGTGTGCAAACCCTGATAGATAAAGACATACCTGACATTTCTCTCATAATGACATATGTGTTTGGATTTTTCTGAACTCACTAGGACGGATAAAACTGACAACTTCCATAGTGTCTCTTTGCTAAATGCTCTTTGCTCCTGGTTCTGATAACAATATTCAACCAGTGCGTCCAATCATATACAAAAGTATCAAACAGTCTGGGTAACTTAAGCAGAGAACATCCGAGGAATCCTTGTCAACCACTCATGCTAGAAATCACCACTTAACAGGAAAAATTATGAAGAGACAACAATAACCCAATGACAACTCATGCCTTATTTAAATTTGCAAAATAAAAAAAAAACAAAATACAAATACCTCCCTTGGGTTGCCTCCCAAGCAGCGCTCGTTTACCGTCATTAGCTTGACCCCTTATTCCATGTTAGGGTGGCATATATGAAACAAAGAACACATCATCTTTTTTCTTTCTTTTGTTTGGTAGCAACCCCATGAACTTGAGGTATTGATGATGTTTCTTCCAACTCATTTTCAGTGGGATTTTTGTGAACAGTGCATAAATGAAATCCAATACTTTATCAATTTCTTGTCTTTCACCTGCCTTGTCAAAATAGTTTTTAGGGATACTATTTTCTTGAAGATTTTCTTGTTGGATGTCTACATCTTCACAAATCGTTAAATATGCATTTTCATCTAGCACTAGATCATCTTCAAGTTGCCTTTTTTCTTCGCCCCCGTATATCTTGTTTACCTCAAATTCTTCTATTTCTAATGCATCTTCTTCGTCTAACGTTATGCCTTGTTCTTCTTCTTTCAGACATTCTTCTTCCAACCTGCACTCTCGCCAAATAAAATAATCTGGATAAAAGTTAGCTTCCTCACATTCATTCATAAGGATTCTTACCTCCTTCCTATATGCTTTAAAAATTTTAGTCGCCTCTTCCAGAGTGATTCCAGAATCAGGCGACCAACATGCAGGAGATACAGGTGGTAATGTATAAAAGATATCCATAACTACACAACTCAAACTTTATTAGTCGCACAGTATAGAAGAATTCATGAAGCAACAATAATCTGAAATTTTTTTTTATAATAAGATAAAATAAAAATAACAAATAAAATTAAAACTAAATTTTGATTGCGGAGCAACAAAATTTTAACTAAAATAAAACTCTAAAATCTATGATCTTTGGCAATCCCCGGCAACGGCGCCAAAAACTTGATCGGAAAAATAGCAAGTGTACTATTCTGCCAATGTAGTAATAAAAAGGGAATTTCCCCGAATGTCGATCTCAAGGACTGCTTGACGATATAGAGTTCTGGTTTTATTTTAGTTAAACAAAAGCTTTGGGGGTTTTGGTTTTGGTTTTGCAAAGTGAAAAATAATTGCGAATAAAATAAAGAAAGTACGGGAACGGTTAAAACAGATATAAGTAGCATGCTAGGGAAGATGTATGATCTGAATCCGTAACAACTCTAAATTAACACTGCAACAACTTATTTTAACTAATTAATTACCGGTTCTTAAGGGTGTTTACTCCTAAGTCCTTAGTGAGAAAACCTTTAATCATCCAACCTAATTCCTATGTCCATAGAGAATTACAATTGAAATTAAGCAATCAATTATCAAGAATATTCCGGTTTCTATAGGGTATCCCTAGTCCTAGGCGATATCTACTATAAAATAATCTCAAGCAAAGTATTAACAACGACGGTCCAGCCTAATCGTTACCCGTAAATCAAACCCGTTTGTCCGACAAGGCAAGCATTATGAACATCAAAAGATTAAATCAAAAAGAGATTGTCATTGCAATAATAATATTAGAGTCATTACATAATCAAATCAGGGACACCCCCTAGCAATGTGGGTTTAGCTACTCATAAAAGTAAAGAAAAACATGATAAAAAGTGTTGTCATTAGAGAAATCTTAGATGAATAGATCTTCAATCACAGGAAGCTCTTGAAAATATGAATCCACTGTTGAAATCTGAGTTCTCCAGCCTTCAAAACGTGTATTTTTGCCGTCAAGAACCTATCCCCTCCTTAAAAAACCGCATGGTGGCTTTAAATACGTCAAATTTGGGCTTTTTCACACTTCTGGGCCTCCATACGCGTACCGGGGGTGCCATACGTGTATGGGAGCGTATGGTATGCGTACGGGAGAATATGAGCATGTTCTAGGCGTATCATACGCGTACGAGGGCAGACAATACGCGTATGGGGGCAGTCCATACGCGTATGGGTAGAGAAACAGCATTTTCAGTATTTTTTCAGCATTTTTCAGCATTAGATACGCGTATGAAATGAGGCAATACGCATATGAACAATGTCGAATCTGCCAAAAGTATCTTCATGAAAGTTGTAGCCCTTGATCTTAGCTTTCATTTGCCACCAGACCCATTCCTTTTCGATTTGCGATGCTCTAGTTATGATCAAAATACTGCAAGCCTATCATGATGAAAAACATGCTGAAAAATAGATTTTTCCAATCTTTCTAAAAATTCGCCGCGTTCCTTTTTTGACCATATCATTGACTTCATCCGACCTACAAAACACGTTAACCTTCCCAAAAAGATCAAAAATACCAGAAATGATTAAAACATAGATAAATACAAAATTAAAGAAATTGACAAATAAACCACTCAAACTATATGAAAAATGTAAATAATTTGCATACTTTCACCTGTTAAAATGATAATAACTATAGAAAAATGGTGACTGATCACAACCCCAAACTTAGCTTGTTGCTTGTCCTTAATTAACATTCTATGTAGAAAAATCATGTCACCCCAAACTTACTGTAAAAACAGGACTTACAACAATACTTCTGAAATCTTTCGCACTGGACCCTTTGATACTACCTTGGATTTTCCTTTTTTTTATTCATAGCCAGCAAGCCATAAACACTTTCACTTGGAAACACTACTTCATCTGTCATCTTATTTCACACTCTTACCAAGTCTCTCGGGGTTAAAGTGTTATCACGCTCAAATCAAGGTAAGCAATATCAGATCAAATGTTTGAACAAATTCTCAAATCTTATCAACATGCACAAAACACACACTTTTTGAGGTCTTTAGGTTGTAACGGGGCTTGGGTTAAGGTAGGATATAAAAAGGAAAACAAGGGTTTTTGGTTTAGAGTACGTGAGATCATTCGTGTCACCATGTTCGTTCATTAGTGCTTTTGTGGGGAATTTTAAAATCCATTCGGTGAGTGCATTCTTTTTCATTTTTTTTCTCTTTTTTTTTTTTATTTTTTTTCTTTGCACTCGCCGTGTTTTACTTTCATCAACTGCATAGCTACCCCAAACTTAAAGGTTGTTATTCCAACAGCAACCCCAAACTTAAAATTGAACATAGATCTCAAAACAATAACACTTACTCTGAACAGGGTATGGAAAATAATTTGGCCATGGGTTAATAATTGCTGGTGTAAAACAAACAAAGGGATATAGGCTCAATTGGGGTAAACAAAGGATAATAATAATAAAAATAATAATAATGGGATGGCTAGAAAGGTTCTAGGTGATAACAAAAAAAATGCCTCAGTGTGTGTAATCATACAGTTAATAATCAGAAAGAACGTGTGCAAACCCTGATAGATAAAGACATACCTGACATTTCTCTCATAATGACATATGTGTTTGGATTTTTCTGAACTCACTAGGACGGATAAAACTGACAACTTCCATAGTGTCTCTTTGCTAAATGCTCTTTGCTCCTGGTTCTGATAACAATATTCAACCAGTGCGTCCAATCATATACAAAAGTATCAAACAGTCTGGGTAACTTAAGCAGAGAACATCCGAGGAATCCTTGTCAACCACTCATGCTAGAAATCACCACTTAACAGGAAAAATTATGAAGAGACAACAATAACCCAATGACAACTCATGCCTTATTTAAATTTGCAAAATAAAAAAAAAAACAAAATACAAATACCTCCCTTGGGTTGCCTCCCAAGCAGCGCTCGTTTACCGTCATTAGCTTGACCCCTTATTCCATGTTAGGGTGGCATATATGAAACAAAGAACACATCATCTTTTTTCTTTCTTTTGTTTGGTAGCAACCCCATGAACTTGAGGTATTGATGATGTTTCTTCCAACTCATTTTCAGTGGGATTTTTGTGAACAGTGCATAAATGAAATCCAATACTTTATCAATTTCTTGTCTTTCACCTGCCTTGTCAAAATAGTTTTTAGGGATACTATTTTCTTGAAGATTTTCTTGTTGGATGTCTACATCTTCACAAATCGTTAAATATTCATTTTCATCCAGCACTAGATCATCTTCAAGTTGCCTTTTTTCTTCGCCCCCGTATATCTTGTTTACCTCAAATTCTTCTATTTCTAATGCATCTTCTTCGTCTAACGTTATGCCTTGTTCTTCTTCTTTCAGACATTCTTCTTCCAACCTGCACTCTCGCCAAATAAAATAATCTGGATAAAAGTTAGCTTCCTCACATTCATTCATAAGGATTCTTACCTCCTTCCTATATGCTTTAAAAATTTTAGTCGCCTCTTCCAGAGTGATTCCAGAATCAGGCGACCAACATGCAGGAGATACAGGTGGTAATGTATAAAAGATATCCATAACTACACAACTCAAACTTTATTAGTCGCACAGTATAGAAGAATTCATGAAGCAACAATAATCTGAAATTTTTTTTTATAATAAGATAAAATAAAAATAACAAATAAAATTAAAACTAAATTTTGATTGCGGAGCAACAAAATTTTAACTAAAATAAAACTCTAAAATCTATGATCTTTGGCAGTCCCCGGCAACGGCGCCAAAAACTTGATCGGAAAAATAGCAAGTGTACTATTCTGCCAATGTAGTAATAAAAAGGGAATTTCCCCGAATGTCGATCTCAAGGACTGCTTGACGATATAGAGTTCTGGTTTTATTTTAGTTAAACAAAAGCTTTGGGGGTTTTGGTTTTGGTTTTGCAAAGTGAAAAATAATTGCGAATAAAATAAAGAAAGTACGGGAACGGTTAAAACAGATATAAGTAGCATGCTAGGGAAGATGTATGATCTGAATCCGTAACAACTCTAAATTAACACTGCAACAACTTATTTTAACTAATTAATTACCGGTTCTTAAGGGTGTTTACTCCTAAGTCCTTAGTGAGAAAACCTTTAATCATCCAACCTAATTCCTATGTCCATAGAGAATTACAATTGAAATTAAGCAATCAATTATCAAGAATATTCCGGTTTCTATAGGGTATCCCTAGTCCTAGGTGATATCTACTATAAAATAATCTCAAGCAAAGTATTAACAACGACGGTCCAGCCTAATCGTTAACCGTAAATCAAACCCGTTTGTCCGACAAGGCAAGCATTATGAACATCAAAAGATTAAATCAAAAAGAGATTGTCATTGCAATAATAATATTAGAGTCATTACATAATCAAATCAGGGACACCCCCTAGCAATGTGGGTTTAGCTACTCATAAAAGTAAAGAAAAACATGATAAAAAGTGTTGTCATTAGAGAAATCTTAGATGAATAGATCTTCAATCACTGGAAGCTCTTGAAAATATGAATCCACTGTTGAAATCTGAGTTCTCCAGCCTTCAAAACGTGTATTTTTGCCGTCAAGAACCTGTCCCCTCCTTAAAAAACCGCATGGTGGCTTTAAATACGTCAAATTTGGGCTTTTTCACACTTCTGGGCCTCCATACGCGTACCGGGGGTGCCATACGTGTATGGGAGCGTATGGTATGCGTACGGGAGAATATGAGCATGTTCTAGGCGTATCATACGCGTACGGGGGCAGACAATACGCGTATGGGGGCAGTCCATACGCGTATGGGTAGAGAAACAGCATTTTCAGTATTTTTTCAGCATTTTTCAGCATTAGATACGCGTATGAAATGAGGCAATACGCATATGAACAATGTCGAATCTGCCAAAAGTATCTTCATGAAAGTTGTAGCCCTTGATCTTAGCTTTCATTTGCCACCAGACCCATTCCTTTTCGATTTACGATGCTCTAGTTATGATCAAAATACTGCATGCCTATCATGATGAAAAACATGCTGAAAAATAGATTTTTCCAATCTTTCTAAAAATTCGCCGCGTTCCTTTTTTGACCATATCATTGACTTCATCCGACCTACAAAACACGTTAACCTTCCCAAAAAGATCAAAAATACCAGAAATGATTAAAACATAGATAAATACAAAATTAAAGAAATTGACAAATAAACCACTCAAACTATATGAAAAATGTAAATAATTTGCATACTTTCACCTGTTAAAATGATAATAACTATAGAAAAATGGTGACTGATCACAACCCCAAACTTAGCTTGTTGCTTGTCCTTAATTAACATTCTATGTAGAAAAATCATGTCACCCCAAACTTACTGTAAAAACAGGACTTACAACAATACTTCTGAAATCTTTCGCACTGGACCCTTTGATACTACCTTGGATTTTCCTTTTTTTTTATTCATAGCCAGCAAGCCATAAACACTTTCACTTGGAAACACTACTTCATCTGTCATCTTATTTCACACTCTTACCAAGTCTCTCGGGGTTAAAGTGTTATCACGCTCAAATCAAGGTAAGCAATATCAGATCAAATGTTTGAACAAATTCTCAAATCTTATCAACATGCACAAAACACACACTTTTTGAGGTCTTTAGGTTGTAACGGGGCTTGGGTTAAGGTAGGATATAAAAAGGAAAACAAGGGTTTTTGGTTTAGAGTACGTGAGATCATTCGTGTCACCATGTTCGTTCATTAGTGCTTTTGTGGGGAATTTTAAAATCCATTCGGTGAGTGCATTCTTTTTCATTTTTTTCTCTTTTTTTTTTATTTTTTTTCTTTGCACTCGCCGTGTTTTACTTTCATCAACTGCATAGCTACCCCAAACTTAAAGGTTGTTATTCCAACAGCAACCCCAAACTTAAAATTGAACATAGATCTCAAAACAATAACACTTACTCTGAACAGGGTATGGAAAATAATTTGGCCATGGGTTAATAATTGCTGGTGTAAAACAAACAAAGGGATATAGGCTCAATTGGGGTAAACAAAGGATAATAATAATAAAAATAATAATAATGGGATGGCTAGAAAGGTTCTAGGTGATAACAAAAAAAATGCCTCAATGTGTGTAATCATACAGTTAATAATCAGAAAGAACGTGTGCAAACCCTGATAGATAAAGACATACCTGACATTTCTCTCATAATGACATATGTGTTTGGATTTTTCTGAACTCACTAGGACGGATAAAACTGACAACTTCCATAGTGTCTCTTTGCTAAATGCTCTTTGCTCCTGGTTCTGATAACAATATTCAACCAGTGCGTCCAATCATATACAAAAGTATCAAACAGTCTGGGTAACTTAAGCAGAGAACATCCGAGGAATCCTTGTCAACCACTCATGCTAGAAATCACCACTTAACAGGAAAAATTATGAAGAGACAACAATAACCCAATGACAACTCATGCCTTATTTAAATTTGCAAAATAAAAAAAAAAACAAAATACAAATACCTCCCTTGGGTTGCCTCCCAAGCAGCGCTCGTTTACCGTCATTAGCTTGACCCCTTATTCCATGTTAGGGTGGCATATATGAAACAAAGAACACATCATCTTTTTTCTTTCTTTTGTTTGGTAGCAACCCCATGAACTTGAGGTATTGATGATGTTTCTTCCAACTCATTTTCAGTGGGATTTTTGTGAACAGTGCATAAATGAAATCCAATACTTTATCAATTTCTTGTCTTTCACCTGCCTTGTCAAAATAGTTTTTAGGGATACTATTTTCTTGAAGATTTTCTTGTTGGATGTCTACATCTTCACAAATCGTTAAATATTCATTTTCATCCAGCACTAGATCATCTTCAAGTTGCCTTTTTTCTTCGCCCCCGTATATCTTGTTTACCTCAAATTCTTCTATTTCTAATGCATCTTCTTCGTCTAACGTTATGCCTTGTTCTTCTTCTTTCAGACATTCTTCTTCCAACCTGCACTCTCGCCAAATAAAATAATCTGGATAAAAGTTAGCTTCCTCACATTCATTCATAAGGATTCTTACCTCCTTCCTATATGCTTTAAAAATTTTAGTCGCCTCTTCCAGAGTGATTCCAGAATCAGGCGACCAACATGCAGGAGATACAGGTGGTAATGTATAAAAGATATCCATAACTACACAACTCAAACTTTATTAGTCGCACAGTATAGAAGAATTCATGAAGCAACAATAATCTGAAATTTTTTTTTATAATAAGATAAAATAAAAATAACAAATAAAATTAAAACTAAATTTTGATTGCGGAGCAACAAAATTTTAACTAAAATAAAACTCTAAAATCTATGATCTTTGGCAGTCCTCGGCAACGGCGCCAAAAACTTGATCGGAAAAATAGCAAGTGTACTATTCTGCCAATGTAGTAATAAAAAGGGAATTTCCCCGAATGTCGATCTCAAGGACTGCTTGACGATATAGAGTTCTGGTTTTATTTTAGTTAAACAAAAGCTTTGGGGGTTTTGGTTTTGGTTTTGCAAAGTGAAAAATAATTGCGAATAAAATAAAGAAAGTACGGGAACGGTTAAAACAGATATAAGTAGCATGCTAGGGAAGATGTATGATCTGAATCCATAACAACTCTAAATTAACACTGCAACAACTTATTTTAACTAATTAATTACCGGTTCTTAAGGGTGTTTACTCCTAAGTCCTTAGTGAGAAAACCTTTAATCATCCAACCTAATTCCTATGTCCATAGAGAATTACAATTGAAATTAAGCAATCAATTATCAAGAATATTCCGGTTTCTATAGGGTATCCCTAGTCCTAGGTGATATCTACTATAAAATAATCTCAAGCAAAGTATTAACAACGACGGTCCAGCCTAATCGTTAACCGTAAATCAAACCCGTTTGTCCGACAAGGCAAGCATTATGAACATCAAAAGATTAAATCAAAAAGAGAGTGTCATTGCAATAATAATATTAGAGTCATTACATAATCAAATCAAGGACACCCCCTAGCAATGTGGGTTTAGCTACTCATAAAAGTAAAGAAAAACATGATAAAAAGTGTTGTCATTAGAGAAATCTTAGATGAATAGATCTTCAATCACAGGAAGCTCTTGAAAATATGAATCCACTGTTGAAATCTGAGTTCTCCAGCCTTCAAAACGTGTATTTTTGCCGTCAAGAACCTGTCCCCTCCTTAAAAAACCGCATGGTGGCTTTAAATACGTCAAATTTGGGCTTTTTCACATTTCTGGGCCTCCATACGCGTACCGGGGGTGCCATACGTGTATGGGAGCGTATGGTATGCGTACGGGAGAATATGAGCATGTTCTAGGCGTATCATACGCGTACGGGGGCAGACAATACGCGTATGGGGGCAGTCCATACGCGTATGGGTAGAGAAACAGCATTTTCAGTATTTTTTCAGCATTTTTCAGCATTAGATACGCGTATGAAATGAGGCAATACGCATATGAACAATGTCGAATCTGCCAAAAGTATCTTCATGAAAGTTGTAGCCCTTGATCTTAGCTTTCATTTGCCACCAGACCCATGCCTTTTCGATTTACGATGCTCTATTTATGATCAAAATACTGCATGCCTATCATGATGAAAAACATGCTGAAAAATAGATTTTTCCAATCTTTCTAAAAATTCGCCGCGTTCCTTTTTTGACCATATCATTGACTTCATCCGACCTACAAAACACGTTAACCTTCCCAAAAAGATCAAAAATACCAGAAATGATTAAAACATAGATAAATACAAAATTAAAGAAATTGACAAATAAAACACTCAAACTATATGAAAAATGTAAATAATTTGCATACTTTCACCTGTTAAAATGATAATAACTATAGCAAAATGGTGACTGATCACAACCCCAAACTTAGCTTGTTGCTTGTCCTTAATTAACATTCTATGTAGAAAAATCATGTCACCCCCAACTTACTGTAAAAACAGGACTTACAACAATACTTCTGAAATCTTTCGCACTGGACCCTTTGATACTACCTTGGATTTTCCTTTTTTTTTATTCATAGCCAGCAAGCCATAAACACTTTCACTTGGAAACACTACTTCATCTGTCATCTTATTTCACACTCTTACCAAGTCTCTCGGGGTTAAAGTGTTATCACGCTCAAATCAAGGTAAGCAATATCAGATTAAATGTTTGAACAAATTCTCAAATCTTATCAACATGCACAAAACACACACTTTTTGAGGTCTTTAGGTTGTAACGGGGCTTGGGTTAAGGTAGGATATAAAAAGGAAAACAAGGGTTTTTGGTTTATAGTACGTGAGATCATTCGTGTCACCATGTTCGTTCATTAGTGCTTTTGTGGGGAATTTTAAAATCCATTCGGTGAGTGCATTCTTTTTCATTTTTTTTCTCTTTTATTTTTTTATTTTTTTTCTTTGCACTCGCCGTGTTTTACTTTCATCAACTGCATAGCTACCCCAAACTTAAAGGTTGTTATTCCAACAGTAACCCCAAACTTAAAATTGAACATAGATCTCAAAACAATAACACTTACTCTGAACAGGGTATGGAAAATAATTTGGCCATGGGTTAATAATTGCTGGTGTAAAACAAACAAAGGGATACAGGCTCAATTGGGGTAAACAAAGGATAATAATAATAAAAATAATAATAATGGGATGGCTAGAAAGGTTCTAGGTGATAACAAAAAAAAATGCCTCAGTGTGTGTAATCATACAGTTAATAATCAGAAAGAACGTGTGCAAACCCTGATAGATAAAGACATACCTGACATTTCTCTCATAATGACATATGTGTTTGGATTTTTCTGAACTCACTAGGACGGATAAAACTGACAACTTCCATAGTGTCTCTTTGCTAAATGCTCTTTGCTCCTGGTTCTGATAACAATATTCAACCAGTGCGTCCAATCATATACAAAAGTATCAAACAGTCTGGGTAACTTAAGCAGAGAACATCCGAGGAATCCTTGTCAACCACTCATGCTAGAAATCACCACTTAACAGGAAAAATTATGAAGAGACAACAATAACCCAATGACAACTCATGCCTTATTTAAATTTGCAAAATAAAAAAAAAAAACAAAATACAAATACCTCCCTTGGGTTGCCTCCCAAGCAGCGCTCGTTTACCGTCATTAGCTTGACCCCTTATTCCATGTTAGGGTGGCATATATGAAACAAAGAACACATCATCTTTTTTCTTTCTTTTGTTTGGTAGCAACCCCATGAACTTGAGGTATTGATGATGTGTCTTCCAACTCATTTTCAGTGGGATTTTTGTGAACAGTGCATAAATGAAATCCAATACTTTATCAATTTCTTGTCTTTCACCTGCCTTGTCAAAATAGTTTTTAGGGATACTATTTTCTTGAAGATTTTCTTGTTGGATGTCTACATCTTCACAAATCGTTAAATATGCATTTTCATCCAGCACTAGATCATCTTCAAGTTGCCTTTTTTCTTCGCCCCCGTATATCTTGTTTACCTCAAATTCTTCTATTTCTAAAGCATCTTCTTCGTCTGACGTTATGCCTTGTTCTTCTTCTTTCCGACATTCTTCTTCCAACCTGCACTCTCGCCAAATAAAATAATCTGGATAAAAGTTAGCTTCCTCACGTTCATTCATAAGGATTCTTACCTCCTTCCTATATGCTTTAAAAATTTTAGTAGCCTCTTCCAGAGTGATTCCAGAATCAGGCGACCAACATGCAGGAGATACAGGTGGTAATGTATAAAAGATATCCATAACTACACAACTCAAACTTTATTAGTCGCACAGTATAGAAGAATTCATGAAGCAACAATAATCTGAATTTTTTTTTTATAATAAGATAAAATAAAAATAACAAATAAAATTAAAACTAAATTTTGATTGCGGAGCAACAAAATTTTAACTAAAATAAAACTCTAAAATCTATGATCTTTGGCAGTCCCCGGCAACGGCGCCAAAAACTTGATCGGAAAAATAGCAAGTGTACTATTCTGCCAATGTAGTAATAAAAAGGGAATTTCCCCGAATGTCGATCTCAAGGACTGCTTGACGATATAGAGTTCTGGTTTTAATTTAGTTAAACAAAAGCTTTGGGGGTTTTGGTTTTGGTTTTGCAAAGTGAAAAATAATTGCAAATAAAATAAAGAAAGTACGGGAACGGTTAAAACAGATATAAGTAGCATGCTAGGGAAGATGTATGATCTGAATCCGTAACAACTCTGAATTAACACTGCAACAACTTATTTTAACTAATTAATTACTGGTTCTTAAGGGTGTTTACTCCTAAGTCCTTAGTGAGAAAACCTTTAATCATCCAACCTAATTCCTATGTCCATAGAGAATTACAATTGAAATTAAGCAATCAATTATCAAGAATATTCTGGTTTCTATAGGGTATCCCTTGTCCTAGGTGATATCTACTATAAAATAATCTCAAGCAAAGTATTAACAACGGCGGTCCAGCCTAATTGTTAACCGTAAATCAAACCCGTTTGTCCGACAAGGCAAGCATTAAGAACATCAAAAGATTAAATCAAAAAGAGATTGTCATTGCAATAATAATATTAGAGTCATTACATAATCAAATCAGGGACACCCCCTAGCAATGTGGGTTTAGCTACTCATAAAAGTAAAGAAAAACATGATAAAAAGTGTTGTCATTACAGAAATCTTAGATGAATAGATCTTCAATCGCAGGAAGCTCTTGAAAATATGAATCCACTGTTGAAATATGAGTTCTCCAACCTTTAAAACGTGTATTTTTGCCGTCAAGAACCTGTCCCCCCTTAAAAAATCGCATGGTGGCTTTAAATACGTCAAATTTGGGCCTTTTCACACTTCTGGGCCTCCATACGCGTACCGGGGTTGCCATACGCGTATGGGAGCGTATGGTATGCGTACGGGACCGTATAAGCATGTTCTGGACGTATTATACGAGTACGGGGGCAGACAATACGCGTATGGGGGCAGGCCATACGCGTATGGGTAGAGAAACATCATTTTCAGCATTTTTTCATCATTTTCAGCATTTGATACGCGTATGAAATAAGGCAATACGCGTATGAACAGTGTCGAATCTGCCAAAAGTGTCTTCATGAAAATTGTAGCCCCTGATCTTAGCTTTCATTTTCCGCCAGAACCACGTCGTTTCTATTTACGGTGCTCCAGTTATGATCAAAATACTGCACGCCTATCATGATGAAAAACATGCTGAAAAATAGATTTTTCCAATCTTTCTAAAAATTCGCTGCGTTCCTTTTCTGACCATATCATTGACTTCATCCGACTTACAAAACACGTTAACCTTCCCAAAAAGATCAAAAATACCAAAAATGATTAAAACATAGATAAATACGAAATTAAAGAAATTGACATATAAACCACTCAAACTATATGAAAAATGTAAATAATTTGCATACTTTCACCTGTTAAAATGATAATAACTATAGCAAAATGGTGACTGATCAGCGAGACTCGGTACACTATGCTTGAGAAAACTTGCTGCGCTTTGGCTTGGGCAGCCAAACGTCTTTGCCAGTACATGATTCATCACACTACTTGGTTAATCTCTGAAATGGATCCAATCAAGTATGTCTTTGAAAAGCCTGCTCTCATGGGAAGGTTTGCCCGTTGGCAGATGTTGTTATCAGAATATGACATAGAGTACCATGCTCAGAAAACCGTTAAAGGAAGTGTTTTAGCCGATTATTTGGCTCATCAACCGATTGACGATCAGGAATCAGTCGGATTTGACTTCCCAGACGAAGATGCCATGTACCTAAAAATGAAAGATTGCGATGAACCGCTACCCAGTGAGGGGCCAGAACCAGATTCCCAATGGGGACTTATCTTTGACGGAGCTGTCAATCATTACGGAAATGGAATTGGGGCAATCATCATAACACCTCAGGGTACCCACATTCCTTTCACCGCCAGGCTTACATTCAAGTGTACAAACAATGAGGCCGAATACGAAGCTTGTATCATTGGTCTCGAGGAAGCGATCGACTTAAGGATCAAAAACTTGGATGTATATGGCGACTCAGCCCTGGTTATCAATCAGATCAAAGGAGATTGGAACACATACCAATCAGGATTGATTCCTTACAAAGATTACACGAGAAGGTTGTTACCATTCTTCAACAGAATCGAGTTTCATCATATCCCTCATGAAGAGAATCACATGGCTGATGCATTAGCCACTCTCTCTTCCTCGACATAATGCGCCTTGAGCGGCCCGCTTACATCTTCATAATTGAAGCGGTCATAGACAATAAACCTTGGTATCATGATATCAAATGCTTCCTTCAGAAACAGGAGTACCCACTTGGGGCATCCAGAAAAGATAGAAAAACGCTCAGAAGGCTGGCAGGCAGTTTCTTCCTGAGCGGTGATGCACTCTATAAGAGGAACTTTGACATGGTCTTGCTCTGATGCGTAGACAGACCAGAAGCAAACATGCTAATAAAAGAAATTCACGAAAGATCCCTTGACACTCATGCCAACGGACACACAATGGCGAGAAAAATTCTGAGAGCAGGGTACTACTGGTTGACCATGGAATCCGACTGCTACACGTACATGAGGAGGTGTCATAAGTGTCAGATATACTCTGACAAGATCCATGTACCGCCAACGCATCTCAAAGTTCTTTCTTCTCTATGTCCTTTTTCCATATGGGGAATCAACATGATTGGCATAATTGAGCCCAAGGCTTCGAACGGACATCGGTTCATCCTGGTAGCCATTGACTACTCACCAAGTGGGTCAAAGCAGTGTCATACGCTAATGTAACCCGACAAGTGGTGGTCCGATTTATCAAAAACAATATCATTTGCTGTTATGGTGTTCCAAGCCAGATCATTACTGATAATGGATCTGACTTGAACAATAAGATGATGAAGGAGTTGTGCGTCGAGTTCAAGATTGAACACCATAACTCATCTCCCTACCGACCCAAGATGAACGGAGCGGTAGAAGCGGCTAACAAGTACATCAAGAAGATCGTTCAAAAGATGGTTGTAACCTACAAAAACTGGCACGAGATGCTACCCTTTGCTCTTCACGGTTATCGTACATCTATCCGCACTTCAACAGGGGCAACCCCTTTCTCTCTAGTATATGGCATGGAAGCAATGCTCCCCATAGAAGTAGAGATCCCATCAATCCGGGTATTGATGGAAGCTAAGCTAACAGAAGCTGAATGGTGTCAAATTTGACCCGACGAATTGAATCTGATCGAAGAAAAATAGATGACGGCACTATGCCATGGTCAGTTGTATCAACAAAGGATGAGGACGGCGTTTGACAAAAAGGTCCGACCTCGCGTCTTCGGGAAAGGAGACCTCGTGCTCAAGAAGATACGGTCATTTCTCACTGATTCCCGGGGCAAATGGACTCCGAATTATGACGGCCCCTATGTGGTCAAGAAAGTTTTCTCAGGCGGCGCCTTGATACTTGCAACCATGGACGGAGAGGAATTTGCCTACCCCACGAATGTTGATGTAGTTAAGAAATACTTTGTCTAAACTAAAAAAAAAACGTCTGGGTGGATTGAAAACCCGAAAGGGCGATCCAGGCAAAAATTAGAGACAAAAAAAATCATCCCGGTGGATTGGAAACATCACAGTACAATCCAGGCAAAAATTAGGGATAATGGCAAGTAACTATGTCCAACAGAGGCAAGTCCCTCAGCAACAGTTACGTCATCCATCAGAAAAACTCCAGTCAAGGTCATCTTTGACAGAAGCTCAGGATGCCTGGAATTCAAAGTTAGTAGAAGGATATTGGTCATTATGTTTCGATGTAGCCCCTTTCTCTGTAAATTACCATTTTCTAACTTTGTATATACTCTTTGGGATCACGGGTTTGGCTGATTTCCATCATATCAATAAAATTTGAGCCCTTGTGCTTTTGTTTGCAATTCTTATTTGTTTTAGCTTTATAGAACGACATTTTTAACATGATCAACGATTCTTGAAATAAAACAAAAATGAATTTACTTGTAAAACTTTTTCTGCTTTTAAAATAAAAAGATGGCAATTTCTTTTGACTGTTGAACATCGATCGCTACTCTAGAAGTAATCGAGCTTCAAAGTGCAGAAACAAAGTACTCCTTCTAAACCAGTACGTCTGAATGAAGGATCAACTGTGTTAGAGACCTTGTTTCGTCTGACACGCCCCGGCAGAGTTCTCATCTCCTAAGCCCGATCAACGTAGCTCCCCACAGGGACTATCTCTCCTAAGCAAGGCAAAATTGCTATCTTGAACCAGGGATACCGTTTCATCTCCCACCTTGGCCGAGTATCCAGTCGTGCTCCTTAAGTCTGTATGCGGTTTCAGTTTTGTCCGCATATACATACATGTCTCATGCATTATTGATTTACATTCATATTCATGTTGCATCACTATCACTCTAGTTGGTCTTATCCCCTAGTGATAAACGTCCTCTTGTCAATCGAGTTGTCAGTTCTTTCCTTGTCACGAAATGTCGTGTTTGAACAACCGCTTCTCCACTTTGCTGCTGAACTAAAGTTAGTTCTTTGACCACTTTGATAACTTGAACCTCTGAAAAGGCAAGAAAACCCTCAGCCGATGTCACTCTTCGCCATTGATTTTGCTCTCCGGAGAGTCGATGTCAACAAGGTCATCGGCACCTCAAAATTGGATCACATCATATGGCTTTTCTCCGAGAAAAGTATGATGTAATATCCCCAAACGACAGCACTCTCTCAAGAGACTCGCTCTCCCCAGTAGAGTCGACAAATGGCGTCTCCAAACAGAGAAGTTTATACACCTCTACCATCCAGACAGATGGGTTCCCCAGTAAGTCTGACATCACCACTTTTTCCGTCAAATGGCATCTCCCCAGGAAAATTCGGCGAGAAGTTTAAGGAAACCCGCTATACATAGTGTCCCTTTTCAATAGAGTTTATTGACAGAAGAAACTAAGACCAGATTCTTGGTAGGGAACCCGGATCGAGGGGAAGTTTAAAACAGAAACTAAGACCAGATTCTTGGTAGGAAACCAGGATCGAGGGGAAGTTTATTCCAGAAACTTAGACCAGTTCCTTGGTGGGAAACCAGGATCGAGGGGAAGTTTAAACCAGAAACTTAGACCAGTTCCTTGGTGGGAAACCAGGATCGAGGGGAAGTTTAAATCAGAAACTGAGACCAGTTCCTTGGTAGGAAACCAGGATCGAGGAGAAGTTTAAATCAGAAATTGAGACCAGCTCCTTGGTAGGAAACCAGGATCGAGGGGAAGTTTACCTTTTCTAAGCATCATTGCTTAGCAAAAGAAGATGAATGCGCAAGCTACCGTTCATAGCAAACCATCAAAATTTTGGGTATTCCGATATTTAATCCTCTTGCACCCTGAATGCCCGAATACCTTTGTCATTCACACCTTCGGGTCCAAGAAGATTAAATAGGGGCATCTGTCATACCCCAAATTTTGACCACTAAGATTCCCATCATTGTGCAAATCATCATCACAATATGGATGAACCATCATACCTCATTAGTCTCCCCAAAGATGGGTGAGCATCCAATACAATCAAAATTAGGGTTTCAAGCCCTCTCAAAGCTCTTAGACAAAGGATCAATCAAGGAATGACATGATCTTCAACTTTTCTAACCTCTCAAACATCTACAAAGGATCAAGAGGACTCCCACATCAAGGATCAAGCACAAGGCTGCTCCCTTCTAAGTGGATTAAGCTTCAAGATCGCCAGTGTCACCAAATTAGGGTTTTGGTCGACCATGGCCTCCAGATGGAAATTCTCCTCTGGGCATGAGCCAATGCTTCAAGGCATAACCTATGATGCTCCAAGGAACATCATGAACCCCATAATCAAGTCAATTTAGCCTCAGGGGATGCATTCACCAAAAATCAAGAATTAGGGTTTCTTGACCTAATTCGCCCCTAAGTTGACTTTTGGGACAAAACATGAGCCAAGACCTCAAGAGAGGATTTGAGGGTCTCTAATACATTACATTGATCCATTTGAAATAATGGATTGATCCAAGAAGCTTGATTCACAAGTTTCAATTTCATCTGAACCACAGTTAGGGTTTTGCAAGAAAAGTCAACTGTATCTTTGACTTTTGACCAGACATGCTCCCAAACCCTAGGACATGAATCAATATACCCTATAACACCCATGGAACATGTCCATCAAGTTTGATTTAGGTCAAGGACATGATTTCCTAAAGGATTGCACAGTTTGGAATTCATCTGATAAAAAGTCAACTATGCACAAAAGTCAAACTTTGACCTTTTGAGATTTTTCATAAAAATGGATTTTTAACCCTAAAATGATGTTAATGTGTGATTGGAATCATCATTCATCAAGAAAAATCAAGAAAAGCGGGATAACTTGCAAAAGGGGTAACCATAAAAACTTAGAAATTTTTCTAAGTTATGAAACAAAGTGGCTAGGGTACCAACTTTGGAGGATCATAACTCCTAAACCACAAGGCCATTTTCCCCATCCAAAGCTGGATTTGTAGCTCTCATTACCCTCTACAAAAGCTCCAACTACACCTCACTCCAATTCATTGTGGATTCTGAGTTATGATTGGGCCAAAATGGCTAAAACATGAAAATACATCATTTTCCAACACTTAGAAAAATTCTGGCCAAGGCAGATTTTGTTGAAAACACCAAAACTTGTGAGATCTTTTCACATAGTTGCAAGATGAATCAAGTCTAAAGGTAAACATCAATGTTGTTGCATATGTTTCTAAGAATCCAAAGAACCTCTCAGCATGAATTGATTCAACTTGAGCCAAGAGGAATCCATGCCCAAAGTCATGCTGCTGCAAGCTGTTTTGGAAAAATCAGTTTGCATGTTTTCTTTTAACACACGATTTCTGAATCAAAACCAAGGATCATTATGCCACATGTACTCAAACCAATCACAATGCATCTGATCCAACCTACAAAGCTGAGTCACAAAGCCAAGGAATCTTCCAACTTGAAGTTCATGCATTTTGGCACATTTTGCCTTGAATTCAAAGGGCATTAATGTGGAATAGTGCATTGTCAAGATTCTCACTCTCCTCAGTCAAGTTCTCTGATTAAACAACAATTAAAATGACTAAGGAATGTGATTTCAGTCAAGGCATAGCTGATCTATTTGGAGCAGCTGCTACACCTAATGCAAGAGGCATTTATGTCCAACCAATCCCTTTGAAGGTGATCTGATCCAGCAGCCATTCATTATTCCTCCAAGACAAGAGTTGATCACCTATAAATAGAGGTTCCAATGGATCATTCACTACACACCAAAGCACCTTATAGCACTGCTTTCTCTCATTCTCTCTTAAGTGCCAATTTTCTTTGTTTTTGAGAAACCACCATCGAGTTTTGAGTTGCAGCCCTAAGCAATCCATTCCAATTGCTCAGACATATCACATATGATGTATTTGAGGTGTCCAAACACTTAAACACCAACTGTAACACCCCTAGCTTAAAATCACCCTTCAACCAAGCCATTATGCCTCAATTATGCAGTTGGAGTTCTCCAACTTGATCCAAAGGTTTGCAGAGTGTTCCAAAGCTTGCAACACACTCCACAACATCCATTGAAGTTGTAGGGATCATCAAATCGCATCTGGAACACCATCTGTGCAGAGTTCCATTTCAGCTTGCATCAAGGTAAGCCTCAAAACTACATCTTCATGATCCATGCATATTTCCTCGCATGATATTTTTGCCAATTGCTTGCCATCATATGTTGAGTGTTTTCCATCAAAAAATTGGATCATAGCCCTCATAACCATGTCTGCACGACTGCTTTTGTAAAATTAGGGTTCATACGGTTGTGATGATATAACTTGCTATACACTGAAAATAAATGAAATCAAGTATTGCCATCTTATTCCTTGTGAAAAAACGCATGAGTTTGGTATTTGAATCATGTCAAATGGTTGAGAGATGAGTGAGATAGGGGGCTTCATGCACGAGCTCGAGGAAGAAGATGGCCATGGCGCCATTCTTCAGGTTTTCCAACCAAGTTCTCTATATATTTTTCATTTGCTATACTATATTTGAATTGGCATTGCGCCCCAGTGGTTGATCAGCTGGTTTTATGTGTATTGGCAAGCGAGAGGTCTGGGGTTCGAATCCCCCTCGCCCCAGATCTCTTTTTTTACCACTTTTTCTTATTTTTCTGTTATTTTTCATATTTATTTTAAATGATTTGAAAAATTAATAACGCACTCAATTTTAATTATTTTTTATTAGTTCTTTTTGCAAAAAATCACAAAAATGGTGAAATATTTTATTTCACAAAAAAATTAGATTTATATTATTTATTTAATATAATTAGTATTTTTGTGAATAAATTCATTTTTATTGTTTTTAAACCTTTTAAAAATAAATATTCATGTTGGAAAATCAACACCAAATAGGTTTTAATTCATCTTGTGATTAAAACCTCATTTTTCAAACCTAAAACCAAAATCATAAGTTGTTTATTCAAACTTATTTGGAATTTGTATCATTTTAATTAATTTTCTTTGAATAATTACTTTAAAAATGATGAAATTAGGGTTTTATTGATTTTCACCCTAACAACTTTTTCTAAACACTCATGGGCCTCTAATAGAGTATAAGACCCAAGCCTTTTTGTAATATAAACTCATTTTGGGCCTCACTTATTGTATAAGTCCCTCTGTGTATTTTTAAAAACTTCGGCGAGATCGTCACTTTCAAACAAATAACCCTGGGCCTACCCTCGAGTAATAAGACCCATTTCTTTTCCTAAAACTCACTTGGGCCTCTAATAGAGTGTAAGACCCAATCCCTTTTTGAAACCAAAAACTTTGTGGCCTTAGTCATTGTATAAAACCTACGGTGTTTTCAAAACCTCGGCGCGATCGTCGCCCTTTTTAAAATTAACTATTGGGCTTCTCCTCGAGCTATAAGACCCATTCAAAAATCATTTTTGGGCCTCTTGAGAGAGTGTAAGACCCACACCTTTGTATAGAAAACCTTTCTCGGGTCTCAGTCACTTGTATAAGTCCTTGTACAAAACAACAGTGCAATCACTGATGAAACCATGGGCCTCTCCTTGAGTTGTAAGCCCCAATTTTCCTTTCCAAGCACTTTCTCCTTTGATTTTGTAATATACTGTTTTCAACTTTTCTTTGTTGAACAACTAACAATACAGCATGGAAGCTCTACAACCGAGTAAGTGTTTACCAGCTTTCATTTACCACTTTCATATGTATATAACTGTACTGTGGGGCTGTTTCACTGTAAGTCTTCTTTCATAAACTCATATCAACTGTGTAATAATAGTATAGATATTTAGAGTTTCCCTGGCAACTACGTCTAGAACTAGACAAAACCTCGTCTCCTTACAACAATTTTAGATAACTAGATCTAAGAAATTCCCCCTTTGAACAATTCATATACAGAAGGCCAATGTTCCAAGTGAAACCCCTTCTGGAACTGTTCATCAGCCTCCTCTTGGGCTTAGTGCAAGGACCCAAATGCTTCCTAAAAGCATCCCCGCCTCCTCTTGGGCGTTGTACAAGGACCCGTTGGCTTCTTAGAAGTTTTCACAGCCTCCTCTTAGGCTTTGTATAATGATTCTTCCTCCGGGAAGATAGCCTCCTCTTGGGCTTCATACAAATTGTCCCTCGGCTTCTTAAAAGTTTCCAGCCTCCTCTTGGGCTTCGTACAAATTGTCCCGACGACCTCTTAAAGGTATAGGAACAGAGATTAGTCATCTTAATAGAACAGTCTTTCAAAGAGTCTAGATCTTTCTACCGCAAATGTACTGTTCCTTAATTTCTCTTAAGCATAGTACAAAAGATAAAACTCTAGACTTGGACAGTCTAAGACCCTTGAGTCTCAAAGACATTCTCAAGCCCCTTTCAAGAATGGGAAGAACACCCGTAGACTTGGACGGTCTAAAACCCTTTGGATTCCCCATTTCCTCAGAGAACAGGAAATAATCCCAACCCTCAGATCAAGTCCATGAGTACAACATTACTTATATAAGAACTGATTTTCTCTTTTAACCAACCTACTGGACCTGTCACTCAACTGAAACAGTTACTATAGCCTCCTCTTGGGCTTTGTACAATGATTCTCCCCAGTGGAGTTAACCCTTTTAGCCTCCATCTCGGGCTTCGTATGAGATACAAAAACACTCTCTTGTTGAGTATAAAAGACTTTCTTGTTGAGTCACCCATCCTTCAGCCTCCGTCTTGGGCATCGTACAAGACACAAAACACTCTCTTATTGAGTATAAAAGATTCCCTTGCTGAATCACCCCTTAGCCTCTATCTCGAACTTCGTACGAGATACCAAAACACTCTCTTGTTGAGTATAAAAGACTCTCTTGTTGAGTCAAACAACTTTTAGCCTCCGTCTGGGGCTTAATACGAGACACCAAATCACTCTTTTGTTGAGTATAAAATACTCTCTTGTTGAGTCAAACCCCTTTGGCTTCCGTCTTGGGCTTCGTACAAGACACACAAAAAAACCCTCTTGTTGAGTCAAACCCTTTTAGCCTAAATCTCGGGCTTTGTACAAAAAGCACATTTTCCCCGGAAAAGTCAGCCTTTTAGCCTCCTCTTAGGCTTTGTATAAGGAAAAGTTTCCAGCCTTGCAAGTCAAAAACCTCATCATTTGGCATGTGACATTCAAAGTTCAAAATCCAAAAACTCCAATTTTATCATGAGACAATTAAGGGATGCATAGAGCTGGCATGTATCAGTCCATGATCAACCAAATGAGTCAGGCCTTATCCCTGCAATAGAAGACTCATAACCTGCAAGATTGACTCAATTCAATGGCTAGAGGATACTTTGGCTACATGACAAAGTTCAATGGATATTGGAGTGATCTAGCCTCCAATCACTATTGCTCCCAAAACAAACTTGCTCTATTATAAATAAAGCTTCTTTCTGATCAATTCAAGAACACCAAAGCATAGCAATACATGCTTTCCTCTAAATCACACTAAAAAACTAGATTTTATCTTCTCTTTCAAGTCATTATTGAATTTTCAATTTGAGAGCAATTCAATCAAAACCAATCATGCCAGCACCTCACATACATCATATATGAGTGATCCATAACCTTAAAACACATCTGGAACATCAGAATCACAAAGTCACCATCCATTTGCTCAAGCTTTTTTGCCTATTTGCAGTTGGGGTACCACAACAAGTTCCAGGTTGTTTCAATCCATTCCAAGCTTCCAAACACCTTACATAAGGTCCATTGAAGCTGTCCAGATCATCACACTACATCTGTAACACCTCCAACATAGAATTCGAATTCTTCTTGCAAGAGGTAAGCCTGACACTCTCAAACTCTATAATCCATGCATCATAAATGTGTTTTCAAGTTACAAACATGTTTCTGCACTTATATAGAGTGATTCCCCTCAATCAATTGCTTTGTAGCTTTCGTGTATAAGATTTCATAGTGTTCTTGCAGAAATTAGGGTTCTTGAGTTCATCACTTAATTTCTCACTCCACACTTAATATAAATGCAATTAATTTATATGACTGAAATCCTTGTTCAATAACACATAACTTTCATGTTTACAAAAGTCATTTTCATTGAATAATCAGGGAGATATGAGAGGTTTTGCAAATTGACCATGGCGGGTACGAGCGAGGAAGAAGAAGATGGGCTTGGCGCCATTTTCTAATATTTGATATTTTTATTAAATGATTTCAAAAATTAATTTCTCTCTCATTTTTTATCATTGTTTATTGGTTCTTTTTTTTAAAAAGTCACAAAAATGTTAAATTATTTTATTCTACAAAAAAAATCACATTTATATTATTTATTTAATATAGCTTGATTTTTGAATTTAATTTAATTTTATTTGTTTTTAAACATTTTTAAATGAAATTCTCACCTTGATTTTTCAAAACCAATTGGATTTCAAGCTTTCATGTGATTAAACATGATTTTCCAAAATATTTTTTAAAGTCGACAACTTATTTTTGAATATATTTGATATTTTGTATCATTTTATATTTAATTTCCTTTAAAAATTATATTTTTTAATTAAAATTAGGGTTTCTCTTAATTTTAATTTTTCAAACACTTTTCAAATCATTTTTGGGCCTCTTTGTAGAGTGTAAGTCCCATCCCTTTGTAAATATTTGATTTTTGGGCCTCAGTCATTGTATAAGTCCCGATACGGTTTTAAAAATCTCGGTGCGATCGCCATTTTCAAAACAATTTTCATCTGGGCCTCTCCTTGAGTTGTAAGCCCCATTTTTCTTCTTTTTCAAACACTTTTGGGCCTCTATTAGAGTGTAAGACTCACCCCCTTTGTAAATAAACATTTTGGGCCTCAGTCATTGTATAAGTCCAGATACAATTTTCAAAATAACGGTGTGATCACTGTTTTTTTCATCTAGGAATCTCATTGAGTTATAAGCCCCAACTATAATTTTTTGGGCCTCTATTAGAGTGTAAGGCCCATTCCTTCTTGTACATAAACATTTTGGGCCTCACTCATTGTATAAGTCCCTCTGTGGTTTTCAAAATCACGGCGCAATCGTCGCCTTTTCAAATAAAACTTTTGGGCCTCACTTTGAGTTGTAAGCCCTATTATTTTCTTTACAAACACTTTTTGGGCATCTAATAGAGTGTAAGACCCTACCCTCTTTGTACATAAACAATTTTTGGCATTTGCTATAGTATAAGTCCCACAACGTCTGTCGGTATCGCAGTGCGATCAATGTTATCAAATAAGTCATCTGGGCCTCTCCTTGAGATATAAGCCCCAAACATATCTTTTTTTACAACTTTTTTTAATTCAAATTCAAGTTCAATGTGTTTTCAAAACTTTCTTCAATTTCTTGAAACACTAAAAGAGGGAATACAATTGTAGTCAATACTGCAGATCATAATATGCTTGGGCTTCTTCTCAGAAGGTAAGTCCCCATATTTGTTTCAATGCTTATTTCTTATATATATATATATATATATATATATATATATATATATATATTTGTCTGTATATATATGCTTGTACATACCTTTCTTAGAGTTCCCCAACAGTTAGGTCTAGGTTTAGATCAAATCAGAGGTTACTTTCAACATAGTCAAAACTAGTTCTCTCATAGGGAAATCCATATACAGTCTTGCCTCATCTTGGGCTTATACAATATGGAACAGAGAAAGGCATTATTCCCGGTGAAACTTTTCTCAAGACTGTCAAACTTAGAAATTATATTTTGTACAAGAAATTCATTTCCCCAGAGAGGATTAATTCCCGGTGAAACCTCTTTTGAATTTCTCCAAACACTTGAACTGTTCAGCAAAGAAAGGACTTAATCCCGATGAAACCTTTTTTGAAATTTTCTTTGGTTTGGACCCACAGGCTTCCTAAAAGCATCCCCAGCCTCCTCTTGGGCTTAGTACAAGGACCCACAGGCTACCTAGAAGTTCCCCAACCTCCTCTTGGGCTTAGTACAAGGACCAACAGGCTTCTTAGAAGTTCCTCAGCCTCCTCTTGGGCTTAGTACAAGGACCCAAAGGCCTCCTACAGGTATAGGACAAAACTTAGTCATCTTTTCTAGTTCAATCCTCAGGAGAGTCAGAATTCCCAAACATCAAACCATTTTAGGGTTGATCTTCATCCCTTAAACCTTCAGTCTCCTCTTGGGCATCATACAAATATCTCTCTCTACACTAGAGCCTACCACTTCTTGAGAGACTTGGACAATCTCAGCCTCCTCTTGGGCTTCATACAAACAGATTTGGAAAGTCTCCTATCCTCTTGGATCTCACAGAGACCCTCAAGTTTCGTAAAAACACAGGAAAAACCCAGATCAAGTTACCACTATATCAGTCTCCAGCAGAGTTTAAAACCTCCATAGGTTTTCAGACTCACCTTTAAACCCTTTTGACCCAACAAGGCCTAAGCTTTCATTTTTAATCCCCAGCTAGGGTCAACTTATCAACAAATCCCCAACCAGTATCAGAACCTCATGGCATATGATACTCCAACTCTTCTCTGATTCCTAGCAAGAGTAAAACCTTAGGATTCCCTAACACCATTTAGACTTGCTCCTGGATTTAAATAATCCTCAGCAAAAGATAGCCTCCTCTTAGGCTTCATATAAGAATTTCCCCCAGTAGAGTCAGTCAGCCTCAATCTTGGGCTTTGTACAAGATAGATAAAAACACTCCCCAATGGAGTCAGTTTCCTTCTGCCTCAATCTTGGGCTTTGTACAAGACAGATAAAACCCTCCCTAGAAGAGTCAACTTTTTAACTTCAACCTTGGGCTTTGATCAAGGCACACAAAAATCAACATCCCCTCAGATGAGACCATGAGTCCACTCTACAGGAGGACATTTACTCTATACATCACATCAAAATAAACAATCAAAACCTTTTTTCCCAGACAATTTCTATAAGTGGCACACTTGTTTAGATGGAGTCCTTCTCTTATCCTAGTCAAAAATCATCTTTAATCTAGCTGCTGTAAGTGGCAAGCCTCTAGATTCCTAACATCCAAGCCAATGTCCCTCTCTTAGCATGAAAGATTCATAAGGAAAAATGGCATTGCTCAATACTGAGTTAAAGTTTCTTCCTTCATGACATCACCTTTATAAAGGAAATTATGGCATTGCTGGATTTTACATATCCCAGTTAAAGTAATTTCCCTTATAATCAATTTCTCAACATTTGTGATGAATAGGTGAGATATTCTCCCATTAGAGATGACAAATTCTCTCTCTCAATCACCCCTTTAGCTTCAATCTTGGGCTTTAAACAAGACACAAATTCTCTGATAGCTTCAATCTTGGGCTTTGAACAAGACACCAAACACCTTTCCTCCCATAGAATAGGAGGAACTACAATTGCTCTGATTTCCTAGATATCTTTATGGGAATATGTAGGCATAATATTTTGAAATCTTAGCGAGCACACAAATAAAAACTTTAGGTCCAGTACCTTCCCAAAAACAACGGAAAACCCGAAAACAACAAAAGACTCTCTCAACACTCCCAAAGGAGAAACTTTCCCAAACCACGGGAGATAAACACAAGAAAGCATTTCAAATTAATAGAGAAACATGTAATACAAGGCCTATGGATATCCATATATACATTGGGTGTTAACAGCTTCCCTTTGTATAACCTGACTCCGTTCCCCGATCTCTTAGCATTTGTTAAAGAAAACATTTGCGTGCAAGGTTAATTTTAGATATCTTCCCTTTCCTTTCCAGCTTCATAGGATAAATAAGAAATTATAAAGTAGCACCCAATTCCAACCATTATGGTAAGGTGGTCGCGTCACCGATAAATATCGCACGCTACATTAGGCATTCATAAAGACTGTTATCCACGTATAGTGTGATTGATTTAAATCCATCGTCTTCCATTATGGGTGTTTAGGGAAGTTTTATTATTGCGGTGGGTGCTTCTACATCTAACTCTCTTATGCTCTCATCAATAATATCGATGGAACAACATGATGAAGGTGTGAAAAACGCAAGAAAGGGGGGTTTGAATTGGTTTTTCAAAATAATTGTTTCTTTTAAATAAATTTCTTGTTAAAACTTTTACCCTTTTCTAAAGAACAACAGCTTAGTTAAACAAAGAGATATAAACACGTTATGTTTATACTAGTTCACTTGAGAATCTCTCAAGTTAATCTAGTCCACCCGCCAAGGTGATTTCGCCTCTCTCAACGAGGTCTTAATCCACTATTTAACAAAATAGTACACTGCACGAGCTACACAGCTGGTGACTAACAACAACCTCTTGAACTCACACGTTCTAGATTTCTCAAGTAATCCAACCACACAGGTCTTACTTAAGGCACAACCTCTAAGACACACGCCTAGACTTCTCAAGAGATCTAGTCACTAAGACTCTCTTAAGGAATACAAATTTTAGTTCAAATACAACAGGTTTATAGAGAATTTCTTCTTATCAAGATGATAATGTAAACAAGTTTTTAGACCAAGAATGACTTAAGAAAGAATAGAGTTAAAAATTATTGTCGTTGTTCGCATGTGTGTCTTTCTTCAAGTCTTTGAGCTTCCTTTTATAGCCGAGTGAAAAGAGCCGTTGAGATGGAATCATGAAGGCTAGGTAGGCTTATGGCTAGAAGCGTGAGGATAGGTACAAAATCTTCTGCATGCTACGAGTCCTGTCTATTTCAGATTGTCTAATTTGTATTTCGTACAGTCTTCAACAATATTAATGTTGTAATGTGGTACAGCTGTACAGTGTGGCAGGTTTTCTTGGCTTCTCAACTTCAGAGGCTTTTTGTGAGCGTGAGTAAGAAGGGAAAATATTGCTCGGTTCTTGAGATTATCAAGTCTTTGAATCATCATCTCTGTGCTTCTAGAATCTTAGAACTTGTCTTTAGAACCTTGTTCTCTTAATCCACTTTCTTCATATCTTCAGAGGCTTCTGATAATATTTGATTGAAGCATGAGAGTCGACTTTGGGTAAGTCTTCAGAACCTTGATCGAAAATCGTGAGGCTTCAGCATCTGGACTTCGTTCCATCAGAACCCTTGCCTTTTGACCTTCAAAATTCATTCTCTTTTCCTTTTGTATCAGAGTTATGTGAATCTTGTCTTATCTTCGAATTGAGTTCAGTTCTTCGAAGCATCTTTCATTAAGCATTGCGCCAATTCACGGAAGCAGAACCTGTTTGCTAGGTTCTTACAAATAACAACATTAGTTGCACAAAATTGTTCATACAATATTCATCTGTTATCATCAAAACTTAGAGATAATATTGCAGAACCAAATCTTGTTCTCACAATCTCCCCCTTTTTTATGATGACAAAACTATATATTTTGATGACACAATTTTGATATATATAACACAGGGAAAATGAAAAGGTTTTTAGGATAGCTTATCCTTTTTATGAAGTGCTCCGCCTGAGTCTTAGATTAAGGTTCTTGCTTGGGCTCCCCCTGACTTCATTAACCTTTTGAGTCTTTCTTCATCATCAGAATTCTGAGTTATCTGCACAGAGAAAAAAAATACAGAAAAACAATCTGATGGATTTATCTGTTAGCATGTAAGCAGCATTGTTTTTCGGAGAATGACTATAGGATCAAAATGATCACATTCATCTACTTTCTCCCCCTTTTTGTCATGAATCAAAAAGATAAACAGGGTAGTCCAAGGGTGAAAAACACAGAACTAAAACTTAAAAGAAAAATAGAGGTTTATTTGCTGCCAGAGGACAGTTTGTCCTAGATTTTCTTCATCATGATCTGAAGATTTTCATTCATAGTATCTTGCTTGTCAAACCTTTCTCTGAAGTTCTTCTGTTCAGTTCTGATTTCATCACGGCGTCTCCCAGACATTTGATAACAGGATCAGAGGTGGAAGCAATCATAGCACTTTCTTTAGCTCTTTCAGCCTCTACAGCTTCTTGTACCTTTCTAGCAGCTTGCTCTTATGCTTCTTTAGCAGCCTTTTCTTCAGCTTCTTTCTGCTTAGCAGATAAGAACTTGAGTACTCTGACTCTTGCTTCAGCTTCTGCTATCTCCTTAGCTTTTGCTAGTTCAGTAGTTATGGTTGTGTTTGAGAAACTTTCAATTCTTGTAAGTTCCATGTCCAGCCATTTTTGAAAACTTTGACAGGCACTCTCAAGTTCCATGAGCTTTGTGCTTGTACAAAGTTCCGCTCTTAACTTAGCAAACCTCTCAAGTGCTTTGTCATGAAATTGACTTGTACATTCTTCAAAAGATGTTGGAGGTGGAGCATTGTAGATAACCAGAGCGAGATTAGATTCGGCAGAGTTGGTTTCTGGTGGTGTTTGCTGAGATAAGTCAATCTCAGTAGCAGCCGATTCAGGTGGTTGTTGTTGATCGTTAGGAGAGATTACTTCTAGATTGTCAGAGTTCATGAGGTTTTTAGGTAAGACAATTTCTAGAGATTCATAGGAGGTTCCCTCAGAACTAGATTCAGTATTAGGAGCTTGAGATTCAGAGATTTGATTTGTTGGTTCTAGTTCATTTAGCTGAATTGTTGAGGTAGTTGTTGTTGAAATATGGGTAAAAACAATCTCAGAGATGATTGGGGTAGTTATTGATGGATTGTTGGTTGATTGATTAGTGGTTGGTAAAGGAATAGAGAAAGATGGAGGTTTAAACCTTACTTGTGGAATGAAGGTAGAGGTAATTGATGAAGATGGTGCAGCAACAGATGGATTTGCATCAACTTTATTGATTTTCTCAAGAAGAAGGGCTTCTTTTCTAGAGATTTCAGTTTCATCCTTTTTCTACTTTTTACACTCCGCATCCTCTTCAGCAAGCTTCCTCTTACTCCTGGTAATGTGCTTTGACTGAGGGACAGCTTCTTCAACTCTAGATTCTGCTTCTCTCATTATGGCAATGTAAGAGGCTATTGTTGTTGGATTATCTTCTTTGCGGTATAATGGATAGTTTTCCACTGGATTCCTGATCTTTTTCACCTTGTCGGGAGAAATAGGTGTTGGTTTCACCTCTACACTTGCAATCATCTTCATATGTTTAAGATTTGCAGCATTGAAAGCTTCTCCAACTTTTTCATTCAGATATTCCGTGAACTTTGCTTCCTTGGTCAGGTAATCCACTAATCCGCATTCAACCAGAATGTCAGAAATCAGCCTTCCAAAAGGGATGTAGTTAACAATCTTCTTTTCTGGTGAGGCTGTTGTTCTTGTTTTGCGCACCATATCCCTCAAATAGTAGAATAGGATGGAGGGAAGGCACATTTTCTCATGTTTGTGCAAGTAGTACAACATGTGTTTTTGATTTGGGTTGGCAAAATCTGTAGCACTCTTTGTCGGTCTTGGATTGATGCATCTAAGAATGATCTTGTGCCAGATCCTTAGGTTGTCACGCAAGTTTTTGCTTTTGTAGTCTGTTGTTCCTGATTGACAGCTTTTGAAGATAGCTTTGTTGATGACTGACTCAGATTTCTCAGTTTTTCCGTACACCCTCTTTCCTTCCAAGAACTTCATTCCTAGCAATTCGGAAATAGATCTCTCAGTGATGATAATCTTCTGCTCCAGAACAAAAGATACCACATGGAATTCGTCTGTATCTGCATGTCTCCAGAATTCTTTCACTAGATCATCAAAGCATGGACCTCTTATTCTATCAAAGTAATTCTTCTATTTTTGAGCACCCAATTGATCAATCAGGTTAAACCCATTATCAGAGAGGTTGTTGAAATCAACATCTAGATCTTTCAGAACAGTTAGATCGTTTGCATGTGTCACACATGTCACAGAGCGAGTTTTCTGGGTGACATGGTTTGCATCAATTGAGGGAAGATTTAATGTATCTGAAACAACTGGTTCAGCCGTTGAGAGAGTAGTAGAGGGTGTGATGAATGAGGATGGTAGTTCTTGGGAGATTTGAACAGTATCTTGTTGATGAGTGTTCATCCTTACGGTGGTAAGAAGGAATGAGGATTGAACTTTGAGTTGATTTTGAGGGAGTGATAGATAGAGAGAGAAATAGATGAGAGTCGATTAACTTTTTAGGGTTTGTGAGAGAGAGAAAAAAATTCTCGAGGGTTTAAAGGACAGATACATTCTTGAGGGGATAAGCTAATAAATGTGATAAAGTTGAGTCAATCTTGAGAGAAATGTTGTTTGTTTAATTTGAATAGTTAAAGTGACTTAATTTTATTTAAATCGCGTGCAAAAATAATTTTCCGAAAATATGACATGTCACATAATTATCAGAACTTGAGACGCGTTAAGAAAATGGTTCTGATGATTTGAAAAATACTTTTCTTCTGACTAAACACATGAGGTTCTAAAAATGTTTTATTCTGAACAGTACTTCATATTCAGGTGTTTTAAGATGATTAGAAATCTATCTTCAGCTAAGGGTTTTGTGAAAATGTCAGCCCGCTGATGGTCTGTATCAATGAATTTTAAGCATAGAGTTCCCTTCTGAACATAGTCCCTAATAAAGTGATGTTTTATTTCAATGTGTTTAGCCCTAGAATGCAAAATTGGATTTTTACTTAAGCAGATAGCAGCAGTATTATCACAGAAGATAGGAATGTTACTCTCATATATTTGATAGTCTTCCAGCTGATTTTTCATCCATAGCATTTGAGTACTACATAGGGAAGCCGATATGTATTCTGCTTCAGCTGTTGAGAGAGCAATTGTAGATTGTCTCTTGCTTGACCATGAGATTAGATTGCTTCTTAAGAACTGACAGTTCCCCGATGTGCTCTTTCTTTCTAATCTGTCTCCGACATAATCTGCATCACAATAACCAGAAAGAGTATACTCTGATGTTTTCTTATACATCAGGCCAAGGTTAGTTGTTCCTTTCAGATACCTTAGAATTCACTTGACAGCGGTTAAATGTGATTCTCTTGGATCTGATTGGAATCTAGCACATAGATGTACACTGAATAATATATCAGGTCTAGAAGCAGTTAGATATAAGAGAGAACCTATTATACCACGATAGAGTTTTTGACAAACCTTAACTCATGTTTCTTCCTTTCCCATGACACACGTTGGATGCATTGGTGTTTTAGCAATGTTGCAATCCGTCATATTGAACTTCTTCAGAAGTTCTTTTGTGTACTTGGTTTGATGGATGTAAGTGGCCTCTGATCTTTGATCAATCTGAATTCTAAGGAAGAACTTCAGTTCTCCCATGAGGCTCATTTCAAATTCGGCCTGCATTAACTTTGAAAATTCTTGACATAGAGAAGATTTAGCAGATCCAAAAATAATGTCATCAACATAGATTTGAACAATGAGAATGTCATTCTTATATGTCTTGCAGAAAAGAGTTGTGTCAACCTTTCCTCTAGATTGTTTTCTAGTAAAAACTTGCTCAATCTTTCATACCAAGCTCTGGGAGCTTGTTTTAAACCATAGAGTGATTTTTTAAGTTTAAAAACAAAGTCTGATTTTTCTGAATTTTCAAAACCAGGAGGTTGTTTGACATAAACTTCTTTTGATATATAACCATTTAAGAATGCACTCTTAACATCCATTTGATATAGAGTGATGTCATGATTTACTGAAAAGGATATTAGCAAACGTATTGCTTCAAGTCTTGCAACTGGAGCAAATGTTTCGTTGTAGTTAATTCCTTCTTGTTGACTGTATCCTTGAGCAACAAGCCATGCTTTATTTCTGACAACTTCTCCCTTTTCATTTAGCTTGTTCCTAAATACCCACTTGGTTCCTCTTACATGAACATTCTTGGGTTTAGGAACTAGATCCCAAACATAGTTTTTGGAGAACTGGTTGAGTTCTTATTTCATAGCCAGAACCCAGTCTTTGTCCATGAGGGCTTCTTCAATTGTAGTTGGTTCTATCAATGATACTACTCCTACAAGTGTTTCTTCTGATGGTCTAAAGGCTGATCTGGTTCTGATAGGAGCATCTTTGTTACCCAGAATCAGTTCCTCAGGATGTGATATGGACAGTCTTCTTCTTCATTGAGATGGGGTATTTGGAGTTACTTCAGTGGTTTCTTGTGTAGGATCTTGTTGTTCTTTAACTTCATCTGTCTTTTCCTTAGGTTTGAAGAATCTGATTTCCAAATCTACAAGTTTCTCAACTAGCTCTGACTTTTCTGAGTCAGGCTTGTCATTGAATCTAACATGAATAGATTCCTCCACAATTCTTGATTATGTGTTGTAAACTCTGTAGCCTTTCGAGCGTTTAGAGTATCCCAACAACAGACACTTCTGTGCTTTGGAATCAAACTTGCTAAGATTCTCTTTAGTGTTAAGCATAAAACAGACACATCCAAAAGGATGAAAATAAGAGATGTTGGGTAATTTATTCTTCCACACTTCATATGGAGTTTTATTTAAGATAGGTCTTATAGAGATTCTATTTTGAATATAACATGCTGTGTTAATTGCTTCTGCCTAGAAGTGCTTAGCTATGTCAGTTTCTTGGATCATGGTGCGAGCCATTTCTTGTAAAGTTCGATTCTTTCTTTCTACAACTCCGTTTTGTTGTGGAGTTCTAGGGCAAGAAAAATCGTGAGATATTCCATGTGAATCAAAAAGTTCTTCAAAGTTTTTATTTTCAAATTCTCCACCATGATCACTTCTGACTCTGACTATTTTACAATTTTTCTCATTTTGTACTTGAGTGCAGAAGGAAGCAAACACAGAATGTGATTCATCCTTGTGTTTTAAGAATTTTACCCATGTCCATCTGCTGTAGTCATCAACGATGACTAGTCCATATTTCTTACCATTGAGAGAGGCTGTTTTTACAGGGCCAAACAGATCAATGTGAAGAAGTTCCAATGGTCTAGAGGTAGAAACAACATTTTTAGTTTTGAAAGAGCTTTTTGAAAACTTTCCTTTCTGACATGCTTCACAAAGAGCGTCTGACGAATATTTCAGATTTGGCAAGCCTCTAACAAGACCAAGCTTGTTAAGCTGAGATATTCTTCTCAAACTGAAATGGTCAAGACATCTGTGCCAGACCCATTGCTCTTCGTTTACAGAAAGAAGACATTTTACATTTTGATGTTTTAAATCAGATAACTTAATTTTGTAAGTGTTTTTTTCCTCTTTCTGTTGAATAGGACATATCTATCCTTCTGACTTACAGCTTTACAAGACGTTTGATTAAAAATGAGATCATAGCCACTGTCGCTAAGTTGACTTATTGACAACAGATTATGCATTAGCCCTTCTACCAATAGAACATTCTTAATGGAAGGAAGCTTACCATTTCCAACAGTTCCGGAGCCAATGATTCTTCCTTTCTGATTTCCTCCAAAATCGACGACGCCTCCTGGTTTAAGTTTCAGATCTTGGAACATAAGCCTTTCTCCCGTCATGTGTCGCAAGCACCCACTGTCCAGGTACCATGACTGGTGAATCAATGGAGCTATTAAGGATATCTGCAACATAGATTATCTTGTTTTTAGGTACCCATTTTGTGGGTCCTTTCACATTAGTTCTTCTAAAGGTTCTGATCCCTTTAGATTTCCGTACGTTAGTGAAACGGTGTGGAGTTTGTGCATAGTGTTCATGTTTAGGATATTTCCTTAGTGTGTGTGTTTGTGTAATCCCAGTGTTTGAGCCTTTTGGTTCTGAATGCTTAAGGCCAGTACCAGAGAGAATAAACTGTTTGAATAGAGGTATTATTTTGATGTTTCTGGTTTCATCATATGGTTGAGATGGTCCTGAATATCCTAGACCTTTACTGCCATTTCTACTGACTCCATAGATTAGTGAAGCCATTTTGCTTCTATCTACGCTTTTGGCAAGAAAATTTTTAAATGCGTTATCATGTTTGTCTTCTTTACTAGTGTTAGTTGAGTTTGAAACAATTTCTTCTTCTAACTTAGATAATTTACATTTCAGGACAGTGTTTGAATTTTCTAAGACAAATATTTTCTCATTTTATTCAGAAATGGTTTTCTTGTTTTTAGTAAGATCATCTGAAGAAACTATAAAACTCTTTTTCAAGATTTTGAATTTGCTTTGAAGGTTTTGATATCTTTTTATTAGTTCAATTAATCCTAATTCAAGTTCAGATCGTGATAAGGAGGAAAGTACCTCTTTTTCATCGTCGGAGTCTGATAGTTCTTCCTCTGACGAGTCACTTCTGGTTTCTGCCATGAAAGCCATGTTGACCCGACCTTCATCAGCATCATCTTCAGATTCCGAATCATCCCAGGTCGCCATGATACCCTTTTTGGTTTTCCTAGGTCTTTCTTCTTTCTTGGCCTTTGGACAGTCATATTTGAGATGTCCAGGTTCTTTGCATTCAAAGCACGTAACATCTTTTCCATAGTTTCTTCTTTGACCAGATGTAGATTCGAATCTTCTCCTTGGTCCTTTGAACTTGTTCCTTCTGTATTTCCAAAGTTGACTTATCTTTCTTGATATGAGTGATATATCATCTTCTTCTGAATCTTCTTCAGATTCTTCAATTTCTTCTTCTGCCTGATACGCCTTCTTCTTTTCTGGCTTTACCTTTAGTGCAATGGATTTGTTTTTCTTCTGAGGTTCATCTCCTTGAAGCTCTATTTCATGACTTCTTAAAGAACTGATAAGTTCTTCAAGACTGATATTATTCAAATCCTTTGCAAGTTTCAAGGCAGTCACCATTGGTCTCCATTTTGCCGGAAGACTTCTGATGATTTTCTTGACATGATCAGTAGTAGAATAGCCTTTGTTCAGAACTCTGAGTCCGGTAACAAGCATTTGAAACCTTGAGAACATGGTTTCAACAGACTCATCTTCTTCCATTTTTAAGACTTCATATTTTTGGATTAGTGCAAGAGCCTTCGTCTCCTTGACTTGAGCATTTCCTTCGTGAGTCATACGAAGAGAGTCAAAGATGGACTTTGCAGTTTCTTTGTTTGTGATTTTCTCATACTCGGTATAAGAAATTGCGTTCAACAGAATGGTTCTTGCTTTGTGATGACTTTTGTAAGTTTTCTTCTGAGCATCTGTAAACTCACTTCTTTCAATCTTTTTACCTACAGAATCTATAGGATGACTATAGCCATCAAGTACTATATCCCATAGGTCTAGATCAAATGATAAGAAATAAATTTCAATTCTATCTTTCCAATTATCAAACTTTTCGCCATCAAAGATAGGAGGTTTTGCAGTGTAAGATTCTCTTTCAATAACATTTGTTTCAGAAGTTGTTGGTGGTGGTGTAGTAATTGTTTTTCACACTTGGATCGGTACTGAACACTGTTAAGTGCTTGGTAAAAATTCAATCTTTTTATCACCTCAGAATTGGAGCTCTGATACCAATTGAAGGTGTGAAAAACGCAAGAAAGGGGGGTTTGAATTGGTTTTTCAAAATAATCGTTTCTTTTAAATAACTTTCTTGTTAAAACTTTTACCCTTTTCTAAAGAACAACAACTTAGTTAAACAAAGAGATATAAACACGTTATGTTTATACTAGTTCACTTGAGAATCTCTCAAGTTAATCTAGTCCACCCGCCAAGGTGATTTCGCCTCTCTCAACGAGGTCTTATCCACTATTCAACAAAATAGTACACTGCACGAGCTACACAGCTGGTGACTAACAACAACCTCTAGAACTCACACGTTCTAGACTTCTCAAGTAATCCAACCACACAGGTCTTACTTAAGGCACAACCTCTAAGACACACGTCCTAGACTTCTCAAGAGATCTGGTCACTAAGACTCTCTTAAGGAATACAACTTTTAAATCAAATACAACGGGTTTACAGAGAATTGCTTCTTATCAAGCTGATAATGTAAACAAGTTTATAGACCAAGAATGACTTAAGAAAGAATAGAGTTAGAAAGTATTGTCGTTGTTCGCATGTGTGTCTTTCTTTAAGTCTTTGAGCTTCCTTTTATAGCCGAGTGAAAAGAGCCGTTGAGATGGAATCATGAAGGCTAGGTAGGCTTACGCCTAGAAGCGCGAGGACAGGTACAAAATCTTCTGCATGCTGCGTGTCCTGTCTGTGTCAGATTGTCTAGTTTGTATTTCGCACAGTCTTCAAGAATATTAACGTTGTAATGTGGTACAGCTGTACAGTGTGGCAGGTTTTCTTGGCTTCTCAACTTCATAGGCTTTTTGTGAGCGTGAGTAAGAAGGGAAAACATTGATCGGTTCTTGAGATTATCAAGTCTTCGAATCATCAGCTTTGCACTTCCAGAATCTTCAGAACTTGTCTTTAGAACCTTGTTCTCTTAGTCCACTTTCTTCATATCTTCAGAGGCTTCTGATAATATTTGATTGAAGCATGAGAGTCGACTTTGGGTAGGTCTTCAGAACCTTGATCGAAAATCGTGAGGCTTCAGCATCTGGACTTTGTTCCATCAGAACCCTTGTCTTTTGACCTTCAGAATTCATTCTCTTTTCCTTTCGTATCAGAGTTATGTGAATCTTGTCTTATCTTCGAATTGAGTTCAGTTCTTCGAAGCATCTTTCATTAAGCATTGCGCTAATTCACGGAAGCAGAACCTGTTTGCTAGGTTCTCACAAATAACAACATTAGTTGCACAAAATTGTTCATACAAATATTCATCTGTTATCATCAAAACTTAGAGATAATATTGCAGAACCAAATCTTGTTCTCACACATGAGTCATCTATGGCTGACGCCCTTATAAATTTGGATAGGATAAACTTGACCTTCTTGTCACCCACTTCGAAAGTCATTTTCCCTCTTTTGACATATATTATGGCCCCAGCTGTTGATAAGAATGGTCTACCTAGAAGGATAGGGATTTCTTTGTCTTCTTTAATGTCCATTACAACGAAGTCTGTTGGAATATAAAGTTGGCCAATCCTAACCAGAATATCTTCTAATATACCGATTGGGTACTTAACTGATCGATCAGTCAGTTAAAGGGAAAACCTAGTTTGTTGTATGTCTCCCAGGTTCAACCTATTGCAAACACCCAAAGGCATCAAGCTCACACTGGCTCCTAAGCCCAACAGTGTTTTAGCAATAACATGACTTCCTAGAACACATGTGTCATACCCCAAATTTTGACCACCAAGATTTCCCATCATTTGTGAAGATCATTACCACAATATGGATGTACCATCATGTCTCATCAATCTCCCAAAGACAATTGAGCATCCACCACAATCAAGAATTAGGGGTTGGGCCCTCTCAAAGTACTTAGACAAAAGATCAATCAAGAAATGACATGATCTTTAACTTGTCTAACCTCTTAAACACCCACAAAGGATCAAGAAGACCCTCACATCAAAAATCAAGCACACGGTTGTGGCATTCCAAGTGAAAGGAGCCTCGAAACACCCGATATCACCAAATTAGGGTTTTGGACGACTGGGACCTCTAGAGTGAGATTTTCACAAGGGCATGAGCCAAGACTTCAAAACATGACTAAATATGCTCAAAATAACCCTAGGAATCCATTTGTAAAGTTAAATTACCCTTAGGGGATACATTTCTCAAAAGTCGGGAATTAGGGTTTTTACATGCCGAACCGCTCCGGAGCCAAAAGTCAAAACATGACTTTTTTGGCAAAAAATGATCCTTATGACTCATATTTTCATAAAATATGATTTATAATGTCATTTGAACAAGAATTTATCAAGAAATCATGATAACTTGTAAAAGGGGTAATCTTGAAAAATTGAAATTTTTTCTAAGTTACTAAATTTGAATGGTTTTGGTACCAACTTCCAAAGGCCATAACTTCTGATCTAGATAGCTATTTTGAATGATCCAAAGCCTGATTTGTAGGTCTTCCTACATTCTACAAAAGCTTCAACTACATGAAACTCTGATTCTTCATGGATTTTTAGTTATGGATGGATCAAAATGGTGAACAATCAAGAACATAACACTTAGTGCAAAACTGTCAAAGTGTCAGCTTTGGGCACCAAAGTTCATGAGGTTTTTTCAATTGGATTCAGATAGTTTCAAGACTAACTATGATCACACATGAATTGTACCTTATGAGGGCATTCAAAAAAGCACAAGAGCTTTCCATAACTCCATTTGAACAAGGAGATATGACCCCCTCAAAATCACCATTTCCAACTGTCTTGTACAAGACAGAATTTTACATTTTTGCTCGATTTGGCAAAATCAGACAAGTACAAGCCTTGTCATTCATTTGGACACCTCTGGGGATAATATCAAAGAGAAATTATCTGATCCACAAGCCTCCTAAGTCCAAGGATCTACATGTAGCCATAAATTCCCTAAAAAGGCTAAAAAGCTCAAAGACTCCGATTTTGTTTCAATGCATTCAATGGATTCACAAAGTGGTAAGCATCAAGACATTGCTAACTGAATTGAGTCAAGATTTAGCTCTGAACCAAAGGACTTATAGCCTATGCCCTAACCTCAAGTCAATGGCTAGAGAAGACCTGAGATTTTTTTTATCAACATTGGCCAAGGGACTGTCCAAGCCTCCATTCACTATTGATGCCAAAACAAACTTGTTGCACTATAAATAGACATCAATTGTGATCAGTTTAAGTACAACAAAGCACCCAAACTGATGTTTTCCTCAAAATCTCTCTTTCACTCAAAAAATGCCTTCATTTGCAAGTCACTATCGAATTTTACATTAGGAAGCCATTCCATCATAACCAATTGATCTAACACCTTCCATATATCATATTTGAGCTGATCAAACACCTCTTACATCTATGAAACATTAGGATCATCATCTTTATTTCTCACTTGGACCAGTTCCAGTCAGAGTTGAGCCATCCTATCTAGAGAGTTTCAAAACATCCTGAAGGTTGCAACACGATCCTTGAGACTCAAGGAAGATAATCAGGCCATTGTTTTACTTCTGTAACACCTCTACCATTGAAATTGAATCCTTCTTGCAGAGGTAAACGTTAAACTTTCAAACTCAATGAATCATGCATCATAAACATATTTTCAAATTACCATTGTGTTTCTGAATGTTTATAGATCATTTTCCCTCAATCAATTACTGTTTATCTTATGTGTATGGGATTTCATTGAGTTCTTCCACATTTTAGGGTTCATCCAATTAGAGTGTAATATCTTTTGTTACACTAAGTTAAAATGAAACTGAACAAAGCCATTGTGTTCCTTGTTCAAAAACGCACGATTTTCATCTTTACATCATATGAAATGGTTGAGAAATGAGAGAGATAGCATGCTTCACGTAAGTTGCCCAAGGAAGAAGATGGCCATGGTGCCATTCTTCAGAAATCAAACTAGTTTTAGTATATATTATTTCCTTGCCACTATATATTTGAATTAGCATTGCGCCCCAGTGGTTGATCAGCTGGTTTTGTGTGTGTAGCGAGCAAAGGGTCTGGGGTTCGAATCCCCCTCGCCCAGACCTTTTGGTATTTTTTTAAACTATTTTTCCAAAGGAAGTTTCACATATTATTCAATCTTGCCATCTTTTATCAGCCAACGCACTTGACTCAGTTGGCAGAGTTTTAACCTCACAACCCCAAGGGCGTGAGTTCAAGCCATGGGAGGGCCATTCCCTATTTTTTACCACTTTTTCCTTTCATTTTTTCTCACAATTTCTTAATAACTTCTAAAATTAATTTCTTTCTCAATTTTAAACATTTTTTATTAATTCTTTTTTTGAAAATTCACAAAAAATGATAAAATATTTTATTTTATCAAAATCTCACAAAAAATATTATTTATTTTGTATATTTGGTATTTTTGTAAAGAACTATTTTTATTTGTTTTTTAAACATTTAAAAATATCTCTTTCTCTTGATTTTTCAAATTCAAATGATTTTCAAATCATTCTATGAATGAAACATGATTTTTCAAATATTAATCCAAGATCATAACTTGTTTTTCACATGTTTGGCAATTTTGATCATTTTAATTGAATTTTATTCAATTAAAATACATTTTTAAATTAAATTAGGGTTTTGATTATTTTCACCCCCACAAACATTTTTCAAAACACTTTTGGGCCTCTTGGTAGAGTGTAAGTCCCATCCCTTTGTAAATAAACCATTTAGGCATCAGTCATTGTATAAGTCCCATACGATTTAAAAAATCTCGGCGCGATCGCCATTTTCAAAACAATTTTCATCTGGGCCTCTCCTTGAGTTATAAGCCCCATCTTTTGTACAAAAATAAACTTTTGGGCCTCTAATAGAGTGTAAGACCAACCCCTTTGTACATAAATAATTCTGGGCCTCAGTCATTGGATAAGTCCCAGTACAGTCTTCAAAATAACGGTGTGATCACTGTTTGTCATCTGGGCCTCTCCTTGAGTATAAGCCCCAATCTTCTCTTTTAAAACAACTTTCCCTTTTGATTTAGGTTCAAATTCATAGTTGTTATCAAAACTTTATTTAATTTCTTGAACAACTAACCATACAGTTGTTACAATGGAAACTCGCTCACCTGTAAGTTTTAAAACTGCTTTCTTTTACATACTTGTATATATATATATATATATATATATATATATATATATATATATATATATATATATATATGCCTGTATATTATCTGATTAGAGTTTTCCCCGGCAATTAGGTCTAGGATTAGATCAAACCAGTGGTCACTCTTTAAACACAGTCAAAACTAGTTCCCCATAGGAATTTCCAGATACAGTCTTGCCTCCTCCTGGGCTTATACAATATGAAACAGATAAAGGCATTATTCCCGGTGAAATTTTTCTCAAGACTGTCACTATTAGAAATTTGTCAAAGAAATTCATTTCCCCAGAGAGGATTAATTCCCGGTGAAACCTCTCTTGAATTTCTTCAAACCATAGAACTGTTCACTAAAGAAAGGATTATTCCCGGTGAAGCCTTTCTTGAACTTTTCTTAGGTTTGGACCCACAGGCTTCCTAAAAGCATCCCAGCCTCCTCTTGGGCTTTGTACAAGGACCCTCAGGCTTCTTAGAAGTTCTCATGCCTTCTCTTGGGCTTAGTACAAGGACCCAAAGACCTCCTACAAGTATAGGACAGAACCTAGTCATCCTTTGTTAGAGTAGTCTTCCAAAGAGTCAAAAGATCAAACCAGTTTAGGGTTAATTCTCATCCCTAAAAATACCAGCCTCCTCTTGGGCTTCATACAAGCAGACTTGAACAGTCTCAGCCTCCTCTTGGGCATTATACAATGATAAACCTTCCCATACCAGTAAACTTGGACAGTCTCATCTCCTCTTGGATTTCAAAGAAACCCTCAAGTTTCCTAAAAGCACAGGAAAAAACCCTGATCATTCCATCAGTCTCCAACAGAGTTAAAACCTCCAAAGGTTATAAAACTCAATCTTTAAACTCTCACTTCAAATTTCCCCAGCTAGGGTCAAATCACTATCAATAAACCCTCAATCAGAACCTCATGGTCTCTGATATTTCAACTCTTATGCAAATTCCCAGCAAGAGTTGATTCACCAATTTGGACCTGCCTCTTGATCTCAATAATCCTTAGCAGAAGTTAGCCTCCTCTTAGGCTTCATATAAGAAAATTCCCTATCCAGCCTCCTCTTAGGCTTTGTATAATGATTTTCCCTCAGTCTCTTTTTAACCTCAATCTTGGGCTTTGTACAAGACACCTATAAATATCCTTAGCTGAGTCAGTAAAATCTTCTTTCATCCTCAATCTTGGGCTTTGTACAAGACAGATAAAAACCACTCTCTTGTTGAGTCATCCCCTTTTTAGCGTCAATCTTGGGCTTTGTACAAGACACATATAAAATCTCCCTAAGCAGAGTCAATCCTCTTTTCAGCCTCAATCTTGGGCTTTGTACAAGACAAATCATACTCTCTAGCAGAGTCAATCTTCTTTTAGCCTCAATCTTGGGCTTTGTATATGACAGATAAAACCTCTCACTAGTAGAGTCAGTTTCCCATTTTAGCCTCAAACTTGGGCTTTGTACAAGACACATACAAATATTCCCCAGTGAAGTCAAAAACCTTTTTTAGCCTCAATCTTGGGCTTTGTACAAGACAGACAAAATATTTCCCCGGAAAAGCCAACTTCTAGCCTCCTCTTAGGCTTTGTATACTGATCTCCCCAAAAGAGTCAGTCTCTTCTTTAGCCTCAATCTTGGGCTTTGTACAAGACAGATATAAAACTCCGTAGTAGAGTTAACCTTTTAGCTTCAACCTTGAGCTTTGATCAAGGCACACAAAAATCAATATTCCCTTCAGAGGAAATAAAAAAATTCTCTGTAGGAAGACATCTCTCTGTATATCACACATCAAAAAAGACAATTAAAACAAACCCTAATCCCAGATAACTGCTGTAAGTGGCACACTTGTTGATTCAAATATCCAAGTTGTATTCTATCTCTTATCCTGGTAAATCATCTTTCATCTAATTACTGTAAGTGGCAAGCCTCTGGATTATTTACATCCAAGCCAATGTCCCTCTCTTAGCATGAAAGACTCCTAATGAAAATGGCATTGCTCAACACTGAGTTAAAGTTTCTTCCTTCAAGACAAATCCCTATAAAGGAAATTATGGCATTGCTAGATTCTCATATCCCAGTTAAAGTAATCCTCCTTAATAATCAGTGACCCAACAACTGTGATGACCAGATGAGATATCTCTCTTTAGAGATGACAAATTCTCTCTCAGTCAAACCGTTTAGCTTCAATCTTGGGCTTTGAACAAGACACAAAAAACCTTTAGCTTCAATCTTGGGCTTTAAACAAGACATCAAACATCATCTTTCCTCCCATAAAATAGGAGGAACTACGATTGCTCTGATTTCCCTGTTTTCTTTAACGGTAATACGTAGGTATAAGATTGTGAAATCTTAGCGAGCACACTAATCAAAAACCTTAGGTCCAGTACTTTACCAAAACATCGGAAAAACCCGAAATCAACAGAAAACTCTCTCTCTCTCTCTCTCTCTCGAACATTCCCAAAGGAGAAACTTTCCCAATCAACAGACAAACACCAGTAAGTAGAAAACAGTAAGAAAATTGCTAACGACCTGTGGATAACCACATATAGGATGGGTAATTGACAACTCCCCATTGTATAACCTGACCCCGGCCCCCCAATCTCTTAAGCATTTGTTAAAGAAAACATCTGCGTGCAAGGTTAGTTTTAGATATCTTCCCTTTCCTTTCCAACTTCATAGGATAAATAAGAAATCAGAAAGTAGCACCCAATTCCTACCATCACGGTGAGGATTCCAACCATGGCGATAAGGTGGTCACGTCACCGACAAAAATCGTACGCTACAGAAAAATGACGACTCTGCTGGGGACATTTATGTGTGTCTTACTAGGATTAGAATTCCTAAGAGGTCTAGGCTGTTATCAATCATACTATACATATATATATATATTTACTGCTATTCCTACTTGATATCTGTGTTTATTTTTCTGTCAATGGGAATGCCATTGATACGCATGTGGAAAGTTTGAGAGAACCCTAAGATAAGGGGTGGCATAGACAGGTGGACTTATAGGGAGTGAATCCCGAATAAGCGATCCTGGTAGACCATTAAATCAAGCAAGGGGCCATGTGGATTCTGCCTGTTGAATGACCCATGGTCGTGAAAGCAGAGTTTTCCCAGTGCGGCACCCGTGACCCTGAGGATTTAGTAGACATTAACCATATGACCACTTGGTAGTGCGGTGACTATCGAGAATAGTTTATATGTGATACTACACTCAAATGAGATTACCCTAAGATACTACAGCTCGCTCGGGTGAACCAGCTTGATGTTGATATCCCTAGGGGGTCAATGAATTTGGGAACCTTAGAACCCGTTCTACAGGTACAAAAATTGACCAGAATACAACCTTTGGGGATGGGTAGAGCCATGACTCCATGCTCGTGACGTTGAACCCTTGAACCCATGTTTTTTCAATGTTTTTGTGTGCTGCATTCATGAATTCATTTAAAAAAACTCTTAAACAAAGAAAAATCTTCTCTTTTTTTTTCAAAATAAACTAAAACAATAATTGCAAATATCAGAAAGATTGCGTTATGGGTTTCGGTAGAAGAAAAATGCACAAGTACACTTTCAAGGCTCCGAAACTAGAGAATTTAAGGAGGTTGACAAGGATGATCGCCAACCCTGATGCTTTCAGAGCTAAGCATGGAGGACTGCTGTCTCTGTTAAGGGTCCACGTAGTTGAAGGAATCATGTCTACGTTAATTCAGTTTTACGATCCGGTTTATCACTGCTTCACATTCCCAGATTACCAACGGGCACCAACACTAGAAGAATACTCTAATCTGATTGATTTACCTATCACTGATCAAGCTCCATTTTCTGGACTGGAAGAAATTCCAAAGGATCAGGCCATTGCAAGAGCATTCTCTTTGGACGAGTCAGAAGTTAGGACTCACATGACCACTAAAGGAGGAATCCAGGGTTTACCAGCTAAATTCCTGATAGAGAAAGCTCTATACTTTGCTAGTATAGGAAATGTAACTTCTTTCGAAGATATCTTTGTCCTACTCGCATACAGGTTATTCCTCTTTCCCAACATTGACAACTTCGTTGACACCAATGCTGTTAAGATATTTCTGATTGGAAACCACGTACCGACTCTGCTCGCAGATGCTTATCATTCTGTACACTTAAGGAATTTGTACAGCAAAGGAATGATCACATGATGTGTACCCTTACTTTACAAATGGTTCATTTCCCATTTACCAAAGTCTGCTACATTTTGGGATCACAAGAGTACTTTACGTTGGTCACAAAGGATTATGTCTCTTACCAACTCTGACATAGATTGGTATAATAGGATTTATGAGGGGATAGAGATCATCGACAGATGTGGAAATTTCCCTAATGTATCCCTCATAGGAACTAAAGGAGGAATCAACTATCATCCAATTTTAGTTCGCCGTCAACTCGGATACCCGATGAAGAATATCCCGCATAATGTTCATCTAGAAGGTCTTTTCTTCAAGGAAGGGGAAATGATAGGGCACTAAAGAAGGAAATAGTGCACGCCTGGCAACATATTCACAAGAAAGGAAGAGAGTCTCTAGGTAGACTAAATTGTATCTTCATGGAGCCTTATCTCCACTGGGTGAAAACTAGAGGCCTCAAGCTGAGGATGCCTTACCCTCGCCAAGAAGTTTTTCCGTTAAAAGAATCTGTCCTTTATTTCATGTCTGACGTGGAAAAACTAAAGGTAGCTCTCAACAAAGTTCAACGTGAGAAGAGCTCTTGGAAAAACAAGTATCGAATCCTCAATGTGGAGTGTACCAAGATTCAAGAACTGTTAAAGGAAAAGGATGCTCTGATTAAGATTTTAGAGCAGCATGTTATAGAAAGTCAAGAACACCGAAGAAATCTGCTCGATCCTTCCACTTGGCAAAGGAATGACAACCCGACAACGGCTAAAGAGTCCCGGTCAAAGAAAAGGAAAATACCAGAACCAGCATCTGAGATCTCCTCAGAGAGGACTCAGGATCCATAAGCTTAGCCATTTTCCTTATAGAACTTTGTAAAATACTGTATTTTCCCTTTCTGCAATCTTTCAAATTCAATAAAACAGGGTCTCCACCCTCCACTGTATTATATTTGCTATCTATTTGTTGAAGTTCTTTTTGATTAAAATTAAAAAAATATATCATTGCATATCATTCATCATTCTCACGTAACGCATTCTTCTTATCTTTGAGTCTCACATATGTGTCGCAATTCTAGAGTCAAGTTGTCTCACTCATACAATACTCGGGCCAATCGACAAAAGAAAATGGATGATCTCGAGGAAGAGAACAGAGAGCTGAGAGAAGAAATCGACGCTCTGAAGGAAAGTTTGGAAAAACTTCACAATGACATGCAATCCCTGGCAGCAACTCAGAAGCAACAACAAAGGACTATGATCTCAGAGATCACGTCTACGCCCATTATAGAGACACATGAGAATCATCCTCGGTACAACATGCCTAAAGGTCGCCCCTGGGGAATGCCTCTCAACTTTGTCCCTGAAGGATACATCCCGCCGGTCACTGAAGACCCAGAAACTACAGCAGGAACCGCTGGGCCTGAAGGTTACAAACTTCGGGAAAGCAAAGACGCAAGAGTTATGACAGTAACTCCTAAAGGTTACAAACTTCGGGACACAGAAGCACCAAGAGTCACCGCCGTAATGACTATACCACAACCAGTGGTACACACTGTCCCGGAAGGGCAGATTCCATAACCAATTTCTGGTGGAAACGAAGACATGTACGAAAGAATGAATGAGTTCCAGGAACAACTTTTGGAGATGCAGAAAGAACTACATGTCATTCGCGGTCAAGACTTATTCGAAAAGGACGCCGCAGACCTCTGTTTGGTCCCTAATGTAAAGATCTCGCACAAATTCAAGGTGCCTGACTTTAAAAAATACAAAGGCAACTCTTGCCCTCAAAGTCATTCGGTGATGTATGCTCGAAAAATGTCAACTCAGACAGAAAATCAACAGCTACTGATCCATTACTTCCAAGATAGTTTAACCGGTGCCGCACTCAAATGGTACATGGGTTTAAATCGCACCAAGATCAGTACTTTTAGAGATCTCAGCACTGCTTTCGTTCAGCAGTATAAGTACAATCTGGACATGGCACTGGATAGGGATCAACTCAGAGCAATGTCGCAGAAGGGCAAAGAAACTTTCAAAGAGTATGCTCAGAGATGGCGTGAAATTGCTGCCCAGATCTATCCCCCTCTTGAGGAAAAGGACATGACCAAGGTCTTCTTGAAAACATTAAGCTCATTCTATTACGACCGAATGGTTATCAGTGCGCCCAGTGACTTCACTAAAATGGTGAACATGGGAGTACGCCTTAAAGAAGCAGTCCGAGAATGACGATTGGTCAAAGATGCAAGGCCATCAAGCAGTACTAAAAGACATGGTAGTGCTTTCCCAAAGAAAAAAGAGCAAGATATTGGTAATATCTCTCTCGAAAAGCAAAGGCGAAGGTATCAACCAGTAGCGACGATAACTCCTGCTATCCACCCTGCGCCGTCTCCGACGTATCAACCTCAGGTTGCTCAGAGCCAACCAAATCAACAACAGTATCAACAAAGGACACAGCAGCCTCTTCAGCAGGCTCGTCCACAGTACAACAGCAACAATCGTACGACATGACCACCAGGGTTCGACCCTATACCGATGTTGTACGCAGAGTTATTTCCACTTTTACTGACAAAGGAGCACATCCAAACCAGGTCTCCTCTTACAGTATCGGAAAATCTGCCTTTTTGGTTCAAAGCGGATCAAACTTGCCTATACCATCAAGGAGGATCGGGGCACAACATTGAGAACTGTCTCAGCTTCAAGTCTGATGTACAGAAGCTTGTCATGAATGGGATCCTATCTTTAAAAGATACTAATCCGAATGTTCAAACGAACCCGTTGCCGCAACATGAAAAGACTGCAGTAAATTTAATAGAAGAAGAATCTATCCACAGTTATCAAATTCACGATGTACTCATATTAGGAACCAATCTGGTCAGGATGCATTACAAACAGAGTGGGTACGGTCATGTACCGCCTCACAATTATCACTAGTGTGATACCTGCTCAAAGAATAACCAGGGGTCTTCCGTAGTGCAATAAGCTCTACAAGAACAAATGGATCTCGGATGGATCCAAGATCACCGGATTCGTGAAGTCAACATGGCCCATGCACATCCCAACATTGTTCAGAACCACGAAGTCCGCACAATGAACGTCAACTTAGTGGCATGCACTCAAGGCAAAGTCAATATCATAATCTTCCACGGCACGATTACAATGCCTGTCTAATCTGCTCGACAAGCAATCAGGGATGCTCTTTTGTACAAGAGGCCCTCCAACGTCAGATGGATCTCGGATGGATCCAAGACTATCGGGAGAGAAATAACCATCAAGTCAATATGGTTCAGATTTTTGACATACGCTTGATGAATATCAGTCTGGTAGAATTACACGCTAAGCAAGTCAGACTCGCCTTTTTGGCTTCACATGATTATGAAGACTATGAAAATATCGTGAAGACGACCAAGGATGTGCACTTGTCCAAAGAACACTTCAACACTTGTTGGACCACTGGTGGCTTCCAATTTACTTGGATGAAGCTACACAACAGGTTAGCTTGACTGATGGAAATCCTGATAGGCATCAAAGTCAGGATGTTCGCTCTATAGAAACAGATTTACTAAAGTTACACTGCATACAAAGCGGACGTGGCCGAGTGCCACCCCACAACTATGAGCGTTGTAGAGTTTGTTCAGAGAACAACCAAGGATGCAACCTCATACGAGCGGCTCTTCAAAATCAGTTAGACTAGAAAGAGATTCGAGCATGTTTAAGTTCTGGGTCGATCAACATGATACAAGACTATCTCTCTGATCAAAGCAAATATGTTGTCATAATCTTCGATCATGGGAGGACAAAAAACGTTTGTGCCATAATCCCTCTACTCAACGAGTCAAATGTCTCTCTGAACAGTAGAAGAATCCTTAACCTGGAACCAATTGAGGCTTTCTATGATGGTCAGGGAAATCAAAAAGCTCCCGTGGTTATCTATCTGCCAGGACCAATACCGTACAAATCTGATAAGGCTATCCCTTACAAGTACGGTGCAACAACAATCGAAAATGGAAAGGAAACTCCATTACCCTCCGTTGTAAATATTGCCGACATCAGTCGAGTCACACGGAGCAGTCGGATCTTCAACAGAGAAGTTGGAGAACCTGCTAAAGAAAAGGAACCTTATACAAGGGTTCCAAATCAGGAAATCGGGCAATCCAGTAATTCCGAACTTACAAAGAACAACGATGAGATGCGGAAGCTCATCCAAAAAAGTGAGTACAACATTGTAGACCAACTGTTACAAACTCCATCGAGAATCTCTGTGTTATCTCTCCTGCTTAGTTCCGAAGCTCACAGGGAAGCTCTGCAGAAAGTCTTGGAGCAAGCTTTCGTAGAACAAGATGTAACAATAAGACAGTTTGACAACATCATCTCCAACATCACTTCCTGCAACAACTTAGGATTCAGTGATGAAGAACTGCCGGAAGAAGACAAAAATCACAATATGGCGCTTAACATTACAGTCAACTGCCAGGATGATGCTCTAGCCAGCGTACTGGTAGGCACAAGATCAGCTCTGAATGTTATGCCAAAATCAACTCTGATACGACTATCATTTTATGGGGCCCCGATGAGAGGCATCGAAGTCATCGTCAAAGCCTTTGACGGATCTAGAAAAATAGTTATTGGCGAAGTTGATCTTCCCATAACCATCGGTCCTCACACTTTCCAAGTCACTTTCCAGGTCATGGACATCCGGGCAGCATACAGCTGTTTATTAGGAAGACATTGGATACACGAAGTTGGGGTAGTCACTTCGACACTTCACCAGAAGCTGAAGTTCGTCAAGAATAACAAGATAGTCACAGTATGTGGAGAGCAGGCCTTAATAGTGAGTAACTTATCATCATTTTCCTATGTAGAACCAGAAGAGGTCGTTGGAACTCAGTTTCAAGCACTCTCGGTAAACAATGAGAATCGATCAGAAAGAGGGACATCGATTTCCTCATACAAGGACGCTCTCGAAGTGATCAAGAGTAATAATGCAAAAGGATAGGGACAGCTTGTAATTCCTACGGATAACAAGACAAAGAAAGGTCTTGGTATCTCCTCAACCTGTGCCCAGACTGCCAAGAAAGATGAAAGTTTTCATCCCATTCAAGACTTCTTCCACAGTGGAGGCTTCCTCCACCCAGTGTCTCAAGAAGTACACACATTAAATAAGAGTGACTCCTCTGATACGGACGAGGAATGGAAATCTTATCTCAACAAGGACGGTTATATGTCTCTGGAAGAAACGCATATGCCATTCTGTTTTCCCAAACAGAGTCCGAGATATATACCAAGATCAGACGTCAAGATGATGTACGGAGATTGTGATCCTGAGGGATGTCGTGCTCCACCAAACTCATTAGAAGACGATCCGATGAAAGACAACTTTGACAACGACTATTATGACCCACTGGATGACTTTCCTATCTAGCAGTTGTACCCAGAAGACTTGGGCAAAAAATTCAGCCCAACAACGCTTATCAGATGAGTAATATTGAAAGGAATACCCACGTCCCCACCGAGTCATGGGATCATTACCCAGGACATTCCGAAGATATCCAGCACAACGATGAATCTGCAAGGATTGCAGGACAAGAGTTCATCAACTATGCTTTTCCTGAGGTCAACGTCATCGAGGAAGATGACTCCTCCAGTCCCACAGAAGTATGGGACACTTTAGGACAGCCGAGTGGTAAGAACGACTTCTTGGTCAAGTACACCGCTCCTGAAAGCTCTCGTATCAGATACGAGGACATCCAGCCAACTGGATGGGGAGATCCTCTTGAGAGTGAAAACACTGTAAAGGATATAACAGAAGAGTTTGTTTACGATAATTCTGCTTGGGAGGAAGACTCCAATGATCCTGCTCCACCAGAAATTAGCGTCATTTCTGAGGACAAACCAAGAAAGAAGGTACCAGACTTTGTGATTCACCGAGGAGTTTGTCGCCAGTCGATGTCCCGAAAGTCGTCCATAAGTCTAAGTAATTTCCATCTTTGTTTAAACCTTTCACCTTGCCCAGGTGAAACAGATATTTTTATAGGGCTCACTTTTCTGTAAATGTCCTTCTTCGCTTCGCCCAAAGCGACAGAGTTTTGTTTTATAGGGTTATAGTTTCAAGAATTGACAAATCGTAAATAAATAAATGTCATTCTATCATTCCCGCATTTATTGTTATTTTCACTTTTCGTTTTTCAGAAAATGGTAATCCTAAAACAACCCAAAATAAAAACAAGCACTTTTCAGAAAATACACTGCACATACTCTTGCATTCTCTCTATCTCTTCTAAAAAACGAATCATCATGTCATGCAGATTGCTTGTTTTAAACCTCGTTGAATCATACGATCCAATGCCTTCTCCCAACTTTGAATTCCCGGTATTTGAAGCTGAAGAAGAAGAGGATGTAGAAATTCCAGAAGAGATCTCCCGACTACTCAGGAAAGAGGAAAGGACCATTGAACCCCAAAAAGAGCTGTTGGAAACGGTCAATTTGGGATCAGAGGAAGAAAGAAAAGAAGTTAAGATTGGGGCACTACTCAGTCCGACTGTCAAAGAAAGCCTGATAAAACTTCTCAAAAAGTTTCCCGATGTATTTGCTTGGTCCTATCAGGATATGCCAGGGTTGGATACCAGCATCGTGGAACATCATCTACTACTAAAGACAGAATGTCCTCTGGTAAAACAAAGGCTGAGATGGACTCACCCGGATATGGCTATCAAAATCAAGGAGGAAGTGCAGAAACAAATCAACGCAGGTTTCCTTGCCACCTCAGAATATCCTCAATGGCTAGCTAACATAGAGCCAGTTTCGAAAAAGGACGAAAAAGTCAGAATGTGTGTAGACTACAGGGATCTGAACAAAGCCAGTCCAAAGGATGACTTTCCCTTACCACACATTGACATGCTGGTAGACAGTACAGCAAAGTTCAAAGTCTTCTCCTTCATGGATGGATTCTCAGGCTATAATCAAATCAAAATGGCGCCAGAAGATATGGAGAAAACTTCATTCATCACCCCATGGGGCACCTTTTGTTACAAGGTAATGTCGTTCGGTTTGAAGAACGTCGGGGAAACCTATCAAAGGGCCATGACTACTCTGTTTCACGACATGATGCACAAAGAAATCGAAGTGTATGTCAATGACATGATTGCCAAATCTAAAACAGAAGAGGAGCATGTGACACACCTGTCAAAGTTATTCGAGCATCTGAGAAAGTACAAACTACGCTTGAATCCCAATAAATGCACGTTCGGTGTCCGCTCAAGGAAACGTTTAGGGTTCATCGTCTGCCAGAAAGGAATTGAGGTTGATCCTGACAAGGTCAAGGCCATTCAAGAAATGCCTTTGCCAAAGACTGAGAAACAAGTCCGAGAATTTTTGGAACGTCTGAATTACATTTCCAGATTCATATCTCTCATGACAGCGACATGCTCGCCGATCTTTAAACTACTAAAAAAGAATCAAAGCTACGTATGGACAGAAGACTCCCAAAAAGCCTTCGACAGTATCAAGGAATATTTGTTAAGTCCACTGATTATGTCTCCTCCAGTAGAGGGAAGACCATTAATCATTTACCTAACAGTCTTGGAAGACTCTAGGGTTGTGTACTTGGCCAACAAGATGAAACCAAAAGAAAGGAGTCTTCCATCTACTATTTGAGCAAGAAATTCACTGACTGTGAAACTTGGTATACTATGCTCGAGAAAACTTGATGTGCTCTGGCTTGGGCAGCCAAACGTCTTTGCCAGTATATGATTTGTCACACTACTTGGTTAATCTCCGAAATGGATCCGATCAAGTATGTCTTTGAAAAGCCTGCTCTCACAGGAAGGATCGCCTGTTGGCAGATGATGTTATCAGAATACGACATTGAGTACCATGCTTAGAAAGCCATCAAAGGAAGTATTTTAGCTGATCATTTGGCTCATCAAACGATTGACGATCAGGAATCAGTCGGATTTGACTTCCCAGACGAAGATGTCATGTACTTGAAAATGAAAGATTGCGATGAACCGCTACCCAGTGAAGGGCCAGAACTAGGTTCCCAATGGGGACTAATCTTTGACAGAGCTGTCAACACTTATATAAACAGAATTGGGGAAATCATCGTAACACTTCAGTGTACCCATATTCCTTTCACTGCCAGATTAACGTTCAAGTGTACAAACAACGAGGCTGAATACGAAGCTTGTATCATGGGCTCGAAGAAGCGAATGACTTAAGGATTAAGAACTTGGATGTGTATGGAGACTCAACCCTGGTTATCAATCAAATCAAAGGATAGTGGAACACATTCCAATCAAGACTGATTCCTTACAAAGATTACGCGAGAAGGTTGTTACCATTCTTCAACAGAATCGAGTTTCATCACATTCCTCGTGAAAAAAATCACATGGCTGATGCACTAGCCACTCTCTCTTCCATGATTACTGTAAATCACTGGAACGACGTACCTAAGATTGACATAATGCGCCTTGAGCGGCCCGCTTACATCTTCGCGATCGAAGCAGTCATAGACGACAAACCTTAGTATCACGATATCAAGTGTTTCCTTCAAAAATAAGAGTACCCATCTGGGGCATCCAGAAAAGACAGGAAACCCTTAGAAGACTGGCTGGCAACTTTTTCCTGAGCGGTGGTACACTCTATAAGAGACACTTTGACATGGTCTTGCTCTGATGCATGGACAGACCAGAAGCAAACAGGCTGATAAAGAAATTCACGAAGGATCCTTTGGCACTCATGCCAACGGACACACAATGGCCAGAAAAATTCTGAGAGCAGGGTACTATTGGCTAACCATGGAATCCGATTGCTACAAGTACATGAGGAGATGTCATAAGTGTCAGATATATGCTGACAAAATCCATGATCTGCCAACACATCTCAAAGTTCTTTCTTCTCCATGGCCCTTTTCTATATGGGGAATCGACATGATTGGAATGATTGAACCCAAAGCTTCAAACGGACATCGGTTCATCCTGGTAGCCATTGACTACTTCACCAAGTGGGTCAAAGCAGCGTCATACACCAATGTAACCCGACAAGTCGTGGTCCGATTTATCAAGAACAATCTCATCTGCCGTTATAATGTTCCAAGCCATATCATTAGTGATAATGGATCTAAATTGAACAATAAGATGATGAAAGAGTTGTGCGTCGAGTTCAAGATCGAACACCATAACTCATCTCCCTACCGACCTAAGATGAACGGAGCGGTAGAAGTAGCTAACAAGAACATCAAGAAGATCGTTTAAAAGATGATTGTAACCTACAAAGACTGGCACAAGATGCTACCCTTTGCTTTTCACGATTATCGCACATCTGTCCGTACTTCAACAGGGGCAACCCCTTTCTCTCTCGTATATGGCATGGAGGCAGTGCTTCCCATAGAAGCAGAGATCCCATCAATCAGGGTATTGATGGAAGCTAAGCTAACAGAAGCTGAATGGTGTCAAAGTCAACACGATGAGCTAAATCTGATAGAAGAAAAGCAAATAACGGCTTTATACCATGGTCAGTTGTATCAGCAAAGAATGAAGAAAGCGTTCGACAAAAAGGTCCGACCTCGCGTCTTCAGGAAAGGAGACCTTGTGCTAAAAAAGATACAATAATTCCTCACTGATTCCCGAGGCAAATGGACTCTCAATTATGACGACCCCTATGTGGTCAAGAAAGCCTTCTCAGGCGGCGCCTTGAGACTCGCAGCCATAGATGGAGAAGAGTTTGCCTACCCCACAAATGTTGATGTAGTCAAGAAATACTTCGCCTAAATAAAAAAAACGTCTCGGTGGATTGAAAACCCGAAAGGGCGGTCCAGGCAAAAATTAGAGACATAATCAAAAATCATCCCGATGGATTGGAAATCTCAAAGTAAATCCAGGCAAAAGTTAGGTATTCATGGCAAGTAACTACGTCTGACAAGGTTAAATCCCCAGCGGTAACACTATTCGTCGAAAAACTTCCAGTCGTCATCTCCGACAGAAGCTCAGGATGTCCAGAATTCAAAGTTGGTAGAAGGATAACAGTTGTTATGTTTCAATGTAGCCCCTTTTCCCAAAAATTACCATTTTCTAAACTTTGTAAAAACTCTATGGTATCATGCGCTTGGCTGATTTCCATCCTATCAATAAAATTTGAACCTAATGCTTTTGTTTGTAACTCTCATTTATTTTTGCTTTATAGAATGGCGTTTTAACATGATCAAAGATTCTTGAAATAAAACAAAAATGAATTTACTTGTAAATTTTTTTTTATAAAATAAAGATGGCAATTCCTTTTGACTTTGAACATCAAAAAAAGCATCGATAGTTTCTTCGAAGGTGATTGAATCTCAGAGTACAGAATCAAAGTACTCATTTTAAATCAGTGCACTTGAATGAAGGATCAACTGTGTCAGATGAAATGTCCCATCTGATATCCCTGGCAGGGTTCTTACCTCTTAAGACCGATTGACAATTCTTCCTCCCCACAGGGACCACCTCTCATAAGCAAGGCAGGATTGCTATTTTGAACCAGTGATACTTTTCATCGCCCGCCGCGGCCGAGTATCCAGTCGTGTTCATCTATTAGTCTGTATGTCGCGTCAGTTTTGTCAGCATAAATATACATACATCATGCATTATTGATTCATATTCTTATTCATATTGCACTACTATCACTCTAGTCATATTCATCCTCCAAGTGATAAAAGTCCTCTTATCAATCGAGTTGTCAGTTCTTTCCTCGTCAGGAAATGTTTTGTCTGAGCAATCTCTCCCAAGTTTATTTTTGGATAGGAGACGGTCCTTGACCACTTTGATAACTTGAACCTCTGAAAGGCAAGAAGACATTCGACCAACGTCACTCTTCACCATTGAAGATGATATTTTTGCTTTCCTGAATTAAGGAAAATCCCCAAAGAAAGCCTCTCAATCGAAGACTCTCAGTAACACATTGGTTTTTCTCCCAAGAAAGTCAATGTTAATGAAGTCATCAGCACCTCAAATTGGATTACATCACATGGCATTTCTCCGAGAAGATCTCGAAGAAAAGTATGATGTAATATCCCCAAGCAAAAAGCAGTCTCTCAAGAGATTCATTTTTTCCCAATAGAGTCAACAAATGGCGTCTCCAATAGAGAAGTTTACACGCCTCTACAGCTTAGACGAATGGGTACCCCCAGCAAGTCTGACCTCAAATCTTTTCCATCAAATGGTGTCTCCCTTAATAGAAAACTAGGTGAGAAGTTTGATGAAAATCGCTACACATAGCGCCCCTTGTCAAGGAAGAAACTCGACAAGAAGAAACTGAGACCAATTCTGTGGCTGAAAACCAGGATCGAGGGGAAGTTTATTTCAGAAATTGAGACCGGTTCCGTGGCTGAAGACCAGGATCGAGGGGAAGTTTATTTCAAAAACTGAGATCAGTTCCGTGGCTGAAGACTAGGATCGAGGGAAAGTTTATTTCAGAAACTGAGACCAGTTCCGTGATTGAAGACCAAGATCGAGGGGAGGCTTATTTCAAGAAGAAACTGAGACCAGTTCCGTGGCTGAAAACCAGGATTGATGGGAAGTTTTACCCTTTTCTGAGTATCACTGCTTAGAAAAAGAAGATGGATGAGCAAACTGCCATTCATAACCACCATCAAAATTTTGGATATTCTGATATTTAATCCTCTTGCACCCTGAATGTCTGAATATCTTCGCCATTCACACCTTCAGGTCCAAGAAAATTAAATAGAGGCATCTGTCATACCCCAAATTTTGACCACCAAGATTTCCCATCATTTGTGAAGATCATTACCACAATATGGATGTACCATCATGCCTCATCAATCTCCCAAAGACAGTTGAGCATCCACCACAATCAAGAATTAGGGTTTGGGCCCTCTCAAAGTACTTAGACAAAAGATCAATCAAGAAATGACATGATCTTCAACTTGTCTAACCTCTTAAACATCCACAAAGGATCAAGAGGACCCTCACATCAAAAATCAAGCACACAGTTGTGGCATTCCAACTGTAAGGAGCCTCGAAACACCCGATATCACCAAATTAGGGTTTTGGACGATTGGGACCTCCAGAGTGAGATTTTCACAAGGGCATGAGCCAAGACTTCAAAACATGACTCAATATGCTCAAAATAACCCTAGGAATCCATTTGTAAAGTTAAATTACCCTCAGGGGATACATTCCTCAAAAGTCAGGAATTAGGGTTTTTGCACGCCGAACTGCTTCGGAGCCAAAAGTCAAAACATGACTTTTTGGCAAAAATGATCCTTATGACTCATATTTTCATAAAATATGATTTATAATGTCATTTGAACAAGAATTGATCAAGAAATCATGATAACTTGTAAAAGGGGTAATCTTGAAAAATTGAAATTTTTTCTAAGTTACTAAATTTGAATGGTTTTGGTACCAACTTCCAAAGGCCATAACTTCTGATCTAGACATCCATTTTGAATTATCCAAAGCCTGATTTATAGGACTTCCTACATTCTACAAAAGCTTCAACTACATGAAACTCTGATTCTTCATGGATTTTTAGTTATGGATGGATCAAATGGTGAAAAATGAAGAACATAACACTTAGTGCAAAACTGTCTAAGTGTCAGCTTTGGGCACCAAAAGTTCATGAGGTTTTTTCAATCGGATTCGGATAGTTTCAAGACCAACTATGATCACACATGAATTGTACCATATGAGGTCTTTCTAAAAAGAACAAGAGCTTTCCATAACTCCATTTGAACAAGGAGATATGACCCCCTCAAAATCACCATTTCCAACTATCTTGTACAAGACAGAATTTTGCATTTTTGCTCGATTTGGTAAAATCAGACAAGTACAAGCCTTGTCATCTATTTGGACACCTCAGGGAATAACATCAAAGAGAAATGATGTGATCCACAAGCCTCCCAAGTCCAAGGATCTACATGTAGCCATAAATGCCCTAAAAAGGCTAAAAAGCTCAAAGACTCCAATTTTGTTTCAATGCATTCAATGGATTTACAAGGTGGCAAGCATCAAGACATTGTTAACTGAATTGAGTCAAGATTCAGCTCTGAACCAAAGGACTCATAGCCTGTGCCCTAACCTCAAGTCAATGGCTAGAGGGGAGTTGAGATTCCTTTTGATCAACATTGGCCAAGGGACTGTCCAAGCCTCCATTCATTATTGATGCTAAAACAAACTTGTTGCACTATAAATAGACATCAATTATGATCAGTTTGAGTACACCAAAGCACCCAAACTGATGCTTTCCTCAAAATCTATCTTTCACTCCAAAAATGCCTTCATTTGCAAGTCACTATCGAATTTTACATTAGGAAGCCATTCCATCATAACCAATTGATCTAACACCTTCCATATATCAAATATGAGCTGATCAAACACCTCTTACACCTCTGAAACATCAGGATCATCATCTTCATTTGTCATTTGGACCAGTTACAGTCAGAGTTGAGCCAGCCTATCCAAAGAGTTTCAAAACATCCTGAAGGTTACAACATGATCCTTGAGACTCAAGGAAGCTAACCAGGCCATTGTTTTACTTCTGTAACACCTCTACCATTGAAATCGAATCCTTCTTGCAGAGGTAAACCTTAAACTTTCAAACTCAATGAATCATGCATCATAAACATGTTTTCAAATTACCATTGTGTTTCTGAATGTTTGTAGATCATTTTCCCTCAATCAATTGTTATTTATCTTATGTGTATGGGATTTCATTGAGTTCTTGCACATTTTAGGGTTCATCCAGTTAGAGTGTAATATCTTTTGTTACACTTTGTTAAAATGAAATTGAATAAAGCCATTGTGCTCCTTGTTCAAAAACGCACGATTTTCATCTTTACATCATTGAAATGGTTGAGAAATGAGAGAGATAGCATGCTTCACGTACGTTGCCCAAGGAAGAAGATGGCCATGGCACCATTCTTCCGAAATCAAACTAGTTTTAGTATATATTATTTCCTTGCCACTATATATTTGAATTGGCATTGCGCCCCAGTGGTTGATCAGCTGGTTTTGTGTGTGTAGCGAGCAAAGGGTCTGGGGTTCGAATCCCCCTCGCCCCAGACCTTTTGGTATTTTTTTAAACTATTTTTCCAAAGGAAGTTTCACATATTATTCAATCTTGCCATCTTTTATCAGCCAACGCACTTGGCTCAGTTGGCAGAGTTTTAACCTCACAACCCCAAGGGCATGAGTTCAAGCCATGGGAGGGCCATTCCCTATTTTTTTACCTCTTTTTCCTTTCATTTTTTCTCACAATTTCGTAATAACTTCTAAAATTAATTTCTTTCTCAATTTTAAACATTTTTTATTAATTCTTTTTTTGAAAATTCACAAAAATGATAAAATATTTTATTTTATCAAAATCTCCCAAAAAATATTATTTATTTTGTATATTTGGTTTTTTGTAAAGAACTATTTTTATTTGTTTTTTAAACATTTAAAAATATCTCATTCTCTTGATTTTTCAAATTCAAATGATTTTCAAATCATTCTATGAATGAAACATGATTTTTCAAATATTAATCCAAGATCATAACTTGTTTTTCATATGTTTGGCAATTTTGATCATTTTAATTGAATTTTATTCAATTAAAATACATTTTTAAATTAAATTAGGGTTTTGATTATTTTCACCCTCACAAACATTTTTCAAAACACTTTTGGGCCTCTTGGTAGAGTGTAAGTCTCATCCCTTTGTAAATAAACCATTTGGGCCTCAGTCATTGTATAAGTCCCGATACGATTTTAAAAATCTCGGCGCGATCGCCATTTTCAAAACAATTTTCATCTGGGCCTCTCCTTGAGTTGTAAGCCCCATCTTTTGAGCAAAAATAAACTTTTGGCCCTCTAATAGAGTGTAAGACCCAACTCCTTTGTACATAAATAATTTTGGGCTTCAGTCATTATATAAGTCCCAGTACAGTGTTCAAAATAACGGTGCGATCACTATTTTTCATCTGGGCCTCTCCTTGAGTATAAGCCCCAATATTCTCCTTTAAAACAACTTTCCCTTTTGATTTAGGTTCAAATTCATAGTTGTTATCAAATTTCTTTAATTTCTTGAACAACTAACCATACAGTTGTTACAATGGAAGCTTGCTCACCTGTAAGTTTTAAAACTGCTTTCTTTTACATACTTATATATATATATATATATATATATATCATCTGCTTAGAGTTTTCCCGGTAATTAGGTCTAGGATTAGATCAAACCAGTGGTCACTCTTTAAACACAGTCAAAACTAGTTCCCCATAGGAATTTCCAGATATGGTCTTGCCTCCTCTTGGGCTTATACAATATGGAACAGAGAAAGGCATTATTCTCGGTGAAACTTTTCTCAAGACTGTCACTATTAGAAATTTTTCAAAGAAATTCATTTCTCCAAAGAGGATTAATTCCCGGTGAAATCTCTCTTGAATTTCTTCAAACCCTAGAACTGTTCACTAAAGAAAGGATTATTCCCGGTGAAACCTTTCTTGAATTTTTCTTAGGTTTAGACCCACAGGCTTCCTAAAAGCATCCCAGCCTCCTCTTGGGCTTAGTACAAGGACCCTCAGGCTTCTTAGAAGTTCTCATGCCTTCTCTTGGGCTTAGTACAAGGACCCAAAGACCTCCTACAGGTATAGGACAGAACCTAGTCATCCTTTGTTAGAGCAGTCTTCCAAAGAGTCAAAACATCAAACCAGTTTAGGGTTAATTCTCATCCCTAAAAACACCAGCCTCCTCTTGGGCTTCATACAAGCAGACTTGGACAGTCTCAGCCTCCTCTTGGGCATTATACAAAGATAAACCTTCCCATACCAGTAAACTTGGACAGTCTCATCTTCTCTTGGATTTCAAAGAAACCCTCAAGTTTACTAAAAGCATAGGAAAAAACCCTGATCATTCCATCAGTCTCCAACAGAGTTAAAACCTCCAACGGTTATAAAACTCAATCTTTAAACTCTCACTTCAAATTTCCCCAGCTAGGGTCAAATCACTATCAATAAACCTTCAATCAGAACCTCATGGTCTCTGATATTTCAACTCTTCTGCAAATTCCCAGCAAGAGTTGATTCACCAATTTGGACCTGCCTCTTGATCTCAATAATCCTCAGCAGAAGTTAGCCTCCTCTTAGGCTTCATATAAGAAAATTCCCTATCTAGCCTCCTCTTAGGCTTTGTATAATGATTTTCCCTCAGTCTCTTTTTAGCCTCAATCTTAGGCTTTGTACAAGACACCTATAAATATCTTCAGCTGAGTTAGTAAAATCTTCTTTAAGCCTCAATCTTGGGCTTTGTACACGACAGATAAAAACCACTCTCTTGTTGAGTCATCCTCTTTTTAGCCTCAACCTTGGGCTTTGTACAAGACACATATAAAATCTCCCTAAGTAGAGTCAATCCTCTTTTCAGCCTCAATCTTGGGCTTTGTACAAGACAAATCATACTCTCTAGCATAGTCAATCTTCTTTTAGCCTCAATCTTGGGCTTTGTACAAGACAGATAAAACCTCTCACCAGCAGAGTCAGTTTCCCATTTTAGCCTCAATCTTGGGCTTTGTACAAGACACATACAAATATTCCCCAATGGAGTCAAAAACCTTTTTTAGCCTCAATCTTGGGCTTTGTACAAGACAGAAAAAATATTTCCCTGAAAAAGTCAACTTCTAGCCTCCTCTTAGGCTTTGTATAATGATCTCCCCAAAAGAGTCAGTCTCTTCTTCAGCCTCAATCTTGGGCTTTGTACAAGACAGATATAAAACTCCCTAGTAGAGTCAACCTTTTAGCTTCAACCTTGGGCTTTGATCAAGGCACACAAAAATCAAAATTCCCTTCAGAGGAAATAAAAAAAACTCTCTGTAGGAAGACATCTCTCTGTATATCACACATCAAAAAAGACAATCAAAACAAACCCTAATCCCATATAATTGCCGTAAGTGGCACACTTGTTAACTCAAATATCCAAGCTGTAGTCCATCTCTTATCCTGGTAAATCATCTTTCATCTAATTGTTGTAAGTGGCAAGCCTCTAGATTATTTACATCCAAGCAAATGTCCCTCTCTTAGTATGAAAGACTCCCAAGGAAAAATGGCATTGCTCAACATTGAGTTAAAGTTTCTTCCTTTAGGACAAATCCCTATAAAGGAAATTATGGCATTGTTGGATTCTCATATCCCAGTTAAATTAATCCTTCTTTATAATCAGTTACCCAACAACTGTGATGAGCAAATGCGATATCTCTCTTTAGAGATGACAAATTATTTCTCAGTCAAACCTTTTAGCTTCAATTTTGGGCTTTGAACAAGAAACAAAAAACCTTTTGCTTTAATCTTGGGCTTTGAACAAGACACCAAACATCATCTTTCCTCCCATAAAATAGGAGGAACTATGATTGCTCTGATTTCCCTATTTTCTTTAACGGGAATACGTAGGCATAAGATTGTGAAATCTTAGCGAGCACACTAATCAAAAACCTTAGGTCCAGTACCTTACCAAAACATCAGAAAAACCCGAAATCAACAGAAAACTCTCTCTCTCTCTCTCTCGAATATTTCCAAAGGAGAAACTTTCCCAATCAACAGATAAACACCAGTAAGTAGAAAACAGTAAGAAAATTGCTAACGACCTGTGGATAACCACATATAGGATGGGTAATTGACAACTCCCCATTGTATAACCTGACCCCGGACCCCCCAATCTCTTAAGCATTTGTTAAAAAAAACATCTGCGTGCAAGGTTAGTTTTAGATAGCTTCCCTTTCCTTTCCAGCTTCATAGGATAAATAAGAAATCAGAAAGTAGCACCCAATTCCTACCATCGCGGTGAGGATTCCAACCATGGCGATAAAGCGGTCGCGTCACTGACAAAAATCGCACGGTACAACATGGTATAGAAAAATTTCTAGGATCTTTCTCTTTCTTGGCTAATTTGTTCTCAGCAATTGCGTTGCATTCCAATGGTGTAGGATCGTCAAACTTGCGCTTGTTTGTTAAGATATCTTACAGGAATTTAGCATACGATGGAATCTGGGTAATAGCTTCAGGGATGGGTATTTTGACGTGGAGTTTTTCGATTACCTTTACAAACTTCTTATATTGGGTGTCTAGTTTGGTTTGTTTAAGCCTTTGTGGATATAGGATTAGTAGTTTATAAGCAGGGGGTGGTACATATACTTGGTTATCATTCTCTGCTTCCTTATTTTTAACTTCTTCCTTTCTCTGCTTCTCTAGCTCTACTACTCGTTTTTCTGGTGTAGTGACAATGTTTCCTTTTGGTGGTTCTGGTTTTCTTAGCAAGTTGTTATTCAACCTAGGAGCTACAAGTCCATCATATGTAGTTCCACTTCGCATGGCAATAACATTAGCATGGCCTTTAGGGTTAGGTTGAGGTTATCCAAGGAATGATCCTCCTGGTGTAGCCTGAGCAGCTTGTTGTTGTGCTACTTGAGATATTTGGGTTTCCAGCATCTTGTTGTGGGTTACCACATAATCGACTTTGGTGCCTAATTGTGTGATCAACTCATTCATATAAATGTTTTGGTTTATGAATTCTTTATTTTGTTGAGTTTGAGCTGAAATGAAGCTCTCCATGATCTTTTCTAGGTTTGATTTCTGAGGGGTAGCTTGATTGGATGCATTGGTTTTGGGCTTGGAAATCTGGTGGTCTCTGAGGTGTAGTGTTCTGAGTAGGGTTATTATTCTTATAAGAGAAGTTTGGATGATTCCTCCATCCAGGGTTATAAGTGTTCTAATAAGGGTTTCCTAGGGCATAATTGACCTGATCTGGGCTTGGTTCGACTAGAAGACTGCATTCAGCATTGATATGTCTTGGGGTTCCATAGATTTTGCATCCGGGTTGTACTGCAGCTACGGTAGCTGTAGGGTTAATGACTAAGCTTTCGACTTTTTGTGCTAAGGCATCCATCGTGGATTTCATATGGTCTAGGTAACTTACTTTGTATATACCTCCTTTCGTTTCCTTCTTCTCTAATGATGCTTGTTTCGTCTCCCATTGGTAATGGTTTTGCATCATGTCTTCAATGAGTGCGCATGCTTCAGGATATGGTTTGTTCATCAATGCACCACCGGCGGCAGCATCGATGGTCATCTTCGTGTTATAGAGAAGCCCATTATAGAAGATATGAATGATCAACCATTGTTCTAATCCATGGCGTGGACAAGCCCTTAATAGCTCTTTGTATCTTTCCTAAGCGTCGAAAAGGGATTCACCATCCTATTGAGTAAATGTGGTTATTTGGTTTCGCAAGACAACATTATTTCTTGGTGGAAAGTATCTAGCTAGGAATACTTTCTTAAGGTCATTCCAAGTAGTGATTGAATTTACTGGGAGGGAGTCTAGCCATGACCTTGCTCTGTCTCTGAGGGAAAAAGGGAATAGACCTAAACTTATTGCCTCAGGAAAAACATTATTGGATTTCAATGTGTCAACTAGTTGAATGAACACTTTTAAGTGTTGGTTCGGGTTCTCTATTGGGAGACCAGCAAACTGCTTTTGTTGCACGATTTGCAACAAAGTGGGTTTCTGTTCAAAGTTATTGCCTATGATTGTAGGGTTAACAATACATGAATGAGGTTCTTCATTAGATGGTAAGGAAAAATCCTTAAGTGGTTTGTGGTCTTGTTCTTCTGCCATTGCTCTCCTGATTCATTGGAGCAAAATTCGTGCACGTGCGTATATTTCTGGTTCAGCCATTGGATCTTCTAAAGTTCCGGTACTGCGAGTTCTTTATATTGATCGGCAAAAGGGTGCCTTAGTCTAGACGGTGTAACAATAGGGTACGATATTTGACGTAATTGGTCCCCGGAAACGGCGCCAAAAACTTGATGGGTACTTTTTACAAGTATACGGAGTGTATCAGAGTAATATAAAAAGTGTCGAACCCACAGAGACCTAATGGTCAATCTATCATTTACTATTGCTACAGTGTTTATCTAAGGCTAACGAGATATGAGTTGGAATAGGAACAACAAAATAAAATAATAAACTTGAATAAATTCAAAAATATAATACTGGAATGCGGCTGTCATCAATCTATAGTACTCTTATTATTCCTAAGCATAACTACCTACGGGGAAATATTTTCTTCCTTGAAAAAGAACTAATTAAAAAGGAACTGTCACTCTTGCATATTCAGAACCAGGTTTTACTCTTTAATTAATATCATCCGCTCTCGCGTGCCCAGTTGCATTTGTGTTAAATTAGCCAAACCTTTTTTAGAAATTAGATTCTTTTGTTTTGTTGAAAATTGATTTTGATTGGAAAGTTTAACTTAAAAGGGTTCCCGGCTTTCGCTCGGTCAACTGGATTCTAAACTTATAAACGCGTCCGAAAATAGTTTTAAAATCACTTTCTAGAAATATTAAGCTTTCCTAATTAATTAATAAAGTGCTCTCGCGGTGTTTATTAATAAAAAAAACTAAACAGATTTAATCTTAGGTACCAGACAATTTTCGATCTTACCCGACATATTTATGGTTCTACTCTCGTAGCAACCAATCAATTTAAACTCCAAAAAAATTAAATAAAATTAAAAAAAACCCAAAAGTAATTCTAAAGGAATAAAAGGTAGAGTATCGTCAATCGACGATCCTTACATTCCAGCACTAACAGCTTAGCCAGACATATTCATAGTGAAAAATAAAGCATTTGATTGAAACTTAGAATTAAACATATTAGGCAAATCAATTAAAATTTAGAACATGCAATTGATAAATTAAAGTTTGAAATTAAAGTAAGACAAGAAAATAACAAGCATGCATATAAAGTAAATAGACAAAAGGAATTAAATAAATGCAGATAATAATAAAAACCTACTCCTAACAGAGACTTTAGTCTGGTACAAAGTAAATTGACGGAAAACTTGAACGGTAATGTAAATGCTAGCAAGATTAACTGCTACAAAATAAACTGCTCCAAACTCAATACAAGAACGACACAATAACTCCCCGATGTGAATAATTAAAGCTTTCAAATGGTAAAATATATGGCTTGAATTGTACTAAGCTTGAATCCCCTGAAAAGTGAATTCTAACATGTATTTATAGTGCTACAAGTTGGAAAATAAGTTAAGGTTATTGGATTCGTGTGAGAGGAAAACGAGAGAAGTGGGATGGTTATTCTCCAACTGCCTTGACTGCTTCATTTTTACAAGGGATGGCGAATACCATATCCCCTGTGGCGAACACCACATGCCCAAAATGCGCAGACCCAGTCTTTGTAGCCGTTGGGACGTGGGGCACATCAGCCACGTCACAGCTACCTCTGTGGCAAATGCCATACTGAACGCCGTGAGTGCAAAATACGTCTTTTTCTCTATTCTTCATCTGAGTCGTCTCGTTTCTTTGTATAATGGCTCTAAATTCAATAGGTACCTGAAATACAGACAAAACACCAGCATAACACTAGAAATAAAAGCAAAATGTAATAAAACAATTGCAGTCAAGCCAAATATACGGTGTGTTTCGGTGTTATCACTCGCCAAGATGCTCTATGTGCTAGAGTATTGAAAGTCTTAATCAAGTGTATTGATTGAGTAGAAGTCTTGGGTTCATAGAACCTGAGCAAGGAAGTCTCAGATCGAGGGTCGGAGCGGAAGTCTTGAGCCTAAGGGGCTTGAGCAGGAAATTCTTAGGCTGCGCTCTATGCAGGAAGTCTTGAACCTGAGGGGTTTAAGCAGGAAGTCTTGGGCAATAGGGGCTAGAGCAGGAAGTCTGGGGTCTGAGGGACCTGAGCAGGAAAGTCTTAGGCTAAGGGTCTAAGCAAGGAAGCATTGAGTATATAGGACTTGAGCAAGGAAGTCTTGAGCCTTAGGGATTTAAGCAAGAAGTCTCGGACTTAGGGTCTGAGCATTGTAAAAGTATTATGCAGAATGCATAAGCGATTGTAATCATGATTTTGTTATAGTGAAAATCTCCAGTGAAGCAAAGGGACTGGACTACTCTCATTTGGGAGGGACTAGTATAAATCTTTGTGTGTTCTACTATTATTTATTTGCTTATATTAACATCTGCTGCTAAGTATAACTAGAATTTGAACACCAGTTTAGATTATAAATTCTGATCAGACACAAATTAAGAAATTGGAAAACACAATTCAACCCCCTTTCTTGTGTACTTTTTCTCACCTTCATTCCTATAATCAAGCTTCTGTTGAGAGAGATTTAACTGAGAATTCCTGATTGATTTTGCTGCTTCAAGTGATCAAGCCTTGCTTGATGCAGTTACTTGCCATAAAATCCATAACTTTTGCCAAGACTGTCCTATGGGGTTTTCAACCCACCAGGATGAATTATTTCTGTTTATGTCTCTAATTTTTGCCTGGACCTCCCTTTCGGGTTTTCAATCCACCGAGATGCTCATTTTTACCTAAGCCGCCCTTTCAGGTTTTCAACTTAGCAATTTGTTCTTTTGATTATTTAGGCGAAGTATTGCTTGACTGCATAGGCGTTCACAGGACGAGGGATCTCCTCACCATCCATAGTTGTAAGAATCAATGCACCACCAGAAAAGGCTCTCTTAACAACATATGGGCCTTCTTAATTGGGAGTCAACTTTCCACGGGAATCATTATGGATAGGCAAGATCTTTTTGAGCATGAGGCCACCTTCTCTGAATTCACGAGGACAAACCTTCTTATCAAATTCTTTCTTCATCTTCTTTTGGTACAACTGACCATGACACAAGGTTTTCATTCTCTTTTCTTCAATTAGATTTAACTGGTCATATATGTTCTGACACCATTCGGCTTCTATCAACTTGGATTCTGTTATACCCCAAATTTTGACCACTAAGATTTCCCATCATTGTGCAAAACATCATCACAAAATGGGGATACTTTCATGTCTCATCAATCTCCTCAAGGAATTGTTGAGCATTCACTTCTAACAAGAATTAGGGTTTCAAGCCCTCTTAGGGCACTTAGACAAAGGATCAATCAAGGAATGACATGATCTTTAATTTGTATAACCTCTCAAACACCCATAAAGGATCAAGAGGACCCCCCACATCAAGAATCAAGCACAAAGTTGCAGCATTCCAAGTGGATCAAGCCTCAAGATCGACAGTATCACCAAATTAGGGTTTTGGTCGACTAAGGCCTCCAGATGGAAATTTTCCTCTGGACATGAGCCATTGCTTCAAAGTAAAACCCAAGATACTCCAAGGGACCTCATGGACCCAATCATCAAGTCAATTTTACCTCAGGGGATGCATCCACACAAAAAAGTCAGGAATTAGGGTTTCTTGACCTAATTCACCCCTAAGTTTACTTTTGGGACAAAACATGAGCCAAGACCTCAAGACATGATTTGAGAGTCTCTATACACTACATTGATCCATTTGCAACAATGGATTGATCCAAGAAGCTTGACTCACAAGTTTCATTTTCATCAGGACCACAATTAGGGTTTCGAGGGAAAAGTCAACTGTACCTTTGACTTTTGACCCAGACATGCTCCCAAACCTTAGGACATGATTCAATACACCATATAACACCTATGGAATGTACCCATTAGGTTTGATTTAGGTCAAGGACTTGATTTCAACAAGGATCGCACAGTTTGGAATTCATCCGATAAAAAGTCAATTGTGCACGAAAGTCAAGTTTGACTTTTTGAGATTTTTCACAATTATGGTTCCTTGACCCTAAAATGATGTTAATGTGTGATTGGAATCATCATTCATCAAGAAAAATCAAAGAAAGTGAGTTAACTTGTAAAGGGGTAACCATAAAAAACTTAGAATTTTTCTAAGTTATGGAACAAAGTGGCTAGGGTACCAACTTCCAAGGACCATAACTTGAGATTCAAGCAACCATTTTCGATGATCCAAAGATGAATTTGTAGATCTCATGGCATACTTTAAAAGTGTCAACTATAGCTCATTCCAATTCCTCATGGATTTTTAGTTATGGAGTGATCAAAATGGCTGAAAACACAAAAGTGACATTTTTCCAACACTTAGTGAAATTTTCACTAAGTCAGAATCTGCCTTATTTTTTTTCCAAATGTAGAGGCATTTTTCATTATAATTCAGGTTGACTCAAAACCAAAGTTAGACATCATGTTGAAATAGGATATGTCAGCTTTCCAAAATGTCCAAGAACTCCATCAAATTCCATCTGAGCTTCGAGTTATGACAGCTGCAACATGCCTTGCTGCAAACTGTCTTGGCAAGGCAGATTTGTGCATTAGTGCTCGAATTGCTCAAATTGTGCAACTTCAAGCATGGTTATCCATCTGCACACCTCAAGGGGTAACAACCAAGGGACAAACACTAACCCATAAGCCTACCAAGTCTTTGGAACTACATATAGATTTGACACCCCTAAAAGCTAAAGATGCCTCAAGACTCCAATTTTGTTTTGAGGCATTCAATGGATTCTTAGAGGTGGCATGTATCAGAGCAAAGATGAACACTTCAGTCAAGCCTTGTCCTTGAATCAAAGAACCATAAGCCTTTGCTCTAACCTCAAGTCAATGGCTAGAGGAGACTTGAGATTCCATTTGATCACAATTGGTCACAGACCTGTACCAGTTGCCATTCCCTATTCCTTGTAAAACAAACTTGCTTTACTATAAATAGAGCTCATTTGTGAACAGTTTGAGTACACCAAAGCACCCAAACTGATGCTTTCCTCAAAATCACCTCTTTCACTCCAAATTTTCCTTCTAACTCAAGTCACTATCGGGTTTTGAGTTTGAGAGCAATTCCAACCAAACCAATCACACACACACCTCACATATAACATATAGAAGTGATCCAAACTCTCACATAACATCTGGAACACCAATTTCACAAAATCACCAGTCATTTGCACAAGCTTTTGACAGATTTGCAGTTGAGGTGCCAAAATCAAGTTCCAGCTCAATTCAATCCACTCCAAGCATTCAGACACACTTCATAGCACCTAGGGAAGCTGTCCACATCATTGGAACCTAGCTGTAACACCTCCAACACCAAACTCGATCACCAGCTACAAGAGGTAAGCCTCAACTTGGTCATCTCATGATGCATGCATATTTCCTCGCACAATAATTTTGCCATATGTTCATAATCATGTATGGAGTGTTTCCCAGCCATTAATTGCTTTGTATGAATCGTGTATCAAATTTCTCAGCCTTCAGGCAGAAATTAGGGTTCTTCAGGTTTCTCTTTGATTTCGTATTCCATGCTTAAAATAAATGAAATTAAAGACCATAGACATGATCGTGAGGTGAAAACGAGTAGATTTATATGTGGATTGTGTGATTTCATCAAGTATTCAGTGAGATTGATGAGAAAATGTAAATCTGGGCAAAACAGAGCACGCGGGCAAAACCAAGGTGTTCTTGGCGCCCTTTTTCAAACTTTCAAATATTTGAATTTTGTGATTTTATTTAATTGATTCAAAAATTAATTTCTCTCTGAATTTTAATGATTTTGAGTTGATTCTTTTTTTAATAATTCACAAAAATGTTAAAATATTTTATTTTACAAGAATTTCCCAAAAATATTATTTATTTCATATACTTGATATTTTTGCAAAGAATTAATTTTTATTTTTTTTTTACATTTAAAATATTTTTTCCTTCTTGATTTTCCAAACTTAAATGGTTTTCAATCATTTTGTGGATAAAAACATGAATTTTGAAACATTGATCCAAGATCACAACTCATTTTTCACATGTTTTCAATAATTTTTATTAATTTTTAAACAAAATTAATTCCATTTTAACAAAATTAGGGTTTTGATTGATTTCACCCTCATCAATCTTTTTCAAAACACTCATGGGCCTCTAATAGAGTGTAAGTCCCATCCCTTTGTAAATAAACAATTTTTGGGCCTCATACATTGTATAAGCCCCTCTATATATTTTCAAAAGTTTGGCGCGGTCGTCGCCTTTTTAACAAAATCAATTGGGCTTCTCCTTGAGCTATAAGACCCATCTTTATTCATTTTCAAACTCGTTGGGCCTCTAATAGAGTATAAGACCCAATCCCCTTTTAACCAAAACATTTTTTAGGCCTCAGACGTTGTATAAGTCCAACACATTTTCAAAAAATCTCGGCGCGATCGCCAGTTTAAAATCAAATCATCTGGGTCTACCCTCGTGTTGTAAGTCCCATTTCTTTTCTTTTAAAAACACCTTTTGGGCTTCTCCTTGAGTTGTAAGACCCAACCCTGTTATAAATAAGCCTTTTTGGGCCTCAGTCGTTGTATAAGTCCCGATACGATAATCAAAACAACGGTGCGATCACTGTTAAACCTTGGGCCTCTCCTTGAGTATAAGCCCCACCAATCTTTTCAAAACAATTCCCTTTTTATTTAGATTCAAATATATATATTGTTACCAAAACTTTCTTTAATTTCTATGAACAACTAACAATACATCATGGAAGCTTGCTCGCCTGTAAGTTTTAACAGCTTTCATTTACATGCTTTGATATATATAACTGTATTGTGGGAAGCTGCGCATGGTTAGCCTTCTTTCATACACTTTTAAATACTTATCATATATCAACTGTATATATACTAGTATAGTTATTTAGAGTTTTCCCCGGCAACTAGGTCTAGAACTAGGTAAAGCCCTGTTGGTCACTCTTAAATACAAACAAAACTAGATCCCTGTAGGATTTCCAAATACAGTCTTGCCTTCTCTTGGGCTTAAACAATATGGAACAAAGAGAAAGGCAGTATTCCTCGTGAACATTTTCTCAGACTGTCACCCCTAGAAATTGTCAAAGAAATTCTACTCCCCAGAGTTGATCTATTCTCGGTGAATTGCATTTCTTGAGTTTCTTCAAACCTCGAACTTTCACTAAATGATCTATTCTCGGTGAATAGAATTTCTTGAACTTCTCTTGATTTGAGACCCACGAGCTTCCTACAAGTATCCCCGCCTCCTCTTGGGCTTTGTACAAGGACCCTCCGGCTTCTTAGAAGTTCTCATGCCTTCTCTTGGGCTTAATACAAGGACCCTAACGACCTCTTAAAGGTATAAGACAGAACTTAGTCATCCTTTGCTAGAGCAGTCTTTCCAATGTCAAACCTCAGGGCACTTTAGGGATGATTCTCATCCCTTAATGCCAGTGCCTCCTCTTGGGCATCATACAAAAGATAAAACTCTTCCACACCAGTAGACTTGGACAGTCTAATCCCCTTGAGTATCAAATACATTCTAAAGTTCCTTACAAATATAGGAAGAAACCCCAGGCTCTCTGGATCAATCTCCAAGAGAAACCCAGCCTCTCTCTTGAGAGTTCCCCAACCAGGGTCAGCTTATCCCAAATCAGAACCTCAAGGTCTCTGATACTTTAATTCTTCTGTAATCCTCAGCAAGAGTTGATCCCCCACTTGGACCTGCCTAGGGATCTCAATTATCCCCAGCAGAAAGATAGCCTCCTCTTAGGCTTTGTATAATGATCTTTCTTCAACACAGTCAGCCTCTTCTTGGGCTTTGTACAAAGATTCTCCCCAATGGAGCTAACCTTTTCAGACTCTCTTGTTGAGTCCATCACTTTTCCAAACTCTCTTGTTGAGTTGATCAACTTTCAGACTCTCTTGTTGAGTCAATCACCTTTTCAGACTCTCTTGTTGAGTCAACCTTTTTTAGCCTCACTCTTGGGCTTTGTACAAAATAGATAAAAGCACTCTCTTGTTGAATCAAACCCTTTCAGCCTCAGTCTTGGGATTACTACAAGACATAAATCTCCATCTCTTAAGCTTGGGACAAATATCTTCCCCAGCAGAGCCATTTCCTCCCAGCCTTCTGTTAGGCTCTGAGGAATGTTTTCCCAAGCAGAATCAAACTCATTTCAGCCTCAATCTTGGGCTTTGTATAAGACACACAAAATATCCTCACCAGAGTCAGTTAAATTTCTCATTTCAACCTCAATCTTGGGCTTTGTACAAGACACATACAAACCCTCCCCAACGGAGTCAAAATCCCTTTTAGCCTCAATCTTGGGCTTTGTACAAGACAGATAGAACATTTTCCCCCGGAAAAGTCAAACTTCTAGCCTCCTCTTAGGCTTTGTATAATGATATCCCCAAAGATTCAGACTCTTTTTTTTGCCTCAAACTTGGGCTTTGTACAAGACACCAATATATACACTCTCTTGTTGAGTCGGTTGTATCCAGCCTCCTCTTAGGCTTTGTATAAAGAAATCCCCTAGCCGAGTCAATTAACCTTTTAGCATCAACCTTGGGCTTTGATCAAGGCCCACAAAAGTCAACAATCCCTCTTTAGAGATGATAAATTCTCTCTCAGTCAAAACCTTTTAGCTTCAATCTTGGGCTTTGAACAAGACACAAATAAACCTTTTAGCTTCAATATTGGGCTTTGAACAAGACACCAAAACATCTTTTTCCTCCCATAGAATAGGAGGAACTACGATTGCTCTGATTTCCCTGTTTCGTTTAAACGGGAATACGTAGGCATAAGATTGCGAAATCTTAGCGAGCATACTAATCAAAAACTCTAAGTACCTTCATACCAATCAAAACTAAGGTCTAGTACCTTACCAAAAACACACCGAACATCAACATCAACTCACTCACTCATACTTCCCAAGAAACTTTCCCAACCCATTAACAGATAAGCACTATCAATTACAAAGCGAGACCTAAAGTTGATATCCTGTGGATAACCACATATAGGATGGGTAATTGACAACTCCCCATTGTATAACCTGACCCCGACTCCCCGAATCTCTTTTAAGCATTTGTTCAGTTAAACATTCGCGTGCAAGATTAGTTTTAGATAGCTTCCTTTTCCCTTCCAGCTTCATGGGATAAATAAGAAATCAGAAAGGAGCACCCCACTCCTCCTCATTGCGGTGAGGAGAAATCCCAGCGATAAGGTGGTCGCGTCACCGACAAAAATCGCTCGCTACAGCTTCCATCAAGACTCACATTGATGGGATCTCAACTTTTATAGGGAGCACTTCTTCCATGCCATAGACTAAAGAGAAAGGGGTTGCCCCTATTGAAGTGCGGACGAATGTCCGGTATCCATGCAAAGAAAAAGGGAGCATTTCATGCCAATCCTTGTAGGTTACAACCATCTTTTGCAGGATTTTCTTGATATTCTTATTTGCTGCTTCAACAGCCTCGTTCATCTTGGGTCTCTAAGGTGAAGAATTGTAATGTTTAATCTTGAAGCTTTCACAGAGTTCTCTCATCGTCTTTGTAATAACCCGTAAAATATATATCTAGAATAATATCTTACAAGTATTATTATTTGGTACTGACACAATCATAAATGCATATTGGCATCATTTACATACATGACCAAATCACAAAACATAAAGGACAACATATGGTATATGGAAAGTGTCAAAAAATAAAAATCTAAAATATAAGTACAATATCCGTCATTGTACAATATACACAGTGGGAGATCACAATAAAGCTTCCCTTGAAAGATTAATGCACAACTCCTCTTGAAAACTAAAACTGCAAACAATACCTGAAAAATAACAACAATATTGGGGTGAGATAATAATCTTAGTGAGTTCCTCTATCCTATGGGTTCACTCGACTCTACAGGGTTCTAATCAAATTCTAACTCAAGTCTTTATCTCTCATTACTTGTGTATCATCACATAAGATAACTAAGAGACTTAAGTATATAAGAGATATTCACAATGTATGGAAACATGTCACTGAGTTCTCGCAACTCAAATAATCACCATTCGGATTCACAAAACATCAATCCTCGAACGGGCTTACGTCTAAGTCAGGCTCGGTTCGCGCATGCTCATATGATTCGACTTTCATGGTGGATATTAAGCCTCTATGAGACTCAAACTCACTTCAATCGACTATCACCCGCATGGGGCTTTAACCCACTTATGGTATCTTTCACCGTATGGGACTCTAATCCACTTAGGTGTCCACCTTTCCCCCATGTCCGCCATGGTTGGGACTCAAACCCAATTGAAGCACAAATCATTGGTGCCACATCTCCATTTACCGCTTTACCTAATCCTTTGAAGTGGTATATTCACAATCACATACGAATACGTGATTAGGTCTCAACAACAAAAATATAATTTTTGGAGCAAGGCTCCTCACCAAATAGGACTTTTGGAACAAATGTTCCTCACCAAATATCAAACCAACCTCGTGGTTTTCATCAAAATACTAGGTGTTCATTTCCACCCATTCATACATTAATCCACATGTTCCATACAAAGCATATTGATTTGTTAATCAGGCGAATACTTGTCCGCGATACACACCGAGGTACCGTTGCATCCAAGCATCACCTTATATTCATTTCCATAACCTAGATTATCTTTATAATCCATTTACCTAGTTATATACTATGTTTCCTCAATCATATTCATAGTGTTTTAAGCATTTTATTTCACATTCAAACATGTATATCATACATAATAGCATAACACGATGTCATACATGAAACACATATAATAGCACAACATGTCAAACATAACCAATCATAGTAGTTCACGTACACATTAGGGCATACAAGCCACTACTATCCTCTACCAAATATTCTTGGTTAGTTCATGGTCTCACATCACCATTTAATATCCCATTGGATTACCTTTCTCATGCTTCAAGTCCCATAATAATCGAACTCTCAGTTCATGAATTATGGTGGAAACAAGAACCATACTTTTAACATTTACTTCAATTTACATCTTTATCCTATTAATCCATGGCATATACATATGTTTCTACTTCACTATAACCTAGAGCATTGGAATAGCTTTCCAATGCTTCGAGCGTGCCTCATTCCAAGTTACGATTCTTGATCGCGACTTTGCGTATTGGTCGGATTACTACTGCAAGTATACAACTTATCGCATAGTTTTAAAAAGGTTGTCAAACCCACAGGGACTAATAATCAACCTAGAGTGACCGATTATTGCGGTGCAAAGCTAAGGCTAGAATTTGCGATAAAGGAAATTTGGTTTTAACGGGATTTGAAAACAACAATAAAGACGAGACCGAAGAATGATTTTCGTGCTCCTAAGGGACTCCGTAAATTCTGGGTGTTAACAAAGGTCTCAAAGTTATTCTGTAGGAGATACCGATTTAAAGACTCGATCTCACGCTCTCACGGTATTAACCAAGCCACACCTGATGACCCCAAGATTTTGCTCTCGCTTGCTCGGTAATTAAAAGGTGCACTTTGGAAACCAACAAATCCTAAATGTGGCCTAAAGCGCTCTCGCTGTGTTTAGGCTCAATGCCCGGTGTCTACTATCCGGCGATTACCTCAAACTCTTGTTCTACCGGACACGCCTTGGTGCGTTTCTCACTCTCGTGACAAAACGCTGTTAACTAGCCCCTCGCTCTCACGACAAGACTGCCTAAATTCAGATTAGACACCAAAACCAGAATTTAAAATCATTAAGTTAAACGCCGATAGTTTCTACAGAGTCCCATCGAAACGACAGTCCTCAATCTACGAACTCTGAAAAAATTACTCGAACATATTTATTTCTAAAGTTAACATATTAAACATGCTGCAATTTAAAACATACATACTGATTGGTTTTTTTAACAAAAGTTCAGAATTAATGTTTATCTTTTGAAATCAAAGTAAATTGCAAGAATGTAAATAAAACAAATGCAATAAAAATAGAATTATAAATGACCTAAAATAAACTGAAAACGAAATAACTTCTATTAATGAAAATGATGATCCAAGCGTACAATCGGCAATAGAATAAAAAGTACAACAGTGCAGTAATCACTCAGTGTGAGTAATTACTGCTTTGGAAAGTAAATATGGTGGTTCGGTCTAAGGAAATTTCGGCAGCGCTTCCGCAAGGTTTCTTCGATCCCCCAAACACACACCAGAGGGGCCTATTTATAGAAGAGGTTGGGCTCCAAGCAGTTGGGGTCGGATTTTTGAATTCAAACAAGCAAAACTGCCAAACTGTCTCTACAAAACTGCTCCCGCGCATAATGGTAACCGCCATAGGCATAATGGCAAGCGCCATTTCTTTAAAACGTGGATTCCCTCCAAATTGATCATGGCGAGCGCCTTCCTCAGGCCATGGCGAGCGCCATTGCTCTGAGGAGGCCAGAACTTTACTTTTTGGCTGGTTTTCTTCCATGTTCAGCTCATCTTTCAATCTTTTCTTCTATATTTCCGATATAACACCTGTCAAGTAAAAACAGAAGAAAACATAAGTAAATAACAACTAAAATGATAATGAATCAACAAAACAACAAGTAAATATGCACGAAATGAATCAAAAAGTACGATACAAAATAGAGTCATCAATTCTCAAGTTACGGGGAAAACAAGAAACACAAATTCTACATGCTGTCATGGTCGCCCGGCGAGCAGCCAGCGAGGCTGGCTCCCCTTTGGTTGGCTCGGCGAACCCCGGGCAAGGCCCAGACAGAACTGAATTTGCATCATGGTCGTCCGACGAGTAGGTAGCGAGGTATCTTGCTTTCTGTTCGCCAAACCTCGCCCGGCGACGCTAGCAGAAAACAGGTCGCCACGGGCTTGCCAAAGCTCGCCTGACGATGCAAACGAAACTCAGATTCTGCAGAATGCAATTTGGATGGTAACCATGGGAAAAAATCCAAACCCGCATGTTCATCATACATTCAACAAACCAAATTAACATGTTATAACACAATTAGGCATACATTTCATCAAATCATCATGTTATCACATAACCTAATTCCTAAACCTTTTTCATACTTTTCCCACCAAGCTACACTATCTATGGAACTCACCTTAGAGATAAAGAAATTGAGATGAATTTGATGATTATGATGAATCCATGAGGTTCCTTCACTTCTTCCATGAGTTCATCTTCTTCTCTTCCTTTTCTCTTCTCTCTTTCTTTCTCTTCCTTTGTCTCTTTTTCTTACTAACTTTCTCCTTTTCTTCTTTTTCTTTCTCATCCACTCATAAATATATATTATATATAATATAGCATTATATAATGATACAAAATAACCCAATTCATATTTTCTCATCTAACGCCAATTGACCAAATATTAATGTTACCAAAATATCCCCTCTCATAATCATTAATATTGGTTTGTCTCTTTCATTAACAATTAATCTCTTCGGAGTCCACTAATTACTCTATTGGTCCCAACTGACACATTTAAAGCACTTAGGAGCACTAATTGTTCCAACTTACAAAAGATAGAGTACATAGGAACTTAGTTGATCTCAACTGATAACCAATTGAGCATTTAAGGGTATATGGGATATTACATTCTCCCCCCCCCCCCCCCCTAAATTGAAATTCGCCCCCGAATTTTCTCCACTCAACAAATAATCACTTCTTACATCCTCGTCCTAAGTCAACTCTTGATTTTGCTTCAGTTCAATCCTCTAGTCATATTCAATCATTTAGCCTGTCTTTAATGGCAAATTCCCATCTTTCAAGATTTCTCGTAGCCTTATGATCTGAGCCATATTCTTATTCCAATACTTGATCAACTTCTAACCTGGTTCCAACTTAATTCCTCCGATATACCTCTCTGAAACACTTGGTCACTTTCCTTCCGGAATCTACATCTCCCATCTTGTACTAAGTCACACAAAACATAACTACAACATCTTATCTTGGTTTGGATAATCAACACTCATCAAACCTTCACGAGATAATTCACTGATTCCTTGACTACAAGCAATACTGACAATTATTCCCTTATCATTCCTTCAACAATTTAGATAACTTTATAATCCATTAATTTACATCCTTATCAATTCCACTTGATATGGTACTATATACTGCAAGCTTCTACATCTGCTGCTTCACTTTTCTCGCACTACTCCAATAAGTTAGTACACTTAGCACGGGATTGTCTCACCTCCATTCTTACGAACAAATATCCTTTTGTTCCTCCATGAATTATATTGAGATCTTTCACCCACCACTTTTCACTGTGCTACTCTAATTCCTCAGTGAAACACCGGGATTCCTAGGCACTACTAGTTAGTTAACAATGTGCCTAGAAACATACTTATTCCCCAGAATGCCCACCATCCAAAATAGTACTAGAACCTTACTGACCTCCATTAGTAGAATAACTTTCTTGTTGATACACAGAAGTTTAGAATAGGACCAACACTCTCCAGAAGATAGGTATACAGGAGTCATACGACTAAAACCATAAAAGTGTACAACATTCAGATATATCGTGTGCTTGAACCAACCAATCCAAATTAATTGGACAATAACCAGTTCTGGTTACTACATTTCATATCAAATCCTCTTATAGGGTTCTAACACATTCAAGGTTTCTGCATGATAGGAGATATCAACCAATAAAAAAAATAACACCATCAAGGAACTTCGAATCATCAGTGAGGCACCACTTCCAAAGAACTCAAGTAACCTAGAACATAATTGTGAGTGTCCATATTACTCACCAAGTCGCACACTACAGTCCACACACATCTGAGGATAATATTGAACCTCGTGTCTAAATTATTTCCTCTCAATCGTCATGTTACATCTTCCATAATCTTAGTTCACACTCTTACTAATATACAGTCTGAGTTACAAGTTCAACTTTAGGAATATCTGATTCTCGCTCTCTCTTATAAGTATAACTCACAAGTCCTTCCAATAAGGTAAAATATCATTGCATACAACAGGTACTACCCTCCTGGGAGTCCACATCTGAATCCAAGAATTCGAGAAATCATCAAATGTCATGCAATGACAAGATATTGGACTGATCTCTGCAAGATCACCCCTTAGCAATTCTCTTCCAGCTTCAGTCCTTATGGTTCTCATTAGTCATAATAGTGATACACCCAAGTCTTAGTCACACTGAGTATGGCTCACTATATCATTTCCCCAACATCAAACTCCCTTAACATCTATACAGATGGTCAACTCTGCAATACCCTTCCAGAAATTCCAATTTCAAAACTATTAATCTGGCTTGCATTAACTTGCATTTTCATCCTCAACTCACACATCCTCAACTTGCAAAAAATCTCACCAACCATAATAATTAACATAAGGTAATTCATAACATAGCTAAGCATGCATGTGAAATAATCCAAACAAGAGACAAAACAATTTACCAAAACCCTGCCACGGTCACCCAGCGAGCAACCAGCGAGGTAGCTCGCTTTCTGTTCGCCATAGCTCACCCAATGACGCTGACAGAAAAACAGCTCGCCCGACGAGAGCATTGTTTTCTACATAAACACAACAGAGGTTTTATGGCCCATCCAATAAGGTGTGAGCATTGTACTCATTCCTCAATTAACCCAAATACTACTTTTGAATGAAAACAACAACATGACTTCCAATAAACTACTCCCACTCTTGTCAATTAATTATCAACACTCAAGATAACCTTGGCATTCACACACACTAATTCACTTGGATTTCCTTCTGAACTTAGCACTCACTATACAATTCGTCAGACACTAGTTACATATCTAAACAACTTACAACTAATAACTCTTACCAACTACATACGAGTCCACACAATGCATTCCATTTCACGTTCCACGCTTAGTTCCCGTACTCAAGCTTGGATTGTCTTTTGTTGTTTACAACAAACTTAACTTCTCAGAACACAATACTCATAACTCAACAAAGAGTGTGTTACTTTGCATCCATCTCAAGACAAGGAATCCATTATGTACACTTGTGACCATGATGCTACTTTCACATGCTTCTCTTAATACTAAAGTATAGCTTCCTTCAACCCATTTCATACTTTAAAAGTCTTCATATGTGAATAAATCATTAATGACTCGCCCTTATCTTAGTCTTAAAAAAATCTTAATAATTCCATTGTGTTTTTGTCTAAAATACATCACGTTACCACTTTCATATTATAATGTTTACACCGCTCTCCACTTTGCGTTTGCTTCTATCCCCATGGTATTTCTCTTATTTCCAATTAAAACACCATTCTTACTAGTGTTTCCTTGAATCCAAATTACTTACTCTATCTCTCAACATAAACCTCCTTCACCCATACCATTAGAACTTCTGTTACTATAAAATGCTTGTTCTCTCTTCGATCCAAATCTCTTCCAACTTATCCTTGGGCAACTCAACAATTCCATAATGGTCTCTTACTGAATACGAAATCTCAACAAATTATCCTGAACCTGATCTCTCTACTAAGACTGGATATACTGTGTTTATCTACTACTCTTCGCTTAGTGCATACATATTCCACTTGGAATATGAAGTCGTGTCGTCGGGTCTCCTCTTACATTTCACCACTATCTTAGACTCTTACAAAGATATTGAACATCATTAACTCTCAAGCTCTTCACCATTTGGAAGGTACCGTTCTAAACATACTCCCTGAATTACTCATGTTCTTCCAAGATGCCATTGTGACTTTAGAAATTGAAACACTGATAAACTATCTCACTTCCAAACCTTATGTCAGACGTGCAACAGGACCATCCTTTCTCCTTCACTATATGGAATCACCTACAATACTTGTTCCATACTAGTGGGTCAATCTTATTCTACTAGCAGATTCACATATTTCTCAAAACTCTGATAATTCATCTAATAGAAATCCTCAACTTCTTGACTCTATCAATTTTGTAGGATTGCTTGAATCATACACTACTCCTCAATTCACATTACCCGAAACACAACTCCTATTGAAACTTCAAGCGATCGAGGATACTTGTTCGCAATACACACCGAGGTACCGTTGCGTCCAAGCATCACCATATATTCATTTCCATAACCTATATTTTCTTTCTAATCCATTTACTTAGTTATATCCAAGGTTTCCTCACTCATCTTTATAGTGTTTTAAGCATATTATTTCACATTCAAACATGTATATCATAGATAATAGCATAACACAATATCATACATGAAACACATATAATAGCACTACATGTCAAACATAACCAACCATAGTAGTTCATGTACACATTAGGGCATACAAGCCACTACTATCCTCTACCAAACATTCTTGGTTAGTTCATGGTTTCATATCACCATTTAATAGCCCATTGTACTATCTTTCTGATGCTTCAAGTCCCATAACTATCGGACTCTCGATACATGAATTATGGTGGAAACAAGAACCACACTTTTCACATTCACTTCGATTTTGATCTCTATCCTATCAATCCATGGCATATACCTATGTTTCTACTTCACTATCACCTATAGCATTGGAAAAGCTATCCAACACTTATGACCGTGCCTCATTCTGAGTTACAGTTCTCAAGTTATGGGGAAAACAAGAAACACAATTTTTGCATGCTGTCATGGTCGTTCGACGAGCAGCCAACGAGGCTGGTTCGCCTTTGGTTCGCCCAGAAAACCCCATACGAGGCCCAGACATAACTGAATTTGCACCATGGTCGCCCGACGAGCAGGTAGTGAGGTAGCTTGCTTTCTTTTCGCCAAACCTCGCCCGATAACGCTAGCAGAAAATAGGTAGCCACGGGCTCGCCAAAGCTTGCCCGACGATGCAAGCGAAACTCAGATTCTGTCGAACGTGATTTGGACGGTAACCATGGCCATAATTCCAAACCTACATGTTCATAATACATTCAACAACTCAAATTAACATGTTATAACACAATTAGGCATACATTTCATCAAATCATCATGTTATCACACAAAACCTAATTCCCAAACTCTTTTCATACGTTTTCCCCCAAGCTACATTACCTATGGAACTCACCTCAGAGATGAAGAAATTAAGATGGAGTTGATGATGATGATGAATCCATGAGCTTCCTCCTCTTCTTCCATGAGTTCTTCTTCTTCTCTTCTTTTTCTCTTCTCTATTTATTTCTCTTCCTTTCTCTCTTTTTCTTACAAACTTTCTTCTTTTATTCTTTTTCTTTCTCATCCACTAATAATATATATTATATATAATATAGTATTATATAATGATACAAAATATCCCAATTGATATTTTGTCATCTAACGCCAATTGACCAAATATTAATGTTACCAAAATGTCTCCTCTCATACTTATTAATATTGGTCTGTCTCTTTCATTAACAATTAATCTCTTCAGACTAATTACTCTATCGATCCCAACTGACACATTAAGAGCACTTAGGAGCACTAATTGTTCCAACTGAAAAAAGATAAAGTATATAGGAACTCAGTTGATTTCAACTGACAACCAATTGAGCATTTAAGGGTATATGGGGTATTAAAATCTTGTTATTCAAGTTTGAACCATTAGCAGTAATGATCTTGCTTGGAATACCGTATTGGTGGATGATTTGATTCTTGATAAACAGGACCATTACTTCTTGGTCACATTGGCATATGACACCGCTTCAACCCATTTGGCGAAGTAATCAATAGCTACCAGAATGAACCGATGTTCGTTTGAAGCTTTGGGATCAATCATGCCAATCATGTTAATTCCCCACATGGAGAATGGAAACGGAGACGAAATAACATTGAGTAGAGTCAGAGGAACATGCACTTTGTCCGCATAAATTTGACAATTATGACATTTCTTAACAAATTGACAGCAATCAGATTCCATTGTCAACCAATAGTAACTAGCTATAAGCATCTTCTTGGCCATAGAATGTCCATTGACATGAGTACCGAAGGTCGCTTCATGGATTTCTTGCATTAACATGTCTGCTTCGTGTCTATCCACGTATCTGAGCAAGACCATGTTGTAATTTATTTTGTATAACACATCTCCATTGAGAAAGAAGTTGTACTCCAATCTTCTCAAAGTCTTTTTATCTTTACTAGATGCCTCAGCTGGGTACTTTCAACTCTAGAGGAAACACTTGATATCATGATACCACATTTTATTGTCTATTTCTTCTTCCGCTGCAAACACATGAGCAGGTATATCCAGACGTTTGATTATAATTTGAGGTGCCTCATTGCGGAAATTTACCTGATACATGGAGGACAAGGTGGCTAAAGCATAAGCCATTTGATTCTCTTCTCGAGGTATATGATGGAAGTTGACTTTGTTAAAGAAAGGCAACAACCTCCTAGCATAACCTTTATATAGGATCAAACCCGGATGACGAGTTTCCCATTCACCTTTGATATGGTTGATAACTAGAGCTGAATCCCCAAAGACATCGAGGTTCTTGATTCTAAGATCAATGGCTTCTTCAAGGCCAAGGATACACGCTTCATATTCTGCCATATTATTCATACAATTAAAACATATTCTTGTAGTAAAAGGAATATGAGAACCTCTAGGAGTGATTATAATTGCTCCAACTCCATGACCATGTGCATTAGAGGCTCCATCAAAGACCAAACACCATCGGAATCCAAGCTCGGGTCTTTCCTCGGGACCTAGTTCATCATAATCTTTAGTTCTAATGTCCATAACATCTTCATTAGTAAAATCAATCTTGATAGGTTGATAATCTTCAATTGGTTGATGAGATAAATGATCGGCCAATACACTTGCTTTAATGGCTTTTTGAGTACGATATTCAATATCATATTCTGATAACAACATCTGGCAATTCTTCCTGCCAACGCCGGCTTTTCAAAAATATACTTGATAAGATCCATTTTGGGTATTAACCAAGTAGTATAGTTCAACATATATTTCCGGAGACACCGGACAGCCCATGCCAAAGCACAAGTTTTCTCAAGCAACAAATACCGAGATTCGCAATCTGTGAATTTCTTACTCATGTAATAAATTGCATGTTCTTTTCTACTTGTCTCATCATGCTGTCCAAGGACACAACCATCGATCCTTCCAAGACTGTCAAATACATAATTAGAGGCTTCCCTTCCACAGGCGGGAACAAAATAGGAGGCTCAAGCAAGTAATCTTTAATACAATCAAAGGCCTTCTAACAATCTTCATTCCACACAATACTTTGATCTTTACGAAGCAATTTGAAAATTGGCTCATAAGTGGCAGTCATGTGAGAGATGAATCTGTACAATTCAAATGTCCGATGAATCCTCTGACTTGTTTTGTTGTTGTATGGGCAGACATGTCTCGAATGGCCCTAACTTTGTCTAGATCCACTTCTATACCTCTCCGGCTGACAATGAAACCCAAAATATTTCTAGAACGAACGCCAAAAGTGCATTTGTTTAGATTTAAGTAAAGTATGTATTTTCTCAAACGCTGGAACAACTTCAACATATATTCTACATGATCCTCTTCAGTCCTAGACTTGGCAATCATGTCATAAACATAGTTCTTGATTTCCTTATGCATCATACCTTGGAATATGGTAGACATAGCTCTCTGGTATGTAGCACCAGTGTTATTCAAGCTGAAAGGCATAACTTTGTAGCAGAATCTTCCCCATGGGGGAATGAACGTTGTTTTTCAATGTCCTCGGGTGCCATCTTGATTAGATTATATCCAGAAAAACCATCCATAAAGGAAAATGAAGGTGTGAAAGTACACAAGAAGGGGGGTTGAATTTTGTTTCACGTTTTCTTATTATTTAGCTTCTGATCAGAGTTTAAGAATTAGAACTGATGTTCAGATTCTGAGTTAATTCAGTTGGCAGCGGATACAGTAGAAGTAAATAAAATAACAGCATAAGACAAAAAAGATGTATACTGGTTCCTCCCTTAACTGAGAGTAGTCTAGTCCCCTTGCCTCACAAGAGCTTTCATTATAACCACTTCATGATTACAATCGCTTATGCTTCTGCATAAGACATTTACAATTGCTCATACCAACTGTCTGAGACTTCCCTTGCTTAGAGCGCATGTCTAAGACTTACCCTTTGCTCACACCGTCAGACTGAGCCTTCTGCTCACCTGCTCTCTGGTTGAGACTTTCCTTTGCTTAGAGCATATGTCTAAGACTTTCCTTTGCTCACACCATCAGACTGAGCCACCTGCTCATCTGTCTTCTGGCTGAGACTTTCCTTTACTTAGAGCACATGTCTTAGACTTTCCATTGCTCACACCTTCAGACTGAGCTGCCTGCTCATGTGTCTTCTGGCTGAGACTTACCTTTGCTTAGAGCACATGTCTAAGACTTTACTTTTTCTCAACCAGACTGGCTGAATAAGACTTTCACAGCTCAAGCACTTAAGCAATGAGACTTACGGGGCTTAAGCATCTTGGCTTAAGACTTGTTGCTTGAATCCTAATGAGACAAGACTTTTTGCTCTAGCACATAGCAGGAGACTTAATCTAAACTACTGAAGGCTCAGCAGAATAGAGAACAAGGTGTACATGATGCAAGCATCAGAGGTACGGGAGATCACCATAACAAAGACCAAAAGCACTTAAGATTTCTAAATATATACAGGGGTGAGAAATCTTAAGGCTTTTACAATTAAAAAAAAAACATAAAATCTTCCTATTACATAGAGTTGATAATTGCTTGATCTTGGTACTCCTTCAACAGAAGAATCCTTGTTAAAAATCTAGGCTTGAATCTTCAGCCATATATATAGCCTTTCCAGAAACTAGCCGTTGAGAAGGTTACTTGATCAAGTGTCTTTGCTTCTGCTTCAAAGTACAAGAGACGTTGAAGATGTATGCATAGCAGATTTTTGAATCCATTGTGTAACACGTTTAACCTTTGAGTCTTCAAGAGGTTCTGTACTAATAGAGCCATTGGGAGTAAACATCCATAGAACATACCAACTTTTCTTGAGCCTTGCAATACTGTAGACTCTAGCTGACAGGATGATAAGACAATACAACATGCTTTCAGTAGTACGGATAGTCCATAGCTTTATCACTAACTCTGAATGGTACTATAAGCTAATATACAATTACTAAGTCTAGAAACTCGTCTGAATGCTGAGGCCTTCAGTTTAGAGTCTGTGTTAAGCCACACTTAGAAATTGTTCTTCAGACTCTGCCACTAGAAGCTAGCAATGAAGCAACTCCAAGTGTATCTTAGATAAACAGATTCTGATTATTTATGTACAAGAATAAGAACCTGCATAAATAAAAAACACATCAAATAAACCATTGTTCTTTTAATACTTTTGTTATCATCAAAACTGAAAGAGAAAATATCAAGAATAAATCTTGTTCTAACAATCTCCCCTTTTTTTATGATGACAAACACAAGTATTTAAAGGACAATGTTGGGCATTTAAGTTTCTTTGCAACAATAGGGTATGAGGTTTATAAGCTCCCCCTGAGTCTGATAGTTCACAACAGAGCTTGTTCTAGCATTAAGAACTATTTCTCAAGAAAAATAAACTAGTCTTCTTAACAACATCAGGGTCTGAGGTTTGCATGCTCCCCTTGAGTCAATCAATTCCAAGGTTGAGTTTTGTAAGCTCCCCCTTAGTTCCATAGTTAAGAACACCAAAATGACAGCATTTTAACTCCTTTTGGCAACACCAGAATACGAGGTTTGTAAGCTCCTTCTGAGTCTCATAGGCTAAGTCACTATGTACAAGAGAGTTAAAATATGTCTCCCTTTTTAACTTTCTTTGGTAACACCAGAATATGAGGCTTGTAAGCTCCTTATGGGTCTGATAGGATAAGTCTGAGCTTTGTAAGCTCATACTCAGACCTATGTACAAGAAAGTCAAAATGCACAATGGGCAAGTAACAGAAAAATAAATGACCAATATGTATTCAATGAGTTCAGTTTTCACTTCAATACTTACTATTATCTCTCCCCCTTTTGTCACATCAAAAAGAATAAAAAGAAAAGAAGGAAAGAGAAAAAATATCACCAATAAATGTAACTCATATCATCATTACAATATCAGTTTCTAAGAAGAAAGAGTAATCAAGTAATAAGAGTCATTAAGGTTTGTAAAGTGCACGCATTGAAGTCTTAGTGGTCGTTACTTGTTCCAAGAATTAAACAAGGATTAAATTTAGACGCTTGGTATCCACAGAAGTTGCAATAAAAATATCTTGCTCCTAAATCAATTTCATCAATCACCCATCCTAAGAATATGGAGTCAGCATCTTAGAGTCATAAGGCATCTGTCATAACAGAAACAACTGAGAGTTCTACAAGCATGCCAATCTAATCCCCTCAGAAGCGAGCTGTTTATGAGTCCTCTAAACTCTCCCTGTGCTCTCAACACAACTTGCTTCTGAAGAAGCCACTTCAGCAGCACCTGAACAACCTTCAGAAGGAGGTTCAACAGTGACTGCTTTGAAGCCTCATAGAAGAAGAATGAAGAGATCAAGGAAGAAGAAAAGGAATGCAAATAAGAGGTTTTACAGCTCTCTTCTAGACATAGAAGAGGAAGAAGTGATTGATTCAGAAGATGATGAGGTAGACTACAACAACAGTGGATGCCGTTGGGCACGTCATGCAATGGCTAGGGATGAATTCTAGACATCACCTTGTACCCCTTATTTTGTTAAAAAGTTGTAATCCTCATTTAATTAATGAAAATTTTATTTTAGACTAATACTTTTTTATCACGCATTTACATTCCATAATTTTACTTTAGATAATCTGAAGGTACACTTAAAAGTGAAACTGACACAGAAATGAGTTATAACAGACCAGTCATAAACTCACACTAATTCAAAGAATCTTAATAGATTAGATTACATTACCAAGAGTCATTATTAAAATGTTGATTTAATCAGGACTTAAATAACATTAAACTCAAGAGAATAAATGCAATACGTCTATAAAAGGACTCAAGTAAGCTTTCTTCCATCATCACTTAATCTCTAAAACACCAAGATGTATAAGCAGAAGCAGATCTGGGTTCCAAAGAGAGATTTCAAGAAGGAAGCATTATTGAATGCATCAACTCAAGTAAATCAAAGCAAGACACCAGCTGAAGAACCTGCAAGCAAGCAGACAACTTCATAAGTGCACTCCTCTTCAGTATCCTTTGTGAAGACTCACAAAATAAAGAAGTATTTTGGATCCAGATGCATAAACAAACTGAGGAAGGAGGCTTTGAAGTTTGCTAAGAAAGAATGTCAAGATTTCTTAGACAATCTAGACATGTCAGATGATCCTAGGGAATTCCTTAGGACACATCCATTAGACTAGAAGAATTTAATTGTCTTGTAATAGCTTCCTCTTTCAGTAATAAAATAAGTTGCAAACAATTGAGTTCTTTCATCTATTTCAGATACTTAGTGAATAGTACGAGTAAATATTAATCAGTTAAAACTAAACACAAGCATGAGCAAACTTCTGAATATATGAATAAGATACTTAATACAAAGATTTCAACAACAATACAAATCATAACTAAGCAGAAAATCTAACATCAGAATTTTTCGTAGATAGCTTCAAACTTGTCTCTCCAAATCTTGGAAGAACTAGCCTCAGAACTTATGTTAACCCCTTGGTGAACAAGTAATTCAGAAATAACTCGTCCAAAAGGTATGAAGAAGGTCTTTCCCTTTTTAAAAGAAGAAAGAAACCTCTTTATATGGTCAAACATAACTTGAGGAAGATCAATCTTCAAATCTAAATTAAGAAGTAGAAGCAGATCTTTTTCAATAGGTTCCCCTTGGTCTAAATCTTGATCCTTTGGTAGTAAGTTTGAATTCAGAATCTGACTCCAAACAACAGCATCAGGAAGAAGATTAGAAACCACGAATGTATTAGATAGATCTACAAAGATACGTTAAGTAGGAAGATAGTGTTCCCAAACAAGAGTTACTGGAATTTCTCAAATCTCCTCACAATTGATCACATTTGCAATCGCTTTAGAGGTTACTAAAATAGAAACACCAATTACTCTAGACAGAATAACATACTCAGAATTCATCTCAACAATGGAGGCATTAATCCAAAACTCTTTGACAAGACTTGGATAAGTGAAACCACAGAGCATCTCAAAGTAGCCACTCCACCTTTGTTTAGACACAGTCTCCCAGAAGCTGAAACCAATCTTAAGCAACTCATTAAAATCCACAAACTTTTCATTGATGGCAACCAGCTGATTCAAAGGATAATAAACTGAAGAAATCATCTCAAGTTTGGTTTGATCAGCACACACGCAAGAAGAAGAAAAAAAGAGAAGAAGAAGAAGAAGAAGAAGAAAAAGAAACTGAACAAGAATCTCCAAAAAAATAAGAATCTTGTCAGAAAAGGACACAATGATGTTTCACAAGACAGTGAATAGTAACAACAAGTACTAAAAGAGCAAACATCATTATCCAAAGGTTCTTTATCCATCAGATAATTCAATTCCACTAGATAAGTTTCACCTTTATGAAAGATTAAGTATTATAAAAGCTTTTAGAATTTTTTTTGCTTAAACTACTATTTCAGACTGAAAGAAACCTCTTCTGAATCTCAGAAACTGACAAGTTTCAGAAGCTATCAACCATCAGAGACAAGTAAGTCCAAACTAAGATAGTGATATCATCTGTCAGTTACAAGTCTCTAAGATTCTATTCAGAACTAGCACTTTATCTTGAAATAAGAGTCATAAGTGATAGACGAATATTGAATTGTCTTCTTTAGACAACTAACAAGCAACAGTATCAACAGAAACATGAGAAATCTATTTTCTTAAATGTGATCATCATCTGGCTTGATAAGACATTCAGTATAGACAAACACAACAGAGTTTCCTCTTAAAGATTTCTGAAGTTCTCCTTTTTCAAAAGAAAAACTTCTCTAGAGATCTAACAAAAACTTTGCATTTATATCTAAAAAAATATCTTATTGAATCAAAAGATAAGTCAGACAAGAACAAACATACCACACTTTTTTTTGTTTGGTCAGACTCGATTCAATATTCAGACTTGACCAGTAGAGTCTGAACACGCCTTTGAGTGGATTCTGATTCAATGGATGTCTGGCCACTGATTCCACTACTCTCACCAAATTCAGTACCACCAGTACTTGAATCTGGGCTATTGGCTCTTCTCCCAATCAATGTTGTAAACAACCTTATGGGAGATGCCTCTGCTTCTTTCCTTGATATTTGTATCAGATACATTATGATACTCATATTTCTATAAGAACATACATGTAAGTACAAACAGACTCTTCTGAGCTTTACATCTCAATCTAACAACAGATCATAACCAGATGGCGATAGCTATCAGAGATTGACATAATGCAGATCAAAGTAATTTCTTAGTACAGCTAATCAGAGCTCAAAGAGAAGTTGAAGATTTCTCATAGAAGTGTCTTTTAAAACAACTTCCATGATGGTCCTCAACCAAGAAGCAATGGAGTTTCTGAAGATATTACCTTAAAGAACAAACTCCATATAATCAAATATTTTGAAACAAGATAGCTTTAACAACATCTCTTGCTTCTCAGTACTTGATTTTTATTTCAAAACACATATTCTTCTTTTCATCTGCATTCTACACTAATATCAGTTTCAAATAATTAAGCATTGAACAACATCTGTATTAGGTTCTGGTAGAATTTTCTTCTTGCTTTCAGATTTGGGAAATCAATTGAAATACACAAATTTTAGAAGCTCTTGAAGTCACTCTTCTATTAACATATATCACAATCCATTCAACCAGCATGAAAGTCCTTTTGACAAGAAACCTAAGTTTCTCATCATTAGTCATTCCAAGGAACTTAAGCTAAAGAAGAGAAGATGATCTGTTGAATAGTTATTCATCATCCAACTTCATTTCTTTTCTTTAAAGACTGCCAAAAAAATCTTTAGAACACAGCAGATTTTGGATGTAAACATAAAAAAAAACTGTGACTTTAGATTTAAGTCAAGAAACAGTCCTCTCAGAATTTGCTTGAAAAGATTAGAATGAAGTGTAACTACTTCAAGCTTCACAAATAGATTCCCACAAATCCAAGCACAAGACTTCAAAGATAATCCAAGCATCAGACATATCAATGATGTTGATATACTCAGAAGTGAGATAGTGCATCTACCAGAATGCAGCTATCTCTGAAGATATTCAATATGCATCTTTTGAGTTGGTGAAAGAGATTTTCAAAAAGATCATCTATAACACCATCAACTTCTATAGTAATACCTTTTTCAAGGATATTCTATAGACCTTCAACAACCCTTTATCAAGTCCAATGAGTTAAAAATATGTTTAGTTTTTCCATCATTTAAATTCAATGGAATCACTCATTTGAATATGGTAGGAAAAGCCGTGTGATATTTTTCATGTGGCACTTGATTCCATCTTGAAGAAGAGATATACTTTTCTTATTGGATCAATATCTGCACCACTGTTAAGTGTTAAGCACAAACCATGCTCTGATACAAATTGAAGGTGTGAAAAGTACACAAGAATAAGGGGGTTAAATTGTGTTTATTTTAGCTTCTAATCAGAGTTTCAGAATCAGAACTGATGTTCAGATTCTGAGTTAATTTAGTTGGCAGCGGATACAATAGAAGTAAATAAAATAACAGCAGAAGACACAAAAGATTTATACTAGTTCCTCCTCTAATTGAGAGTAGTCCAGTCCCCTTTCCACACAAGAGCTTTTCATTATGACCACTTCATGATTACAACCACTTATGCTTCTGCATAAGACATTTACAACTGCTCATATCAACTGTCTGAGACTTCCCTTGCTTAGAGCGCATGTCTAAGACTTACCATTTGCTCACATCGTCAGACTGAGCCGCCTGTTCATCTGCCCTCTAGTTGAGACTTTCCTTTGCTTAGAGCATATGTCTAAGACTTTCCTTTGGTCACACCATCAGACTGGGCTGCCTGCTCATCTGTCTTCTGGCTGAGACTTTCCTTTACTTAGAGCACATGTCTAAGACTTTCCATTCCTCACACCTTCAGACTGAGCTGCCTGCTCATCTGTCTTCTGGCTGAGACTTACCTTTGCTTAGAGCATATGTTTAAGACTTTACTTTTGCTCAATCAGACTGGCTGAATAAGACTTTCAACGCTCAAGCACTTAAGCAATGAGACTTACGTGGCTTAAGCATCTTGGCTCAAGACTTGTTGCTTAAATCCTAATGAGACAAGACTTTTTGCTCTAGCACATAGTAGGAGAGTTTATCTAAACTACCGAAGGCTCAGTAGAATAGAGAATAAGGTGTACATAATGCAAACATCAGAGGTACGGGAGATCACCATAACAAAGACCAAAAGCACTCAAGAATTCTAAATATATACAGGGGTGAGAAATCTTAAGGCTTTTACAATTACAACCTATAACAGAAAATCTTCCTCTTACATAGAGTTGATAATTGCTTGATATTGGTACTCCTTCAATAGATGAATCCTTGTTAAAAATCCAGGCTTGAATCTTCAGCCATATATATAGCCTTTCCAGAAACTAGCCGTTGAGAAGGTTACTTGATCAAGTGTCTTTGCTTCTGCTTCAAAGTACAAGAGACGTTGAAGATGTATGCATAGCAGATTTCTGAATCCATTGTGTAACACGTTTAACCTTTGAGTCTTTAAGAGGTTCTGTACTAATAGAGCCATTGGGAGTAGACATCCATAGAACATACCAACTTTTCTTGAGCCTTACAATACTATAGACTCGAGCTGAAAGGCGGATAACACAATACAACAAGCTTTCAGTAGTACGGATAGTCCATAGCTTTATTGTCATACCCTAATTTTTTACCCCCAAGATGCCACCTCATTTGCATCATTGGCATAGAATTCATCATTATATTTATACATGTCTTTATGCATCACTAACCAATCACATGAACAAAATATGTGTGCTTACTTGCTTTATAGGTTAGCTGATTCCTCAAAGGCTCAAATAGATGAATTTTAAAGGATGTGCATCATATTAAACTCTCAAATCCCTTATTCATCAAGGATCAAGAGCTTTCATATCATTAATAGTCAAGTGCAAATTTGCATCATGACAAGCTCATCAAGCCTCAAGACCCTCAGTGCACCATAACTAGGGTTTTGACCTAATTCAGTCCCTAAGTTGACTTTTGAAGCTAGGAATGATCCCAACCCTCTAAATATGTTTCAAGGACCTCAAATGCATCATATTAATCCCTTCATATGATTGGATTAACCCGAAGAACTTGATTCATAAGCAATGCAAGAACTCAAATTCATCTGGTCCACAAACTAGGGCTTTTTAGAAAAAGTCAATTATACCTTTGACTTTTGACCAAGACATGATCTCAAACCTTGGGAAATGACTCAAGACACTCAAAAACACCTTTGGAGTCCATCCATGATGTTTAATTTAGCCCAAGGGTTTGATTTCATAAAGGATCACAAAGTTAAAAATTCATCTAATACAAAAGTCAACTGTGGTCAAATCAAGTTTGACTTTTGGAGGTTTTGGTCAAACACGGTCTCTTCAAGTCAAGAACAATGTTAATATCTGATTTGGATCATGGTTGATCAAGAAAAATCAAGAAAATGAGGTTACTTGTAAAAAGGGCAACCATGGAGAACTTAAAATTTTTCTAAGTAATGAAAAAACAATGATTTTTGCCCTACTTTCCAAGGCCATAACTTCCAAACCAAGTAACCATTTTCTTTGATCCAAAGATCAAATTGAAGAGTTTGTTACATACTAAAACTTTTTCAATTAGGGTGGATTCCCAAAAAGTGCATAGATTTTAAGATATGAGGCCATAAAGTTAGGGTTTCAATACTTTTTGAACTTTGACACTTAGAAATTTTTTGGGCAGAATTTGTCTTGTGTTGGAGCCAACTTTGAATGATCCAAGACCAACTTCAAACATCAAATTTGAAGTATGATATACCAGCTTTCCAAAATGATCAAGAACATCAAAATCCCTTACTTGAGCAAGAAGCTATGGATGCTGCAACATGCCTTGATCAAACTGATTGTCATGACAGATTTACTAAACCTCAAAATCCACACGACTTGGATAAGCTTTGCAAGCCTCCAATCTTCACAAGATCAATCCCAAATGATCATACAAGCATGTGCTCTGCAAAGCATAACTGAATTTCAAAGAATTCATCACTTAGCATGTGAAAAAAATCATTTCAAAAGTGAGAAGTGGGGTTTTGTCCTCTAGCATTAAAGTGGAATAGTGATTTTGGGTAAAAATCCTCCAGTCTGATAGAACTTGATCAGGGCATCAAGGGATGGGATGAAACCATAAGGAACCAAGCTCAAAAGATAAGATTTCAAGCCATGTGAAGAATAACCCATGTGTACCTTGGCTTTCAAGTTATAGGTGCATGACATTATTTGATGGATAATAGCTTACATCCTCATCCAATTTCCTCTCAAATATCTGAACTTCTTTTCCTATAAATAGAGGTCCTTCATCCTCCTTGTTAAAATTCAAAGTTCTCAAAGAGTGAAAACTTGGAATTATAAAACCAGTCCATTTCCACTTAATCCATGCATCCAAACACTTCACATAAACATCATATAAGTGATCCACAACCTCAAATCACTTCTGTAACACTAGAATCACCAAGTCACATGCCATTTTCTCATCACACATCATAAGCTGCAGTTTGAATCGAGCCAAGTGATCCAGAAGGTTTCCATTCATTCTAAGTATTGGAACACCAGTGTCAAGGAAGTTGTCCAGATCATCAAATCACATATGTAACACCTCCAACAGAGAATTCGATTCTCACTTGCAAGGTAAGTTTCTTCAAAACTGAACTCTTTGATTCATGAATCAAATTTGATCATTTAAGTTACAAACTTGTTTGTCATGATGTCGTGAATGTTTTCCCTATACTAATCGTGTATAAACTGTTGTGTACATAATTTAATATTGTTTTTTTCCAGTTTTAGGGTTCATATGTTCATACGTGCTAATTCAAATTACACTGAATTTAAATATAATTGAGTAATGCCATTCAATTTCTCTTGAAAAATCAAGCAATTTTCATTTTTACATCATTCAATTTGGTTGTGTATTGAAGGAGTTAAGATTTTCAAAAATTCTGATAAAGATGATGAAGACGACAATGATGGTGGTGGCGCCATTTCTGAACTTGATGTTGTTTTAAAATATATACAATTGGGTGTGGTTTGATACATGGATGTATCACCACCCCAGTGGTTAAGGCATGTGTTTGTGAAGCTTATGAGTGTGAGGTCTGGGGTTCGAATCCCCCTCTCCTCGGACCTTTTGGTTATTTTTATTAAAACCATTTTCAAAAGGAATTTTTCACATATATTTATCACTTGCCATTCTATATCAGCCACACGCAAGTGCCTCAGTTGGTAAATTTTAACCTCACCACCTCAAGGGCGTGGGTTCAAGCCCTAGTGAGACCATTTCCTATTTTTTTATCACTTTTCCTTTCTATTTTTTTTTTTACAAATTTACACAATTATTTCAATAAGCAAAAATAATTATTTTGAGCCAATTTTTTGCACACTTCTCATTTATCTTGTATATTTTGAGAATCCATTTAAAAGTTCCAAATATAATATTTATTTTTGTCATTTTTCTTAAGTGGAAAACCATAAAATTTAAATGTGTTTTTCATACCTTTTTTTATTTTCTTTTGATTTTTCCTTGACCTAATTGTACATACATGTCCTTATGGTCATAATACACTTTGTGTAAAACTTGTTCAAAACACTTAACTTGATTATTTGGACTTATATTCCATCCATACCTTGTTTAGGTATTGTTTTCTTTTGAAAATAAATACATTGGTTATTCTTTTGAAACCCTAGGGTTTCATTTCAAATAGCTTCTTTCTCCTTTTTTGAAAGTATCCTTGATGCTTGAATTGGGCTTCCACTTGAGTTTGGATTCCCCAAGGCCCTTGATTCAACCATGGTTGAATGTCTTGCTCAGGAGCTTTCCTATATAAACTTTCATTAGAGTTTTGATTACCCTCCTTCATTATTCATTTGATCTTTGATCACCTTGAATACATTGCTTACTTGAAATTCCTTGTGTTTGCTTTCATAGATTAAATCTTTACTCACACATTCAAGTATTTCCTTCATAAACTCTTACCATGATAAGCATATCTCCTTGTCTAATACAATTCCACTTGTTTGATATATCATGCTTAATCATTTCATGCTTATGTCATCCTTGATGACTATACTTGTTTAGAAGCTTAAAATGAACTTACCATGTTAAGTTTCTCTTGACATTTATTACACTTCGGGCATAGGTCTCAACTAAAATTGCTCTAACTTCCTCTTAAGGATATGTAGGCATAAGATTGAATAATCTTAGCGAGCACAATACCAAACCTTGTTTAGCTTTTTCCTTTGTGTTTATACACAAAAACATTAGGATACCCTTCAACTATAACTTAGTTAAAACATTAGGTTCCCCTTGTTGAAGTTCAAACTGTCAACTTAGCCTTCTATTGGGCTTTGTACAAGGTAGTTAGACTTCAAACTCAAAACTCTTCAACAAAGAGATGAGAATTCCCTTTTGGATTCCTAAAGTCAACACACTGCCCCTTGTGGCTTCAAACCTTCAAACCTCAAGTAAAACCCTAGCCAACCTTTGGCTACAAATCAAAACACTCCCCTAGAGATGAGACATAAGTCATCTCTATGGAAGAGATGCCTCTTCTATTTCCCATAACATAAATCAGACATTTTTCAAACTTTTTTCCATTTAAGTGATGTAAATGGCACACTTGCTGATTCAATATCCAAGCTGGAGTCCTTCTCTTATCATGGTACAAAGACACTTCTTTTATTTAAGTGATGTAAGTGGCACACTTGTTGATTCTATATCAAAGTTAAGGTCTTTCTCTTATTATGCGAAGATTCCATTTAAAGGAAGATGTGGCATTACTTTGGATTTTCTTCATCCAAGTTTAAAGCTTTTTCCCTTTCTTTCTCAAAATGTTTATGGTGAATAGGTGAGATATTTCCCTTAAGATGATAACTTGTCTCTTCTCTCAAACCCTATTCCACCCATTAGTAGGTGGAACTACGAACGCTCTGATTTCTCAACTTCCTTTTGAGAATACGTAGGCATAAGATTGCGAGATCTTAGTGAGCATAATAATAAACAAAACTGTCGCGGTGAGAATTGGATATCAAACTATTAATTAACTTGAATCACAAATCATAATTCACCACCGAGCTTTGATTTATCCAAAGGAAAAGGTAAAGGTCGAAGAAAACCCTAAGTGCGCTATGTAACAACAAAGCTAGAGATCTAAGGTTCGGGGGTTGGTTATACCTAGGGAAGGTGCTAGCATCTTAAGTATCTGTAGTACTCTACATGAACCTCTTGTTTTATTGTGTTATTTGTTATTTTGTCTGCTAAAGGGTGAAAAGGTAAGGGGAGACCTAAGGTGTTATTTCTAAGCATGTTCGCCAAGACATCGCATCTCATGCCTACGTATCTTGACGGGAATGGAATCAGAGCATTCGTAGTTCCCCTCAATAAGGGTGAGGAACTCTTGACTGTGATCAAGGTTCCAAGGGAAGGTAAGTATACATGGCAAGACACTTACGTAGAATACGGCGACTCTAAACCCAAGGCTAGGTTGAAAGGGAAAGGAAAGAGTAAGCATCCATAACCGTGACATTACATAGAGCACGGCGACTCTAAGCCTAAGGCTAGGATAAAAGGGAAAAGAAGTGTCCATGGAAAGACACTCACATAGAGTACGATGACTCTAATCCTAAGGCTAGCATAAAAGGGTAAGACTCTAACAAAGTCTCAAGGGAACGGTGGACAACGGGAGTGATCCTTTCCTTGGGAACATATTAAGAAATCGTCGAACGAAATAGGCATAAAAAACGGGACTTAATCACAGCCCATGCATCAAGAATTAAATTAAAAAATCAACATAAAGAATTAACTAAAAAGAAATCGAGGATTGTCAAGATTAATTTAAGAATTAAATAAAAATAAAATCTAATTAAACCAAATTCTAATTAAACCAAAATCTAATTAAAGAACTAATTAACTAATTAAACTAAAATCTAAAAAAAAACTAATCAACTAATTAAATTCTAGTTAAAAACTAATTAATTATATTCTAAAAACTAATACTAAAAAAATCAAATAGCTAATAGTTTAAATAACTAATTTAACTATAACTAATTATTAAATTATTAATCTAGATTTAAACAAAAATAAAATAATAATAATAATAATAACCAAATACAAGTGAAGGGTGCATGATAAAATGAGGGGTGTTAACATAGAAAAGGGAATTGGGCCTAATCCAATCTAAACACAAATAATTCTAAATAAAATAAAATGTAAACAAAAATAAAATAAATAAACGTATCTATCAGATTTATCAATCCAAATTTCAATCAAGTAAAATAAATACAAATGACAAGGCATTAACTAGAAAACAATACTCATCACCATTCTCTACTTGAAACAAAAAAAATACATCCCTTCTACCATTTTAAAAAAATAAAAGAAAGCCTTTCTTTGAACCACACACAAACATGAATAATGATTTATTAATGATTTTTATGTTCAAACTCAATAACAGTAGGATGGCAAAGAGAACAAACAAGAACAAAAAAAATACAGAGATAAAAAGGAGAGAGGAAGTGGACCGAATGGGGCGGGTGAGACGTCGGAGTGCGACGGTCTTGTCGTCGGAGCTGAGCTTGGAGGTGAACGTAGGTGGAGATTGAACAGTTGGTGCTATGGTTGTTTTTTTGTGTGTTGTCTTTGTTTTTTTTTAATGCATGTATATAGGACTAGAAAATAAACAAGAATGATAATAAAAATTAACACAATGTTTTTTTTGTTTTTAATAATGAGACAACAATAAAAAGAATTAAATATTATGTTTTTGTGTTTTTAGATAAAGAAACATAATTAAGTATTGATTAAATAGGATGTTTTTGTGTTTTTTATAAAAAAGAAAATATTAATAAACAAATTAAAAATAAAAAATTAAAATTAAAATTAAATATCTAATTAAATATAAATAAATTAAATGATTATTTAACTAAAAATAAATAAAAATGATTAAAAAACGAAATAAAATTTGGGAAGAAAAGTGCTCAAAAAAATAAAATGAACACACCAAAATAAACAGCATGAAATAAACATATTGAAAAAATACAGCGTTTGGTCAGATTTTGAAATAAATTTAGATCGGTTTGTCTGTAAATCCAACAAATTTATTCTGACTGACATTTCAGACACTATGCAAGATGAAATACATGATATACTATGCAGACGATGTGAAACGAAAAATAGAATTTCTGGGTTAAAAATTAGGGTATGACAAAAACCATTAGGTTCTTATACTTTGTCTTAGCTTACTTTGCATTACAAAAACACCAACAATATTTCCCATTCATTCACTCAAAACCAATAAACCAATTCCCAAGAACACAGCAAGTAAACAGCAGTAACACAAATATAAAGCAAGAGGTTCCTATAGGATACTATAGATACTTAGGGTGCTAGTACATTCTCTTTGTATAACCAATCCTGATTCCTGATCTCTCAGAGTGTATTGTTTTTCATTGCACACACTCATGGGTTTATTCAGATTTTCCCCTTCCATACCTTTGGGATAAATTAAAAGTTCACATGTAGAAAAGGGCAGACGTCCATTTCGCGCGGCTACAGAAAAATGGCGAATTCACTGGGGAACTAGGGATTTCATCCCCCTAAAAGGATTAAGCTTATCTTGCATACATTTGTGATTTTTGCTGTTGATATCACTTACTTGCTGTTTTATTCATCCTATTTGTTTGGGCTCTCTGGTTGATCTCTATGAGTGAGACAAATCCTAACCCGGATTTGAGTGTACATAAATAAGATATGACGTTGATATAATCAAAAGTTACATGTCTGGAGTAATCCTACGCATGAGTGACATATGATATAATCACACTCAGTGGAGGCCCCTTTGGAATTACTGATGTCATGCGAGTAGTCGTAATGTCATCACTTATTCCGACCTATGAGCCTGCGAAGCTGGGGACCTTTAGTATCCTCTTACCCTACTTGGCTTTTTAGGATGTAGTGCATTGATTATCCAGGTGTAGACTTGAGATAGTTGATACGCAATACTACACTCAGACGAGTTTCTCTTGAGAATATTATTGATTCCTGAGTAGTCGGTGTATCGATAATATCCGAAAGAAGGATCTATGACTCTGGGAACCATATTAGAACATGTTCTACATGTACAATAAAACCCTAGTACATATTCTATTGGTTTGGTTAGAACCATGACTTCATGCTTGTGACGTCGAACCCTTGAACCCATGTTTGTCATTTTTTGTATATGTGTACATCTATACATTCATACATTCATTCAAACATCATTTTTTTTAAACAAAATTTTGCAAGGAACTTAAAGCCTTTATGGAAAATATTGTAGGTTTTAAACATGGATTTTGGAAAAAGAAATACCAAGAAGTACAACTTCAAGGATCCTGATACAACAGAATTGAGAAAGTTAGGTCATATGATTTCTTGTCCAGATAATTTCAGAAGAAGTTATGGAGGACTCTTAGGTGTCCTAAAGACCAATGTTGAAGAAGGAATTCTTAACACCCTTGTACAATTCTATGATCCTCTCTACCACTGTTTCACCTTTCCAGATTATCAACTTACACCCACTTTGGAGGAATATTCATTTTGGATTGGTTTGCCAGTACTAAACAAGATTCCTTTCAATGGCTTGGAGGAAATTCCTAAGTACTCGATTATTGCAAAGGCCGTTCATTTGGAAACTTCAGATATAAAAGACAACTTCACTTCCAAAGGAGGAATCAAATTATTAACTTCCAAATTCTTAATAAGAAAGCAACTGAGCTGGCTAAGTCGGATAGTATGAGTGCCTTTGAAGCCATCTTCGCACTTCTCTTCTATAGTCTTATACTATTTCCAAATATCAACCACTATGTTGGTCTCAATGCCATCCAGATATTTTTGAGTGGTAACCCAGTACCTACCTTACTTAGGGACACTTACCATTCAATTCATCATAGGACTATGAAAGGTAGTCGAACAATCATGTGTTATGCGCCTTTGTTGTACAAATGGCTCAAGTCACACTTACCAAGAACCGGACTCTTCACAGAGAATCCAGACAAACTCAGATGGTTTCAGAGACATATGTCTCTCACTCATACTAATATGAATTGGTATGACCCAGCTTATGTCAAAGGAGTTATCATTGACAGTTGTGGAGAATTCCCCATTGTGCCCCTTCTTGGTATACAAGGAGGAATTAACTACAACCCCGCTCTTGCAAAACGTCAGTTTGGGTACCCTATGAAAGACAGACCTAACAGTCTTTTGGAGTCAGGATTCTTCTATCTCAATGGGGGTGGAAATCCAGATTTAAGAAAAGAAGTTATAAAGGCTTGGCGAACTATTTATAAAAAAGGCAAGGATCAGCTAGAAAATAAAGAATGTGTTGCTTTTAAACCCTACACTCAGTGGGTCAATGCAAGAGCTTGTGATCTCAAGATGCCTTATCCTCTTGAGAAACCTTCACAACCTTTCATGGATTTATCTTCTACAATCCCTATTGAGAAAAGGGAAGAATATCAAGAGCTCTTAACCTGGATGAAGCTGGAAAGAGACACTTGGGAAGATAAATTCCATATTGCAATGACTGAGAGAAGACAATTGAAGAGGCAGCTGAAAGAAAAGGATAACTTGATAGAAATCCTGGAGCAGCATGTTGTGGAAAAACAAGAAGAGCAGGAGAATTTATTTTTCTCAGGTCATATTCCTCCTACCTCAGGTGCTTGGAAAAAGATATTCAATCACTTACAATGGAAAACACACAACTGAAGAGGGAGAAGAAGAAGCAACAACATGGGGCTGGATCTTCATCCACAAGATTTCCTTAGGACTCACATGCTTTACCGTTGTCATCATTGTAACAGATCTTTTTGAAGTTGTACTTCCATTGATGTAATCTTTTCTTATAATATTTACGACATAATTTTTAAAGTTCCTTGCAAAACAAATTCATTTGCACAACATACATCATTTAAGCATGTTGCATTTACCAGAAACTTACACGTGTTCTCACCTTGAAGCCAAACTGTCTCATTAATACAACACTCGGGCTAATTGTTAGAAAAAGATGGATGGACTTGAGCAAGAAAATAGAGAACTTAGATATGAAGTTTCTACTCTAAAGGACAATATATAGAGACTCAGTAATATGGTAGATTCATTGACTATTTCTAAGAATCAACCGTCAACTCCAATACAAAGGACTGTCATCTCAGAAATTGTTTCTGCACCTGTCACATCTGTTGCCATACCACAGTATTCCATGCCTCCCGTATTTCCTTGAGGCATGCCTTTCAACTTTGTACCGGAGGGTTACAAACCTCCGGTCCCTGAAGCTTCAAAGATCTCGGCAATCATGATGACTCCTCTTCCTGTGATACACACTACTTCTTACATTGAAGAACAAATCTTCCATGCTCCTCCAAGTGAAACAATGGGAATAGATGACCAATGGGATGAATTCCAAGATAAGTTCTCAAACCTGCAAAAAGAGATTAAGGCTCTCAAAGGACAAGACTTATTTGGGAAAAATGCAGTTGACCTATGTCTGGTTCCGAATGTCAAGATACCATTTAAATTCAAAGTACCCGACTTTGAAAAATACAAGGGGAATTCTTGCCGACAAATCCATTTGGTTATGTATGCACGGAAAATGTCCACGCAAATAGACAACCAGCAATTACTGATCCACTACTTTCAAGACAGTCTAACCGGTGCCGCACACAAATGGTATATGGGATTAGACAATGCCAAGACCCAGACTTTTGGTGATCTTAACAAACCCTTTGTGAAACAATACAAGTACAATCTGGATATGGCTCCTGACCAAGATCAACTCAGGGCTATGTCTCAAAAAGAAAAAGAAACTTTTAAAGAATACGCTCAGAGATGGCGAGAAATTACTGCCCAGATCTGTCCTCTTATTGAAGAAAAAGAAATGACAAAGATATATTTGAAAACCGTGAATCCTTTCTACTACGACCGCATGATTTCCAGTGCTCCTAATGACTTTACTGAAATGGTGAACATGGGAGTACGTCTGGAAGAAGCAGTCCGAGAAGGGCGGTTAACCAAAGAGGTCGAATCATCTAAAAGACACGAAAGTGGGTTCCCAAAGAAAAAGGAATAGGATGTCATCACTGTGTTGGAAAGCCAGTCAAGACGAAGATATCAACCGCAACAGATAAAAAATGTATCTCCTGTTATAATTTAGAGCTAGCTCCGGCCCACCAGCCACAAAATTCACAGAGTCAAAACCAGAATCATCATCAGCATCAACATCAGCAGCAACAACCACAGTGTCAGCAAAGGCAGCAACATCCTTTACAATAGGTTCGTCCGCAATATAATAACAACAACAATCGTGTTCTAAGGTCACCTGGGTTCGACCCTATACCAATGCCATACGCAGATTTGTTCCCAGCATTGTTGGTTAAAGGACATATTCAAACCAAGTCTCCTCCAGTTCTCCCAAAAGACACTCCTTATTAGTTCAAAGCTGACCAATTTTCCCCTATTATCAGGGAGCACCAGGACATGGCATCGAGAACTGCTTTAGCTTCAAAGTTGATGTCCAAAGACTTATCAAAAGCGGCATTCTATCTTTCAAAGACAGTAACCCAAATGTTCAAGCAAGCCCACTACCTCAACATGGGGGAGTTTCTGTCAACATGGTCTATGGGTGCCCGGGCACTTATAGGGTCTTTCTCGTCCGCGATTTGAGGAGGAACTTGGTGAAAATGCATGAAGGACATAGTAGATGGGGCCTCGTAGATCCCCATGATTATGCCGCATGCAGAATTTGTTCTGTAAACAATCAAGGATGCTACGTTGTACAAGCATCTCTGCAGGAACAAATAGACCAAGGTTGGATTTAGGAATATAGAATGACACCACACCAACCAATCAATATGGTACAAGGCTGTCCAGGAGAATATTCAATATACGATATCAAATATATCAGGGAGTCGCTGGTCAAATTTCACAAATGCTTGTGTAACCTTGATTACTTTGGTCCCAATCATCACGATCATGCTGCTTACAAAAAATGTCGTAAAAGTCGACGTGGTTGCCTTCTCATTCAAAATGAGATCCAAGGGTTGTCAGATCGAAGGACCATTATGGTCATCCATGAAAAAGAACCTATTGATGGTGAAGCTGATGAGGATGTGTACACCATAATTCCTCAGTCTAATGAACCCGAACGAATGGAAATTCCTTTTGACGGTAGAAGAATTCCTGATGTCCGCACCATTGAACTTATATAAGTTCTTTATGATAGTCGGAAGACCATCTTGGCTCCTTTGGATATTTATTTACCAGGTTCAGTCCCCAAAAAATCAAAAAAGGCCATACCCTACAAATACGATGCTACAATGGTTAAAGATGGGAAGGAAGTACCCTTACCATCCATTGTCAACATCGCCGACATAAGCTGAGTTACCAGAAGTGGCCAGGAATTCAATAAAGAAGTTGAGGAGATGCCTGTAAGAAAGGAGAATTAGATTGAGAATCCTTTGGATCCAATTGGTCAATCAAGTGATAACAATCAAATGAAAGACAATGATGAAGTTTTAAAGCTGATCAAGAAAAGTGAATACAATATTATCGACCAGCTGTTGAACACACATTCAAAGATATCCATGTTGTCTCTTTTAATGAGCTCTAAGGCTCATGGGGAAGCTCTGCAGAAAGTCTTGGAGCAAGCATTCGTAAACCATGATGTAACGGTGGGTCAATTTGGCAATATTGTTGCTAACATTATCGCCTGCAATAACTTGAGTTTCTGTGATGAAGATCTCCCAGAGGAAGGAAGCAATCACAATATGGCACTAAATATCTCAGTCAACTGCATAAAGGATGCTCTGTCAAGTGTATTGGTAGACACTGGTTCGTCACTAAATGTCATGCCAAAATTAACTCTTACTCCTATGAGGGGTAGTGGAATTTTTGTCAAAGCATTTGATGGATCTAAAAAGACAGTTATTGGTGAAGTTGATCTTCCCATAACCATTGGCCCCCATACGTTTCAAGTCACTTTCCAAGTAATGGACATCCAAGTAGCGTACAGTTGTTTGTTGGGTCGTCCTTGGATTCATGAAGCCGGAGCAGTCACTTCAACCCTACATCAGAAGTTGAAATTCGTAAAGAATGCCAAATTGGTTACTGTGTGTGGAGAACGGGCTTAGGTCGTTAGTAATCTGTCATCATTCTCTTACTTAGAACCCGAAGAGGTTATTGGGACCTAGTTCCAGGCACTTTCTGTAAGTAGCAAGGATGGAAAATGGGCATTCATTTTATCTTATAAAGACTTTGTCCGAGTAGTGGAGAGTGTGTCATACCCCAAATTTTGACCACCAAGATTTTCCATCATTTTGCAAGTCATCATCACAATATAGATGTACCTTCATGCCTCATCAATCTCCTCAAAGATGGTTAATCATTCACCACAATCAAGAATTAGGGTTTCAAGCCCTCTTAGAGCACTTAGACAAAGGATCAATCAAGAAATGACATAATCTTCAACTTGTCTAACCTATCAAACACCTATAAAGGATCAAGAGGACTCCCACATCAAGAATCAAGCACAATATTGCAACATTCCAAGTGGATCAAGCCTCAAGATCGCCAATGTCACCAAATTAGGGTTTTGGTCGACTGAGGCCTCCAGATGAAAATTTTCATCTGGGCATGAGCCAATGCTTCAAAACACAACCTAAGATGCTTCAAGGGACCTCATGGACCCAATCATCAAGTTAATTTAACCTCAGGGGATGCATTTACCAAAAATCATGAATTAGGGTTTCTTGACCTAATTCACCCCTAAGTTGACTTTTGGGACAAAGCATGAGCCAAGACCTCAAGACATGATTTGAGGGTCTCCAATACACCACATTTACCCATTTTCAACAATGGATTGACCCAAGAAACTTGATTCATAAGTTTCAATTTCATCTGGATCACAATTAGGATTTTGAAGGAAAAGTCAACTGTACATTTGACTTTTGACCAAGACATGCTCCCAAACCTTGGGACATGATTTAATACACCCTGTAACACCTATGGAATCCATCCATTAGGTTTGATTTAGGTCAAGGACTTGATTTCACAAAGGATCGTACAGTTTGGATTTCAACCGATAAAAAGTCAACTGTGCACGAAATCAAGTTTAACTTTTTGGAATTTTTCACAAATATGGTTCTCCTAAGTCAACAATAATGTTAATGTATGATATTGATCATCATTCATTAAGAAAAATCAAGAAAAGTGAGGTTTCTTGCAAAAGGGGCAACCATGAGAAACCAAAAATTTTCTAAGTTATGGAACAAAAGTGGTTTTGGTACCAACTTCCAAGGAGCATAACTTGAGATCCAAGCAACCATTTTGGGTGATCCAAAGTTGGATTTGTAGGTCTTGCTACACTCTACAAAAGCTTCAACTACCTCCAAGTTCAATTCTTTGTGGATTTTAAGTTATGGAGTGATCAAAATGACAAAAACATGAAAATGTCACTTTTTCCAACATTTAGTGAAAATCTGCCTAAGTTACCAGCCTTGAACATCAATGTTCATTAGGTTTTTTCAGTTGGATCCAAATAGTTTCAAAACAAACTATGATCACACATGTTTTGTATCATATGAGGGCTTTCTAAAAAGCACAAGAGCCTCCCATAATTCAACCTGAGCAGGGAGATATGAATCCCTCAAAATCACCATTTCCAACTGTCTTGGACAAGGCAGATTTTGGCAGATTTTGGCATTTTGCTCGATTTGGAAAAATTGAGCAACTCCAAGCCTTGTCATCCATTTGGAAACATCTGAGGATAAAACAAAAGGAGAATGATCTGATCCCCAAGCCTCCAAAGTCCGAAAATCTACATTAGCCATAACAAACCTAAAAAGGCTAAAAAGGTGTCAAGACTCCAATTTTGTTGCAATGCATTTAATGGATACACCAAGGTGGCATGGACTGACACATTCCTAACTGAATGAGTCAAGGATCAATACTGAATCATAGGACCATAGGCCTGTGCCCTAACCTCAAGTCAATGGCTAGAGGAGACTTGAGATTCCTTTTGCTCAACATTGGCCAAAGGCCTGCTGCAGCTGCCATTCACTATTGCTTGCAAAACAAACTTGATCTACTATAAATAGAGCTCATTTGTGCTTAGTTTGAGTACACCAAAGCACCACAACACTTGCTTTCCTCAAAATCTCTTTCTTTAGGCCAAAATGCCTTCTTTTGCAAGGTATCTCTGAGTTTTTGAGTTAGAGAGCAATTCCACCACAACTCATAATCCTAACACCTCCAATATGTTGTATCTAAGTTGTTCAAACACTCAATTGTGACCTGAAACACCAAAATCACAAGTCCACTTCCAAAACCTCAAAATTGGACTTTTTTGCATTTTTCAAGCCATGTCTTGATTCAGTCACTTCCAAAACCAAACAAAGCCTCAAACACACTCCAAATATCATCCTCAAACTGTCCCAAATGGTTCCCCTCATCTGGAACACCGTTTGAGAGAGTTGCCATATTGGTCACTTTTGCCCCCTTTTGCAAGAAAGTGCCACATCTTGTTCCTGGGGATTCCAGCTGGTTCTAATCATTCTAAAAGCTTCAAAGGGATCAATTGAGAGTGTCCAAAGCATCAAATTACTTCTGGCACAAGGGACTTGGCAGATACCACAAAAAGCTCCAAGAGGTAAGTGCATGACAACTTGAACTCTTTGAATTATGCATTCCTTTGATGTCCACTAATCATATACATCTCATACATATTTTATATGTTGTGTTTGAACCAATTTGCCATATAATTCTTGCATGTACCATGAGATAGCATAGAACATGCAAAAATATGCCTATTTTGAAATCACTATCGGATTTTGAGGAGGAAACATTTTCTGAAAATTCCAAGGGCACCATTGGATTCCTCATGAAATTCTAGGTCTGATGCACCTAAATTTTGTTCCAATCCATGGAGAAATGAGAAAGTTAGAGGCTTCACGTAAATTGCCCAAAAGCTTGCCTTGCCTAGGCCTAGAAACAAGGCATGCCTTAAGAATTAATGGGGTGGTTTTGATACACAGATGTATCACAACCCTAGTGGTAGCGTGCATGCGTGTTTGTTGCCAAGGTCGTGGGTTCAAACCCCACCCAGACCTTTTTTTGCCATTTTTCACTTTTGTGCTATTTTTCATTATTTTCATGTTTTGTTAATTAATTGAAAAATTAATTTCTCTCTCAATTTTAATTATTTTTTATTGGTTATTTTTCTAAAAATTCCCAAAAATATTAAAATATTTTATTCCATGAAAATTTCACAAAATTTTTTTTTATTTCACATATTTGGTATTTTTGTAAAGAATTATATTTTATTTGTTTTTAAACATTAAAAATATTTCTTTCTCTTGTTTTTTGCAAAATTCAAATGATTTTTAAATCATCCCATGAATGAAACATGATTTTCCAAATATAAATCCAAGATTACAACCTTTTTTCACATGTTTAATTATTTTAATTGAATTTTTATTCAATTAAAATACATTTAAAAACCAAAAATTAGGGTTTTGATCTCTATCACCCTAACAAATCTTTTCAAACATATTTGTGCCTCTAATAGAGTGTAAGACCCAAACCCCCTTTTGTACATAAACCTTTTTGGGCCTCAGTCATTGTATAAGTCCCACTGTGTTTTCAAAATCTCGGCGCGGTCGTCGCTTTTCAAAACATTTTCATCTGGGCTTATCCTTGTGTTGTAAGTCCCATTTCTTTCCTTTTTCAAACCTTTGGGCTTTTCCTTGAGTTGTAAGACCCATCCCTTTGTATAGAAAACCTCTTTGGGCCTCAGTCGTTGTATAAGCCCCAGTACAGTTTACAAAACAACGGTACGATTACTGTTTTTCATCTGAGCCTCTCCTTTAGTATAAGCCCCGACAACCTTTTCAAAAATAACTTCCTTTTTTATTTAGGGTCAAATCCATAGTTGTTATCAAAACTTTCTTTAATTTCTTGAACAACTAATTATACAGCTGTTACAATGGAAGCTTGTTGGCCTGTAAGTTTTATCAGCTTTCATTTACTTGCTTATATATATATATATATATATATATATATATATATATATATATATATATATATATATATATATATATATATATATATATATATAACTGTATTGCTGGAAGCTTGCTCACCTGTAAGTCCTTCTTTCATATCCTTTTAAATACTTGTCATATATCAACTGTATATATACTTGTATACCTGCTTAGAGTTTTCCCCGGCAACTAGGTCTAGAACTAGGTAAAGCCAGTTGGTCACTCTTTCAACACAGTCAAAACTAGTTCCCTATAGGAATTCCAGATACAGTCTTGCCTTCTCTTGGGCTTAAACAATATGGAACAAAGAGAAAGGCATTATTCCCAGTGAAACTTTTCTCAGACTGTCACTATTAGAAATTGTCAAAGAAGTTCATTTCCCCATAGAGGATTAATTCTCGATGAAACCTCTCTTGAATTTCTTCAAACCCTAGAACTGCTCACTAAAGAAAAGATTATTCTCGGTGAAACTTTTCTTGAACTCTTCTTAAGTTTTGACCCACAGGCTTCCTAAAAGCATCCTCGCCTCCTCTTGGGCCTTGTACAAGGACCCTCCAGCTTCTTAGAAGTTCTCATGCCTTCTCTTGGGCTTAATATAAGGACCTTGGAGACCTTTTAAAGGTATAGGACAGAACTTAGTCATCCTTTGCTAGAGCAGTCTTTCCAGAGTCAAATTTCAGACCATTTTAGGGTTGATACTCATCCCTTAAAACACCTGCCTCCTCTTGGGCATCATATAAAGATAAACTCTTCCACACCAGTAGACTTGGACAGTCTAATCCCCTCTTGGATCTCAAAGACATTCTCAAGTTCCTTACCAACATAGGAGAAACCCTGGTCATTTTTTATCAATCTCCAATAGAGTTAAAACCTCTGTAGGTTAAAAACTCAAACTTCCTTCCAAAATATTCACCAGCCAGGGTCAGCTTACCATCAGTATAACCCTATCCCAAATCAGAACCTCAAGGCATCTGATATCTCAACTCTTCTGTAACCTTCAGCAAGAGTTGATTCCCCATTTGGACTTGCCTCTGGATCTCAATAAATCCTCAGCAGAAGATAGCCTCCTCTTAGGCTTTGTATAAAGATTTCTTTGTTCTTCCCCAGCAAAGATGGCCTCCTCTTGGGCTTTGTACAAATGATTTTCCCCAGCTGAGCTAACCTTTTCTGACTCTCTTGTTGAGTCCATCACATTTTCCACACTCTCTTGTTGAGTCAATGGTATAAAACAAAAACACTCTCTTGTCGAGTCAATGGTATAAAACAGAAACACTCTCTTGTTGAGTCAATCTCTTTTTTCAGCCTCCTCTTAGGCTTGGTATAATGAGTTCCCCTAGCAGAAGTTAGCCTCCTCTCAAGCTGTGTATAATGATTTCACTAGCTTGGTCAGCCTCAATCTTGGGCTTTGTACAAGACACCATATAAATTTCCTAAGCAGAGTCAATCCTCTTTTCAGCCTCAATCTTGGGCTTTGTACAAGACAGATAATACTCTCCAGTAGAGTCAAACTCATTTCAGCCTCAATTTTGGGCTTTGTACAAGACACCTAAAATATCCTCAGCCGAGTCAGTAAAGTCTCATTTTAGCCTCAATCTTGGGCTTTGTACAAAACAGATAAAGATTTCATTCCCACGGAGTCAGTCTTCTTTTCAGCCTCAATCTTGGGCTTTGTACAAGACACATACAAACCCTCCCCAGCGGAGTTAAAATCTCTTTTCGCCTTAATCTTGGGATTTGTACAAGACAGACAAAGTATTTCCCTAGAAAAGTCAAACATTTAGCCTCCTCTTAGGCTTTGTATAATGATATCCCCAAAAGAGTCAGTCTCTTTTAGCCTCAATCTTTGGCTTTGTACAAGACATATATAAACGCTCTCTTGTTGAGTAAGTCTTTTCTAGCCTCCTCTTAGGCTTTGTATAAGGACTTCCCCAGTGGAGTCAATCAATCTCTTAGCTTCAACCTTAGGGTTTGATCAAGGCACACAAAAATCAACATCCCCTCAGAGGAAATCAAAATCTCTATAGGAAAAAATTTCTCTGTGTTATCACATATCAAAACAGATAACTCAAAACAAACTCTAATCCCAGATAACTGCTGTAAGTGGCACACTTGTTGATTCAAATATCCAAGCTGTCGTCCAACTCTTATCCTAGTAAGTCCCTTTCTTCCATCTAATTGTTGTAAGTGGAAAGCCTCTGGATTATTTACATCCACGCCACTGTCCCTCTCTTAGTATGAGAAATTCCTAAGGAAAAATGGCATTGCTCTACATTGCGTTAAAGTTTTCCCCTTCAGGATGTCACCCTTATAAAGGAAATTATGGCATTGCTGGATTCACATATCCCAGTTAAAGTAATTCTCCTTTATAAACAGTCACCCAACAGTTGTGATAAACAGATGAGATGTCTCCCTTTAGAGATGACAAGTTCTCTCTCAGTCAAACCTTTTAGCTTCAGTCTTGGGCTTTGAACAAGACACAAATAAACCTTTTAGCTTCAGTCTTGGGCTTTGAACAAGACTCCAAAACATCTTTTTCCTCCCTTAGAATAGGAGGAACTACGATTGCTCTGATTTCCCTGTTTCTTTAAACGGGAATACGTAGGCATAAGATTGTGAAATCTTAGCGAGCATACCAATTAAAAACTCTAGGTCCATTACCTTCACACCAATCAAAACTTAGGTCCAGTACCTTACCAATAACATTGGAAAACCCGAACATCAACAAAAACTCACTCTCTCTCTCTCTCTCTCTCTCTCATATTTCCCAAGAAACTTTCCCAACCCATCAATAATAATCACCATTAAGTACAAAGCAGAACCTATTACTAACAACCTGTGGATAACCACATATAGGATGGGAAATTGACAACTCCCCATTATATAACCTGGCCCCGGACCCCCCAATCTCTTTGAGCGTTTGTTCAATTAAACATTCGCGTGCAAGGTTAGTTTTAGATAGATTCCCTTTCCCTTCCAGATTCACGGGATGAATAAGAAATCAGAAAGCAGCACCCCTTTCCTCCTACCATTGCGGTGAGGAGGAACCCATTTCTGGGATAAGGTGGTCGCGTCAGTGACAAAAATCGCATGCTACATGAAAATGGCGAATCTGATGGGGAATGCCATTAGGATTTGTTTTACTTTAGTCATCATCGTCACCATTTTCCAACAGGAAAATGGCGACTCTGCTGGGGAAGCATTTTGTCTGTTTAGGATTATAGACTAGAATTCCTAAGAGGTCTAGTATGTTAGTTTTGGGAATCATACTATATATATATATATATATATATCGCTTTTCCTACTTGATATCTGTGTTTATTTTTCTGCTAATGGGAATGCGAGTGATGTCGCATGTGGAAAGTATGAGTGATACCTAAGATAGGTGATGGCAGAGACGGGCGGTCTTACAGGGAGTGAATCCTGAATAAGCTGTCTAGGTAGACCATCAAATCAGTGGAGGTACCCTTTGCGGATTCAATGTCTAACGACTTCGGTTGTGAAAGTAGATTGTTCGATTATGGTATCCGTGAAACAAAGGATTTAGTATACAGTAACCATGTGGCTATTTAGTAGTGCGGTAGCTATCGGAAATAGTTGTCACGCGATACTACACTCAATTGAGATTACCCTAAGATGCTACAGCTTGCTCGGGTGAACCAGCCTGCTGTTGTTATCCCAAGGGGGGTCAATGATTTTGAGGACAGGTACAAAAATTCACCATAGTACAACCTTTTGGGATGGGTAGAGCCATGACTCCATGCTCGTGATGCTGAACCTTTGAACCCATGTTTTTCATATGTTTTTGTGTGCTGCATTCATGCATTCATTTCATTAAAAAACTTTTAAACAAAGAAAAAATCTTCTTTTCTAGTCTCTCTTTTTCAAATTAAACTAAGACAATGATTGCAAATATCAGAAAGAAAGATTGCGTTATGGATTCGGTAGAAGGAAGAAGCGCAAATACACCTTCAAGGTTCCAAAACAAGAGGATTTTAGAGGGTTAGCAAGGATGATCACCAACCCTGATGCTTTCAAAGCTAAGTACGGAGGATTGCTATCTCTATTAAGGGTCCATGTAGTTGAAGGAATCATGTATACGCTGATTCAGTTTTATGATCCGGTTTATCACTGTTTCATATTGCCGGATTATCAACTAGCACCAACACTGAAGGAGTACTCTCACCTGACTAATTTACCCATCACTGACCAAGCTCCCTTTTCTGGACTGAAAGAAATTCCAAAGGATCAAACCATTGCAGGAGTGATCTATTTGGACGAGTCAGAAGCCAGGACTCACATGACCACTAAGGATGGAATCCAAGGTTTACCAGCCAAGTTTTTGATAGAGAAAAGCCCTGTACTTTGCCAGTATAGGAAATGTTACTGCTTTCAAAGATATCTTTGTCCTACTCACATGCGGGTTATTCCTTTTTCCCAACATTGATAACGTCATTGATATCAATGCCATTAAGATATTTCTAATTGGAAACCCTGTACCAACTCTGCTCGCAGACGCTTATCATTCTGTACACTTAAGGAATTTATACAGCGGAGGAATGATCACATGCTGTGTACCCCTGCTATACAAATGGTTCACTTCCCATTTACCTAAGTCTGGTGCTTTTTGGGATCATAAGAGTACTCTACGTTGGTCACAAAGAATCATGTCTCTTACCAACTCTGACATAGACTGGTACAGTCGGATCTATGACGGGATAAGAATCATCGACCGTTGTGGAAACTTCCCTAATGTACCCCTCATAGGAACTAAAGGAGGAATCAACTATCATCCATTTTTAGTTCGTCGTCAACTCGGATACCCGATAAGACATATCCCGCGTAATGTTCATCTGGAAGGTCTTTTCTTCAAGGAAGGAGAAAATGACAGGGCATTAAAGACAGAAATAGTGCATGCCTGGAAACATGTTCACAGGAAAGGAAGAGAGTCTCTAGGAAAACCAGATTGTATCTCCGTGGAACCTTATCTCCACTAGGTACAAACTTGAGCCCTCAAGCTGAGGATGCCTTACCCTCGTCAAGAAGTTCTCCCATTAAATGAATTTGTCCTTTATTTTATGTCTGATACGGAAAAACTCCAGGTCGCTCTCAACAAAGTTCAATGGGAAAAGAAATCTTGGAAGAACAAGTACCGCATTCTCCATGTGGAGTGTACCAAAATTTAGGAACTGTTAAAAGAAAAGGATGCTCTAATCAAGATTCTAGAACAGCATGCTATAGAAGATCAAAGGAACTTGCTCGCTCCTTTCACTTGGCAAAGGACCGACAACCCGGCAACGGCTTAAGAGCCCCGGTCAAAGAAGAGGAAAATACCAGAACCAGTACCTGAGCTCTCTTCAGAAAGGACTCAGGATCCATAAGCTTAGACTTTTCCTTTTACAGCACTTTGTAAAATATTGTATTTCCATTTCCGCAATCTTTCAAATTCAATAAAACGGGGTCTTCCCACTGTATGATATTCGCAATCTATTTGTTGAAGTTTCTTTTTTATTAAAGCAAAAAACAATATATATATATATATATATATATATATATATATATCATTGCATTCATCATTCTCACATAACGCATTCTTCTTACCTTCGAATCTCATGTTTGTGTCTCGATTCTAGAGTCAAAATGTCTCATTCGTACAATACTCGGTCCAATCGACAAAAGAAAATGGATGATCTCGAGGAAGAGAACAGAGAGCTGAGAGAAGAAATCGACGCTCTGAAAGAAGATCTGAGGAAATTTCACAGTCACATGCAATCTATGGCAACAGCTCAGAGGCAACAACAAAGGACTGTGATCTCAGAAATCACATCTACGCCCATAGTGGAGACGTATGATCCTCGGTACAACATGCCTAAAGATCTTCCCTGGGGCATGCCGCTCAACTTTGTCCCTGAAGGATACATTCTGCCGGTCATGGAAGACCCGAAAACTACAGCAGGAACCGCTGGGCCTGAAGGTTACAAACTTCGGGAAGGCGAAGATCCAAGAGTCATGACAGCAACTCCTGAAGGTTACAAACTTTGGGATAGGGAAGCACCAAGAGTCACCGTCGTAATGACTATACCATAACCAGTGGTACACACTTTCCCGGAAGGACAGATTCCACAAGTAATCTCTGGTGGGAACGAAAGTATGTACGACTAATGAATGAGTTCCAAGAGCAATTTCTGGAAATGTAGAAGGAACTGCATGCCATTCGCGGTCAGGATTTATTCGGAAAGGACGCCGCAGACCTTTGTTTGGTCCCTAACGTGAAAATCCCGCATAAATTCAAGGTGCCCGAATTTGAAAAATACAAGGGCAACTCTTGCCCTCAAAGTCATTTGGTGATGTACGCTCGAAAGATGTCAACTCAGACAGAGAATCAACAGCTACTGATCCATTACTTCCAAGATAGTTTAACCGGTGCCACACTCAAATGGTACATGGGTTTAAACCGCACTAAGATCGTCACTTTCAGAGATCTTGGCGCTGCCTTCGTTCAACAGTATAAGTATAACCTGGACATGGCACCAGACAGAGATCAACTCAGAGCAATGTCACAGAAGGACAAGGAAACTTTTAGGGAATATGCTCAGAGATGGCGTGAAATTGCCGCCCAGCTTTGTCCCCCTCTTGAGGAAAAAGAGATGACAAATATCTTTTTGAAAACCTTGAGCTCATTCTATTACGATCGAATGGTCGCCAGTGCGCCCAGTAACTTTTCTGAGATGGTAAACATGGGAGTACGCCTTGAAGAGGCAGTCTGAGAAGGACGTCTGGTCAAAGATACATGACCATCAAGCAGTACCAGAAGATACAGTAATGCTTTCCCTAAGAAAAAAGAGCAAGATATTGGTAATACCTCTCTCGAAAAGCAAAGGCGAAGGTATCAACCAGTAGCAGCAGTAACTCCTACTATTAACCCTGCACCTGCTCCAATGTATCAACCTCAAGTTGCTCAGAGCCAATCAAGTCAACAACGGTATCAACAAAGGACACAACAGCCTCTTCAGCAGGCTCGTCCACAGTATAATAACAACCATACAACGCGACCACCAGGGTTTGACCCTATACCGATGTTGTACGCAGAACTGTTTCCACTACTACTGGTCAAAGGGCACGTCCAAACCAGGTCTCCTCTTAAAGTACTAGAAAATCTTCCTTTTTGGTTCAAATCGGATCAAACTTGCCCTTACCATCAAGGAGGACAGGGGCACAACATCGAAAACTGTCTCAGCTTCAAGTCCGATGTACAAAAGCTTGTCAGGAACGGGGTCCTATCTTTCAAAGATACAAATCCAAATGTTCAGACGAACCCGTTGCCTCAACACGAGAAAGCTGCAGTAAATTTGATAGAGGAAGAGTCTAACCACAGCTATCAAATTCACGATGTACTCCTATTGGGAACCAACCTGGTCAAAATGCATTGCAGACAGAGCGGGTACGGTCATGTACCATCTCACAATTATCACTAGTGTGATATCCACTCAAAAAATAATCAAGGATGTTCCATAGTGCAATCAGCTCTACAAGAACAGATGGATATCGGATGGATCCAAGATCATCAAATCCGTGAGGTCAACATGACTTATACAAATTCCAACATCATTCAAAACCACGACACTCTGGCAATGAATGTCAACTTGGTGGCAATTCACTCAAGGCAAAGCCAACATTATGATCTGCCACAACACGATTACAATTCCTGTCCGATCTTCTCAATAAATAATCAGGGATGCTCTTTTGTATAGGAGGCCCTCCAGCGTCAAATGGATCTCAGATGGATTCAGGATTACTGTGATAGAAGTCATTATCAAGTTAATATGATTCAAATCTTTGATATTTGCCTGATGAATACCAGTCTGGTAGAATTACATGCTAAGCAAGTCCGACTCGGTTTTCTGGCTTCTCATGATTATCAAAACTGCAAAGTGTGTCGTAAGGATGCCCAAGGATGTGCCCTTGTCCAAAAAACACTTTAACACTTGTTGAACCACTGGTGGCTTCCGATCTATCTAGATGAAGACACACAACAAGTCAGTATGACTAATGGGAATCCTACTAGGCATCAAAGTCAGGATGTTCGCTCGATGGAAACAGATCTAGTAAAGTTACACTATTACAAAATAGACGTGGTAGGGTGCCACCGCACAACTATGAGCGCTATAGAGTTTGTCCAGAGAACAACCAAGGATGCTACCTTGTTCGGTCAGCTCTTTAAAATCAGTTGGACCAGAAAGAAATCCGACCATGTTCAAGTTCTGGTTCAATCAACGTGATGCAAGACTATCTTCCTGATCAAAGCAAAGACGTTGTCATAATCTCTAATCATGAAATGGCCAAAGACGTATGCGTCATAATCCCTCTACTCCATGAATCAAGAGTTCCACTTGATAGTAGAAAAACTCTCAACCTCGAACCAATTGAGGTTGCCTACGATGGTTAGAAAAATTGAAAGGCTCCTGTGGTTATCTATCTGCCAGGACCAATACCGTACAAATTCGATAAGGTTATCCCTTACAAGTACGGTGCAACAACAATTGAAAATGGAAAGGAAACTCCATTACCCTCTGTTGTAAACATTGCTGACATCAGTCGGGTAACACAGAGCGGCCGGATCTTCAACAGAGGAGTTGGGGAACCCGCCAGAGAAAAGGAACCTCAAACAGAAGTTCCCTATCAACCAGTCGGGCAATCCAGTAATCCTGACCTTTCAAAGAACAACGATGAGATGCTGAAGCTAATCTAGAAAAGCGAGTACAACATTGTAGACCAATTGTTGCAAACTCCTTCAAGAATCTCTGTGCTATCTCTCTTACTCAGTTCCGAAGCTCACAGAGAAGCTCTACAAAAAGTCTTAGAGCAAGCCTTTGTGAAACAAGATGTGACGATAAGATAGTTCGACAGCATCATCTCCAACATCACTTCCTGCAACAATTTAGGATTCAGTGATGAAGAACTGCTAGAAGAAGGCAAAAATCACAACATGGCGCTTAACATTACAGTCAATTTCCAGGATGATGCTTTAGCCAGCGTACTGGTAGATACTGGATCAACTCTAAATGTTATGCCAAAGTCTACTCTGATGCAACTATCATTTCAAGGATCTCCGATGAGAGGCAGTGAGGTCATCATCAAAGCATTTGACGGATCCAGAAAAATAGTTATCGGCGAAGTCGACCTTCCCATAACTATCGGTCCTCACACTTTCCAAGTCACTTTCCAGGTCATGGACATCCGGGCAGCATACAACTGTTTATTAGAAAGACCTTGGATACACGAGGCTGGGGCAGTCACTTCGACACTTCACCAGAAGCCAAAGTTCGTCAAGAATGATAAGCTGGTCACGGTCTGTGGAGAGCAGGCCTTAATCGTAATCAACTTATCATCATCATCCTATGTAGAACCAGAGGAGATTTTTGGAACCCAAATCCAAGCACTTTCGATGAGCAATGAGAATCAATCAGAAAAAGGAACGTCGATTTCCTCATACAAAGATGCTCTCAAAGTAATCAAAAGTAACGACGCAAAAGGATGGGGACAGCTTGTCATTCCTACTAATAACAAGACGAAGAAAGGTCTTGGTTTTTCTTCAACCTGTACCCAGACTACTACTAACTATGAAAGTTTTCATCCCATTCAGGACTTCTTCCACAATGGAGGTTTCCTTCACCCAGTGTCTCAAGAAGTACATCCCATCAATGAGGGTGATTCCTCCGATACAGATGAAGAGTGGAAGTCCTATCTCAATGAGGATGGTTATATGCCTCAGGAAGAAACACATACACCATTTTGCTAGTCCACGCAGAGTCCGAGATATATACCAAGATCAGATGTCAAGATGATATACAGAGATTGTGATCCGAAAGGATGTCGTGCTCTGCCTAAATCATTAGAGGAGGATACTCTGATGAAAGACAACTTTGACTATGACTATTATGACCCAATGGATGACATGCCTATCTGGCAGCCGTACCCAGAAGACTTGGGGCAAAAGAGTCAGCCCAACGACGCTTATCAGCTGAGCATCATTGAAAAGAATACCTGCATTCCCACCAAATCATGGGATCATTACTCAGGGTATTCAGAAAATATCTAGCACGAAAATGAATCTACAAAGATTGCAGGACAAGAGTTCATCAACTATGATTTTCCTGAGGTCAACGTCATCGAGAGGGATGACTCCTCCAGTTCCACTGAGGTATGGGACACCTTAGGACAATCGAGTGGCAAGTACAACTTCTTGGTCAAGTACACCGCTCCTGAAAGCTCTCGTATCAGGCTCGAAGACATCCAGCCAACTGGATGGGGAGATCCACCTGAGAGTGGAAACACTATGCAAGATACAACAGAAGAGTTTATCTATGACAACTCTGCATGGGAGGAAGCCTCTAACGATCATGCTCTGCCAGAAATCAGCGTCATTTCTGAGGACAAACCAAGAAAGAAGGTACCAGACTTTGTGATTCACCGAGGAGTTCACCGCCAATGGGTTGTTGTCGATGTCCCAAAAGTCGTTCATAAGTCTAAGTAATTGCCATCTTTGTTTTAATCTTTCACCCTGCCCAGGTGAAACGGATGTTTTGATATGGCTCACTTTCTATAAATGTCCCTCTTCGCTTCGTCCAAAGCGACAGAGTTTTGTTTTATAGGGCTGTAGTTTCAAGAATCGACCAAATCATAAATAAAATAACGTCGTTCTGTAATTTCCGCATTTATTGCTGTTTTCACTTTTCCCTTTTTCAGAAAATGGTAATCCTAAAAACAACTAAAAAATAAATAAAAACGAGCATTCTTCAGAAAATACACTGCACGCGCTCTTTTATTCTCTCTATCTCTTCTAAAAAATAATCATCACGTCATGCAGATTGCTTGTTTTAAACCCTATTGAAACATACGATCCAATGCCTTCTCCCAACTTTGAATTCCCGGTGTTTGAGGCTGAAGAAGAAGAGGACAAAGAAATTCCAGAAGAGATCTCATGATTACTCATACAAGAGGAAAGATCCATTGAACCTCACAAAGAGTCGTTGGAAACAGTAAAATTGGGTTCAGAAGAAGAGAGAAAAGAATTCAAGATTGGGGTGCTGCTCAGTCCAACTGTCAAAGAAAATTTGATAAAACTTCTCAAAGAGTTTCCCGATGTGTTTGCTTGGTCCTATCAGGACATGCTAGGGTTGGATACCTGCATCGTGGAACATCATCTACCGTTGAGATCAAAATGTCCGCTAGTAAAACAAAGACTAAGACGGACTCATCCAGACACGGCCATCAAAATCAAAGAGGAAGTACATAAACAGATTGATGCGGGTTTCCTCTCCACCTCAGAATATCCTCAATGGTTGGCCAACATAGTGCCAGTTCTGAAAAAGGACGAAAAAGTCAGAATGTGTGTAGATTACAGGGATCTGAACAAAGCCAGTCCAAAGGATGACTTTCCCCTACCGCACATAGACATGCTGGTAGACAGTACAATAAAGTTTAAAGTATTCTCCTTCATGGATGGATTCTCGGGCTATAATCATATCAAAATGGCGCCGGAAGATATTGAGAAAACTTCATTTATCACCCCATGGGGCACCTTTTGTTACAAGGTAATGCCGTTCGGTTTGAAGAACATCGGGGCAACCTATAAAAGGGCCATGACTACTCTGTTTCACGACATGATACACAAAGAAATCAAAGTGTATGTCGATGATATGATTGCCAAATCTAAAACAGAAGAGGAGCATGTGACACACCTGTCAAAACTATTCGAGCGTCTGAGAAAGTACAAACTCCGCTTGAATCCCAATAAATGCACGTTCGGTGTCCGCTCGGGAAAATTTTTAGGGTTCATCGTCAGCCAGAAAGGAATTGAGGTTGATCCTGACAAGGTCAAGGCCATTCGAGAAATGCCTTCTCCGAAGACTGAGAAACAAGTCAGAGGATTCCTGGGATGTTTGAATTATATTTCCATATTCATATTCCTCATGACCGCGACATGCGCGCCAATCTTCAAATTACTCAAAAAGAATCAGGACTGCGTATGGACAGAAGACTTCCAAACCGCCTTTGACAGTATCAAAGAGTATCTGTTGAATCCCCCTATCCTATCACCTCTAGTGGAAGGAAGACCAATGATCATCTACCTAACAGTCTTGGAGGATTCCATGGGTTGTGTACTTGGCCAACAAGATGAAACAAAAAGAAGAGAGTCTGCTATCTACTATCTGAGCAAGAAATTTACTGATTGTGAAACTCGGTACATTATGCTTGAGAAAACTTGCTGCGCTCTGGCTTGGGCAGCCAAACGTCTTCGCCAGTATATGATTTGTCACACTACTTGGTTAATCTATGAAATGGATCCAATCAAGTACGTCTTTGAAAAGCCTGCTCTCACGGGAAGGATTGTCCGTTGGCAGATGTTGCTATCAAAATACGACATCGAGTACCATGCTCAGAAAGTCATCAAAGGAAGTATTTTAGCCGATCATTTGGCTCATCAATCGATTGACGATCAGGAATCAGTTGGATTTGACTTCCCAGACGAAGATGTCATGTATTTAAAAATGAAAGATTGTAATGAACCGCTACCCAGTGAAGGGCCAGAACCAGGTTCCCAATGGGGACTAATCTTTGACGGAGCTGTCAATCAATATGGAAACGGAATTGGGGAAATTATCATAACACCTCAGGGTACCCACATTCCTTTCACTGCCAGACTGACTTTCAAATGTACAAATAACGAGGCCGAATACGAAGCTTGTATCATGGGCCTCGAAGAAGCGATTGACTTGAGAATTAATAATTTGGATGTGTATAGAGACTCAGCCCTGGTTATCCATCAGATCAAAGGAGATTGGAATACATACCAATCAGGACTGATTCCTTACAAAGACTACACGAGAAGGTTGTTACCATTCTTCAACAGAATCGAGTTTCATCACATCCCTCGTGAAGAGAATCACATGGCTGATGCATTGGCCACTCTCTCCTCCATGATTAGTGTAGGTCAATGGAACGACATACCTAAGATTGACATAATGCGCCTGGAAAGGCCTGCTTACATCTTTGCGATTGAAGCAGTCATAGACGACAAACCTTGGTATCATGATATCAAATGCTTCCTTCAAAAACAAGAGTACCCACCTAGGGCATCCAGAAAAGACAGAAAGACTCTCAGGAGATTGATATGCAGCTTCTTCCTAAGCGGTGATACACTTTATAAGAGAAACTTTGACATGGTCTTGCTCCGATGTGTAGACAGACCAGAAGCAAACATGCTGATAAAAGAAATTCACGAAGGATCCTTTGACACTCATGCCAACGGACACACAATGGCAAGAAAAATTCTGAGAGCAGGGTACTATTGGTTAACCATGGAATCCGATTGCTACAAGTACATGAGGAGATGTCACAAATGTCAGATATACTCAGACAAAATCTATGTACCGCCAACACATCTAAAAGTTCTCTCTTCCTCATAGCCTTTCTCTATATGGGGAATCGACATGATTGGCATGATCGAACCCAAGGCTTCGAACGGACATCGGTTCATCCTGGTAGCCATTGACTACTTCACCAAGTGGGTCGAAGTAGCGTCATACGCCAATGTAACCCAACAATTCATGGTCCGATTTATCAAAAACAACATCATCTGTCGTTATGGTGTTCCAAGCCAGATCATTACGGATAATGGATCTAACTTGAATAACAAGATGATGAAAGAGTTGTGTGATGAGTTTAAAATCGAACACCATAACTCATCTCCCTACCGGCCTAAGATGAACGGAGCGGTAGAAGCAGCTAACAAAAATATCAAGAAAATCGTTCAAAAGATGGTTGTAACCTACAAAGATTAGCACGAGATGCTACCCTTTGCTCTTCACGGTTATCGCATGTATGTCCGCACTTCAACAGGGGCAACCCCTTTCTCTCTAGTATATGGCATGGAGGCAGTGCTTCCCATAGAAGTAGAGATCCCATCAAACCGGGTATTGATGGAAGCTAGGCTAACAGAAGCTGATGGTGTCAAAGTCGACACGATGAACTAAACCTAATCGAAGAAAAGTGAATAACGGCTTTATGCCATGGTCAGTTGTATCAGCAAAGAATGAAGAAAGCGTTTGACAAAAAGGTCCGACCCCGCATCTTCAGAAAATGAGACCTCGTACTCAAGAAGATACAATCATTTCTCACTGATTCCCGGGGCAAATGGACTCCGAATTACGATGGCCCCTATGTGGTCAAGAAAGCCTTCTCAGGCGGCGCCTTGAGATCGCAACCATGGATGGAGAAGAATTTGCCTACCCCACAAATGTTGATGTAGTCCAGAAATACTTCGCCTAAACTAAAAAATAAAACGTCTCGGTGGATTGAAAATCTAAAAGGGCGATCCAGGAAAAAATTAGAGACATTAGCAAAAAAAAATCTCATCCCGATGGATTGGAAATCTCAAAGTACAATCCAGGAAAAAGTTAGGGATTCATGGCAAGTAACTACATCTGACAAGGTTAAATTCCCATCCATCAGGAAAACTCCAGTCAAGGTCATCTTCGACAGAAGCTCAGGTTGTCCAGAATTCAAAGTTGGTAGAAGGATAACGGTCGTTATGTTTCAATGTAGCCCTTTTCCCTTAAATTACCATTTTCTAAACTTTGTAATGCTCTATGGGTTCACGCGTTTGGTTGATCTCCATCCTATCAATAAAATTTGAGCCCTAGTGCTTTTGTTTGCAATTCTCATTTGTTTTAGCTTTAACGAATGACATTTTAACATGATCAACGATTCTTGAAATAAAACAAAAAAAAAGAATTTAAATTGTCAAAACTTTTCTGCTTTTAAAATAAAGATGGCAATTCTTTTGACTGTTGAATATCGAAAAGAACATCGATCTCTTCTCCGAAGGTGGTTGAACCTCAAAGTGCAGAATCAAAGTACTCCTTCTAAAACCAGAGCATCTGAATGGAGGATCAACTGTGTCAGGAACCATGTTTCATCTGAAATCCCCGGAAGAGTACGTATCTCTTAAGACCAATTGAACAATTCTTTCTCCCCACAGGGACCGTTTCTCCTATGCAAGGTGGGATTGTTGTCTTGGAACAATGATACTTTTCATTCCCCGCAATGGCCGAGTATCTAGTCATGTTCATCTATTAGTCTGTATGTCGTGTCAGCATAAAAATACATACATCATGCATAATTGGTTTGCATTCATAATCATATTGCATCACTATCACTCTAGTTAGTCTTGTTCCCAAGTGATAAAAGTCCTCTCAGTCGAGTTGTCAGTTTTTTCTCGTCAGGAAATGTATCATCTGAGCAGTCTCTCCCCCAGTTTATTTTTGGATTGGAGCCTGTCCTCGACCACTTTGATAACTTGAACCTCTGAGAAACAAGAAGACATTCGACAAACGTCAATCTTTACTATTGAAGATGATATTTTTGCTTTCCTGGATTAAGGAAAATCCCCAGAGAAAGCCTCGCAACTAAAAGACTCTCAGCAACACATTAGTTTTTCTCTTCAGAAAGTCAATGTTAATGAAGTCATCAGCACCTCAAAATTGGATTACATCACATGGCATTTCTCCAAGAAGATCTCGAAGAAAAGTATGATGTAATATCCCCAAGCAGGAAACAGCCTCTCGAGAGACTTGTTTTCCCCAGTAGAGTTAACAAATGGCGTCTCTAACAGAGAAGTTTGAACACCTCTACAACTCAGACGAATGGGTTCCCCAGCAAGTCTGACATCAAAACTTTTTCCCATCAAAAGGAATCTCCCCAGGAAAATTCAGCGAGAAGTTTGAGGAAAATCGCTACACATAGCGTCCCTTGTCAAGGAAGGAACTTTACGAAAAAAAATAGAGACCAGTTCCTCGGCTGAAGACCAGGATCGAGGGGAAGTTTATTGACAAAAGAAACTAAGACCAGTTCCATGGCTGAAGACCCATATCGAGGGGAAGTTTACAAAAGAAACTAAGACCAGTTTCGTGGCTGAAGACCCGGATCGAGGGGAAGTTTATATCAGAAACTGAGACCAGTTCCTTGGCTGAAGACCAGGATTGAGTGGAAGTTTTTACCCTTTTTAAAGTATCATTGCGTAGCAAAAGAAGATGGATGGGCAAACTGCCATTCATAACCACTATCAAAATTTCGGGTATTCCGATTTTAATCCTCTTGCACCCCGAATGCCCGAATACCTTCGCCATTCACACCTTAGGGTCCAAGAAGATTAAATAGGGGCATCTGTCATACCCTAAATTTTGACCACCAAGATTTCCCATCATTGTGCAAGTCATCATCACAATATGGATGTACCTTCATGCCGCATCAATCTCCTCAAAGATGGTTGAGCATTCACCACAATCAAGAATTAGGGTTTCAAGCCCTCTTAGAGCACTTAGACAAAGGATCAATCAAGAAATGACATGATCTTCAACTTGTCTAACCTCTCAAACACCTATAAAGGATCAAGAGGAGTCCCACATCAAGAACCAAGCACAAGATTGCAACATTCCAAGTGGATCAAGCTTTAAGATCGCTAATGTCACCAAATTAGGGTTTTGGTCGACTGAGGCCTCCAAATGAAACTTTTTATCTGGGCATGAGCCAATGCTTCAAAACACAACCTAAGATGCTTCAAGGGACCTCATGGACCCAATCATCAAGTTAATTTAACCTCAGGGGATGCATTTACCAAAAATCAGGAATTAGGGTTTCTTGACCTAATTCACCCCTAAGTTGACTTTTGGGACAAAGCATGAGCCAAGACCTCAAGAAATGATTTGAGTGTCTCTAATACATCATATTGATCCATTTGAAATAATGGATTGACCCAAGAAACTTGATTCACAAGTTTCAATTTCATCTGGACCACAATTAGGGTTTTGAAGGAAAAGTCAAGTGTACCTTTGACTTTTGACCAAGACATGCTCCCAAACCTTGGGACATGATTCAATACACCCTATAACACATATGGAATCCATCCATTAGGTTTGATTTAGGTCAAGGACTTGATTTCATAAAGGATCGCACAGTTTGGATTTCATACGATAAAAAGTCAACTGTGCACAAAACCAAGTTTGACTTTTTGGAATTTTTCACAAATATGGTTCCCCTAAGTCAAAAATAATGTTAATGTATGATATTGATAATCATTCATTAAGAAAAATCAAGAAAAGTGAGGTTTCTTGCAAAGGAAGCAACCATGAGAAACCAAAAATTTTCTAAGTTATGGAACAAAAGTGGTTTTGGTACCAACTTCCAAGGACCATAACTTGAGATCCAAGCAACCATTTTGGGTGATCCAAAGCTGGATTTGTAGGTCTTGCTACACTCTAAAAAAGCTTTAACTACCTCTAACTTCAATTCGTTATGGATTTTAAGTTATGGAGTGATCAAAATGACAAAAACATGAAAATGACACTTTTTCCAACACTTAGCGAAAATCTGCCTAAGTTACCAGCCTTGAACATCAATGTTCATGAGGTTTTTTCAGTTGGATCCAAAAAGTTTCAAAACAAACTATGATCACACATGTTTTGTATCATATGAAGGCTTTCTAAAAATCACAAGAGCCTCCCATAATTTAACCTGAGCAGGGAGATATGAATCCCTCAAAATCACCATTTCCAACTGTCTTGGCCAAGGCAGATTTTGACAGATTTTGGCATTTTGCTCGATTTGGCAAAATTGAGCAACTCCAAGCCTTGTCATTCATTTGGACACATCTGAGGATAAAACAAAAGGAGAATGATTTGATTCCCAAGCCTCCAAAGTCCAAGAATCTACATTAGACATAACAAACCTAAAAAGGCTAAAAAGGTGCCAAGACTCCAATTTTGTTGCAATGCATTTAATGGATACACCAAGGTGGCATGGACTGGCACATTCCTAACTGAATGAGTCAAGGATCAGCACTGAATCATAGGACCATAGGCTTGTGCCCTAACCTCAAGTCAATGGCTAAAGGAGACTTGAGATTCCTTTTTCTCAACATTGGCCAAGCTTGCAAAGCAAACTTGTTCTACTATAAATAGAGCTCATTTGAGCTCAGTTTGAGTACACCAAAGCACTACAACACTTGCTTTCCCCAAAATCTCTTTCTTTAATCCAAAATGCCTTCTTTTGCAAGTTATCTCTGAGTTTTTGAGTTAGAGAGCAATTCCACCATAGCTCATGATCCTAACACCTCTAATATGTTGTATCTAAGTTGTTCAAACACTCACTTGTGACCTGAAACACCAAAATCACAAAGTCCACTTCCAAAACCTCAAAATTGGACTTTTCTGCATTTTTCAAGCCATGTCTTGATTCAGTCACTTCCAAAACCAAACAAAACCTCAAACACACTCCAAATATCATCCTCAAACTGTCCTAAATGGTTCCCCTCATCTGGAACACCATTTGAGAGAGTTGCCATATTGGTCACTTTTGCCCCTTTTGCAAGAAAGTGCCACAACTTGTTCCTGAGGATTCAAGCTGGTTATAATCATAATAAAAGATTCTAAAGGATTAATTGAGAGTGTCCAAAGCATCAAATTACTTCTGGCACAAGGGACTTGGCAGATACCACAAAAAGCTCCAAGAGGTAAGTGCATGACAACTTGAACTCATTGAATTATGCATTCCTTTGATGTCCACTGATCATAAACATCTCATACATGTTGTATATGTTGTGTTTGAACCAATTTTCCATATAATTCTTGCCTGTACCATGAGATAGCATAGAACATGCAAAAATAGGCCTATTTTGAAATCACTATCGGATTTTGAAGAGGAAACATTTTCTGAAAATTCCAAGGGCACCATTGGATTCCTCATGAAATTCTAGGTCAGATGCACCTAAATTTTGTCTCAATCCATGGATAAATGAGAAAGTTAGAGGCTTCACTTAAATTGCCCAAAAGCTTGCCTTGCATTGCCTTGCCTTGCCTTGCCTTGCCCAGGCCTAGAAACAAGGCATGCCTTAAGAATTAATGGGGTGGTTTTGATACACGGATGTATCACCACCCCAGTGGTAGCGCGCATATGTGTTTTTTGCCAAGGTTGTGGGTTCAAACCCCACCCATACCTTTTTTTTGCCATTTTTCACTTTTGTGCTATTTTTCATTATTTTCATGTTTTGTTAATTAATTGAAAAATTAATTTCTCTCTCAATTTTAATTATTTTTTATTGGTTCTTTTTCTAAAAATTCCCAAAAATATTAAAATATTTTATACCATGAAAATTTCACAATAGTATTATTTATTTCACATATTTGGTATTTTTGTAAAGAATTATATTTTATTTATTTTTACACATTAAAAATATTTCTTTCTCTTGTTTTTTGCAAAATTCAAATGATTTTTAAATCATCCCATGAATGAAACATGATTTTACAAATATAAATCCAAGTTTACAACCTTTTTTCACATCTTTAATTATTTTAATTAATTTTTTATTGAATTAAAATACATTTAAAAACCAAAAATTAGGGTTTTGATCTCTATTACCCTAACAAATCTTTTCAAACATCTTTGGGCCTCTAATAGAGTGTAAGACCTAAACCCCCTTTTGTACATAAACCTTTATGGGCCTCAGTCATTGTATAAGTCCCACTGTGTTTTCAAAATCTCGGTGTGATCGTCGCTTTTCAAAACATTTTCAACTGGGCCTACCCTTGTGTTGTAAGTCCCATTTCTTTGATTTTTCAAACCTTTGGCTTCTCTTGAGTTGTAAGACCCATCCCTTTGTACAGAAAACCTCTTTGGGCCTCAGTCGTTGTATAAGCCCCAGTAGAGTTTATAAAACAACGGTACGAATACTGTTTTTCATCTGGGCCTCTCCTTTAGTATAAGCCCCAACAACCTTTTCAAAAACAACTTCCTTTTTGATTTAGGTTCAAATCTATAGTTGTTATCAAAACTTTCTTTAATTTCTTGAACAACTAACCATACAGCTGTTACAATGGAAGCTTGCTCACCTATAAGTTTTATCAACTTTCATTTACTTGCTTTCATATATATATATATATATATATATATATATATATATATATATATATATATATATATATATATATATATATATATATATATATATATATATATATATATATATATATATATATATATAACTGTATTGCTGGAAGCTTGCTCACCTGTAAGTCCTTCTTTAATATCCTTTTAAATACTTGTCATATATCAACTGTATACATACTTGTATACCTGCTTAGAGTTTTCCCCGGCAACTAGGCCTAGAACTAGGTAAAGCCAGTTGGTCACTCTTTCAACACAGTCAAAACTAGTTCCCCATAGGAATTTCAGATACAGTCTTGCCTTCTCTTGGGCTTAAACAATATGGAACAAAGAGAAAGACATTATTCCCAGTGAAACTTTTCTCAGACTGTCACTATTAGAAATTATCAAATAAGTTCATTTCCCCAGAGAGGATTAATTCTCAGCTGAAGATAGCCTCCTCTTAGGCTTTGTATAAAGATTTCTTTGTTCTTCCCCAGCAAAGACCGCCTCCTCTTGGGCTTTGTACAAATGATTTTCCCCAGCTGAGCTAACCTTTTCAGACTCTCTTGTTGAGTCCATCACCTTTTCCACACTCTCTTGTTGAGTCAATGGTATAAAACAAAAACACTCTCTTGTCGAGTCAATGGTATAAAACAGAAAAACTCTCTTGTTGAGTCAATCTCTTTTTTCAGCCTCCTCTTAGGCTTGGTATAATGATTTCCCTTAGCAGAAGTTAGCCTTCTCTCAAGCTGTGTATAATGATTTCTCTAGCTTGGCCAGCCTCAATCTTGGGCTTTGTACAAGACACCATATAAATTTCCTAAGCAGAGTCAATCCTCTTTTCAACCTCAATCCTGGGCTTTGTACAAGACAGATAATACTCTCCAGTAGAGTTAAACTCGTTTCAGCCTCAATCTTGGGCTTTGTACAAGACACCTAAAATATCCTCAACCGAGTCAGTAAAGTCTCATTTTAGCCTCAATCTTGGGCTTTGTACAAAACAGATAAAGATTTCTTTCCCGCGGAGTCAGTCTTCTTTTCAGCCTCAATCTTGGGCTTTGTACAAGACACATACAAACCCTCCCCAGCGGAGTCAAAATCTCTTTTAGCCTCAATCTTGGGCTTTGTACAAGACAGACAAAGTATTTCCCCAGAAAAGTCAAACTTTTAGCCTCCTCTTAGGCTTTGTATAATGATATCCCCAAAATAGTCAGTCTCTTTTAGCCTCAATCTTGGGCTTTGTACAAAACATATATAAACGCTCTCTTGTTGAGTCAGTCTTTTCTAGCCTCCTCTTAGGCTTTGTATAAAGACTTCCCCAGTGGAGTCAATCAATCTCTTAGGTTCAACCTTGGGCTTTGATCAAGGAACACAAAAATCAACAACCCCTCAGAGGAAATCAAAATCCCTGTAGGAAAACATTTCTCTGTGTTATCACATATCAAAACAGATTACTCAAAACAAACCCTAATCCCAGATAACTGATGTAAGTGGCACACTTGTTGATTCAAATATCTAAGCTGTCGTCCATCTCTTATCCTGGTAAATCCCTTTCTTCCATCTAATTGATGTAAGTGGCAAGCCTCTAGATTATTTACATCCACGCCACTGTCCCTCTCTTAGTATGAGAAATTCCTAAAGAAAAATGGCATTGCTCTACATTGAGTTAAGGTTTTCCCCTTCATGATATCACCTCTATAAAGGAAATTATGGCATTGCTGGATTCACATATCTCAGTTAAAGTAATTCTCCTTTATAAACAGTCACCCAACAGTTGTGATAAACAGATGAGATGTCTCCCTTTAGAGATGACAAGTTCTCTCTCAGTCAAACCTTTTAGCTTCAATATTGGGCTTTGAACAAGACACAAATAAACCTTTTAGCTTCAGTCTTGGGCTTTGAACAAGACGCCAAAACATCTTTTTACTCCCTTAGAATAGGAGGAACTACGATTGCTCTGATTTCCCTGTTTCTTTAAACGGGAATACGTAGGCATAAGATTGTGAAATCTTAGCGAGCATACCAATTAAAAAATCTAGGTCCATTACCTTCACACCAATCAAAACTTAGGTCCAGTACCTTACCAAAAACATTAGAAAACCCGAACATCAACAAAAACTCACTCTCTCTCTCTCATATTTCCCAAGAAACTTTCCCAACTCATCAACAATAAACACCATTAAGTACAAAGCAGAACCTATTACTAACAACCTGTGGATAACCACATATAGGATGGGAAATTGACAACTCCCCATTGTATAACCTGACCCCAGACTCCCCAATCTCTTTGAACGTTTATTCAGTTAAACATTCGCGTGCAAGGTTAGTTTTAGATAGCTTCCCTTTCCCTTCCAGCTTCACGAGATAAATAAGAAATCAGAAAGCAACACCCCTTTCCTCCTACCATTACGGTGAGGAGGAACCCATTTCTGCGATAAGGTGGTCGCGTCACCGACAAAAATTGCACGCTACATAGTGGTGTCACTAAAGGATGGGGATAGGTTGTGGTTCCTACCAAAAGCCAGGCCAAAAGAGGTCTCGGTTGTTCTCCAGCGTATGCAAAAGCTACAAAAAAGAATGAAGGCATTCCTCCCATTCAAAATACTTTTCACAGTGGAGGCTTTATTTATTCTATCCCTCAAGAGGTCGATACCATTAACAGAGATGACTCTGAAGACGAACCCTCGGATTCAGAAGAAGAATGGAAGTCCTACCTCAATGATTCTGGCTACATATCACAAGAAGAAACGTATAATCTGTTATCTTCTCTACAAGAGAAATATAAGGATGCATCTAAGCCAGTTGATGAAATGGATATAAAAGATTGCAACAATGAGAACTATCCGATTTCCTTTTCTTCTCCAGAAGAAGACACGGTCATGGAAGATATTATTTGTCACTCCGAGGATGATTCGCTTATTTCTCCAGAGATCTGGGACCCCTACTTGGAAACTCCTGGATATGACACTCAACCGAAAGAGGCCTACATACCGTTTTATACTCCTCACCCCATCGAGAAAGTAGTCGAAGATCACCTTTTTGATAAATCTGCAAAGATCGATGAAAGAGATTTCATTCATTATACCATGCCGGAAGTGAATGTCATAATAGAAGATGATTCTGAAAAGGATTTATCCACTTGCATGGCACCTCCCATAATTCTGCAAAAGCTACCCAATAATCCCTGGGGCATGCTGCACAAGTTTATGGGAGCTGTAACAATTTATATTAAACCTCCAACCGAAGAAAAGCCTGAGCAGGTGAAACGAGTTCTCAAAAGTGGAACTGCATCATGTAATCTCAATGTATGCGAGTGGGAACCCTATTTAGAAGACCCCGGGTACAAGTACCCAGAGGATGTGTATGTATCGTTCCATACCCCGTGATCTATCGAAAAGGCTGCTAAGGACCACCTTTTTGACGTATCAGCAAGGATTAAAGACTCCATCAATATAACTCCTCCAGAAGTCAGTGCCATTATCAAAGACAGACTTGAAAGGGATTCGCAAGACTTTGTGACACCTGGGAAAGTTCCTCAAAATTGGATAGCTGTTGATATTCCAACTGTTGTCCACATCTCAAAGTAAATGTTTGTTTTATTTTGTCCTCTTGCTCCACCCAAAGCGAGAGATGTTTTTAAGGCCACCTGTCTTAAGTATTAGGCTTTTGTTTCAAGAAATAATTAATCAATAATAAAGATGTTATTTTCAATACCCTGTTGTTTATTTTTTACTTTTCTATTTTTTGAAAAAAAAAACGGTAATAAAAAAACACAAAACAAATATAATAAACACATTCGATGTCTGTACACCACCGCATTTATTTATTTTCTAAAAAACAACAATCAATCATATGTGCAGATTAAACATCAAAAACTCCATTTAAAAACATGACCCTATGCCTTCTCCCAACTTTGAGTTCCCAGTATTCGAAGCTGAAGATGAAGAAGAGGAAGAAATTTTGGACAAAATTTCCCGACTACTTGAACGAGAAGCAACTTCCATTCAGCCATACAAAGAGCCGATAGAAGTGATCAACCTTGGTTCCGATGAAGACAAAAAAGAGGTCAAGATCGAGGCACTGCTTAGTCCAGCTATCAAAATAAAAATGATTGAACTCCTCAAGGAGTTCCCAGATGTGTTTGCTTGGTCCTACCAAGACATGCCAGGCTTGGATGCTAATATTGTGGAACACCACTTACCGTTGAAGCCAGAATGTCCACCAGTTAAATAGAAGTTAAGAAGAACGCGCCCGGATATGGCCATCAAAATTAATAAGGAAGTACAGAAGCAGATTAACGCAGGATTCCTTGTCACGGCAGAATACCCTCAGTGGTTGGCTAACATAGTGCCTGTTCAGAAAAAGGACAGAAAGGTCAGAATGTGCATGGACTACCAAGATTTAAACAAAGCTAGTCCAAAAGATGACTTTCCACTACCACATATTGACATGTTGGTCGACAACACTGCAAAATTCAAAGTATTCTCCTTCATGGATGGATTCTCCGGATATAATCAAATTAGAATGGCATCGGAAGACATGGAAAAAACCTCATTCATTACGCCATGGGTAACATTTTGCTACAAAGTAATGCCTTTTGGTCTAAAGAATGCAGGTGCAACTTATCAAAGAGCCATGACAACTCTTTTCCACGACATGATGCACAAAGAAATTGAGGTATATGTCGATGACATGATTGCCAAATCCAGAACTGAGGAAGAACATGTGGAATATTCGTTGAAATTATTTCAGAATTTGAGGAAATTTAAACTCCGCTTGAATCCTAACAAGTGTACCTTTGGTGTTCGTTCAGGGAAACTCTTGGGTTTCATTGTCAGTCAAAAGGGAATTGAAGTTGATCTTGATAAAGTCAAAGCCATTCAGGAAATGGCAGCACCCAAAACTGAGAAGAAAGTAAGAGGATTTCTGGGGCGTCTAAACTACATCTCTAGATTTATATTCCTCATGACCGCTACTTATGGACCAATATTCAAACTTCTTCGAAAGGACCAGAGTTGTATATGGACAGATGATTTTCAGAAGGCCTTTGACAGTATCAAAGAATATCTGCTTGAGCCTCATATCCTGATACCTCCAGTAGAAGAAAGACCTTTGATCATATACTTAACAATGTTGGAAGATTCCATGGGCTATATGCTTGGACAACAAGATGAAACTAAGAAAAAGGAGCACGCCATTTATTACTTGAGTAAGAAATTCACAGACTGTAAATCTCATTAAATTGTGCTTGAAAAAACCTGTTGTGCCTTGGCTTGGGCTGCTAAACGTCTCCAACAATACATGATTTGTTATACTACTTGGTTGATCTCCAAAATGGACCCAATCAAGTATATCTTTGAAAATCCCGCCTTAACCGGAAGGATTGCTCGCTGGAAAATGCTGTTATCAGAGTATGATATTGAATACCATGCTCAAAAAGTTGTCAAGGGGAGTGTTATAGCTGATCATTTGCCTCACCAACCAATTGATGATGGTGAAACTGTTAAATTTGACTTCCATGATGAGGATGTTATGTACCTAAAGATGAAAGACTGCGATGAATGTTACCAGATGAAGGGCCAGAGCCAGGATCCCGATGGGATTAATATTCGACGGAGGTGTCAACGCTTATGGAAACGAAATTGGGGCAATTATTGTTACACCTCAAGGTACCCATATTCCCTTCACTGCAAGGTTGACATTCAAATGCACCAATAATGAATTTGAATATGAAGCCTGTATCGTGGGACTTGAAGAAGCCATTGATTTAAGGATCAAAATTTTGGATGTATACGGAGACTCAGCTTTGGTCATAAATCAGATCAAAGGTGACTGGGAAACTCGTCAACCCGGATTGATTCCTTACAAAGACTATGCAAGAAGGTTGTTACCTTTCTTCATCAAAGTTATGTTTCATCACATTCCTCGTGAAGAGAATAACAGGTTGATGCACTGGCTACATTATCCTCCATGATTGTTATAAATCGATGGAATGAGGTACCTAGAATTGATGTTATGCGCCTTGACAGGTCCGCTCATGTGTTTACCATGGAAGAGATTGTCGATGATAAACCATGGTACCATGATATCAAATGCTTCCTTCAAAACCAAGAATACCTGTTTGGGGCATCAAAGAAAGATAGGAAGACTCTCAGAAGTTTGGCTAGCAACTTCTTCCTGAATGAGGATGTATTGTACAAAAGAAACTTCGATATGGTCTTGCTCAGATGCGTGGATAGACATGAAGCAGACATATTAATGGAAAAAATTCATGAAGGCTCTTTTGGTACTCATGCCAATGGGCAAGTAATGGCAAAAAGAATGTTGAGAGCAGGATACTATTGGCTGTCAATGGAATCAGATTGTTGTAAATACATAAGGAAGTGTCACAAATGTCAGATTTATGCTGACAAAATCCATGTACCTCAGACTCTTCTAAATATTCTCTCCTCTCCATGTCCCTTCTCCATGTGGGAAATTGACATGATTGGCATGATTGAACCTAAAGCTTCCAACTGGCATCGTTTTATCCTAGTGGCAATTGAGTACTTCACCAAATGGGTTAAAGCCGCATCTTATGCCAATGTAATCAGGCAAGTGGTGGTTCGTTTTATCAAGAACAATCTAATATGCCAATATGGTGTTCCAAGTAAGATCATTACTGATAATGGATCAAACTTGAACAACAAAATGGTGAAGGAATTATGTGCTGAATTCAAGACTGAACACCATAAATCTTCTCCCTACCAGCCTAAAATGAATGGAGTTGTTGAAGCAGCTAACAAAAACATCAAAAAGATCATTCAGAAGATGGTGGTGACCTATAAGGATTGGCATGAGATGCTACCGTTTTCTCTTCATGGATATCGTACGTCTGTTTGTACTTCAACAGGGGCAACCCCTTTATCTTTTGTATATGGCATGGAAGTTGTGCTCCCTGTAGAGGTGGAAATCCCATCAATGAGAGTCTTGATGGAAGATAAATTAATTGAGGCTGAATGATGTCAAATCAGATACAATGAGTTGAATTTAATTGAAGAAAAGAGAATGACGACTTTATGTCATAGTCATCTATATCAACGAAGAATGAATAAAGCTTTAGACAAGAAGGTTTGACCTCGTGTATTCAGAGAAGGTGACCTTGTGCTTAAGAAAATTCAATCATTTGTTACTAATTCTAGGGGAAAATGGACTCCAAATTATGACGGGCCATATGTCGTTAAGAAAGCCTTCTCAGGCGGTGCTTTAATGCTTATGACTATGGATGGTGAGGAATTCACCCGTCCTACGAACGTCGATGCAGTCAAGAAATACTTTGCCTAACAAAAAGAAAAAAATGTCTTGATGGACTGAAAACCCGAAAGGGCCAGGCAAAAATTAGAGACATAAAAAGAGATAAATCATCCCGATAGATTGGAAACCTAAAAGGGCAATCTAGGAAAAAGTTAGGGATATTTGGCAAGTAACTGCATCAAACCTGATTAGATTATGTGAAGCAGCCACGTCCATTGAAAAACTCTCCAATCAAAGGGCCTTCACCCAAAGATCGAAGAACATTGCAAATTCAAAGTTGTTAGGGAGAATTCAGTCATTTTTTAACCCTTTCCCTTTCAAATTACCGTTTTTTTTTTCAAACTTCTGTAATAATACATGGAATCACGCTATTTGCGGATTACCATTCTATCAATAAAATTTGAGCCTTTGTCCAGCTTGTTTGCAATTTTTGTTTTATTTATATCTTGTAAAATAACATTTTTTACTTTAATAAAAATTCTTGAAATAAAAAGTTAAAATTTGCTTTCTTAAAAAAAATAATAAAAAAATGCTTGTGATTACTTTCCTTTTATTTGTGAACATAAAGAGGAATATCAACAGTTGCTCCAAGAACGATTAAACCTCAAAATACAGGATTGAATGTTCTTGTGATTTGCCTTGAAAGATATCTCCAAATGATGGGTCTTTACTCCAGATGGTCGTAATGTGTCGGACATACAATCCCATATCTATGGTAAAAGAAGACCCAATACTCGCCGTAATACTATCCATCAACTTCCTAAGTACCCGGTCACATTGTGATGTTTATTTCATCACCAATATATCCCTTGCATCTATTTTGTTAGCATAAAAACATAACATACATTCATATCATACATATAGCATGCATATTTGAATTCATATCCATATTCATGTTGCATTTGTTGATAATATTTGTTTCATTCACCTTGGTTGTGTTCATCCCCGAGTGATATGTTTCACCTTTCCAATAGATTGGTCAGCCATAGGCAGGAAATATATATCCTTTCTAAAAATACCCACTGAGTTAATCCTCTTGGAAGTGTTGATTTAGTTCTCCTTTCCACACTTGGATAGGATAAATCCCAGTTCGAGTTCATTCCTCACTGGTTAACGTCTTGTTTGACGATATTTCTCCAGCTTATTCCTGGATTGAGTTGGTCTTTTGACCTTTTTGATAACTTGAACCTCTGAATTAAAAGGGCATTTAATTTGCGTCTTTTAGGTGGTTCCCCCAGCAAGATAAATTTATCCCGCCTTGGAATCTACACAGGACAGCGAGTGGCAATCTCTTTATTTGAGAAGCTTGTTTCTATCCATGAACATTCCCAGTGAATCGGCTAATGGCAGTCTCTTTCCGAGCAGTTTGTCTTTCCCCATTGAAGCTATCAGCATATCAATTTTTCTTTCATCTTATGGCATCTCTTCGGAGAAGTCTCGAAGGGAAGTATGATGAAGATATTTTTCCAGCAAATGACATATCTCTAGAGATGTTTGTTGTGAATTCTTATTCTCTATCAAATGGCATCTCTCCGGAAAAAGTCTCACAGAGAAGTTTAGTTTTTGAACCTTCATTTTTACATCACATGGAATCTCTCCAAAAAAATCTCTAAGAGAAGTGTAATGAAGTTTATTTTCCATCAAATGGAATCTCCCCAGTGAATCCCCGTGAGAAGTTTAATGAAAACCCTTACGAAAAGTTTCTCTTTATTTGAGAAATTTATTTTAAAAAAGTTAACTGACCCGCATCTCTTTGAAGATCCCCGGTGAAGTTATTATTTCAGCAAGTGATTACCTTTTCAGGAGCTTGTCTGTTTACCCCTTTTCAAGTGAAAGACTTGATAAAGAAGAAACCGAGACTAGTTTCATGGCATATGTCCATAAACGAGGGGAAGTTTATTCCAGAAAACCGAGACCAGTTTCATGGCTTATGTCTAGAAACGAGGGGAATTTTATTCCAGAAAACCGAGACCAATTTCATAGCTTATATCCAGAAACGAGGGGAAGTTTATTCCAGAAAAACGAGACCAATTTCATGGCTTATGTCCAGAAATGAGAGGAAGTTTATTCCAGAAAACCGAGACCAGTTTCGTGGCGTACGACCCGAAACATGGGGAAGTTTATTTTACCCTTTTCTAAGTAATGCTACTTAGCCAAAGAAGACGCTAAACCATTTTCCCCAACATTGGAAGTTCAAATTGCCAAAGTTATAACACCATCGCCTATAGAGTTGTGTTCCTCTATCCCCATTGAAGTTGTCGTCTCTCTCCAAATAAGAGTTACAACATTTTTCCCCGATTTTCTTTCCCTAGTGGATAATCCTGTTATTATACCCCTGTGATTTAGACTATTCTCAATCTCCTGTGGCATTATTTCCCGCAGGTCTCATATCTTGCATTCTTAAGTGCATTCATATTATATCACCTTTTATGGCTTCTTAGGGGCAAAAATTGTGTATTGTTATATTTAAGCCTCCCCTATCTGGTCGAGACTAAGATGTCAATCTTCATCTCTCCGGATCGGAGAAACTTAAATAGGGGCATCTGTCATACCCTAATTTTTTACCCCCAATATGCCACCTCATTTGCATCATTGGCATAAAATGTATCATTACATTTATGCATGTCTTTATGCATCACAAACCAATCACAAGAACAAAATATATGTGCTTACTTGCTTTACAGGTTAGGTGATTCCTCAAGGGCTCAAACAGATGAATTATAAAAGGATGTGCATCATATTCAACATCTCAAATCCCTTATTCATACATAAGGATCAAGAGCTTTCATCTCATCAATAGTTAAGTGCAAAAATGCATCATGACAAGCTCATCAAGCCTCGAGACCCTCAGTGCACCATAACTAGGGTTTTGACCTAATTCAGTCCCTAAGTTGACTTTTGAAGCAAGGCATGATCACAAACCTCCAAATATGTTTCAAGGACCTCAAATGCCTCATATTAATCCCTTCATATAATTGGATTAACCCAAAGAACTTGATTCATAAGCAATGCAAGAATTCAAATTCATCTGGTCCACAAACTAGGGTTTTTGAGGAAAAGTCAATTGTACCTTTGACTTTTGACCAAGACATGATCTCAAACCTTGGGACATGACTCAAGACACTCAAAAACACCTTTGTAGTCCATCCATGATGTTTAATTTAGCCCAAGGGTTTTATTTCATGTCGGATCACAAAATTCAAAATTCATTTGATACAAAAGTCAACCGTGGTCAAATCAAGTTTAACTTTGGGAGATTTTGGTCAAACATGGTCTCTTCAAGTCAAGAACAATGTTAATATGTGATTTGGATCATATATGATCAATAAAAATCAAGAAAAGTGAGGTTACTTGTAAAAATGGCAACCATGGAGAACTTAAAATTTTTCTAAGTCATGAAAAAACAATGATTTTTGCCCTACTTTCCAAGGCCATAACTTCCAAAACAAGTAACAATTTTTTTTATCCAAAGATCAAATTTAATAGCTTATTATATACTACAACTTTGTCAATTAGGGTGGATTCCCAAAAAGTGCATAGATTTTAAGATATGAGGCCATAAAGTTAGGGTTTCAATACTTTTTGAACTTTGACACTTAGAAATTTTTTGGAGAGAATTTGTCTTGTGTTGGAGCCAAATTTGAGGTTATTTTTCATTATGATCCACAATGATCCAAGACCAACTTCAAACTTCAAAGTTGAAGTATGATATACCAGCTTTCCAAAATGATCAAGAACATTAAAATCCCTTACTTGAGCAAGAAGCTATGGATGCTGCAACATGCCTTGATTAAATTGATTGTCATGACATATTTGCTAACCTCAAAATCCACACAACTTGGAATATCTTTGCAAGCCTCCAATCTTCATAAGATCAACTCCCAATTGATCATACAAGCATGTGCTCTGCAAAGCATAACTGAATTTCAAAGAATTCATCACTTGGCATGTGAAAAAAATCATTTCAAAAGTGGGAAACGAGGTTTTGTCCTCTAGCATTAAAGTGGAATAGTGATTTTGAGCAAAAATCCTCCAATCTGATAGAACTTGATCATGGCATCAAGGGATGAGATGAAACCATAAGGAACCAAGCTAAAAAGATCAGATTTCAAGCCATGTGAAGAATAGCCCATGTGTACCTTGGCTTTCAAGTTATAGGTGCATGACATCATTTGATGGATAATAGCTTACATCCTCATCCAATTTCCTCTCAAATATCTGAACTTCTTTTCCTATAAATAGAGGTCATTTTCATCATTCTAGACACACCAAAACTGAGCAAGAAGCTAGTTTTCTCTCCTTCCTCCTCCTTGCTAAAATTCAAAGTTCTCAAAGAGTGAAAACTTGGAATTCTCAAACCAATCCATTTCCACTCAATCCAAGCATCCAAACACTTCACATACACACATAAAAGTGATATAGAACCTCAAATCACTTCTGTAACACCAGAATCACCAAGTCACGTGCCACTTGTTTATCACACATCATAAGCTGCAGTTTGAATCGAGCCAAGTGATCAAGAAGGTTTCCATTCATTCTAAGCATTGGAACACCATCCTTGAGGGTCAAGGAAGTTGTCCAGATCATCAAATCGCATCTGTAACACCTCCAATAGAGAATTTGATTCTCACTTGCAAGGTAAGTCTCTTCAAAACTGAACTCTATAATTCATGCATCAAATTCGATCATTTAAGTTACAAACTTGTTTGTCATGATGTCGTGAATGTTTTCCCAATACTAATTGTGTATAAACTGTTGTGTACATAATTTCATATTGATTTTTCCAGTTTTAAGGTTCATATGTTCATACGTGCTAATTCAAATTACACTGAATTTAAATAAAATTGAGTAATGCCATTCAATTCCTCTTGAAAAATCAAGCAAATTTCATTTTTACATCATTCAATTTGGTTGCGTATTAAGGGAGTTAAGATTTTCAAAAATTCTGATAAAGATGATGAAGATGACAATCGTGGTGGCGCATTTCTGAACTTGATGTTGTTTTAAAATATACACAATTGGGTGTGGTTTGATACATGAATGTATCACCACCCCAGTGGTTAAGGCGTGTTTGTGAAGCTTGTGAGTGCGTGGTCTGGGGTTCGAATCCCCCTCGCCCCAGATCACTTGGTTATTTTTTTAAACCATTTTCAAAAGGAATTTTTCACATATATTTATCACTTGCCATTCTCTATCATCCACACGCAAGTGGCTCAGTTGGTAAATTTAAACCTCACCACCTCAAGGGCGTGGGTTCAAGCCCTAGTGAGACCATTTCCTATTTTTTTATCACTTTTCCTTTCAATTTTTTACACAACTTTACACAATTATTTCAATAAGCAAAAATAATTATTTTGAGCCAATTTTTGCACACTACTCATTTATCTTGTATATTTTGAGAATCCATTTAAAAATTCCAAAAATAATATTTATTTTTGTCATTTTTCTTAAGTGGAAAACCATGACTTTTAAATGTGTTTTTAATACCTTTTTTATATTTTCTTTTGATTTTTCCTTGACCTAATTGTACATACATGTCCTTATGGTCATAATACACTTTGTGTAAACCTTGTTCAAAAAACTTAACTTGATTTTTTGGACTTATACTTCAAACATACCTTGTTTAGGTATTGTTTTCTTTTGAAAATACATTGGTTATTCTTTTGAAACCCTAGGGTTTCATTTCAAATAACTTCTTTCTCCTCTTTTGAAAGTATCCTTGATGCTTGAATTGGGCTTCCATTTGAGTTGGATTCCCCAGGCCCTTTGATTCAATCATGGTTGAATGTCTTGCTCAGGAGCTTTCCTGTATAAGTTTTCATTAGGGTTTTGATTACCCTCCTTCATTATTCATTTGATCTTTGATAACCTTGAATACATTGTTTGCTTGAACTTCCTTGTCTTTGCTTTCATAGATTAAATCTTTACTCACACATTCAAGTATTTCCTTCATAAACTCTTACCATGATGAACATATCTCCTTGTCTAATACACTTCCACTTGTTTGATATATCATGCTTAATCATTTCATGCTTATGTCATCCTTGATGACTATACTTGTTTAAAAGCTTAAAATAAACTTACCTTGTTAAGTTTCTCTTGACATTCATTACACTTCGGTTCCTCTTAAGGATATGTAGGCATAAGATTGCAAGCTCTTAGCGAGCACAATACCAAACCTTGTTTAGCCTTTTCCTTTGTGTTTATACACAAAAACATTAGGATACCCTTCAACTATAACTTAGTTCAAACATTAGGTTCCCCTTGTGTTGAAGTTCAAACTGTCAACTTAGCCTTCTCTTGTTAAAGCTTCTTCCCTTTCTTTCTGAAAATGTTTGTGGTGAATAGGTGAGATATTTCCTTTAAGATGACAACTTGTCTCTTCTCTCAAACCCTATTCCACCCATTAATAGGTGGAACTACGAACGCTCTGATTTCTCAACTTCCTTTTGAGAATACGTAGGCATAAGCTTGCGAGATCTTAGCGAGCATAATAATAAACAAAACCATTAGGTTCTTATACTTTGTCTTAGCTTACTTTGCATTACAAAAACACCAACAACATTCCCCATTCATTCACTCAAAACCATTCAACCAATTCCAAGAACACAACAAGTAAACAGCAGTAACACAAATATAAAGCAAGAGGTTCCTATAGGATACTGTCATACCCTAATTTTTAACCCTAAGATCCCACTTCTTTGTCCATCATCTTACATAACATCTGTAGGTCATAGGGTCTTGTGTGTGTATTTATCATGACTAACCAGTTTGTGGAGGTACAGTAGTCTCAAGCATAGATTCTCTCAGTCAAGTACTTCAAGACGTGACCGTTGGATTCTGATTCAAAGGGTCCTAGAGTTCTCCATTGACTATTTTCTCAGAATTTCTCAGAAGTATCAGTGTATAATCTAAGGAGGATTAGGGCTATCTTCACATTGGTGTTGAGCATGGTCATGGTTGAAGGCAGATCATCATGAGCAAGAGTATTAGGGTTAAAAGATCATATAGTTGAGGTTTCACTCCAAGATTCATCTTCTTCAGAGATTCTCCAGAGCACGACAAACTTCTTTCCTCAAGAACTCGTTCAAAGGATTCATTATGTTCAAGACCTCATTGCTTTCATTTTCTTATTTCTTGTAATACAAATTGCTCGTGAATGGGGGAATGGAATTGAGGATGTCAAGCTTGGTTAAAGGGTGCATTTCAATGGATTTGTTGGCAAAAGAGTTGATTAAAGTCGATTTTAAGCCAAGTCCCATGCTCATTCCAGGAAGCAAAAGTGCAAGTTTTAATCTCAAGTCTATTCATGTTCAAGATTGCAAGTTCTAAACTTCAAATTCAAATTATTCATTCAAGTTACAAGAGAGTTTCATGTGGTTTCAAGATCCAAGACAAATTTCATGATCATTTTCATAATCCAAGTTCATTTTAAGATACGAGATTAAAATTAAAATCAAAGGCTCAAATTGTGAAAGAACTTCAAGATTAACTCCAAAATGAAAGGCTCAAATCCAAATCCATGTCATGTGTTAGTCATTTGTCACTACATTGACAAGGTGTATTTGCAATTATTAAAAAAAAAAAAAAAAAAAAAAACAAGTTTTCATTAAGTAAATACATATGATCATTACATAGTTTTCATGGCCTAGAGAGATTTTTGATTTGAAATCATAAATTTCCTAACACATAGCTTCTTATTGAGCCACAAAAAGTACAATATCCACTAGAAAAATCTCCATGGTTAACATTTATGGAAGGAACATCGTTGAGCAATTCTCTTATAAATGCCCTTACAGTGACTCCTGCCACTAGCCTTGAGGAGATAGAAAAGTTATACTATATTGCTTTAAATGGATTAGAGGTGGAAAGGCCTGCAACTACAAAGATTCTATGCGGTGCATCCCTCAGCCGTGGATGGTATTCAGGAACATGTGGTCCACTACGTTGTAAAACTGCAGCACGCTGGAGTCCAGCATCACCAAAACAGGCAAGTGCGTGACTTTTTGTCTCAGGACCATTCATTCAGTACAAACCTGATCAAGTTAAAAAGGAAAATTCATAAATTCATTTCTTTCCAAAAAAAACCAGTCCAAACATGTTCCAATTAAGATGGAAAGTTCATTCATCACATTTCTAAAACAGAAACCGACACGGTCGGACAGGTTCAAATTCACAAATCTCAGGGACTGTCATACATTTGCAAAAAAAAGAAGCAAATCTGAGTATATTCAATACGATATTGTGGTTTAATTTGAAACAAATGATTTTCAGCCATTAATTTGCCAAACACAATCAAGACAGAAAAAGAAGGTTTTCAAAATTGCAGGACAGTATAAGATATCAACATTCATTTCGAAATCGGTACGAATTAAATGTCACAAAGCATACAAATTGAACCTTTCACAAAGGACAGAAGGGGCAGAGAAGAAAAAAGAGATCACACACATCCTATTTCCATAAACACACGGTTTTCACAGAGAAAATTAGAGGCAAGAAATTGAAGGAGCATCACCATACACAACCACAAGCACACGCATCAGCACAGAGTAGAAAAATACACAAGAGTAAAAATATACACAATAATCAGAAAGAATTCACACCCAACAAGCTGGAGTATACCTCCACAACAACACGCGATGCAAAAAAAACACCAATAGTTGCAGAGATACACGCAGCAGGGAGGGAGAACGAAAAGGGTTGACAGAAAATTCGTACACTCGTAAAACACATTAACACCACAGCAGTAACAACACACGCGGAAAAGAAGAAGGGGAGTAAAGAATCCTTACCGGAAGCCGTTGAAATCGTCGCCGTTGTCGAAATCATCGCGTCGCAATTCTTCAGAGGTATATAATTTCGTGCTTGATTGTTGTGAATTTCATTCAAAATACATTGCAAAATACTGTAATTTGTTGGGTTGATTCTTTGAATTTAGTTTGAATTCACAAACGAATTGGGACGGAGACGTCGCGATTGGGAGAATAGTGAGAATCACAAGGAGCTGAGAGAGAGACGATTGGAGTTGCGATGGGAGGACTGCGAAAGAGATGGTGGGACGGCGAGGAAGATGATGAACAGGGACACGGAGAGTTTCGCGTGCGAGAGAGACATGGAGAGTGAAGGAAGAAGGAAAGGAAAGTGAATCGAGAGAGAAAGAAGTCTGAGAATGACTGATATTTTTTCCTCACCTATGTTGTTGTGGTTAACTGGGTCGGACCTGACCCATCCTTTCCAACCCACTACCCTTCTCTTATGGGCCCGTTACAACTTTTTTTATTTTATTTTATTTTATTTTTTAAGTTAATTATTTTGGTTAGAATTTAGTTTAAATGGATTTTAATAAAAATTTAGTTTAATTAATTTAATTAGAATTTAATTTATTTAATTATAATTAGAGTTTATTTTGGTTTTAATTAGAATTTTAGTTCATTTAGTTTTTAATTATATTTAAGTATTAGTTTTTAAGTAGATTTTAATTTATTTAGCTTTCAATTAGATTTTTCATTAGTTTTCAATTAGATGATTAGTTTAATTGATTAATTAGTTTTAATTTAAATTTTGGTAAATAGTTTTTTTTATTTATTTCTTAAATTAATCTTAACAATTTATATTTTTCACTTTTGTTAATTCCTGATATTCATGTCGATTCTTGATACATTTGGGTTGGGATAAAGGTCCTGATTTTGATCTTTGGTATTGATCCTCGATATTGCTCTTGTTAAATCTTTATTGTTTGCCTTGTGCTTGAGTCTTGCTTGGTATTGTTCCTTGTTGTTGCTTATTCTCATTCCAAAGGAAAGGATCCCCGTTGACTGCCATGTCATATTTAGGACAATTTAGCCTAACTAATTCCCTTATCTCACATCGCCGTGCGATCGAGACTTTCCTTCCCTTTTATCCTAACCTTAAAACTGGAGTTGCCGTACTCTATGTGAGTGTCCTGCCATGGACATTTCCTTTCCCATTTAACCTAGCCTTAGGTTTAGAGTCCCCACACTCTATGTAAGTGTCTTGCCACAGACGATTACCTTCCCTTGGAACCTTGACCACAGTCAAGAGTTCCTCACCCTCTTTGAGGGGAACTACGAATTCTCTGATTCCATTCCCGTCAGGATACGTAGGCACGAGATGCGATGTCTTGGCGAGCATACTTAGAAATAACACCTTAGGTCTCGTTTTACCTTTTCACCCTTTAGCAGACAAATAACAAATAACACAATAAAATAAGAGGTTCCTGTAGAGTACTATAGATACTTAGGATGATTGCACCTTCCCTAGGTATAACCAACCCCCGAACCTTAGATTCTCTTTTGCTTTGCATTGCATTGCATGTTTTTGGGTTATTCGTTCTTTTTCCCTTCCCTTGGATAAATTAACGATCGGTGGTGAATAAAGATTTGTGATTCAAGTTAATTAATAGCTTGGTATCTGATTCTCACTGCGACAGAAATGGCGACTCTGCTGGGGACCACCTTAATAGGGTTACCCCTAACTTGTTTTGTATATGTTATTGTATATTTGTATATCTGTATCTGCTTGGGTTGTTACATTGTGTTGTGAGATAAGTCCTAACCCAGACTTGAGTATACACCTATGATAGGATTGTGGTATAATCAATAGTTAACTATTGGGAGTAGTCCTAACATGATTAACATATGATATAACCACACTCAGTGGAGGCCCCGTTGGGATTACTGATGTCATGCGAGTAGTCGTAATGACATTACTTTTTCCGACCTAGGAGTCCGTGAAGCTGAGGACCTTAGTAACCCTTCACCTCTCTTATACTTTTTAGGACGTAGTGAAGTGATCATCCAGGAGTAGACCTGTGGTGATTGTCATGCGATACTACACTCAGACGAGTTTATCTTGAGAATATTATTAGCCCGCGTGAGTAGTCGTGCAAGCCGATAATATCCGAAAGATTTATCTATGACTCTAGGAACTTTGTTAGAACCCGTTGTGCAGGTGCTTTACTCCTAGTACATACCCTGTGGTTGGTTCTTTACCCAGACTCCATGCTGTGATCACGAACCTTTGATCATGTTGCCTGTGTGATTTGCATCCTGTATTGCAGCATTGCATATCATTTGCATATTTGCATGATTCATTGAATACATATGTTTGTCCAACAACTCATCTCCAGTTGTCTCTATCTTCCCGCGTTGTCTGTCAGTCGTCAAGCTGATTCCTCAACACAGATACCGAACTAGAGCTAACTACAGACGCACGATGTCAGAGCAAGAAGCACACAATGCAGAGATCCGAATGGAGATCGATGATCTTAAGTCAAGCATGACAAAGCTCACTGAAATGCTCCAGGTCTTGATTGCTAGAGGAGAGCAACCCCAAAGGACTATTATCTAGGAGGTTTCAAATGCTGATCCTCACCATGTTCAGGTGCCACCATCAACTTGGCCAGAGTTTGGTTTACCCCATAATTATTCTCCACCTCTTGCATCTACTGCTATGATTGGTCAAAATGTCAGACCAGTGTTTCAAGTTCCTGTTTTTGCCGAGCCTCGACCTATAGTTCAGACTACTCGAGTCCCTTTTGAGAACCCTCTCTATGAGTACAATGCTGCCAGTGCTCAGGGTGAAGACCGTGAAGACTTTGTTGAACCTGAGGTTGTCCGTGAACAGTTTTAGACCATAGACAAGAGACTCAGAGCCGTTGAGGGTAATGACTTCTTTAGCGTGGACACAGACAACATGTGCCTGGTTTCTGACCTTGGTATGCCTGCCAAGTTCAAAACTCCCGAGTTTGTGAAATATAAGAGTCACTCTAATCCAAGGGCTCATTTGGTCATGTACTTTCAAAAGATGGCTGCTTATACCAACAACCAGAAGCTGTTCATCCACTATTTTCAAGACAGCTTGAGTGGAGCATCTCTCAAATGGTATATGCATCTTGAACAGAACAGTATCCACTGCTTCCAAGATCTTGCTAATGCTTTTATGAAGCAGTACAAGTACAACCTCGAATGGCTCCTGGCTACCGCCAACTTCAAAATATGTCTCAGAATGAGAAAGAGTCTTCCAAGGAATATGCTCAGTGTTGGAGAGAACTCGCTTCTCAAGTTGAACCCCCTCTAGCGGAAAAGGAGCTGACTGGAATGTTCATTGACACCTTGTCTCCATTCTATTGGGAGAAGATGATTGGCAGTGTTTCTTCTAACTTCACTGATTTGGTAACTATTGGCCAAAGACTCGAGGAAGGACTCAAGAATGGTAAAGTGTCCAAGGCTGCTGAATCTTCTAATGATGCAAAGAAATCCTATGGAACTTCCAGAAGAAGAGAGAAGACCATAACAATTCTGCCATGACTGAAGTAAGAAGGCATCGTCTCCAACCTCAGTATATTGATCACCCTACTATTGCTGCTGTTACTCCCGTGGTTACTGCTCCACGACCAGCTCAAGCTCCTCAACGTCCAGCTGTTGGACATAATCAGTACTGTTATATGAATCAATTTGATTATATTCCAATAACGTACACTGAACTTTATCCTGGTCTGATTCAGAAAGGGTTGATTACTACAAGGACTCTGCCTCCTCCTCCAAATCCTCTTCCAGCTGGATTCATATCTGATCTCTACTGTGCATTCCATGAAGGTGTCGCAGGCCACGATCTGGAAAATTGCTATGCACTAAAGGCTAGAGTGCGTGACTTGATTAAAGTCGGAATCCTTAGCTTTCGTGACACCAATCCTAATGTCCAGACAAATCCTCTGCCAGGGCACGCCAAGTGAAGCTTCGGTCGACTTCAGCAGACTATCTTCCTAAAAGTTAGTGTTTCAGACAGGAGAGCTCATCCTTGTGTTGATTAGTCACTAGGCCATGTTTCTCGTTGTTTGAATTTTCCTTATTTGTGTTAGCTGTTTGTATTCAAATTATATTTGTACTTTCGTAATTAATGAAATGAGCATTGCAACTTTTGATTCAATTCATTTTGTCCATTATTTACATCTTTATGCTTTCCTTTACAAAAAAATAAAAAATAAATAATAAAAGAAAAAACAAAGTATATCTTTTTTCTCTTTTCCGCTTTCTTTTTTATTGTTCAAAAATTGGAGGGAGGATGATGAAAACGTAAATACCCCTAAATGTTGTTGGTATGCTTTCAAATCAAAACTTTGCTGACGATGTAAGGCATTGTTTCAATCCCCAAACACTGGAGAAATAAGGAAGATAATCCCTCGTCAACCCCCTTGAGCCTTGAAGTAGGAGTTTCTTTTCTTTACAAATAAAAACCCGCAATCTTAACCTTAGGATGGGTAGTTCTCAATTAACTTGGTTGTGCATTCATGCAAGACACCTTTCACATAAAGGTTGCATTCTCAAATTTTCCTTCGCACACAGCAAGCAAGTGTCGAAGATGTATTTCAAATCGAAAGCCAATGATGGTTCACTGTAATCATTAAGCCAGGCATTCACAACCTTTCAACTCTTCCAAATTAAATGAATAAATGTTGTAAAAGTTGTTCCCAAAGTGATAAATGAAGAAGGATCGTAAAGAAATCCTTACTCAAAGAATGAGTCGAGTCCCTTTCGAGGCAAAAGCTAAGAAATATGGGAAGCTCATGGCCTTACCTTATACAAAGAGAAATAAGAACAAGCATGTATGACAACTAAAATTTGTAAGGAAGTAGTGACTGCCATCTCAAGAGTCCCTTATCTTCTGAACCATCATCATTATCATCAGTACAATTCCTAATCTATGGGAACTTGAGTGCATAGTCTAAGTTAACTGAGCGTAGGACTGAAGATCATCACGAAGGTTGGGTGGGTACAAATAAACTTTGAGTCTTTATCCTTTGTTTCTTAAACCGTGAACTAGGCCACGTTATAACCCTAAAAAGACCTAACTGAAGCAAAGTTATTTTGAAAGCATACTACAATAAGGTTGCGTAAACTAACTCCAAAATATCTTTGCGGATCATTTGTTTTGGCATCGCCATGTGCTTTACCTTTCACTTCATATGTCTGGAACCGCCGTGTTCTGACCAATGACTCATATACTTTGCATCTTGCAAAAAAATGATTTTGATTTCAAAAGTTGCATGAAATTTGCATTAAAATTACCATGTTTGTATGAAAACTTTCGTTTGCAAACTGGCTTTCCTCTCGAGGAATTTTCAAACAGTGAGAAACTTGGTCAGTAATCCTACCAGGGGCAAGTTCTTTCCAGATCCTGTTGAGAATCAGTTCAAGATTTGTGGTTCAGTGCAAGTCCTTTTTAGAATTGGTTTATCCAAAAAAAAATTTCAAGACTTAGACTAGGGCAAGCTTTCCAAGAGCACATTACAAGCAGTCATCTACATAATCAATCAAGCTGAAGCATTGAACAGTTCACCTACAACAGTCAGCTAATCTAGGGCAGTTTACTTGAAGAATCCCCAAGTAACTCTCCATCCTTCCTACAAGGATCATTAATATGATATAGTTTACCAGTGTGGCAGATGTGTGCTCAGTAGCAATGTCTTTAGTCCCAAAGTAGAATGGTAGTGATCTCTGTGTTGAGGAATCAGTCTTCCAGTCCTGTCTTCTCCTCGAAAGAGTCGAGCCTTGTCGTCAGCTTCTGCATTACATTTGCATTTGATCATATATCATAACATAAATTCATATACATATGCATATCAAGAGTGTTTCATCCTTATTTGCATTTACCATAGGTCGTGTTGCTGTCCACGTCTTACCTTGTGGTCAAAGTCCAACTCACTCGGCACCTCTCAAACAGATGTTGTTGTACCTATCTGATGCTCTTCCGGATATGTATTTTTGTTCTGATGTTCTTCCAGAACTTCTTTGTGTCTATCTGACATTATTCCAGATACGACTTTGCGTCTGATGTTTTTCCAGATGTGTCTTTTGTTCTGATGTTCTTCCAGAACCTATCTGATGTTTTTCCATATATTTCCTTTGTGATTCTGACATTTTTCTAGAATCTATCCGAGGTTTTCCGGATATACTTCTCTCTCTGATGTTTTTCCAGATTGAGTCTTTTGTTCTGATGTTCTTCCAGAACCTATCTGATGTCTTTCAAAAACTTTGTAACCTAAATTACCTCAACCAGTTCCCGTCTGGCAGATCATCTCAAGATACCAGTTCCCGTCTGGTAGACAACCTTCTAAACCAGTTCTCGTCTGGCTACCATTTCTTTAGCATATCTTTTAACCAGTTCCCGTCTGGTAAACACTGTTTCAAAGTCCAGTTCTCACTTGGCAAACCATAAAATCAGTATACCATTTTAATTCTAATGCTTTTCTAGAATCTATCCGAGGTTTTACCAGATATGTTATCTCTCTGATGTTTTACCAGATTGAGTCTTTTGTTCTGATGTTCTTCCAGAACTTATCTGATGTTCTTCCAGATATTTCTGTGATTCTGATGCTTTTCTAGGATCTATCCAAGGTTTTACCGGATATATTTATCTCTCTGATGTTTTACCAGATTGAGTCTTTTATTTTGATGTTCTTCCAGAACTTATCTGATGTTCTTCCAGATATTCCTGTGATTCTGATGCTTTTCCAGAATCTATCCGAGGTTTTGCCGGATATGTCTGTCTGACGTTTTTCCAGATGTGTCTTTTATTCTGATGTTTTTTCATAACTCCTTGTGTGTCTATCTAATGTTCATCTAGATACGACTTTGTTCTGATGCTTTTCCAAAACCCCGCTTGTGTCTGTCTGACGTTATTCTAGATATGACCTTATTTTATCTGATGTTTTTCCAGATATGATGTTGCTTATCTGACGTTCTTCCAGATATGTCTTCAAAACTTTTTCCCGTGCATTTAATGCTTTTCTAAATGTTTCGGATGTATCTTCAGAATCATTGTCTTCATCTAATGCGCTTCTAGATGTTTTCAATTTGTTTCTGACTATGGTTAACAGCTGCTGATTGTTTTCAAGTCTATTTCCATTCTTCATCCAATGCTTTTCTGGATGTGTCCCAGAGTTTATTCGATGGTTTTTAGAATATCTCTGATGCTTTTTGGAGTTCATTCAATGCTTTTCTAGATGTCTCTGATGTCTGTCCCTGATACATTTCCCTGACTTCTCCTCACCTTATTCAATGATCTTCTGAATGTTGTGACTCTTTTCCATCCAGTTCCATTCTCGGATGATGACCATTGATCCCCCAGTGGAGCTTATTCAATGCTATTCTGAATAACTCTGATGGTTGCCAGTTTATCTCAGATAACTGTTTATGTTCCAAAGTTCATTCAATGCTCTCCTGAATGTCTTTGATGGCTGTTTCTGTACTTTCCCAGAGTTTTGTTCAATGCATTTCTGACAAAACCTCTGATGACTGTAACCCATTTCCATATACAGTTATTCTCTGTGGCGTCATTCCCCACAAGATCCCTGTCTTGTATTCACTTTATATTATATCATATCATATCATAAGCATTTTGTGGCGTCCTAGGGCAAACAATTATGCATGTTTGTATTTAAGTCTCTCCTATCTCGTCGAGACGAAGATTTCAATCTCCATATCTCTGGATAGAAGAAACTTAAATAGGGGAATCTGTCATACCCTAATTTTTAACCCTAAGATCCCACTTCTTTGTCCATCATGTGGCATAACATATGTAGGTCATAGGGTCTTGTGTGTGTATTTATCATGACTAACAAGTTTGTGCAAGTACAATAGTCTCAAGCGTAGATTCTCCCAGTCAAGTACTTCAAGACGTGACTGTTGGATTCTGATTCAAAGGGTCCTAGAGTTCTCCACTGACCATTTTCTCATAATTTCTCAGAAGTTTCAGTGTATAATCTAAGGAGGATTAGGGTTATCTTCGCATTGGTGTTAAGCATGGTCATGGTTGAAGGCAGATCATCATGAGCAAGAGTATTAGGGTTAAAAGATCATATGGTTGAGGTTTCACTCCAAGATTCATCTTCTTCAGAGATTCTCCAGAGCACGACAAAGTTCTTTCCTCAAGAACTCGTTCAAAGGATTCATTATGTTCAAGACCTCATTGCTTTTATTTGCTTATTTCTTGTAATACAAATTGCTCGTGAATGGAAGAATGGTATTGAGGATGTCAAGCTTGGTTGAAGGGCGCATTTCAATGGATTTGTTGGCAAAAGAGTTGATTAAAGTCGATTTTAAGCCAAGTCCCAAGCTCATTCCAGAAAGCAAAAGTGTAAATTTTAATCTCAAGTCTATTCATGTTCAAGATTGCAAGTTCTAAACTTCAAATTCAAATTATTCATTCAAGTTACAAGAGAGTTTCATGTGGTTTCAATATCCAAGACAAATTTCATGATCATTTTCACAATCCAAGCTCATTTTAAGGTACGAGATTAAAATTAAAATCAAAGGCTCAAATTGTGAAAGAACTTCAAGATTAACTACAAAATGAAAGGCTCAGAACCAAATCCATGTCATGTGTTAGTCATTTGTCACTACATTGACGAGGTGTATTTGCAATTATTAAAACAAAAAAAAAACAAGTTTTCATTAAGTAAATACATCTGATCATTACATAGTTTTCATGGCCTAGAGAGACTTTGATTTGAAATCATAAATTTCCTAACACATAGCTTCTTATTGAGTCACAAAAAGTACAATATCCACTAGAAAAATCTCCATGGTTAACATTTATGAAAGGAACATCGTTTAGTAATTCTCTTATAAATGCCCTTACAGTGACTCCTGCCTCTAGCCTTGAGGAGATAGAAAAGTTATACTATATTGCTTTAAATGGATCAGAGGTGGAAAAGCCTGCAACTACAAAGATTCTATGCGGTGCATCCCTCAGCCATGTATAAATGACCTCTGTACATCCTTTTTCTTCTAAACCACTTTTGAATCCAAATATCCGTTTTTGAACCACTTCCATATCCATTGTGATTTCATCTCCTTATCCAATATAAATATCCATTCATTTTATAAATATCCATTCCCGTAACCATTTTGTTATTTACCCATTTTTCAATCCAATTTTTCATTCGACTATCCATTTTCATTATCCATTTTACTAAATAGTCCAAATAACCATTTTTCTTGTTAATATCCATTTAATTCAAAACAATTTTCAATTCAATTCAATTTCATCTTTATTTCCAATTCCAATTCAAATTCCATATTTAAAATCACCAATAAACCATGTTCTAAAGTCCATTTTTATCAATTTTTCTAATACCATTTTCCAATTTCTAAACCATTATTCATGTCTCAATTCAAATCCCTATTCAAAATTTCAATTCAAGAGACACATTTCATGACAAATTTCAAGTACATAACCACCATATCAAATCATTCACAAATTTCCAATTCACAACCATTTCTCAATTCGAGTTTCAAAACCCTTTCAAAGCTTCCAATTCATTCCAAAAAATTCAAGTTCAATCGAGTTTCGATATGACAATTTAAATTTACAAGTTCATTCCAAAAAAGAACCAAAGTTTACAAATTAGAAAACCCTTTACAAAAGATTTTGTTACAAAGTTTCTAAGCCTAATTTTTCAAAACCTAAACTTAGTCTTCAATCACTTTTCAACCTTTAACCAAACTTCATTTTATGCCTTTTGAACCCGTCTCTAGGACCATCTTCACCATAATACTTCCATACTTCCATACTTCCATACTTCCATTAGCCATGCTACTCATCTTGAACCTACAAAGTCAAGTGCACCAATGAGTCATTCAATTCATTTCACAAATCAATAACCAATTTCATCATTTATCATAGCATAAAATTCAGCATTTCAACCACAAAATTCTGCACTCATCATAATAAAATTCAGCATCAAAATTCTATATTTTAGTGTTACAAAAATTCTGCATTATCATAATAAAATTCAGCATTATCATGAACCAAAAACTCTGTATTATCATAATAAAATTCTGCATTACAAACCAAAAATTCAGCATTATCATGAACCAAAAATTCTGCATTATCATAATAAAATTCTGCATTGAAAAACCATAAAATTCAGCATTTCATAACACATTCAATACATCCTCAAAATTCATAATTTCAAAATTCTAAGAAAAAGAAAGCAGGACCACACAAATACTCCAAACACAATAAGACAAAAGTACAACAGAGAGAAAGGTACAGCAGCAAAACTAGAGCAGAATGCAACAGAGACAGATTCAGCAAAAGGAAGAAACATTTCTCTGCATCAAGAAAGTTGTTTACAAACACAGACATAAAAAAAATCTACAGCAGGAGAGCAGAATACAACAGAGGTCAACGAAAATACAATAGGCCATTTCACAAATTTAGCAAAAACTCTTCTTGGCATCTCATAAAGTGATAGCAAGCATTGCCATGAAAAATTTCTGAAACCCTAATTTCTATCCTATAAGAACAACATGATAGCAATAGAAAAGGGGCGGTCGAAAAAATTCAAATGTATTCATCAACAGAAAACAAAGAACATCCCTAATTTTCACATAGCAGTGTATCAAGAAATACAACGCTTCAAAGCAGTAGAGAAACAAACACCAATATTAAAGGATTATCAACAGTAGCAAGAGTGATCAATCAAGTTCAAACAAGCACAGCGACAAAAATTGGTTGAGGTAGTCTCTGTTCCCATTTTTGTTCTTTTATTTTACATTAATCTGTGAATCGTACCTGAGTTGTGTACCCAAATCGTGAGCCTTGTTCGAGCGTCATTACTATTCCGTGAACTGAGAGAGTTGACCGTGCGAAGCCGTGGTCATTCGAATCACGAACAGAAACAAGATACAACCTTCCCCCGCAAATCCGAGAGAGAGTAGATCGACACAGAAAAATGAGATTTGAGAGAAATAGTGAAGGTTTGAGAAGCGCTATTTGTGAGAGAGAGAATCGGTCTGGGAGTGCGATTTCGAGCAAAAACTGAGTATGATTAGGAGAGTGGAGATTGAAAGAGAAAACAGAGCAAAGCCAGAAAGGATCGTAAGGGATTGGACGAGTTCTTTGATCGTGTTATTTGGGAATTCGCTTTACCTTGGCTCTTGTTGTTTGTCCGCCGTTTGGGAATCACAGGGTTCTCAAGAAACCCTATTTCACAGCCAAACCGACCGCTCCGGGTCCAGGAACCGACCCGTTCCACCTAACTCGGTTGCCCATGTTGGACCAACTTCATTGGGCTCTGGTTGTTTTGTTTCAAGATGTTTTACTTTAGTTCTTTAGGATTTTCTTTCTTTTTCTTAGTTAGAAACCCTTTATAGGTTAGTTAATTTTAATTTTAGGTTTAACACTAGGTTTAGTTGTTTTTTTAGTCTTAGGTTTAATTAATTTTAATTTCAAGATTAAATTTTAATTTAGTAATTTTCTAGACTTTAGATTATTGTTAGTAAATGATTTAGATTTAGTTGATTTCAATTTTCAAAAATATTAAAAATAACCAAAAAAAGTGATAAAATCTAAAAATACTATTTCTATTTAATTCCCAATTCTTATTTAGTTAATTTTATTAAATTATTTTATTTAATATTAATTAATTTTGATAATTAATTTTATTAAATATTTTAATTTAATCGAATAAGTTTTGAGTCTTTCTTAATCCTAAAAATAAAATAAAAATTAATTAAGCTTTAATTAATTTTATTAAATCATTTTTATTTAATATTAGATAATTTTAAATGATTAACTTTATTAAATATTTTGATTTAATCTAATTAATTGTTTGAACTTTAATCTAAGAAACTTAAAATTTAATTAGTTTAGAATTTCCCTCCTTAGAATTAACTTTAGAATTAGGTTACTAACCTAACTAATATGCTTGATTTTTCTCCCCCATTTTATTTTATGATCTTTATGTGAGGTGTATATTTTTCTCTGGTGGATTTATTTCATGCCTTAATTATGTTTATGCTATTCATATTATACTTGTCCAAACCAAAAAAAATCTTTTTCAAACTAATATCTTTACTTAATGTCAAGCCCTTTTAGTACCTTGTAAGTCGATCGTTTTCACGATCGCAATCGACTTCACGATGCCTCCTCTTGGGCTTTATACAACGATAATTGTTGCACATTTCACTTTGGTTTGTATGCGTGTATGTGATTGCCTTACTTTAATTATGGCTCGATTAGTCCCACTTGATTAATTACACCCCTTTCCCATAAGATTAAAATCAATCTTTTTTTACAACAATAAACAAGCTTGATCCAACGTCAAGTATTTTCCAAATCAAATTCAGTTAATCTCCAACTTTCACTTGATCCACATATCAAGTCCCTTTACGTCTTGGAAGTCGAGCGCTTTTGCCTCGCAATCGACCTTACCTTAAACCATAGGACCTCCTTTCCATTAGTCCCCAACCATTTCACACGCAAATTCAAACCTTGATCAACATCGAGCATTTTTCAAATCAAATTAATACATTTAATCATACTTAAACACTTTTCTTAAAAGGAGAAAAGGGAGTAGAATGGAATCTTCGATTCTTCTCCTCAATTGTTTGGGCCCGAGGAATCTTTCTTAAGTTCCAGCAATTGTCTTCTTTAAAAGATTCATAACACGATTACACATCAAACCATTTTTGCAATAAATCAAATCAAATCTTCTTTTCTTAAACACTTGGATGAAAAAGAGAGAGAGTCGGTTCTTCGACTAGCTCTCCCGATTACTTGGACCCGAGGAATATTTCTTAAGTTCAAGTAACTGTCATCTATTTAACATACTCTAACCATATTAAAACTCTTTCATAATTAAGGATGAAAAAGAGAGAGAGAGCCGGTTCTTCGACTCGCTTTCCCGATTACTTGGGCCCGAGGAATCTTTCTTAAGTTCAAGTAATCGTCACCCAATCAAAATACGAACACATTAATCCAAAACTCAAACACCTTTCCCAAAGAACATTGTTTAAGTCATTCTCCCGCGCATATGAACTAGTGCTTCTGCCTCCCATGACGAGCCGACAAGCCAATGTTTAGCAGTTAGAATGCAACCTAAACTCTCGTTCGCCTAAAACACGTCCAAATCCAACTCTTTTTTCCTCAATCAAATCTTAAAATACTTAATTCATACTCAAACAACTTTCATAAAAAGAACATTGTTTAATCCATTCTTCCGCGCATATGAACTAGTGCTTCAGCCTGACGAGCCGACAAGCCAACGTTTAGCAGTTAGAATGCGAATTAAACACTCGTTCGTTTAATAAACACAAACCAATCGTAGTCCCACGAACTACGAATGCTCTGACTTTCCCATTGCATGAGGGAATACGTAGGCCCAAGGGTTCTAATCCTTGCCGAGCACACTAATAAAAAACCACCCCATTTTCCCCTTAAAAACTAGTCCTTTTACCTTTAGAAGATAACAAACAAACCTAACTAACTTTCTCACGAATCGAATCAAGAGGTTCCCGTTGAGTACAACGGACGTAGAGGGTGATAATACCTTCCCTCTTGCGTAACCGACTCCCGAACCCGAATTTGGTTGCGACGACCATGTTCTTATCTCCCTTTAAAGGTTTTATCGATATTTTCCTTTCCCTCTTTTGAGATAAATAAAGTTCGGTGGCGACTCTGTTTCGAACAGTTTTTTCCCCTTCCATCGCGAGGATCGTATTTTTCGAGGTACGACAGTGTCATACCCCAAATTTTGACCACCAAGATTTCCTATCTTTGTGCAAATCATCATCACAATATGGATGAACCATTATGCCTCTTCAATCTCCTCAAAGATGGTTGAGCATTCACTACAATCAAAGATTAGGGTTTTGAGCCCTCTCAGAGTACTTAGACAAAGAATCAATCAAGAAATGACATGATATTCAACTTGTCTAGCCTCTCAAACACCCACAAAGTATCAAGAGGACTCCTACATCGAGAATCAAGCACAAAGTTACAGCATTCCAAGTGAATCAAGCCTCCAGATCGCATGTGTCACCAAATTAGGATTTTGGTCGACTGAGGCTTCCAGATGGAAATTTTCTTCTAGGCATGAGACAATGCCTCAATGTATGGTCCTATAAGCTCAAAAGGATCTCAAGAGCCCATCCACAATGGCAAAATCACCTTGAAGGTCCATCTATCAAAAAATCAGGAATTAAGGTTTTGACCTAATTCAACCCTTGAGTTAACTTGTGAAGTGAGGCATGGCTTGAAGCTTCAAAATGAACTTCAAAGACCTCAAATACATCATGTTGACATGTTTACAAGATTTTATTGACTCAAAGAGCTCAAATCATAAGCCTCAAGAACTCAAAACCATCTGATCACAAATTAGGGTTTCTGATGGAAAAAGTCAACCCTATCCTTGACTGTTGACCTACCCTTGATCTCAAACCTTGGGGAGGGGTTCCAAGACATTCCTAAATACCCTTGGAGGTCATCCATGAAGTTTAATGGAGTCCAAGGATTGATTTCACAAAGGGATCACAAAGTCAAAATTTCATCTAATGAAAAAGTCAACTGTACAAAAATCCAAGTTTGACTTTTTGGATTTTTGGTCAACCAAGGTTCCTTAACCCTAAAACAATGTTAATATGTGATTTGAATCATCATTCATCAAGAAAAATCAAAGAAAATGAGTTAACTTGTAAAAGGGGTAACCATACAAAACTTAGAATTTTCTAAGTTATGGAACAAAGTGGCTAGGGTACCAACTTTGCAAGGCCATATCTCCCAAACCCTAAGGCCTTTTCCTCCCATTCAAAGCTCAGATTGAAGTTCATGTTACATACTTGAAATATGTCAACTAGACCTCATTCCAATGCATAATGGATTTTGAGTTATTGTTTGAGCAAAATCACAAAAAACATGAAAATGACATTTTTCAACACTAAGTGAAATTTCCACTAAGTCAAAATCTGCCTTATTTTTTTCAAAATGTAGAGGAATTTTTCATTGTAATTCAAGTTGATTCAAAACCAAAGTTGGACATCATGTTGAAATAGGATATGTCAGCTATCCAAAATGTCCAAGAACTCCATCAAACTCCACCTGAGCTAGAGGTTATGACAGCTACAACATGCCTTGCTGCAAACTGTTTTTGCAAGGCAGATTTGTGCCTTAGTGCTCGAATTGATCAATTTGGGCAAATTCAAACATGGTTATCCATCTGCACACCTCAAGGGGAAACAACCAAGGGACAAACACTGATCCATAAGCCTCCCAAGTCTTTGGAACTACATGTAGGTGTGCCACCCCTAAAAGCTAAAGATGCCTCAAGACTCCAATTTTGTTTTGAGACATTCAATGGATGCATAGAGCTGGCATGTATCAGTCCATGATCAACCTAATATGTCAAGATAAGCTCATACAATAGAGGACCTAAACCTGCAAAGTTTGGTACAAGTCAATGGCTAGAGGAGACCCTTAACCAAAGAACCAAGGCATTCAATACAATCTGATCCAAGCTGCCAAACACTATTGATGCCAAAACAAATTTGCTCTACTATAAATAGAGCTCATTTGTGCTCAAATTAAGTACACCAAAGTGTCATAACCCAAATTTTGACCACTAATATTTCCCATCATTGTGCAAATCATCATCACAATATGGATGAACCATCATACCTCATTAGTCTCCCCAAAGATGGGTGAGCATCCACTACAATCAAATTTAGGGTTTCAAGCCCTCTAAGAACCTTAGATAAAGGATAAATCAAGAAATGACATGATCTTCAACTTGTACAACCTCTCAAGAGGACTCCCACCTCAAGGATCAAGCACAAGGCTGCAACATTCCAAGTGGATCCAGCCTCAAGATCGCCAGTGTCACAAAATTAGGGTTTTGGTCGGCTGGGGTCTCCAGATGGAAGTTTTCCTCTGGGCATGAGCCAATGCTTCAAAGCACAACCTAAGATGCTCCAAGGGACATCATGAACCCAATCATCAAGTCAATCTTTCCTCAGGGGATGCATTCATTAAAAAATCAGGAATTAGGGTTTCTTGACCTAATTCACCCTTAAGTTGACTTTTGGGACAAAACATGAGCCAAGACCTCAAGAGAGGATTTGAGGGTCTCTAACACACTACATTGATCCATTTGCAACAATGGATTGATCCAAGAAGCTTGATCAACAAGTTTCATATTCATCAGAACCACAATTAGGGTTTCGCGAAAAAAGTCAACTGTGCCTTTGACTTTTGACCCAGGCATGCTCCCAAACCTTGGGACATGATTCAATACACCCTATAACACCTATGAAATCAATCCATCAAGTTTGATTTAGGTCAAGGACTTGATTTCATAGAGGATCGCACATTTTGGAATTCATCTGATAAAAAGTCAACTGTGCCCAAAAGTCAAAGTTTGACTTTTTGATTTTTTTGATCAATTATGGTTCCCTAACCCTAAAATGATATTAATGTGTGATTTGGATCATCATTTATCAAGAAAAATCAAGAAAAGTGGGATAACTTGTAAAAGCGGTAACCATAAAAAACTTAGAAATTTTCTAAGTTATGGAACAAAGTGGCTAGAGTACCAACTTCCAAGGATCATAACTTGTGATCCAAGCAACCATTTTGGTTGGTCCAAAGCTGGATTTGTAGCTCCCATGGCACTCTACAAAAGCTTCAACTACACCTCACTCCAATTCATTGTGGATTCTGAGTTATGATTGGATCAAAATGACTAAAAACATGAAAGTACAACTTTTCCAACACTTAGACAAAATTCTGTCCAAGACAGATTTTGTTGAAAACACCAAAACTTATGGGATTTTTCACATAGTTGCAAGCTGAATCAATTCATGATGTAAACATCAAAGTTGTTGTACATGTTGCCTACAATCCAAGCAACTCACTAGCATGAAACAACTCCGCTTGAGCCAAGAGTTATGGTTGCTACAACACACCTTGGCAAGGCTGTCATGAAAAATCAGTTTGTGGGATTTCTTTCTTTGCACGATTTTGAGCCAAAGACCAATGATCCCTATGCTACAGTCATCTAATCTGATCCTAATCCAAGGGATCCCACTTGCAAAGCTGAGTCCAAAAGCCAAAGGATCTTCCAACTTGAGATCAATGCATTTTGGCATATTATGCCTTGAATTCAAGGGCATTAATGTGGAATAGTGCACTTTCAAGATTCTCACTCTCCTCAGTCAAGTTCTTTAATTAAACAACAATAAAAACATCTGAAGAATGTGGATTTGGTCAAGACATAGCCCTGCTCTTGGGAGGGGCTAGGTTGCCTTGCATGAGAAGAAATGCCACCAAGCCAAAGCCATTGAATGTGATCTGATCCAGCAGCCATTCACTATTCCTCCAAGACAAGAGTTGATCACCTATAAATAGAGTTTCCAATGGATCATTCAAATCACCCCAAAGCAACTTACAACATTGCTTTCTCTCATTCTCTCTTAAGTGCCAAATTTCTTTATTTTTGAGCAACCACCATCGGGTTTTGAGTTGCATCCTTAAGCAATCCATTACAATTGCTTAAACATATCACATATCATGTATATGAGGTGTTCAAACACTTAAACCATCTTTGTAACACCTTTAGCTCAAAATCACTCTTCAACCAAGCCATTATGCCTCAATTCTGCAGTTGGATTCCTCCAACTTGATCCAAATATTTTCAAAGTGTTCCAAGGCTTGCAATCCACTAAACAACATCCATTGAAGCTGTAGGGATCATCAAACCACTTCTGGAACACCATCTGTGCAGAGTTCCATTTCAGCTTGCATCAAGGTAAGCCTCAAAACTACATCTTCATGATCCATGCATATTTCCTCGCATGATACTTTTGCCAATTGCTTGTCATCATATGTTGAGTGTTTCCCCTCAAAAAATTTTATCATAGCACTCACAACCATGTCTGCACGATTGCTTTTGCAAAATTAGGGTTCATACACTCATATTGATATAACTTGCTGCACACTAAAAATAAATGAAATCAAATACTGCCATCATGTTCCTTGTTAAAAAATACACGAATTTGGTGTTTGAATCATGTCAAATGGTTGAGAGATGAGTGAGATAGGGTGCTTCATGCACGAGCTCGAGGAAGAAGATGGCCATGGTGCCATTCTTCAGGTTTTTCAACCAAGTTCTCTATATATTTTTCATTTGCCATACTATATTTGAATTGGCATTGCGCCCTAGTGGTTGATCAGCTAGTTTGTGTGTATTGGCAAGCGAGAGGTCTGGGGTTCGAATCCCCCTCGCCCCAGACCTCTTTTTTATCACTTTTTCCTATTTTCTTATTTTTTATATTATTTTATTAATGATTTGAAAAATTAATTTCTCACTCAATTTTTATCATTTTTGATTGGTTCTTTTTCTGAAAAATCACAAAAATGTTGAAATATTTTATTCCACAAAAAATAAAATTTATATTATTTATTTAATATAATTGGTATTTTTGTGAATAAATTCATTTTTATTGTTTTTAAACATTTAAAAGTGAATATTTATTTTGAAAATCAAAACCAAATGAGTTCTAAATCATCTTGTGATTAAAACCTCATTTTTCAAACCTTAAACAAAAATCAGAAGTGGTTTATCCAAACTTATTTGGTATTTTTATCATTTTTATTGATTTTCTTTAAATATTTGCTTTTAAAGGAAAACAAAATTAGGGTTTTGATTAATTCACCCTCATCAATCATTTTCAAACACTCATGAGCCTCTAATAGAGTGTAAGACCCAATTCTTTTTGAAACCAACATAATTTGGGCCTTAGTTATTGTATAAGACCCACTGCGATTTCAAAAATCCCGGCGCAATCGCCATTTCAAAACGAGAACCACCTGGGCCTACCCTCGTGTTGTAAGTCCCATTCCTTTTCTTTTAAAACTTTTTTGGGCCTCTAATAGAGTGTAAGACCCAACCCCTTTGTAAATACACCACCTTTTGGGCCTCAGTCATTGTATAAGTCCCACTGTATTTTCAAAAAACAACGGCGCGATCGTCGCCTTTTCAACAAAATCAACTGGGCCTCTCCTCGAGCTATAAGTCTCAATTCTTTTTCTTAAACACTTTTGGGCCTCTAATAGAGTGTAAGACCCATCCCCCTGTACATAAAAACTTTTTGGGCCTCACATATTGTATAAGTCCCTCTGTACAGTTTTCAAAACAACTGTACGATCATCGTTAAAACTTGGGCCTCTCCTTGAGCTGTAAGCCCCAACAATCTTTCCGGGCCTCTAATAGAGTGTAAGACCCATCCCCCTGTACATAAAAACTTTTTGGGCCTCACATATTGTATAAGTCCCTCTGTACAGTTTTCAAAACAACGGTACGATCATCGTTAAAACTTGGGCCTCTCCTTGAGCTGTAAGCCCCAACAATCTTTTCAAAGCACGTTCTCCTTTGATTTTGAATTCAAATATATGTTGTTATCAAAACTTTCTTTAATTTCTTTATTGAACAACTAACAAAACAACATGGAAGCTCTACAACGGGTAAGTGTTTATCCGCTTTCATATGTATATAACTGTATTGTGGGGCTGTTTCACTGTAAGTCTTCTTTCACATCCTTTTATATACTTGTCACATATCCACTGTGTAATACTAGTATAGTTATTTAGAGTTTTCCCCGGGAACTACGTCTAGCACTAGGTAAAGCCTTGTTGGTCACTCTTAAATACAAACAAAACTAGATCCCCCGTAGGATTCCAGATACCGTCTTCCCTACTCTTAGGGTTAAACAATATGGAACAAAGAGAAAGGCAGTATTCTAAGTGAACCTTTTCTCAGACTGTCACCCTTAGAAATTGTCAAAGAAACTCTAACTCCCTAGAGATGATCTTTTCTCCGTGAATGGCATCTCTTGAGTTTCTTCCAAATTCTAGAACTTTCCTGGCTTGATCTATTCTCTATGAATAGCATATCTTGAGCTTCTCTTGGTTTGGGGACCCACAGGCTTCCTAAAAGCATCCTCGCCTCCTCTTGGGCTTTGTACAAGGACCCTTCGGCTTCTTAGAAGTTTTCATGCCTTCTCTTGGGCTTAATACAAGGACCCAGACAACCTCTTAAAGGTATAAGACAAAACTTAGTCATCCTTTACTAGAGCAGTCTTTCCAGCGTCAAAACTCCGGCCGTTGTAGGGTTAATACGCATCCCTTAATGCCCGTGCCTCCTCTTAGGCATTGTACTAAAGATAAAACTCAAGACTTGGACAGTCTAAGACCCTTGAGTCTCAATGACATTCTCAAGCTCCTTTCAAACATAGGAAGAAACCCCGATCTCTCTCATGAGAGTTCCCCACACTTGGACCCGCTTCAGGATCTCCAAAATCCACAGTGGTAAGTCAGCCTCCTCTTGGGCTTTGTACAAATGATTCTCCCCAGCGGAGCTAACCTTTTCAGACTCTCTTGTTGAGTCACCCATTTTTAACCTCCATCTCGGGCTTCGTACGAGATAGAAAAACACTCTCTTGTTGAGTATAAAAGACTCTCTTGTTGAGTCAACCCCTTTTAGCCTCCGTCTTGGGCTTTGTACAAGACATATAAAACACTCTCTTGTTGAGTATAAAAGACTCTCTTGTTGAGTCAATCTCCTTTTAGCCTCAATCTCGGGCTTCGTACGAGACAACAAATCACTCTCTTGTTGAGTATAAAAGACTCTCTTGTTGAGTCAAACAACCTTCAAACTCTCTTGTTGAGTCAATCACCTTCAAACTCTTTTGTTGAGTCAACCTTTTTAGCCTCCGTCTTGGGCTTTGTGCAAGACACATACAAGCACTCTCTTGTTGAGTCAAACCCGTTCCGCCTCCATCTTGGGATTTATACAAGATACGTTCTCCTCAACGGAGTCAAAATTCCTTTTAGCCTCAATCTTGGGCTTTGTACAAGACAGAAAGAACATTTACCCCGAAAAAGTCAAACTTCCCGCCTCCTCTTAGGCTTTGAATAAAGAAAACCCCGGTTGAGTCAATCAACCTTTTAGCATCAAAGTTGTGCCTTGTTCACAGCATACAAACATCACCAACTCCTCTTTAGAGATGACAAATTCTCTCTCAGCCAAAACCCTTTAGCTTCACATCTTGGACTTTGAACAAGATACAAATCACCTTTAGCTTCACGTCTTGGGCTTTGAACAAGACACCAAAATAACCTTTTTTCCTCCCATAGAATAGGAGGAACTACGATCGCTCTGATTTCCCTGTTTCGTTAAACGGGAATACGTAGGCATAAGATTGCAAAATCTTAGCGAGCATACTAATCAACAAATCCAGTACCCCCATATATCAACCCAAAAGCACCAAATCCTAACATCTTACCGAAAACCTCGCAAATAGTCCAGACATTCTAATTTTAAACAAAATAAACCAAAGAGGGACCAACATCTTAATAGCATCTGTAACCTAACAGACACCTGTTTAAACTCAGTAGCAAGCAGGGTTAATTGGAGACATCTATTTCCCTTCCTTAATCAGCTCAATAGGATAAAAAATGAATCGAACTGTAGTGCCCAAGCGATACTGATTCAAGACCACAAAAATCGCGCTACCGAAAAATGGCGCCCACCGTGGGGCCCAGTTCTCTTTCTTACAATCTTCGGTGGAAACCTTTAAATTCAACAAAATGTGATAGAAATGGCGACTCTGCTGGGGAGTCATTGTCTGTATAGGATCATAAGACTAGAGGTCTAGGATGATTAAGACAAATATATATACTGCTTTTCCTAATTGATATCTGTGTTTATTTTTTTGCTAATGGGAATGCGTGTGATGCCGTATGTGGAAAGATTGAGTATACACCTAAGATAGGTGATGGCAATACGGGTAATCTTACGGGGAGTGAATCCTAGTTAAGAGTCCCCGGTCGACCATCAAACTCAATGGAGACTCCCTTTGCAGATACATTGCCTATACGACTTCGGTTGTTGAAAGTAGTGTGGTCGACTGGGTTATCTGAGAAGCTGAGGTTTTTAGTAGACTGAAACCATTTTGTAGTGCGGAAGCTATCGAAAATAGTTGTCACGCGATACTACCCTCATCTGAGATCACTCTAAGATGCATCAGCTCGCTGCCGATCCGCTTGCTGTTGTTATCCCAAGAGGGGTCAATGATTTTGCGGACAGGTACAAAAAATCACCAGTATAAACCTTTGGGGATGGGTAGAGCCTTGACTTCATGACACTGACCCTTTGACCCCATGTTTTTTCTATGTTTTTGTGTGCTGCATTTATGCATTCATTTCATTAAAAAACATTTAAAAAACAAAGAAAAATCTTCTCTTCTAGTCTCTCCTTTTCAAATTAAACTAAGATAATGATTGCAAATGTCGGATAAAGGGATTGCGTTATGGATTTCGGTAGAAGGAAAACTCACAAGTACACCTTCAAGGTTCCAAAACTAGAGGATTTGAGAGGTCTGGCGAGAATGATCACAACCCCGAGGCTTTCAGAGCCAAGTATGGAAGACTGCTGTCTCTATTAAGGGTCCATGTAATTGAAGGAATCCTGTCTACGCTAATTCAGTTCTACGATTTGGTTTATCACTGTTTCACATTCCCGGATTATCAACTAGCACCAACATTGGAGGAGTACTCTCACCTGAATGATTTACATATTACTGACCAGGCTCTCTTTTCTGGACTGGAAGAAATTCCAAAGGATCAAACCATTGCGAGAGCAATCTATTTGGACGAGTCAAAGGTCAGGACTCACATGAGCACTAAGGGTGGAATCCAGGGTTTGCCAGCCCAGTTCTTGACAAAGAAAGCTTTGTACTTTGCTAGTATAGGGAACGTGGCTGCTTTCGAGAGCATCTTTGTTTTTCTCACCTACGGGTTAGTTTTGTTTCCCAACATCGATAACTTTGTAGATATCAATGCCATTAAGGTTTTTCTGATTGGAAACCCTGTACCGACCTTGCTCGCAGATGCTTATCATTCTGTACACTTAAGGAATTTGTACAACGGAGGAATGATCACATGTTGTGTACCCCTGCTGTACAAATGGTTCACTTCCCACTTACCCAAGTCTGCTGCATTTTGGGATCAAAAAAATACTTTACGTTGGTCGCAGAGAATCATGTCTCTTACCAACTCTGACATCGATTGGTACAATCGAATCTATGATGGGATCAGGATCATCGACCGTTGTGGAAATTTCCCAAATGTACCCCTTATAGGAACTAAGGGAGGAATCAATTATCATCCAATTTTAGTTTGTCGTCAATTTGGATACCCGATGAGGCATGTCCCGCGTAATGCTCATCTGGAAGGTCTTTTCTTCAAAGAAGGAGAAAATGACAGAGCACTAAAGACGAAAATAGTGCACGCCTGGAAACACGTTCATAGGAAAGGAAGAGAGTCTCTAGGAAAACCAAACTGTGTGTCGGTGGAGCCTTATCTCCACTGGGTACAAACTAGAGCTCTCAAGCTGAGGATGCCTTACCCTCGTCAGGAAGTTCTTCCATTAAGGGACTCTGTCCATTATTTTATGTCTGAGACGGAAAAAATTCAGGTTACTCTCAACAAAGTTCAGCAGGAGAGGAGGTCTTGGAGGAACAAGTATCGTATTCTTAATGTAGAGTGCAAGAAAATACAACAACTATTGAAAGATAAAGATGCTCTGATTGAGATTTTAGAGCAACATGCGGTAGAAAATCAGGATGACCAAAGGAATTTGCTCGCTCCTTTCACTTGGCAAAGGAATGACGACCCGACAACGGCCCAAGAGCCCTGGTCAAAGAAAAGGAAAGTACCAGAACAAGCACCTGAGCTCGCTTCAGAGAGGACCCAGGACCCATAAGTTTAGATTTCCTTTTACAGCACTATGTAAATTACAGTATTTCCATTCTGCAATCCTTTGAATTCAATAAAACGGGGTTTCCCCACTATTTGATATTTGCAATCTAATTGTCGAAGTTTACTTTGCGTAAACAAAAAAATATATACAGTTAATGTAATCATTGTATATCATTCATCATTCTCGCATAAAAGCATTCTTCTTACCTACGAATCTCACGTTTGCGTCTCGATTCTAGAGTCAAACTGTCTCATTTATACAATACTCAGGACAATCGTCAGAAAAAGGATGGATGATCTCGAGGAAGAGAACAAAGAGTTGAGGGAAGAGATCGACACTCTGAAAGAGGATATGAGAAAGCTTCATAACGACATGCAAGCTCTAGCAGAAGCTCAAATGCAACAACAAAGGACTGTAATCTCAGAGATCACATCAATGCCCATAGTGGAAAAGTATGATCCTAGGTACAAAATGCCGAAATATCGTCCCTGGGGCATGCCTATTAACTATATCCCGGAGGGATATATTCCGCCGATCACTGAAGATCCAAAAACTGCGGCAGGATCCGCTGGGCCTGAAGGTTACAAACTTCGGGAAAGCGAAGATGCCAGGGGCATGACGGCAACTCCTGAAGGTTACAAACTTCGGGAGGCACCGAGAGTCTCGGCCATAATGACTATACCACCGCCCGTGGTACATACTGTCCCAGAAGGACAGATTCCACAGATACCTTCTGGTGGAAACGAAATTATGTTCGACAGAATGAATGAGTTCCAGGAACAATTCCTGGAGATGCAGAAAGAACTGCAAGCCCTCCGCGGTCAGGATTTATTTGGAAAGGATGCCGCAGACCTTTGTTTGGTCCCTAATGTGAAAGTTCCACACAAGTTCCAAGTACCCGAATTAGAAAAGTTCAAGGGTAACTCTTGCCCTCAAAGCCACTTGGTGATGTATGCTCGGCGAATGTCAGCTCAGACAAAGAACCAAGAGCTACTGATTCACTACTTTTAGGATAGTTTAACCGGTGCCGCATTAAAATGGTACATGGGTTTAAACCGCACTAAGATCGGCACTTTCAGAGATCTTGGCGCTGCCTTCGTTCAACAATATAAGTATAACCTAAACATGGCACCAGACAAAGATCAACTCAGATCGATGTCACAAAAGGACAGGGAAACCTTTAAGGAATACGCTCAGAGATGGCGTGAAATTGTCACTCAGATTTATCCACCTCTTGAGGAAAAAGAGATGACAAAGATCTTCTTGAAAACCTTAAGCTCATTTTACTACCACGGAATGGTTGCCAATGCGCCTAGTGACTTCACCGAGATGGTGGGCATGGGAGTTCGTCTTGAGGAAGCGGTCCGAGAAGGACGTTTAGTTAAAGATGCAGGATCATCAAGTAGTACAAGACGATACGGTAGTGCTCTCCCTAAGAAAAAAGAGCAAGATATTGGGAATATCTCTCTCGGAAAGGAAAGGCGACGATACCAACCAGTATCAGCTATAACTCCTGCTATCAACCCCACGTCTGTTCCTGCGTATCAACCTCAGGTTGCTCAGAGCCAACCGAATCAACAGTAATATCAGCAAAGGACGCAACAACCTCTTCAGCAGGCTCGTCCTCAATACAACAACAACCGTACAACGCGACCACCAGGGTTCGATCCTATACCGATGTTGTACGCAGAACTATTTCCATTATTACTGGTCAAGGGACACGTCCAAACCAGGGCTCCTCTTACAGTACCGGAAAATCTGCCTTTTTGGTTTAAAACGGATCAGACTTGCCCTTATCATCATGGAGGACCAGGGCATGACATAGAAAACTGTCTCAGTTTCAAATCCGATGTGCAAAACCTTGTTAGGAGCGGGGTCTTGTCTTTCAAAGATACGAATCCGAATGTTCTCACAAACCCACTGCCTCAACACGAGAAAGCCGTAGTAAATTTGATAGAAGGAGAGTCTAACAACAGCTATCAAATTCATGATGTACTCTTATTGAGGGCCAACCTAGTCAAGATGCATTGTAGACAAAGTGGATACGGCCATGTGCCACCTCATAATTATCATCATTGTGGTATCTACTCTAGAAACAATTAAGGATGTTATGTGGTGCAATCAGCTCTACAGGAACAGTTGGATCTCGGATGGATCCAAGAGCATCGAGTTCGTGGAGTTAACATGACTTATGCAAGTTCCAACATCATTCAGAACCACGAAATCCATGCAATGAATGTCAACTTGGTGGTAATGCACTCAAGGCAAAGCCAATATCATAATCTGCCACGGCATGATTACAATTCCTGTCTGACTTGCTCGGTAAACAAACAGGGATGCTCTTTTGTACAAGAGGCCCTCCAGCGTCAGATGGATCTTGGGTGGATCCAGGACTACCATGATAGAAATCCCTGTCAGATCAACATGATTCAAATCTTCGATATTCGTTTGATGAATACCAGCTTGGTGGAGTTGCACGCCAAGCAGGTCCAGCTCGGTTTTCTCACTTCACATAATTATCAGAACTGTACAGTATGTAGTGAGAGCGACCAAGGATGCGCTCTCGTTCAAAGAACTTTGCAATACTTGTTAAACCACTGGTGGCTTCTGATCTATATGGATGAAGACATGCAACAAGTCAGCATGATTAATGGGAACCCTACTAGGCATCAAAGTCAAGATGTTCGATCAATGGAAACAGATCTAGTGAGGTTACACTGCATTCAAAGCGGACGTGGCCAGGTGCCACCACATAACTACAAGCGCTGTAGAGTCTGCTCAGAAAATAATCAAGGATGCTACCTCATGCGAGCGGCCCTTCAGAGTCAGTTGGACCGCAAAGAGATTCAACAATGTTCGGTTTCATGGTCTATCAACTGGACGCCGGACTATTTCACTGATCAGATCAAAGATGTGGTTGTAATCTTTGATCTTGAGAGAACCAATGATGTTTGTACCATCATCCCTCTGCTTGACGAATTGAAAGTTCCTAACCAGGAATCAATTGAAGTTACTTACGACAGTCAGAGAAATCAGAAGGCTCCTGTAGTTATCTATCTGCCGGGACCAATGCCGTATGAACCAACTAAGGCTATCCCTTGCAAATACGGTGCAACAATAGTTGAGAATGGAAAGGAAATTCCATTACCCTCCGTTATGAATATTGCAGACATCAGTCGAGTAACACGGAGCGGTCGAATCTTCAACAGAGGAGTTGGAGAACCCAGCAAAGAAAAGGAACCTCAAACAAAAGTTCCTGATCAACCAGTCGGTCCATCCAGTAATCCCGACCTTTCAAAGAATGCTGATGAGATGCTGAAGCTCGTCCAAAGGAGTGAATACAACATTATTGATCAGCTATTGCAAACTCCTTCAAAGATCTCTGTGTTATCTCTTTTACTCAGTTCCGAAGCCCACAGGGAAGCTCTACAGAAAGTTTTAGAACAAGCCTTTGTGGAACAAGATGCGTCAATAAGACAATTTGACAGCATCATCTCCAACATCACTTCCTGCAACAACTTGGGGTTCAGTGATGAAGAACTGCCGAAAGAGGGCCCAAATCATAATATGACACTCAACATTACAGTCAACTGCCAAGACGATGCTTTAGCCAGTGTACTGGTAGAAACTAGATTCAACGGCATGCCAAAGTCCACTCTAACGCGACTATCATTCAAAGGATCTCCGATGAGAGGCAGTGACGTCTTCGTCAAAGCATTTGACGGGTCCAGAAAAATAGTTATCGGCGAAGTTGACCTTCCTATAACTATCGGTCCTCACACTTTCCTAGTCACTTTCCAGGTCATGGACATCCGGGCAACATACAGTTTCTTATTAGGAAGACCTTGGATACACCAGGCTGGGCCAGTCACTTCGACGCTTCACCAAAAGCTGAAGTTCGTCAAGAATGACCAACTCGTCACGGTCTGTGGAGAACAAGCCTTGATCGTGAGTAACCTTTCATTATCCACTTGTGTAGAACCAGAAGAGGTTATTGGAACTCAGTTCCAAGCACTTTTGGTGAGCAATGAGAATCAATCAGAAAAAGGAACATCAATATCCTCGTACAAAGATGCTCTCGAGGTGATCAAAAGTAACAATGCAAAGGGATGGGGACAGTTTGTCATTCCTACTAATAATAAAACAAATAAGGGTCTTGGTTTTTCTGCAACCTGTACCCAGACTGCCGCTAACGATGAAAGTTTTCGTCCCATTCAGGACTTCTTCCATAGTGGAGGTTTCCTTCACCCAATATCTCAAGAAGTCCATACCATCAACGAAGGAGACTCCTCCGATACTGATGAAGAGTGGAAGTCCTACCTTAACGAGGACGGTTATATGTCTCAGGAAGAGGTGCCTACACCATTTTGCTTTCTGGCACAAAGTCCGAGATTTATACTGAGGCCAGACGTCGAAATGATATACGGAGATTGTGATTCGGAAGGATACTGTGCTCCACCAAACTCATTAGAGGAAGACGCTTCGATGAAATACAACTTTGACCACCACTATTATGGCCCGATGGATGGTCTGCTTATCTGGAAGCCGTACCCAGGAGACTTGGGGCAAGAGAGTCAGCCCAACGATGCATATCAGCTGAGCATCATTGAAAAGAATACCTGTGTCCCCACCATGTCATGGGATCAACACTCAGGTCATTCAGAAAATATACAGCACGACCATGAATTCGCAAAGTTTGCAGGACTAGAATTCATTAGCTATGCTTTTCCCGAGGTCAACGTCATTGAAAGAGATGACTTGTCCAGTTCCAAAGAGGTGTGGGATACCTTAGGACATTCGAGTGGAAAATTCGACTTCATGGTCAAGTACACTGCTCCCGAAAGCTCTCGTATCAGGCTCGAAGACATCCAGTCAACTGGATGGGGAGATCTACCTGAGAGCACAAATACTATGCAAAATACAACAGAAGAATCCTCCTACGACAACTCTGCCTGGGAGACAGATTCCAATGATCTTGCTCCACCAGAAATCAGCGTTATTTCTGAAGACAAATCAAGGAAGGTACCAGACTTTGTGATTCACCGAGGAGTTCACCGCCAATGGGCTGCAGCCGATGTTCTGAAGATCGTTCATAAGTCAAAGTAATTGTCGTCTTTATCTTAACCTTTCACCCTGCCCAGGTGAAACGGATGTTTTGATAGGGCTCACTTTCTGTAAATATCCCTCTTCGCTTCGCCCAAAGCGACAAAGTTTTGTTTTATAGGGCTGTAGTTTCAAGAATCGACAAAATCATAAATAAATAAACGTCGTTCTGTAATTTCCGCATTAATTGTTGTTTTCTCTTTTCGTTTTTTCCGAAAATGGTAATCCTAAAAAATAATTCAAATAATAAAAACAAGCAGTAAAAAAAATACACTGCACACACTCTTGCATTTTCTCTATCTCTTCTAAACTAATCATCACATCATGCAGATTGCTTGTTTTAAACCCCGTTGAAACACACGATCTGATGCCTTCTGCCAACTTTGAATTCCCAGTATTTGAGGCTGAAGAAGAAGATGACAAAGAAATTCCAGAGGAGATCTACCGATTACTCAGACGAGAGGAAAGGTCCATTAAACCTCACAAAGAGCCGTTGGAAACGGTCAACTTGGGCTCAGAGGAAGAGAGAAAAGAGGTCAAGATTGGGGCCCTACTCAGTCCAACTGTCAAAGAAAGTTTGATAAAGCTTCTCAAAGAGTTTCCCGATGTATTCGCTTGGTCCTATCAGGATTTGCCAGGGTTGGATACCAGCATCGTGGAACATCATCTACCGTTGGAACCAGAATGTCCGCCGGTAAAACAGAGGTTGAGACGAACTCATCCAGACATGGCCATCAAAATCAAAGAGGAGGTCCAGAAACAGATTGACATAGGTTTCCTCGCCACATCAGAATATCCTCAATGGTTAGCCAACATCGTACCAGTTCCAAAAAAGGACGGAAAGGTCAGAATTTGTGTGGATTACAGGGATCTAAACAAGGCTAGTCCAAAGGACGACTTTCCTTTACCACACATTGACATGCTGGTAGAGAACATAGCGAAATTCAAAGTCTTCTCCTTCATGGATGGATTCTCGGGCTATAATCAGATAAAAATGGCGCCGAAAGACATGGAGAAAATTTCCTTCATTATCCCATGGGGTACTTTTTGTTACAAGGTAATGCCGTTCGGGTTGAAGAACGCCGGGGCAACCTATCAAAGGGCCATGACTACTCTGTTTCATGACATGATACACAAGGAAATCGAGGTATATGTCGATGACATGATTGCCAAATCTAAGATAGAGAAGGAGCATGTGACCCACCTGTCAAAACTATTCGAGCGATTAAGAAAGTACAAACTCCGCTTGAATCCCAATAAGTGCACATTCGGTGTCCGTTCAGGGAAACTTTTAGGGTTCATCGTCAGCCAGAAAGGAATTGAGGTTGATCCTGACAAGGTCAAGGCCATTCAAGAAATGCCTTCTCCAAAGACTGAAAAACAAGTCAGGGGATTCCTGGGACGTTTGAATTACATTTCCAGATTTATATTCCTCATGACCACGACATGTGCGCCAATCTTCAAATTACTCAAAAAGAATCAGGACTGCGTTTGGACAGAAGATTGCCAAACCGCCTTCGACAGTATTAAGGAATATCTGTTGAACCCACCGATTCTATCACCTCTAGTGGAAGGAAGACCACTGATCATCTATTTAACAGTCTTGGAAGACTCAATGGGTTGCATGCTTGGCCAACAGGACGAAACAAAAAGGAAAGAATCTGCCATTTACTATTTGAGCAAGAAATTCACCGACTGTGAAACTCGGTACACTATGCTTGAGAAAACTTGTTGTGCTCTGGCTTGGGCAGCCAAACGTCTTCTCCAGTACATGATTCGTCACACTACCTGGTTAATCTCAGAAATGGATCCAATCAAGTATGTCTTTGAAAAACCTGCTCTCACGGGAAGAATCGCCCGTTGGCAGATGTTGTTATCAGAATACGACATCGAATACCACGCCCAGAAAGCCGTTAAGGGGAGTATTTTAGCCGATCATTTGGCTCATCAACTGATTGACGATCAAAAATCAGTCGGATTTGACTTCCCAGACGAAAATGTCATATATATGAAAATGAAAGATTGCGATGAACCGCTACCCAGTGAAGGGCCAGAACCAGGTTCCCAATGGGGACTTATCTTTGATGGAGCTGTCAATCATTATGGAAACGGAATTGGGGAAATTATCATAACGCCTCAGGGTACCCACATTCCTTTCACCGCCCGACTGACATTCAAGTACACAAACAACAAGGCCGAATACGAAGCTTGTATCATGGGTCTCGAGGAAGCGATCGATTTAAGGATAAAAAACTTGGATGTATATGGCGACTCAACCTTGGTTATCAATCAGATCAAAGGAGATTGGAACACATGCCAATCAGGACTGATTCCTTACAAAGACTATGCGAGAAGGTTGTTGCCCTTCTTCAATAGAATCGAGTTTCATCATATCCCTCGTGAAGAGAATCACATGGCTGATGCATTAGCCACTCTCTCTTCCATGATTAGTGTAGGTCAATGGAATGATATACCTAAGATTGACATCATGCGCCTTGAACGGCCCGCTTACATCTTCACGATTGAAGTAGTCGTAGACGACAAACCTTGGTATCACGATATCAAATGCTTCCTTCAGAAACAAGAGTACCCTCCCGGGGCATCCAGAAAAGATAGAAAGACCCTCAGAAGGCTAGCAGGAAGCTTCTTTCTGAGCCGTGATACACTCTATAAGCGGAATTTTGACATGGTCTTGCTCCGATGCATAGACAGACCCAAAACCGAAATGCTGATAAAAGAAATTCATGAAGGATCCTTTGGCACTCATGCCAATGGACACACAATGGCGAGAAAAATTCTAAGAGCAGGGTACTATTGGTTAACCATGGAATCCGACTGCTACAAGTACATGAGAAGGTGTCACAAGTGTCAGATATACTCAGACAAAATCCATGTATCGCCAACACATCTCAAAGTTCTTTCTTCCCCATGGCCTTTTTCCATATGGGGAATCGACATGATTGGCATGATCGAGCCCAAGGCTTTGAACGGACATCGGTTCATCCTGGTAGCCATTGATTACTTCACCAAGTGGGTCGAAGCAGCGTCATACGCTAATGTAACCCGACAAGGGGTGGTCCGATTCATCAAAAACAATATCATCTGCCGTTATGGTGTTCCAAGCCAGATCATTACTGATAATGGATCCAACTTGAACAACAAGATGATGAAAGAGTTGTGTGTTGAGTTTAAGATCGAACACCATAACTCATCTCCCTACCGACCCAAGATGAACAGAGCGGTAGAAGCGGCTAACAAGAACATCAAGAAGATTGTTCAAAAGATGGTCGTAACTTACAAAGACTGGCACGAGATGCTACCCTTTGCTCTTCACGGTTATCGCACATCTTTCTGCACTTCAACAGGGCAACCCCTTTCTCTCTAGTATATGGCATGGAGGCAGTGCTCACCATAGAAGTAGAGATCCCATCAATCTGGGTATTGATGGAAGCCAAGCTAACAGAGGCTGAATGGTGTCAAAGTCGACATGACGAGCTGAACCTGATCGAAGAGAAGCGAATAATGGCACTATGCCATGGTCAGTTGTATCAACAAAGAATGTAGAAAGCGTTTGACAAAAAGGTCTAACCCCGTGTCTTCAGGAAAGGAGACCTTGTGCTCAAGAAGATACAATCATTTCTCACTAATTCTCGTGGAAAATGGACTCCGAATTACGACGGCCCTTACGTTGTTAAGAAAGCCTTCTCAGGCGGCGCCTTGAGACTCGCAACCATGGACGGAGAGGAGTTTGCCTACCCCACGAATGTTGATGTAGTCAAGAAATACTTCGCCTAAATAAATAAAAAAAACGTCTCGGTGGATTGAAAACCCGAAAGGGCGGTCCAGGAAAAAATTAGAGACACAATTAAAAATCATCCCGGTGGATTGGAAATCTCAAAGTACAATCCAGGAAAAAGTTAGGGATAATGGCAAGTAACTATGTTCAACAGGGGAAAATCCTCAGGAGCAGTTACACCATCCGAGAAAAACTCCAGTCAAGGTCATCTTCGACGGAAGCTCAGGATGTCCAGAATTCACAGTTGGTAGAAGGATAACGATCGTTATGTTTCAATGTAGCCCTTTTCCCTTAAATTACCAGTTTTTAAACTTTGTAAAAACTCCATGGAATCACGCGTTTGACTGATTTCCATCCTATCAATAAAATTTAAGCCCTGGTGCTTTGTTTATAATTCTCATTTGTTTTAGCTTTATAGAACGACATTTTAACATGATTGACGATTCTTGAAATAAAACAAAAATGAATTTTACTTGTCAATTTATTTTTTATTTTTAAAACAAAGATGGCATTTCCTTTTGACTGTTGAACATCGAAAGAACATCGATCGCTTCTCCAGAAGTAATCGAACTTCAAAGTGCAAAATCAAAGTACTCCTTCTAAGCCAGTACACCTGAATGAAGGATTAACTGTGTCAGAGACCGTGTTTCATCTGACACACCCCCGGCAGAGTTCTTACCTCCTAAGCCCGACCAACGATTGTTCCCCATAGGGACTATCTCATCTAAGCAAGGCATAATTGCTATTTTCTGAACCAGCGATACTTTTCATCTCCCACTGTGGCCGAGTATCTAGTCGTGTTCATCCATTAGTCGGTATGTCGCGTCAGTTTTGTCAGCATATACATACATACATCATGCATTATTGATTTACATTCATATTCATATTGCTTCACTATCACTCTAGTCGATCTTGTTCCCTAGTGATAAAAGTCCTCTCAGTCGAGTTGTCAGTACTTTCCTTATCAACAAATGTCGCGTCAGAGCAACCTCGCCTCCAGTTTATTTCTGGATTGAAGTCGGTCTTTGACATCTTTGATAACTTGAACCTCTGAAAGACAAGGAGACCTTCGACAAACAACACTCTTCACCATTGAAGATGATATCTTCGCTTTCCCGGATTAAGGAAAATCCCCAGAGAAAGCCTCTTAATCAGAGAGTCGGCAATATGTAACACCCCAATTCCCATCGCGAATAAATAATACATAAATAAATCAGTGTAGATAAAAATTTATTTTTCCGACAGAAACAAGGATTCCACAACAATAGAAAGAAAATACAATCCCTGCTCATAGATTTTGATACATAACACAAACAATGGAATACCCTCAAAGGGAAACTTTTTCCATATAAAAGGAAAGGTCAATTATGGAATAAAGCGGAAAGATCCATAACTGACTTGTTTTACAAGATAAATTGTTTTATAACGTCAAAATATTTATACAAAGTTAATACCAAATATATTCAACAAATGTATACATATATATATATATATATATATATATATATAAAAGCGTTCCCCCGACTCCTGTGTTACATATCAGAGCAAACAGACGACAAAGGACGGAGGACTAATCTTCACAAAAACCTCCAAGACACTAATCTGCAATTGCCTCATAGAGCAACAAACCACAACATATGGGTGAGAAATAACAACTAAATCAAGATTGCATACTAATATGCAAACACATAAACATTCACATGCATAGATATTCTCACCACAAGCATCACAAAGTTATCACATATGGAACGCACCACCACATCACGGATATTCACATATAACATACCATAGGGAATTAATACTATCATTGTAATGTACCACATCTCCACAAAACCTAGCATATGGCTATACATAAAACATATCATCCACAACCAATGCATTTATCACATATGCACATCAAATCACCAATGCTATCACAAGCTCAACACATAATCAATTAATTCATGATTTTCCACACATAATGCATCCATTCACAATTCTCACACATAGTCAATCCATTCATGATTTATGTAAATGCACAGAGACCGACACAACGACTCTATGCAATGCATATGCGGTACCATCCATCCATCATCTCAACACTAGTTCACTCAGGAACTATTGGAACCATCGCTTGTTACTTAGGATTACTCATGTAACACCCCGTCGGGCAAATGATGTTCCCCGTCGCTTTAGGTCCTCTTATTTTTTTTAACGCACACGACGTTTATGGATCGCTTTAGGTCCTCTTTGTATAAGGCACACGATCCGATCGCTTTAGGTCCTCTTTGTATAAGGCACACGATCGTCTATAATCATCGCTTTAGGTCCTCTTTGTATAAGGCACACGATGTTATAGCGGATTCCCTCTGGAATCGATTCGTTGCTCACACCCACTAGGGCACACGACATCACAAGATGCATATCATGATGCTTGGCATACAAGGACTCATGACAATCAAATGCATCTTCACACATATATGCAACCATAATCATGCATTTACAACCAAACATAACACATTGCATTTACTTGTCCTTAGGCCACAACCAATCATCACAACATGTCATCACATGCATTCACATCATATAACATCACACAAGTCATACAATATCCATATCAAAAGCACATTGCATGATACACATCAATTACACACAATTAATACGGTAAAAGTCGACAAAACGACACTATTCCAAATTCCTGACATAATTAAATAGGCCAACAATCTCAAAACCATTATAATAATAAAGAACAGCTCGATAGCTTTCCAACGATACCAAGAATGCTCAAAACGGATAATCGGAACACAAGTTATGGAATTAAACAGAAAAAGAATCACGAAATGACAACATTCTGCATCTCACTGGCCATACGCGTATTGCCCTGAGCCATACGCGTATTGCCTTGCTCACTCGCCCATCCATACGCGTATTGCCCAAAGTGATACGTGTATGGGCAGAGACCATTTTTCCCAAAAATTCCACTAAACAATCCAATACGCGTATTGCCTTACTTCATACGCGTATTGCCCACTCCCATACACGTAATGCCTAAAATCCTTCCTTGCCATACGCGTATTACCCAACCCAATACGCGTATTGCCTTGCCTGATACGCGTATGGGCAGCGAAACCCAGAATTTTTCCTGCATTGTTCCTGTTACGATTTTTCACCCAAAAACCCATTTTTCATCCCCAAATCAATTTTCAACAGCAAAATAAGTACCAGAAATTGTTCCTAAACACCGTGTGATCATACAACGCGATTTATATCGGATTCTATCAATTATTCATCAATTTATCAATAAGGAAAAATTGTGAAAACAACCAAAACACATACACAAACAACACATATACATACACAAGCAAGATATAATTGAAACTTCTCACACTTACCCGATTAATCGCGCTTGAAACAGACGAATTCTCGAATTTCCTCTTCTCCTCTTTTTCCCTTCTCTTCCTTTCTCTCTTTTCTTTTTCCTTCTTTCTATTTTTCTCTCTTTCTAATCTCAAATTTCTATTTTAAGAAAATACCCAAACAAAAGACCAAAATGCCCCCCAACTCAAATATCTCGCAAACGCTCTCAAAACGCGATAAAACATAAACATACCGATGAAATATATTTCAGGAAATAAAAGTTGAAAAGAAATTATAATTTAATGCAAATATTTTATCTATCAGAGAAATTAACCAATTAACTCAATTAGCAGGTAAAATACAACAAATTCACACATTCCACAAAATTCACATAAATGAAATAAATAAATACAATTAAACAAATCGGGGCATTACAACTCTCGCCCACTTAGACATTTTCGTCCTCGAAAATATCACCGAGACAAACAACTCCGGATACGACTCACGCATCCGACTAACAAACTAACATGCCAACAAAAGGCACCCCGCGAACAACACAACTGACAAACCACCCTGCTAACAACAACCACAACAACGACACGACAACGAAGACAACTACAACGACAAGATGCAAAGCCGATACAATGCACTTGACGACCAACTCACAACTCGAGGAAAACCACGATACCAACACACAGGTTCACTCGTGAACCAAAACACAACAAGATCGTTACCCTCACCCTAGGTAACACCCCCTAACTCCCCACACTAGAATTAGCTACTCGCACTCGAACCAACATGATGGAAACGAGGCAACACCACAACCAAGAACACAAGGTTCCACGACACAACAACGTTTCAACAACCTCTACACAACCACAAAACCCACATCCTTGCCACCCAACAATGTTACAACAATGCTACGATTCACCAATCGAACATCCAACCAAAACGTCCATCCACATAGTAGCCCATGAATAATATTTAAACCTTTCACCTAACACTTCCATTCGAAACGTCCAATGGTCTCATTACTCCTACCTGTTCCCAATGTTCAACCTATGAATTCTTACAAGTCCTACATGCAAATACAAAATGTGCCACATCTCGCTTCCGCTGCGCACTCTGATTACTCAAAACTATCAAGTCTACCCATCTCACGTCCAAAGTCTAACTCTTCCTCATAGTCGCCAAAAATCACGGTTCACTTTAATATACCCAACTTCACCCCCACTGTGCTATCTCACACACCATACACAAGTCTCTGAATTGCTCAAATAGTTCTAATTCTCGGACCATCAAAACAACCACATGCCAAAACTATCGACTTAACTTTTCAGGTACAACCTTAGCTTTTCCCCGAAGGATAATCCAAGCCAAATCCATAACTCGTCACGAATTCCAACCTTCCTCGTTGTCTCATATTCTATCCCTTCAGACCAAACAAGCACTCAATATTCTTGTGATTACTAAACACTTCGAACCTAGAACCATAAAGATAATACCTCCAATTATTCCAACACAATACAACCGCAACCAATTCCAAATCCAGAATAGTATAGATCCTTTTATGAATCCTCAATTATCATAAAGCATAAGCCACGACTTTACCCTTTCGCGTTAACACATTAACTAAACTCATCAAAGAGGCATCCCACAACTTCACAAACGGTTTATCAGGATCACGCAGAATCAAAACTGAAGCCGTAGACAAACTCTACTTTGACCCTCTCAAACTCTCCTCACAATGAACATCCAAAGCAAACGACTCACCCTTTGCAAGTCAACTGAGATAACAGAAGTACGAACTTATCAAAGTCTTCCATAATCTGCATTAACAACCAACTAAGTCCAAAAGTTTCTAATCTCCTTAACCGACTTCAGAACCTCTCATTGTAGAACCACATCTACTTCTGATGAATCCATAACAATACTATCATCAGAAATCACATATCCAAGAAACTAACCTTTTTCAACCCAAATTCTCACTTGAATAACTTAGCAAAAAACTTCATCTCTTGTTAACACTTGCAATTCCAATCTCAAACACTCTATGTGTTCCTCCTCTGAGTTTATAACAGATCCGCATATCCTCAATCAAAGCCATTACCAACTTATCCAAATAAATATGGAATATACGATTCCTCTACTCCACAAACATTACAGACGTATTACTAACACCAAATAACATCACTGTACGCTGTGATGCCCAACCAAATTCCAAAAGATAAAAATTCTTAAAGCTTTTACAAAACTTTTCACTGGGTAACTGGTTACTCACATACAAGCTTAACCGAGTAATTAACAGCCTATCCCGAGGATAACAAACATAACCAGTCACATTAAATTGATCAAAGCCTCAACTCACACAATTCACCACTCTTATCAAACATTCCAAACAATTGTAATTTCACTCAAACTCCTCCAAACCAATCCAGTTATCTATTCATAAAAGTGGACACTTATCCTCAATCTTTACCTTATTCAACTGTCAGTAATCCATACACAATTTCTTCTCCTGACCGTCCAATTCCACAAATTCCAAACTGTATCAACAACCAACCAAAAAGAACTCTCAAACGCAATGTTACATCCACCCACAAGGGTTTCCTCGCAATTTCCATTAATGCCTTAAAACTCCAAAGACTTCAAACCTCACCAGAACTCTAAGTCTTGCTTCCCATAGTCTCAATACCATTATACACATCATGCTTGTTATTCCATTCAATCGTCCGTCCTTTTTGTTACCAACAATACTGGAGCTCTCTAAGGCGACACACTTGGTCCCACAAATCCCTTCTTCCAGTGAATCTTCCAACCGCTCTTTAAATCTGAGTAATTCTAACGCTAGTTTCCAATATTCCATCCTGAACCACATCTGGAATCACTCACAACTCGCAGCCCACACTGTGGCCTTTCTGCCAATCTCCAGAACACTATCATCACAAACATAACAACATCTGAGTTTCACATCCTAAAAGTTCTTCTACTTACTTAGAAAATCTAAACCTCAAATCCTCACCTTCGTCCAATTTAAGTTCACTTTCTACTCTCTGAGAAGCAGCCATATAATACCCAATCATTCCCTCTCAACGACTTCCCAACTTAACCAACATACCAAAACCTCTAATCCGCCTCATCTTCCGATATAAGAATCTTCATCGACTCAACTAAATAATCCGTAATCAATTTCTTAATTCCAAAAAAATTCATTGCACCTACTATCAAAGCCGGAAAGACACGTCTATTCCATCCAAAATAATTCCCGTCTGCTATCAACAAGAGATTAAGGGTGATCAGTTCCTCAATTTGCCAATAGACAGCCGACGATCATGATGGGGCATAAACCATCTTTACCAAACTATAATAGTATTCCTTACATCCTGTGCACAAAACTACTTAAGGCACAAATCCTTAGTTGACATAACCTTACCTCAGCATTCCCTCTGGAATCGGGAACAACACTGTCCAAACAACACTTACACTCTTGAAACCTACGGTACACTGAGCTAATGCTCCACACCTGAAGCAACTTGGAGAAGTACAAGCTTCTCCCCCACTTATCTCATTCTCAATCCAGAAGACAAAAGATTAGAAAACCAAAAAGTACTGACAGTGCTTCACACACATATCATGTACTAAGGAACAAACCACAACGACAGTATTCAACTGTCACACCAACTGACTCAACAACTTGGCCGGACGGACCGACCTGCTCTGATACCAGTTTTGTAACACCCCAATTCCCATCGCGAATAAATAATACATAAATAAATCAGAGTAGATAAAAATTTATTTTTCCGACAGAAACAAGGATGCCACAACAATAGAAAGAAAATACAATCCCTGCTCATAGATTTTGATACATAACACAAACAATGGAATACCCTCAAAGGGAAACTTTTTCCATATAAAAGGAAAGGTCAATTATGGAATAAAGCGGAAAGATCCATAACTGACTTGTTTTACAAGATAAATTGTTTTATAACGTCAAAATATTTATACAAAGTTAATACCAAATATATTCAACAAATGTATATATATATTTATATAAAAGCGTTCCCCCGACTCCTATGTTACATATCAGAGCAGACAGACGACAAAGGACGGAGTACTAATCTTCACAAAAACCTCCAAGACACTAATCTGCAATTGCCTCATAAAGCAACAAACCACAGCAGAAGGGTGAGAAATAACAACTAAATCAAGATTGCATAATAATATGTAAACACATAAACATTCACATGCATAGATATTCTCACCACAAGCATCACAAAGTTATTACATATGGAACGCACCACCACATCACGGATATTCACATATAACATACCATAGGGAATTAATACTATCATTGTAATGCACCACATCTCCACAAAACCTAGCATATGGCTATACATAAAACATATCATCCACAACCAATGCATTTATCACATATGCACATCAAATCACCAATGCTATCACAAGCTCAACACATAATCAATTAATTCATGATTTTCCACACATAATGCATCCATTCACAATTCTCACACATAGTCAATCCATTCATGATTTAGGCAAATGCACAGAGACCGACACAACGACTCTATGCAATGCATATGCGGTACCATCCATCCATCATCTCAACACTAGTTCACTCAGGAACTATTGGAACCATCGCTTGTTACTTAGGATTACTCATGTAACACCCCGTCGGGCAAACGATGTTCCCCGTCGCTTTAGGTCCTCTTATTTTTTTAAGGCACACGACGATTATGGATCGCTTTAGGTCCTCTTTGTATAAGGCACACGATCCGATCGCTTTAGGTCCTCTTTGTATAAGGCACACGATCATCTATAATCGCTTTAGGTCCTCTTTGTATAAGGCACACGATGTTATAGCGGATTCCCTCTGGAATCGATTCTTTGCTGATACCCACTAGGGCACACGACATCACAAGATGCATATCATGATGCTTGGCATACAAGGACTCATGACAATCAAATGCATCTTCACACATATATGCAACCATAATCATGCATTTACAACCAAACACAACACATTGCATTTACTTGCCCTTAGGCCACAACCAATTATCACAACATGTCATCACATGCATTCACATCATATAACATCACACAAGTCATACAATATCCATATCAAAAGCACATTGCATGATACACATCAATTACACACAATTAATACGGTAAAAGTCGACAAAACGACACTATTCCAAATTCCCGACATAATTAAATCGGCCAACAATCTCAAAACCATTATAATAATAAAGAACAGCTTGATAGCTTTCCAACGATACCAAGAATGCTCAAAACGGATAATCGGAACACAAGTTATGGAATTAAACAGAAAAAGAATCACGAAATGACAACATTCTACATCTCACTGGCCATACGCGTATTGCCATGAGCCATACGCGTATTGCCTTGCTCACTCGCCCATCCATACGCGTATTGCCCAAAGTGATACGCGTATAGGCAGAGACCATATTTCCCAAAAATTCCACTAAACAATCCAATACGCGTATTGCCTTACTCCATACGCGTATTGCCCACTCCCATACGCGTAACGCCTAAAATCCTTCCTTGCCATACGCGTATTGCCCAACCCAATACGCGTATTGCCTTGCCTGATACGTGTATGGGCAGCGAAACCTAGAATTTTTCCTGCATTGTTCCTGTTACGATTTTTCACCCAAAAACCCATTTTTCATCCCCAAATCAATTTTCAACAGCAAAATAAGTACCAGTAATTGTTCCTAAACACCGTGTGATCATACAACGCAATTTATATCGAATTCTATAAATTATTCATCAATTTATCAATAAGGAAAAATTGTGAAAACAACCAAAACACATACACAAACAACACATATACATACACAAGTAAGATATAATTGAAACTTCTCACCCTTACCCGATTAATCGCGCTTGAAACAGACGAATTCTCGATTTTCCTCTTCTCCTCTTTTTCCCTTCTCTTCCTTTCTCTCTTCTCTTTTTCCTTCTTTCTATTTTTCTCTCTTTCTAATCTCAAATTTCTATTTTAAGAAAATACCCAAACAAAAGACCAAAATGCCCCTCAACTCAAATATCTCGCAAACACTCTCAAAACGCGATAAAACATAAACATACCGATGAAATATATTTCAGGAAGTAAAAGTTGAAAAGAAATTATAATTTAATGCAAATATTTTATCTATCAGAGAAATTAACCAATTAACTCAATTAGCAGGTAAAATACAACAAATTCACACATTCCACAAAATTCACATAAATGAAATAAATAAATACAATTAAACAAATCGGGGCATTACAACTCTCCCCCACTTAGACATTTTCGTCCTCGAAAATATCACCAAGACAAACAACTCCGGATACGACTCACGCATCCGACTAACAAACTAACATGCCAACAAAAGGCACCCCGCGAACAACACAACTGACAAACCACCCTGCTAACAGCAACCACAACAACGACACGACAACGACGATAACTACAACGACAAGATGCAAAGCCCATACAATACACTTGACGACCAACTCACAACTCGAGGAAAACCACGATACCAACACACAGGTTCACTCGTGAACCAAAACACAACAAGATCGTTACCCTCACCCTAGGTAACACCCCCTAACTCCCCACACTAGAATTAGCTACTCGCACTCGAACCAACATGATGGAAACGAGGCAACACCACAACCAAGAACACAAGGTTCCACGACACAACAACGTTTCAACAACCTCTACACAACCACAAAACCCACATCCTTGCCACCCAACAATGTTACAACAATGCTACGATTCACCAATCGAACATCCAACCAAAACGTCCATCCACATAGTAGCCCATGAATAATATTTAAACCTTTCACCTAACACTTCCATTCGAAACGTCCAATGGTCTCATTACTCCTACCTGTTCCCAATGTTCAACCTATGAATTCTTACAAGTCCTACATGCAAATACAAAATGTGCCACATCTCGCTTCCGCTGCGCACTCTGATTACTCAAAACTATCAAGTCTACCCATCTCACGTCCAAAGTCTAACTCTTCCTCATAGTCGCCAAAAATCACGGTTCACTTTAATATACCCAACTTCACCCCCACTGTGCTATCTCACACACCATACACAAGTCTCTGAATTGCTCAAATAGTTCTAATTCTCGGACCATCAAAACAACCACATGCCAAAACTATCGACTTAACTTTTCAGGTACAACCTTAGCTTTTCCCCGAAGGATAATCCAAGCCAAATCCATAACTCGTCACGAATTCCAACCTTCCTCGTTGTCTCATATTCTATCCCTTCAGACCAAACAAGCACTCAATATTCTTGTGATTACTAAACACTTCGAACCTAGAACCATAAAGATAATACCTCCAATTATTCCAACACAATACAACCGCAACCAATTCCAAATCCAGAATAGTATAGATCCTTTTATGAATCCTCAATTATCATAAAGCATAAGCCACGACTTTACCCTTTCGCGTTAACACATTAACTAAACTCATCAAAGAGGCATCCCACAACTTCACAAACGGTTTATCAGGATCACGCAGAATCAAAACTGAAGCCGTAGACAAACTCTACTTTGACCCTCTCAAACTCTCCTCACAATGAACATCCAAAGCAAACGACTCACCCTTTGCAAGTCAACTGAGATAACAGAAGTACGAACTTATCAAAGTCTTCCATAATCTGCATTAACAACCAACTAAGTCCAAAAGTTTCTAATCTCCTTAACCGACTTCAGAACCTCTCATTGTAGAACCACATCTACTTCTGATGAATCCATAACAATACTATCATCAGAAATCACATATCCAAGAAACTAACCTTTTTCAACCCAAATTCTCACTTGAATAACTTAGCAAAAAACTTCATCTCTTGTTAACACTTGCAATTCCAATCTCAAACACTCTATGTGTTCCTCCTCTGAGTTTATAACAGATCCGCATATCCTCAATCAAAGCCATTACCAACTTATCCAAATAAATATGGAATATACGATTCCTCTACTCCACAAACATTACAGACGTATTACTAACACCAAATAACATCACTGTACGCTGTGATGCCCAACCAAATTCCAAAAGATAAAAATTCTTAAAGCTTTTACAAAACTTTTCACTGGGTAACTGGTTACTCACATACAAGCTTAACCGAGTAATTAACAGCCTATCCCGAGGATAACAAACATAACCAGTCACATTAAATTGATCAAAGCCTCAACTCACACAATTCACCACTCTTATCAAACATTCCAAACAATTGTAATTTCACTCAAACTCCTCCAAACCAATCCAGTTATCTATTCATAAAAGTGGACACTTATCCTCAATCTTTACCTTATTCAACTGTCAGTAATCCATACACAATTTCTTCTCCTGACCGTCCAATTCCACAAATTCCAAACTGTATCAACAACCAACCAAAAAGAACTCTCAAACGCAATGTTACATCCACCCACAAGGGTTTCCTCGCAATTTCCATTAATGCCTTAAAACTCCAAAGACTTCAAACCTCACCAGAACTCTAAGTCTTGCTTCCCATAGTCTCAATACCATTATACACATCATGCTTGTTATTCCATTCAATCGTCCGTCCTTTTTGTTACCAACAATACTGGAGCTCTCTAAGGCGACACACTTGGTCCCACAAATCCCTTCTTCCAGTGAATCTTCCAACCGCTCTTTAAATCTGAGTAATTCTAACGCTAGTTTCCAATATTCCATCCTGAACCACATCTGGAATCACTCACAACTCGCAGCCCACACTGTGGCCTTTCTGCCAATCTCCAGAACACTATCATCACAAACATAACAACATCTGAGTTTCACATCCTAAAAGTTCTTCTACTTACTTAGAAAATCTAAACCTCAAATCCTCACCTTCGTCCAATTTAAGTTCACTTTCTACTCTCTGAGAAGCAGCCATATAATACCCAATCATTCCCTCTCAACGACTTCCCAACTTAACCAACATACCAAAACCTCTAATCCGCCTCATCTTCCGATATAAGAATCTTCATCGACTCAACTAAATAATCCGTAATCAATTTCTTAATTCCAAAAAAATTCATTGCACCTACTATCAAAGCCGGAAAGACACGTCTATTCCATCCAAAATAATTCCCGTCTGCTATCAACAAGAGATTAAGGGTGATCAGTTCCTCAATTTGCCAATAGACAGCCGACGATCATGATGGGGCATAAACCATCTTTACCAAACTATAATAGTATTCCTTACATCCTGTGCACAAAACTACTTAAGGCACAAATCCTTAGTTGACATAACCTTACCTCAGCATTCCCTCTGGAATCGGGAACAACACTGTCCAAACAACACTTACACTCTTGAAACCTACGGTACACTGAGCTAATGCTCCACACCTGAAGCAACTTGGAGAAGTACAAGCTTCTCCCCCACTTATCTCATTCTCAATCCAGAAGACAAAAGATTAGAAAACCAAAAAGTACTGACAGTGCTTCACACACATATCATGTACTAAGGAACAAACCACAACGACAGTATTCAACTGTCACACCAACTGACTCAACAACTTGGCCGGACGGACCGACCTGCTCTGATACCAGTTTTGTAACACCCCAATTCCCATCGCGAATAAATAATACATAAATAAATCAGAGTAGATAAAAATTTATTTTTCCGACAGAAACAAGGATGCCACAACAATAGAAAGAAAATACAATCCCTGCTCATAGATTTTGATACATAACACAAACAATGGAATACCCTCAAAGGGAAACTTTTTCCATATAAAAGGAAAGGTCAATTATGGAATAAAGCGGAAAGATCCATAACTGACTTGTTTTACAAGATAAATTGTTTTATAACGTCAAAATATTTATACAAAGTTAATACCAAATATATTCAACAAATGTATATATATATATTTATATAAAAGCGTTCCCCCGACTCCTATGTTACATATCAGAGCAGACAGACGACAAAGGACGGAGTACTAATCTTCACAAAAACCTCCAAGACACTAATCTGCAATTGCCTCATAAAGCAACAAACCACAGCAGAAGAGTGAGAAATAACAACTAAATCAAGATTGCATAATAATATGTAAACACATAAACATTCACATGCATAGATATTCTCACCACAAGCATCACAAAGTTATTACATATGGAACGCACCACCACATCACGGATATTCACATATAACATACCATAGGGAATTAATACTATCATTGTAATGCACCACATCTCCACAAAACCTAGCATATGGCTATACATAAAACATATCATCCACAACCAATGCATTTATCACATATGCACATCAAATCACCAATGCTATCACAAGCTCAACACATAATCAATTAATTCATGATTTTCCACACATAATGCATCCATTCACAATTCTCACACATAGTCAATCCATTCATGATTTAGGCAAATGCACAGAGACCGACACAACGACTCTATGCAATGCATATGCGGTACCATCCATCCATCATCTCAACACTAGTTCACTCAGGAACTATTGGAACCATCGCTTGTTACTTAGGATTACTCATGTAACACCCCGTCGGGCAAACGATGTTCCCCGTCGCTTTAGGTCCTCTTATTTTTTTAAGGCACACGACGATTATGGATCGCTTTAGGTCCTCTTTGTATAAGGCACACGATCCGATCGCTTTAGGTCCTCTTTGTATAAGGCACACGATCATCTATAATCGCTTTAGGTCCTCTTTGTATAAGGCACACGATGTTATAGCGGATTCCCTCTGGAATCGATTCTTTGCTGATACCCACTAGGGCACACGACATCACAAGATGCATATCATGATGCTTGGCATACAAGGACTCATGACAATCAAATGCATCTTCACACATATATGCAACCATAATCATGCATTTACAACCAAACACAACACATTGCATTTACTTGCCCTTAGGCCACAACCAATCATCACAACATGTCATCACATGCATTCACATCATATAACATCACACAAGTCATACAATATCCATATCAAAAGCACATTGCATGATACACATCAATTACACACAATTAATACGGTAAAAGTCGACAAAACGACACTATTCCAAATTCCCGACATAATTAAATCGGCCAACAATCTCAAAACCATTATAATAATAAAGAACAGCTTGATAGCTTTCCAACGATACCAAGAATGCTCAAAACGGATAATCGGAACACAAGTTATGGAATTAAACAGAAAAAGAATCACGAAATGACAACATTCTACATCTCACTGGCCATACGCGTATTGCCATGAGCCATACGCGTATTGCCTTGCTCACTCGCCCATCCATACGCGTATTGCCCAAAGTGATACGCGTATAGGCAGAGACCATATTTCCCAAAAATTCCACTAAACAATCCAATACGCGTATTGCCTTACTCCATACGCGTATTGCCCACTCCCATACGCGTAACGCCTAAAATCCTTCCTTGCCATACGCGTATTGCCCAACCCAATACGCGTATTGCCTTGCCTGATACGTGTATGGGCAGCGAAACCTAGAATTTTTCCTGCATTGTTCCTGTTACGATTTTTCACCCAAAAACCCATTTTTCATCCCCAAATCAATTTTCAACAGCAAAATAAGTACCAGTAATTGTTCCTAAACACCGTGTGATCATACAACGCGATTTATATCGAATTCTATAAATTATTCATCAATTTATCAATAAGGAAAAATTGTGAAAACAACCAAAACACATACACAAACAACACATATACATACACAAGTAAGATATAATTGAAACTTCTCACCCTTACCCGATTAATCGCGCTTGAAACAGACGAATTCTCGATTTTCCTCTTCTCCTCTTTTTCCCTTCTCTTCCTTTCTCTCTTCTCTTTTTCCTTCTTTCTATTTTTCTCTCTTTCTAATCTCAAATTTCTATTTTAAGAAAATACCCAAACAAAAGACCAAAATGCCCCTCAACTCAAATATCTCGCAAACACTCTCAAAACGCGATAAAACATAAACATACCGATGAAATATATTTCAGGAAGTAAAAGTTGAAAAGAAATTATAATTTAATGCAAATATTTTATCTATCAGAGAAATTAACCAATTAACTCAATTAGCGGGTAAAATACAACAAATTCACACATTCCACAAAATTCACATAAATGAAATAAATAAATACAATTAAATAAATCGGGGCATTACAACTCTCCCCCACTTAGACATTTTCGTCCTCGAAAATATCACCAAGACAAACAACTCCGGATACGACTCACGCATCCGACTAACAAACTAACATGCCAACAAAAGGCACCCCGCGAACAACACAACTGACAAACCACCCTGCTAACAGCAACCACAACAACGACACGACAACGACGATAACTACAACGACAAGATGCAAAGCCCATACAATACACTTGACGACCAACTCACAACTCGAGGAAAACCACGATACCAACACACAGGTTCACTCGTGAACCGAAACACAACAAGATCGTTACCCTCACCCTAGGTAACACCCCCTAACACCCCACATAGGAATTAGCTACTCGCACTCGAACCAACATGATGGAAATGAGGCAACACCACAGCCAAGAACACAAGGTTCCACGACACAACAACGTTTCAACAACCTCTACACAACCACAAAACCCACATCCTTGCCACCCAACAATGTTACAACAATGCTATGATTCACCAATCGAACATCCAACCAAAACGTCCATCCACATAGTAGCCCATGAATAATATTTAAACCTTTCACCTAACACTTCCATTCGGAACGTCCAACAGTCTCATTACTCCTACCTGTTCCCAATGTTCAACCTATGAATTCTTACAAGTCCTACATGCCAATACAAAATGTGCCACATCACGCTTCCGCTGCGCACTCTGATTACTCGAAACTATCAAGTCTACCCATCTCACGTCCAAAGTCTAACTCTTCCTCATAGTCGCCAAAAATCACGGTTCACTTTAATATACCCAACTTCACCCCCCACTGTGCTATCTCACACACCATACACAAGTCTCTGAATTGCTCAAATAGTTCTAATTCTCGGACCATCAAAACAAACACATGCCAAAACTATCGACTTAACTTTTCAGGTACAACCTTAGCTTTTCCCAGAAGGATAATCCAAGCCAAATCCATAACTCGTCACGAATTCCAACCTTCCTCGTTGTCTCATATTCTATCCCTTCAGACCAAACAAGCACTCAATATTCTTGTGATTACTAAACACTTCGAACCTAGAACCATAAAGATAATACCTCCAATTATTCCAACACAATACAACCGCAACCAATTCCAAATCCAGAATAGTATAGATCCTTTTATGAATCCTCAATTATCATAAAGCATAAGCCACGACTTTACCCTTTCGCGTTAACACATTAACTAAACTAATCAAAGAGGCATCCCACAACTTCACAAACGGTTTATCAGGATCACGCAGAATCAAAACTGAAGCCGTAGACAAACTCTACTTTGACCCTTTCAAACTCTCCTCACAATGAACATCCAAAGCAAACGACTCACCCTTTGCAAGTCAACTGAGATAACAGAAGTACGAACTTATCAAAGTCTTCCATAATCTGCAGTAACAACCAACTAAGTCCAAAAGTTTCTAATCTCCTTAACCGACTTTGGAACCTCTCATTGTAGAACCACATCTACTTCCGATGAATCCATAACAATTCTATCATCAGAAATTACATATCCAAGAAACTAACCTTTTTCAACCCAAATTCTCACTTGAATAACTTAGCATACAACTTAATCTCTTGTTAACACTTGCAATTCCAATCTCAAACACTCTATCTGTTCCTCCTCTGAGTTTATAACAGATCCGCATATCCTCAATCAAAGCCATTACCAACTTATCCAAATAAATATGGAATATACGATTCCTCTACTCCACAAACATTACAGACGCATTACTAACACCAAATAACATCACTGTACGCTGTGATGCCCAACCAAATTCCAAAAGATAGAAATTCTTAAAGCTTTTACAAAACTTTTCACTGGGTAACTGGTTACTCACATACAAGCTTAACCGAGTAATTAACAGCCTATCCCGAGGATAACAAACATAACCAGTCACATTAAATCGATCAAAGCCTCAACTCACACAAATCATCACTCTTATCAAACATTCCAAACAATTGTAATTTCACTCAAACTCCTCCAAACCAATCCAGTTATCTATTCATAAAAGTGGACACTTATCCTCAATCTTTACCTTATTCAACTGTCAATAATCCATACACAATTTCTTCTCCTGACCGTCCAATTCCACAAATTCCAAACTGTATCAACAACCAACCAAAAAGAACTCTCAAACGCAATGTTACATCCACCCACAAGGGTTTCCTCGCAATTTCCATTAATGCCTTAAAACTCCAAAGACTTCAAACCTCACCAGAACTCTAAGTCTTGCTTCCCATAGTCTCAATACCATTATACACATCATGCTTATTATTCCATTCAATCGTCCGTCCTTTTTGTTACCAACAATACTGGAGCTCTATAAGGTGACACACTTGGTCCCACAAATCGCTTCTTCCAGTGAATCTTCCAACCGCTCTTTCAATCTGAGTAATTCTAACGCTAGCTTCCAATATTCCATACGGAACCACATCTGGAATCACTCACAACTCGCAGCCCACACTGTGGCCTTTCTGCCAATCTCCAGAACACTATCATCACAAACATAACAACATCTGAGTTTCACATCCTAAAAGTCCTTCTACTTACTTAGCAAATCCAAACCTCAAATCCTCACCTTCGTCTAATTTAAGTTCACTTTCTACTCTCTGAGAAGCAGCCATATAATACCCAATCATTCCATCTCAACGACTTCCCAACTTAACCAACATACCAAAACCTCTAATCCGCCTCATCTTCCGATATAAGAATCTTCATAGACTCAACTAAATAATTCGTAATCAATTTCTTAATTCCAAAAAAATTCATTGCACCTACTATCAAAGCCGGAAAGACACGTCTATTCCATCCAAAATAATTCCCGTCTGCTATCAACAAGAGATTAAGGGTGATCAGTTCCTCAATTTGCCAATAAACAGTCGACGATCATGATGGGGCATAAACCGTCTTTACCAAACTATAATAGTATTCCTTACATCCTGTGCACAAAACTACTTAAGGCACAAATCCTTAGTTGACATAACCTTACCTCCGCATTCCCTTTGGAATCGGGAACAACACTGTCCAAACAACACTTACACTCTTGCAAACAACGGTACACTGAGCCAATGCTCCACACCTGAAGCAACTTGAAGAAGTACAAGTTTCTCCCCCACTTATCTCATTCTCAATCCTGAAGACAAAAGATTAGAAAACCAAAAAGTACTGACAGTGCTTCACACACATATCACGTACTAAGGAACAAACCACAACGACAGTATTCAACTGTCACACCAACAGACTCAACAACTTGGCCGGACGAACCGACCTGCTCTGATACCAGTTTTGTAAGACCCCAATTTCCATCGCGAATAAATAATACATAAATAAATCAGAGTAGATAAAAATTTATTTTTTCGACAGAAACAAGGATGCCACAACAATAGAAAGAAAATACAATCCCTGCTCATAGATTTTGATACATAACACAAACAATGGAATACCCTCAAAGGGAAACTTTTTCCATATAAAATGAAAGGTCAATTATGGAATAAAGCGGAAAGATCCATAACTGACTTGTTTTACAAGATAAATTGTTTTATAACGTCAAAATATTTATACAAAGTTAATACCAAATATATTCAACAAATGTATACATACATATATATATATATATAAAAGCGTTCCCCCGACTCCTGTGTTACATATCAGAGCAGACAGACGACAAAGGACGGAGGACTAATCTTCACAAAAACCTCCAAGACACTAATCTGCAATTGCCTCATAGAGCAACAAACCATAGCAGAAGGGTGAGAAATAACAACTAAATCAAGATTGCATAATAATATGCAAACACATAAACATTCACATGCATAGATATTCTCACCACAAGCATCACAAAGTTATCACATATGGAAAGCACCACCACATCACGGATATTCACATATAACATACCATAGGGAATTAATACTATCATTGTAATGCACCACATCTCCACAAAACCTAGCATATGGCTATACATAAAACATATCATCCACAACCAATGCATTTATCACATATGCACATCAAATCACCAATGCTATCACAAGCTCAACACATAATCAATTAATTCATGATTTTCCACACATAATGCATCCATTCACAATTCTCACACGTAGTCAATCCATTCATGATTTATGCAAATGCACAGAGACCGACACAACGACTCTATACAATGCATATGCGGTACCATCCATCCATCATCTCAACACTAGTTCACTCAGGAACTATTGGAACCATCGCTTGTTACTTAGGATTACTCATGTAACACCCCGTCGGGCAAACGATGTTCCCTGTCGCTTTAGGTCCTCTTATTTTTTTAAGGCACATGGCGTTTATGGATCGCTTTAGGTCCTCTTTGTATAAGGCACACGATCCGATCGCTTTAGGTCCTCTTTGTATAAGGTACACGATCGTCTATAATCATTGCTTTAGGTCCTCTTTGTATAAGGCACACGATGTTATAACGGATTCTCTCTGGAATCGATTCTTTGCTCACACCCACTAGGGCACACGACATCACAAAATGCATTTCATGATGCTTGACATACAAGGACTCATGACAATCAAATGCATCTTCACACATATATGCAACCATAATCATGCATTTACAACCAAACACAACACATTGCATTTACTTGCCCTTAGGCCACAAACAATCATCACAACATGTCATCATATGCATTCACATCATATAACATCACACAAGTCATACAATATCCATATCAAAAGCACATTGCATGATACACATCAATTACACACAATTAATACGGTAAAAGTCGACAAAATGACACTATTCCAAATTCCCGACATAATTAAATCGGCCAACAATCTCAAAACCATTATAATAATAAAGAACTGCTCGATAACTTTCCAACGATACCAAGAATGCTCAAAACGGATAATCGGAACACAAGTTATGGAATTAAACAGAAAAAGAATCACGAAATGACAACATTCTGCATCTCACTGGCCATACGCGTATTTCCCTGAGCCATACGCGTATTTCCTTGCTCACTCGCCCATCCATACGCGTATTGCCCAAAGTGATACGTGTATGGGTAGAGACCATCTTTCCCAAAAATTCCACTAAACAATCCAATACGCGTATTGCCTTACTCTATACGCGTATTGCCCACTCCCATAAACGTAATGCCTAAAATCCTCCCTTGCCATATGCGTATTACCCAACCCAATACGCGTATTGCCTTGCCTGATACGCGTATGGGCAGCGAAACCCAGAATTTTTCCTGCATTGTTCCTGTTATGATTTTTTACCTAAAAACCCATTTTTCATCCCCAAATCAATTTTCAACAGCAAAACAAGTACCAACAATTGTTCCTAAACACCGTGTGATCATGCGATTTATATCGAATTCTATCAATTATTCATCAATTTATCAATAAGGAAAAATTATGAAAACAACCAAAACACATACACAAACAACACATATACATACACAAGCAAGATATAATTGAAACTTCTCACCCTTACCCGATTAATCGCGCTTGAAACGGACGAATTCTCGATTTTCCTCTTCTCCTCTTTTTCCCTTGTCTTCCTTTCTCTCTTCTCTTTTTACTTCTTTCTATTTTTCTCTCTTTCTAATCTCAAATTTCTATTTTAAGAAAATACCCAAGCAAAAGACCAAAATGCCCCTCAACTCAAATATCTCGCAAACGCTCTCAAAACGCGATAAAACATAAACATACCGATGAAATATATTTCAGGAAATAAAAGTTGAAAAGAAATTATAAATTAATGCAAATATTTTATCTATCAGAGAAATTAACCAATTAACTCAATTAGCAGGTAAAATACAACAAATTCACACATTCCACAAAATTCACATAAATGAAATAAATAAATACAATTAAACAAATCGGGGCGTTACACAATACAGCCGTTCTTCTTCAGAAAGTTCGCTGACGGAAAGGTCATCAGCACCTCAAAATTGAATCACATCATATAGAATTTCTCCGAGAATATCCTTAGAAAAGTATGATGTAACACCCCCAAGCGACGACAGTTTCTCAAAGAGACCTGCGTTCCCCAGTAGAGCTGACAAATGACGTCTCCAACAGAGAAGTTTGTACACCTCTACAACTCAGACGACTGGTTCCCCAGCAACTCTGACATCAAATCTTTTTCCATCAAATGGCATCTCCCCAGGAAAATTCGGCGAGAAGTTTGAGGAAAAACCGCTACGAACAGCGTCCCTTGTCAAGAAGTTTATTGACAAAAGAAGCTGAGACCAGTTCCTTGGCTGAAGGCCAGGATTGAGGGGAAGTTCATCTCAGAAACTAAGACCAGTTCCTCGGTAGGAAACCAGGATCGAAGGGAAGTTTATGTCAGCAACTAAGACCAGTTCCTTGGTAGTAAACCAGGATTGAGGGGAAGTTCATTTCATAAACTAAGACCAGTTCCTCGGTAGGAAACCAGGATCGAGGGGAAGTTTACCTTTTCTAAGTATCATTGCTTAGCAAAAGAAGATGGATGAGCAAACTGCCATTCATAACCACCATCAAAATTTCGGGTATTCCGATATTTAATCCTCTTGCACCCCGAATGCCCGAATACCTTCGCCATTCACACCTTCGGGTCCAAAAGATTAAATAGGGGCATCTGTCATACCCCAAATTGTGACCACTAAGATTCCCCATCATTGTGCAAATCATCATCACAATATGGATGGATCATCATACCTCATTAGTCTCCCCAAAGATGGGTGAGCATCCACTACAATCAAATTTAGGGTTTCAAGCCCTCTAAGAGCCTTAGACAAAGGATCAATCAAGGAATGACATGATTTTCAACTTGTCTAACCTCTCAAATATCCACAATGTATCAAGAGGATTCCCACCTCAAGGATCAAGCACAAGGCTGTAACATTCCAACTGGATCCAGCCTCAAGATCGCCAGTGTCACCAAATTAGGGTTTTGGTCGACTGGGGCCTCCAAATGGAAGTTTTCCTCTGGGCATGAGCCCATGCTTCAAAGAATAACCTAAGATGCTCCAAGGGACATCATGAACCCAATCATCAAGTCAATCTTGCCTCAGGGGATGCATTCATAAAAAAATCAAGAATTCGGGTTTCTTGACCTAATTCACCCCTAAGTTGAGTTTTGGGACAAAACATGAGCCAAGACCTCAAGAGAGGATTTGAGGGTCTCTAACACACTACATTGATCCATTTGGAACAATGGATTGATCCAAGAAGCTTGATCAATAAGTTTCAAATTCATCAAAACCACAATTAGGGTTTCGCGGAAAAAGTCGACTGTGCCTTTGACCTTTGACCCAGGCATGCTCCCAAACCTTGGGACATGATTCAATACACCCTATAACACCTATGAAATCAATCCATAAAGTTTGATTTAGGTCAAGAACTTGATTTCATAGAGGATCGCACAGTTTGGAATTCATCTGATAAAAAGTCAATTGTGCCCAAAAGTCAAAGTTTGACTTTTTTATTTTTTTTTATCAATTATGGTTCCCTAACCCTAAAATGATGTTAATGTGTGATTTGAATCATCATTCATCAAGAAAAATCAATAAAAGTGAGATAACTTGTAAAAGGGGTAACCATAAAAAACTTAGAAATTTTTTAAGTTATGGAACAAAGTGGCTAGGGTACCAAGTATGGCGAGAATGATCACCAACCCCGAGGCTTTCAGAGCCAAGTATGGAGGACTGCTATCTCTATTAAGGGTCCATGTAATTGAAGGAATCATGTCTACGCTAATTCAATTCTACGATCTGGTTTATCACTGTTTCACATTCCCGGATTATCAACTAGCACCAACATTGGAGGAGTACTCTCACCTGACTGATTTACATATTACTGACCAGGCTCCCTTTTCTGGACTGGAAGAAATTCCAAAGGATCAAACCATTGTGAGAGCAATCTATTTGGACGAGTCAGAGGTCGGGACTCACATGACCACTAAGGGTGGAATCCAGGGTTTGCCAGCCCAGTTCTTGACAAAGAAAGCTCTGTACTTTGCTAGTATAGGGAACATGGCCGCTTTCGAGAGCATCTTTGTTTTGCTCACCTACAGGTTAGTTTTGTTTCCCAACATCGATAACTTTGTAGATATTAATGCCATTAAGGTTTTTCTGATTGGAAACCCTGTACCGACCTTGCTCGCAGATGCTTATCATTCTGTACACTTAAGGAATTTGTACAACGGAGGAATGATCACATGCTGTGTACCCCTGCTGTACAAATGGTTCACTTCCCACTTACCCAAGTCTGCTGCATTTTGGGATCAAAAGAATACTTTACGTTGGTCGCAGAGAATCATGTCTCTTACCAACTCTGACATCGATTGATACAATCGAATCTATTACGGGATCAGGATCATCGACCGTTGTGGAAATTTCCAAAATGTACCCCTTATAGGAACTAAGGGAGGAATCAATTATCATCCAATTTTAGTTCGGCGTCAATTTGGATACCCGATGAGGCATGTCCCGCGTAATGCTCATCTAGAAGGTCTTTTCTTCAAAGAAGGAGAAAATGACAGGGCACTAAAGACGGAAATAGTGCACGCCTGGAAACAAGTTCATAGGAAAGGAAGAGAGTCTCTAGGAAAACCAGACTGGGTCTCGATGGAGCCTTATCTCCACTGGGTACAAACTAGAGCTCTCAAGCTGAGGATGCCTTACCCTCGTCAGGAAGTTCTTCCATTAAGGGATTCTGTCCTTTATTTTATGTCTGAGACGGAAAAGCTTCAGGTTACTCTCAACAAAGTTCAGCAGGAGAGGAGGTCTTGGAGGAACAAGTACCGTATTCTTAATGTAGAGTGCAAGAAAATACAGCAACTATTGAAAGATAAAGATGTTCTGATTGAGATTTTAGAGCAACATGTTGTAGAAAATCAGGATGACCAAAGGAATTTGCTCGCTCCTTTCACTTGGCAAAGGAATGACGACCCGACAAAGGCCCAAGAGCCCCGGTCAAAGAAAAGGAAAGTACCAGAACCAGCACCTGAGCTCGCTTCAGAGAGGACTCTGGACCCATAAGTTTAGATTTCCTTTTACAGCACTATGTAAATTACTGTATTTCCATTATGTAATCCTTTGAATTCAATAAAACGGGGTTTCCCCACTGTTTGATATTTGCAATCTAATTGTCGAAGTTTACTTTGCGTAAACAAAAATATATATACAGTTAATGTAATCATTGCATATCATTCATCATTCTTGCATAAACGCATTCTTCTTACCTACGAATCTCACATTTATGTCTCGATTCTAGAGTCAAACTGTCTCATTCGTACAATACTCGGGCCAATCGTCAGAAAAAGGATGGATGATCTCGAGGAAGAGAACAAATAGTTGAGGGAAGAGATCGACACTCTGAAAGAGGATCTGAGAAAGCTTCAAAACGAAATGCAAGCTCTAGCAGAAGCTCAAATACAACAACAAAGGACAGTGATCTCAGAGATCACATCAACGCCCATAGTGGAAATGTATGATCCTAGGTACAAAATTCCGAAAGATCGTCCCTGGGGCATGCCTATTAACTATATCCCGGAGGGATATATTCCACCGATCACTGAAGATCCAGAAACTGCGGCAGGATCCGCCGGGCCTGAAGGTTACAAACTTCGAGAAAGTAAAGATGCCAGGGGCATGATGGTAACTCCTGAAGGTTACAAACTTCGGGAGGAACTGAGAGTCTCGGCCATAATGACTATACCACCGCCCGTGGTACACACTGTCCCAGAAGGACAAATTCCACAGATACCTTCTGGTGGAAATGAAAGTATGTTCGACAGAATGAATGAGTTCCAGGAACAATTTCTGGAGATGCAGAAAGAACTGCAAGCCCTTCGCGGTCAATATTTATTTAGAAAGGACGCCGCAGACCTTTGTTTGGTCCCTAATGTGAAAGTTCCACACAAGTTCCAGGTACCCGAATTTGAAAAGTTCAAGGGTAACTCTTGCCCTCAAAGCCACTTGGTGATGTATGCTTGGCGAATGTCATCTCAGAGAAAGAATCAAGAGTTACTATATCACTACTTTCAGGATAGTTTAACCGGTGCCACATTAAAATGGTACATGGGTTTAAACCGCAATAAGATCGGCACTTTCAGAGATCTTGGTGCTGCCTTCGTTCAACAATATAAGTATAACCTGGACATGGCACCAGACAGAGATCAACTCAGATCGATGTCACAAAAGGATAGGGAAACCTTTAAGGAATACACTCAGAGATAGCGTGAAATTTCCGCTCAGATTTAGCCACCTCTTGAGGAAAAAGAGATGACAAAGATCTTCTTGAAAACCTTAAGCTCATTTTACTATGACAGAATGGTCGCCAGTACGCCCAGTGACTTCACCGAGATGGGGGGCATGGGAGTTCGTCTTGAGGAAGCGGTCCGAGAAGGACATTTTGTTAAAGACGCGGGATCATCAAGTAGTACAAGACGATACGGTAGTGCTCTCCCTATGAAAAAAGAGCAAGATATTGGGAATATCTCTCTCGGAAAGCAAAGGCGACGATACCAACCAGTAGCAGCTATAACTCCTGCTATCAACCCCGCGCCTGTTCCTGCGTATCAACCTCAGGTTGCTCAGAGCCAACCGAATCAACAACAATATCAGCAAATGACACAACAGCCTCTTCAGCAGGCTCGTCCTCAATACAACAACAACCGTACAACGCGACCACCAGGGTTCGATCCTATACCAGTGTTATACGTAGAACTGTTTCCATTATTACTGGTCAAGGGACACGTCCAAACCAGGGCTCCTCTTACAGTACCGGAAAATCCACCTTTTTGGTTTAAAGCGGATCAGACTTGCCCTTATCATCAAGGAGGACCAGGGCATAACATAGAAAACTGTCTCAATTTCAAATCCGATGTGCAAAAGCTTGTTAGGAGCAGGGTCTTGTCTTTCAAAGATACGAATCCGAATGTTCTCACAAACCCGCCGCCTCAACACGAGAAAGCCGCAGTAAATTTGATACAAGGAGAGTCTAACAACATCTATCAAATTCATGATGTACTCTTATTAAGGGCCAACCTGGTCAAGATGCATTGTAGACAGAGTGGATACGACCATGTGCCACCTCATAATTATCATCAGTGTGGTATCTGCTCTAAAAACAATCAAGGATGTTCTGTGGTGCAATCAGCTCTACAGGAACAGTTATATATCGGATGGATCCAAGAGCATCGAGTTCGTGGAGTTAACATGACTTATGCAAGTTCCAACATCATTCAGAACCACGACATCCATGCAATGAATGTCAAATTGGTGGCAATGCACTCAAGGCAAAGCCAATATCATAATCTGCCACGACATGATTACAATTCCTGTCTGACTTACTCAGTAAACAAACAGGGATTCTCTTTTGTACAAGAGGCCCTCCAGCGTCAGATGGATCTTGGGTGGATCCAGGACTACTGTAACACCCCCAATCTATACCCCCAAATAATAATAAAACAACAAATCACTTAATAAAAATTTCGTCAGAGTATATTTAAATTATCATGGCATAGACTGGGAGAATCACATTATATTGAAACAATACATACAACACCTGCTCATAAAGATATGCAACAGTGGGGTAGCAATCAATAGAGGAACTCAGTTCCTTACACCCACGTTTCAGATTTTAGAATAAAAGCGGAAAATCTAAAACTGAATAACATATATATATATATATATATATATATATATATATATATATATATATATATATATATCATGAAAAGTTTGTCATACATCAAGTTGTACATGCTCAAGCCAAAAGATATATATATATATACATAATACACAATAATCACAAACGGCCTCCCTAACTACCCGGTGTCACATATCAGAGCCGACCGACAAAAGAATTAAGACGCAAAGCTTCACAAAAATACCTCCAGCAACTCTAATCTGCAATGCCTCACAGAGCATTATAAAACAGCAGAAGGGTGAGAAAAACAACCATAATATAATTGCATATAATTATATATTAACACAGAAATGCACATATAGATTCCTCACCACAACATACAACAGAATCCAATTACCACACAACATCATACGTATTTCATTTATCTAACGTCAATGCACATTAATCGTACACAATGCAATTATCACCAAGAATATCAATTCATCAATTCCACACACGATTAATCCATTCACAATTCTCACACATAGTCAATCATATTTATGATTTATGCAAATGTACAGAGACCGACACAACGACTCTATGCACATGCCATGCGGTACCGACTTCCAATATTTCTCATCATTAGTTCACTCAGGAACTCTGCTGGAATCATCGCTCGTTACGGAGGATCACTCAAGTAACACCCCGTCGGGCCTACGATGTTCCCCGTCGCTTTAGGTTCTCTTGGTATAAGGCACACGACATTTATGGATTGCTTTAGGTCCTCTCGGTATAAGGCGCACAATCCGATCGCTTTCGGTCCTCTTATTTTTAAGGCTATTCATACCTCTTATTTTTAAGGCTCACGATGTTATAGCAGATTCCCTCTGGAATCAAACCATCACTCAGGACGTCACAACAATGCATATCATGATGCTTGGCATACAATGACTCATGACATTTAGTATGCACACATACATGCATTCATCCACATCAACAAAATCACACTTTGCACTTATGCCCAAAACAATGCATTTAATTTCCATACGACCACAATTCATCACAACACCATCTAAACACATACATTTACATCATACAACAGCACCTTGCATAATACACATCAATTACGCACAATTACAATGACAAAAGTCGACAACCGACACTATTCTCAATTTTCGACATAATTAAATCGGCTAACAATTTCAAAATCATCATAATAAGAAAGTACAGCTCAATAGCTACACAACGATACCAAGAATGTAAAAATCGGATAAACGGAACCCAAGTTACGAAAGAAAAACGAAAACGATATTTTGAAAAGTCCCATTTTACCATTCTCCTGGCCATACGCGTATTGCCCTGAGCCATACGCGTATTGCCCAAATTCCTCGCCATGCCATAGGCGTATTGCCCAAGGCCATACGCGTATGGGCAGAGACCATTTTCTTCCCAAAATTCCCATTTTAATTTCAATACGCATAGTGCATCCCATCATACGCGTATTACCCTGAAGTGTTACGCGTATCATACGTAAATGGGCAGATGGCCGAGAAAATTGAAGATCCATACGCGTATTGGCCCCTGCCTCGCCCTTGTTACGCGTAATGCCAAGGTCCATACGCGTATGAACATGCCCCATACGCGTATGACCTGGAAAAACCAGAACAATTTCTGCAGAACAAAGTTCTGCGTTTTCTCAACCAAATTCTTCCAATTTTTCACCTACACCCAGAAAATTACCAATACAACGTATAACAACATGCATCTATCATGTACCAACAATTATGAACACTAAAAAACATGATTTCCAATACATTTAATCGATTTCTAACCAATTTTACATAATATGGATTTTACTAAATTTTTCCTAATTCAATCCAATAACAACCACAAACACACATACATAATCATATACAAGCATACAATAATTGAGTTTCGCACCCTTACCCGATTAAATCAATTCTAGGAGTTGTTCTCTTGAATTTTCCAAGCTTTCTCACTTTTTCTCTTCTTCTTCTCTTTTCTCTCCTTTTTCCTTCTTCTCTTTTTCTTTCTCTCTATTTTTCTCTCTTTCTATTCTATTCTTACTAACTTAATTAAAAATATTATGAAATGATCAAAATACCCCCACACTCAAATATCTCGCAAATGCTTCCAAAACCCGATAAAATATCACAACATTGAAAAATAACATATTTTCAAATAAAAGTCGAAAATAAAATAAAATAAAATAATAATAAAAAAATCAAACCACTCGATTAAATAAAACTCACACAAAAACTGGGGCGTTACAACTCTCCCCCACTTAGAAATTTTCGTCCTCGAAAATATACCTGAGACGAACAACTCTGGATACGACTCCCGCATCTGACTCTCCAACTCCCAAGTCAAATTGACCTCAGCAGCGCCTCCCCACGCCACTTTCACAAGTGCAACATCCTTGCCTCGCAATCTCTTCACATCGCGATCCAAAATCCTAACTGGTAATGCCTCAACCATAAGGTTCTCCCTTACCTCCACCTCATCCATCGGAATCACATGCGATGGATCCGGAACATACTTCCGAAGCTGTGAAACATGAAACACATCGTGTAAATTCGACAGATTCGGCGGCAACGCCACCCTATACACCACAGCATCCACTCTCGTGGATATCTGGTAAGGACCAATAAACCGAGAAGTAAGTTTCTTCGATTTCAGTGCACGACCCACACCCGTCACCGGCGTAACCCTTAGAAATATATGATCGCCCTCTTGGAACTCAAGATTTTTCCGTCTCCGATCATGATAACTCTTTTGTCTACTCTGAGAAGCCTTCATTTTCTCTCGAATAAGCTTCACTTTCCCCGTCGTTTGCTGCACCCACTCTGGTCCAACCACCGTCCTCTCACCAGATTCGTGCCAACACAACAGTGTCCGACATCTTCGTCCATACAATGCTTCAAACGGTGCCATTCCAATACTAGAATGGAAACTGTTATTATACGTAAACTCAATCAATGCAAGATAACTATCCCACACACCACCTTGTTCCAAAACACACGCTCTCAACAAATCTTCCAATGACTGAATCGTCCTCTCCGTCTGACCATCCGTTTGCGGATGATAAGCCGAACTCAATCTCAATTTAGAACCCAACGCTTTCTGCAAACTTTCCCAAAATCTCGAGGTAAATCTAGGATCTCGATCCGAAACAATACTCAAGGGAATCCCATGCAATTTCACAATCACACTGATGTAAATCTCAGCTAACCGCTCTAAAGAAAAACTGATGTCAATCGGAATAAAATGAGCCGATTTAGTCAGTCTATCCACAACCACCCAAATAGCATTATGCCCTCGCTGAGTATTCGGTAACCCTGTCACAAAATCCATGGAAATGTTATCCCACTTCCACTAAGGAATATCCAACGGTTGCAACAAACCACTAGGCCTCAGATGTTCCACCTTCGATTTCTGACAAGTCAAACATGCATAAACAAACTGAGCCACATCTCGTTTCAATCCAGACCACCAGAAAATCTTCTTCAAATCTTGGTACATCTTATTCTCTCCCGGATGTATACTTAAATTACTCCGGTGTCCTTCCTCTAAAATCATCTTTTTCAACTCCGCATCATCAGGAATACAAATTCTACCTCGGAATCTCAAAACACCATTAACATCCACTTGAAAATCACTATTCGCATCTTTTTCTCCCAACAACATCAAATCCACAAATTTCACATCTAGCTTTTGCTTTTCACTAACAGTCATCAGAAAATCATTAGTAATCGTCAGTATACCAAGCCTCACGCTATCTGACGTCACTTCACAAACCAAACTCAAATCCCTAAACGATTCCAAAAGTTCCCACTCTTTAACCATTAAAGCGGACATATGCAGCGATTTCCGACTCAACGCATCGGCTACCACATTAGCTTTACCAGGATGGTAATTCAAGCCAAAGTCGTAGTCCTTCAAGAATTCCAACCATCTACGTTGCCTCATATTTAGCTCTTTCTGATCAAACAAATATTTCAAACTTTTATGATCACTAAAGACTTCAAACCTTGCACCGTAGAGGTAATGCCTCCAAATCTTCAACACAAAAACCACAGCCGCTAACTCAAGATCATGAGTAGGATAATTTTTCTCATGAACCCTTAACTGCCTTGAAGCATAAGCCACCACCTTACCTTCTTGCATCAGAACACCACCTAGACCAATCAAAGAAGCATCACAATAAACCACAAATGGTTCATTAGGATTCGGCAAAATCAAAATTGGAGCTGTCGTCAATCTTCTCTTCAGCTCATTAAAAATCTCTTCGCACCGAATATCCCAAATGAACGCTTGTCCTTTACAAGTCAACTGGGTCAAAGGAAGTGCTAGTTTAGAAAAACCTTCAATAAACCTTCGATAATAACCAGCCAAACCTAAAAAGCTTCAAATTTCAGTAACAAATCTCGGAGCCTCCCATTGTAGAACTGCTTCTACTTTAGATGGATCCACCGTAATACCATTACCTGAAATTACGTGCCCAAGAAAACTCACTTCCGACAACCAGAATTCACACTTGGACAACTTAGCAAAAAGCTTCCTTTCCTTCAAAACCTGCAAAACAATACGCAAATGCTCTGCGTGCTCTTCCCGAGACTTAGAATAAATCAAAATGTCATCAATGAACACAACGACAAATCGATCCAGATGCTCATGAAAAATACGATTCATGTACTCCATAAACACACCTGGCGCATTAGAAACCCCGAACGACATCACAGAATATTCATAATGACCGTATCGTGTCCTAAAAGCCGTCTTCTGAATATCTTCCTCCTTCACCCTTATCTAATGATACCCCGACCTCAAGTCAATCTTACTGAACACACAAGCACCAACTAACTGATCCATCAGATCGTCAATCCTCGAAAGAGGATACTTATTCTTTATCGTCACCTTATTCAACTGGAGATAATCAATACACAACCGCATACTTCCATCCTTCTTTTTCACCAATAAAACTGGAGCACCCCAAGGCGACACACTTGGCCTTACAAACCTCTTCTCCAACAACTCATTCAACTATTTCTTTAACTCAACCAACTCAGATGCCGACATACGATAAGGTGCCATAGAAACAGGTCTAGTACTATGAACTAGATCTATAGAAAACTCTACCTCTCTCGCTGGCGGCAAGTCTGAAATATCCTCTGGAAACACTTCTGGAAATTCACACACAACAGGAAACACATCAAGTGAAACTTGACTATCCACAGTCAAAGATGCAAACAACCCAAACAACTGAGCTTCATTCGCCAAAAGTCTCTTCAACTCTTTGGTAGATAAGAAACTCGAGTCTTCGTCTTCCTCAAGAGAAGGAAACCTTACCAGCTTATGATAACAATCAATATGGACTCGATTGAATTGTAACCAATTCATTCCCAGAACCACATCTAAACCCTCCAACGGTAAAGACACCAAATCCATCTCAATAACCAAAGAAGTAGTTACTGACCCCATTTCTGGAGTATCAATAACCATCTCACCACCCATCACAGACAACACAAGATTCAAACGCTTCACGCACTCAGACGAAATAAACGAATGAGTCGCTCCAGTATCAATAATAGCAACTAAAGGTGTACTATTAATAAAACAAGTACCTCTGATCAGACGATCTTCACTTGAAGTCCGAGTTCCTGCCAATGCAAAAACTTTCCCACTAGCTAGAGCCTGCTTCGGTTTCGGACACTTCGTACTAATATGACCAGGTTCACCACAGTTAAAACACTTAACCACATTCTTTCTCTTGCACTCAGCGGCTACATGTCCTAAACCTCCACAATTAGAACACTTACTCACATCTTTCATGCACTCAAACTGACGATGCCCCAACTCACCACATTTAAAACATCTCGGAGAATTAGACATACCTCCTCCACCTGACCTTCTATCAAAAGTACCCCTTTGTTTACCTTTATCAGCTGGTGTCACATACGGACCACCACGGAACTGTTGCTTCCCATTCCTCTCGCTCACACTCTTGTAATGAGTAGAACGAGCCTTACTATCCTCTTCATAAATCCTACAACAATCCACCAAATCAGAAAACCTCCGAATCCTTTGGTAACCAATTGCCTGCTTTATCTCAGGACGTAATCCATTCTCATACTTCACACACTTCGAAAATTCAGCAGTCGCTTCAGCATAATGAGGATAAAACTGCACAAGTTCCACAAACTTAGCAGTATAATCAACAACAGACATATTACCTTGTTTCAGTTCCAAGAACTCAATTTCCTTCTTTCCTCTTACATCTTCGGGAAAATACCTCCTCATAAACTCCATACTGAACACAACCCAAGTAATCTCCTCCTCTGCAGCTTCCAACACACGACGAGTACTAACCCACCAATCATCAGCTTATTCCAATAACATGTGAGTACCCAGTCTCACCTTCTGATCTTCAGCACAATCCATCACTCGAAAAATCCTTTCAATCTCTTTCAGCCAAATCTGTGCACCATCAGGATCATATCTTCCTTTGAAGACAGGCGGTTTATTCTTCCTGAACTCATCATTACCTGCAGCATGAGGTGCACCCTGCACAGCCCGAGCCATAGCTTGCATAGCAGCAGCCAAAGCAGCATCATTCCTACCAGCCATATTCTGTTCATTTCTAATAACAGAAACTATGGTTAAACAAACAACTCACTCCAACGCCAAGACCGACAAGGACAGACACAAACTGACACGGACTAGCTCTGATACCACTTAATGTAACACCCCCAATCTATACCCCCAAATAATAATAAAACAACAAATCACTTAATAAAGATTTCGTCAGAGTATATTTAAATTATCATGGCATAGACTGGGAGAATCACATTATATTGAAACAATACATACAACACCTGCTCATAAAGATATGCAACAGTGGGGTAGCAATCAACAGAGGAACTCAGTTCCTTACACCCACGTTTCAGATTTTAGAATAAAAACGGAAAATCTAAAACTGAATAACATATATATATATATCATGAAAAGTTTGTCATACATCAAGTTGTACATGCTCAAGCCAAAAGATATATATATACATAATACACAATAATCACAAACGGCCTCCCTAACTACCCGGTGTCACATATCAGAGCCGACCGATAAAAGAATGAAGACGCAAAGCTTCACAAAAATACCTCCAGCAACTCTAATCTGCAATGCCTCATAGAGCATTATAAAACAGCAGAAGGGTGAGAAAAACAACCATAATATAATTGCATATAATTATATATTAACACAGAAATGCACATATAGATTCCTCACCACAACATACAACAGAATCCAATTACCACACAACATCATACGTATTTCATTTATCTAACGTCAATGCACATTAATCGTACACAATGCAATTATCACCAAGAATATCAATTCATCAATTCCACACACGATTAATCCATTCACAATTCTCACACATAGTCAATCATATTTATGATTTATGCAAATGCACAGAGACCGACACAACGACTCTATGCACATGCCATGTGGTACCGACTTCCAATATTTCTCATCACTAGTTCACTCAGGAACTCTGCTGGAATCATCGCTCGTTACGGAGGATCACTCAAGTAACACCCCGTCTGGCCTATGATGTTCCCCGTCGCTTTAGGTCCTCTTGGTATAAGGCGCACGACGTTTATGGATTGCTTTAGGTCCTCTCGGTATAAGGCGCACAATCTGATTGCTCACACCCCACATGGGCACACGATCGTCTATAACCATCGCTTTCGGTCCTCTTATTTTTAAGGCTATTCATACCTCTTATTTTTAAGGCTCACGATGTTATAGCAGATTCCCTCTAGAATCAAACCGCCACTCAGGACGTCACAACAATGCATATCATGATGCTTGGCATACAATGACTCATGACATTTAGTATGCACACATACATGCATTCATCCACATCAACAAAATCACACTTTGCACTTATGCCCAAAACAATGCATTTAATTGCCATACAGCCACAATAAATCACAACACCATCTAAACACATTCATTTACATCATACAACAGCACCTTGCATAATACACATCAATTACGCACAATTACAACGACAAAAGTCGACAACCGACACTATTCTCGATTTTCGACATAATTAAATCGGCTAACAATTTCAAAATCATCATAATAAGAAAGTACAGCTCAATAGCTACACAACGATACCAAGAATGTAAAAATCGGATAAACGGAACCCAAGTTACGAAAGAAAAATGAAAACGATATTTTGAAAAGTCCCATTTTATCATTCTCCAGGCCATACGCGTATTGCCCTGAGCCATACGCGTATTGCCCAAATTCCTCGCCATGCCATACGCGTATTGCCCAAGGCCATACGCGTATGGGCAGAGACCATTTTCTTCCCAAAATTCCCATTTTAATTTCAATACGCATAGTGCATCCCATCATACGCGTATTACCCTGAAGTGTTACGCGTATCATACGCAAATGGGCAGATGGCCGAGAAAATTGAAGATCCATACGCGTATTGGCCCTTGCCTCGCCCTTGTTACGCGTAATGCCAAGGTCCATACGCGTATGAACATGCCCCATACGCGTATGACCTGAAAAAACCAGAAAAATTTCTGCAGAACAAAGTTCTGCGTTTTCTCAACCAAATTCTTCCAATTTTTCACCTACACCCAGAAAATTACCAATACAACGTATAACAACATGCATCTATCATGTACCAACAATTATGAACACTAAAAAACATGATTTCCAATACATAATATGGATTTTACTAAATTTTTCCTAATTCAATCCAATAACAACCACAAACACACATACATAATCATATACAAGCATACAATAATTGAGTTTCGCACCCTTACCCGATTAAATCGATTCTAGGAGTTGTTCTCTTAAATTTTCCAAGCTTTCTCACTTTTTCTCTTCTTTTTCTCTTTTTCTTTCTCTCTATTTTTTTCTCTTTCTATTCTATTCTTACTAACTTAATTAAAAATATTATGAAATGACCAAAATACCCCCACACTCAAATATCTCGCAAATGCTCCCAAAACCCGATAAAATATCACAACATTGAAAAATAGCATATTTTCAAATAAAAGTCGAAAATAAAATAAAATAAAATAAAATAATAAAAAAAAAATCAAACGACTCGATTAAATAAAACTCACACAAAAACTGGGGCGTTACAACTACCATGATAGAAATCCCTGTCAGATCAACATGATTCAAATCTTCGATATTCATTTGATGAATACCAGCTTGGTGGAGTTGCACGCCAAGCAGGTCCAGCTCAGTTTCCTCACTTCACATAATTATCAGAACTGTACAGTATGCAGTGAGAGCGACCAAGGATGCGCTCTCGTTCAAAGAACTTTGTAATACTTGTTAAACCACTGGTGGCTTCCGATCTATATGGATGAAGACATGCAACAAGCCAGCGTGATTAATAGGAACCCTACTAGGCATCAAAGTCAGGATGTTCGATCAATGGAAACAGATCTAGTGAGGTTACACTGCATTCAAAGCAGACGTGGCCAGGTGCCACCACATAACTACGAACGCTGTAGAGTCTGCTCGGAAAATAATCAAGGATGCTACCTCATGTGAGCAGCCCTTCAGAGTCAGTTGGACCGCAAAGAGATTCAACAATGTTCGATTTCGGGGTCTATCAACTGGACGCCAGACTATTTCGCTGATCAGATCAAAGATGTGGTTGTAATCTCTGATCCTGAGAGAACCAATGATGTTTGTACCATCATCCCTCTGCTTGACGAATCGAAAGTTCCTAACCAGGAATTGATTGAAGTTACTTACGACAGTCAGAGAAATCAGAAGGCTCCTGTAGTTATCTATCTGCCGGGACCAGTGCCGTACGAATCAACTAAGGCTATCCCTTACAAATACGGTGCAACAATAGTTGAGAATGGAAAGGAAATTCCATTACCCTCCGTTGTGAATATTGCAGACATCAGTCGAGTAACACGGAGCGGTCAAATCTTCAACAGAGGAGTTGGAGAACCCAGCAAAGAAAAGGAACCTCAAACATAAGTTCCTGATCAACCAGTCGGCCCATCCAGTAATCCCGACCTTTCAAAGAACGGTGATGAGATGCTGAAGCTCATCCAAAGGAGTGAATACAACATTGTTAATCAGTTGTTGCAAACTCCTTCAAAGATCTCTGTGTTATCTCTTTTACTCAGTTCCGAAGCCCACAGGGAAGCTCTACAGAAAGTTTTAGAACAAGCCTTTATGGAACAAGATGTGTCAATAAGACAATTTGACAGCATCATCTCCAACATCACTTCCTGTAACAACTTGGGGTTCAGTGATGAAGAACTGCTGGAAGAGGGCCCAAATCATAATATGGCACTCAACATTATAGTCAACTGCCAGGACGATGCTTTAGCCAGCGTACTGGTAGACACTAGATCGGCTCTCAACGTCATGCCGAAGTCCACTCTAACGCGACTATCATTCAAAGGATCTCCGATGAGAGGCAGTGAGGTCGTCGTCAAAGCATTTGATGGGTCCAGAAAAGTAGTTATCAGCGAAGTCGACCTTCCCATAACTATCGGTCCTCACACTTTTTAGTCACTTTTCAGGTCATGGACATCCGGGCAACATACAGTTGCTTATTAGGAAGACCTTGGATACACCAGGCTGGGGCAGTCACTTCAACGCTTCACCAAAAGCTGAAGTTTGTCAAGAATGGCCAACTCGTCACGGTCTGTGGAGAAAAAGCTTTGATCGTGAGTAAACTTTCATTATCTACTTGTGTAGAACCATAAGAGGTTATTGGAACTCAGTTCCAAGCACTTTCGGTGAGCAATGAGAATCAATCAGAAAATGGAACATCAATATCCTCGTACAAAGATGCTCTCGAGGTGATCAAAAGTAACAATGCAAAGGGATGGGGAAAACTTGTCATTCCTACTGATAATAAAACAAAGAAGGGTCTTGGTTTTTCTGCAACCTGTACCCAGACTGCCGCTAACAATGAAAGTTTTCATCCCATTCAGGACTTCTTCCATAGTGGAGGTTTCCTTCACCCAATATCTCAAGAAGTCCATACCATCAACGAAGGAGACTCCTCCGATACAGATGAAGAGTGGAAGTCCTACCTTAACGAGGACGGTTATATGTCTCAGGAAGAGGTGCCTACACCATTTTGCTTTCTGGCATAAAGTCCGAGATTTATACCGAGGTCAGACGTCGAAATAATATACGGAGATTGTGATCCGGAAGGATGTCGTGCTCCACCAAACTCATTAGAGGAAGACGCTCTGATGAAATACAACTTTGACCATGACTATTATGGCCCGATGGATGGTTTGCCTATCTGGCAGCCGTACCCAGGAGACTTGGGGCAAGAGAGTCAGCCCAACGATTCATATCAGCTGAGCATCATTGAAAAGAATACCTGCATCCCACCATGTCATGGGATCAACACTCAGGTCATTCAAAAAATATCCAGCACGATGATGAATTCGCAAAGTTTGTAGGACTAGAATTCATTAACTATGCTTTTCCCGAGGTCAACGTCATTGAAAGAGATGACTCCTCCAGTTCCAAAGAGGTGTGGGATACCTTAGGACATCCGAGTGGAAAATTCGACTTCATGGTCAAGTACACTGCTCCCGAAAGCTCTCGTATCAGGCTCGAAGACATCCAGTCAACTGGATGGGGAGATCTACCTGAGAGCACAAATACTATGCAAAATACAACAGAAGAATCATCCTACGACAACTCTGCCTGGGAGACAGATTCCAATGATCCTGCTCCACCAGAAATCAGCGTTATTTCTGAAGACAAATCAAGGAAGGTACCAGACTTTGTGATTCACCGAGGAGTTCGCCGCCAATGGGTTGCAGTCGATGTTCCGAAGATCGTTCATAAGTCAAAGTAATTGTCGTCTTTATCTTAACCTTTCACCCTGCCCAGGTGAAACAGATGTTTTGATAGGGCTCACTTTCTGTAAATATCCCTCTTCGCTTCGCCCAAAGCGACAAAGTTTTGTTTTATAGGGCTGTAGTTTCAAGAATCAACAAAATCATAAATAAATAAACGTCGTTCTGTAATTTCCGCATTAATTGCTATTTTCTCTTTTCATTTTTTTGGACAATGGTAATCCTAAAAAATAATTCAAATAATAAAAACAAGCAGTACAAAAATTCACTGCACACACTCTTGTATTTTCTCCATCTCTATTGCTTGTTTTAAACCCTATTGAAACACACGATCCGATGCCTTCTGCCAACTTTGAATTCCCAGTATTTGAGGCTGAAGAAGAAGATGACAAAGAAATTCTAGAGGAGATCTCCCGATTACTCAGACAAGAGGAAAGGTCCATTAAATCTCACAAAGAGCCGTTGGAGACGGTCAACTTGGGCTCAGAGGAAGAGAGAAAAGAGGTCAAGATTGGGGCCCTACTCACTCCAACTGTCAAAGAAAGTTTGATAAAGCTTCTCAAAGAGTTTCCCGATGTATTCGCTTGGTCCTATCAGGATATGCCAGGGTTCAATACCAGCATCATGGAACATCATCTACCGTTGGAACCAGAATGTCCGCCGGTAAAACAGAGGTTGAGACGAACTCATCCAGACATACCATCAAAATCAAAGAGGAGGTCCAGAAACAGATTGACGCAGGTTTCCTCGCCACATCAGGATATCCTCAATGGTTAGCCAACATCGTACCAGTTCCGAAAAAGGACGGAAAGGTCAGAATGTGTGTGGATTACAGAGATCTAAACAAGGCTAGTCCAAAGGACAACTTTCCTTTACCACACATTGACATGCTGGTAGACAATACAGTGAAATTCAAATTCTTCCCCTTCATAGATGGATTCTCGGGCTATAATCAGATAAAAATGGCACCGAAAGACATGGAGAAAACTTCCTTCATCACCCCATATGGTACTTTTTATTACAAGGTAATGTCGTTCGGGTTGAAGAACACCGGGGCAACCTATCAAAGGGCCATGACTACTCTGTTTCATGACATGATACACAAGGAAATCGAGGTATATGTTGATGACATGATTGCCAAATCTAAGACAGAGGAGGAGCATGTGACCCACCTGTCAAAACTATTCGAGCGATTAAGAAAGTACAAACTCCGCTTGAATCCCAATAAGTGCACATTTGGTGTCCGTTCAGGGAAACTTTTAGGGTTCATCATCAGCCAGAAAGGAATTGAGGTTGATCCTGACAAGGTCAAAGCCATTCAAGAAATGCATTCTCTAAAGACTGAAAAACAAGTCAGGGGATTCCTGTGACGTTTGAATTACATTTCCAGATTTATATTCCTCATGACCACGACATGTGAACCAATCTTCAAATTACTCAAAAAGAATCAGGACTGCGTTTGGACAGAAGATTGCCAAACCGCCTTCGACAGTATCAAGGAATATCTGTTGAACCCACTGATTCTATCACCTCAAGTGGAAGGAAGACCACTGATCATCTATTTAACAATCTTGGAAGACTCAATGGGTTGCATGCTTGGCCAACAGGACGAAACAAAAAGGAAAGAGTCTGCCATTTACTATTTGAGCAAGAAATTCACCGACTGTGAAACTCGGTACACTATGCTTGAGAAAACTTGTTGTGCTCTAGCTTGGGCAGCCAAACGTCTTCGCCAGTACATAATTCATCACACTACCTGGTTAATCTCAGAAATCAATCCAATCAAGTATGTCTTTGAAAAACCTGCTCTCACGGGAAGAATCGCCCGTTGGCAGATGTTGTTATCAGAATACGACATCGAATACCACGCCCAAAAAGCCGTTAAGGGGAGTATTTTAGCCGATCATTTGGCTTATCAACCGATTGACGATCAAAAATCAGTCGGATTTGACTTCCCAGATGAAGATGTCATGTATATGAAAATGAAAGATTGCGATGAACCGCTACCCAGTGAAGGGCCAGAACCAGGTTCCCAATGGGGACTTATCTTTGATGGAGTTGTCAATCATTATGGAAACGGAATTGGGGCAATTATCATAACACCTTAGGGTACCCACATTCCTTTCACCGCCCGACTGACATTCAAGTGCACAAACAACGAGGCCGAATACGAAGCTTGTATCATGGGTCTCGAGGAAGCGATCGATTTAAGGATCAAAAACTTGGATGTATATGGCGACTCAGCCTTGGTTATCAATCAGATCAAAGGAGATTGGAACACATACCAATCAAGACTGATTCCTTACAAAGACTATGCGAGAAGGTTGTTTCCCTTCTTCAACAGAATCGAGTTTCATCATATCTCTCGTGAAGAGAATCACATGGCTGATGCATTAGCCACTCTCTCTTCCATGATTAGTGTAGGTCAATGGAATGACATACCTAAGATTGACATCATGCACCTTGAACGGCCCGCTTACATCTTCACGATTAAAGCAGTCATAGACGACAAACCTTGGTATCACGATATCAAATGCTTCCTTCAGAAACAAGAGTACCCTCCTGGGGCATCCAGAAAAGATAGAAAGACCCTCAGAAGGCTAGCAAACAACTTCTTTCTGAGCGATGATACACTCTATAAGCGGAATTTTGACATGGTCTTACTCCGATGCGTAGACAGACCCGAAGCAAACATGCTGATAAAAGAAATTCATGAAGGATCCTTAGGCACTCATGCCAATGGACACACAATGGCGAGAAATATTCTAAGAGCAGGGTACTATTGGTTAACCATGGAATCCGACTGCTACAAGTACATGAGGTGTCACAAGTGTCAGATATACTCAGACAAAATCCATGTATCGCCAACGCATCCCAAAGTTCTTTCTTCCCCATGGCCTTTTTCCATATGGGGAATTGACATGATTGGCATGATCGAGCCCAAGGCTTCAAACGGACATCGGTTCATCCTGGTAGCCATTATTTACTTCACCAAGTGGTCGAAGCAGCATTATACGCTAATGTAACCCGACAAGTGGTGGTCCGATTCATCAAAAACAATATCATCTGCCGTTATGGTGTTCCAAGCCAGATCATTACTGATAATGGATCCAACTTGAACAACAAGATGATGAAAGAGTTGTGTGTTGAGTTTAAGATCGAACACCATAACTCATCTCCCTACCGACCCAAGATGAACAGAGTAGTAGAAGCGGCTAACAAGAACATCAAGAAGATTGTTCAAAAGATGGTTGTAACTTACAAAGACTGGTATGAGATGCTACCCTTTGCTCTTCACGGTTATCGCACATCTGTCTGCACTTCAACAGGGGTAACCCCTTTCTCTCTAGTATATGGCATAGAAGCAGTGCTCCCCATAGAAGTAGAGATCCCATCAATCCGGGTATTGATGGAAGCCAAGCTAACAGAGGCTGAATGGTGTCAAAGTCGACACGACGAGCTGAACCTGATCGAAGAGAAACGAATAATTGCATTATGCCATAGTCAGTTGTATCAACAAAGAATGAAGAAAGCGTTTGATAAAAAGGTCTGACCCCGTGTCTTCAGGAAAGGAGACCTTGTGCTCAAGAAGACACAATCATTTCTCACTGATTCTCGGGGAAAATGGACTCCGAATTATGACGGCCCTTACGTTGTTAAGAAAGCCTTCTCATGCGGCGCCTTGAGACTCGCAACCATGGACGAAGAGGAGTTTGCCTACCCCATGAATGTTGACGTAGTCAAGAAATACTTCGCCTAAATAAAAAAAAACGTCTCGGTGGATTGAAAACCCGAAAGGGCGGTCCAGGCAAAAATTAAAGACACAATAAAAAATCATCCCGGTGGATTGGAAATCTCAAAGTACAATCCAGGCAAAAGTTAGGGATAATGGCAAGTAACTATGTTCAACAGGGGAAAATCCTCAGGAGCAGTTACACCATCTGAGAAAAACTCCAGTCAAGGTCATCTTCGACGGAAGCTCAGGATGTCCAGAATTCAAAGTTGGTAGAAGAATAACGGTCGTTATGTTTCAATGTAGCCCTTTTCCCTTAAATTACCATTTTCTAAACTTTGTAAAAACTCCATGGAATCACGCGTTTGGCTGATTTCCATCCTATCAATAAAATTTGAACCCTGGTGCTTTGTTTATAATTCTCATTTGTTTTAGCTTTATAGAACGACATTTTAACATGATTGACGATTCTTGAAATAAAACAAAAATGAATTTTACTCGTCAATTTTTTTTTGCTTTTAAAACAAAGATGACATTTCCTTTTGACTGTTGAACATCGAAAGAACATCGATCGCTTCTCCAGAAGTAATCAAACTTCAAAGTGCAGAATCAAAGTACTCCTTCTAAGCCAGTACACCTGAATGAAGGATCAACTGTGTCAGAGACCGTGTTTCATCTGACACACCCCCTGGCAGAGTTCTTATCTCCTAAGCCCGACCAACGATTGTTCCCCACAAGGACTATCTCTCCTAAGCAAGGCAGAATTGCTATTTTCTGAACTAGCGATACTTTTCATCTCCCGCTATGGCCGAGTATCCAGTCATGTTCATCCATTAGTCTGTATGTCGCGTCAGTTTTGTCAGCATATACATACATACATCATGCATTATTGATTTACATTCATATTCATATTGCATCACTATCACTCTAGTCGGTCTTGTTCCCTAGTGATAAAAGTCCTCTCATTCGAGTTGTCAGTTCTTTCCTTGTCAAGAAATGTTGCGTCTGAGTAACCTCGCCTCCAGTTTATTTCTGGATTGAAGTCGGTCCTTGACCACTTTAATAACTTGAACCTCTGAAAGACAAGGAGACCTTCGACAAACAACACTCTTCACCATTGAAGATGATATCTTCGCTTTCCCGAATTAAGGAAAATCCCCAGAGAAAGCCTCTTAATCAGAGAGTTGGCAATACAGTCGTTCTTCTTCGGAAAGTTCGATGACGGAAAGGTCATCAGCACCTCAAAATTGGATCACATCATATGGCATTTCTCCGAGAATATCCCGAGAAAAGTATGATGTAACACCCCCAAGCGACGACAGTTTCTCAAAGAGACCTGCGTTTCCCAGTAGAGCCGACAAATGGCATCTCCAACAGAGAAGTTTGTACACCTCTACAACTCAGACGACTGGGTTCCCCAGCAACTCTGACATCAAATCTTTTTCCATCAAATGGCATCTCCCCAGGAAAATTCGGCGAGAAGTTTGAGGAAAAACCGCTACGAACAGCGTCCCTTGTCAAGAAGTTTATTGACAAAAGAAACTGAGACCAGTTCCTTGGCTGAAGGCCAGGATCAAGGGGAAGTTCATTTCAGAAACTAAGACCAGTTCCTCAGTAGGAAACAAGGATCGAAGGGAAGTTTATGTCAGCAACTAAGACCAGTTCCTTGGTAGTAAACCAGGATCGAGGGGAAGTTCATTTCAGAAACTAAGACCAGTTCCTCGGTAGGAAACCAGGATCGAGGGGAAGTTTACCTTTTCTAAGTATCATTACTTAGCAAAAGAAGATGGATGAGCAAACTGCCATTCATAACCACCATCAAAATTTCAGGTATTCCGATATTTAATCCTCTTGCACCCCGAATGCCCGAATACCTTCGCCATTCACACCTTCGGGTCCAAGAAGATTAAATAGGGGCATCTGTCATACCCCAAATTTTGACCACTAAGATTCCCCATCATTGTGCAAATCATCATCAAAATATGGATGGACCATCATACATCATTAGTCTCCCCAAAGATGGGTGAGCATCCACTACAATCAAATTTAGGGTTTCAAGCCCTCTAAGAGCCTTAGACAAAGGATCAATCAAGGAATGACATGATCTTCAACTTGTCTAACCTCTCAAATATCTACAATGGATCAAGAGGACTCCCACCTCAAGGATCAAGCACAAGGCTGCAACATTCCAAGTGGATCCAGCCTCAAGATCGCCAGTGTCACCAGATTAGGGTTTTGGTCCACTGGGGCCTCATGATGGAAGTTTTCCTCTGGGCATGAGCCAATGCTTCAAAGCACAACCTAAGATGCTCCAAGGGACATCATGAACCCAATCATCAAGTCAATCTTGCCTCAGGGGATGCATTCATAAAAAAATCAGGAATTAGGGTTTCTTGACCTAATTCACCCCTAGGTTGACTTTTGGGACAAAACATGAGCCAAGACCTCAAGAGAGGATTTGGGGGTCTCTAACACACTACATTGATCCATTTTTAACAATGGATTGATCCAAGAAGCTTGATCAACAAGTTTCAAATTCATCAAAATTACAATTAGGGTTTCGCGGAAAAAGTTAACTGTGCCTTTGACTTTTGACCCAGGCATGCTCCCAAACCTTGGGACATGATTTAATACACCCTATAACACCTATGAAATCAATCCATCAAGTTTGATTTAGGTCAAGGACTTGATTTCATAGAGGATCGCACAGTTTGAAATTCATCTGATAAAAAGTCAATTGTGCCCAAAAGTCAAAGTTTGACTTTTTGATTTTTTTTTATCAATTATGGTTCCGTAACCCTAAAATGATGTTAATGTGTGATTTGAATCATCATTCATCAATAAAAATCAAGAAAAGTGGGATAACTTGTAAAAGGGGTAACCATAAAAAACTTAGAAATTTTCTAAGTTATGAAACAAAGTGGCTAGGGTACCAACTTCCAAGGATCATAACTTGTGATCCAAGCAACCATTTTGGTTGGTGCAAAGCTGGATTTGTAGCTCTCATGGCACTCTACAAAAGCTTCAACTACACCTCACTCCAATTCATTATGGATTCTGAGTTATGATTTGATCAAAATGACTAAAAACATGAAAGTACAACTTTTCCAACACTTAGACAAAATTCTGTCCAAGACATATTTTGTTGAAAACACCAAAACTTGTGGGATTTTTTCACATAGTTGCAAGCTGAATCAATTCATGATGTAAACATCAAAGTTGTTGTACATGTTGCCTACAATCCAAGCAACTCACTAGCATGAAACAACTCCACTTGAGCCAAGAGTTATGGCTGCTACAACACACCATGGCAAGGCTGTCATGAAAAATTAGTTTGTGGGATTTCTTGCTTTGCACGATTTTGAGCTAAAGACCAATGATCCCTATGCTACAGTCATCTAATCTGATCCTAATCCAAGGGATCCCACTTGCAAAGCTGAGTCCAAAAGCCAAAGGATCTTCCAACTTGAGATCAATGCATTTTGGCATATTATGCCTTGAATTCAAGGGCATTAATGTGGAATAGTGCACTTTCAAGATTCTCACTCTCCTCAGTCAAGTTCCCTGATTAAACAACAATAAAAACATCTGAAGAATGTGGATTTGGTCAAGACATAGCCCTGCTCTTGAGAGGGGCTAGGTTGCCTTGCATGAGAAGAAATGCCACCAAGCCAAAGCCATTTAATGTGATCTGATCCAGCAGCCATTCACTATTCCTCCAAGACAAGAGTTGATCACCTATAAATAGAGGTTCCAATGGATCATTCAAATCACCCCGAAGCAACTTACAACATTGCTTTCTCTCATTCTCTCTTAAGTGCTAAATTTCTTTGTTTTTGAGCAACCACCATCGGGTTTTGAGTTGCAGCCTTAAGCAATCCATTCCAATTGCTCAAACACATCACATATGATGTATATGAGGTGTTCAAACACTTAAACCATCTCTGTAACACCTTTAGCTAAAAATCACTCTTCAACCAAGCCATTATGCCTTAATTCTGCAGTTGGATTCCTCCAACTTGATCCAAAGATTTTCAAAGTGTTCCAAGGCTTGCAATCCACTCAACAACATTCATTGAAGCTGTAGGGATCATCATACCACTTCTAGAACACCATCTGTGCAGAGTTCCATTTCATCTTGCATCAAGGTAAGCCTCAATACTACATCGTCATGATCCATGCATATTTCCTCGCATGATACTTTTGCCAATTGCTTGTCATCATATGTTGAGTGTTTCCCCTCAAAAAATTTGATCATAGTAATCACAACCATGTCTGCATGATTGCTTTTGCAAAATTAGGGTTCATACACGTATTGATATAACTTGCTGCACACTAGAAATAAATGAAATCAAATACTGCCATCATGTTCCTTGTTAAAAAATACACGAATTTGGTGTTCGAATCATGTTAAATGGTTGAGAGATGAGTGAGATAGGGTGCTTCATGCACGAGCTCGAGGAAGAAGATGGCCATGGCACCATTCTTCGGGTTTTCCAACCAAGTTCTCTATATATTTTTCATTTGCCATACTATATTTGAATTGGCATTGCGCCCCAGTGGTTGATCAGCTGGTTTGTGTGTATTGGCAAGCGAGAGGTCTGGGGTTCGAATCCCCCTCGCCCCATACCTCTTTTTTTACCACTTTTTCCTATTTTCTTATTTTTCATATTATTTTATTAATGATTTGAAAAATTAATTTCTCACTCAATTTTTATCATTTTAGATTGGTTCTTTTTCTGAAAAATCACAAAAAATGTTGAAATATTTTATTCCACAAAAAAATCAAATTTATATTATTTATTTAATATAATTGGTATTTTTGTGAATAAATTAATTTTTATTGTTTTTAAACATTTAAAAGTGAATATTTATTTTGAAAATCAAAACCAAATGAGTTCTAAATCATCTTGTGATTAAAACCTCATTTTTCAAACCTTAAACAAAAATCACAAGTGGTTTATCCAAATTTATTTGGTATTTTAATCATTTTTATTGATTTTCTTTAAATATTTACTTTTAAAGGAAAACAAAATTAGGGTTTTTATTAATTGACCCTCATCAATCATTTTCAAACACTCATGGGCCTCTAATAGAGTGTAAGACCCAATCTTTTTTGAAACCAAAATAATTTGGGCACCAGTTATTGTATAAGACCCACTGCGATTTCAAAAATCCCGGCGCAATCATCATTTCAAAACGAGAACCACCTGGGCCTACCCTCGTGTTGTAAGTCCTATTCCTTTTCTTTAAAAACTTTTTTGGGCCTCTAATAGAGTGTAAGACTCAACCCCTTTGTAAATACACCACCTTTTGGGCCTCAGTCAATGTATAAGTCCCATTGTATTTTCAAAAAACAACGGCGCGATCGTCGCCTTTTTAACAAAATCAACTGGGCCTCTCCTCGAGCTATAAGTCCCAATTCTTTTTCTTAAACACTTTTGGGCCTCTAATAGAGTGTAAGACCCATCCCCCTGTACATAAAAACTTTTTGGGCCTCACATATTGTATAAGTCCTGTCGCTCCCGGGATTTTCATCCTAGTACAAACGCGAAAGTGGCACCAAACAGAGTCGCCAGCAATGTGTATTTATCCCAAGAGAGGGAAAGGAAACACCGCATAAACCTGAAGGAAGGGAAAAGCATGGTCTTGCGACCAAAGGAACTGGGTTCGGGAGTCGGTTACGCGAGAGGAAGGTATTAGCACCCCCTCGCGTCCATCGTACCCGATGGGATCCACGCTTGCTGCTTCAATCAAAGGGTGAAAGAAAAGATGCTGGAAAAAGGAACTGAAAGAAAGAAAGGAGAAAGAAAGGAAAGAGAAAGAGAAACAAATGTAGGGAAAATAAAAGAAGTGCTCGCATGGGCCCTACCCCACTGCCTACGTATCTCATCGGGAGCATGAGAATCAGAGCGACGTAGTTCCCCTCACTAGGGAAAGTTGTTTGTGTTTTTTAGAGAACGGCTTACGTTCTAGCTCAGGTGTTGCAGGCTCGCTGGTCCGAGTGCGTTACCATCTTGCAAGAGAACGAGTAGAAGCGCGTTCATACGTTGAGAGTGAATGAGATGAGAAAAGAATTCCCGAAGGAAAAGACGTTATTGTTTGTTTTTTGTCTTTTAAGAGTTTTTTATTTGTTTGCATATGATAGTGCATCTGAATCTTAGTCATTGGAATGTGTGCATTCTCACATTCAAAGATGGAATGGGTAAGAAAGCACACTAAGAGTGAAGAAGACCCCCACACTTAGTTCCAATTGTCAAGGTTCAAACACACTATCGTATTTGTGTTTATTAAGTGTTTTTGTTGATTAATAAATGAAGAAGTGTTTTTTATTTGTATCTTCCAACAAGTATTGCATTTAAGTCCCTCACACAAGATCAAATGTTTAACACATTGACCCAAGATGGGTTATGTGCTATACATTTTAAGATTATAAGAGAAGACCCCTTATAATCTTTTCTTTATGTGAGAGGCCTAAATGCAATAAATGCCTACCTTTATTAGATGTTTTGAGTTTCCTTTAAGAGATGAGAAGAGAGACTCAAGAGAGAAGAAAGGTAAAATCTATGTGGACTAAGACTCAATCCTAATTGATTAGTTAAGGGAGTGATTCTAATGGTTTGTGAGGTTTCAACCTAAAGTCTAAAGAAAGAAGGAATTAAACAATTCACTTCTAAAGAAGAAGATGAATTGTAATTCACAAAGGGAAAGTGATGAGTTATTAAAAGAAAGCACATAAGTGCTTAACAAAACACAAAATGGAATTGTAAAAGATGAAGGGATAGAAGTTTGAATGTGGATTCCTTATCCACACACAATTGAAACTTACCAAAGCCCCTACATGGTTAGTAAACATGTGTAAGAAATATAAGGAGTAAAAGAACATTTATGCACCATAAAGCTCAAAAGAATTAGATGAGAAATCAAATTCTAAGGTCACAACCAGAATGTACATCACATGGTAAACAAATGATCATTATCATGCAAGTCCAAGTGGATAGGCAACAAACATCATCCATGGCATTAGAACATGCCACCATAAGAAAAGGGAGAATGAAAGATGAAAGGAAAAAGAAGAAATATGCATAAATGGAACATGTAATCCATGGATCAGAATTGAAATGAAATGAAAAATGATTTCACAAACATCTCACAAGTATTCATGCATGACACATCAAAACATTTAAGAAGTGATAGAAGAAGTAGAATTGAAATGGAAGTTCCAAACAAAGGAAAGTGCAAACACAACATGTTAAAGGTGCACAAGGTTCAAATGATAACCAACATGCAAAGATGACATATGATATGTATCAATGACCTATAATGTCAAGAGTGTAGTTCACAAAATAGGAAAATGATCATGCAAGTATGTCCAAAAGAAATCATGTAAACATGCACAAAGATTACAATGATGTGACATGTTGTAATGCTTCAAATGAAATGCATTAAACACAAATTAAATGGCCTCATGAAAATTATGAAAACATGGTATTTAAGTTCACTAATCAGAGATGAATCACATATCAAAGTAGCATGCAAGGAACCAAGGCAAAATGATATCAAACAATGCACTTAGGTCAAGTAGACATCTCATACAAAGTAGCACAAAAATGAACACCAAACATGCCATAAACTAACCTAGAAAAATCAAATAAAAAACACTTAACATATCTCAAAATGATAATGACTCAATGCAAAAATAAGAGCATCAAAACAATTTTTAATGATCAGGAACAAAATTAAACAAGATCATATACCACATTAAGAATGCACACCAAAGAAATTCAAAGAAAATTATGGAGCAGGGGTAAAAAGGTCATAAAATCAGAAAATAAAATCACCAAAAATTTTCTAAATGTTTTAATGATACTCATGAATTTTTGTGGAATTTTATGATGCTATTTAGTATTTTTAAAAATTAAAAAGCAAACGTGTAGAAAAATGGAAAAATAAAATGCAATGCAAAAAGGAATGGGGGTGCATGACTAGTAATTACTCAGTTCAATTCATTTGGGCTTTAAAAAAGAGGAGGTGTGAATAGCAATCTAGCTCAGTCCATCAGAAATGTGCACATGACTTGCACGAGTTTTTTAATGCGCTGTCACCATTATCACCACACGATCATGCCAAAATGGACGCACAAGATTAGAACATGCTAAACCCTAACATCAACTCACCGGCCGGAGAGGGACCTCCGGTCACCTTCTCCGACCACTCTCCGGCGACTGCAACTTCCAAACCATCCAAAAAATCACGCAGCATACATCAAAATAAAGAGGAAATCACGTACATTCCAAATCCATCAATGAAATCATCAAACCATTCACATATAGCAAGAAACAAGCACGAACATATTGCCCTAAGTTTTTGGATCTAAGCTTCTAAGAAGCTCTATCAACTAGCCAGAGTTCAAATGCTCCTAGTGAGCTCATATCATCATGAAAACAACAAAATAAACAAGTAAACGTGAGAGAAGAGTTTGTAAGCTTCGGAACCTGGTCTTGCAGTTCTTGTAGAGTCTGAGAAAACCAGAGGAAATGCTTGCTTCTTCCTTAAGCTTCACTTGGCCAAATAAAGGCTTTGATGAAGATGATGATTCAGTGGAGAAGAAATGAGATCCAAGCTCAAAAATCAGTTGCTCTTTGGTGAAGTTGAGAGAGAATCATAGAAGATTTAGGAGAAGGATGAACAATGTGAACTCGAAGATTCCTTGCAATGGTGATGTTGAGAGTAGAGCAGAGAGAGTTTTTGGAGAGAATGTGGAAGAATCAAGCTGAAAATGAAATTAGAGAGTGAGGTTTGGTTTTATAGTAAACTCTAACCATGGTTTAATGAGTGAGTTAACTGAGTTATGTGGAGTTAAGTGAGTCATCCCTAACTAACTGAGTCAAGTTAGTTAGGGAGAGCCATGATATGGTGTGGCTGGTTCATAATGTGTTACCATGTTCTTGCTGCTAAACTTCTATAGCAAGCTTCCAACCTTTCCCTTTTCATGTATGACTCGAGCAAGTGTGTAAAGAGTGCAGGCATGTGTTGGTCTCAATAAGGAAGCAAACATACAACTTCTGTCATGTATTTGATGTGTGCTTGAACCAAAATTATGCAGCAAGTCATCATTGTAACAGTGGGTGTTTAAGAATGGAATTCTTTATGTTCATGGCATGAAACTGTATGGTCTTGGAATCAATGAAAAGAGGGAACATAATAGAACAACTTTGGTATGAAAAATGAGTTGACATAATGCTTGGGAAAGGTTGAAACATGACCTGAAACACAAAGGTTTGGAAGCTAGTTATGGACGAGGAAATGAGGTTGGTTGGCAAGGTGTACCTGGCATGGATTTTCAGCAAGATCATCACAACTTGGACTCAACATAACTTCTTGACCTTTGATCAAATGAAAAAAACATGAACACCAATCTTAAAGATCTCACATAGAGGAACAACTTTCATGTTGAAAGATTTTTCATTTGAGGCCTTTAACCATGAGAAAAATGAGTGGACATTTGGCCCACCACATGTTTGTTAAAATGACTGCGCGCGTGCCCTGAAAGTCTTGGTCGTGACCTAGTTTTGAACCTACTTTGCTCAAACTTTGATCAATCATATCTCACTCAATTTTTATCCAATAGAGATGTTCCACATATGGATGTGAAGCTTAAAACAAGATCTTTTGTTGTGGCCGAGTGGAATTTTCATTTGGTGCTTCAATTTTAAATAGCCTTGGTTCAAACTCTGATGCAAAATGGCCAAAACTTGCTATTTTTAGTAACCCTTCTTCTTCCAAAAATGGCAACTTTCCACCTCTTGATTTTTTCATGATTCCTTTGGAGTTTCTTGATCAAATTTTGCACATTGGACACATATAGCATGAATTTTATGAATTTAGCCTCAAAAAGTCAAGAGTTGACTTTTTCCTCTGATTATTTGACTTGCCCCCAAATTTCCTGATTTTTTATATTTCTTCCAATTGAACCACTTCTAAAACCAATTGAGAGGTAATTTTCCATACACATACACTTAAGAACATGTAGGACACCATGACATCAAGTTTTGTCCAAAAAATCAAAGATATCTTGATTTAATTGGAAACCCTAGTTTAGGTGCCCACCTCCTAGGAGAAAAATGTGCAGTCTTCAATTTCAAATTCCTCAGAGTATGTTGTGTGTCCTTTTAAAGGATGATGAGATATACCATTTGAGGATGATTTTGGATCAATGAGCTATCTCTTTTGAGGGTTTTCCTTCAGTTTTTGAACCTCTTGCATAGTGAAAGATGTAGTGCTTCAATCTCCCATTGAATCTCTCATTCTTGAGGTTGTGGATGTTCCATTGAGATAGTATGAGACATGAAAGGCCTCTTGGCTTGCCTTGAGGAAACTTGATTGACCTTTTTGTGCTTTGAATGATCCCTTGATTGACCACCTTCCACCTGATCCATGCCCTGATGGTAAGAAGGATGCTATGCTTCATTTTTCTATGTTAAATGCAATGTAATGTTAATGAGGTGGATATGATATGATAAATGATAATGCCATGCTATGATGACAAAGAGGGAGAGCAAATTTTGGGGTATTACAGCTGCCCCTATTCAAGCGCTGTAGACCTGAATGCCTGAAAGCAATTGCTTTCGGACTTTCAAGGTATATAGTGATTGAATACCAAATATAACCGAAAATTTGCTCTGGATGATGAGGAGGAAACTCCCCCGACATTGCTGGATTGAATCTTCAATGAAACATTGTCAGAGAAATCTGTCTTTTGAACGACACCAGACGCCTACTGGCCTGCCGCATTACTGGTAAACTTTAACAATGTCTTTTATGCAATTCCAGACGACTACTGGCCTGCCACGCTACTGGTGGACTTTAATAATGTCTTTTTGAACGACGCCAGACGACTACTAGCTTGCCACGCTGCTGGTGGACTTTAATAATGTCTTTTATGCAACTCCAGACGACTACTGGCCTGCCACGCTACTGGTGGACTTTGATAACGTCTTTTGAACGACGCCAGACGACTACTGGCTTGCCACACTACTGGTGGACTTTGCAGCTTCGTGCCACCCGAAGACGGACTTTTGCCAATCCACTGTTGGACTTTTGCCACCCGAAGACGGACTTTTGCCAATCCACTGTTGGACTTTTGCCACCCGAAGACGGACTTTTGCCAATCCACTGTTGGACTTTTGCCACCCGAAGACGGACTTTTGCCAATCCACTGTTGGAATTTTGCCACCCGGAGATGGACCTTTTGCCAATCTACTGTTGGACTTTTGCCACCCGAAGACGGACTTTTGCCAATCCACTGTTGGACTTTTGCCACCCGAAGACGGACTTTTGCCAATCCACTGTTGGACTTTTGCCACCCGAAGACGGACTTTTGCCAATCCAATGTTGGACTTTTAGCTGCTCTGCCACCCGAAGATGGACTTTTGCCAATCCACTGTTGGACTTTAAGAATTCGCCACCCTTAGATGGACCTTTTCACCAATCCACTGTTGGACTTTTGGCTGCTTTTAACAATGCCAGACGACTACTGGCTTGCCACACTACGGGTGGACTTTCGCAAAATTCCAATACTGGATTACACTCTGCATCCGTGTCAGACATCTCTGCCGACTTTGCTGAGGAACAATGATCAATGACTTGACTTTAGAGGTTCCTGAGAGGATAGTATCTCTGCTGGAGAATGAATGAACAATCCGTCTGCTTCGAATTGTCAAGTTTGCCAAAAATAAATTGGACTTGAAGAATAATAAATCTGCCAGTAATCACTTCATCTGCTGGGGGAATGAATTCTGGTCACAGCGACTCCGCTGTGGATGAGAATTTCTTTGCATGGCGCCTTGCTAAGGAAGAAAAGTCATAAAAAAAACTCTGCTTGGGGATCTATCCAATCCAAGACCCTTTGTAGGGGTTATCCACCTTCTGACCCGGCTAGGGAAAGATTGTACCATCCTTGTTGAGGAATAGATTCTGCCGATCCTATAAACCTCTGCGGGGAGAACAACAACTCAGCTGGGGAGTATTGCTGACAAGATTTGATGCTGACCTCTGTGGGGGATCATTACCAGAGACACAATCTTGCCGGGGATCAGGGCTACTCTGCCAGGGATATGCAAATCCTGGTTAGAACATTCCACTGCAACTTGCTAGTAAGGAGTCCTTAGAGATCTGTTGGGGAAACCCAAAGCAAATCCACAGTAGTCTGCTGAAGAATATGACTGTCGAGCTTAGGACAAGTACCACAATGCACCATGTTAGGCGAGCTTCCCTTTAGACAATTCCGTTAGGGATGACAAGTTTATAACAAACTCTACTGGAGGAAACTGCTTTAAAACGTCTCGTGCTGGGGAATGCCTTTTGAGAGGATTTTACAGAAGACCAACTGTCTTCAAACTCTACTAGGGATGATCAACACTTCATGCTGGGGAAACAAACATGCCCCATGCTTGGACAAACCAACAATTTGTCCCCGAAGAGGATGTCATAAGAGGATTTTACAGAAAATTTAGCCTCTTAAAACTCCTGCGACTTCGCTGGGGATAATGACCATCAGTTTCAGTATCGGCGAGACCACTCTTTTGGGGAACTTGTGACCGTTATCGACACAGAAAAGCTTGTAGCTGTTGGAAGTACTGTATGAGAGAATCGACTTAATAAGATACAACGGTACCCAGTTAAACTTAATTCAATGATATCGAACCGTTATGAACGACCGTCGACCGAGCGATGAACGCCGACCTCCTTACCCGTAGTTGCCCCAGTCTTTTGCGTGGGGTAGTTGATTACTGGTCTTGTGCTTAAAATCATCTGCACCTGCTACCTGCAACAAAAGAGTATGCACACATGCCCCGAATATTGCGTGGCTAGAATCCATCATCCAGGAGTATTCAACATTCAAAGTAATTTCAAATGTTTTTTCTGCGCATGTTATTGCAAGGCCGCCATGTTTTCAAATGCAATGTTTTATAAAAAATTAGGACGTTTTTGCCAACAAAGCAATAAAACAAAAATAGAAAGCTTTTTATTGAAATTCAATTTATTGACTGAGAGCCCAGAATAGGCAATTACATTAGGAAGCAATCCCTGGAAAGAGGTGATCGCTAAAAATTGAGAAAAGAAACTATCCTAATGGCAATGTGAAAACGGAATTCCACTGAGTTTCCATTCTGTTATGACCAGTATGTCTTCAAAACTCCCCGACCTTGCCTTCTGAGGAATGATCAGACCGATTCCTATTTTTCAGAATGTCAGTTGTTCAAATGATAATGGGGTACAGATAACTCAGACCGTAGTCATTCGCTTAAATCCCTCTTTTGCGTGGACCGCCCTTTCAGGTTTTCAATCCACCAGGATACCCTTTTTTGCCTAAGTTGCCCTTTCGGGTTTTCAACTTACCGGGTGTACAACTTTTTCAATTATATCCCTAATTTTTACCCGAACCTTATTCTGTTTTTGGTTCGCCGGGATGCCCTTTTTTGCCTGATTTTTTTTTATTTTATTATCCAGCGGGTCTATTCATGCGAAGTATTTTTTGACTACGTCCGAGTTGACAGGGGATGAAAAATCTTCGCCATCCATGGTTGTAAGCAATAAGGCTCCGCCCGAAAAGACCTTTTTAACCACGAATGGACCTTCATAGTTAGGAGTCCATTTGCCCCTGTGATCTGTATTGGGAGGAAGGATCCTTTTGAGTACCACATCTCCGACTTTGTAAACCCGAGGACGCACCTTTTGGTCAAACGCCTGCTTCATTCTGCGCTGGTATAATTGCCCATGACATACAGCCGCCAATCGCTTCTCCTCAATAAGGCTCAGCTGATCAAATATGGCTCGTACCCATTCAGCCTCATCTAGCTTAACATCAATCATGACTCTGAGGGATGGAATCTCTACTTCAACCGGTAGCACTGCCTCCATACCATAGACAAGTGAGAATGGGGTTGCCCCAGTGGACGTGCGTACCGACGTTCGATACCCATGCAAAGCAAATGGTAACATCTCATGCCAATCTTTGTACGTGACAACCATCTTCTGCACAATCTTCTTGATATTTTTATTGGCCGCTTCGACCGCGCCATTCATCTTTGGACGGTACGGAGAAGAATTGTGATGTTCGATTTTGAAGTCCCGGCATAATTCAGCCATCATCTTGTTATTCAAATTGGAACCATTATCAGTAATGATTCTTTCGGGAACTCCATAGCGGCATATGATATCCCGTTTTAAGAAACGAGCTACCACTTGTTTTGTAACATTGGCATAGGATGCAGCTTCAACCCATTTGGTGAAGTAATCAATCGCCACCAAGATGAAATGATGACCATTAGAAGCTGTAGGCTCAATCTTCCCGATCATATCGATGCCCCACATGGCAAACGGCCAAGGCGACGACATGATACTCAACGGATTTGGAGGCACATGCACTTTATCTGCATAAATCTGGCATTTATGGCATTTGCGGGCATATTTGCAACAATCTGACTCCATAGTGAACCAATAATATCCCGATCTTAACAACTTTTTAGCCATTGCATGTCCTCCGGCATGGGTACCGAAAGAGCCTTCGTGCACTTCAATCATCAATAGGTCTGCTTCGTGTCTATCCACACATCTAAGCAGGACCGTGTCAAAATTCCGCTTGTACAACACATCATCCTGATTCAGGAAGAAACCACCCGACAACCTTCTCAACGTCTTCTTGTCTTTAGCGGATGCCCCTGGCGGGTACTCTTGACTTTTTAAGAAACACTTAATGTCATGAAACCATGGCTTGTCATCAGACGTTGCGTCGACCGCAAACACAAATGCAGGTCTGTCAAGGCGGGATACTTCAATCTTAGGTACATGGTTCCATCCTTGCACTTTGATCATGGAAGACAAAGTGGCCAAGGCATCAGCGAACCTATTCTCATCTCGAGGAATATGGTACAGTTTCACTGTTGTGAAAAATGTCAGCAATCTCCTTGTATAATCTCTCGGCACTAGATTTGCTTGGTGTGTGTACCAACTCCCTTTCACTTGATTGATTACCAAAGCTGAATCACCAAATATATCAAGGGTCTTAATCCGTAGATTAATCGCCTCCTCGATCCCCATTATACAAGCTTCGTACTCTGCTTCATTGTTGGTGCATCCGAAAGTTATTCGGGCAGTGAAAGGCATATGAATACCTTCCGGCGTGATAAGAACTGCTCCAACTCCGCACCCATTCATATTGACAGCCCCATCAAACATCAGACTCCATTTGGATTCAGGGTCTGGCCCCTCCTCCGGAAGTGGTTCCTCGCAGTCTTTAGCTTTGAGAAACATGATGTCCTCATCAGGGAAGTCAAATTTCATGGGTTGGTAATCATCAATCGGCTGTTGCGCAAGATAGTCGGACAAGATACTTCCTTTGATGGCCTTTTGGGAAGTGTACTGAATGTCATACTCTGTCAAGACCATTTGCCACCGTGCAACTCTGCCTGTCAGTGCTGGTTTCTCGAAAATGTACTTGATAGGATCCATTTTTGAAATCAACAAGGTTGTGTGCCTGACCATATATTGCCTCAATCGCTTAGCGGCCCATGCAAGCGCACAGCATGTCTTTTCGAGCATTGAGTACCGGGACTCACAATCGTTGAACTTTTTGCTCAGGTAGTAGATAGCATGCTCCTTCCTACCTGTCTCGTCATGTTGACCGAGAACACAACCCATGGAACCTTCAAGTACTGTCAGATACATTATCAGCAGTCTCCCTTCAACTGGAGGCATTAGAATCGGAGGTTCCTGCAAGTATTCTTTTATCTTATCGAATGCCAATTGGCAATCGTCATTCCACCTGACCGTTTGATCTTTTCTTAGCAGTTTAAATATTGGTTCACACGTGGCTGTTAGGTGAGATATGAACCTTGCAATGTAGTTCAATCTACCCAAGAAACCACGAACCTCTTTTTCTGTTCTCGGTTCAGGCATTCCTTGTATTGCTTTCACCTTGGCAGGATCAACCTCAATTCCTCTTTCGCTCACGATGAAACCCAACAACTTTCCAGAACGCACCCCAAACGTGCACTTGTTTGGATTTAATCTCAGACGGAACTTTCTCAACCTTTCAAATAGCTTTTTCAGGTTAATCAGATGTTCCTCTTCTGTTCTCGACTTGGCAATCATATCATCTACATAACATTCGATCTCCTTATGAATCAAGTCATGAAACAATGTTACCATCGCCCGCTGGTACGTTGCCCCTGCATTTTTCAACCCAAAAGGCATTACTTTATAGCAATATGTACCCCATAGAGTAATGAACGTGGTCTTCTCCATATCTTCAGGTGCCATCTTGATCTGGTTGTACCCGGAGAAACCGTCCATAAATGAGAACACTGAAAACTGAGCTGTATTATCGACCAGCACATCAATATGAGGTAGTGGAAAATCATCTTTCGGGCTAGCTTTATTAAGATCTCGATAATCCACACACATTCTCACTTTTCCATCTTTCTTCGGTACTGGCACGATGTTGGCTACCCACGGAGGATATTTTGTCACAGCAAGAAAACCAGCATCCCACTGTTTCTGGACTTCCTCCTTAATCTTTAAAGCCATGTCGGGGTGAGTCCGACGAAGTTTCTACTTGACTGGCGGGCATTCTTCTCTTAATGGCAGCCTGTGCAGGACAATATCCGTATCCAACCCCGGCATGTCTTGATACGACCAGGCGAAGATGTCAACATACTCACGCAACATTTCAGTCAAAGTTTTCTTCACATCTGCTTGCAAGCTGGCACCAATCCTGATCTCTTTCTTGGCATCCTTGGTACCAATATTGATGATTTCTACAGTCTCCTGGTGAGGCTGGATGGCCCTTTCCTCTTGTTTCAACAATCTGGCCAGTTCTTCAGGGAGTTCACAATCTTTCTCATCCCCTTCTTCGGCTTGATAAATCGGATTGTCAAAGTCATACATAGCCATATCAAAATCGTTATCAGTGGTATCCGGAGGATCAAGTCTGCATGAACGGGTTCATGCCTTATTTTAGAATTTACTTTTAAGCGAAAACAAAAGAAAATGAAACATTGCCATTTTAATATTTTTGTGCAAAAATAAAAATTGAAAGACAGAGAACAAAATTTGATTGCAAAACGTCCTTTATTAATGATTAAAAATTGCAAATGCAACCAGGGTGGCCCTACAAATGAATCTATACGCTTTGGGCAGAGCGTAAGATTTTGACATGCATTATGGTTAGAAAAAAAACAAAGAAAAATTACTCTGTCTGAAGAGTAACCCGGATGACTTCTTCAACGAACCAGTTCTGCACTTGTTGTCCCGGAGCATGAGGGCGTACCCAGTTGTCCAGGTCACCATCATTGTCAACATTATCCTCTGTAGCTGCACAAGACTGGTCCGTGTAGATAATTCCCCCACTATTGAAAGTAATGGGTCCACTGTTCCCCGCATCTGAAGTTGTAGAGGGATGATAACCAATACCAAATTTGTCTTCCTTCATTGGGGTCTCTATCAACCTGCCCCAACCTTGGGCGTTGCCTGCCCTGACGACTTCGACAGCTTGTTTGTAAGATGAAATGGAGGTACCGGCCCTAACTGGTACAGAAGAAGACTCAGGTGCATCGTCGATATTGACCGCTTCAAATGATTGGCACAGCATCTCATGAATTTCCCCATCCATTTCAATGTACTTGAATGTGGACAAGTGACTCACAAAGATGTCTTCTTCACCGCAAACCATCACAACCTGCCCTTCAAACTCATACTTCAACTTTTGGTGCAAAGTGGAAGTAACAACCCCGGCTCCGTGAATCCAAGGGCGTCCCAATAGGCAGCTATATGCAGGTTGTATGTCCATTACATGGAACGTGGATTTGAATACCTGTGGTCCAATTTGTACGGGCAATTCCACCTCACCAAACACAGATCGTCTGGTCCCATTGAATGCTCTGACCACCAATTCACTAGGCCTTAAGATCAAACCATCAACTTCCAGTTTCATTAACGCCTTCTTGGGCAAGACATTAAGTGATGAACTAGTGTCTACCAGTACATGAGATAACACTGCGCCCTTACACTCCATCGTGATATGCAAAGCCTTATTGTGATTTCTTCCTTCAACAGTTAAATCTCTACTTGTAAAGCCCAAGCCATGGCTAACATTAACATTGGAGATTACGCCCTCGAGCTGATTAACAGTAATTTCTTGTGGCACGTATGCACTCTTCAATACTTTCAACAACGCCTGCCGATGCGCATCAGAGCACATCAATAGTGACAAGATTGAAATCTTTGAGGGGGTCTGATTCAGTTGGTCCACAATCTTATAATCGCTTTTCTTGATTATCTTCATAAATTCTTCCATTTCCTTATCAAAAGTAATCTTTGTCTCTGCTTCAGGTGTAGGCGCATTTTCAACCACCTGTTTACCTTTAGCCTTTGCTGCAGCTTCTGCCTCTTTATCACTTCTCAAGGTTTGGGGAGCGAACAACCTTCCACTCCTTGTAAAGCCCCCTACACCCCCTACATTATCAATATTTAGGCTAACTGACGACTCAACCTCCTGCTTTTTACCTTCGTAATACACATCTGCCCCATAGTGCCATGGGATAGCCTTCGTAGATGTGAATGGAATTGGTCCTGGCACCGTGATAGTGACAGGACTGGGCCTTTCTTGCACAACATTCGCCACGGGAACTGCATTGACCGGCATTTGAATCTCAGCGGGAGTGTAATAAATGGTCACGGTTGATATCTCATCAGTGTCTTTCACGACTCTGTCGAACTGTAGACATCCTTCATCGATCAGATTCTGTAAACCCACCTTCAACTTATTACAGCCATTCTCCTGATTCATACACTCGGAACAATCTTGATTACAACCCGGGAACACCTGTCCCTTCAATAAACGATCTTTTACAACCAACAAAGAAGTTTTCACTTGATGAACGTCTAACACCAAATTCAATCTCCTCCCATCTTCAATAGCGTACACATTTGCTGCACTATGATCAGGCATGGGATGCTGAGTAATATTAGGAGCGGGAGAGAAATTGATGGCTTTAGCATCAATCAAATCTTGTACTTTATGATGGAAAGCCCGACATTTTTCAATGGAGTGCCCCTGAGCACCTGAGTGGAACTCACAACGAGCATTAGCATCGAAGCTAGGTGGCAGGTTTCCAGCAACCGGAGCTTTCATAGTACGGAGTTCTACCAACTTTAACTCGAGTAGCCGGGGCAACAGCGCGGCATAAGTCATAGGGAGAGGATCCATCTTACGATCCCTCTGCCTAGACCTTTGCTGGAAAAAAGGTTGTTGCTGTTGAACTTGTTGTTGGGGTTGTTGTTTCTGAACAGACGGTGTGGGGATTGTTACAGCATCTACCTGATAATAAGCTTGAGAACGCCCTCTGCCTCATCCTCTAAACACAGCATTCGTATCACCTTCTCTTCTTTTCTGGTTACTAGCAAACAGTTTCTTCGTCCCCGAAGAGCCAGCCCCACTCACATCTTGGATCTTCCCAAGCTTTAACAGACTTTCTATTCTTTCTCCCGCAATCACAATATCAGCAAATCCAGTTGACGGACAAGCAGCTAATCTATCAAGATAGGCCCCTTGCAAGGTGCCCATAAACATATCCGCCATTTCTCTGTCTGACAAGGGAGGCTGAACCTGGGCAGCCATTTCCCTCCACCTCTGTGCATATTCTTTGAAACTCTCCTTGGCATTTTGTGACAACCCCTGCAATTGAGTGCGGTTGGGCGCCATGTCAATATTGTACTGGTATTGCTTCAGGAACGCTTCTGCCAGATCTTTCCAACTCTTCACAGCATCTCTATTCAACTTCATATACCAGGTCAAGGACGCCCCAGCCAGACTGTCCTGAAAATACTGCATCCATAGCTTTTCGTCATCCGTATGGGCTGAAATCTTCCCAAAGTAAGCTTGAAGATGCGTTTGGGGACACGCATTGCCGTGATACTTATCAAAAGTAGGAGGTTTGAATTTAGGAGGAATTCTGACTCTTGGGACCAACCCCAAACTAGTAACATCAATACCCATAGAGTTCTTGCATTCTATGGCCCTGATCTTTTCTGCTAACTCATCATACCTTCGATCACCTTGATTACCCACATCAGCATCCAGCAGAGTAAATTGGTCTTCCAAAGGATCTTCAAGAGTAACACCAGCATGCCTACCATTTCCATTACCCCGATTGTTACCACCAGGAGGAGGGTTGCCACCGGGAGGAGGAATACCATGTCCCTGTGAATTGTCATGCTGATCACCTTCGGGCCCATTGTCTGGACGCTCGACCAGAAGCCTCAATCTCTCCTGATTTTGCGCCATGCCAGTCATGAGGGTCATGAACTGGTCCATACGCGCCCTCATTTCAGCCAAATCACTTTGCACTTGATCCATGATTCTTACTTGATTTCTTCGCGTCGAATATCGGTGAATATGATTCTCAGCTATACTGCCTGAAACCAAATAAAGGTTAGAGACCCTGCAACGAGTACCTGAAAAGCAAGTAACAAAAAATGCAAAATGATATGCAATGCCATGTAATTCCATGTTTGTCATTTCCGAGGTGCTTTATACCCTGATCCCAATCCAACCACAGAAATCTGAAGACCAGAAATCGTGATATAAAGAGACGTGTCGTGGTCATGTGCTCGTGTACAGATATCTGATAAAGAGTAATTCTGAATAAACTGCTCATACTCATTCAACGAAGTATTCAAGTACATTTAAGAAAGGTTCAACCGCAAATGCAATACAAGGAAAAATGGATCCATCAACAAGCCTGATGGTAACCATTAACAACAAAATATAAGGAAAAGAACATCAGTTTAACAATTCCACATCCTTCAGCTTATCACTTGAGTATTTGATCTCCTCAAAAAGTATACGGGTACGCTGGTGATTCGGCTTTTCAATCATTTCTTTGATCAAGACATCCCTTTTCTCAAGAGCTTTATTTAAAGAACCCATATGTAGCATCAGAGCCTCGTCATCACACACTCCTTTGTGTCTCTTTATGCCAGCTTGCGTCTTGAGTATCTCCCTTTCTATCATGACTTCTTCAAGCTCTTTCTTAGTATTCCTCAGCTCACCTCTAGCTTCTTCTAGCTGTTCTTGACTCTTACCGAGGCTTTCCCGATACTTTCTCCTCTGCTCATGCGCCTTTTCAAGCTCTTCGTCCTTAATCTGCAACTGTTCCTGTAATTCAGCATTCTCTATCCTAACTTCGTCCCAAGCGTGCTGAAACTTTGTTAACTTTTCTTTGGTCTGTGCTAACGCCTGTTTGGTTTGCTTGTGGGCTTGAGTAGCATCATCAGCGCCTTTACTAATCTTCCAGAAATGTTGGGCTCTTCCAGCAAAGTCTTTTTCTTTTGCAGTTAGGATTTGTTCAGCATCTTGGGCTTTCCGCTCCAGCTCTTTGTTGGCATGTAGAGCATTCTGAAGACGGCTACTCAACTCGGAATTCTCTCCTTGGAGCTTTTTCACCAAGGCTTGCAACTTGTCAACTTCTTCCACAATAGCAGTGCTTCTTGCTTTCTCATTCTCCGGATACAAAAGGGGTGCCTTACCAAAAGGCAAGAGAAAATCTTCAACTCTTTTCTTCACCCACTCTTCATATGCTGGATAAACCCGGTTGTTAGGCTTGCCTAGAGTAACTTTCCCCTTTTTCAGTACGCTACCCCAACTTTCAGAAGCTTTCTGTGCTGCTTCCCAACCATCTGACGTATGGAAATAGAGGGACTCCTCCACATCTCTCTTAATAGGCGGACCTGTCAGGGCATACCCAAATTGTCGAATGGCCAAAGAAGGATTGTAGTTAATCCCACCCATTCTTCCTATCAGTGGAACGTTAGGGAACTTACCACAGCTGTGGATAATATTCTTGCCAATCAGCCCATGATCTACCCATACGATGTCCTTGGCCACCAATCCCATTAAACGCTGCTTCCACTCTAGAGAATCTTTGGAATCCACAAAAGCCCCTGATTGTGGTAAACGGCCTGCAAACCACTTATAGAACAAAGGTGCACAGCAACGAATTATCCCTCCTCTTTTCTTTTCGTTTCGGTTGTACAACGAGTAGTGAAGATCTCCCAGTAGCGTTGGCACCGGGTTCTTCATCATGAATATTCGTATGGCGTCCGTATCAATGAAATCCGACTCGTTGGGAAACAACACTATGCCGTATATACAAAGGGCTAGCAAAGCATTAAAAACAAGCCAATTCTCGCCTTTAGCTGCTTCCTGGGCCTTCTTAATCAGATATTCCAGCTTGTAACCACGAATCTTTCCTTTGTTGGAGACATTGGCGTCTAACTCTGATTTGCTCAAATAAAGAGCACCAGCCACCTTCTCAAAGTCAAGATCCCCCACCGATCCAAAGAAAGGGGGCTCCTCCTTGATAGCAATCCCCAACATGTTGGAATACTCCTCCAAGGTAGGAACCAACACATAGTCTGGAAATACAAAACACCTCAGAGGCGGATCATAGAACTGCATCAACGTATGGAGACCTCTGGCTTCATAATCACTGACATTACGGACCATAGATAAAATCCACCCATATTTCTCTTCAAAAGCTTCTCGTACTGCAGGGCTCGCCATTCCCTTCAGCATAACAATAGGGCCTAAAGTAGGCGTAAGGAACTTATAGCTGATGATATTCTTCCTCTCTTTAGTGTTCATCTTTGCAGGGACCTGATGACTGGAATCAAGGGTAATATATGCACCTGGAAATGAATAAACATGTATGTTAGGATATGATAATGCAATGCAAAGGGCAATGTGATCAGGTAATCAGGTGTCTGTGCTGAACTGTGAACGGTGTCAGTGTAGCTCTGAGACTAATATAGAACCATAGATAAGAACCATCTGAATACAATAGGATGAAACTTCCTTTTTGTGCAATGATGATAGAAAACCGGGTATGTAGGAGGTCATGGTTACCTACAAACCTGTAAACAACCCGCCCTCCTCACATGTGGGTACTAGGATGTTCAGTATCCCGGGCTCTCAGGTCAAGAAATGATGATACGTTCACCATTTCTGGTTTGGCATCATCATCAATCGAGGAGGCCTCAACTGATTCTCCAAAACAAAAAGGTCCTCAGCTTCTGGCACTGAGGTCGAGAAGCAATAGTACATTCATCCCTCAGGGTACAGTACTATCGCCAATCGAGGAGTGCCTCCGCTGATTCTCTTTCAAAAAGGGATGTCCTATAGCAAGTTCTCAGCATTGGGTCCTCGGATCGAGAATGTGCAATGGGTTTGCCACGGAATGTGGTCTGCCACTGTCACAACTCGGGAGGAGTGCCGCAACTGAGTCCTCGGGAATGGTCACCAGAGTCGACAGTTCCTCAAGAGAATAACCACTGGCCTGCATAACATGCAGTAGCAGAAAGCTCCTGATAGAACCTCGTCTGGTTGTGGGTCTCATGAACAACAATACGTGGTCACCACCACGCAAGCGTCACGACTATCCACTCTAATACCTATGGGTGTACTCAAGCCTTGGTAGTGGGCTCATATCTCAGAACACCCTGCCCGCCAAACAGAAAACAACAGCACGATCCAGCACAATAATGATATGTAATGCAGTAAATGTGATAAATACAGTAAAGTACAGTATAGCAGCAATACGGTAAATAATAATACCATACAACAGTAAATACCGCAAACAAAATACACCCAATGAAATAAAAGAAAACAAGCGCTAGGATTGACTCGCTAAGGAAACCAGAGATTCTGGGGTCGTTCCCCAGCAGAGTCGCCAGCTGTCGCTCCCGGGATTTTCATCCTAGTACAAACGCGAAAGTGGCACCAAACAGAGTCGCCAGCAATGTGTATTTATCCCAAGAGAGGGAAAGGAAACACCGCATAAACCTGAAGGAAGGGAAAAGCATGGTCTTGCGACCAAAGGAACTGGGTTCGGGAGTCGGTTACGCGAGAGGAAGGTATTAGCACCCCCTCGCGTCCATCGTACCCGATGGGATCCACGCTTGCTGCTTCAATCAAAGGGTGAAAGAAAAGATGCGGGAAAAAGGAACTGAAAGAAAGAAAGGAGAAAGAAAGGAAAGAGAAAGAGAAACAAATGTAGGGAAAATAAAAAAAGTGCTCGCATGGGCCCTACCCCACTGCCTACGTATCTCATCGGGAGCATGAGAATCAGAGCGACGTAGTTCTCCTCACTAGGGAAAGTTGTTTGTGTTTTTTAGAGAACGGCTTACGTTCTAGCTCAGGTGTTGCAGGCTCGCTGGTCCGAGTGCGTTACCATCTTGCAAGAGAACGAGTAGAAGCGCGTTCATACGTTGAGAGTGAATGAGATGAGAAAAGAATTCCCGAAGGAAAAGACGTTATTGTTTGTTTTTTGTCTTTTAAGAGTTTTTTATTTGTTTGCATATGATAGTGCATCTGAATCTTAGTCATTGGAATGTGTGCATTCTCACATTCCAAGATGGAATGGGTAAGAAAGCACACTAAGAGTGAAGAAGACCCCCACACTTAGTTCCAATTGTCAAGGTTCAAACACACTATCGTATTTGTGTTTATTAAGTGTTTTTGTTGATTAATAAATGAAGAAGTGTTTTTTATTTGTATCTTCCAACAAGTATTGCATTTAAGTCCCTCACACAAGATCAAATGTTTAACACATTGACCCAAGATGGGTTATGTGCTATACATTTTAAGATTATAAGAGAAGACCCCTTATAATCTTTTCTTTATGTGAGAGGCCTAAATGCAATAAATGCCTACCTTTATTAGATGTTTTGAGTTTCCTTTAAGAGATGAGAAGAGAGACTCAAGAGAGAAGAAAGGTAAAATCTATGTGGACTAAGACTCAATCCTAATTGATTAGTTAAGGGAGTGATTCTAATGGTTTTTGAGGTTTCAACCTAAAGTCTAAAGAAAGAAGGAATTAAACAATTCACTTCTAAAGAAGAAGATGAATTGTAATTCACAAAGGGAAAGTGATGAGTTATTAAAAGAAAGCACATAAGTGCTTAACAAAACACAAAATGGAATTGTAAAAGATGAAGGGATAGAAGTTTGAATGTGGATTCCTTATCCACACACAATTGAAACTTACCAAAGCCCCTACATGGTTAGTAAACATGTGTAAGAAATATAGGGAGTAAAAGAACATTTATGCACCATAAAGCTCAAAAGAATTAGATGAGAAATCAAATTCTAAGGTCACAACCAGAATGTACATCACATGGTAAACAAATGATCATTATCATGCAAGTCCAAGTGGATAGGCAACAAACATCATCCATGCCATTAGAACATGCCACCATAAGAAAAGGGAGAATGAAAGATGAAAGGAAAAAGACGAAATGTGCATAAATGGAACATGTAATCCATGGATCAGAATTGAAATGAAATGAAAAATGATTTCACAAACATCTCACAAGTATTCATGCATGACACATCAAAACATTTAAGAAGTGATAGAAGAAGTAGAATTGAAATGGAAGTTCCAAACAAAGGAAAATGCAAACACAACATGTTAAAGGTGCACAAGGTTCAAATGATAACCAACATGCAAAGATGACATATGATATGTATCAATGACCTATAATGTCAAGAGTGTAGTTCACAAAATAGGAAAATGATCATGCAAGTATGTCCAAAAGAAATCATGTAAACATGCACAAAGATTACAATGATGTGACATGTTGTAATGCTTCAAATGAAATGCATTAAACACAAATTAAATGGCCTCATGAAAATTATGAAAACATGGTATTTAAGTTCACTAATCAGAGATGAATCACATATCAAAGTAGCATGCAAGGAACCAAGGCAAAATGATATCAAACAATGCACTTAGGTCAAGTAGACATCTCATACAAAGTAGCACAAAAATGAACACCAAACATGCCATAAACTAACCTAGAAAAATCAAATAAAAAACACTTAACATATCTCAAAATGATAATGACTCAATGCAAAAAGAAGAGCATCAAAACAATTTTTAATGATCAGGAACAAAATTAAACAAGATCATATACCACATTAAGAATGCACACCAAAGAAATTCAAAGAAAATTATGGAGCAGGGGTAAAAAGGTCATAAAATCAGAAAATAAAATCACCAAAAATTTTCTAAATGTTTTAATGATACTCATGAATTTTTGTGGAATTTTATGATGCTATTTAGTATTTTTAAAAATTAAAAAGCAAACGTGTAGAAAAATGGAAAAATAAAATGCAATGCAAAAAGGAATGGGGGTGCATGACTAGTAATTACTCAGTTCAATTCATTTGGGCTTTAAAAAAGAGGAGGTGTGAATAGCAATCTAGCTCAGTCCATCAGAAATGTGCACATGACTTGCACGAGTTTTTTAATGCGCTGTCACCATTATCACCACACGATCATGCCAAAATGGACGCACAAGATTAGAACATGCTAAACCCTAACATCAACTCACCGGCCGGAGAGGGACCTCCGGTCACCTTCTCCGGCCACTCTCCGGCGACTGCAACTTCCAAACCATCCAAAAAATCACGCAGCATACATCAAAATAAAGAGGAAATCACGTACATTCCAAATCCATCAATGAAATCATCAAACCATTCACATATAGCAAGAAACAAGCACGAACATATTGCCCTAAGTTTTTGGATCTAAGCTTCTAAGAAGCTCTATCAACTAGCCAGAGTTCAAATGCTCCTAGTGAGCTCATATCATCATGAAAACAACAAAATAAACAAGTAAATGTGAGAGAAGAGTTTGTAAGCTTCGGAACCTGGTCTTGCAGTTCTTGTAGAGTCTGAGAAAACCAGAGGAAATGCTTGCTTCTTCCTTAAGCTTCACTTGGCCAAATAAAGGCTTTGATGAAGATGATGATTCAGTGGAGAAGAAATGAGATCCAAGCTCAAAAATCAGTTGCTCTTTGGTGAAGTTGAGAGAGAATCATAGAAGATTTAGGAGAAGGATGAACAATGTGAACTCGAAGATTCCTTGCAATGGTGATGTTGAGAGTAGAGCAGAGAGAGTTTTTGGAGAGAATGTGGAAGAATCAAGCTGAAAATGAAATTAGAGAGTGAGGCTTGGTTTTATAGTAAACTCTAACCATGGTTTAATGAGTGAGTTAACTGAGTTATGTGGAGTTAAGTGAGTCATCCCTAACTAACTGAGTCAAGTTAGTTAGGGAGAGCCATGATATGGTGTGGCTGGTTCATAATGTGTTACCATGTTCTTGCTGCTAAACTTCTATAGCAAGCTTCCAACCTTTCCCTTTTCATGTATGACTCGAGCAAGTGTGTAAAGAGTGCAGGCATGTGTTGGTCTCAATAAGGAAGCAAACATACAACTTCTGTCATGTATTTGATGTGTGCTTGAACCAAAATTATGCAGCAAGTCATCATTGTAACAGTGGGTGTTTAAGAATGGAATTCTTTATGTTCATGGCATGAAACTGTATGGTCTTGGAATCAATGAAAAGAGGGAACATAATAGAACAACTTTGGTATGAAAAATGAGTTGACATAATGCTTGGGAAAGGTTGAAACATGACCTGAAACACAAAGGTTTGGAAGCTAGTTATGGACGAGGAAATGAGGTTAGTTGGCAAGGTGTACCTGGCATGGATTTTCAGCAAGATCATCACAACTTGGACTCAACATAACTTCTTGACCTTTGATCAAATGAAAAAAACATGAACACCAATCTTAAAGATCTCACATAGAGGAACAACTTTCATGTTGAAAGATTTTTCATTTGAGGCCTTTAACCATGAGAAAAATGAGTGGACATTTGGCCCACCACATGTTTGTTAAAATGACTGCGCGCGTGCCCTGAAAGTCTTGGTCGTGACCTAGTTTTGAACCTACTTTGCTCAAACTTTGATCAATCATATCTCACTCAATTTTTATCCAATAGAGATGTTCCACATATGGATGTGAAGCTTAAAACAAGATCTTTTGTTGTGGCCGAGTGGAATTTTCATTTGGTGCTTCAATTTTAAATAGCCTTGGTTCAAACTCTGATGCAAAATGGCCAAAACTTGCTATTTTTAGTAACCCTTCTTCTTCCAAAAATGGCAACTTTCCACCTCTTGATTTTTTCATGATTCCTTTGGAGTTTCTTGATCAAATTTTGCACATTGGACACATATAGCATGAATTTTATGAATTTGGCCTCAAAAAGTCAAGAGTTGACTTTTTCCTCTGATTATTTGACTTGCCCCCAAATTTCCTGATTTTTTATATTTCTTCCAATTGAACCACTTCTAAAACCAATTGAGAGGTAATTTTCCATACACATACACTTAAGAACATGTAGGACACCATGACATCAAGTTTTGTCCAAAAAATCAAAGATATCCTGATTTAATTGGAAACCCTAGTTTAGGTGCCCACATCCTAGGAGAAAAATGTGCAGTCTTCAATTTCAAATTCCTCAGAGTATGTTGTGTGTCCTTTTAAAGGATGATGAGATATACCATTTGAGGATGATTTTGGATCAATGAGCTATCTCTTTTGAGGGTTTTCCTTCAGTTTTTGAACCTCTTGCATAGTGAAAGATGTAGTGCTTCAATCTCCCATTGAATCTCTCATTCTTGAGGTTGTGGATGTTCCATTGAGATAGTATGAGACATGAAAGGCCTCTTGGCTTGCCTTAAGGAAACTTGATTGACCTTTTTGTGCTTTGAATGATCCCTTGATTGACCACCTTCCACCTGATCCATGCCCTGATGGTAAGAAGGATGCTATGCTTCATTTTTCTATGTTAAATGCAATGTAATGTTAATGAGGTGGATATGATATGATAAATGATAATGCCATGCTATGATGACAAAGAGGGAGAGCAAATTTTGGGGTATTACAAGTCCCTCTGTACAGTTTTCAAAACAACGGTATGATCATCGTTAAAACTTGGGCCTCTCTTTGAGCTGTAAGCCCCAACAATCTTTTCAAAGCACTTTCTCCTTTGATTTTGAATTCAAATATATATTGTTATCAAAACTTTCTTTAATTTCTTTGTTGAACAACTAACAAAACAGCATGGAAGCTCTACAACGGGTAAGTGTTTATCCGCTTTCATTTATCGCTTTCATATGTATATAACTGTATTGTGGGGCTGTTTCACTGTAAGTCTTCTTTCACATCCTTTTATATACTTGTCACATATCCACTGTGTAATACAAGTATAGTTATTTAGAATTTTCCCCGGCAACTACGTCTAGCACTAGGTAAAGCCTTGTTGGTCACTCTTAAATACAAACAAAACTAGATCCCCCATAGGATTCTAGATACAGTCTTCCCTCCTCTTGGGGTTAAACAATATGGAACAAAGAGAAAGGCAGTATTCTTGGTGAACCTTTTCTCAGACTATCACCCTTAGAAATTGTCAAAGAAACTCTAACTCCCCAAAGATGATCTTTTCTCCGTGAATGGCATCTCTTGAGTTTCTTCCAAATTCTCGAACTTTCCTGGCTTGATCTATTCTCTGTGAATAGTATGTCTTGAACTTCTCTTGGTTTGGGGACCCACAGGCTTCCTAAAAGCATCCCCGCCTCCTCTTGGGCTTTGTACAAGGACCCTTCGGCTTCTTAGAAGTTCTCATGCCTTCTCTTGGGCTTAATACAAAGACCCAGACGACCTCTTAAAGGTATAAGATAGAACTTAGTCATCCTTTGCTAGAGCAGTCTTTCCAGCGTCAAAACTCCGGCCGTTGTAGGGTTGATACTTATCCCTTAATGCCTGTGCCTCCTCTTGGGCATTGTACAAAAGATAAAACTCTAGACTTGGACAGTCTAAGACCCTTGAGTCTCAAAGACATTCTCAAGCTCCTTTCAAACATAGGAAGAAACCCTGGTCTCTCTCATGAGAGTTCCCCACACTTGGACCCGCTTCATGATCTCCAGAATCCATAGCGGTAAGTCAGCCTCCTCTTGGGCTTTGTACAAATGATTCTCCCCAGCGGAGCTAACCTTTTCAGACTCTCTTGTTGAGTCACAAATTTTTAGCCTCCATCTCAGGCTTCGTACGAGATAGAAAAACACTCTCTTGTTGAGTATAAAAGACTCTCTTGTTGAGTCAACCCCTTTTAGCCTCCGTCTTGGGCTTTGTACAAGACATATAAAGCACTCTCTTATTGAGTATAAAAGACTCTTTTGTTGAGTCAATCTCCTTTTAGCCTCAATCTCGGGCTTCGTACGAGACAACAAATCACTCTCTTGTTGAGTATAAAAGACTCTCTTGTTGAGTCAAACAACCTTCAGACTCTCTTGTTGAGTCAATCAACTTCAAACTCTTTTGTTGAATCAACCTTTTTAGCCTCCGTCTTGGGCTTTGTGCAAGACACGTACAAGCACTCTCTTGTTGAGTCAAACCCGTTCCGCCTCCATCTTGGGCTTTATACAAGATACGTTCTCCTCAACGGAGTCAAAATCCCTTTTAGCCTCAATCTTGGGCTTTGTACAAGACAGAAAGAACATTTTCCCCAGAAAAGTCAAACTTCCCGCTTCCTCTTAGGCTTTGAATAAAGAAAACCCTGGTTGAGTCAATCAACCTTTTAGCATCAAAGTTGTGCCTTGTTCACAGCATACAAACATCAGTAACTCCTCTTTAGAGATGACAAATTCTCTCTCAGCCAAAACCCTTTAGCTTCACATCTTGGGCTTTGAACAAGATACAAATCACCTTTAGCTTCACGTCTTGGGCTTTGAGCAAGACACCAAAACAACCTTTTTTCCTCCCATAGAATAGGAGGAACTACGATCGCTCTGATTTCCCTGTTTCGTTAAACGGGAATACGTAGGCATAAGATTGCAAAATCTTAGCGAGCATACTAATCAACAAATCCAATACCCCCATATATCAACCCAAAAGCACCAAATCCTAACATCTCACCAAAAACCTCGCAAATAGTCCAGACATTCTAATTTTAAACAAAATAAACCAAAGAGGGACCCACATCTTAATAGCATCTGTAACCTAACAGACAACTGTTTAAACTCAGTATGCAAGCAGGGTTAATTGGAGACATCTATTTCCCTTCCTTAATCAGCTCAATAGGATAAAAAAAATGAATCGAACTGTAGTGCCCAAGTGATAGTGATTCAAGACCACAAAAATCGCGCTACACAAAGGTCCTAAACAGATGCCTTTCTCAGAATCACAACTTTCACTCCAAAAATACCTTCTAATGCAAGTTACTATCGGGTTTTGAGTTAGAGTGTGTTTCCAACCAAACCAATCACACACACCTCACAAACATCATATGTGAGCTGATCAAACGCTAAAACAACATCTGGAACACAAAATTCACAAAATCACCATCCATTTGCTTAAGCTTTTAGCAGAGTTGCAGTTAGGGTGCCACAACCAGTTCCAGCTCATTTCAAATCAATCCAAGCATTCAAACACATCCTTTGAGGTACAAGGAAGATGTCCAAACATTGGAACTCATCTGTAACACCTCCAAACCAGAATTCGATTCTCACTTGCAGAGGTAAAACTTGAACTCTCAAACTCAATGAATCATGCATCATAAACATGTTTTCTTGTTACCATTGTGTTTCTGGATGTTTGTAGATCATTTACCCTCAATCAATTGTTGTTTACAATTCGTGTATAGGATTTCATTGAGTTCATGCCAATTTTAGGGTTCTTTAGGTTTTATCATGATATGTTCTGATTCAATTAATTTCAATAAAATTGGGTATTGCCATTGTGTTCCTCATCTGAAAATGCACGATTTTCATATTTGAATCATGTGAAATGATTGAGAGATGAGGGAGATAGGAGCCTTCACGTATCTGAGCTTGAGGTTGAAGATGGCCATGGTGCCATGCTTCAGAAATCCAACTTGTTTTACTATATAATTTTCACTTGCCATATTATTCTTGAATTGGCGTTGCGCCCCAGTGGTTGATCAACTGGTTTGTGTGTATTAGCGAGCGAGAGGTCTGGGGTTCGAATCCCCCTCGCCCATACCTCATTTTTATCACTTGTTTCATTGTTTTTACTATTTTTATTTTTCGTATTATTTTGTTAATAACTTTGAAAATTAATTTCTCATTCAATTTTAATCATTTTTTATTGGTTATTTTTCTGAAAAATCACAAAAACATTAAAGTATTTTATTCTACAAAAAATCAGATTTATATTATTTATTTAATATAGTTGGTATTTTTGTGAATAAATTCACTTTTATTGTTTTTTAAACATATAAAAAGTGAATTTTTATCTTGAAAATCAAAACCAAATGAGTTCTAAATCATCTTGTGATTAAAACTTCATTTTTTAAACCTTGACCAAAAATCACAAGTGGTTTATTTAAACTTATTTGGTATTTTTATCCTTTTTTATTAATTTTCTTTAAAGAATTACTTTAAAAAATGAAAATTAGGGTTTTCTTTGATTTTTTATCCTTATCAAACATTTCAAAAACACTTTTGGGCCTCTAATAGAGTGTAAGACCCAACCCTCTTTTTGTAAAATAATTTGGGCCTCAGTCATTTGTATAAGTCCCAATACGATTTTCAAAACAACGGTGTGATCACTGTTAAACTTTGGGCCTCTCCTTGAGTTGTAAGACTCACCCCTTTGTACAGAAAACCTCTTTGGGCCTCAGTCATTGTATAAGTCCCCGTACAGTTTATAAAACAACGGTACGATTATTGTTTTTCCTCTGGGCCTCTCCTTGAGTATAAGCCCCAACAGTCTTTTCAAAAACAACTTCTCTTTTGATTTAGATTCAAATATACAGTTGTTATCAAATCTTTCTTTAATTTCTTTGAACAACTAACAATACAGCATGGAAGCTTGCTCGCTTGTAAGTTTTTATCGGCTTTCTTTTACATGCTTTAATATATATATAACTGTAGTGTGGGAAGCTGCTCCCCTGTAAGTCCTTCTTTCATATCCTTTTAAATACTTGTCATATATCAACTGTATATATACTAGTATATCTGTTTAGAGTTTTCCCCGTCAACTAGGTCTAGAACTAAGTAAAGCCAGTTTGGTCACTCTTTAATACAGTCAAAACTAGATCCCCATAGGATTTCCAGATACAGTTTTTCCTTCTCTTGGGCTTAAACAATATGGAACAAAGAGAAAGGCAGTATTCTCGGTGAACCTTTTCTCAGACTGTCACTATTAGAATTTGTTAAAGAAATTCAGTTTCCCCAGAGAGGATTAATTCCCGGTGAAACCTCTCTTGAATTTCTTCAAACCCTAGAACTGTACACTAAAGAAAAGATTATTCCCGGTGAAACTTTTCTTGAAATCTTCTTAAGTTTAGACCCTCAGGCTTCCTAAAAGCATCCCCGTCTCCTCTTGGGCTTTGTACAAGGACCCTCCGGCTTCTTAGAAGTTCTCATGCCTTCTCTTGGGCTTAATACAAGGACTCTGAAGACCTCCTAAAGGTATAAGACAAAACTTAGTCATCCTTTGCTAAAGCAGTCTTTCCAGTGTCAAATCTCAGACCAATTTAGGGTTGAATCTCATCCCTTACAACACTTGCCTCCTCTTGGGCATTATACAAAGATAAACTCTTCCATGCCAGTAGACTTAGACAGTCTAATCTTGAGTCTCAAAGACATTCTCAAGTTCCCTTCAAACATAGGAGAAACCTCGGTCATTCTGGATCAATCTCCAGTAGAGTTAAAACCCATGGGTTCTAAAACCCAGTCTCTCTCCTAAAATCCCCAAGCCAGGGTCAGTTTATCCTCAGTATAACACTATCCCAAATCAGAACCTCAAGGCATCTGATACCTCAACTCTTCTGTAACCCTCAGCAAGAGTTGATTCCCCATTTGGACCTGCCTCGGGATCTCAATAATCCCCGGCAAAGCTAGCCTCCTCTTAGGCTTTGTATAAATATTTTTCTCAACATAGCTAGCCTCCTCTTGGGCTTTGTACAATGATTCTCCCCAGCTGAGCTAACCCTTTCAGACTCTCTTGTTAAATCAATCATTTTTTCAGACTCTCTTGTTGAAGCAATCACCTTTCAGCACTCTCTCGTAGAGTCAACCCTTTTAGCCTTAATCTCGGGCTTTGTACGAGACAGATAAAAACACTCTCTAGTTGAGTCAATCTTTTCCAGCCTCCTTTTAGGCTTGGTATAAATATTTCCCCTAGCAAAAGTTAGCCTCCTCTTATGCTTTGTATAATGATTTCTCCATCTTATTCAGCCATAATCTTGGGCTTTGTACAGGGCAGATAAAAGCACTCTCTTGTTGAGTCAAACCCTTTTAGCCTCAATCTTGGGCTTTGTACAAGACATAAATCTTCATAACCTTCTCTTAAGCTTGGGACAAAAATATCCCCAGCAGAGTCAATTCCTCCTAGCCTTCTTTTAGGCTATGAGAAATAATACCCTAAGCAGAGTCAATCCTCTTTTTAGCCTCAATCTTGGGCTTTGTACAAGACAGATAATACTCTCCAGCAGAGTCAAACTCATTTCAGCCTTAATCTTAGGCTTTGTATAAGACACTTAAAATATCCTCAGCTGAGTCAGCAAAGTCTCTTTTAGCCTCAATCTTGGGCTTTGTATAAGATAGATAAAGATTTTTTTCCCACATAGTCAATTTCTTTCCAGCCTCAATCTTGGGCTTTGTATAAGACACATACAAACCCTCCCCGGCGGAGTCAAAATACCCTTTTAGCCTCAATCTTGGGCTTTGTACAAGACAGATAGAACATTTTCCCTGGAAAAGTCAAACTTTTAGCCTCCTCTTAGGCTTTGTATAATGATATCCCCAAAAGAGTCAGTCTCTTTTAGCCTCAATCTTGGGCTTTGTACAAGACATATATAAACACTCTCTTGTTGAGTCAGTCATTCATAGTGTCCTCTTAGGCTTTGTATAAGGACTTCCCCAGTGGATTCAATCAACCTCTTAGCTTCAACCTTGGGCTTTGATCAAGGCACACAAAAATCAACATCCCCTCAGAGGAAATCAAAATCTCTATGTAGGAAAACATTGCTCTGTGTTATCACACATCAAAACAGACATTCAAAACAAACCCTAATCCCCGATAACTGCTATAAGAGGCACACTTGTTGATTCAAATATCCAAGTTGTTGTCCATCTCTTATCCTGGTAGATCCTTTCTTTCATCTAATTGCTGTAAGTGGCAAGCCTCTGGATTATTTACATCCACGCTGCTGTCCCTCTCTTAGCATAAGAAATTCCTAAGGAAAAATGGCATTGCTCTACACTGAGTTAAAGTTTTCCCCTTCAGGACAAATCCCCTATAAAGGAAATTATGGCATTGTTGGATTCATATATCCCAGTTAAAGTAATCCTCCTTTATAATCAGTCACCCAACAGTTGTGATAAACAGACAAAATGTCTCCCTTTAGAGATGACAAGTTCTCTCTCAGTCGAACCTTTTAGCTTTAATCTTGGGCTTTGAACAAGACACAAATACTCCATTTAGCTTCAATCTTAGGCTTTGAACAAGACACCAAAATATCCTTTTCCTCCCATAGAATAGGAGGAACTACAATTGCTCTGATTTCCCTGTTTCTTTAAATGGGAATACGTAGGAATAAGATTGTGAAATCTTAGCGAGCATACCAAACAAAAACTATAGGTCCAGTACCTTCACACACCAATCAAAACTTAGGTCCATTACCTTACCAAAAACATTGGGAAAACCCGAACATCAACAAAAACTCACTCTCTCTCTCTCTCATATTTCCCAAGAAACTTTTCCAACCCATTAACGGATAAACACCATCAAGTACAAAGCAGAACCTAAAACTAACATCCTGTGGATAACCACATATAGGATGGGTAATTGACAACTCCCCATCGTCGAACCTGACCCCGAACTCCCCGAATCTCTTTAAGCGTTTGTTCAGTTAAACATTCACGTGCAAGGTTAGTTTTAGATAGCTTCTCTTTCCCTTTTAGCTTCACGGGATAAATAAGAAATCAGAAAGTAGCACCCCCTCCTCTTCATTGAGGAGAAAACCCAAATTTCGTGATAAGGTGGTCGCGTCACCGACAAAAATCGCACGCTACAGAAAGAAGTCACACCCAACAAGCTGGAGTATACATCCACAACAACACGCGAGGCAAAAAAAAACCAATAGTTGTAGAGATACACACAGCAGGGAGGGAGAACGAAAAGGGTTGACAGAAAATTCGTACACTCGTAAAACACATTAACACCACAGCAGTAACAACACACGCAGAAAAGAAGAAGGGGAGTAAAGAATCCTTACCGGAAGCCGTTGAAAACGTCGCCGTTGTCGAAATCATCGCGTCGTAATTCTTCAGAGGTATATAATTTTGTACTTGATTATTCTGAATTTCATTCAAAATACATTGCAAAATACTGTAAATTATTGGGTTGATTCTTTGAATTTGGTATGAATTCACAAACAAATTGGGACGGAGACGTCGAGATTGAGAAAAGAGTGAGAATCGCAAGGAGCTAAGAGAGACGATTGGAGTTGCGAGGGGAGGACTGCGAAAGAGATGGTGGGACGGCGAGGAAGATGATGAACAGGGTGACAGAGGGTTTCCTGTGCGAGAGAGATATGGAGAGCGACGGAAAAAGGAAAGGAAAGTGAATCGAGAGAGAAAGAAGTCTGAGAATGACTGATATTTTTTTTCCTCACCTATGTTGTTGTGGTTAACTGGTTCGGACCTGACCCATCCTTTCCAACCCAGTACCCTTCTCTTATGGGCCCGTTACAACATTTTTTGTTTTTTTTATTTTATTTTATTTTATTTTTTAAGTTAATTATTTTGGTTAGCATTTAGTTTAAATGGATTTTAATAAAAATTTAGTTTAATTAATTTAATTAGAATTAAATTTATTTAATTTTAATTAGAGTTTATTTTGGTTTTAATTAGAATTTTAGTTCATTTAGTTTTTAATTATATTTAAGTATTTGTTTTTATGTAGATTTTAATTTATTTAGCTTTCAATTAGATTTTTCATTAGTTTTCAATTAGATGATTAGTTTAATTGATTAATTAGTTTTAATTTAAATTTTAGTAAATAGTTTTTTTATTTATTTCTTAAATTAATCTTAACAATTTATATTTTTCACTTAAGTTAATTCCTGATATTCATGTCGATTCTTGATGCATTTGGGTTGTGATAAAGGTACTGATTTTGATCTTTGGTATTGATCCTCGATATTGCTCTTGTTAAATCTTTATTGGTTGCCTTGTGCTTGAGTCTTGCTTGGTATTGTTCCTTGTTGCTACTTATTCTCATTCCAAAGGAAAGGATCCCCGTTGACTACCATGTCATATTTAGGACAGTTTAGCCTAACTAATTCCCTTATCTCATGCCGCCGTGCGGTCTAGACTTTCCTTCCCTTTTATCCTAACCTTAGGATTAGAGTCGTCGTACTCTATGTGAGTGTCCTGCCATGGACATTTCCTTTCCCATTTAACCTAGCCTTAGGTTTAGAGTCCCCGCACTCTATGTAAGTGTCTTGCCACAGACGCTTACCTTTCCTTGGAACCTTGACCACAGTCAAGAGTTCCTCACCCTCTTTGAGGGGAACTACGAATTCTCTGATTCCATTCCCGTCAGGATACGTAGGAATGAGATGCGATGTCTTGGCGAGCATACTTAGAAATAACACCTTAGGTCTCATTTTACCTTTTTACCCTTTAGCAGACAAATAACAAACAACACAATAAAACAAGAGGTTCCTGTAGAGTACTAAAGATACTTAGGATGCTAGCACCTTCCCTAGGTATAACCAACCCCTGAACCTTAGATTCTCGTTTGCTTTGCATTGCATTGCATGCTTTTGGGTTATTCGTTCTTTTTCCCTTCCCTTGGATAAATTAACGATTGGTGGTGAATTAAGATTTGTGATTCAAGTTAATTAATAGCTCAGTATCTGGTTCTCACCGCGACAGATACTATAGATACTTAGGGTGCTAGTACCTTCCCTTTGTATAACTAATCTCGATTCCCGATCTCTCAGAGTGCATTGTTTTGCATTGCACACACTCACGAGTTTATTCAGATTTTTTTCCCCTTCCCTACCTTTGGGATAAATTAAAAGTTCACATGTAGAAAAGGGCGGAAGTCCATTTCGCGCGGCTACATTTATCAACAACTCTGAATGGTACCAGAAACTGATATACAATTACTAAGTGTAGAAACTTGTCTGAATATTGAGGCCTTCAGTTCAAAGTCTGCGTTAAGCCACACTTAGAAATTATTCTTCAAACTCTACCACCAGAAGCTAGCAATGAAGCAACTCCAAGTGTATCTTAGATAAATAGATTCTGATTATTTATGTACAAGAACAAGAACTTGCATAAATAAAACACACATCAAATAAACCATTATTCTTTAAATACTTTTGTTATCATCAAAACTAAAAGAGAAAATATCAAGAACAAATCTTGTTCTAACAGAGAAACACATTGAATTTAGTTGTATTGTCTACCAAAATATCAATATGCGGCAGAGGAAAATCATCTTTTGGACTTGCTTTATTTGAATTTCTGTAGTCTACACACATTCTGACTTTTCCGTCTTTCTTTGGAACTGGCACAATATTGGCCACCCATTGAGGATAAATAGATATGACAAGAAAACTGGTATCAAACTGTTTTTGCACCTCTTCTCTAATCTTGATAGCCATCTCAGGATGAGTTCTTCCTAACTTTTGCTTCACGAGTGGACATTCTAGTTTAAGAGCCAGTCAATGCTCATAATATCAGTATCCAATCCTGGCATATCCTAATACGACCAAGCAAACACATCAATGTACTCTTTCAACAGCTCTATCAACCTCTTCTTGACACCTTCACCAAGCAGTGCCCCAATCTTAACCTCTTTCTTGTTCTCTTCGGAACCCAAGTTGATCATTTCGACAGACTCTTTGTATGGTTGAATAGTTTTCTCCTCGTGCTCAAGCAGCCGAGTAATTTCTTATGGAATATCATTATCTTCCTCACTCTATTCTTCTGCTTCAAATACATGGAATTCAAAGTTGGGAGAGGGCACAGGGTCATTGTTTTCAATGGGTTTATTGCTTATTAATCTGCACATGATTCATGCTTTATTTTAGATACAGACAAATGTGAAAGTGATATGCAATAAATGGAATTGTTTTTGAAAAGGTTTTTTAGTTTCCATTTTCCATAAAGAATGCAAAAAGAAAAACACATAATGGATAACAAAACGTCTTTTATTAATGATCTTAAAAATTGAAACAAAGGCGCCCAAACAATGTCACTTTCACCTTGGGCAGAGTGAAAGGAATTATTTGAAAAACACAAAATAAATTACTTTGACAATTGAACGACATTAGGAACATCCACAGAAATCCAATCTTGGCTAGTCTCTCCATGCATCACAAAGCAAGGCCAATATGAGTCATCTTCATTAATATTAGCAACAACTTGATTTCCAGGGTGAATAAAACTAGCACTGTGGAACACCTCTTGGATAGGTCTGATAACAACTTCATGCTTTAGGGATCTTCTAGCTGCATAGGGTGAGAACCCTAAATCAACTCTATTCTTATTCTCAAGAAGCACAACAATATGTCCTAAACCTTCCTGACCACTCTTCGCAACCTACTGTGCATCTTTCAAAGAAGCGATAGATGCCCCATTCTTTTGAACAACATTGATTATATCAAGGGCTTGGAACTGAGTCCCAACAGCTTCCTCATCTGCATCTATATATCAAAAAGAAGAAAAGGTGACTGACTAGCAAGGCTTTCTCACCATAGACAATTACCAGTTTTCCATTCTTAACAAACTTGAGTCTCTATGAAGAGTTGAAGTTACTGCCCCAGCGCCATGTATCCATGGTCTTCCCAATAAAAAAGCTATACGCAGGGTAAATATCCATCACCTGAAAAGTGACTTGGAAAATTTGTGGACCAATCATCATCGGAAGATCTACTTCACCAATTATTATCCTCTTGGAAATCATTAAAAGCTTTGACTACAACCCCATTGTTTCTCATAGGAGCGCCTTGATAAGACAACTTAGACAAAGTTGCTTTTGGCATAACATTGAGCTAAGAACCAGTATCAACCAAGGCATTAGACAAGAAGTCCTCTCGACACCTGATAGATATATGCAAAGCATAATTGTGTTTCTTACCCTCTGGCGGCAATTCTTCATCACTGAAGCTCAGAACATTATATGCCATAATGTTTCCCACTACACCATCAAACTGATCTACTGTCACATCATGATCTACATAGGCTTGTTCCAACACCTTCATCAAAGATTTCCGATGAGCCTCAAAATTCAACAACAAAGATAACACTGATATTTTTTACGGAGTCTGAAGGAGTTGATCTACCACTTTGTAATCACTTCTTCGAATTAATCTTAACAATTCTTTGGCATCATCATTCCTCATAGGTTCATCAGATAGGCCAACAACCACATGATCTTTACCACGCACTTCCTTACTTGTTGACGCAGAATCAACCTTTCGGAGAGCTGCTGGAGTGAACATACGATCACTTCTAGTCATACCGCTGACATCTGCTATATTCTTAACTGATTGAGCTAATTCAATCATTACCTCTTTACCATTTTCCAACACAATAGCATTATACCTCCAAGGAACAACTTTGTCGGATTCATATGGAATCGGTCTAGGCAAATAAACTACCAAGGGAGTTACAACACTCTCCTTGCTCTGATAAGTGACTTCCAAAGACGTTGGAACATCAAAATGAGGAAAAATAACAACTACCTTGTCGTCCTTACGCATAGTGCTAACTTGTAGAATACCCTGGTCCATCAAACCCTGGATATTTTTCTTCACCAGCGCACACCCTTCAGGATTTTGTTCACACAATTGGTAATTTGAATGATCACTTTTGAACAAACCGGCCTTGCACAAATTGGCATGCATATCAACCAAAGGGGTCTTCACCAAGTTAACATCAGAAATAAAATACTCTTCCAGAAAAACTTCTACCTTGCTGACAGAAGGTCCACCATGTTCTGGTAGAGGATTAGCTTGCATATTAGGTCCGGCATCTCTAAACTTCAACAGACCATTCCTAACGAGCTTTTGAACTTCTTCTTTCAACGAGAAACAAGATTCAAGATCATTCCCCGGTGCTCCCTAATGAAATGCACAATGAGCTTAAGGTTTATACCACCATGGAATTGGATTCGGAACACCTGGTGGGGATCTAGTTTGAGTCAGCGTATTCTGTATCATGGTTGGATACAATTATGCATAATTCATAGGAATAGGATCAAAATGACTCTTCTTGGGAGCACGTGCTTGCTGATTCAGATTAGATCATTGATTCTGCTGCTGATAATTCTAAATAGCAGGAGCTGGACTAATCACTGGAGTAACTGCGGAAACATGAGGTTGTTGGTAATACTGTTGAGATTGGTCATGCTGACCATTTATTTTCTGGGTATTCGCTGCCTTCCTCCTTGAGAAATAGCATTGGCATCCCCTTCTCTCTTCTTATGGAAACTGTTACTAGACTTCTTCGTTCCACTTGATGGACTTGCTTCTTTTGTCAGACGACCCTATCTAACATCTTCTTCCAATCTGACTCCCATTCCCACCATTTAGGTGAAATCATTTGGAGTGCTAACAACCATTTTCTCATAGTAGAAAGAACTCAAAGTCTTGAGAAACATATTCGTCATTTACTTCTCATCCATCAGAGGGTTAATCTGAGCAGAAACTTCATGCCACCTCTGAGCCTATTCTTTGAATGATTCCTTACCCTTTTGCAATAAAGCACGAAGCTGGTCACGATCAGGGGCCATGTATAAATTATACTTATACTGACGCACGAACGCCTATGAAAGGTCATTGAAAGAACTAACATGAGCATTGTCCAACCCCATATACCATTTCAAAGCTGCACCAGTCAAACTGTCTTGAAAATAGTGGATCAACAACTTGTCATCATTAGTGTGAGTAGCCATCTTCCGACAATACATAGTCAAATGACTCTGAGGACAGGAGTTACCCTTTTACTTTTCAAAGTTAGGGACCTTGAATTTGACATGTATCTCGATGAGAATCGGATACCAAAGCTATCGGATCAGCTTGGCTCGCAAAATAATGATATCACCATCGAACTTTTATTTTATCCAAGGGAAGGGAGAAAAGATCAAATAAAAAACCTAAGTAAAAATTTGAAGCAAAAAGCAAGGCCTAAAGCTAAGCAAAGACAGATCAAAGGTACGGGGGTTGGTTATACTAAGGGAAGGTACTAGCACCCTAAGTATCTATAGTACTCTATAGGAACCTCTTGAAATATTTGTGTTTTTGGATAAAAATTGTTTGCTAAAGATAAAGATGGGTAAAGAAAAGAGAAAAGGTGGAAAAAGAAAAAGGTAGATGGTAGCTCGCTAGGATCTCGCAATCCTATGCCTACATTGGAAGTCAGAGCAATCGTAGTTCAGAAAGGATTCTAAAAGAAAAAAAACATCAGAAGCAAAGCCGTATCTGGAAGAACATTAGAAAAACACAAAGAGGTTTCTGGAAAAACATCAGAAGCAAAGGTCATTTCTGGAAGAACATTATAAAGACACAAAGAGGTTTCTGGAAAAACATCAGAAGCAAAGGTCGTTTCTGGAAGAACATCATAAAGACACCAAGAGGTTTCTGGAAAAACATCAGAAGAAAAAGTCATTGTCATACCCCAAATTTTGACCACTAAGATTTCCCATCATTGTGCAAATCATCATCACAATATGTATGAACCTTCATGCCTCATTAGTCTCCCTAAAGATGGGTGAGCATCCACTACAATCAAACTTAGGGTTTCAAGCCCTCTCAAAGCTCTTAGACAAAGGATCAATCAAAGAATGACATGATCTTCAACTTGTCTAAACCTCTCAAACATCCACAATGGATCAAGAGGACTCCCACATTAAGGATCAAGCACAAGGTTGCAACATTCTAAGTGGATCAAGCCTCAAGATCGCCAGTGTCACCAAATTAAGGTTTTGGTCGACCAGGGCCTCCAGATGGAAAGTTTCCTCTGGGCATGAGCCAATGCTTCAAAGCACAACCTAAGATGCTCCAAGGTACATCATGAACCCCATCATCAAGTCAATTTAGCCTCAGGGGAAGCATTCATCAAAAATCAGGAATTAGGGTTTCTTGACCTAATTCACCCCTAAGTTGACTTTTGGGATAAAACATGAGCCAAGACCTCAAGACATGATTTGAGGGTCTCTAACAAACTACATTGATCCATTTGCAACAATGGATTGATCCAAGAAGCTTGATCCACAAGCTTCAATTTCATCAGAACCACAGTTAGGGTTTCGTAGGAAAAAGTCAACTGTGCCTTTGACTTTTGACCAAGACATGCTCCCAAACCTTGGGACATGATTCAATACACCCGATAACACCTATGAAATCAATCCATCAAGTTTGATTTAGGTCAAGGACTTGATTTCATAGAGGATCGCACAGTTTGGAGTTCATCTGATAAAAAGTCAACTGTGCCCAAAAGTCAAAGTTTGACTTTTTGATTTTTTGATCAATTATGGTCCCCTAACCCTAAAATGATGTTAATGTGTGATTGGAATCATCATTCATCAATAAAAATAAAGAAAAGTGGGATAACTTGTAAAAGGGGTAACCATAAAAAACTTAGAAATTTTCTAAGTTATGAAACAAAGTGGCTAGGGTACCAACTTCCAAGGTTCATAATTTGTGATCCAAGCAACCATTTTGGCTAATCCAAAGATGGATTTGTAGCTCTCATGGCATACTTTAAAAGTTTCAACTACACCTCATTCCAATTCCTCATGGATTTTAAGTTATGGAATGATCAAAATGGCTGAAAACATGAAATGTCACTTGTTCCAACACAGTGAAATTTTCACTAAGTCAGAATCTGTCTTGCTTTTTTTCCAAAAGTAGGGGGATTTTTCACTTGGATCCAAAAAGTATCAAGACAAACTATGATCACACATGTGTTGTATCATATGATAGATTTCCAAAATGGCTAAGAACTCCATCAAACTCCACTTAATCCATGAGATATGACAATGGCAATGTGCCTTGCTGCAAACTGTCATGGCAAGGCAGATTTGTGCTTTTTGCTCGATTTGAGCAAATTTTGCAAATGACAAACAAGTTTATCCATCTGAACACCTCATAGAAGGACCAAGGAGGGACAAACACTGATCCATAAGCCTCCCAAGACTTTGGAACTAAAAATAGCATGCCAAACCTAAAAATGGCTAAAGAGGGGACAAGACTCCAATTTTGTTTTGGAGCATTCAATGGATGCACCAAGGTGGCATGAACTGAGCCATTTCTAACTGAATGAGTCAAGGATGATCTCTGAACTAGGGAACCAGCAGCCTGTGCTCTAACCTCTAGTCAATGGCTAGAGGAGACTTGAGATTCCAAAATGCAACCATTGACCAATCCTCTGCTGCAGTTGCCATTCACTATTGCTTGCAAAATAAACTTGCTCTACTATAAATAGAGCTCATTTGTGCTCAGTTTAAGTACACCAAAACCATCAAACAAATGCTTTCCTCAAAATCACCTTCTCACTTCCAAATCTGCCTTCCAAAGCAAGTCACTATCGGGTTTTGAGTTTGAGAGCTATTCCAACCAAACCAATCACACACGCACCTCATAAACATCATATAGAAGTGATCCAAACACTTAAACAACAACGGTAACACTGATTTCTCAGAATCATCAGCCAGTTGCTCAAGGTTTTAACCAAGTTGCAGCTGAAATGCCATAAAGTGATCCAGTCATTTCCAATCAAGTCAAAGCATTCAAACACACTCCATATGGTGTAAGGAAGCTGTTCAGATCATCACAACTCATCTGTAACACCTCCAACTCAAAAATCACATTGCCCTTGCTGTCACGACCTTCAAGTAAGCCTAAACTTGGTCATCTCTTAATCTATGCATATTTCCTCGCACAATACTTTTGCCAAATGTTCATAATCATACATAGAATGTTTCCCCTCAATTAATTGGTTTATTTGAATCGTGTATCAAAATTCTCAGCCTTCATGCAAATTTTAGGGTTCTTGAGGTTTTGTCTTGATTTCTTATTCCATGCTTAAAATAAATGAAATTAAAGACCATAGACATGATCGTGAGGTGAAAACGATCAGATTGATATGTGAATTGTGTGATTTCATCAAGTATTTAGTGAGATTGGATAGAAAATGCAAATCAGGCCAAACTCAGAACACGCGCGTGTTCTTGCCATGTTCTTGGCGCCTTTTTTTGAAAATTCAAATATTTGAATTTTGTGATTTTATTTAATTGATTCAAAAATTAATTTCTCTCTGAATTTTAATGATTTTGAGTTGATTCTTTTTTTAATAATTCACAAAAATGTTAAAATATTTTATTTTGCCAAAAATTCCCAAAAATGTTATTTATTTCATATATTTGATATTTTTTGCAAAGAATTAATGTTTTATTTGTTTTTTACATTTGAAATATTTGTTCCTTCTTGATTTCCCAAACTTAATTGATTTTCAATCATTTTGTGAATATAAACATGATTTTTCAAACATTAATCCAAGATCACAACTTGGTTTTCACACATGTTTGATAATTTTGATCATTTTAATTAAATTCTTATTTAATTAAAATACATTTTGAAATTAATTTAGGGTTTTGATCTTAATCACCCCAAACAAATCATTTTCAAACACTCATGGGCCTCTAATAGAGTGTAAAACCCAACCCCTTTTTTGTAAATAAACATTTTTGGGCCTCACAAATTGTATAAGTCCCTCCGTATATTTTCAAACATTCAGCATGATCGTCGCCTTTTCAAAATCATCTGGGCCTCTCCTGGAGCTGTAAGACCCATTTCTTTTCTTAAAAAACTCATTGGGCCTCTGGACAGAGTGTAAGGCCCACTTCTTTGTAAATAAAATAATTTGGGCCTCAGTGCATTATATAAGTCCCGATACAGTTTCAAAAACAACGGCGCGATCGTCGCCTTTTTAACAAAAACAACTGAGCCTCTCCTCGAGCTATAAGTCCCATTCCTTTTCAAAAACAAAAACCCTTTGGGCCTCTAATAGAGTGTAAGACCCAACCCCCTAGTACATAAAAACTTTTGGGCCTCACATATTGTATAAGTCCCTCTGTACAGTTTTCAAAACAACGGTGCGATCATCGTTAAAACTTGGGCCTCTCCTTGAGCTGTAAGCCCCAACAATCTTTTCAAAACACTTTCTCCTTTGATTTTGAATTCAAATATATGTTGTTATCAAAACTTTCTTTGTTGAACAACTAACAAAACAACATGGAAGCTCTACAACGGGTAAGTGTTTATCCGCTTTCATTTACCGCTTTCATATGTATATAACTGTATTGTGGGGCTGCTTCACTGTAAGTCTTCTTTCACATCCTTTTATATACTTGTCATATAGCAACTGTGTAATACTAGTATAGTTATTTAGAGTTTTCCCCGGCAACTACGTCTAGCACTAGGTAAAGCCTTGTTGGTCACTCTTAAATACAAACCAAACTAGATCCCCCGTAGGATTCCAGATACAGTATTCCCTTCTCTTGGGGTTAAACAATATGGAACAAAGAGAAAGGCAGTATTCTCGGTGAACCTTTTCTCAGACTGTCAGCCTTAGAAATTGTCAAAGAAACTCTAACTCCCCAGAGATGATCTTTTCTCCGTGAATGGCATCTCTTGAGTTTCTTCCAAATTCTTGAACTTTCCTGGAATGATCTCTTCTCTGTGAATTGCATTTCTTGAACTTCTCTTGGTTTAGGGACCCACAGGCTTCCTAAAAGCATCCCCGCCTCCTCTTGGGCGTTGTACAAGGACCCTTTGGCTTCTTAGAAGTTCCCATGCCTTCTCTTGGGCTTAATACAAGGACCCTGACGACCTCTTAAAGGTATAAGACAAAACTTAGTCATCCTTTGCTAGAGCAGTCTTTCCAGCGTCAAAACTCCAGCCATTGTAGGGTTGATACTCATCCTTTAATGCTCGTGCCTCCTCTTGGGCATTGTACAAAAGATAAAACTCTAGACTTGGACAGTCTAAACCTCTTAAGTCTCAAAGGAATTCTCAAGTTCCTTTCAAACATAGGAAAAAACACTGATCACTCTGAAATTCGGTCTCTCTCATGAGAGCTCCCCGCCCTTGGGTCTGCCTATGGATCTAATCCTCAGCAGTAAGATAACCTCCTCTTAGGCTTTGTATAAATGATTCTCCCTAGCGAAGCTAACCTTTTCAAACTCTCTTGTTGAGTTAGTCTCCCTTTTAGCCTCCGTCTTGGCCTTCATACAAGACACATATAACCCGCTCTCTTGTTGAGTATAAAAGACTCTTGTTGAGTCAAACCCTTTTTAGCCTCCATCTCGGGCTTCGTACGAGACATAAAAAACACTCTCTTGTTGAGTATAAAAGACTCTCTTGTTGAGTCAATCTCTTTTTTAGCCTCAATCTTGGGCTTTGTACGAGACAGCAAATCACTCTCTTGTTGAGTATAAAAGACTCTCTTGTTGAGTCAATCAACCTTCAGACTCTCTTGTTGAGTCAATCACCTGTTCAAGACTCTCTTGTTGAGTCAACCCTTTTTTAGCCTCCGTCTTGGGCTTTATACAGGACAGATCAAAGTACTCTCTTGTTGAGTAAAACCCTTTCAGCCTCCATCTTGGGCTTTATACAAGATACATTCTCCCCAACGGAGTCAAAATCCCTTTTAGCCTCAATCTTGGGCTTTGTACAAGACAGAAAGAACATTTTCCCCGGAAAAGTCAAACTTCCCGCCTCCTCTTAGGCTTCGTATAAAGAAGCCCCGGTTGAGTCAATCAACCTTTTAGCATCAAATTTGTGCCTTGCTCACAGCGTACAAATATCAATAATTCCTCTTTAGAGATGACAAATTCTCTCTCAGTCAAACCTTTAGCTTTATATCTTGGGCTTTAAACAAGATATAAATCCCCTTTAGCTTCATGTCTTGGGCTTTGAACAAGACACCAAAATATCTCTTTCCTCCCATAGAATAGGAGGAACTACGATCGCTCTGATTTCCCTGTTTCGTTAAACGGGAATACGTAGGCATAAGATTGCAAAATCTTAGCGAGCATACTAATCAAAAAACCCAAAACCCAATACCTTCATATATCCATCAAAAGCATTAGACCTAAAACCTCACAAATAGTCCAGATCCTGTTCTTAAGCAAATAACCCTAAAAGACGAACCCCTATTTTGATAGCATATGTAAACCAATAGTTTTGACTGTTAAACCTCAGTATGCAAGCAGGGTTAATTGGAGACATCTATTTCCCTTCCTTAATCAGCTCAACAGGATAAAAAATGAATCAAACTGTAGTACCAAAGCGATAGGGATTCAAAACCACAAAAACCGCGCTACAGAAAAATGGCAACCACAGTGGGAGACATTCTTTCTAGCCCCTTTTAAGGTAGAAAGTCTTAAGTTCACAAAATACTACAGAAATGACGACTCTGCTGGGGAGTCATTGTCTGTATAGGATCATAAGACTAGAGGTCTAGGATGATTAAGACAAATATATATAGTGCTTTTCCTAATTGATATATGTGTTTATTTTTCTGCTAATAGGAATGCGTGTGATGCCGCATGTGGAAAGATTGAGTATACACCTAAGATAGGAGATGGCATTATACGGGTAATCTTACGGTGAGTGAATCCCATTTAAGAGTCCTCGGTCGACCATCAAACTCAGTGGAGACTCCCTTTGCAGATGCATTGCCTATACGACTTCGGTTGTTTAAAGTAGTGTGGTCGATTGGGTTATCTGAGAAGCTGAGGTTTTTAGTAGACTGAAACCATTTTGTAGTGCGGAAGCTATCGGGAATAGTTGTCACGTGATACTACCCTCATTTGAGATCACTCTAAGATACATCAGCTCGCTGGCGATCCGCTTGCTATTGTTATCACAAGAGGGGTCAATGAATTTGTGGACAGGTACAAAAATCACCAGTATAAACCTTTGGGGATGGGTAGAGCCTTGACTTCATGACACCGACCCTTTGACCCCATGTTTTTTCTATGTTTTTGTGTGCTGCATTCATACATTCATTTTAAAAACATTAAAACAAAGAAAAATCTTCTCTTCTAGTCTCTCTTTTTCAAATTAAACTAAGGCGATGATTGCAAATGTCAGATAAAGAGATTGCTAATGGATTTCGGTAGAAGGAAAACTCACAAGTACACCTTCAAGGTTCCAAAACTAGAGGATTTAAGAGGTCTGGCGAGGATGATCACCAACCCTGAGGCTTTCAGAGCCAAGTATGGAGGACTGCTATCTCTGTTAAGGGTTTATCTCCGGTCTATCACTGTTTCACATTCTCGGACTATCAGCTAGCACCAACACTGGAGGAGTACTCTCACCTGACTGATCTACATATCACTGACCAAGCTCCCTTTTCTGGACTGGAAGAAATTCCAAAGGATCAAACTATTGCAAGAACAATCTATTTGGACGAGTTAGAAGTCAGGACTCACATGACCACTAAGGGAGGAATCCAAGGTTTGCCAGCCCAGTTCTTGATAAAGAAAGCCCTGTACTTTTCCAGTATAGGGAATGTACCGCTTTCGAGAGCATCTTTGTTTTGCTCACATACAGGTTATTTCTGTTTCCCAACACTGATAACTTCGTTGATATCAATGCCATTAAGATATTTCTGATTGGAAATCCCGTACCAACCTTACTCGCAGATGCGTATCATTCTGTACACTTAAGGAATTTATACAGCGGAGGAATGATCACATGTTGTGTACCCCTGTTATACAAATGGTTCATTTCCCACTTGCCAAAGTCTGCTGCATTTTGGGATCAAAAGAATACTTTACGTTGGTCGCAGAGAATCATGTCTCTTACCAACTCTGACATCGATTGGTATAATCGAATCTATGGCGGGATCAGGATCATTGACCGTTGTGGAAATTTCCCAAATGTACCCCTTATAGGAACTAAGGGAGAAATCAACTATCACCCAATTTTAGTTCGTCGTCAATTTGGATACCCGATGAGACATATTCCGCGTAATGTTCATCTAGAAGGTCTTTTCTTCAAGGAAGGAGAAAATGATAGAGCACTAAAGACAGAAATAGTACATGCTTGGAAACATGTTCATAGGAAAGGAAGAGAGTCTTTAGGAAAACCAGACTGTGTCTCGGTGGAACCTTATCTCCACTGGGTACAAACTAGAGCTCTCAAGCTGAGGATGCCTTACCCTCGTCAGGAAGTTCTTCCATTAAGGGACTCTGTCCTTTATTTTATGTCTGAGACGGAAAAACTTCAGGTTACTCTCAACAAAGTTCAACAGGAGAAGATGTCTTAGAAGAACAAGTACCGTATTCTCAATGTGGAGTGTAAGAAAATACAGCAGCTGTTAAGAGAAAAAGATGCTCTGATCGAGATTTTAGAGCAACATGTTGTAGAAAACCAGGAGGACCAAAGGAATTTGCTCGCTCCTTTCACTTGGCAAAGGAATGACAACCCGAAAACGGCTCAAGAGCCCCGGTCAAAGAAAATGAAAGTACCAGAACCAGCACCTGAGCTCTCCTCAGAGAGGACTCAGGATCCATTAGTTTAGATTTCCTTTTACAGCACTTTGTAAATTAATGTATTTCCATTCCGCAATCTTTGAATTCAATAAAACGGGGTCTCCCCACTGTTTGATATTTGCAATCCAATTGTTGAAGTTTATTTTGATTAAACAAAAATTAATTAAAATATAATCATTGCATATCATTCATCATTCTCACGTAACGCATTCTTCTTACCTACGAATCTCACATTTGTGTCTCGGTTCTAGAGTCAAACTGTCTCATTCTTACAATACTCGGGCCAATCGACAGAAAAAGATGGATGACCTCGAGGAATAAAACAGGGAGTTGAAGGAAGAGATTGACACTCTGAAAGAGGATCTGAGAAAGCTTCATAACGACATGCAAGCTCTGGTAGAAGCTCAGGTGCAACAGCAAAGGACTGTGATCTAAGAGATCACATCAACGCCCATAGTGGAGAAGTATGATCCTAGGTACAAGATGCCGAAAGATCATCCCTGGGGCATGCCTATTAACTATATCCCAGAAGGATAAGTTCCGCCGATCACTGAGGATCAGGGAACCGCAGCAGGAACCGCTGGGCCTGAAGGTTACAAACTTTGGGAAAGCGAAGATGCTAGGGGCATGACAACAACTCCTGAAGGTTACAAACTTCGGGAGAGGGAAGGACCTAGAGTCACTGCCATGATGACTATACCACCACCCATGGTACACACTGTCCCGGAAGGACAGATTCCATAGATACCTTCTGGTGGAAACGAAAGTATGTTCGACAAAATGAATGAGTTCCAGGAACAGTTTCTGGAAATGCAAAAGGAACTGCAAGCCCTTCGCAGTCAGGATCTATTTGGAAAAGACGCCGCAGACCTTTGTTTGGTCCTCAATGTGAAAGTTCCACACAAATTCAAAGTGCCAGAATTTGAAAAGTACAAGGGTAACTCTTGCCCTCAAAGCCATTTGGTGATGTACGCTCGGCGAATATCAACTCAGACAAAGAACCAGGAGCTACTGATTCACTAATTTTAGGATAGTTTAACCGATGCCGCACTCAAATGGTACATGGGTTTAAACCGCACTAAAATCGGCACTTTTAGAGATCTTGGCGCTGCCTTCGTTCAGCAGTATAAGTATAACCTGGACATGGCACCGGACAGAGATCAACTCAGATCGATGTCACAAAAGGACAAGGAAACCTTTAAGGAGTACGCTCAGAGATGGCGTGAAATTACCTCCCAGATTAGTCCACCTCTTGAGGAAAAAGAGATGACAAAGATCTTCTTAAAGACCTTGAGCTCATTCTACTACGACCGAATGGTCGCCAGTGCGCCCAGTGACTTCACCGAGATGGTAGGCATGGGAGCTCGTCTTAAGGAAGCAGTCCGAGAAGGACGTTTAGTTAGAGACGTTGGATCATCAAGGAGTACAAAAAGATACGGTGGTGCTCTCCCTAAGAAAAAAGAGCAGGATATGGGGAATATCTCTCTCGGAAAGCAAAGACGATGGTACCAACCAGTAGCAGCTGTAACTCCTGCTATCAATCCTGCGCCTGTTCCCACGTATCAACCTCAGGTTGCTCAGAGCCAACCGAATTAACAACAATTTCAGCAAAGAACACAACAGCCTCTTCAGCAGGCTCGTCCTCCATATAACAACAACCGTACAACGCGACCACCAGGGTTTGATCCTATACCAATGTTGTACACAGAATTATTTCCACTCTTATTGGTCAAGGGGTACGTCCAAACCAGGTCTCCTCTTACAGTACCGGAGAATCTGCCTTTTTGGTTTAAAGCGGATCAAACTTGCCCTTATCACCAAGGAGGACCCGGGCATAACATAGAAAACTGTCTTAGTTTCAAATTCGATGTGCAAAAGCTTGTTAGGAGCAGGGTCCTATCTTTCAAAGATACGAATCCAAATGTTCTCACGAACCCGTTGCCTCAACACGAGAAAGCTAAGGTAAATTTGATAGAGGGAGAGTCCAATAACAGCTATCAAATTCATGATGTGCTCTTATTGAGGGCCAACTTGGTCAAGATGCATCATAGACAGAGCGGATACGGGCATGTCCCACCTCATAACTATCACCAGTGTGATATATGCTCTAAAAACAATCAAGGATGTTCTGTGGTGCAATCAGCTCTACAGGAACAGTTGGATCTCAGATGGATCTAGGAACACCGAATTCGTGGGGTCAACATGATTTATACGGATTCCCACATCATTCAGAACCACGACATACGTGCGATGAATGTCAACTTGGTGGCCATGCACTCAAGGTAAAGCCAGTATCATAATCTGCCGCAGCACGATTATAATTCCTGTCTGACTTGCTCGATAAACAATCAGGGATGCCCTTTTATACAAGAGGCCCTCCAGCGTCAGATGGATCTTGGATGGACCCAGGACTACCATGATAGAAATCCCAATCAGATCAACATGGTTCAAATCTTTGATATTCGTTTGATGAATACCAGCTTGGTGGAGTTGCACGCCAAGCAAGTCTAACTCAGTTTTCTCACTTCACATGATTATCTGAACTGTACAGTATGTCGTGAGAGTAACCAAGGGTGCGCTCTCGTTTAGAGAACTTTACAACACTTGTTAAACCACTGGTGGCTTCTGATTTATATGGATGAAGACACGCAACAAATCAGTGTGGTTAATGGGAACCCTACTAGGCATCAAAGTCAGGATGTTCGATCAATGGAAACAGATCTAGTGAGGTTACACTACATTCAAAGCGGACGTGGCCAGGTGCCACCACACAATTACGAGCGCTGTAGAGTCTTCTCGAAAGATAATCAAGGATGTTACCTCGTGCGAGCAGCCCTTCAGAGTCAGTTAGACTGCAAAGAGGTTCAACAATATTCAGTTTCTGGATCAATCAACTGGATGCCAGACTATTTCACTGATCAGATTAAAGATGTTGTTGTAATCTCTAATCGCAAAAGGATCAAGGATGTTTGTACCATCATCCCTCTACTTGACAAATCAAAGGTTCTTAACCAGGAATTGATTGAAGTTACTTACGATAGTCAGAAAAATCAGAAGGCTCCTGTAGTTATCTATCTGCCGGGACCAGTGTCGTACAAATCCGATAAGGTTATCCCTTACAAATACGGTGCAACAACAGTTGACAATGGAAAGGAAATTCCATTACCCTCCGTCGTGAATATTGCAGACATCATTCGAGTAACACGGAGCGGTCGAATCTTCAACCGAGGAGTTGGAGAACCTAGCAAAGAAAAGGAACCTCAAACGGAAGTTCCCAATCCACCAGCCGGTCAATCCAGTGATCCCGACCTTTCAAAGAACGATGATGAGATGCTGAAGCTCGTCCAAAGGAGTGAATACAACATTGTTGATTAGCTGTTACAAACTCCTTCAAAGATCTCTGTGTTATCTCTTTTACTCAGTTCCGAAGCCCACAGAGAGGCTCTACAGAAAGTCTTAGAGCAGACCTTTGTGGAACAGGATGTGTCAATACGACAGTTCGATAACATCGTCTCTAACATCACTTCCTGCAACAACTTAGGGTTTAGTGATGAGGAATTTCCAGAAGAAGGCAAAAGTCACAACATGGCGCTCAATATCACAGTCAACTGCCAGGACGATGCCTTAGCCAGCATACTCGTAGATACCGGATCAGCTCTCAATGTTATGCCGAAGTCCACTCTAATGCAACTATCATTCAAAGGATCTCCGATGAGAGGCAGTGAGGTCGTCGTCAAAGCATTTGACGGGTCCAGAAAAATAGTTATCGGCGAAGTCGACCTTCCCATAACTATCGGTCCTCACACTTTCCAAGTCACTTTCCAGGTCATGGACATCCGAGTAACATACAGCTGTTTGTTGGGAAGACCTTGGATACACCAGGCTGGGGCAGTCACTTTGACACTTCACCAGAAGCTGAAGTTTGTCAAGAATAACCAACTCGTCACGGTCTGTGGAGAACAAGCCTTAGTCGTGAGTAACCTTTCATTATCTACTTGTGTAGAACCCGAGGAGGTTGTTGGAACTCAGTTCCAGGCACTTTTGGTGAGCAATGAGAATCAACTAGAGAAGGGAACATCAATATCCTCGTACAAAGATGCTCTCGAGGTGATCAAAAGTAACAATGCAAAGGGATAGGGACAGCTTGTCATTCCTACTGATAACAAAACAAAGAAATGTCTTGGTTTTTCTTTAACCTGTACCCAGACTGCTACTAACGATGAAAGTCTTCATCCCATTCAGAACTTCTTCCACAGTGGAGGTTTCCTTCACACAGTATCTCAAGAAGTACATACCATCAATAAAGGAGACTCCTCCGATACAGATGAAGAGTGGAGGTCATATCTTAACAAGGACGGTTATATGTCTCAGGAAGAAGTGCCTACGCCATTTTGCTATCCCGCACAGAGTCCGAGATTTATACCAAGGTCAGATTTCAAAATGATATACAGAGATTGTGATCTGGAAGGATGCCGCGCTCCACCAAACTCATTGGAGGAAGACACTCCTATGAAATACAACTTCGACCATGACTATTACGGCCCGATGGATGGCCTACCTATCTGGCAGCCGTACCCAGGAGACTCGGGGCAAGAAAGTCAGCCGAGCAATGAAAATCAGCTGAGCATCATTGAAAAGAATACTTGCATCCCCACCATGTCATGGGATCAACAATCAGGTCATTCGAAAAGTATCCGGCACGACGATGAATTCGCAAAGTTTGCAGGACTAGAATTCATTAACTATGCTTTTCCTGAGGTTAACATCATCGAGAGAGATGACTCCTCCAGTTCCAAAGAAGTGTGGGACACCCTGGGACAACCAAGTGGAAAATTTGACTTCTTGGTCAAGTACACTGCTCCTGAAAGCTCTCGTATCAAGCTCGAGGACATCCAGCCAAATGGATGGGGAGATTTACCTGAGAGTACAAATACTGTGCAAAATACAACTGAGGAATCCTCCTACGACAACTCTGCCTGGGAGACAGATTCCAATGATCCTGCTCCACCATAAATCAACGTTATTTCTGAAGACAAATCAAGGAAGGTATCAGACTTTGTGATTCACTGAGGAGTTCGCCGCCAATGGGTTGCAGTCGATGTTCCGAAGATTGTTCATAAGTCTAAGTAATTGCCATCTTTGTTTTAACCTTTCACCCTGCCCAGGTGAAACGGATGTTTTGATAGGGCTCACTTTCTATAAATATCCCTCTTCGCTTAGCCCAAAGCGACAGAGTTTTGTTTTATAGGGCTGTAGTTTCAAGAATCGACAAGTTCATAAATAAATAAACGTCGTTCTGTAATTTCCGCATTAATTGTTGTTTTCTCTTTTCGCTTTTTCCAAAAATGGTAATCCTAAAAAACAACAAATAAAAACAAGCAGTTTTCAGAAAAACACTGCACACACTCTTGCATTTCTCTCTCTTTCTTCTAAAAACAATCATCACGTCATGCAGATTGCTTGTTTTAAACCCCGTTGAAACATACGATCCGATGCCTTCTCCCAACTTTGAATTCCCGGTATTTGAGGTTGAAGAAGAAGAGGACGAAGAAATTCTAGAAGAGATCTCCAGGCTACTCAGATAAGAAGAAAATTCCATTGAACCTTACAAGGAGCCGTTGGAAATAGTAAACTTGGGTTCAGGAGAAAAGAGAAAAGAAATCAGGATTGGGGCACTGCTCAGTCCAACTGCCAAAGAGAGTTTGACAAAGCTTCTCAAAGAATTTCCCGATGTATTTGCTTGGTCCTACCAGGACATGCCAGGGTTGGATACCAGCATCGTGGAACATCATCTACCATTAAGATCAGAATGTCCGCCAGTAAAACAAAGGTTGAGGCGGACTCATCCAGACATGGCCATCAAAATCAAAGAGGAGGTATAGAAACAGATTGACGCGAGTTTCCTCGCTACATCAGAATATCCTCAATGGTTAGCCAACATAGTACCAGTTTCGAAAAAGGACGGAAAGGTCAGAATGTGTGCGGATTACAGAGATCTAAACAAGGCTAGTCCAAAGGACGACTTTCCTTTACCACACATTGACATGCTGGTAGACAGTACGGTAAAGTTCAAAGTTTTCTCCTTCATGGATTGATTCTCGGGCTATAATCAAATCAAAATGGCGCCGAAAGACATGGAGAAAACTTCATTCATTACCCCATGGGGCACCTTTTGTTACAAGGTAATGCCATTCGGTTTGAAGAACGCCGGGGCAACCTATCAAAGGGCCATGACTACTCTGTTTCATGACATAATACACAAAGAAATCGAGGTATATGTCAATGATATGATTCTAAATCTAAGACGGAAGAGGAGCATGTGACTCATCTGTCAAAGCTATTCGAGCGGCTGAGAAAGCTATTCGGTGTCCGTTCAGGAAAACTGCTAGGGTTCATCGTCAGCCAAAATGGAATTGCGGTTGATCCTGACAAAGTCAAGGCCATTCAAGAAATGCCTTCTCCAAAGACTGAAAAAAAAGTCAGGGGATTCCTGGGACGTTTGAACTACATCTCCAGGTTTATATTCCTTATGACCGCGACATGCGCGCAAATTTTCAAATTACTCAAAAAGAATCAGGATTGCGTTTGGACAAAATACTTCCAAACCGCCTTCGACGGTATCAAGGAATACATGTTAAACCTGCCGATTCTATCACCTCTAGTGGAGGGAAGACCACTGATCATCTACCTGACAGTCTTGGAAGACTCAATGGGTTGTGTACTTGGCCAATAAGACGAAACCAAAAGGAAAGAGTCTGCCATCTACTATCTGAGCAAGAAGTTCACTGACTGTGAGACTCGGTACACGATGCTTGAGAAAACTTGATGTGCTCTGGCTTGGGCAGCCAAACGTCTTTGCCAGTACATGATTCATCACACTACTTGGTTAATCTCTAAAATGGATCCAATCAAGTACATCTTTGAAAAGCCTGCTCTCACGGGAAGGATTGCCCGTTGGCTGATGTTGTTATCAGAATATGACATAGAGTACCATGCTCAAAAAGCCGTAAAAGGAAGTATTTTAGCTGATTATTTGGCTCATCAACCGATTGAGGATCAGGAATCAATCGAGTTTGACTTCCCAGAAGAAGATGTTATGTACTTAAAAATGAAAGATTGCGATGAACCGCTACCCAGTGAAGGGCCATAACCAGGTTCCCAATGGGGACTTATCTTTGACGGAGCTGTCAATCATTATGGAAACAGAATTGGGGCAATCATCATAACACCTCAGGGTACCCACATTCCTTTCATTGCCAGACTGACATTCAAGTGTACAAACAACGAGGCCGAATACGAAGCTTGTATCATGGGTCTCGAAGAAGCGATCGACTTAAGGATCAAGAACTTGGATGTATATGGCGACTCAGCCCTGGTTATCAATCAGATCAAAGGAGATTGGAACACATACCAATTAGGACTGATTCCTTGCAAAGACTATGCGAGAAGGTTGTTACCATTCTTCAACAGAATTGAGTTTCATCACATCCCTCGTGAAGAGAATCGCATGGCTGATGCATTAGCCACTCTCTCTTCCATGATTAGTGTAGGTCAATGGAATGACCTACCTAAGATTGACATAATGCGCCTTGAAAGGCCCGCCTACATCTTCGCAATCGAAGCAGTCATAGACGACAAACCCTGGTATCACGATATCAAATGCTTCCTTCAGAAACAAGAGTACCCACCTGGGGCATCAAGAAAAGATAGAAAGACCCTCATAAGGCTGGCAGGAAGTTTCTTCCTGAGCGGTGATACACTCTATAAGAGAAATTTTGACATGGTCTTGCTCCGATGCGTAGACAGACCAGAAGCAGACATGCTGATAAAGGAAATTCACGAAGGATCCTTTGGCACTCATGCCAATGGACACACAATGGAGAGAAAAATTCTGAGAGCATGATATTATTGGCTGACCATGGAATCCGACTGCTACGAGTACATGAGGAAGTGTCACAAGTGTCAGATATACTCAGACAAGATCCATGTACCGCCAATGCATCTCAAAGTTCTTTCTTCCCCATGGCCTTTTTCCATATGGGGAATCGACATGATTGGCATGATTAAACCCAAGGCTTCAAACGGACATCGGTTCATCTTGGTAGCCATTGACTACTTCACCAAGTGGGTCGAAGCAGCGTCATACGCCAATGTAACCCGACAAGTGGTGGTCCGATTTATCAAAAATAATATCATCTGCCGTTATGGTGTTCCAAGCCGGATCATTACTGATAATGGATCCAACTTGAACAACAAGATCATGAAAGAGTTGTGTGCTGAGTTCAAGATCGAACACCATAACTCATCTCCCTACCGACCCAAGATGAACAGAGCGGTAGAAGTGGCTAACAAGAACATCAAGAAGATCGTTCAGAAGATGATCGTAACCTACAAAGATTGGCATGAGATGCTACCCTTTGCTCTTCACGGTTATCGTACATCTGTCTGCACTTCAACAGGGGCAACCCCTTTCTCTCTAGTATATGGCATGGAAGCAGTGCTCCCCATAGAGGTAGAGATCCCATCAATCCGGGTATTGATGGAAGCTAAGTTAACAGAGGCTGAATGGTGTCAAAGTCGACACGACGAACTGAATCTGATCGAAGAAAAGCGAATAACGGCACTATGCCATGGTCAGTTGTATTAACAGAGAATGAAGAAGGCGTTTGACAAAAAGGTCCGACCTCGCGTCTTCAAAAAAGGAGACCTTGTGCTCAAAAAGATATAATATTTCCTCACTGATTCTCGGGGCAAATGGACTCCAAATTATGACGGCCCCTATGTGGTCAATAAAGCTTTCTTAGGCGGTGCCTTGAGACTCACAACCATGGATGGAGAGGAATTTTCCTACCCCACAAATGTTGACGTAGTCAAAAAATACTTCGCCTAAATAAAAATAATAATAATAATAAAAAAAGAAAAAAAAAACGTCTCGGTGGATTGAAAACCCGAAAGGGCGGTCCAGGCAAAAATTAGAGACACAAGCAAAAAAATCATCCCGGTGGATTGGAAATCTCAAATACAATCCAGGCAAAAGTTAGGGATAATGGCAAGTAACTATGTCCAATAAAGGGGCAAGTCCCTCAGCAGCAGTTACACCTTCCGAGAAAAATTCCAGTCAAGGTCATCTTCGACGGAAGCTCAGGATGTCCCGAATTCAAAGTTGGTAGAAGGATATCGGTCGTTATGTTTCAATGTAGCCCTTTTCCCTTAAATTACCATTTTCTAATTTTGTAAATACTCCATGGAATCACGCGTTTGGCTGATTTCCATCCTATCAATAAAATTTTGAGCCCTTGTGCCTTTGTTTGCAATTCTTATTTGTTTTAGCTTTACAGAACGATGTTTTAACATGATTAACGATTCTTGAAATAAAACAAAAATGAATTTACTTGTCAAACTTTTTCTGCGTTTAAAATAAAGATGGCAATTCTTTTGACTGTTGACCCTCGAAAGAACCTCGATCGCTTCTCCAGAAGTAATCGAGCTTTAAAGTGCAGAATTAAAGTACTCCTTCTAAACCAGTACGCTTGAATGAAGGATCAGCTGTGTCAGAGACCATGTTTCATCTGACACCCCCCGGCAGAGTTCTTACCTCCTAAGCCCGACCAACGATTGTTCCCCACGGGGATTATCTCTCCTAAGCAAGGTAGAATTGCTATCGTGAACCGGTGATACTTTTCATCTCCCCCTATGGCCGAGTATCCTGTCGTGTTCATCCATTAGTCTATATGTTGCGTCAGTTTTGTCAGCATAAACATACATATATCATGCATTATTGATTTACATTCATATTCATATTGCATCACTATCACTCTAGCCGGTCTTGTTCCCAAGTGATAAAAGTCCTCTCAATCGAGTTGTCAGTTCTTTCCTCGTCAGGAAGCGAACCATCTAAGCAACCTCTCCTCCAGTTTATTTCTGGATTGAAGGTGGTTCTTTGACCACTTTGATAACTTGAACCTCTGAAAAGCAAGAGATCTTTCGACAAACATCACTCTTCGCTATTAAAGATAATATCTTCGCTTTCCCGAATTAAGGAAAATCCCCAGAGAAAACCTCTTAATCAAAGATTCAGCAATACAGCAGTTCTCCTTCGGAAACTCCGCTGACGAAAAGGTCATCAGCACCTCAAAATTGGATTACATCACATGGCATTCCTCTGAGAAGATCTCGAGGAAAAGTATGATGTAATATCCCCAAGTAGAAAACAGTCTTTCAAGAGACTCGTTTCCCCCAGTAGAGTCAACAAATGGCGTCTCCAAACAGAGAAGTTTATACAAGTCTACAGCTCAGACAAACGGGTTCCCCCAGCAAGTCTGACATCAAAACCTTTTCCATCAAATGACATCTCCCAGGAAAATTTGGCGAGAAGTTTGAGGAAAACCGCTGCAAACAACGTCCCTTGTCAAGAAAGTTCATTGACAAAAAAAACTGAGACCAGTTCCTTGGTAAGAAACCAGGATCGAGGGGAAGTTTATTTCAGAAACTGAGACCAGTTCCTTAACAGGAAACCAGGATCGAGGGGAGGTTTATATCAGAAACTTAGACCAATTCCTTGGTAGGAAACCAGGATCGAGGGGAAGTTTATATCAGAAACTTAGACCAGTTCCTTGGTAGGAAACCAGGATCGAGGGGAAGTTCACATCGGAAACTGAGACCAGTTCCTTGGTAGGAAACCAGAATCGAGGGTTAAGTTTTACCTTTTCTAAGCATCATCGCTTAGCAAAAGAAGATGAATGTGTAAGCTACCATTCATAACCACCATCAAACTTTCGGGTATTCCGATATTTAATCCTCTTGCACCCCGAATGCCCGAATACCTTCGCCATTCACACCTTCGGGTCCAAGAAGATTAAATAGGGGCATCTGTCATACCCAAAATTTTGACCACTAAGATTTCCCATCATTGTGCAAATCATCATCACTATATGGATGAACCTTCATGCCTCATTAGTCTCCCCAAAGATGGGTGAGCATCCACTACAATCAAACTTAGGGTTTCAAGCCCTCTCAGAGCTCTTAGACAAAGGATCAATCAAGGAATGACATGATCTTCAACTTGTCTAAACCTCTCAAACATCCACAATGGATCAATAGGACTCCCACATTAAGGATCAAGCACAAGGTTGCAACATTCCAAGTGGATTAAGCCTCAAGATCGCCAGTGTCACCAAATTAGGGTTTTGGTCGACCAGGGCCTCTAGATGGAAATTTTCCTCTGGGCATGAGCCAATGCTTTAAAGCATAACCTAAGATGCTCCAAGGGACATCATTAACCCCATCATCAAGTCAATTTAGCCTCAAGGGAAGCATTCATAAAAAATCAGGAATTAGGGTTTCTTGACCTAATTCACCCAAAAGTTAACTTTTGGGACAAAACATGAGCCAAGACCTCAAGACATGATTTGAGGGTCTCTAACAAACTACATTAATCCATTTGCAACAATGGATTGATCCAAGAAGCTTGATCCACAAGCTTCAATTTCATCAGAACCACAATTAGGGTTTCGCGGGAAAAAGTCAACTGTGCCTTTGACTTTTGACCAGGACATGTTCCCAAACCTTGGGACATGATTCAATACACCCTATAACACCTATGAAATCAATCCATCAAGTTTGATTTAGGTCAAGGACTTGATTTCATAGAGGATCACACAGTTTGGAGTTCATCTGATAAAAAGTCAATTGTGCCCAAAAGTCAAAGTTTAACTTTTTGATTTTTTGATCAATTATGGTCCCCTAACCCTAAAATGATGTTAATGTGTGATTGGAATCATAATTCATCAAGAAAAGTGGGATAACTTATAAAAGGGGTAACCATAAAAAACTTAGAAATTTTCTAAGTTATGAAACAAAGTGGCTAGGGTACCAACATCCAAGGTTCATAACTTGTGATCCAAGCAACCATTTTGGCTGATCCAAAGATGGATTTGTAGCTCTCATGGCATACTTTAAAAGTGTCAACTACACCTCATTCCAATTCCTCATGGACTTTATGTGAGCAAGCCTTTAAGTTTTTGTATGATAGCAAATTGTGTGATAAATGCAAAGTGTGTGATATGCATGATATAAGATTAGTATACATGATTAGTTGGTACATACATATGATTTCATACCTATACTATGCTTTAAAAAACAATGCAAATTGATTCATATCATCATTGAAATCATAAAAACAATTTTCCTTATGTATGCATCGATTCATATGTGTCTTGCATCGACACATACCTTTGATAAATTCACAAAAACAATTTTGCTTCAGTATGTGTCGATTCATACGAATCTCGTATCGATACATGCTCCTTTGTAATTGTGTTATGTATTGATTCAAGCGCATCATGTATCGATGCATGACTGACTTTACATTCTGGAAATTAATAGTTACAGTATGCATCGATGCATACAATTATGTGCCGACTCATGTATGTGTTATACCCACTATGTATCGACTCATACGATATTTGTATTGATACATAAAGCTGTTTGTTGCTTTTAACCGTTTCTGTTTTTCACATATAAGATGTTATGACAGTTCAGTTGGAGTTAAGAATTTGTGAAAGTGAAAATTGTGCAATAAAAGCAAAAGGCAAGTTTGGTGTGCATCAATTCTGCGAGCAGCTTTAGAGACCTGAAAGATACTTTATCTTCATCATCTTCTCAATCTCTTTAATTTAAGAACATCAACACATAATCATTTTTGTTCTTCAGATTAAAGGATCTTCGAGATAACGTTCAGTGGTACGATCAAGGATCTAGCTGAGTTGAAGATTCAACGGGGGTTTCGAGGAAAAACCATCTGGTTTGTCCTTCAAGAACGGGTGTGTTCTTGAGGGTTTGTTAGTCACGATTGCAGAACATATTCAGCCGCAGCGTAGGATTTGGAAATTTGGATATTTCGCAAACAGGTCGTGGAACCGGTGAATTATTTGTATTTCTTGCAGGGAAAATTCTTGATCAAGCTCAGATCAAGTGAAGGTTCATACAATAGGAAGATCTTGGGGTTTAGATTTCTGGCTTTGTATTGTAACCTTGTAAACAACGAATTCAGCATTATTGATATAACAGGTCTCAATTTCAGTTTGAAATTGAGAGGGAGACGTACCCACCCGCGAGGACGAAAGTGGGGAACTTCCTTACCAAATCTCTGCGTATTGTATTCTATCTTTAGCTCTTTACGTTTTCAACAATTTTGTGATTCGTTTGGTGTATGGTGTATTAAAGTTTCAAGATACAATAGTGGTACGAAAACTCTTGTCAAAATCACCATTATTGTCAATCATTGAACACATACACACCAAGTGTTTGACAAAATTGTTTGCTGAGTTTTTGTTCATTGGAAATAGTATTTGTATGATAAGTGCATTTGATTTGATTCTAATCCGGTGTTAATAAATCTTTGTCATCCTAATAAATCCAGCATAAACTCGTGTGTCCGGTTTTCTAGTAGCTGGTTCAGAATAGACGGAAGTCGATTCAGGATCGTATTTTTTCCGCTAACTTGAAAGACTTTGATAAGCAATTTTTTAAATCCCTGAATTTCAAGGAGGTGATCTATTCACCCCCCTCTCGATCACTAGCCACATCGTCTAACAAGTGGTATCAGAGCGCCGGTTCGCTGGTGATTTGTGGCTGCTTGTAACGATATGGATTCTGAACCAAAGGGGGCGTATAATATAGTGCCTGTTTTCAACGGTGAAAATTATGGCTACTGGAAAGACTGCATGCGAGTTCACATAAATTCTGTGGATAGGAATGTGTGGGCTGCCATCCAAAATGGTCATTTTCAAATTACTATGAGAAATGAGGCTGGCGCCATAGTTCCTAAACCAGAAGATGATTACGATGAGAAAGATGAGAAAAAGTGGTCGAGTGATTGGAGAGCTCGAAATATGCTAATTTCAGCACTTAGTGCTGATGAGTATTATCTGGTATCCCATTGCTCGACAGCTAAAGAAATGTGGGATGCTTTAGAAATTGCCCATGAGGGTACTACTGAAGTAAAACAGTCTCGTATTAACACACTTAATCAAGAGTTCGAGCTCTTTCGCATGAAACAAGGAGAATCTATCTCTGACATGCAAAAGAGATTCGTTCATCTCATAAATCGGTTGAATGCACTTGGAAAACCTGTTTCCAATGAAATAGCCACTAATAAAATTCTGAGATGTCTTAGCAGGGAATGGCAACCTAAAGTAACAGCTATTAAGGAAGCCAACGACCTCACGACGCTTACGATTACAACTTTATTCGGCAAGTTGGAAGAACATCAGCAAGAACTGGAAAGTCTCGAAATATTTGAGAAAAAGAGCAAAAAGGAAAAGAATAAAGACAAAGAGAGTGAGAAGAAGCCAATAGCTCTTGTGGCCTCTAACTCAAAGTCCTCACAAAAAGAGCAAAGCGACAATGATTCAAGTAGTGACGAAGATTCGGGTGATGAAGAAATGGGACTTTTTGTTAGGAGATATAATAGATTCATTCGAAAGAATGGAATCCAGCATTCCGACAAAAATCTCATTAAGTTTCGAAGACAATCTATAGAGTCAAAACAGGAAGAGAATAAGAAGCATAAAGTAAAAGGATCGTGTTTTAATTGTGGTAAATCTGGACATTATAAAACAGAATGTCCTATGAAGAAAAAGGACAAAGGAAAAGCTCCACCAAAAAGGTCAAATAAACAAAGAAGAGCTTACATAGCATGGGAAAGTGATAGTGATTCATCAAGCTCACAAAGTTCAAATGATAGTGATGAGACAGCAAATTTGTGTCTTATGGCTCACACCAAAAATCAGTCCTACCACAAGAAGAAAATCAACGATAAGAAAGTAAGACAAGCCTACTATAGTAATGTTTCCTCTATGTCTTTTTCTGAACTGAAAATAACTTTTGAAAAACTGCATAACAAAGCTGTAGATGCTTTTAAAAGATTATCTTCCGATAAACAAATTTTTTCATTCTTGGAAGGTAAAGTATACAAAGCTGAAAAAGATTTAGAAAGCTTGAAAGCTAGTATTGCAGAAAATTCAAAAGATATTAATTTTAACGGATGCAGTAAAGTTAGGTATTGTGAAGCTTGTCATATTTGGCAACAAGAGGTTAAAACTCTTAAAGTCAAATTGGAAAAAGCTTTACAACCCAAGGTTACTTATGCCGTTGATTCTAGGTTGTTTAAGAAGTCATTAAATCCACCATATGCAAAATACTCTTTTATTCCAAAGGATTTAATGACCAAAAATAAACAAATACATCATCGTGGCTTATGTCATTATTGTTGTCATGCTGGTCATTATTGTTGTCATGCTGGTCATACCATTGAAAAATGCAAGTTTAGGAGATTTCTTGTTCCTAAAGGCATTTATCAATGGAGGCCTAAAGGCAACCATGTTACCACTTACCCACATGGACCCAATGAAAATTGGGTACCTGTTTCTCTCTTTTGATATTATAGGATGAGTGTCTTGCATCCGTAGATAGAAGATGGTTTCTAGACAGCGGGTGCTCAAGGCACATGACGGGTGACATATCGCTTTTTATAGACTTCAAAGCAAAGAAGAAGGGATATGTTACTTATGGAGACAATAACAAAGGAGCTATACTTGGCAAAGGTAGTGTAGGTAATCCCTCTACCACTACTATTTCTGATGTCCATCTAGTAGAGGGGCTTAAACACAATTTGTTAAGTATTAGTCAATTGTGCGACAAGGGTTACAAGGTTTCTTTCACAAAAACTTGCTGCATAATTGAACATACTGAACAGAATATTGTGTTTAAGGGTGTAAGAGTAAACAATATCTATATGCTTGATCTTTTTGATGTACCTTTAACAAGCTCTAAGTGTCTAGTTGCCTTGAATAATGATTCTTGGCTTTGGCACAGACGCTTAGCGCATGTTAATTTTGATTTGCTTAACAAGGTTGTAACTAAGGATCTAGTAGTCGGTCTTCCAAAAATAAAGTTTTCAAAAGACCACCTATGTGACGCGTGCCAAATGGGAAAGCAAACAAGGGTCTCTTTTAAATCCAAAAATGTAATTTCAACTTCACGACCCCTTGAGCTTCTCCATATAGATCTCTTTGGGCCTTCTAGGACAAAGAGTCTAGGTGAAAACTATTATGGTTTAGTAATCGTTGATGACTATTCTAGATTTACTTGGACTATATTCCTTCATAGCAAAGATGAAACGTTTTCCGCTTTTAAGAGTTTTACAAAACTGTCCCAAAATAAAATGAATTCTAAAATAGTTACAATTCGAAGCGATCATGGAGGAGAATTTCAAAACTATCTCTTTGATAAGTACTGTGATAAGAATGGTATTGAGCATAACTTTTCAGCTCCTCGAACTCCACAACAGAATGGCGTTGTGGAGCGTAAAAATCGCGTTTTAGAAGAGCTGGCAAGAACAATGCTAAATGAGGGTGGATTGCCAAAATATTTTTGGGCTGATGCAGTTAGCACAGCTTGTTATGTTTTAAACAGGATTTTAATTCGCCCTATTTTAAACAAAACCCCTTATGAGCTTTTAAAAGGAAGGAAGCCAAACTTGTCACATCTTCACGTATTCGGTTGTAAGTGTTTTGTTTTGAATAATGGTAAGGAAAAACTTGGGAAGTTTGATGCAAAAGCGGATGAAGGTATTTTTCTTGGTTATTCACAATCAAGTAAAGCATATAGAGTGTATAATAAGCGTTTACTTTCTGTTGAAGAATTTGTTCATGTCTCTTTTGATGAGTCTTATCCGAAAAATGTCGAAAAAGGTATTTCTTTTGATGACACAGGTATATCTATAGAAGACATACTCAAAGAAGCTATTTCGGAAATTGATCAGTCCAAAACAGAAGACAATGAGGAAGAGGAAGATACCAGTCATGTAAAAGATAAGGAAGAAGGACAAGCTGAAGTGAATGATCTTCCACCAGCTTGGAGATCTTCAAAAGACCATCCTATTGACAATATCTTGGGAGACATTTCAAAGGGAGTAATGACTCGTTCTAGGATAAGTAATTTCTGCTCTCACTTCGCTTTTGTTTCACAAGTAGAACCTAAAAATGCCAAAGAGGCCTTGATTGATGAATTTTGGCTAATGGCCATACAAGAAGAGCTTAATCAATTTAAAAGAAATGACGTTTGGGAACTTGTTCCTCGTCCGCGAGATCATCATATCATAGGTACTAAATGGGTTTTTAGAAATAAGCTTGATGAAAACGGAGTGATAACTAGGAACAAGGCACGTTTAGTGGCACAAGGGTATAACCAAGAGAAGGGCATAGACTATGAGGAAACTTATGCTCCAGTTGCTCGCCTCGAAGCTATACGTCTCTTGCTTGCTTATGCGTGTTCTAAAGATTTTAAGCTTTACCAAATGGACGTAAAGAGTGTATTTCTAAACGGTGTCCTAAATGAAGAGGTATATGTCTCACAACCTCCTGGTTTTGAGAATGCTGAATATCCAGATTATGTTTACAAATTAAAACGAGCTTTGTACGGTCTTAAGCAAGCCCCTCGGGTTTGGTATGAAAGGCTTAGCAAATTTCTACTTGATCATGGATATTCAAGAGGTAAAGTGGATACCACCCTCTTCATTAAACACAAGGGAAAACACATTCTTTTAGTTCAAGTTTATGTAGACGATATAATTTTTGGTTCAACTAACATACACTTGGTCGAAGAGTTTTCAAATGTTATGCAGGGTGAATTTGAAATGAGTCTTATAGGGGAGCTAAATTACTTCCTCGGTCTCCAAATAAAGCAGCTTGATGAGGGTACAGCTGTGAGTCAAACAAAATACTGCAGAGAGCTGCTCAAGCGCTTTGGAATGAATGACTCAAAATCAATAGACACACCTATGCCTACCAACGGAAACCTAGATAAAGATGAACATGGTAAGAGTGTAGATGTCAAACAGTATAGAGGTATGATTGGGTCTCTCTTGTATCTTACTGCGTCTAGACCTGACATCATGTTTAGTGTCTGCATGTGTGCACGATATCAATCGAATCCTAAGGAGTCACACTTGAAAGCTGTCAAGCGCATATTTAGATATTTTCATGGAACATCTAAGTATGGGCTCTGGTATTCCAAAGGAAGCGATTGTAGCTTAGTAGGTTACTCCGATTCTGATTTTGCTGGCTGCAAATCAGATAAGAAAAATACTAGTGGTACATGTCACTTATTTTCAAACTCTTTGGTCAGTTGGCATAGCAAGAAACAGGTGTCTGTCGCATTGTCAACTGCTAAGGCTGAGTACGTTGCAGCCGGTAGTTGTTGCGCTCAGATCTTGTGGCTAAAGCAACAACTACAAGATTTCGATATTCAACTCAAACGTATTCCAATAAAGTGTGACAACACCAGTGCTATAAATCTTACTAAGAATCCTGTTTTACACTCACGCACTAAACACATAGAGATTAGACATCACTTTCTTCGCGATCATGTTGAAAAAGAGGACGTTGTATTTGAGCATGTTGATACTAAAAACCAACTTGCTGACATTTTTACTAAACCATTAGCAACGGAACCGTTCTTCAACATTCGTCGTGAATTGGGGATTTTAGATCTCTCCTCATCGATGTCTTAAGCATGTTGGTTCTTATTTATATATGACTCACTTTGGCTGTTGAGATTTGTTTTTAGACCTTAATCAGACTTCATAAGGTTACATCAACAGAGGTAATATCATTCCTTTCTAAATCTCTTTGGAACTTTGTGATTAGTGTATGGTAGAACAAATTCTTTAAGATCGTTTATATGTATTTCATTACATATGTTGTTTGAACATAAATGTTTGATTCGTGAATTATACTTGAGCATCATCATCATGACATAATTCATACTGCATTGACTTAGAGCTGCTAACAGGTTTCTACACTCAACATATAGTCAAAAATTAGTTCAAATTTAGGTTAGCATCAGTATGTATCGATGCAACAAGTGCATGTGTCGATACATTAGCGTTTCCGGTCGATGCATTCGTGATATGAGTCGATTCATACTGTCTCTTTTACCAAAAATGCATGTTAAATTAAGTTGTGGATCGACACATCAGCCATTTTTAAAGGGTTAATTCACTCTAGACTCTTTTCTCCTCTCATACCCACACGGCTAACCCTAACTTCTTCAAACATCTTCATCTCCAAAACCCTAATTCACTTCCTATCCTTCATCTTAACTCCTCTCCAATTCATCACCATGCCTCCAAGAATCATCCCGGCTAGACAAAGAGGAAGAGGAAAAGGAAAGGAACCCATTGGGACGTCTCGTCAGTCTCCACAACCTCCAGAAATCCCTCCTAGTGCTCTCACTCTTCTTCATCCTGCCATCGCTGAGGAGTTTGAGACCTCTTTCAAGACAAGGTTAGTTATGAAACCCCATGTCTTTGATAAAACTGATGCATCTGCCCTCCATCTCAACGATGTTGTTAATTTGTTGAATGCACAAACCCTTGGTACATTTTTTTACCATAAATGATGATTATCATGAGGATTTTATTCGTATATTCTATGCTGGTCTGCAATCTGGTAGAGGCTATATGTTCAAATGCTCTATTGGCACCAGAACTTACACTTTTGAAGCCACTGATTGGGACAAAGTGTTTCAAATTCCGTTTGGGGTGCCTGGCCTGAAGAACTAGCATGACCAGAGTTTTGATACAGAATTTAAAATAAGGGAATATGTGGCATCAATTTCAAAATTGGATAGACCTCTGGGTGAGGATGAATCACTCACATCTGGTATGATCACAAGCGTACATAGAATACTTCACTGGATTGTCTCGCACATCTTGCGTCCAAAGTCCGGTGGTCATTCTAGGTTGGATAGATCAGATATTCATCTTGTGTATCTTCTTCACAATAGGGTTTCGTTAAATTAGCCAAACTACTTCGTGAAACGCATGTTTCTTATGCGTAACAGTGCGAAGAATATTACATTTGGATATGCTGCCCAGATCATGAGAATCATCAAATACTGGAATATAACCACACCCTTAATACCTCTCATATCTCCCTCTTCTGCTCAAGAGTTCAACACTGCCACGTTATCTCATATGGGATACCGGTGGGATAAGGAGCGTCAATGTTTCTATTTTTTGGAAAGAGGATCCAAAACAAGGGTATATAATTTTGATGTGCCTTCTGAACAAGTGTTTGTGCCTGAAGACCAGATGGATGAAGAAATGAATGATGCAAATGAAGAGAATCAGCCTGAAGCAAATACTAATGCTGGCTGGGGTGATTGGGTGCCACAAAGGTGGTCTTCAACAAATTATGAACCCGATCCAAATGTTCCTCCGTTCTCTGGTGCTGCTTCTTCTTCAACTGCTCCTGCATATTTGACTCAAATGTTTCAGAAAATGGAGCTTGCTAATCAAGCCCGTCATGAACAGGCGCTCGCTTGGCATAATCAGCAAAATGAGTGGCATAAGGAGCATCGTGAGTGGCATGATGAACACACACGGATGTATCATAATCAGCATGCTTGGCACACGGACTTGGTTAAATGGCATCAAGTCTTTTACAATGAAATGTCTGGTTTTATGGACGATTACCGTGCCAATCCTGGTATCATGGACAGATTCAGAAGTGTTGAAGTTCAGAACCGGTTCCGGCGATATAGTTTCATGGGCCATAATCCTGATGAGATGCCTCCTCCGCCGCCTCCACCAAGCTTCAGAGATCCTGACAGAGATGATGAGGAGTCCTGTGGAGGCCATAACCCTTTTTAAGCTATCATCATGTCATTTCATTACATTTCATTTCATCATAATGTTGCTTCAGTTTCCTTGTTAAATTGTTCAAATTTTATATGCTTTGGTTTTGCTTATGTAAACTCTAAGTACTTTCTTAACAATTTAATGCTTATTTCTTTTAGTTTTGTTAGTCTTGCCCTTTTCTTGTCATTCTTTGTGAATGATTCTTTTATGTTAAGCTTCTTTCTTGGTGATTGTGAGCTTCTATATCAATATTGCTGTCTATTGTTACATCAATTTTGCTGTCTAGCTTTGGGACTGTCTGTTTCTTCTTTTTGATGTTGACAAAGGGGGAGAAGCAAGACACCAAGATGTTGACAGCCATGCACAAACTCAGGGGGAGTGTTCCATCACATCTTGCAAATTTGCCATCATCAAAAAGGGGGAGTTTGTGAGCAAGCCTTTAAGTTTTTGTATGATAGCAAATTGTGTGATAAATGCAAAGTGTGTGATATGCATGATATAAGATTAGTATGCATGATTAGTTGGTACATACATATGATTTCATACCTATACTATGCTTTAAAAGACAATGCAAATTGATTCATATCATCATTGAAATCATAAAAACAATTTTCCTTATGTATGCATCGATTCATATGTGTCTTGCATCGACACATACCTTTGATAAATTCACAAAAACAATTTTGCTTCAGTATGTGTCGATTCATACGAATCTCGTATCGATACATGCTCCTTTGTAATTGTGTTATGTATCGATTCATTCGCATCATGTATCAATGCATGACTGACTTTACATTATGGAAATTAATAGTTACAGTATGCATTGATGCATACAATTATGTGCCGACTCATGTATGTGTTATACCCACTATGTATCGACTCATACGATATTTGTATCGATACATAAAGCTGTTTGTTGCTTTTAACCGTTTCTGTTTTTCACATATAAGATGTTATGACAGTTCAGTTGGAGTTAAGAATTTGTGAAAGTGAAAATTGTGCAATAAAAGCAAAAGGCAAGTTTGGTGTGCATCAATTCTGCGAGCAGCTTTAGAAACCTGAAAGATACTTTATCTTCATCATCTTCTCAATCTCTTTAATTCAAGAACATCAACACATAATCATTTTTGTTCTTCAGATTAAAGGATCTTCGAGATAACGTTCAGTGGTACGATCAAGGATCTAGCTGAGTTGAAGATTCAACGGGGGTTTCGAGGAAAAACCATCTGGTTTGTCCTTCAAGAACGGGTGTGTTCTTGAGGGTTTGTTAGTCACGATTGCAGAACATATTCAGCCGCATCGTAGGGTTTGGAAATTTGGATATTTCGCAAATAGGTCGTGGAACCGGTGAATTGTTTGTATTTCTTGCAGGGAAAATTCTTGATCAAGCTCAGATCAAGTGAAGGTTCATACAATAGGAAGATCTTGGGGTTTAGATTTCTGGCTTTGTATTGTAACCTTGTAAACAACGAATTCAGCATTATTGATATAACAGGTCTCAATTTCAGTTTGAAATTGAGAGGGAGACGTACCCACCCGCGAGGACGAAAGTGGGGAACTTCCTTACCAAATCTCTGCGTATTGTATTCTATCTTTAGCTCTTTACGTTTTCAACAATTTTGTGATTCGTTTGGTGTATGGTGTATTAAAGTTTCAAGATACAATAGTGGTACGAAAACTCTTGTCAAAATCACCATTATTGTCAATCATTGAACACATACACACCAAGTGTTTGACAAAATTGTTTGCTGAGTTTTTGTTCATTGGAAATAGTATTTGTATGATAAGTGCATTTGATTCAATTCTAATCCGGTGTTAATAAATCTTTGTCATCCTAATAAATCCAGCATAAACTCGTGTGTCCGATTTTCTAGTAGCTGGTTCAGAATAGACGGAAGTCGATTCGGGATCGTATTTTTTCCGCTAACTTGAAAGACTCTGATAAGCAATTTTTTAAATCCCTGAATTTCAAGGAGGTGATCTATTCACCCCCCTCTCGATCACTAGCCACACCGTCTAACACTTTAAGTTATGGAATGATCAAAATGGCTGAAAACATGAAATGTCACTTTTTCCAACACTTAGTGAAATTTTCACTAAGTCGTAACCTGTCTTGCTTTTTTTCCAAAAGTAGGGGGATTTTTCACTTGGATCCAAAAGGTATCAAGACAAACTATGATCACACGTGTGTTGTATCATATGAGAGCTTTCCAAAATGGCCAAGAACTCCATCAAACTCCACTTAAGCCATGAGATATGACAATGGCAATGTGCCTTGCTGCAAACTGTCATGGTAAGGAAAATTTGTGTATTTTGCTCGATTTGAGCAAATTTTTCAAATGACAAACAAGTTTATCCATCTGAACACCTCAGGGAGGGGCCAAGGAGGGACAAACACTGATCCATAAGCCTCCCAAGTCTTTGGAACTAAAAATAGCATGTCAAACCTAGAAATGCCTAAAGAGGGGACAAGACTCCAATTTTGTTTTGGAGCATTCAATGGATGCACCAAGGTGGCATGAACTGAGCCATTTCCAACTGAATGAGTCAAGGATGATCTCTGAACTAGGGAACTAGCGGCCTGTGCTCTAACCTCTAGTCAATGGCTAGAGGAGACTTGAGATTCCAAAATGCAACCATTGGCCAATCCTCTGCTGCAGTTGCCATTCACTATTGCTTACAAAACAAACTTGCTCTACTATAAATAGAGCTCATTTGTGCTCAGTTTAAGTACACCAAAGCCATCAAACAGATGCTTTCCTCAAAATCACCTTCTCACTTCCAAATTTGCCTTCCAAAGCAAGTCACTATCGGGTTTTGAGTTTGAGAGTTATTCCAACCAAACCAATCACACACACACACACCTCATAAACATCATATAGAAGTGATCCAAACACTTAAACAACAACTATAACACTGATTTCTCAGAATCACCAGCCAGTTGCTCAAGGTTTCAACCAAGTTGCAGCTGAGATGCCATGAAGTGATCCAGCCATTTCCAATCAAGTCCAAGCATTCAAACACACTCCATATGGTGTAGGGAAGTTGTTCAGATCATCACAACTCATCTGTAACACCTTCAACTCAAAAATCACATTGCCCTTGCTGTCACGACCTTCAAGTAAGCCTAAACTTGGTCATCTCTTAATATATGCATATTTCCTCGCACAATACTTTTGCCAAATGTTCATAATCATGCATAGAATGTTTCCCCTCAATTAATTGCTTTGTTTGAATCGTGTATCAAAATTCTCAGTCTTTATGCAAATTTTAGGGTTCTTGAGGTCTTGTCTTGATTTCTTATTCCATGCTTAAAATAAATGAAATTAAAGACCATAGACATGATCGTGAGGTGAAAACGAGCATATTGATATGTGGATTGTGTGATTTCATTGAGTATTCAGTGAGATTGTATAAGTCCCGATACAGTTTTAGAAACAACGGCGCGATCGTCGCCTTTTTAACAAAAACAACTGGGCCTCTCCTTGAGTTATAAGTCCCATTCCTTTTCAAAAACAAAAACCCTTTGGGCCTCTAATAGAGTGTAAGACCCAACCCCCTTGTACATAAAAACTTTTGGGCCTCACATATTGTATAAGTCCCTCTGTACAGTTTTCAAAACAACGGTACGATCATCGTTAAAACTTGGGCCTCTCCTTGAGCTGTAAGCCCCAACAATCTTTTCAAAGCACTTTCTCCTTTGATTTTGAATTCAAATATATGTTGTTATCAAAACTTTCATTGTTGAACAACTAACAAAACAGCATGGAAGCTCTACAACGGGTAAGTGTTTATCCGCTTTCATTTACCGCTTTCATATGTATATAACTGTATTGTGGGGCTGCTTCACTGTAAGTCTTCTTTCACATCCTTTTATATACTTGTCATATATCAATTGTGTAATACTAGTATAGTTATTTAGAGTTTTTCCCGACAACTACGTCTAGCACTAGGTAAAGCCTTGTTGGTCACTCTTAAATATAAACCAAACTAGATCCCCCGTAGGATTTCAAATACAGTCTTCCCTTCTATTAGGGTTAAACAATATGGAACAAAGAGAAAGGCAGTATTCTCGGTGAACCTTTTCTTAGACTGTCACCCTTAGAAATTGTCAAAGAAACTCTAACTCCCCAGAGATGATCTTTTCTCCGTGAATGGCATCTCTTGAGTTTCTTCCAAATTCTTGAACTTTCCTGGAATGAGTTCTTCTCTGTGAATTGCATTTCTTGAACTTCTCTTGGTTTGGGGACCCACAGGATTCCTAAAAGCATCCCCGCCTCCTCTTCGGCGTTGTACAAGGACCCTTCGGTTTCTTAGAAGTTCTCATGCCTTATCTTGGGATTAATACAAGGACCCTGACGACCTCTTAAAGGTATAAGACAGAACTTAATCATCCTTTGCTAGAGCAGTCTTTCCAGCGTCAAAACTCTGGCCGTTGTAGGGTTGATACTAATCCCTTAATGCTCGTGCCTCCTCTTGGGCATTGTACAAAAGATAAAACTCTAGACTTGGACAATCTAAACCTCTTGAGTCTCAAAGGCATTCTCAAGTTCCTTTCAAACATAGGAAAAAACACTGATCACCCTGAAACCCGGTCTCTCTCATGAGAGCTCCCCACCCTTGGGCCTGCCTATGGATCTAATCCTCAACAGTAAGATAGCCTCCTCTTGGGCTTTGTAAAAATGATTCTCCCTAGCAGAGCTAACCTTTTCAGACTCTCTTGTTGAGTCAGTCTCCCTTTTAGCCTCCGTGTTGGTCTTCATACAAGACACATATAACCCGCTCTCTTGTTGAGTATAAAAGACTCTCTTGTTGAGTCAAACCCTTTTTAGCCTCCATCTTGGGCTTCGTACGAGACATAAAAAACACTCTCTTGTTGAGTATAAAAGACTCTCTTGTTGAGTCAATCAACCTTCAGACTCTCTTGTTGAGTCAATCACCTGTTCAAGACTCTCTTGTTGAGTCAACCCTTTTTTAGCCTCCATCTTGGGCTTTATACAGGACAGATAAAAGTACTCTTTTGTTGAGTAAAACCCTTTCAGCCTCCATCTTGGGCTTTATACAAGATACATTCTTCCCAACGGAGTCAAAATCCCTTTTAGCCTCAATCTTGGGCTTTGTACAAGACAGAAAGAACATTTTCCCCGGAAAAGTCAAACTTCCCGCCTCCTCTTAGGCTTCGTATAAAGAAACCCCGGTTGAGTCAATCAACCTTTTAGCATCAAATTTGTGCCTTGCTCACAGCATACAAATATCAACAATTCCTCTTTAGAGATGACAAATTCTCTCTCAGTCAAACCTTTAGCTTCATATCTTGGGCTTTGAACAAGATACAAATCCCCTTTAGCTTCATGTCTTGGGCTTTGAACAAGACACCAAAACATCTCTTTCCTCCCATAGAATAGGAGGAACTACGATCGCTCTGATTTCCCTGTTTCGTTAAACGGGAATACGTAGGCATAAGATTGCAAAATCTTAGCGAGCATACTAATCAAAAAACCCAAAACCCAGTACCTTCATATATCCATCAAAAGCATTAGACCTAAAACCTCACAAATAGTCCAGATCCTGTTCTTAAGCAAATAAACCTAAAAGATGAACCCCTATTTTGATAGCGTCTGTAAACTAACAGTTTTGACTGTTTAACCTCAGTATGCAAGCAGGGTTAATTGGAGACATCTATTTCCCTTCCTTAATCAGCTCAACAGGATAAAAAAACAATCGAACTGTAGTACCAAAGCCATAGTGACTCGAAACCACAAAAACCGCGCTACAGTCGTTTCTGGAAGAACATAAAAAAGACACAAAGAGGTTTCTGGAAAAACATCAGAAGCAAAGGTCGTATCTGGAAGAACATCAGAAAGACACAAAGAGGTTTCTGGAAAAACATCAGAAGCAAAGGTCGTTTCTGAAAGAACATCAGAAAGATACACAGAGGTTTCTGGAAAAACATCAGAAGCAAAGGTCGTTTCTGGAAGAACATCAGAAATTAACAAAGAGGATTCTAAAAAAACATCAGAAGCAAAGGTTGTTTCTGGAAGAACATCAGAAAGACACAAAGAGGTTTCTGGAAAAACATTAGAAGCAAAGATCGTTTCTGGAAGAACATCAGAAAGACACAAAGAGGTTTCTGGAAAAACATCAGAAGCAAAGGTCGTTTCTGGAAGAACATCATAAAGACACAAAGAGGTTTTTGGAAAAACATCAGAAACAAAGGTCGTTTCTGGAAGAACATCAGAAAGACACAAAGAGGTTTCTGGAAAAACAATCAGAACAATGTACAATATTTGGAAAAGCAAATCATATTTTTTGTATTTTTTAGAATATGCAAGTAAAGAGAAACCTTATTAAAAAAACAAATTTTTAGAAAAAACAAAGTGGGAAGTATAAGACACTATTTTTTACATTCTATCTACAACCTTCAATATTACATCCAATAGTTTATCATCCTTTTCAGAAAAAATTTAGGTATAATGAGAAAGTCAAGTGCTTCGTACATCTTAAAACTACTACACTCTTAACAATACACATATATTATGCATACTATCATTTTAAAACAATTGGAAATAAATAGAGAGAAACAGAAATGAATAAAGGGAGAAGAAGACATTACAATGCTTTCTCTTTTAATGGAAACAAATACAGCTTGCTCAAACAACTTCCAAAAAACAAATTCGAGAACGTGAATTCGTTGTCGTGCCGTTACTGATAGTTTGTGTACGATTGACACTATTGTGGTGAGGAGAGGAGGTGTAAGAAGATGAGGTAGTTTTTTTAAAAAAAAGTGTGGCAGTGTGGTGAGGGGTGTGAAGATTGTGAGATATGTGTGTAGAGAAAAAAGTTGTTATGAATATATGAAGGAGAAAAATGGTTAAGAAGCAAGAAAATATTGTTGAGGGCAATCTGTGTGCTATGGAAAGTCTTGGTATTATGGTGCTATGGTTGTGGAGTATGAGAGGAAACTATGCAGATGAAGAAAATGGGGTGGTCGAAGTGGGAGTAAATGTGTGAAGTGCCTATGCTATTGCCCTTCTCCCTTTTCAAATGATGCGTGTGGTTTTTATCGAAAATGTAAGTAGCAGCTAGCATGTGTTGTCTGCGGAATACAAAATATACACGTAATAGGTTTACTTGTATTAAGCAAAAGTAAAAACAACTTTTCAAAACTTACTAAACAAGTTTTCTAAAACTAAAAAAAAATTAAATATTAAGAAAAAAATATAAAAAATAAAGTAAAATAAAATAAAACTATAATAAAATAAATAATTTAAAATAAAACGGATTAATCACAATAATTATTAATTAAAAATAAAAATAAAAGCCGTAAAAAACGAATAATTGGATTGGTATCGAAGTGCTCAAAAAATAAAATGAATACACCAAAATGATCAGCGCGAAATATACGTATTGGAAAAATAGAGCGTTTGGTCAAATTTCAAAATAAATTTTACCCGGTTAAATGGCTTAAATTGTCCAAAAATGCGACCGAAAAGCTGTCGAAAAATTCAAATGAGCACACCAGGTTAAACTACACGAAACGTAGATTAATATCACTGACGTTTGCAAGCTCGATTTTAAAATTTTACGTCCACTAGTTTTACTCACAGTTGACTTTTAGATTGACCGATTCAACTGTAAATCCAACAAGTTTATTACAGTTGATAAATTAGGTATTATGAAAAATGCAAGACATGATAGACTATGCAGATGATGCAAAAAGACGCGGGATCTTAGAATTAAAAAATTAGGGTATGACAACAGGGATCTTATCAAATAAGTCTTTACCCTTCATAGCTTTCAATTCTTTCTGCAACCCTAGGATTTGATCCTGGAATTCATCCATTCTCTCATAAACATTCAGATTCTCACTAGGAGCAGTGTGGAAAATATGATCCTCTACTTGCGGGACAACATACACAACTAGAGGAACGGTAACCATCACAGGTTGAACTGGAGGAACTTGACTCATCAACGAAGCTTCAGTAGCAGGATGGAAATTTTAAGGCACATAATTGGGAGGCATAACCCAGGATAACCAGCACGCATCTAATTCTGACACATAAGTCCAGTAGGCATAGCAGATACAACAGGAGTTATTATAATTTCAGGGATAACAGTCAGTTGAGGCTGAGACAGAGGTGACGGTTGATTCTGAGCTCCCACCAAGGATTCCAACAGAGCAATCATTCTATCCATTCATGTCTTCAATGAATTCATTTCCTCACAAAGTTCCCTTTGCTCTTGCTCAATTGTATCCATCTTTCATCTTGAGTTGACACGAGTATTGTACCGGTGTGTCAGCTTGTCTTCTACGAAGACGAAGGAAACAAATGAGACTCTGAAAGACTATCAGAAAGCAAGACCAAATGATGCAAATGATGTATGAAATGCATATGCGAATGCTTATTTCCAAGGAATTAAGGAACTATTGACATATTTAAGAAGAAAGCATTGAATTTTCATTTCGTTGAAATATTTGGAAGGATTACAACTTTAGTACATAATTTCAAAGCAATCCTAAACAAAAGATATAAACTAAGGCCTAGGATCTGATGAGACTACAACTGAAGAAGATCCATCTCCATGCTGCAACTTCCTTTTGAGCTTCCTAATCTAAACTTCAAAAGTAGTCTTCATCTCAACCTTTTCTTTCAAGATCTTGTCAACAATACCTTTCCAAGCGCCAGACCCAGCTTCTTGCTATTTCTTCCTTTTCTTTCCATGTTGCTCAAGCAGATCATCTTTCTCTTTCAATTTCCTTTGCAACTCTAACTTCTCCGCATTTCAAACATGAAACTTGCTCTCCCAAGCATCTCTTTCCTACTTCATCTGAGCTAAAGCAACTTGGAGTCCTTCCATATCCTAAATTGGAATAAGAGTGGATCCTATGTCTTTAGGGAACTGTCATACCCTATTTTTTTACCCCCAAGATGCCACCTCATTTGCATCACTGGCATAACATTCATCATTACATTTATACATGTCTTTATACATCACTAACCCATCACAAGTACAAGATATGTGTGCTTACTTACTTCACATGTTAGATGATCCCCCTAAAGCTCAAACAGATGAATTATCAAAGGGATAATCATTTTATTCAAACGTCTCAAGTCCATTTGTCATCCATAAAGATCAAGAGCTTTCATATCATCAATAGTCAAGTGCAAGATGACATCACAAGCTCAATCAAACCTCAAGATCCTCAGTGCATCCAAATTAGGGTTTTGACCTAATTCAGTCCCTGAGTTTACTTTTGAAGCAAGGCATGATCCAACACCTCAAGATATGTTTCAAGGACCTCAAATGCATCATTTAGTCCATTCATATGATTGGATTAATCCAAAGAACTTGATTCATAAGCAATACAAGAGGTTAAAATCATCTGGTCCACAAACTAGGGTTTCTGAGGAAAAGTCCATTGTACCTTTGACTTCTAACCAAGACATGTTCTTAAACCTTAGAACATGACTCAAGACATTCAAAAACACCTTTGGAGTCTATCCATGATGTTTAATTTAGCCCAAGGGTTTGATTTCATAAAGGATCACAAAGTTCAAAATTCATTTGATACAAAAGTCAACTGTGGTCAAAATCAAGTTTGACTTTTGGAGTTTTTGGTCAAACATAGTCTCTTTAAGTCAAGAACATTGTTAATATGTGATTTGGATCATGTATGATCAAGAAAAATCAAGAAAAGTGAGGTTACTTGTAAAAAGGGCAACCATGGAAAACTTAAAATTTTTCTAAGTCGTGAAAAACAATGATTTTTGCCCTACTTTCCAAGGCCATAACTTCCAAACCAAGTAACCATTTTCTTTGATCCAAAGATCAAATTGAAGAGTTTGTTACATACTAAAACTTTTTCAATTAGGGTGGATTCCCAAAAAGTGCATAGATTTTAAGATATAAGGCCATGTGTCGCAACGCAAAAAAAATCGGCGGAAAAACAGAGCCACCACCGAACGTAATTTACCTCGACGGGGGAAAGGGACCGATTGAAGAAACCTCAAAAAGGGAAAGGAACATGGTCATCGCAACCAAATCCTGGGTTTGGGAGTTGATTACGCGAGAGAAAGGTATTAGCACCCCCTAGCATCCGTTGTACTCAACGGGATCCACGCTTGTTGTTCTAATCAAAGGGTGTGTTTATCTAAAGCCTATCTGCTAACGGAAACGAAAAGGGAAAAACAAAAAAAGAGACTCGATAGGACTTCGCCGTCCTAGGCCTACGTATTCCCTCGTGCAATGGGGAAAGTCAGGGTTAACGTAGTTCGGAGGACTACGGGTGAATGGGGGAATGTTGCTCGCCAAGACTTCGCCGTCTTGTGCCTACGTATCCTTAATCTAACGAGAATGAGGAAGTCACAACGTTTGTAGTTCGTGGAGATAAAAGGTGGGAAGAGTGCTCTCCAAGACTTCGCCGTCTTGTGCCTACGTTTCCTCATTCTCGTCCGAATGAGGAAGTCAGAGCGTCCGTATATCGTGGACTGCGGATAAAAGGTGGGAAGAGTGCTCGCCAAGACTTCGCTGTCTTGTGCTTACATATCCTCATTCGGACGAGAATGAGGAAGTCAAAGTGTCCGTAGTTCGTGGGTACGACCACAGATTGGTTAATTATTTTTTATGAGCAACGTTAATTTTGCATTCCAGCAGTTAGGGTCGATGCCTGTTTGCGGTAGAACGGAAATAACATACTCTTTCTGAAAATGATTTGACAAACAATCCCGAAGGATAAAATGGTTTGCAGTTTGTTTATGAGTTTTAACAGAAGTGGGTTAACTTAGTTTGAAATGCGTATCGCACTAAAGTCTATGACATAGGATCGAATACTTCGCGCTAACGATCCAAGCGTATCGCACACAAAGTACCCTAAGATGAGGTTAGAAATGCATCCGCTCATCTTTTCCTATATGCTTAAGGCTCGAGCGCACAATGCACATCATATTTATTAAATGTTTTGATTTTGTTTTGAGAAGAGAAAGAAGACTCAAAGGGCCAAAGAAAATCTAGGGGAAACTCACCTAGATGTTGTCATACAATGTGGCCCTATAGTTGAGGATAAGAGGGAAGTCTACCTAATGTTATCATACAAATGATGGACCTAAGGTTGAGGATAAAAAGGGATTACCCTAATGTCATGCAAAGGATTGAGAGCCTAATGTCTATCCTACTTTGAACATAATAGAAAATTAAGTTCAAATTAGGAGCCCTAAGGGAGCATGTGATCAAGCACAAGTAAACATTAAACAAACTCAATCACAAAAACAACAATGAATTCAAAACCCAAAGGAGAAGAAAAGAGATGAAGAGAAGAAAGGTGTCAAAGAAATGCAAGTATAAACTAAGGAAATAAACCAAAAACACCAACACCAACAACGCTTTAGTACAACACAACAGTAAATTTCAGCAAACAAGCAAGAACAACATTTAACAGCTCCTATCTTCAGAACAGAATAGGTGTAAAATCCAGCAGAACAAAATAGATACATATAACAACATGTATGTACAGATCAGCAGTGTATGTAACAACAATATTTTCTTCCTCAAAGTTAGCAAAGTCAAGCATGATACATCAAGAGTTAATCAAAATGCCTCAAGAATTCATCAAGATATCATACATCAAAAATGCCTCAAGATATGCATCAAGAATCTCATGAAGATTAATATCAAGTCATTTAAATAAGATGCTCAAAGAAATAATTCAACAAGTCATGAAACTCATTCCAAGCAAGGCATGAAAAATAGTCTACATGAATCATCCACAAGATCAAACAAGAATTATATGTCAAGAAAATCAATCAAAAGTCTAACCAAAGTTCAAGCAAATAGTTCAAAAATTAACTACATAACTCCATTAAAATTCAACCAAGAAAACAAAAAGGATGCTAACCAATACAATTAGCACTCGACTAAAAAAAATATATTAACAATTTAATCAATTCTCATGAAGATTAACAAAAACATAATCCACAATTAGCAAAAAGTTTAATCAACTATAAGCAAAATCTCAATTAAAATTCAACCAAGAAAACAAAAAGGATGCTAACCAATACAATTAGCACTCGACTAAAAAAAATCTATTAAAAATTTAATCAATTCTCATGAAGATTAACAAAAACATAATCAACAATTAGCAAAATGTTTAATCAACTATTAGCAAAATCTCAATTAAATCTTAATAATGAAATTTAATCAAAAGTTTAACAAGAATTAACCAAAAATTATCTAATTAACAATTCTACTCAAAGTTTATCAACACTTAATCAAAGAAGCTAGTTAATCAAATATCAAAATAAACCAAAATCTAAAAATCTAAACCAAATTATCCAATCAAAAATCTAAAATCAAATTCTAGATAAATCCAAAAATCAAATAACCCAAAAAACTAATTAATCAACTCAAAATCAAATTAATCAAGATTATTAACCAAAATTCACTTAATACCAAAGTTTAATTAACATTTAGTAAAAACCTAATATTAAAATATAAAACAACATTTACCATCAAATTAAATTAAAAAAACGTTAAACTAGGGTGTAGATCTAGAACAAAGGGTGCAGCATGATTGTGAATCATTATGGGCTTTGAGGCCCATTCATCGCTATATAGCAATAAAAGAGTGAAATGCTTCTTCACACAACAAAATCCCCTCATTAAAAGAACACGGTTGACCTAGAAAATCAACACCACACCAGATTATCCACAAAATCCACCTAATTCACTTTTCAAAATGCCACGGTCAAAAGGAAGGCATGGTTCTGTAAATTATCAGCAACACAGAATTGAAGATCCAAACTCGAACGATTTGAGGAAAAGGAAAAGGAACAACGCTCAGATATCATTATCATCATCACGCGATACCACAAAGAGTTCATTCCCGACCTTCTTCTTGCCATTTTCCGCGAATCTCTCCATCCCGGTTTCGTTCTTCTTCTCTCCGCGTCTGCTTCACCGATTTGCTCAGGTTTGTTCGTTTGATGTTCTGATTTCGGTTCTGCCCTGATCTGAGAATGTATTTTGAGTGGTTGTTTTATGGGTTTGAGGGGTGATTGCAGGTTGAGGAGAGGATTGTTTTGGGTGAAGAAGAAAGGGATTTGGAGGAGCTTTGAGATGAAATTGTTGCGGCTGGTGTTGTGATGGGTGCAGATTATAAAATTGATGGAGGCTTTTAGTGAATTCGGTTTTAGGGGAGAGTTCTGTTATGTTGTTGTTGATGATGAGTAGAAAATGGAGAAAATGGGAGGCGAGAGTGGGGAATCAGTCTACCCAGAGAGAGAAGTTTGGAGTAGGTTGTATTATGATGCGTAGTGGAAGTTTTGCGTGAGACTTGGGCACGAGGTTTGTACAGTTTTTGTTTCTTGTTTTTGCAAATTGAATGTTCTCTCTCCCTTATGTAAGATGCGCACTGCCCTTCGTGAAAATTGTTTGTTGTTGATTTTGTGAATTGGTTGACGTTTTGCAGGCTTGTATTGTGTGCGTATCCGCGTTTTGTGCATAGGTTTGTGGTATGTTGTTTTGGTTTATGACGATGGCAGGTCGGGTGCATATTGTAACTTGTGAATTTGCTGGCTTGGGAGGATCATGTTAACTTACGTACCTGTTGCTGGTGCGGGGTCATGTGTGTGGGAATGATGCGAGCAGTGACTTGGAATATTGTTTTTTGCAGGTTGGAATTTTGTTATAGCTTGTTTGGAATTGGTCAGCTGCATTGAGGTTGTTTGAGGTGGGGTCTACAAGGTAAGTTTGTTGCAGGTTGGTTGTTTTAGTGGAAAAATCATGGTTTGTGGCAAAGGTTTGTATGTTGTGTGTAGTGACTCATGGCTTGAAGGTGTGTGAAGCCCTTTGGTGGCTTGTTGCAGCGTGTGGGGTTGATGAGCTTGTTTCTTTTTTTCAAATTTTTTGTAATGTAGTAAAACAAGAGTAGGCCTCTTTTATTGTAATGGACTTGTAACAATAATATTTGCAATCATGATTATGAAACTTAAAAAGTGGCTATGAGTTTGAAAGTTGAGATGAATTGGAATCTTGAACTTATATTGAAATGGAATTTTGCATTGCCATGAATTAGAATTGAGATGGACATGAAATGTGAATGTGGACTTTTGTAATGAAAAGAGATGATTTAAAAATGGATAAACAAATGGTTTTTGGATTTGAAGTGAAATGGTTTTACATGGCTTTTGATATGGAGTGGATATTGAAATGAGATTGGATATGGATAAGAATGGATAAAATGAAATTTGGATATAGAAAAATGGTTCATGGTTTAAAAATGTGAGGAAAAAATAAATGGTTTCAAATGTGGAAAAAGTATATGGATAATGGATATTAGTAGAAAAAATTGGAAATGGTTATCTAAATGGATATGTGTAGAAAAAAAAAAGGTTTTGAAAATCTACAAATGGGCATTTGAACTTGAATTTGAATTTGATGAACTTGAATAATCCCCCACCAATATCTTCCACTGACACGCGCCTTGACTGAATTTAATCTGAAAACCACACTTGAAACCCTTCCAACAACCTCTGATAAAATTAGCACAGCTACCACTGAGTGACCAGCAACTAAAACAATGACCATTAACTTTAATTTTCTGAATCTCTGATAAAAAAGTTCAGAATTATTTCAAATTTGTCTGAATTGATCTCTGGGAAAATAAATCCATAAATGAACATGGCCTGGACCAATAAATTACTTGCATCTGAAGCGACAACTAACTGAATTTATTTCAACCTAATTATGGATCAATCATTGAGGAAAATAAATCCATGGATGAACCACTGATGAACTTGTAACTGAAGCAAAGGTCACCCTTATCAACTTGGACCAGACTTCTCATAAATCACTTCTTGATAATCTGATGAACTTCAATACAAGATAACCTGACCTTGAACAATTACTACTTGGGAAATAAACCACTGGCACAGATAACTTGCACTTGAGGCAAACTCTTGATGGTTTGACCAAGATGAGGTCAAACTTTCATCTGATCTTGATCATGACTGAATAACCACACATGACTTGAAACTATGCCATCGTCCCTGATAACCCTGATCTCCTATCCATGGTGAGAAGCAAACCCTAACCTTGAGCCAATTGAATATAATCTTGCCAACAAACTTGAATCAAAGGAGTGATGAAACCCTAGGATCTTGATGCCTTTGAAAAATCTTGAATCAGATACACTTGATACTTGATGATCTTTGATGAGAAATTACAACAATGAGAATTCAACCCTCTGCCAAACTTGAATGAAAGTATCTCAAGGCAAATAGAAAGCCCTGACTCAGAGAAACTCCTATCCCATGTCTTAGGAGCTCAACGCAAATGAATGAATGCAAAGTTATAACCTAATGGAGATGCAGATGAACGAGAAACACAAGTAAGTTAAGGTTAGAAAAAGAGCGGGAAAATTTTGGGGTATTACACCATGAAGTTAGGGTTTCAATACTTTTTAAACTTTGACACTTAGAAAATTTTTAGACTGAATTTGTCTTGTGTTGGGACCAACTTTAGGGTTGTTTTTCACTATAATCCACAATGATTCAAAACCAACCTTAAACATCAAAGTTGAAGTATGATATACCAGCTTTTCAAAATAATCAAGAACATTTAAATCCCTTACTTGAGCAAGAAGTTACGGGTGCTGCAACATGCCTTGATCAAGCTGATTGTCATAACAGAATTGCCTAACCTACTTGTGCCACACGATTTGGATAAGTCTTGCAAACCTGGAATCTTCACAAGATCAACTCCCAAATGATCATACAAGCATGTGTTTTGCAAAACATAACTGAATTTTCAAATATTCATCACTTGGCATGTGAAAATGATCATTTCAAAAGTAAGAAGTGAGGTTTTGTCCTTTAGCATTAAAGTGCTATAGTGATTTTTTGCAAAATCCTTCCAATATGACCAAGAATGATCAGAACATCAAAGGATAGGATTAAGCCTTGTGGAGCAAAGCTCAAAAGGTCAGAATTCATAGCCATGTGAGAATGTAAGTTATGTACCTTGACATTCAAGTAATAGCTACACGACATCATCTTTTGGATAATGGCTTGCATTCCAATCCTTTCAAATTCAAAATATCATACACATTTCCCCTATAAATAGAGGTCATTTTGAACATTCTAAGACATACCAAAACATTGCAAGAACTTGTTTTCTCTCCTTCCTCCTCCTTGCAAAATTCAAAGTTTTCAAAGAGTGAAAACTTGGAATTCTCAAACCAGTCCATTTCCACTAAATTTAATCATCCAAACACTTCACATATATCATGTGTAAGTGATCCAAACACTCAAACTTCAACTGTAACATCAGAATCACCAAGTCATATGTCATTTGCTCCACACACATCATGAGCTGCAGTTTGAATCGAGCCAAGTAATTCAGAAGGTTTCCATACATTCTAAGCATTGGAACACACTCTTTGGAGGTCAAGGAAGCTGTCTGGATCATCAAATCACATATGTAACACCTCCAACAGAGAATTTGATTTTCACTTGCAAGGTAAGTTTCTTCAAAACTGAACTATATGATTCATGCATCAAATTTGATCATTCAAGTCACAGACATGTTTATCATGATGTTGTGATCATTTTTCCTTAATTAATTGTCATGTATCATGATTGTATGAGATTTCATATTAAATTATTCATTTACGGTTCATACGGTTCTTATATCAATTTCTTTTGATACACTGAATTTAAATAAAATTTGTTAATGCCATTCATTTCCTCATGAAATTTCCAACAAGTTTCATGTTTACATCATGTCATTTCATTGAGTATTAAGGAAGTTCAAAAATTCAAGTATTTGATGAAGCTCGTCGAAGAAGACGAGCATGGAGGGAGCCATTTTTCAAAATAAAAATAAGATTTAATATTTTTTTATTCCAGATTAAAACTTGAATTGGCATTGCGCCCTAGTGGAAACACTAGTATTTGTGTGTGAGCGAGTCCAAGGTCTAGGGTTCGAATCCCCCTCGCCCCAGACCTTTTGGCTTTTATTTTTTCCAGTCATTTTCAACTCAATTCTCTATATTATTTTCTCTTTCCATTGTATATCAACCACACGCGTGTGGCTCAGTTTGGTTATGTTTTAAGCCTTTCACCCCAAGAACGTGGGTTCAACACTTGGGAGGGCCATTCCTATTTTTTAGCACTATTTCTCTTCACTAATTCATTCAAATATTTCAATAAGAAAATTTAATCTTTTTGAGCCAATTTTTTTCACACTTCTCATTTAACTTACATATTTTGAGAATCCTATAAAAAATTCCAAAAATAATATTTATTTTTACCATTTTTATTAAGTGGAAAACCATGGTTTTTTTAAGGTGTTCTTCATACCTTTTCATAACTTCTTTTGATTTTTCTCTTAAACTAATTGTACATACATGTCTATATGGTCATAGTACACTTTGTGTAAGCCTTGTTCAAAACATTTTACTTGTTTTTTTTATTTATACTCTATCCATACCTTGTTTAGGTATTGTTTTCTTTTGAAAATACTTTGATTATTCTTTTGAAACCCTAGGGTTTTATTTCAAATAATTTCTTTCTTTGAAAAGTATCCTTGATGCTTGAATTGGGTTTCCACTTGAGTTTGGATTCCCCAAAGCCCTTGATTCAACCATGGTTGAATGTCTTGCTCAGGAGCTTTTCTGTAAAAACTTCTATTAGGGTTTTGATTACTCTCCTCCATTATCCATTTGATCTTTGATCTCCTTGAATACTTTGCTTACTTGAACTTCCTTGTGTTTACTTTCATAGATTAAATGTTTTCTCACATATTCAAGTATTTCCTTCATAAACTTTTACCATGGTGGACATATCTCCTTGTCTGATACACTTTCACATATTGATATATCATGCTTAAAAATTTCATGCTTATGTCATCCTCAATGACTACACTCGCTTAAAAGCTTAAATAAACTTACCTTGTTAAGTTTCTCTTGACATTTTTTACACTTCGGGCTTACGTCTGAACTACAATTGCTCTGACTTCCTCTTAAGGATATGTAGGCATAAGATTGCAAGATCTTAGCGAGCACAGTGACAAACCCTTTTTATCTTTTTCCTTTATGTTTATACACAAGAAACATTAGGATACTCTGTAACTATAACTTAGTTCAAACACTAGGTTTCCCTTGTTGAAGTTCCAACTATAAACTTAGCCTCATCTTGGGCTTTGTACAAAGAATTTATACTTCAAACTCAAAACTCTTCAACAAAGAGATGAGAATTCCCTTTTGAAGTCCTAAAGTCAACACTACCCCTTGTGGCTTCAAAACATTTAAACCTCAAGTCAAACCCTAGCCAACCTTTGGCTTCAAACTCAAAACACTCCCCCCAGAGATGAGACATAAGTCATCTCTATGGAAGAGATGTATCTTCTATTCTCCATAACATAAATCAAACTTTTCAAACTTTTCCATTTAAGTGATGTAAGTGGCACACTTGTTGATTCAAAATCCAAGCTGGAGTCCCTCTCTTATTATGGTATAAAAACACTTCTTTCATTTAAGTGATGTAAGTGGCACACTTGTTGATTCTATATCCAAGTCAAGGTCCTTATCTTAAAAATGCAAAGACTCAGTTAAAGGAAGATGTGGCATTACTCTGGATTTTTTACATCCAAGTTTAAAGCTTATTCTCTTATTATCTTATTTCTCAAAAATGTTTGTGGTGAATAGATGAGATATCTCCCTTGAGATGACAATTTGTCTCTTCTAAAAAACCCAACAAATCCAATTCCACCCATTAGTAGGTGGAACTATGAACGCTATGATTTCTCAACTTCCTTTTGAGAATACGTAGGCATAAGATTGCGAGATCTTAGCGAGCACAATAATAAACAAAACCATTAGATTCTTACACCTTTGTCTTAATTTACTTTGCATTACAAAAACACCAAAAATATATCCTATCACTCACTCAAAACCAATCAACAAATTCCCATTACACAGTAAGTAAAACAACAGTAACACAAATATATGCAAGAGGTTCCTATAGGATACTATAGATACTTAGGGTGCTAATACCTTCCCTTAGTATAACCAATCCCGATTCCCAATCTCTCAAGTGCATTGTTTTTGCATTGCACACACTCACGAGTTTATTCAGATTTTTCCCCTTCCCTACCTTTGGGATAAATTAAAAGTTCACATGTAAAAAGGGCGGAGTCTTTTCGCGCGGCTACAGAAAAATGGTGACTTCACTAGGGAATTAGGGATTTCATCCCCCCAAAAGGATTAAGTATGTCTTGCATATATTTGCGATTTTTGCTATTGATATCACTTACTTGTTGTTTTATTTATCCTACTTATTTGGGCTCTCTAGTTAATCTCTATGAGTGAGATAAATCCTAACCCGGATTTGAGTGTACATAAATAAGATAGGACGTTGATATAATCAAAAGTTACATGTCTGGAGCAATCCTACGCATGAATGACATATGATATAATCACAGTCAGTGGAGGCCCCTTTGGAATTACTGATGTCATGTGTGTAGTTGTAATGTCATTACTTTTTCTGATTTGGGAGCATGCGAAGCTGAGGACCATTAGTATCCTCTTACCCCCACTTGGGTTTTTAGGATGTAGTGCGGTGATTATCCAGGTGTAGACCTAAGATAGTTGATACGCAATACTACATTCAGACGAGTTTCTTTTTAAAATATTATTGATTCCCGAGTAATCGATGTGTCGATAATATCCGAATGATGGACCTATGACTCTAGGAACCATATTAGAACATGTTCTATAGGTAGAATAAAACCCTAGTACATATTCTTTTGGTTTGGTTAAACCCATGACTCCATGCTCGTGACGTCGAACCCTTGAACCCATGTTTGTCATTTTTTTGTATATGTGTGCATCCATACATTCATACATTCATTCAAACATCATTTTCTAAACAAAATTTTGCAAGGAACTTAAAACCTTTATGGAAAATATCATAGGTTTTAAACATGGATTTTGGGAAAAGAAATACCAAGAAATACAACTTCAAGGATCCTGATACAACGGAATTGAGAAAGTTAGGTCGTATGATCTCTTAACCAGATAATTTCAGAAGAAGTTATGGAGGACTCTTAGGTGTCCTAAAGACCAATGTTGAAGAAGGAATTCTTGACACCCTTGTACAATTCTATGATCCTCTTTACCACTATTTCACTTTTCCAGATTATCAACTTACATCCACTTTGGAGGAGTATTCATATTGGATTGGTTTTCCAGTACTAAACAAGATTCCTTTCAATGGCTTGGAGGAAATTCCTAAGTACTCGATTATTGCAAAGGCCCTTCATTTGGAAACTTCAGATATAAAAGACAACATCACTTCCAAGGGAGGAATCAAAGGATTAACTTCCAAATTCCTAATAGAGAAAGCAATAGAACTGGTTAAATCCAATAGTATGAGTGCCTATGAAGCTATCTTCGCACTGCTCATCTATGGTCTTGTACTATTTCTAAATATCAACCACTATATTGACCTCAATGCCATCCAGATATTTTTGAGTGGTAACCCGTTACCCACTTTACTAGGGGGCACTTACCATTCAATTCATCACAGGACTATGAAGGGTAGTGGAACAATCATATGTTATGCTCCTTTGTTGTACAGATGGTTCAAATCACATTTTCCAAGGACTAGACTCTTTGTTGAAAATCCTGACAAACTCAGATGGTCTCAAAGACTTATGTCTCTCACTCATACTAATATGAATTAGTATAACCCAACTTATGAAAAAGGAGTTATCATCGACAGTTGTGGAGAATTTCCCAATGTACCTCTTTTTGGTATACATGGGGGAATTAACTACAACCCCCCTCTTGTAAGACGTCAGTTTGGGTACCCCATGAAAGATAGACCTAGCAGTCTTTTGGTGTCAGGATTCTTCTATCTCAATGAGGGTGGAAATCCAGATTTGAGAAAAGCAGTTATAAAGGCTTGGCACACTATTCATAAAAAAGGCAAGGATCAGCTAGAAAATAAAGACTATGTTGCTTTTAAACCCTACACTCAGTGGGTCAACATCAAAGCCTGTGAGCTCAAGATGCCTTATCCTCTTGAGAAACCTTCACAGCCTTTCATTGATTTATCTTCTACCATCCCTATTGAGAAAAGGAAAGAATATCAAGAGCACTTAACCCAGATGAAGCTGGAAAGAGACACTTGGGAAGACAAATTCCATATTGCAAGGACTGAGAGAAGAGAATTAAAGAGGCAACTGAAAGAAAAGGATGACTTGATAGAAATCCTGGAGCAGCATGCTGTGGAGAGACAAGAAGAGCATGAGAATTTATTTTTCTCTAGTCATATTCCTCCTACCTCAGGTGCTTGGAAAAAGATCGTCGATCAACTTACAATGGAAAACACACAATTGAAGAGGCAGAAGAATAGGCAACAACATGGGGCTGGATCTTCATCAACAAGATTTCCTTAGGACCCACATGTTTAACCTTTGTCATCATTGTAATAGATCTTTTTGAAGTTGTACTTCTATTAATGTAATCCTTTGAATGCATTAAATAAAATAAGATCTTTTTTCAATTATCCTAAATGTTATCTTCTGTTATAATATATACGCCATAATTGTTAAAGTTCCTTGCAAAACAAAGTCATTTGCACAACATACATCATTTAAGCATTTTGCATTTACAGAAACTTACACGTGTTCTCACTTTGAAGCCAAACTGTCTCATTCATACAATACCCGGGCTAATCGTCAGAAAAAGATGGACGGACTTGAGCAAGAAAATAGAGAACTTAGAGATGAAGTTACTACTCTAAAGGACAATATAGAGAGGCTTAGTAACATGGTAAATTCATTGACAATCACTCAAAATCAACCGTCAACTCCAATGTAAAGGATTGTCATCTCAGAAATCGTCTTTGCACCCGTCACGTCTGTTGCCATACCACAGTATTCCATGCCTCTCGGCTTTCCTTGGGGCATGCCTTTCAACTTTGTACCAGAGGGTTACAAACCTCTGGTCCCTGAGGCCTCAAAGATCTCAGCAATCATGACAACCCAACCTCTTGTGGTACACACTACTCCTTACATTGAAGAAAAAATCGTTCATGCTCCTCCAAGTGAAACTATAGGAATAGATGGCTGATGGGATGAATTCCAAGATAAGTTCTCAAACCTGCAGAAAGAGATTAAGGCTCTCAAAGGACAAGATTTATTTGGGAAAAACACCGCTTACCTTTGCCTGGTTCCAAATGTCAACATACCACTTAAATTCAAAGTACCTGACTTTGAAAAGTACAAGGGAAATTCTTGACCTAAAAGTCATTTGGTTATGTATGCGCGAAAAATGTCTACCCAAACAGACAATCAGCAGCTACTAATCCAATACTTTTAGGATAGTCTTACCGGTGTCGCACTCAAATGGTACATGGGATTAGACAGTGCCAAGATCTAGACTTTCGACGATCTTGGCGAAGCCTTTGTAAAACAATACAAGTACAACCTAGATATGGCTCCTGACTGGGACCAACTCAGGGCTATGTCTAAAAAAGAAAAAGAAACTTTCAAGGAATACGCTCAGAGATGGCGAGAAGTCGCCGCCCAGATCTGTCCTCCTATTGAAGAAAAAAAAATGACAAAGATATATTTGAAAACCCTAATTCCTTTCTACTATGACCACATGATCGCCATTGCGCCTAATGATTTTACTCAAATGGTGAACATGGGAGTACGTCTGGAAGAGGCAGTCCGAGAAGGGCGGTTAACCAAAGAGGCGGAATCATCTAAAAGACACGGAAGTGGGTTCCCAAAGAAAAAGGAACAGGATGTCAGCACTGTGTTGCAAATCCAGTCAAGACGAAGATATCAACCGCAACAGATAGAAAATGTATCTCCTGTTATCAATTCGGCACCAGCTCTGGCCCACTAGTCACAAAATTCTCAAAATCAAAATCAGCATCAGCAACAACAACCACAGTATTAGCAACAACAGCAACAATAATCGTGTTCAAAGGTCACCCGGGTTCGACCCTATACCAATGTCATACGCAGATTTGTTCCCAGCATTGTTGGCGAAAGGACATATTCAAACGAAGTCTCCTCCTATTCTCCCAAAAGACCCTCCTTATTGGTTCAAAGCTGACAAATTTTACCCCTATCATCAGGGAGCACCAGGACATGGCATCGAGAACTGATTTAGCTTTAAGGCTGGTGTTCAAAGAATTATCAAAAGTGGCATCCTGTCTTTTAAAGACAGTAACCCAAATGTTCAAGTGAACCCGCTGCCTCAACATGGAGGAGTTTCTGTCAACATGGTTTATGGATGCCTGAGCACTTATAGGGTCTTTCTCATCCGCAATTTGAGGAGGAACTTGGTGAAAATGCATGAAGGACATATTAGATGGGGTCTCATAGATCCCCATGATTATGCCGCATGCATAGTTTATTTTGTAAACAATCAAGGATGCTACATTGTACAAGCAGCTCTGCAGGAACAAATGGACCAAGGTTGGATTCAGGAATACAGAATGAGACCACACCAACCAATCAATATGGTACAAGGTTGTCCAGGAGAATATGCAGTTTATGATATCAAATATATAAAGGAGTCGCTGGTCAAATTTCACAAATGCTTGTGTAAACTTGATTACTTTGGTCTCAATCATCATGATCATGCTGCTTGCAGAAAATGTCGCAAAAGTTGACGCGGTTGCCTTCTCATTCTAAAGGAGATCCAAGGGTTGTTAGATCAAAGGACCATTACGGTCCTCCATGAAAAAGAACCTATTGATGGTGAAGCTGATGAAGGATGTGTACACCATAATTCCTCAGTACAATGAACCCTAACGAATGGAAATTCCTTTTGACAATAGAAGAATTCCTGATCTCCCAAGCTTGAACCAATAGAGATCATCTATGATATTCGGAAAAACGTCATGACTCCTTTGGTCATTTGTTTACCAGTTTCTGTCACATACAAGTCAGAAAAGGCCATACCCTACAAGTACGGTGCTACAATGGTTGAAGATGGGAAGAAAGTACCCTTACCATCTATTGTCAACATCGCTGACATAAGTCGCGTTACCAGAAGTGGTCGGGTATTCAACAAAGTAGTTGAAGATATGGCTGCAAGAAAGGAGAAGCAGATTGAGAATCCTTCGGAGCCAATTGGTCAATCAAGTGATAACAATCAAATGAAAGATAATGATGAAGTTTTAAAGTTGATATAGAAAAGTGAATACAACATTGTGGAACAGTTGTTAAACACTCCTTTGAAGATATCTATGTTATCTCTTTTAATGAGCAAGCCTACATAAACCATGATGTAACGGTGGGTTAATTTGGAAATATTGTTGCTAACATTACTGCCTATAATAACTTGAGTTTCTGTGATAAAGATCTCCCAGAAGAGGGAAGCAATCACAATATGGCACTAAATATCTCAGTCAACTGCATGAAGGACGCTCTGTCAAGTGTGTTGGTAGACACTGGTTCATCACAAAATGTCATGCCAAAATCAACTCTTACAAAGTTAGCATTTCAAGGCACTCCTATGAGGGGCAGTGGAATTGTTGTCAAAGATTTTGATGGATTTAAGAAGACAGTTATTGGTGAAGTTGAACTTCCTATAACCATTGGCCCCCATACATTTCAAGTCACTTTCCAAGTAATGGCATCCAAGCGGCATACAGTTGTTTGTTAGGTCGTCCCTGGATCCATGAAGTCGGAGCAGTCACTTCAACGCTACATCAAAAGCTGAAGTTTTAAAAAAATGCCAAATTGGTTACTGTGTATGGTGAACGGGCTTTGGTCGTTAGTAATCGGTCGCCATTCTTTTACTTAGAACCCGAAGAGGTTATTGGGACCCAATTCCAAGAACTTTCTGTAAGTAGCAAGGATAGCAGAGGGGCGTCCATTTCATCTTATAAAGACGTCGTCCGAGTAGTGGAGAGTGGTGTCACTAGAGGATGGGGACAGGTTGTGGTTCCTACCAAAAGCCAGACCAAAAGAGGCCTCGGTTTTTCTCCAGCATATGTAAAAACTAAAAAAAAAAAGAATGAAGGCATTCCTCCCATTCAAAATACTTTTCACAGTGGAGGCTTTATTTATTCTATCCCTCAAGAGGTCGATGCCATTAACAAAGACGACTCTGAAGACGAACCCTCGGATTCTGAAGGAGAATGGAAGTCCCTCAACGATTCTGGCTAAATATTGCAAGAAGAAACACATACTCCATTATATTCTCTACAAGAGAAAGATAAGGATGCATCTGAGCCAGTTGATGAAATGGACAAAGTAGATTGCAACGATGAGAACTATCCCACTTCCTTTTCTCCACCAGAAGAAGACACAGTTATGGAAGATATTATTTGTCACTCAGAGGATGATTCATATATTCCTCCAGAGATCTGGGACCCTTACTTGGAAACTCCTGGGTATGACAGTCAACTAGAAGAAACCTATATACCATTTTATACTCCTCAACCCATCGAGAGAGTAGTTGAAGATCATCTTTTTGACAAGTCTGCAAAGATTGCTGAAAGAGATTTCATTCATTGTACCATGCCAGAAGTGAATGCCATAATAGAAGATGATTCTGAAAAGGATTTATCCACTTACATGGCACCTCCCACAATTCTATAAAATATGCCCAATCATCCCTGGGGCATGCCACACAAGTTTATGCGAGCTATCACAATTTCTATTAATCCGTCAGCCGAAGAAAAGCCTGAGTAGGTGAAAAGAGTTCCCAAAAGCGGAACTACATCGTGTGATCTCAATGTATTCGATGTTTGTACACCACCTCATTTATCTATTTTCTAAAAAACAACAATCAATCATATGTGTAGATTAAACATCGAAAACTCCATTGAAAAACATGACCCTTAGCCTTCTCCCAACTTTGAGTTCCCAGTATTCGAAGCTGAAGATGAAGAAGAGGAAGAAATTTCAGATGAAATTTTCCGACTACTTGAACGAGAAGAAGTTTCTATTCTGCCATACAAAGAGCCGATAGAAGTAATCAACCTTGGTGCCGATGAAGACAAAAAAGAGGTCAAAATTGGGGCACTAGTTAGTCTAGCTGTCAAAATAAAAATGATTGAACTCCTCAAAGAGTTCCCGGATGTGTTTGCTTGGTCCTACCAAGACATGCCAGGGTTGGATACTGATATTGTAGAACACCACTTACCATTGAAGCCAGAATGTCCACCAGTCAAACAGAAGTTGAGAAGAACGCGCCCAGATATGGCCATCAAAATTAAAGAGGAAGTACAGAAGCAGATTGATGGAGGATTCCTTGCCACGACAGAATACCCTTAGTGGTTGGTTAACATAGTGCATGTTCCGAAAAAGGACGGAAATGTCAGAATGTGCGCGGACTACCGAGACTTAAACAAAGCCAGTCCAAAAATGACTTTCCATTACCACATATTGACATGTTGGACGACAACACTGCAAAATTCAAAGTATTCTCCTTCATGGATGGATTCTCCGGATATAATCAAATCAGAATGGCACCGGAAGACATGGAAAAAACCTCATTCATTACGCCATGGGGAACATTTTGCTACAAAGTAATGCCTTTTGGTCTAAAGATTGCAGGGGCAACTTACCAAAGAGCCATGACAACTCTTTTCCATGACATGATGCACAAAGAAATTGAGGTATATGTCGATGACATGATTGCCAAGTCCAGAACTGAGGAAGAACATGTGGAATATTTGTTGAAGTTATTAAAGCATTTGAGAAATTCAAATTCCGCTTGAATCCTAACAAGTGTACCTTTGGTATTCGTTCAGGGAAACTCTTGGGTTTCATTGTCAGTCAAAAAGGAATTGAAGTTGATCCTGATAAAGTGAAATCTATTCAAGAAATGCCATCGCCTAAAACTGAGAAGCAAGTAAGAGGATTTCTAGGGTGTCTAAACTACATCTCTAGATTTATATCCCACATGACCGCTACTTGTGGGCCGATATTCAAACTTCTTCGAAAGGACCAGAGCTGTATATGGGCAGAAGATTTTCAGAAGGCCTTTGACAGCATCAAAGAATATCTGCTTGAGCCTCTTATCATGGTCCCTCCAGTGGAAGGAAGACCTTTGATCATAGACTTAACAGTATTGGATGATTCCACAGGCGTATGCTTGGACAGCAAGATAAAACTAAGAAAAAGGAGCACGTCATTTATTACTTGAGTAATAAATTCACAGACTGTGAATCTCGTTACATTATGCTTGAAAAAAACTGTTATGCCTTGGCTTGGGCTGCTAAACGTCTCCGACAATACATGATTTGTCATACTACTTGGTTGATCTCCAAAATGGACCCAGTCAAGTATATCTTTGAAAAGCCCGCCTTAAAGATGCTATTGTCAGAGTATGATATTGAATATCATGCTCAAAAAGTCGTCAAGGGGAGCATTCTAGCTGATCATTTGGCTCACCAACCAATTGATGAGGGTGAATCTGTTAAATTTGACTTCCCTGATGAGGATGATATGTACCTAAAGATGAAAGACTACAATGAACTGTTACCAGACGAAGGGCCAGAGCCAGGATCTCGATGGGGATTAATATTCAACGAAGTTGTCAACGCTTATGGAAACCAAATTGGGGCAATTATTGTTACACCTCAAGGTACCCATATTCCTTTCACCGCATGATTGGCATTCAAATGCACCAATAATGAAGCTGAATATGAAGCCTGTATCATGGGACTTGAAGAAGCCATTGATTTAAGGATCAAAATTCTGGATGTATACGGAGACTCAGCTTTGGTCATAAATCAGATCAAAGGTGAATGGGAAACTCGTCAACCCAGATTGATTCCTTACAAAGACTATGCAAGAAGGCTGCTACCTTTCTTCAACAAAGTTAAGTTTCATCACATTCCTCGTGAAGAAAATAACATGGCTGATGCACTGGCTACGTTATCCTCCATGATTGTTGTAAATCGATGGAATGATGTACCTAGAATTGATGTTATGTGCCTTGATAGACCCACTCATGTATTTATCGTGGAAGAGATTGTTGATGATAAACCATGGTACCATGATATCAAATGCTTCCTTCAAAGCCAAGAATACCCACTTGGGGCATTAAAGAACGATAGGAAGACTCTCAGGAGATTGGCTGGCAACTTCTTCCTAAATAATGATGTGTTGTACAAAAGAAACTTCGACATGGTCTTTCTCAGATGTGTGGATAGACACGAAGCAGGCATGTTAATGGAAGAAATTCATGAAGGCTCTTTCGGTACTCATGCCAATGGACAAGCAATGGCAAGGAGAATGTTAAGAGCAGGATACTATTGGCTATCAATGGAATTTGATTGCTGCAAATACGTGAGGAGGTGTCACAAATGTCAGATTTATGCCGACAAAATTCATGTACCACCGACTCTTCTCAATATTCTCTCCTCTCCATGGCCCTTCTCCATGTGGGGAATTGACATGATTGGCATGATTGAACCTAAAGCTTCCAACGGACATTATTTTATCCTAGTGATCATTGATTATTTCACTAAATGGGTTGAAGCAACATCCTATGCCAATGTAACCAGGCAAGTGGTGATCTGTTTTATCAAGAACAATCTAATCTGCCATTATGGTGTTCCAAGTAAGATCATTACTGATGTTGGATCGAACTTGAATAACAAAATCATGAAAGAATTATGTGCTGAATTCAAGATTGAACACCATAACTCTTCTCCCTACCGGCCTAAGATGAATGGAGTTGTTGAAGCAGCTAATAAAAATATCAAGAAAATCGTCCAGAAGATGGTGGTGACCTACAAGGATTGGCATGAGATGCTACAGTTTGCTCTTCATGGATATCGTACATACGTTCGTACTTCAATAGGAGCAACCCCTTTCTATTTGGTATATGGCATGGAAGCTGTGCTCCCTATAGAGGTGGAAATCCCATCAACAAGAGTCTTAATGGAAGCTAAGTTGACAGAGGCTGAATGGTGTCAAAGCAGATACGATGAGCTGAATTTAATTGAAGAAAAGAGAATGACGGCTTTATGTCATGGTCAACTATATCAACAAAGAATGAAGAAGGCTTTTGACAAGAAGGTTCGACCTCGTGTATTTAGAGAATGTGACCTTGTGCTTAAGAAAATTCAATCATTTCTTACTGATTCTAAGGGCAAATGGACTCCTAATTATGACAGGCCATATGTCGTTAAGAAAGCCTTCTTAGGTGGTGCTTTAATGCTTACGACTATGGATGGTGAGGAATTCGCTAGTCCTACGAACGTCGATGCAGTCAAGAAATACTTCGCCTAACAAAAAGAAAAAAATGTCTCGATGGACTGAAAACCCGAAAGGGAAATCTAGGCAAAAATTAGAGACATAAAAAGAGATAAATCATCCCGGTAGATTGGAAACCCGAAAGGGCAATCTAGGAAAAAGTTAGGGATATTTGGCAAGTAACTGCATTAAACTAGATTGGATTATCTGAAGCAGCCACGTCCATTGTAAAGCTCTCCAATCAAAGTGCCTTCGCCAAAGATGTTAGGGAGAATTCAGTCATTATTCATTAATGTAACCCTTTCCTTTTTAAATTACCGTTTTTTTACTTCTGTAAAAATACATGGAATCACGCTATTTGCGGGTTACCATTCCATCAATGAAATTTGAGCTTATGCCCATCTTGTTTGCAATTTTTGTTTTATTTATATATCTTGAAAAATAACATTTTTTTTACTTTGAAAGGTATCTCCAAATGTACAGGATCAAAGGATCAAAGGTTCTTGTGATTTACCTTGAAAGGTATCTCCAAATGATGGGTCTTTACTCTAGATAGCCGTGATGTGTCGGACGTACAATCCCGTACCTCTGGTAAAAGAGGACCCAATGCTCGATGTAATGCTCGCCACCAAATGGCTAAGTACCCGGTCACATTGTGATGTTTATTTCATCACCAATATGTCCCTTGCACCTGTTTTGTCAACATAAAGACATAACACGCATTCATATCATACATATATCATGCATATTTGAATTCATATCCATGTTCATAATGCATTTTGGTGATAATATTTGTTTAATTCACCTTGGTTGTGTTCATCCCCAAGTGATATGTTTCCTCTCTCCAATAGATTGGTCAACCCTAGGCAGGAAATATATATCCTTTTTAAGCTCCCCAGTGATTTAATCCTCATGGAAGTTTCGATTTAGTCCTCCTTTCCACACTTGGGTAGGATAAATCCCGGTTCGAGTTCATTCCTCACTAGTTAGCATCTTGTTTGACGGTATCTTTCCAGCTTGTTCCTGGATTGAGTTGGTCTTTTGGCCCTTTTGATAACTTGAACCTCTGAATTAAAATGACATTTATTTTGCGCCTTTTAGGTGGTTTACGGTCCCAGAAAGAAACTATTGAAGTTGCCCCCAGCAAGATAAATTTATTCGGCTGATAACAAGTGGCAACTCTTTATTTGAAAAGTTTGTTTTTTATCCTGGAATTTCTCAAGTGAATTGGCAAATAGCAGTCTTTTTTCGAACATTTTGTCTATCCCCGTTGAAGCTATCAACATATCTTTCATCTTATGGCATCTCTCCGAAGAAGTCTTGGAGGGAAGTATGATGAAGATATTTTTCCAGCAAATGGCATCTCTCTAGAGAAGTTTGTTGTAAATCCTTATTCTCTATCAAATGTCATCTCTACGGACAAAGTCTCGTAGAGAAGTTTGATTGTTGAATCCTCATTTTTTACATCACATGACATCTCTTCGAAGAAGTCTCGAAGAGAAGTGTAATGAAGTTTATTTTCCACCAAATGGCATCTCCCCAGTGAATCCCTGTGAGAAGTTTGATAAAGACCCTTACGAAAAGTTTCTCCTTATTTGAGAAATTTATTTCAAAAAAAGTTAACTGACCCGCATCTCTTTGAAGATCCACGGTGAAGTTATTATTTCAACAAGTGATTACCTTTTCAGGAGCTTGTCTGTTTACCCCTTTTCAAGAAAATCGAGACCAGTTTCATGGCTTATGTCCAGAAACGAGGGGAAGTTTATTTCAGAAAACCGAGACCAGTTCCATGGCTTACGACGCGAAACACGGGGAAGTTTATTTTACCCTTTCTAAGTAAAGCTACTTTTCCAAAGATGGAAGTTCAAAATTGTCAGAGTTATACCATCATCCCCTATGGAGTTGTGTTCCCCTATCCCCATTGAAGTTGCTGTCTCTCTCCAGATAAGAGTTACAACATCTTCCCCAATTTTCTTTCCCTAGTGGATAATCCTGTTGTTATACCCCTGTGGTTTAGACAATTCTCAATCTCCTATGGCATCATTTCCCATAGGTCTCATATCTTGCATTCTTAAGCGCATTCATATCATATAATCTTTTATGGCTTCTTAGGGATTGTGTATTGTTGTATTTAAGCCTCCCCTACCTGATCGAGACTAAAATGTCAATCTTCATCTCTCCAGATCGGAGAAACTTAAATAGGGGCATCTGTCATACCCTAAATTTTTATCCCCAAGATGCCCTCCTCATTTGAATCATTTGCATAACATTCATCATTACATTTATACATGTCTTTATACATCACAAACCCATCACAAGTACAAGATATGTGTGCTTACTTGCTTCACGGGTTAGGTGATCCCCCTAAAGCTCAAGCAGATGAATTATCAAAGGGATAGTCATTTTATTCAAACATCTCAAGTCCCTTTATCATCCATAAAGATCAAGAGCTTCCATCTCATAAATAGTCAAGTGCAAGATGGTATCACAGGCTCAATCAAACCTCAGTATCTGTCGTACTCTACAGGAACCTCTTGTTAATGTTTGTGTTATGCTAAAGTTTGCTTACTAAGGGAAATGTACTAAGGTAAAGACCTAAGGGTTTATTTCTAAGCATGCTCGCCAAGACGTCGCATCTCGTGCCTACGTATCCTGACTAGGATGGAATCAGAGCATTCGTAGTTCACCTAACTAGGGATGAGGAACTATTAACTGTGGTTAAGGTTCCAAAGGGAATAAGTATTCATGACCATGATACTTACATAGAGTTAACAACTCTCTAGATCTAAGTTGAAAGACTAACTAAGGTTGACTTTAAACAAAGTCAAAAGGGGGAAGTGAATACACATTACAATGGTATTCACATAGAGTTAACAACTCTATACTTAATTCTAAGTTGTAAAGAAACAATGGCTCTAGCAAGGCCAAGAAGGGGAAGATAAGTACTTATAACAATAATACTTACATAGGGTTTACAAACACTAACCTAAAGTTAGGTCAAAAAGGGAGAAGTGACTCTAACAAGGCCAAGGAAATGATGATCCTAACAAGGTAAAGAGGTAAGTAGGGAAATATCTAAGCTATCTAGAATATGACTTACAAGTCAAATATGGAACCCTTCCTTTGGAATGAGGGACAAACAACTTGTAACAATAAGTGTTAGAATGATAAGCTTTAAGGTAGAGATGATAACAATCAAGGTATCACAACCAAAGAGTTCAAATGAGATAACAATGCCATAAGGGCAGTAGCTACATCATGTTATGTTCAACATATTAAAATGATCAAGAACCATGCCAAACACACACCAAAACAACAAGCATACTTGCTACAAACTTAAACAAACAAAAGAAATTCAAAAGGGTGATTCAAGGATGGGAGTTACAACTTAAAGTCCAAATGGGCAGTAGCATACACATTTCAAAAAGCTTATATTCAACATTAAGATGTCAATAGAAATACAAGTAAGAAACTCATCAAGGCATAAACAAAACTATATGCAAGGAACAAACCAAAACATCAATCAAAGGCTTCAAACAAACAAAACATGTATGGAAAAGCAAATGGGCAAGCAAGAACACTTTGGGGTCATGAAGTCAGTAGCTAAGACATGTCTTTCAAACCATACACAAGCAAAAAAATTATCAATAAAGCTCACTCAAAGGGTATGCCTAAAAACTAGGTCAAGAAACATACCAAAACATGCTCAAAATGGACCCTAATTTGAGGTATCAACCAAAAATAGTAAAGTGGTCAAGTAAAACCCAACTCAAAGCTTTAAATCATGTTTAAACATCCAAGAATACATGTACAAAAGATCAAAACAAGATTGTCACAAAAACTTTCTCAAAAGTCATTAACAAGCCCAAGGTGTTAAAAGAACTGAGGCTCAACAAATGTAACTCAAAAATGGTTCAAACAACAACATTTAAGGTCACAAAAAATGTTCAAACCGTTCTCAAACATATGTTAAAACATGCCAAAAAATCAAGTGAAAATAACTCATGGAAGTCACTCAAATAGAAAACCCTAATTCAAGGGTAATATGGTAAGCATGTTGCAACAAATGATTCAAATAAAATAATGAAATAAATAATAAAAATAAAGAAAAATTCTCAAAGATGTGTCAAGACAGTAAAGTATCTGAAAAATATTTTTGTGTGATTTTTAAAGTGTTTTAAGCATTAAAAATAAATATAAAGTTATAAAGAACAAAACTAAAAAAGGAAAAAAAAAACAAAGTGAGCTAGGGGTGTATTCAGTAATAACAGAAACAAGGGAATCTAGTGAAATTTCGCCCGGGCCTTAAAAAGGGAGGGTGTGAATAGCATTGCAGGCCCAGAATGGAATGAACTTGGAAAACAAAAAAAAGCAAAGAATTTAAAAGGGGTCTGGGCGAGGGGGATTCGAACCCCAGACCCCAAGGCTAATGTGCGCTCTCCTTACCACTGGGGTGGCTATACATCTGTTGTATAAGCCAAACCCAGTCTAATATATTTGAAAAACAACATCAAAATGGCCAGGTCAGCAAAAACCCTCCACGTCCTCTTCTTCTTCCCACTCACTCTCTTCTTCGTACTCCTCCTCCATGAACAGCCATACACCTTAAACTTCTCCTCCCCACATCTCTTCCATTTCTCAACCAAAATAAAAAATATAAAAAAGAGAATTAATGTATTTTCACCAGGATCAATAATATAATAATATTAAGACCTAAAACTAAACACAAACTTCACAAAATATGGTCAAACTGCGTGGTATCACAAAAGCATCAAGAATGAAAACCAACATATATTCAGTGTGTACAAGACATGTAAGGGCTCAAATACAATGTAAATAACATAATGAACATTTCTAGTTCATAAACAAAACATCATAACACATGGATAAAGAGTTTGAAAGGAAGGATGTTACCTCTTGAAGAGAAAATCCAAAACATCCTCAAATAGTATTACAGAGATGGATGATGATATTGCGCAACCTCCTTAGCCTCTAGAGAGTGGTTGTGAGTGCTTGGTTGGCCTGGAAAACTTCTCTTTCTTCAAACTCAATAGTAGGTGTTTCAAAGGTGGATAAAAATGGTGGATGATGGAGGTGATGTTACAGCTCGTGTTTGAGGGTTGAGATGAGTTGGTGATGATGTATAATGAAGGTTTGTGGAATTTGTTTGGGGTTTGCACAAAAAGAAATGATGGTTTGAGAGCTTTGGTAAAAACTGAGGTTATGGTGTTCTTGCTTGAAGGTTAGGGTTGTCTGTGTGTTCTCTCCACTCTCTTTCTCTTAGATTGTATATGTGTGCTTCTCTGATCAGTTTGGAATAGCCAGATGCCTCTTTTAAGATTTAGAAAGATCAAGTATTTCTTTTGTCCAAGAAATAAAAAAGTGTGATGGTTGAAAGCTACACGCATGGCCTACCAATATCAGCCTTGAGCCAAGTGATTTCACTACTTGCTTGTGCTTAGGTTATGGCCAGAAAGGAGATGAGATTAGGACATGCGAATGAGTTTACACAATGGTCCAAGGTTTGTGTCAAGACATGCCCTAAAATGTCATACCTCTAAGAACTAAAAATGGTAAGTGTTGGGAAGTCACATTTGCAGGTTTTAAGGTTTAGAAAGATCAGTCTTGGGTGCTGAAAAAGTGTGCTAGGTTTGGCTTGAAAAATTGGTCATGGTTTGGCAAGTTTGACATGGTGAAAACATAGTCATGGTAGCAACTTTGGCATGCCACATCTCCATGGATAGTGGACCAATTGGGAAGGTTTTTGATCCTTTGGAAATAGGGCATGGAGGTGAGTAATTTTGGTGCTCAAAGATCATTGAGGTGGAGCTTGGAACAAGGTGAAAAAAATGCATGAAAAATGATCCAAACAAAGGCCTATGGCTGGCATGCATGGTTTAGTCATGCCTTGGCAATTTATTGACATGGTTTGACACCCATCTTCATCATATCATATCTTGAGCTACAAAAATCCTATTGCAAAGTTCTACACATGCTTGGAAAGTTGAGATGGAGGAGAACAACTTTCATGTTTAACAATTTTGGATTTGAAGCTTGGAACCATAAGAAAAAAACTTGCAAGTTGAGCAAAAACATGACTTGAGGTACCTTGGCAACTTGGGCAAGTTGCCTAACTTTTGCCCAAAAACCTCCAACTTTGAGACATCATAACTTTTGACTCCATGATCCAATTGGGGAGTTCTACATATGCTTGGAAAGCTTGAAGAACAAAGAATAACGTTCATGTTTGAATAATTTTGGTTTGAGGTCAAGAAACCCATGAAGCCTTGGCTTGAAGTTGGTGCAAAAACCTGATTTTTAGGACTTAGAAAAATTCTAAGTATAAGTGCCAAAGCATGATTTCTTCCAACTTTGATCATCCATAACATCAAATCCTCACATTTTTTGAACTTGATTCCTTCTACAAACTTGTAGTATGGAATGTCCTATTTAAAATGAGTACTAGTTTACTCCATTTGGCTCAAAAATGAGTGAGATATGATCCTTGAAAGATGGCTAAAAATCATGATTTCCACACTTAGAAAAATTCATCCAAAACCCTAATTTTCCAAATCTCCTGATTTTATTGTTCCAATTTGATTTTTCTTGATCTAACCACATGAGATCATGGAATATGACTTGAAATGTTCATGGTTGACCAAAAAACTCAAAGGTTGACTTTTTGGAGCCTCAGTTGACCTTTTGATCAGATGAATTCTAAACCTTTCCCATTCACTTAGGAAGTCCTTGAAATGAGTTGTGTTGAACCAAAAGGCATCTTAGGAACCCTTGAAGTGTATAAGGACTTGTTTTGTTGATCTCTCTCTCAAATCCTAATTAATCAGAGCTTTCCCTTTCTTGTACAAAACCCTAATTCCACAAGAGAAACAAAACCACAAAGCTTGATAATTTAGTTAGCTATGCAAAGAAGATTGACCTATAATGCTTATGCAAATGATGATGACATCTAAGGGGTAAAATTTGGGGTATGACAGGTTCCCCTATTTAAATATCTTTACCGGATTACATGAGCGATGACTATCCTCATAGAATCCAGGTGAAAGGTATTTAAATATAGCAAACCGAAAATTTTGCCCTTAGATGCAATGATATGCTAGGATGGCAGAAACTATGAAACTACTGACATGCCATGAACTCTAGCATAATGATATGATGCTATGATGATGCAAGATTCAAACAAAACAGGAAACACAAGGATAGAGGTCAACAACCAAAGGGTAACAACTCACTGGGGATTACCTGGGAAAACACTAGGGAACAATGACAAACTGGGAAAGTCTAAAGTGGTCAAGTAAAAGGTTCAGACATGACCCAACGTCACTTTAGAAGAAAAGATCCTCACTGGAGATAGAACCGAGATAGATGGTTTCCACTGGGGAGATCCAGAGCAGTTAATCAACAGGTTCAGACGTGATCGGATGACATGCTGGAACAAAAGATAAAACGACAGACTCTTTACTGGGGATAAAACCAGAAAGAAGTATGATCTCCACCGGGGATCAAGTTAAACAAAGGGTTGACTTTCCGAAAAAAAGTAAACAAACAAGAAAAATGTGACCTTCTAACAAGAGATCAAATAAACCGAGAAATGATCCTCTAACAAGAGGTCTGGCAAGCATGGGAAACAAAAAGACTTTCTGAAAGTTTCTTAAAATGAAGAGTTCAAACGGAATCTTCAAGAAACATCAAGAAGACAGAGAAATTACAAACTCTGGATGTGCCAGATGAATTAGACTTAGATCACAAGCAAAGGTAACAACCGGCTTCTGACAGGTCGATGCCAGTAACTACTGAACTTTCAGGGGTATTGGTGACAACCAAATTTCCAATATTAGCAACAAAATGAAATAGGAGAGCCATAAACAATTGGGCTTTAGGTACCAATAACAATTGGATTTTAAAAGGATACCAATAACAATTGGATTTTAAAAGGGTGCCAATAACAATTGGATTTTAAAAGGGTACCAATAATAATTGGATTTTAAATAGCGCCAATAACAATTGGAATTTTAGATACCAATAACAATTGGATTTTAAGCAAAGCCAGTAACCACAGGACTTTGAAAAGGAACTGGTAACGACCAGATGAATAGCCTTCTGATTACAGTAAACTTAAAGGTGCCAATGACAATTGGACATGCAACAGCAGTGTTAGTAACAACTTAACTTCCTGGGAATACTGGTAACAACTAAACAAAAAAAGTCAAAAGGAACACTAGTAACAACTAGACTTCACAGGGGTAGCTGGTGACGACCAGACAAGCAATCAAAAGGGATCTAGTAACAACTAGACATTCAAAGAGGAAATTGGTGACGAATAAACAAACAATGCCAATAACGATTGGATTTGTAGCGGGTGCAATACAATTGGACTTTTCACCGGGGATTGCTAGTAACGACTAGACTTTAAACATATGGTAACGACCAAGATTCACCGGTACCAATGACGATTGGTTTCAAAGCAGAGATGCTAGTGACGACTAGGCTTCAAAGGGATACAGGTAACAGCCCAACGTTTAACAAAATGCCAGTGACAACCGAGTTTAAACAGGAAATTGGTGACGACCAACGATTTCGAAAGAGGTGCCAATTATAACTGGTCTTGGGGTCAAAGAGCTACAACCAACAACAAAGACCTGGAGAGATGCTAAATGCACATGATATGACATGATGCGGATGCTTAATGATATGCAAGAGCTGACTCTAAAAAGAGGTAAGGAAATGGGGACTCGAGAGGAAATAGATAAACATATCTATTCCACTGGGGAAACAAAGAGTCACACTGAATCCGGGACATAAAGATGTCTAGAGGTTCACTGAGAAATACACCCACTTCACTTGGGGAGGTAAGAAGCTATGGTAGCTTGCTGGGGAGACAAAAATCTTCAACATTCAAACACGTATCACATGGAGGATACTAGGGAGATTCTCTTCGATCTTGATAAACACAACATCCAAAGGGCCAATCCAAAGAGGTATTGTTAATTAAATCAAGCTTCAATGGGGAATTCATGCAAATGGTCTAATAGTGCTTCTGCCACAATAAGTCCTTTTAGGGAACATGTGATTTCACTAAATCATTCCACACGCCAAAGCGAATTGTGCCTTTATTTTGTTTTCAAAAAACTATTTTTATTTCAAAACTTTCGCTTTCAAAATCATTAATAACAAATAGATGACATTTTGCATAACAAGGAAAAGTAAAGAAGTAGTGAATAACAAAAATCGAATGGCCCAAAATATGATTTTATTCAAAACCACTACTAGCCCTAATAACTAGAAATTCCCCAAAACCTTGCTTCTGACGAGAGCGACGAACTTGAACTTCTTCTTGAATTCTTCTGCATTGATGACAACCCATCTGAAGTAGTGAAATGCCTTTCGCCCCTAACTTTTGCCTGGATCGCCCTTTCGGGTTTTCAATCCACCGGGACGCTCATTCTTACCTAATCCACTCTTTCGGGTTTTCGACTTAGTGAGCTCTTACTTTTTTTTTATTTTCATCCCTAACTTTTGCTTGGATCTCCTTCATAGGTTATGATCCACCTGGATACCCATTTTTTTTGCCTAAGCCGCCTTTCCAGGTTTTCGACTTAGAGGGTCCTTTAGGCATAATATTTTCTTACTGCATCAGAGTTCACAGGGTGTGTGAGTTGTTCACCATCCATCGTTGTGAGAATGAGTGAGCCTCCTGAGAAAACTGTTTTCACCATAAACGGTCCTTCGTAGTCGGGCGCCCATTTTCTGCGCATATCCTTCTGAGCTGGCAAGATTTTCTTGAGTACAAGTTCTCCTTCTCGAAAATCATGGATACGAACCTTCTTGTCGAATGCTCTTTTGATCCTCCTTTGATACAACCGACCGTGACACATCGCGGTCATGCGCTTCTCATCAATAAGGTTCAGTTGATCAAGTCTTTCTTGAACCCAATATGCTTCATCAAGCTTGGTTTCCATTAGAACCCTCAGAGATGGTATTTCAACTTCAATGGGAAGAATGTCATCCATCTCATACACCGAAGAGAAAGGGGTTTCCCCTGTCGAAGTTTGAACAGAAGTTCTGTATCCATGCAAAGCAAATGGCAGCATCTCATGCCAATCCTTATAGGTCTTCACCATTTTCTGCAGAATCTTCTTAATGTTTTTATTTGCAGCTTCGACGACTCTGTTCATCTTTGGACGATAGGGAGAAGAAATATGGTGCTCAATCTTAAAGCTCTCACACAACTCTTTCATCGTTTTATTGTTCAAGTTCGTCCCATTATCTGTTATGATCCTACTCGAAATTCCATAGATAATCTCTTTTCTGATGAAACGGGCAACCACTTGCTTGGTTACATTGGCATAGGATGCGACTTCAACCCACTTTGTGAAATAATCAATAGCCACCAATATGAACTAATTACCATTGGAAGCTTTTGGCTTGATTGCCCCAATCATGTCAATGCCCCACATAGAAAAAGGACAAAGTGAGCACAATACATTCAACAATGTTGGAGATACATGCACCTTATCGGCATAAATTTGGCACTTGTGGCATTTTCTGGCATATTGGATGCAATCGGTCTCCATGGTCAACCAGTAATATCCAGCCCTCAAAGTCTTCTTGGACATAGCGTGTCCATTGGCATGAGTGCCAAATGAACCTTCATGAATATCTCGAATCAACAGGTCTGCTTCTCGTCTGTCAACACATCTAAGCAAGACCATGTCATGATTCCTTTTGTAAAGCACATCATTGCTGAGAAAGAACTTGGATGCCAATCTCCTTAAAGTCTTTTTATCAAGAGCGGTAACGTTAGCTGGATATTCCTGATTCTTCAGATAATTCCTAATATCGTGAAACCACGGCTTCCCATCTACTTCTTCTTCAACCAACTGGCAGTAAGCAGGCTCTGTCTTGCGCTCAATACTGATGAGTGGTGCTTCATTAACAAAATTGACCTTCCACATCGAGGCTAGCATGGCCAAAGCATCAGCTATATGGTTTTTCGACCTTGGAACATGGCAGAAAGTGATCTCATCAAAGTACTGGATCATCTCCACAATATAGGCATAATATGGAACCAACTTCTCATCTCGAGTTTCCCATTCTCCCTTAACTTGATAGATAACCAAGGATGAATCCCCACTGACCTCCAATATTTTGATTCGGAGATTAATACTTGCTTCAAGGCCTAGAATGCACGCTTCATATTCAGCGATGTTTTTCGTACATTCAAAGCAGAGTCTGGCTGTAAATGGAGTATAACCACCATCAGGTTCATCAACACGACACCTACACCATACCTATTGTAGTTAGATGAGCCATCAAACATCATTTTCCAACGGGAACCTAGTTCGAGACCTTCATCTGGGCTAGGTTCTTCACAGTCTTTCACCACCATGATATCTTCATATGGAAATTCAAACTTGAGAGGTTCATAATCTTCCACAGGTTGATCGGCAAGATAATCTGACAAGACACTCCCTTTGATAGATTTTTGGGTGACGTATTGGATGTCATATTCGAACAACAACATATGCCAATGGGCAAGTCTCCCTGTCTGAGCAGGCTTCTCAAAGATATACTTTATTGGATCCATTTTTGAGATCAACAAAGTAGTATGACATATCATGTTTTGCCTCAGACGCCTGGCGGCCCCTGCTAAAGCACAACAAGTTTTCTCTAAGTGTGAATACTGACTTTCACAATTAGTGAATTTCTTGCTCAAATAATAAATGGTGTGTTCCTTGCGTCTAGTTTCATCATGTTGGCCCAACACACAACCCATAGATCTTTCCAGTACTGTCAAGTACATAAAGAGTGGTCATCCTAGGACAGGTGAGATCAGGATATGAGGTTCTTGTAGATAACCTTTGATCTTGTTGAAGGCTTACTGACAATCTGAGTTCCATTCAATGGTCTGATCCTTACGGAGCAACTTGAAGATAGGTTCATAAGTGGGGGTCATATTGGATATAAACCTGGAAATGTAGTTCAGGCGTCCAAAAAAACACCTAACTTGTGTTTCGGTTTATGGAATTGGCATCTCTTGGATAGCTCGAACCTTATCGGGGTCTACCTCGATTCCTTGTTGACTAACGATAAAACCAAGGAGTTTTCCAGATCTTACACCAAAGGTACACTTGGTAGGGTTTAGCCTCAACTGATACTTCTGGAGTCACTTGAACAGCTTCAACAAATGATCTAAATGGTCCTCTTCATTTTGTGACTTGGCAATCATATCATCGACGTACACCTCAATCTCCTTGTGCATCATATCGTGAAAAAGAGTGACCATCACTCTTTGATATGTTGCCCCTGCGTTCTTCAAACCAAAAGGCATGACCTTATAACAATAGGTCCCCTAAGGAGTAATGAATGTAGTATTGTCCATGTCAACAGGGTCCATTCTAATCTTGTTATAACCAGAGAAACCATCCATAAATAAGAAGAATGTGAAACAAGCGGTGTTGTCCACAAGAGTGTCGATATGTGGTAGAGGGAAATCGTCCTTCGAACTTGCTTTGTTTAGATCCCTATAATCTACACACATTCTAACCTTACTGTTCTTTTTAAGTACCAGTACGATATTAACTACCCATTCAGGGTACTTTGAAACTGCCAGAAAACCTGCGTCGAGTTGTCTTTTAACCTCATCTCTGATTTTCAGAGCCATGTCAGGTCTACTTCTTCTAAGCTTTTGCTTTACCGGTGGGCACTCGAGTTTGAACGGTAGCTTGTGAACAATTATATCTGTATCCAAACCAGGCATGTCCTGATACGACCATGCAAACACATCAATATATTCTTCCAGAAGCTTCACCAATCTCTATCTGACCTCTTCCCCTAGTGTAGTCCTAATCTTGACCTCTTTCTTGTCTTCGTCAGTGCCAAAATTAATAGTATCAACCTGCTCCTCATGTGGCTGAAGTTCCGTGTACTCATACTCTCACATCTTTGCCAGCTCATCAGGAACCTCATATTCTTCTTCATCCTCATTCTCAGCTTGGTAGATGGGAGAATCGAAGACAAAAGTGAAAGTAGGGTCATCGGATTCAACAGGTTCCTGGATAGTTCTGCACGTTTGGAATGATTTATTTTATTAAAAATGCAAAGACAAATGCAAAGAGAGGAAATGTTTTTTGGTGGTTTTAAAAGATTGCCATTTTCTTTTAAAAGTGAAAGCAAAAAACAGTAAGTGAAACAATAAGAATTTAACAAAATATCTTCATTGATTATAACAATTCGAAAGCGCGGTGGCCCTACAAAATAATATGATAGCTTTGGGCATAGCTACGAACTTTGAAAATAACAAAACAAAAGACAAACAAATTACTCTGGCGAAGGGATCAACACAGGGATTTCTACTGCTTCCCAATTATCCAAGGCGGCACTGCACTAAAATACCAAATGGCTAAAGTCTTCATCTTCTTGGTCTTCAATCACAACATTGACCTGAAAGCCTTTACTGATAAATACCTCCTAGATTGTCTTTGGATGTCCTATTGCAGAGTTTGATGCTCTACCACGAGTTGGTTTATAACCCAACCCATGGAGATTTAGCTTCTTCTTCACTTCAATGACCTCTCCCTATCCTGCAGAAGTATCTTCTTCCATATTCGTTTTTATGCTCTAAACAGAAGCAAAGGACATACCACTCTTGACCACTGGTTCCTCGATGTCCAATAGTACAGAACTAGCAATTTCAAGCGCATGGAAAGAAGTTTCAAGCGTATCCTCATCAGGTTCTATGTACCTGAACGAATAGAGATTTCTTACCATCAAATCCTCTTCACCGTGAACAATTACTAACTTGTCATCAACGACAAACTTCCTTTTCTGGTGTAACGTGGAGGTTACTGCGCCAGAAGCATGAATCCACAGCCTCCCCAACAAACAACTGTAAGCCGGGTTGATACCCATTACTTGAAATGTGATATCAAAGACATGCGGACCAATTAAAATTGGAAGCTCCACCTCCCCAACCACCGTCCTATGAGAACCATCAAAGGCTTTGACAATCAATGAAGTGGCCTTCATCTCTGCCCCTTTATAAGCAAGTTTGGCAAGGATTCTTTTTGGCAGAACTTTCAATGAAGAACCTGTATCGACAAGTACTCGGGCCAGAGCATCTTTTTCACATTTCACAGACACGTGCAACGCACGATTGTGATTTTTACCTTCTACGGGCAACTCCTCATTGCTGAAGCTAAGTGTGTTACACGCATTAATGTTCGCAATCACCGAATCAAACTGACCAACTGTAATACCTTGAGCAACATGAGCCTGAGCTAGCAACTTCTGCAGAGCAACTCTATGAGCAAGGGAGCTTATTAAGAGAGATAAAATAGATATCTTCGACGGCGTCTGGTGAAGCTGGTCAATAACTTTGTAGTCGTTTTTTTCTGATGATTCTTAAAAACTCTGCGTCTTCTTTATTTAAAACTACTTCTTTGTCCCTAGTAGGCACAACAACAGTTTCTTTTAGAGGAACTACATTCACTACAGTTGATAAACACGACCACTCCAGGTCATTTTGCTGGTTCCAGCAATATTCATTACATCTTTCTGAACACCTTTCTCATCCTTCTTTGGGATAGCTTTTCCAGATTCCTTATCAATCACTGTTACGTCATACTTCCATGGCAAAACTACATTATCTTGGAAACGGAATGGACTATGTTTCTGAATAATCACCGGTCTAGACTGACTAACTGGTGGGTCCACAGGCTTTGTAGTGTTGAAAATTGGCTTTTGCTTATTGAAAATCGGAGTTGCGGAGCTTAACTTTGGTAAGTTGAACACTAGTACCTTGTCACCTAGCTTTGGCAGATTAAATATCGGTTCGATCACTGATACCTCCTCTTTCTTCACTTTATTGCCCACTTGTAAGAAACCATTGTCAATCAAATTTTACACATCTTTCTGAACTAACAAGCAGCCCTTTGGGTTGTCAACACAATCTTTACATTCAGAATGGCAATCTGTGACCAAACTAACCTCAACTAATTTAGCATGAAAATCTTGGAGCGGAGTCTTGATCTCAGTAACATCCATAATCAATGTCTCTTCACATCCATCTTCAATGGCATTTACTGTCCCATGGGTAGGCAGAGGATTACTTTTAACATGCAGCTGGAAGTCCCCAAAGGACAAGATTTTCTTTTCCACCAGTTCCCTTACTATATGCTTCAACACAAGGCACCCTTCCAAATCGTGGTCGGGAGCACCTTGATGAAATCACAGTGAGCATTTGAGTTATAGTAAGGTGGAAGCTTCTCTGGAGGCAGGCCCAATGGTCGGGTCGTTATCAAACCTTGTTGTACCAAAGAATGATGCATCTCTATATACGTCATCGGTATAAGTGGAATTGAAAGTTTCACACCCTGTCTTCTGTAAGGAGCACTTGGGTGAGGAGGCTGGGTCCTCTGTTGCTACTGATATGTTGGAGCACGGGGCACTTGTTGATAATTCTGCTGTTGTTGGACTGGCTGATAAACTGGTGCCTGCTGCACCGGTTGATAAACTGGAACCTGGTTGTTGAATGTGGGCGTGACAGCTGCCACATATGGTTGTTGGGCATACTGCACAAGATACACTGGTTGTTGGACATAATTTTGTTGAGGTTGCTGATGTTGCTGGTAAGGTTATTTCCAATACTGGTTTTTCTTCCTTCCTGTCATAACATCATTTATCTCTCCCTCCTTTTTCTTGTGAAAGTTACCAGAAGGCTTCTTAGCATTGTTACTGCTTGAGCTACCAGAAGTGCTAGTCACTTTACCATTTTTTAAAACTTGAATCCACCTTTACACCTACGGCCACAATATCTGCAAAGTTGGTTGATACACTACTGATCATTCTTTCATAAAATTTCGGTCTCACTGTGTCCACAAACCAATCGGCCAACTCCTTCTCAGTCAGAGGAGGTTCCACCTGGGAGGAAATTTCCCTCTAACTCTGTGCATATTCTTTGAAAGATTCTGAGCTCTTCTGCGACATGCTTGAGAGTTGCCTTCTATCCGGAGCCAAATCCATATTGTATTTATAGTGCATAACAAAAGCATCTGATAAATCCTGGAAACTATGAATGCGGGACTGGTCCAGACTTAGGTACCACTTAGCTGAGACCCCTTTTAGACTGTCCTAGAAGCAATGGATCACTAACTTATCATTGTCCACATAAACAGCCATCCTCTTGTAATACATGATCAAGTGTGATCTTGGAAAAGTTGCACCTGAGTACTGATCGAAAATGGGAGTTTTGAATTTTGGAGGGATCACCAGTCCAGATACTAAGCACATATCTCTGGTATCAGCACCAAAGACGTTGTTTCCTTCCATAGCTCTTACCATCCGGTCAATAGTCTCTACACTCTCCTTTAACCTTTCGTGACGTTCATCCCCTTCTTCATACATATCTGGGATATTGTACACTTGTTGTGGATTATGAAAATAAGGGCATACTTGAGCTTGTACAGTAGCTGGAGCAAAAGTTGGAATGGCTTGAGGAATTTCTGATCCTAAAGGAATAGCTTGTTGAGTAATTGCCATTGTGACTGGCGGAGGCACAAAACCCAGAGGTAACCCAAAAGCTGGCACAGTTGCAGCATTAACTGTTATTGGTTGCGGTTCCACAGTTATATTGGCAATCTTAGAAACTACGGTGGCTTGAGTGTCCATTTTTGCTTTAATAACCTGCAGAACTTCCATTACCCGCCCCACACTTCCACGCAGATCTTCTAATTCATCATTGACCCTGTCAAACTCCATGTTCTGTTCAGCCATTCTCTGACGAGCTCGGGCTCGAGTGTTGTACTGATGTTGGGAATTCAGTGTGACAAGTTGGAGACAAGACGACGAGATGAGCCACGACAAAAGGAATGTGCATGCAATGATATAAATGCATGGGATACAATGCAAATGCAAAACCAAAAAATCAAGGAACTCAAAATTAAAATCTGCAACCACTATAATAATGGTGAGTACAACTTTTGAAACAACCAAAAAGGTCCATTGGATTAATTAAATACTTAATGTTTTACAAACAAACAGTACACCCTCAAGAGTCATTACAACATTGTCAAATAAAGAATAACAGAATAAAGGAAACTAAGAGTCCAATCCTTGCAACGAAGGCCCTTCTCCTCCATGAAGTTCTTTCTCAAGCTCATCATTATGTTCCTGCATCTTCACTTTCTCAAAAGTAAGCTCTTCCAACGCCATCTCCAGTTTCCCTTCTTCACTCGTGATAGTCGAATTAGGGTCCCTAGAAGCCAAAGACATGTACTCCTGACGAGGATAGGGTATCCTCATCTTGAGAGATCTTTCTCGTACCTATAACATGTAAGATTCAGGGACAGTGCAATCAGGGTATCCCAACGCGGTCATCCCCTTCCTATTTACGTGACACCAGGCGTACACGATTTTTCCCTTGAGCCTAGGGTTTTCTCCATCCTCAAAGAAAAGTCTCTCCAAATTAATAGGGTTGGGATCTTCCTTCATCGGGTATCCATGTTGACGACGAGCAAGGACAGGTTGTAGCTGATACATCCTTTAGTGCCAAGAAGAGGCACATTAGGGAATTCCCCGTAGCTATGGATCATTACAACTCCCCCATATATTGGATCATAACACTCAATATCTGAATGAGTGAGTGACATGATTTTCTTGGACCATGTGAGCCCATCCTTCAAGTCCCAGAAAGTTGCAGACCTTGGTAGGTGCAAAATAAACCACCTATAGAGGAGAGCAACGCAACAAGTTATCTGACCACCTCCTTGAATAATTCTTGAGCGAAGAGAGTGATAAGTGTCGGCCAACAAAGTGGGAACTGGATTCTTGAGCATGAAGATCTTGATAGCGTTAATATCAACAAAATTGTCAATATTTGGGAACAAGAATATCCCATATACCAACAATGCGAAAATGGCCTCAAAAACCTATGTATTCTTCCTATCAGCGAGATACTGAGCTTTCTCAAACAAGAACTTGGCCGACAGCCCAAGGAGCCCTCTATTGATGGTCATATGAGCTTGAATATCGAACAACCTCAGGCGCGTAGCTTTAGCAATATCCTTCTCACTTGGCGTGTCTTCTACTCCTGAGAACGGAGGCTGAGAAGTGACATGAAGTCCCATTAAGGCAGAGTACTCTTCCAGAGTAGGCATCAGTTGATAATCTAGAAATGTGAAACAATGATACACAGGGTCGTAGAATTGGACAAGCGTAGCTAGCAGTCCATCAGCCATCTGGAGTCTCAACAGTGGGAAGATTCTCCCATACTTGTCTGAAAATCTCAGGGGATCCTCTATCAGACCTCCTAGTTCCTTTAGACTTTCCAGTTTCAGACTCAAGAAGGTGTACTGTTGGGTTTCCTTCCTTCCAAAATCCATTTTCAGTGTCTGCAAAACAATTTTTGGTTCCTTGAAAGCTTAGAAAAATGCAAAAATGCAATACAAAAGCTTCGTGGAACTCGAATATTTGTAAACACCAAGAGATACCAAAAACTCATTCTCATTAATTAACAAAATAGATTACAATCATCAGCACTTCTTACAAGAGTCTTAACAGAAAGCTAAATAAAAGCTAACAAAAGACCTAAGGATATTCTCCTAACAGCCTCGTGCTGAGCATCTTGATTTCTTCTTCCATTTGAGCCTTTTCAAGAATAAGCTTGTCTACAATTAGCTTCCACAGAGTTAACTGAGGGTTAGAGGAACATGGATCCTCTTGCACTTTCCTCTTCTTACAAGAGAGTACTTCTTCATTCTTCGCCTGTAGTTGCCTTTGGAGTTCTGTATTCTCCTCAATAACCACTTGGTACTTATGCTTCCAAGCATCTCCTGTTTATTGTGCTTTGTCCAAAGCGATTCTCAGCTCCTCTGCTTCAGACATGAAGATCAAGATGGGTTCCTCCTTTAGAACCATGGGCTCTTGTTGGGAATAGGGCATCCTCAGCTCGATAGCCTTTTTTCGAACCCATTGGAGATAGGGTTCCAAGGAGACACAATTAGGCTTTCCTATGTCCTTTTTTCCCCTTCTTATGCAAGCGGCTCCATCCTCCTTGAAGAAAATACCTTCCACGTGAACACTGTTGGGCTTGTCCCTCAAAGGATATCCTAACTGTCGACGAGCTAGGACTGGGCTATAGCTAATTCATTCCTTGGTGCCAAGAAGAGGCACATTACCAAAATCTCCACAGATGTCGATAATCATCACCCCATCGTAGACACGATTGTACCAATCAATATCAGTGTGGGTGAGAGCCATGATCTTCTGCGACCACCAACCTTTCTAAGGATCCCAAAAAGTGTTAGCCTTAGGCAAATGCAAAATAAACCGCTTGTATAATAAAGGAACACAACAAGTAATCATCCCACCATTGTGGAAAATCCTCAGATGAACGGAATGGTAGGCGTCCGCTAGCAAAGTAGGCACAGGGTTCTTCTTCAGGAGGATTTTGATTGCATTAAGGTCTACAAAGTCTTCAAAGCTAGGGAACAGAAAGATACCATAGATGAGCAAGACAAGAATAGCCTCGAATGCATCCATGCTCAAATAATCGGCATAATACTGAGCTTTCCCAACCAAAAACTCTGCAGTTAACCCCACAACTCCCCCTTTTGTAGTCATATTATTCTGAATATCAACCAATCCCAAATGTGTAGCCTTAGCAATATCTACTCCTTAGGGCCTTTCTCGAAGATAGGAAAAGGAGACTTGTCGAGAATAGGCAAACCAACTAGATGGGAGTATTCTTCCAGTGTAGGTACGAGTTGGTAGTTAGGGAAAGTAAAACAATGGTAGACTGGATCGTAGAACTGAAGTAGGGTGGAAAGGAGTCCATTATCCATCTTCGTCTTTAATAATGACAATAGTTTCCCATATTTTCTCTTAAACCCTCCTGGATCTGTCAACAAGGTTCCCAACCTCCTTAGGTCGTCCAAGTCAGGACTCTTGTAAGTGTACTTCAAGGTTTTCTTCCATTCGCTTTCCATGATAACCCTATGATGTTTACAAACAAAAGTTCTAAGTTCCACGAAACTTTTATGAAATGATGCTCATGAATGCATGTATGCACAAACACAGGTTAAAACAGGTTCACATATATGCACATATATACAGATAAACAGACAAGGGCCTAGGTTCACAAGACACGAGCGTGGAGCCATGGTCTACCCATCCCAAGAGGTGTGTACTAAAGGTTCTTATATATGCAGAACAGGGTTCTAAGAAATTCTCAGAGTCAACAACCCATCTTTCGGATATTAGCAATTTCCCAAATCACTCGGTCGTCGATAATATTCTCAAGAGAGTCTCGTCTGAGTGTAGTATCACGTATCAACTATTTTGGGACTACTCCCTCATAGTCATCGCACTACATCCTAACAAGGCCAAAGTGGGGTGAAAAGGGTAACTAAAGGTTCTTAGTGTCACAGGCTCCTAGGTCGAAAGTAGTAATGTTTTCACGAATACTCATTCAATAAAACTACTCCCAAGAGGGCCTCCACTAAGCGGTGGTTTCTCAAATCAGCTTGGTCGGGAATCAACTCCCTATAATCCTTCTTGAATATACCACCTTCCTATCATAAGTGTACACTCAAGTCCGGGTATAGGACTTATCCTCACCACTCAAAGTAACCACCCTGCATACAGAAAACCCAAGCACAAACAGATATATATATACATATATTTACAAATACACAAATATACAAGCAAGCGAGCATATAGCAAACACAAATACAAACAAGGTGGGCTTAACCCTCTTAGGGAAATTCCCCAGTGAAGTCGCCATTTCTGTTGCGGTGAGAATCATATATCAAGCTATTAATTAACTTGAATCACAAATCATGAAATTCACCACCGAGCTTTGATTTATCCAAAGGAAAGGGTAAAGATCGAAGAAAACCCTAAGTGCGCTATGTAACAACAAAGCTAGAGATCTAAGGTTTGAGGGTTGGTTATACCTAGGGAAGGTGTTAGCATCCTAAGTATCTATAGTACCCTACAGGAACCTCTTGTTAGTGTTTATGTTATGCTAAATTTTGCTTGCTAAGGGAAATGTACTAAGGTAAATACCTAAGGGTTTATTTCTAAGTATGCTCGCCAAGACGTCGCATCTCATGCCTACGTATCCTGACTAGGATGGAACCAGAGCATTCGTAGTTCACCTAACTAGGGATGAGGAACTCTTAACTATGGTTAAGGTTCCAAAGAGAATAAGTATTCATGACCATGATACTTACATAGAGTTAACAACTCTCTAGATCTAAGTTGAAAGACTAACTAAGGTTGACTTTAAACAAAGTCAAAAGGGGGAAGTGAATACACATTACAATGGTATTCACATAGAGTTAACAACTCTATACATAATTCTAAGTTGTAAAGAAACAATGGCTCTAGCAAGGCCAAGAAGGGGAAGATAAGTACTTATAACAATAGTACTTACATAGGGTTTACAAACCCTAACCTAAAGTTAGGTCAAAAAGGGAGAAGTGGCTCTAGCAAGGCCAAGGAAATGATGATCCTAACAAGGTCAAGAGGTAAGTAGGGAAAGATCTAAGCTATCTAGAATATAACTTACAAGTCAAAGAGGGGACCCTTCCTTTGGAATGAGGGACAAACAACTTGTAACAACAAGTGTTGGAATGATAAGCTTTAAGGTAGAGATGATAACAATCAAGGTATCACAACCAAAGAGTTCAAATGAGATAACAATCCCACAAGGGAAGTAGCTACATCATGTTATGTTCAACATATTAAAATGATCAAGAACCATGTCAAACACACACCAAAATAACAAGCATACTTGCTACAAACTTAAACAAACAAAAGAAATGCAAAAGAGTGATTCAAACATGGGAGTTACAACTCAAAGTCCACATGGGCAGTAGCATACACATTTCAAAAAGCTTATATTCAACATTAAGATGTCAATAGAAACACAAGTAAGAACCTCATCAAGGCATAAACAAAACTATATGCAAGGAACAAACCAAAACATCAATGAAAGGCTTCAAACAAACACAACATGTATGGAAAAGAAAATGGGAAAGCAAGAACACTTTGGGGTCATGAAGTTAGTAGCTAATACATGTCTTTCAAACCATAAACAAGCAACAAAATTATCAAGAAAGCTCACTCAAAGGGTATGCCTAAAAACTAGGTCAAGAAACATACCAAAACATGCTCAAAATGGACCCTAATTTGAGGTATAAACCAAAAATAGTAAAATGGTCAAGTAAAATCCAAATCAAAGCTTTAAATCATGTTTAAACATCCAATAATACATTTCCAAAAGATAAAAACAAGATTGTCACAAAAACTTTCTCAAAAGTCATTAACAAGCCCAAGGTGTTAAAAGAATCGAGGCTTAACAAATGTAAATAAAAAATGGTTCAAACAACAACATTTAAGGTCGCAAAAAATGCTAAAAACTTCCTCAAACATATGTTACAACATACCAAAAAATCAAGTGAAAATAAGTCATGGAAGTCACTCAAATAGAAAACCCTAATTCAAGGGTAATATGGTAAACATGTTGTAACAAATGATTCAAATAAAATAATGAAATAAATAATAAAAATAAATAAAAATTCTCAAAAATGTGTCAAGATAGTAAAGTATTTGAAAAATATTTTTGTGTGATTTTTAAAGTATTTTAAGCATTAAAAATAAATATAAAGTTATAAAGAACAAAACTAAAAAAGAGAAAAAAAACAAAGTGATCTGGGGGTGTATTCAGTAATAACAGAAACAATGGAATCTAGTGAAATTTAGCCTGGTCCTTAAAAAGGGAGGGTGCGAATAGCATTGCAGGCCCTGAATGGAATGAACTTGGAAAACAAAAAAAAAACAAGGAATTAAAAAGGGGTCTGGGGCGAGGGGGATTCGAACCCCAGACCCCAAGGCTAATGCGCGTTCTCCTTACCACTAGGGTGACTATACATCTGTTGTATAAGCCAACCCTAGTCTAATATATTTGAAAAACAACATCAACATGGCCAGGTCAGAAAAAACCCTCCACGTCCTCTTCTTCTTCCCACTCACTCTCTTCTTCGTACAACTCCTCCATGAACAACCATACACCTTAAACTTCTCCTCCTCATATCTCTTCCATTTCTCAACCAAAATGAAAAATATAAAAAAGAGAATTGTTGTATTTTTAGTGTGTACAAGACATTTAAGGGCTCAAATACAATGTAAATAACATAATGAACATTTCTAGTTCATAAACAAAACATCATAACACATGGATAAAGATTTTGAAAGGAAGGATGCTACCTCTTGAAGAGAAAATCCAAAACTTCCTCAAATAGTATTACAGAGATGGATGATGATTTTGCTCAACCACCTTAGCCTCCAGAGAGTGGTTGTGAGTGCTTGGTTAGCCTGGAAAACCTTTCCTTCTTCAAACCCGATATTAGGTGTTTCAAAGGTGGATAAAAATGATGGATGATGAAGGTGATGTTACAGCTCGTGTTTGAGGGTTGAGATGAGGTGGTGGTGATGTATAATGAAAGTTTGTGGAAATTGTTTGTGGTTTGCATGAAAGGAAATGATGGTTGGAGAGCTTTTGCAAAAACTGAGGTTATGGTGTTCTTGCTTAAAGGTCAGGGTTGTCTGTGTGTTCTCTCTACTCTCTTTCTCTTAGATTGTATATGTGTGCTTCTCTGATCAGTTTGGAATAGCCAGATGCCTCTTTTAAGGTTTAGAAAGATCAAGTATTTCTTTTGTCCAAGAAATAAAAAAGTGTGATGGTTGAAAGCTACATGCATGGCCCACCAATATCTGCCTTGAGCCAAGTGATTTCACCACTTGCTTGTGCTTATGTTATGGCCAGAAAGGAGACAAGAGAGACCAATAGATTAGGACATGCGAATGAGTTTACACAATGGTCCAAGGTTTGTGTCAAGACATGCCTTAAAATGTCATACCTCCAAGAAATAAAAATGGTAAGTGTTGGGAAGTCACATTTGCAGGTTTTAGGGTTTAGAAAGACCAGTCTTGGGTGCTGAAAAAGTATGGTAGGTTTGGCTTGAAAAATTGGTCATGGTTTGGGAAGTTTGACATGGTGAAAACATATTCATGGTAGCAACTTTGGCATGCCACATCTCCATGGATAGTGGACCAATTGGGAAGGTTTTTTATCCTTTGGAAAGAGGGCATGGAGGTGAGTAATTTTGGTGCTCAAAGATCATTGAGATGGAGCTTGGAACAAGGTGAAAAAAATGCATGAAAAATGATCCAAACAAAGGGATATGGCTGGCATGCATGGTTTGGTCGTGCCTTGGCAACTTCTTGACATGGTTTGACACCTATCTTCATCATATCATATCTTGAGCTACAAAAATCCAATTGTAAAGTTCTACACATGCTTGGAAAGCTGAGATGGAGGAGAACAACTTTCATGTTTAACAATTTTGGATTTGAAGCTTGGAAACATAAGAAAAACAACTTACAAGTTGAGAAAAAACATGACATGAGGTGCCTTGGCAAATTGGGTAAGTTGCCTAACTTTTGCCCAAAAATCTCCAACTTTGAGACATCATAACTTTTGACTCCTTGATCCAATTAGGGAGTTCTACATATGCTTGGAAAGCTTGAAGAACAAGGAATACCTTTAATGTTTGAAGAATTTTGATTTGAGGTCAAGAAACCCATGAAGCCCTTGCTTGAAGTTGGTGCAAAAACCTGATTTTTAGGACTTCGAAAAATTCTAAGTATAAGTGCCAAAACATGATTTCTTCCAACTTTGATCATTCATAACTTCAAATCCTCACATTTTTTTAACTTGATTCCTTCTACAAAATTATAGTATGGAATGTCCTACTTAAAATGAGTACTAGTTTGCTCCATTTGGCTCAAAAATGAGTGAGACATGATCCTTGAAAGATGGCTAAAAATCATGATTTCCACACTTAGGAAAAATTCATCCAAAACCCTAATTTTCCAAATCTCCTGATTTTATTGTTCCAATTTGATTTTTCTTGATCTAACCACATGACATCATGGAATATGACTTGAAATATTCATGGTTGACCAAAAAACTCCAAGGTTAACTTTTTGGAGACTCAGTTGACTTTTTGATCAGGTGAATTCAAAATCTTTCCCATTCACTTAGGAAGTTCTTGAAATGCGTTGTGTTGAACCAAAAGGCATCTTAGGAACCCTTGAAGTGTATGAGAACTTGTTTTGTTGATCTCTCTCTCAAATCCTGATTAATCAGAGCTTTCCCTTTCTTGTACAAAACCCTAATTCCACAAGAGAAACAAAATCACAAAGCTTGATAATTTGGTTAACTATGCAAAGAAGATTGACCTATAATGCTTATGCAAATGATGATGACATCTAAGGGGGTAATTTGGGGTATGACACCTATCCTACTTGTGCGACACGATTTGGATAAGTCTTACAAACCTAAAATCTTCACAAGATCAACTCCCAAATGATTATACAAACATGTGCTCTGCAAAGCATAATTGAATTTTCAAAGATTCATCACTTGGCATGTGAAAATGATCATTTCAAAAGTGAGAAGTGAGGTTTTGTCCTCTAGCATTAAAGTGCTATAGTGATTTTTTTGCAAAATCCCTCCAATCTGCCCAAGGATGATCAGAACATCAAAGGATAGGATGAAGCCTTGTGGAACAAAGCTCAAAAGGTCAGAATTAATAGCCATGTGATCATGTAAGTTATGTACCTTGACATTCAAGTAATAGCTACATGACATCGTCTTTTGGATAATGGCTTGCATCCTAATCCTTTCAAATTTAAAATATCAGACACATTTCCCCTATAAATAGAGGTTATTCTGAACATTCTAAGACTCACCAAAACATTGCAAGAGCTTGTTTTCTCTCATTCCTCCTCCTTGCTAAATTCAAAGTTCTCAAAGAGTGAAAAATTGGAATTCTCAAACCAGTCCATTTCCACTCAATTCAATCACCCAAACACTTCACATACATCATGTGTAAGTGATCCAAACACTCAAACCTCAACTGTAACATCAGAATCACCAAGTCATATGCCATTTTCTCCACACACATCATAAGCTGCAGTTTGAATCGAGCCAAGTAATTCAGAAGGTTTCCATCCATTCTAAGCAGTGGAACACACTCTTTGGAGGTCAAGGAAGCTGCCTGGATCATCAAATCACATTTGTAACACCTCCAACAGAGAATTTGATTCTCAAGTGCAAGGTAAGTTTCTTCAAAACAGAACTCTATGATTCAAGCATCAAATTTGATCATTCAAGTTACATACATGTTTATCATGATGTTGTGATCATTTTTCCTCAATTAATTGTCATGTATCATGATTGTATGAGATTTCATATTAAATTATTCAGTTAGGGTTCATAGGGTTCTCAAATCAATTTCTTTTGATACACTGAATTTAAATAAAATTGGTTAATGCCATTCATTTCCTCATGAAATTTCCAACAAGTTTCATGTTTACATCATGTCATTTAATTGAGTATTAAAGAAGTTCAGAAATTCAAATATTTGATGAAGCTCGTGGAAGAGGACGAGCATTGAGGGAGCCATTTTTAAAAACAAAAAAAGATTTAATATATTATTTTTTTATTCCAGATTAAAACTTGAATTGGCATTGCGCCCTAGTGGAAACACTAGTATTTGTGTGTGAGAGAGTCCAAGGTCTGGGATTCGAATCCCCTTCGTCCCAGACTTTTTGGCTTTAATTTTTTTCAGTCATTTTCAACTCAACTCTTTATAATATTTTCTCTTTGCATTGTATATCAACCACACGCGCGTGGCTCAGTTGGTTACGTTTTAAGACTTTCACCCCAAGGACGTGGGTTCAACACTTGGGAGGGCCATTCCTATTTTTCAGCACTATTTCTCTTCATTTTTCTTCAATAATTCATTCAATTATTTCAATAAGAAAATTTAATCTTTTTTAGCCAATTTTTTTCACACTTCTCATTTATCTTACATATTTTGAGAATCCTTTAAAAAATTCCAAAAATAATATTTATTTTTATCATTTTTCTTAAGTGGAAAATCATGGTCTTTTAATGTGTTCTTCATACCTTTTCATAACTTCTTTTGAATTTTCTCTTAAACTAATTGTACATACATGTCCCTATGGTCATAGTACACTTTGTGTAAACCTTGTTCAAAACATTTAACTTATTATTTTAGACTTATACTCTATCCATACTTTGTTTAGGTATTGTTTTCTTTTGAAAATACTTTGATTATTCTTTTGAAACCTTAGAGTTTTATTTCAAATAACTTTTTTCTTTGAAAAGTATCCTTGATGCTTGACTTGGGCTTCCACTTGAGTTTGGATTCCCCAAAGCCCTTGATTCAACCATGGTTTTGATTACTCTCATCCATTATTCATTTGATCTTTGATCTCCTTGAATACTTTGCTTGCTTGAACTTCATTGTGTTTGCTTTCATAGATTAAATCTTTACTCACATATTCAAGTATTTCCTTCATAAACTCTTACCATGATGAACATATCTCCTTGTCTAATACACTTTCACATGTTGATATATCATGCTTAAACATTTCATGCTAATGTCATCCTCAATGACTACACTTGCTTAAAAGGTTAAATAAACTTACGTTGTTAAGTTTCTCTTGACATTTTTTACACTTTTGGCTTACGTCTGAACTACAATTACTTTGAATTCCTCTTAAGGATATGTAGGCATAAGATTACAAGATCTTAGCGAGCACAGTAACAAACTATTTTTAGCTTTTTCCTTTATGTTTATACACAAGAAACATTAGGATACCATGTAACTATAACTTAGTTCAAACACTAGGTTTCCCTTGTTGAAGCTCCAACTATAAACTTAGCCTCTTCTTGGGTTTTGTACAAAGAAGTTAGACTTCAAACTCAAAACTCTTCAACAAAGAGATGAGAATTCCCTTTTGGATTCCTAAAGTCAACAATGCCCCTTGTGGCTTTAAAACCTTTAAACCTCAAGTCAAACCCTAGCCAACCTTTGCCTTCAAACTCAAAACACTCCCCCCAGAGATGAGACATCAGTCATCTCTATGGAAGAGATGTATCTTCTATTCTCCACAACATAAATCAAACTTTTCAAACTTTTCCATTTAAGTGATGTAAGTGGCACACTTGTTTATTCAAAATCCAAGCTAGAGTCCCTCTCTTATTATGGTATAAAAACACTTCTTTCATTTAAGTGATGTAAGTGGCACACTTGTTGATTCTATAACCAAGTCAAGGTCCTTGTCTTAAAAATGCAAAGACTCAGTTAAAAGAAGATGTGGCATTACTCTGGATTTTTTACATCCAAGTTTAAAGCTTCTTCCCTTATTCTCTTATTTCTAAAAAATGTTTGTGGTGAATAGATGAGATATCTCCCTTGAGATGACAATTTGTCTCTTCTCACAAACCCAACAAACCCAATTCCACCCATTAGTAGGTGGAACTACGAACGCTCTGATTTTTAAACTTCCTTTTGAGAATACGTAGGCATAAGATTGCGAGATCTTAGCGAGCACAATAATAAACAAAACCATTAGGTTCTTACACCTTTGTATTAGTTTACTTTGCATTACAAAAACACCAAAAGTATATCATATCACTCACTCAAAACCAATCAACAAATTCCCATTACACATTAAGTAAAACAACAGTAACACAAATATATGCAAGAGGTTCCTATAGGATACTATAGATACTTAGGGTGCTAATATATTCCCTTAGTATAACCAATCCCGATTCCTAATCTCTCAAGTGCATTGTTTTTGCATTACACACACTCGCAGGTTTATTCAGATTTTTTCCCTTCCCTACTTTTAGAATAAATTAAAAGTTCACATGTAAAAAGGGCTGAGTCTTTTCGCGCGGCTACAAGAACAAAGGTTCTTCAGGAGGATAAGGCATCTTGATCTTAGTTGCTCTTGCTTGCACCCACTGAGTGTAAGGCTCCAAAGCAACACAAATTTTCGTTCCTAATTCATCCCTTCCTTTTCTTTGAATCTTATGCCAGACAGGGACTATCTTTTCCCTCAAACCCCTGCTATCAACACCCTCTTGAATGAAGAAAGTTTCCAGAAGAATGTTGCTTGGTTTATCCTTCATAGGATACCCAAGTTGACTTCGAGCCAAAACCGGATTGTAGTTAATACCTCATTTTGTACCAAGAAAAGGCACATTTGGGAATTGTTAGAATTGCAGATATAGAGGGGTTTTTGTTATCGTCTCCACAAGGATTGTTCTGATATGGGATGCTTGCCGTTCAATAGTTTACCGTTTCAAGAAAAAGGGTTTTCAAAGTTTGTTTCATAAATTGCCACGATTTTAGTAGCAAAGCTTATAAATTATAAAGTGTTTGATAAACAGAGTATATCAAAAGTAGTTTTCATCTACCTTAACTTATATGTATTCTTTCAATCTTGCATGTGAAGTCGGATCCGATTAATATCATCGTGTATTCTCTCGATGTCGTCTATCTCTAGAGCGGCATCGTGAGAAATACCATATTCATCACTACACGGTCTCTCCATATAACAACTAATATAGCAAGCTTTAAGTTCAATACAAAGCAAATATCAACCATAGACTGGTCTCTCCAATATATAAATCGATAGATGAATATTTTAGGTCAAGTTCCATAAAATCTATGTCTAGAGTTTTATAAAACAAGAATGGATCATTAAGAACAAAAATATTCATCATATATTAATGATCACTTGTTCACATACAAGGCCAATCAAAAGAAATACATAAAGCTAAGGTAGACTACCTCTACCTTTGATACAAAGGAAATTAGCTACCCATAACCATGGTAGCTTACTTTACAAGTCTTGAGAGAAGATCAATGAACATCCACGTCGAACAATGAAAAAGAATTTAGTTCTTAAACAAATATCATGCAATGTTTCAAATAAATAAATTCTCATGCTTGAATCACTCTAATACTCCTCTTCAAATCAGAATGAAGAAATTAATGTGTTTGCAACCGCGGGGCAATTTCACTCACCTGACAAATAATGCAAATACAATCCAATTCATATATTCATCTAATCAATCAACAATGAATTCATGGAAGCAAGAAGATCACTAAGGTCTTTAAAGGTTGTAGCTTGGTTAGGTTCACAACAAAGGGACATTTCTAGGGCCATGGATTCAAAGTTGCCAATGCAAAAGAAACATTCATTAAACAAGATTATGTGCACACTACAACTTCATCCAACACTTTCTTTTCTCAATTGTTCCCCCCTTCCAAACTTCCTTTATGCACATTATTCATTTTCTATTTTTTTTATCATTCAAACAAGCATGCTTTTTCTTTTTCTTTTTCACATTCATATTCACAATTTTCTTTTCAATGCTTGTTTGAAATTTTTCAAAATTTTTTAGTAACCTACCACTTTTCTTTTCACTCTTCCCAACTTGAATTCAACCAAACTCAAGTGAATGCTCCTTGCTTTTTATGGCAAGGAAAACAATTTAGAACAATTGTTCAAAGGTTCAAGAAATTTTTTTAGAATCCCACAAAATTCTATGATGAACTAACTTTTAATTTATGTGCAAACACCAAGTTCATCAATAAATTTGGATCTAAACTATTAAGCTCAAAGGGGTTAGCAAATTATCACTACTCACAGGTAATTCACTTTTTTTTTTTGGGATATGGTTGTGCTCAATATCAACAATTGCCTTGATCATTTCTAATGCTTCCATAAAATCAAAATAATCACAAGATTAAGCATGAATCAAATGTATTAAACAAAGTTTATCAGTCATCCTATGCATATAGTAAACAATGGAGGTTTCTCACAAATTTGTGGCTATTGGAACCTAAGTGAAACAAGCATTCAAACAAAGTTGCAAAATGAAACAAAAATACATTTGCATCAAGAAAAAAGTTCTTAAACATTCTAGCATCCTAGAAAGAGGTAACCATGTACCTTGCTTGCATTTACATGTTCAAATACTATCATCACCATCCAAACTTGGGAGAATCTTCATTGGATACTTTTAGCAAATAGCAACCAATCTAGAAGTTATCACATTTAATCACCAAAGAAAGAAACATTAAATTCAAAACAAGCTACCAACAACCATAAAAAAACTAGAGTTGAACATTCCTAAACTGAAGAATTCAACTCTAAATGACATAAAAAACAAAAGTTGAATATTCGTAAACTGAAGAATTCAACTGATATAACACTAAAATCTTATGGTGTCGAACACCAACAAAAGTAAGAGTACCCATAAGTGGTACATACATACATTATCCAAAATAATCCACAAAGTGGATATTATACAACACCAAATAGAATACAATCAAAATAAAATATAGCAATGATCTAAGCTAAACAGAAAAATTCACTTTGTAGCAACCAAAGGAAGTTGCCTAAGATCATGCTCAAAACATCACAAAAAACTAGTCCTCTTCGGACTCGGACTCCTCTTCATCCAAATTGACCTCCTCACCAGATCTAGAATCATCATTAGTACCAGCATCCTCATCATCACCAGCCTCCTCGGCGTCATCAGCCTTATCAGTATCAGCTACACTCACCCCTCTCCAAAGAATGGCCTGACCTCAAGCCAACTAGTATGAGCTAGGGACTACTCCCTAGTCATGATCGATCGCTCCACTGAAGGCTCTCGGTACTGTAGCTGTAAAACCTGCATAGAATGATGTATATCAATCATAGCATGCTGAGTAGCCGCTATCCAATACCAGTTGTACTTGCAGATCTCCCTCTGAAATGGGTAAAAGCCCTGGGAGCCTACAACTCCAGAACCAGAAGCATGCACCAGAAGTCTGTCCTCCTCCTATGCTCTTGGGCCTGCAAAACTTATCCACAAAACTGTCATTAATTGCAGCCGAGATGGTAACCTGACGGCGGGAGGGTAGCTTCACCCTCGAATGCACACATAAATTCATGATCAAGCATGGGAAAACCAAAGAGCAATTAGCTCGCGCCTCTGGTTTGATACTGCTTTCTACCACTACACACATCTCGTCAGCAATAATCCAAGCCATATCAATATGTGTATTAATCAAGATGTTATGGATCAAGTGAGAAACTGGAATAGGCACAGTGGAGGTATGCGTACTTGGCCTAATGTTTGTTAAGACCAAGAGTAGAACCCGCTATACTAGAGGACACATATCCTTTCTGTGATATCTCCTTGGAACCCTATATGGGTTCAGTTTCACCAACTTGCCTTCCCTTAACAAGGAACAAGAAATATCCCCAATATCTCTATTCAGCCTCAAAGTCCTATGATACTCATCCAATTCATCCTCCCCCAAGGTAAAAGGTCTACCCAACACATGGTTAATAGTATTCATATCAAACTTCACCTCTCTTTCGCAAACTTGTGTAGTCCAAGAAAAAACCTCATTGTCGTCCAAAAGGGCATTAGCGTAGAACTCCCTCACGAGTTCCATGTTATAATATCACATGGGGGTAATTAGCTTGTCCCACTTTTACTCGTGAAGAATCATGGCTACCTCCTAGTAGGAACCTTGGGGTTAATATTAAACACCTTCTCAACAAAGATGCTCCTTCTCTCTAGAGCAACATATCTAGCGGCTTACTTTGCTCCTTTGAATCACTCGGTGTCATATGAGATTGGTTGCGGGCGAGAGGAGCTTCCGAACTTTCTTTTCTTGGAAGGAGTTATTCTTGGAGGAGCCATCTGCACAACACCAAACATAACCAGCAAACAAAATACATGACACATTAGTAAAAAAAGCAAAGCGCAAAAGACCAGAGTACGGAATCATAGCACAATTCAAAAAAAGAAAATTGCTGTCATGTTTGCCTTGGGTTTGCCCAGCGAGAACCAGCGAACATTCGCTCCAGGTTCACCCAACAAACTTAAGGCAAACCCTACGAATTTGAAAAATTCCAGGTTCTGCCTATTCAATCTCAACACAACAACAATGTAATTTCTACCATTCAATTAGTGTTATCTAGTTTTAGAATGAGTATTAAGTAAACAACAACAACCATGCCACATTGTTCATGCAAAGATTCAAAGTTCTTAAAATAATTCAACCCAATTTCATCTTAACCTAAACAAGAACATCTCAAACTCTCAAAAATTTCTTACAGCACAATACACAAACAAGCATAGCGATGCAAACCAATAAGTATTACACATGCATAACAGATTTACAAAGCTAAGAAGAAAGTTTCCAAAATTATTCACATAAACCCTAACCACATGCTTCTAAAAAGAACAATGAGTAAATAACAAAAATCAAAGCTATAATGAAATGGATAGAGAGAATGGAGATTGAAACAGAAACTTGGGAAAATTTTCTTCACTTGCAAAGGTACGGGTGAGAGAGACAAGAGAATGTGTGTTGTGTGTTTTGTGCTAGAGACAAGAGGTAAGGGAAGACAAAAGGGGAAGTTGGGAAAGCTTTGCCCCACCAAATCCAGCAAAAGGTCATTGGGCTCATGAATTTGGCCCACAAAAATAAAATAACTTAAGTGATGTGGCATAAAAATTGACATTTTGTTCTGTCTCACTCAGTTCGCACAACGAACTTCCAGCGAGCATTCGCCCCAGGTTCGCCCAGCAAACTCAAGTCGAATGAGACAGATTTTTGAAAAAAAAAATTTCTTCACCTTCCACCATAAAACTTCCTATACTAATTAAACACTACAAAAGCATTAAAGATGAAAGGGCACTTAAAATGTTGGGGGTGCCTCCTAACTAGCGCTTTGTTTAACATCGTTTGAGCTCGACGACGGTCCGACGGTTGAAACCTCGGAACTAAAAGCACTTGAATTAGCTTCCAGATGAAACCACTAACACACAAGGTCCTTAATCATTGTCATAATAAGTTTTTGGTCCATTTTTCCTTAAGAAGAAAAATTCCAACATTACTTCATCATAGCCTCCTTGGCCTCTTCATCCTTATTTTTTTAACACCGTTTCAATCTTTGCATCTTCATCCTTTTTCATCATCGCAACTTTATCATCTTCCTTTCTCACATGATTATCATCCTTCAATTGATTTGAATACACCACACCTTTGAAAAGTGTAAAACACACTTCTTCATCATTAGTCTGCACCTTCATTATACCTTCATCAACATCAATTAACATCCTAGCGGTCTTCATGAAGGGTCTTCCAAGATTATTGGTGTATCCTCATCTTCTTCCATGTCCATGACTACAAAATCAATCGGAAATAAAAATTTGTCAACTTTCAATAACACATCTTCAACAACACCATGAGGACGAGTCCTTGACTTGTCCACTAGTTGCAAAGTCATGTTGGTTGATTTCATCTCCATGCTCTCGAGTCTTTTGACCACGGATAAAGGAATCAAATTAATACTAGCACCCATATCAACCAAAGACTTGCATTTGAAATCAATACCTCAAGATCTCAAGACTTCACACTTCAAGCAATTCAAGCCAGACATACCTTGCAGTCTGGACTACTGAGCAAACACAACAAAGGTGTTCCATCAATACGTGTCAGTTACAATCCAAATTGTGCGTCTCGAGTCTTAAGTGATAGAGAAGGAATGGGAATGGAGAATTCCTACCCCCATTCTGAATATCTTTGGGCATGGGACGAATGACCCAGTGCATAGAGTATTCATCTATACTCATAGGCTTTAGTGCAATTGGAATCAACAATCGACGAGGTATTCTTTCATGTTTCAACATTGTTTCATACTTCAAGCAACAAAAAAGACTCTTCTTCATCACTTGACAATTACAATTCAAATTGTGCGCCACGAGCCTTAAGTGGTAGAGAAGTAATGGGAATAGAGAATTTCTTCCCCCATTCTAAATATCTTTGGGTATGGGACGAATGACCCAATGCCCATAGTATTCACCTCTACTCATAGACTTTAGTGCGATTTGAATCAACAATTGACAAAGTCTTCTTCCTCACATTCAACTCTACAACAATCTCCATCAACAACACACTTTCTCCTTGGACCAAACAAACTTCTTTGGCATTCATACCTTCCCTAGGTTAAACACCTCATGGTCAAGAACCCGTCTCTGAATCAATCCCTTTTCATGCATTTCCCTGTGGAGTTTCATGCTCTGGTAAACCTCATGCATTGCCTTGTGGAGCCTCATGCTCTGGAAAACCCTTTTCTTCCCTTTGTGCCCTTTGGAGCTTCATGCTCTGGCAACCTTTCTTATCTTTTTTTTCCCTGTGGAGTTTCATACTCTGGCAATCCTTCTCTTTTCTTGTTGCCCGGTGGAGTTTCACACTCTGGCATCCTTTCTTTTATTCCCTTTTTTTTTTGGCATGTGGAGCCCCATGCTCTAGCAACCTTTTTAGCTCTTTCCTTTTGCCTTGTGGAGTTTCATACTCTAGTAATCAATCTTTCATCTATTTCCTTTTGCCCTATGGAGCCTCATGCTCTGGAAGTCATCCTCTTTCCTTTTGTCCTATGGAGTTCATACTCTGGCAGATTCTCTTTTATCTTTCTTTTGCCCTTGGGACTTCATACTCTGGCAACCTTGCATTCCATTTCTTTCATCTTTTGCCCTTACGAGTTTCATACTCTAGGAGCCTTTCTTTCCTTTACTTCTGCCCCATGAAGTTCATACTTTGGCATCTTTTCTCATCCTTAGTTCTATGAACTATGGAGCTCTGACTTCCTCATTGCACCATGAGGATATGTAGGCACAAATTCGCGAGATCTTGGCGAGCAACCTTTCTTATTTCATCCTTAGTTCTCCGAACTACGGAGCTTTGATTTTTTTATTGCACTATGAGGATACGTAGGCACGAGGTCCCCAATCCTCCACGAGCACACTAATTATGAACTCTTTTTCCCCCTAAGCAAGTAACCTTTAAATAGTAACACCCATCCATGCAAATAAAGAGCAAAATGGTTCATGTCGAGAATGACAGATGTGAGGGATGCTAATACCTTCCCCTCGCATAACCGACTTCCTTACCCGTTTCTCTTCTCCTTGGGTTTTATCAATATTTTCCCTTTCCTTTTGGAATAAATAAAGTTCGGTGGCGACGCTGTTGTATCATCAAGCGTGTGATGCGCTCGAGTATTTTTCGCGTTGCGGCAACTGGCGACTCTGTTGGGGAGTCCTTGCTCATGCGAGTAGGAGTCTAGCCTAGTTTTGTTTGTTTCCTTGTTTGTTTGGGTGTTTATATTTATGCTTTACTTGCTTTATCTCTATTTTATTTATCGCATTCTTTACTGCTTTAAATATTCATACTCTGTATATTCGGGATATCTGTTGTATTCTCTGTTGTTGGGTTGGGCTGATTTTACATGAGAGAAGCTCTATACCCGAGCTTGAGCACACACAGGATAAAATCATGGATAGTTGTGTCACATGTGTTTCGCTCTTTGGTTTGGCATGAGACCCACACCCAGATTAGATTCAATTGGAAGTACTTTTGTTCTGCGAGAATTCGCTACGGCAGGGTGTCATACCCCAAATTTTAACCACAAGATTTCCCATCATTGTGCAAGTCATCATCACAATATGGATGTACCTTCATGCGTCATCAATCCTCTCAAAGATTGTTGAGCCTTCACTCCAATAAAGGATTAGGGTTTTGAGCCCTCTCAGAGTACTCAGACAAAGGATCAATCAAGAATAGACATGATCCTCAACTTGTTAAACCTCTCAAACATCTACAAAGGATCAAGAGGTCTCCCACATCAAGAATTAAGCACAAGAGTGCAACATTTCAAGTGGATCAAGCCTCAAGATCGCCAGTGTCACCAAATTAGGGTTTTGGTCGACTAAGGCCTCCAGAGAAATATTTTCATCTAGGAATGAACCAATACTTCAAAACATGATCCAAAAAGCTCAAAGGGACCTTATGAGTCCAATCATCAAGTCAAAATAGCCCCAGGGGATGCATTCATCAAAAACCAGGAATTAGGGTTTCTTGACCTAATTCACCCCTAAGTTGACTTTTGGAGCATTTCATGAGCCAAGACCTCAAGAAGTGTTTTGAAGATCTCCAATACATCATGTTGATCCATTTACAAGATTGAATTGACCCAAAGAACTTGGTTCATAAGCAGTACAAGGATTTCAATTCATCTGGACCAATTAGGGTTTCCTGATGAAAAGTCAACTGTATCTTTGACTTTTGACCAAGACATATTCCCAAACCTTGGGACATGATTCAAGATACCCTAAAGTACCTATGGAATCCATCCATTAGGTTTGAATTAGGTCGACTTAATTTCATAGAGGATCACACAGTTTGAAATTCATTTGACAAAAAGTCAACTGTGCTAAAAACCAAGTTTGACTTTTTGAATTTCTTGACGATCATGGCTTCCCTAAGTAAAAAACAATGTTAATTCATGGTTTGGATCATCATCCATCAAGAAAAATCAAGAAAAGTGGGGTTACTTGCAAAAGGGGCAACCTTAAGAAACTTAAAATTTTTTAAGTTATGGAAGAAAAGTGATTTGGTACCAACTTTGCAAGGCTATAACTTCCAAACCACAAGGCCTTTTTCTTCCATCCAAAGCTCAAATGAAAGCTCTCATTACATGCTTCAAAATTGTAAACTACATCAGATTCCAAATCCTCATGATTTTGAGTTATGGATTGATCAAAATCACAAAAACATGAGAATGACCACTTTTCCAACACTTAGTGAAATTTTCAAGTCAGAATCTGTTTCACTTTTTCACCAACTTTGAGGCCATTTTTCATTATGATCCAAGACCTTTCAAGACCAAAGTTGGACATCAAAGTTAAAGTAGGATATACATGATTTCCAAAAAGTACAAGAACTCCTATTAATTCAACTTGAGTAAGGAGTTATGGACCTCACAACATGCCTTGCTCAAACTGGTTTTCAAGGCAGATTTGGTGCATTTCTTGTACCACACGATTTCCATTTCAAATTTTGTCATCTTACAAGCTTTGTCCTCTTCCAAGATTAGAGGGAATCTTGATGAATCACTTGATATTTTCAAACTTGGACCATTGAGTCAAGAATCCAATCTTTTGGCATGTGAACATTCAAGTTTCAAATCCAAAACTTCAACTTTGTCATTTGGCATTGATGTGGAACATAGAGTTGCCATGAACCAAGCCATATCAGTCTAATTGAGTCAAGATTGACTCAAAATTTAGAAGACCTAAAGCTACCAAGACCAACTCAAGTCAATGACCAAGAGAAGACTTGGTACCTTTGTAGCGTGCGATTTTTGTCGGTGACGCGACCACCTTATCGCATAATTGGGTTTTCTCCTCAATGAAGAGGAGGGGGTGCTACTTTCTGATTTCTAATTTATCCTGTGAAGCTGGAAGGGAAAGGGAAGCTATCTCAAACTAACCTTGCACGCGAATGTTTAACTGAACAAACGCTTAAAGAGATCCGGGGAGTTCCGGGTCAGGTTATACAATGGGGATTTGTCAATTACCCATCCTATATGTGGTTATCCACAGGTTTTTAGCTTTAGGTTCTGCTTTGTACTTGATGGTGTTTATCCGTTAATGGGTTGGGAAAGTTTCTTGGGAAATATGAGAAAGAGAGTAAGTTTTTGTTGATGTTCGGGTTTTCCGGTGTTTTTTTGGTAAGGTACTGGACCTAAGTTTTGAGTGATATGAAGGTACTGGACCTAGAGTTTTTGATTGGTATGCTCGCTAAGACTTCGCAATCTTATGCCTACATATTCCCGTTTTAAAGAAACAGGGAAATCGGAGCAATCGCAGTTCCTCCTATTCTATGGGAGGAAAATATGTTTTGGTGTCTTGTTCAAAGTCCAAGATTGAAGCTAAAAGGTTTATTTGTGTCTTGTTCAAAGCCCAAGATAGAAGCTAAAAGTTTTGACTGAGAGAGAATTTGTCATCATCTTGTCTGTTTATCACAACTGTTGGGTGACTACTTATAAAGGAGGATTACTTTAACTTAGATATATGAATCCAACAATGCCATAATTTCCTTTATAGGGGTGTTATCCAGAAGGGGAAAACTTTAACTCAGTGTAGAGTAATGCCATTTTCCTTAGGAATTTCTCGTACTAAGAGAGGGACAGTGGCGTGGATGTAAATAATCCAGAGGCTTTTCGCTTATAGCAATTATATGAAAGAGAGGACTTACCAGGATAAAATATGGACAACAACTTGGATATTTGAATCGACAAGTGTGCCACTTACAGCAATTATCTGGGATTAGGGTTCGTTTTGGATGTCTGTTTTGATAAGTGATAAACAGAGAAATGACTTCCTACAGAGGGATTTTGATTTCCTCTGAAGGGATGTTAATTTTTGTGTGCCTTGATCAAAGCCCAAGGTTAAAGCTAAAAGGTTGGTTGACTCCACTGGGAAGTTCTTATGTAAAGCCTAAGAGGAGGCTAGAAAGACTGACTCAATAAGAGAGCGTATATATATGTCTTGTACAAAGCCCAAGATTGAGGCTAAAAAAGAGACTGACTCTTTGTGGGATATCATTATACAAAGCCTAAGAAGAGGCTAAAAGTTTGACTTTTCCGGGGAAAATATTCTGTCTGTCTTGTACAAGGCCCAGGATTGAGGCTAAAAGGGATTTTGGCTCCGCCGGGGAGGGTTTGTAAGTATCTCGTACAAAGCCCAAGATTGAGGCTAAAATGAAACTTTACTGACTTAGCTGAGGATATTTTAGGTGTCTTGTACAAAGCCCAAGATTGAGGCCAAAATGAGTTTGACTCTATGGGAGAGTATTATTTGTCTTGTACAAAGCCCAAGATTGAGGTTGAAAAAGAGGATTGACCCTGCTTTAGGGAAATTTATATGGTGTCTTGTACAAAGCCCAAGATTGAGGCTGAAATGGGTTTGACTCAAAAAGAGAGTGCTTTTATCTATCTTGTACAAAGCCCAAGATTGTGGCTAAATAAGCTGGAGAACTCATTATACAAAGCCTAAGAGGAGGCTAACTTCTGCTAGGGGAAATCATTATACCAAGCCTAAGAGGAGGCTGAAAAAGATTGTCTCAACAAGAGAATGGTTTTATCTGTCTTGTACAAAGCCCAAGATTGAGGCTAAAGAGGGTTGGCCCAACAAGAGAGTATTGAAAAGTGATTGACTCAACAAGAGAGTCTGAAAAGGTGATTGACTCAACAAGAGAGTCTGAAAAGGTTATTGACTTAACAAGAGAGTCTGAAAAGGTTAGCTCTGCTAAGGGAGAATCATTGTACAAAGCCCAAGAGGAGGCTAACTGTGCTGAGGAAAGGAAGGATCATTATACAAAGCCTAAGAGGAGGCTAGCTTCTGCTGGAGATTATGGAGATCCCGAGGCAGGTCCAAATGGGGAATCAACTCTTGCTGAGGGTTACAGAAGAGTTGAGATATCAGAGACCTTGAGGTTCTGATTTGGGATAGTGTTATACTGATGATAAACCGACCCTGGCTGGGGAATTTTAGGAGAGAGACTGGGTTTTAGAACCCATAGGTTTTAACAAAGCTGGAGATTGATCGGATGATCGGGGTTTCTCCAGTTTTTGTAAGGAGCTTGAGAATGTTTTTGAGATCTGAGAGGGGATTAGACTGTCTAAGTCTACTGGTATGGAAGAGTTTATCTTTGTATGATGCCCAAGAGGAGGCAAGACTATATCTGGAAATCTTACGGGGATCTAGTTTTGACTGTATTAAAGAGTGACCAACTGGCTTTACCTAGTTCTAGACCTAGTTGTCGGGGAAAACTCTAAGCAGATATACTAGTATATATACAGCTGATATATGACAAGTATTTAAAAGGATATGAAAGAAGGACTTACAAGTGAGCAGCTTCCCACAATACATTTATATATATAAAAGCATGTAAAGTAAAGCTAATAAAAACTTACAGGTGAGCAAGCTTCCATAGCTGTATTGTTAGTTTTTCAAGAAATTAAAGAAAGTTTTGACAACTACTGTATATTTGAACCTAAATCAAAAGAGAAGTTGTTTTTGAAAAGATTGTTGGGGCGGCTTATACTGAAGGAGATGCCCAGATGAAAAACAGTAATCTTACCGTTGTTTTATAAACTGTACCAGGACTTATATAATGACTGAGGCCCAAAGAGGTTTTCTGTACAAAGGGATGGGTCTTACAACTCAAGGAGAGGCCCAACGATTTGAAAAAAAGAAAAGAAATGGGACTTACAACACAAGAGTAGGCCAGTTGATTTTGTTTTCAAAAGGCGATCACGCCGAGATTTTCTAAAACACAGTGGGACTTATACAATGACTGAGGCCCAAAATTATTTATGTACAAAGGGAGTTGGGTCTTACACTCTATTAGAGGCCCAAAGATTTGTTTTTGTACAAGTGATGGGGCTTACAACTCAAGGAGAGGCCCATGGAAAACAATAATCATACTGTTTGTTTTGAAAATTGTATCGGGACTTATACAATGACTGAGGCCCAAATTATTTTATATACAAAAGAGGGTTGGGTCTTACACTCTATTAGAGGCCCATGAGTGTTTTGAAATGTTTCATAAGGATAAAAAATCAAAGAAACCCTAATTTCATTTTATTTTAAAAGTAATTCTTTAAAGAAATTAATAAAAATGATAAAAATACCAAATAAGTTTTAAATAAACTACTTGTGATTTTTGGTCAAGGTTTGAAAATTGAGGTTTTAATCACAAGATGATTTAGAACTCATTTGGTTTTGATTTTCAAGATAAAAATTCACTTTTAAAATGTTTAAAAACAATAAAAATGAATTTATTCACAAAAATGCCAATTATATTAAATAAATAATATAAATCTGAATTTATTCCATCAATACCTGGATTGACGGGATTTCTACTTCTATGGGGAGCACTGCCTCCATGCCATATACTAGAGAGAAAGAGGTTGCCCCTGTTGAAGTGCGGACAGATGTGCGATAACCATGAAGAGCAAAGGGTAGCATCCCGTGCCAGTCTTTGTAGGTTACAACCATCTTTTGAACGATCTTCTTGATGTTCTTGTTAGCCGCTTCTACCGCTCCGTTCATCTTAGGCCGGTAGGGAGATGAGTTATGGTGTTCGATCTTAAACTTAGCGCACAACTCTTTCGTCATCTTATTGTTCAAGTTAGATCCATTATCAATAATGATCTGGCTTGGAACACCATAACGGCAAATGAGATTGTTTTTGATAAATCGGACCACCACTTGTTGGGTCACATTGGTGTATGACGCTGCTTTGACCCACTTGGTGAAGTAGTCAATGGCTACCAGGATGAACCGATGTCCATTTGAAGCTTTGGGTGCCAATCATGTCGATTCCCCATATAGAAAATGGCCATGGGGAAGAGAGAACTTTGAGATGCGTTGGCGGTACATGGATTTTGTCTAAGTATACCTGACACTTGTGACACCTCCTCATGTACTTGTAGTAATCAGATTCCATGGTCAACCAATAGTACCTTGCTCTTAGAATTTTTCTTGCCATTGTGTGTCCATTGGCATGAGTACCAAAGGAGCCTTCATGAATTTCTTTTATCAACATGTTTGCTTCTGGTCTATCTACGTATCGGAGCAAGACCGTGTCAAAGTTTCTCTTATAGAGTGTATCACCGCTCAGAAAGAAGCTGCCTGCCAATCTTCTGAGGGTTTTTTTGTCTTTTCTGGATGCCCTAGGTCGGTATTCTTGTTTCTGAAGGAAGCATTTGATATCGTGATACCAAGGGTTGTCGTCTATGACTGCTTCAATCGTGAAGATGTAGGCGGGCCTTTCAAGGCGCATTATGTCTATCTTAGGTACGTCGTTCCATTGACCTACACTAATCATGGAGGAGAGAGTGGCTAGTGCATCAGTCATGTGATTCTCTTCATGAGGGATATGATGAAACTCGACTCTGTTGAAGAAGGGTAGCAACCTTCTCGCCTAGTCTTTGTAAGGAATCAGTCCTGATTGGTATGTGTTCCAATCTCCTTTGATTTGATTGATAACTAGGGCTGAGTCTCCATACACATCCAAGATCTTAATTCTCAAGTCAAACGCTTTTTCGAGACCCATGATACAAGCTTCGTATTCAGCCTCATTGTTTGTCCACTTGAAAGTCAGTCTGGCAGTGAAAGGAATGCGGGTACCCTGAGGTGTTATGATGATTTCCCCAATTCTGTTTCCATAATGGTTGACAGCTCCGTCAAAGACTAGACCCCACTGGGAATCTGGTTCTGGCCCTTCACTGGGTAGCGGCTCATCGTAGTCTTTCATTTTTAAATACATGACATCTTTGTATGGGAAGTCAAATCCGACTGATTCCTGATCGTCAATTGGTTGATGAGCCAAATGATCGACTAAATACTCCCTTTGACGGCTTTCTGAGCATGGTACTCAATGTCGTATTCTGATAACAACATCTGCCAACGGGCAATCCTTCCCGTGAGAGCAGGCTTTTCAAAGACGTACTTGATTGGATCCATTTCAGATATTAACAAAGTAGTGTGGTGAATCATGTACTGGAGAAAACGTTTGGATGCCCAAGCCAGAGCACAACAAGTTTTCTCAAGCATAGTGTACCGAGTTTCACAGTCTGTGAATTTCTTGCTTAAATAGTAGACAGCAGACTCTTTTCTTTTCGTTTCATCTTGTTGGCCAAGTACACAGCCTATGGAGTCTTCCAAGACTGTTAAATAGATGATCAGCGGTCTTCCCTCCACTAGAGGTGAAAAGATAGGTGGGTTCAACAGGTATTCCTTGATACTGTCGAAGGCGGTTTGGCAGTCTTCTATCCATATATAGTCCTGATTCTTTTTGAGTAATTTGAAGATTGGCGCGCATGTCGCGGCCATGAGGAATATAAATCTGGAAATGTAATTCAAACGTCCCAGGAATCCTCTGACTTATTTCTCAGTCTTTGGAGAAGGCATTTCTTGAATGGCCTTGACTTTGTCAGGATCAACCTCAATTCATTTCTGGCTGACGTGAACCCTAAAAGTTTTCCTGAGCGGACACCAAATGTGCACTTGTTGGGATTCAAGCGGAGTTTGTATTTTCTCAGACGCTCGAATAGTGTTGACAGGCGGGTCATATACTGCTCTTCTATCTTAGATTTGACAATCATATCATTGACATACACTTCTATTTCTTTGTGTATCATGTCGTGAAACAGAGTAGTCATTGCCCTTTGATAGGTTGCCCCGGCGTTCTTCAAACCGAACGACATTACCTTGTAACAAAAGGTGCCCCATGGGGTAATGAATGAAGTTTTCTCCATGTCTTCCGGCGCCATTTTAATCTGATTATAGCCCGAGAATCCATCCATGAAGGAGAAGACTTTGAACTTTGTTGTACTGTCTACCAGCATGTCTATGTGCGATAGGGGAAAGTCATCCTTTGGACTGGCTTTGTTCAGATCCCTGTAGTCTACACACATTCTGACCTTTCCATCCTTTTTCGGAACTGGTACTATGTTGGCTAACCATTGAGGATATTCTGATGTGGCGAGGAAACCTGCGTCAGTTTATTTCTGTACTTCCTCTTTGATTTTGATGGCCATGTCTGGATGAGTCTGTCTTAGTCTTTATTTTACTGGCGGACATTCTAATCTTAGCGGTAGATGATGTTCCACGATGCTGGTATCTAACCCTGGCATATCCTGATAGGACCAAGCAAATACATCGGGAAAATCTTTGAGAAGTTTTATCAAGTCTTCTTTGATAGCCGGACTGAGTAGTGCCCCAATCTTAACTTCTTTTCTCTCTTCTTCTGAACCCAAGTTTACTGTTTCCAACGACTCTTTGTGAGGTTCAATGGTCCTTTCCTCTTGTCTGAGTAATCGGGAGATCCCTTCTGGAATTTCTTCGTCATTTTCTTCTTCAGCCTCAAATACCGGGAATTCAAAGTTGGGAGAAGGCATTGGATCGTATGTTTCAATGGGGTTTAAAATAAGCAATCTACATGTCGTGATGATTTATTTTTAGAAGAGATAGAGAGAATGCAAGAGTGTGTGCAGTGTATTTTCTGAAAAATGCTTGTTTTTATTTTTGAGTTTGTTTTTTAGGATTACCATTTTCTAGAAAAAGAGAAAAGTGAAAACAACAATAAAATGCAAAAATTAAAGAACGACGTTTATTCATTTATGATTTAGTCGATTCTTGAAACTACAGCCCTATAAAACAAAACTCTGTCGCTTTGGGCAAAGCGAAGAGAGACATTTACTGAAAGTGAGCCCTTATCAAAACATCCATTTCACCTGGGCAGGGTGAAAGGTTAAAACAAAGACGGCAATTACTTAGACTTATGAACGACTTTCGGGAAATGACAGCAACCCATTGGCGGCGAACTCCTCGGTGAATCACAAAGTCTAGTACCTTCCTTCTTGGTTTGTCTTCAGAAATAACGCTGATTTCTGGTGGAGCAGGATCGTTGGAGTCTGTCTCCCAGGCAGAATTGTAGACAAACTCTTCTGTTGTATTTTGCACAGTGTTTGCATTCTCAGGTGGATCTCCCCATCCAGTGGGATGGATGTCTTCGAGCCTGATACGAGAGCTTTCAGGAGCAGTGTACTTTACCAAGAAGTCGTACTTGCCACTCGGCTGTCCTAAGGTGTCCCACACTTCTTTGGAACTGAAGGAGTCATCCCTTTCGATGACGTTGACCTCAGGAAAAGCATAGTTGATGAACTCTTGTCCTGCAATCTTTGCAGATTCATCATTGTGTTGGACATTTTCCGAATGCCCTGAGTAATGATCCCATGACTGGGTGGAGACACAGGTATTCTTTTCAATGATGCTCAGCTGATATGCATCGTTTGGCTGACTCTTTTGCCCCAAGTCTTCTGGGTACGGCTGCCAGATAGGCAAGTCATCCATTGGGTCATAATAGTCATAGTCAAAGTTGTTTTTCATCAGATTGTCCTCCTCTAATGAATTGGGTGGAGCGCGGCATCCTTCCGGGTCACAATCTCCGTATATCATCTTGACATCTGATCTCAGTATATATCTTGGGCTCTGTGCGGGATAGCAAAATGGCATATGCACCTCTCCCTGAGACATATAACCATCCTCGTTGAGATAGGACTTCCACTCTTCATCTGCATCAGAGGAGTCACCCTCATTGATGGTATGTACTTCTTGAGATACTGGGTGAAGAAAACCTCTACTATGGAAGAAGTCTTGAATGGGACGAAAACTTTCATCGTTAGTAGTAGTCTGGGTACAGGTTGAGGAAAAACCAAGACCTTTCTTTGTCTTGTTGTCAGTAGGAATGACAAGTTATCCCCATCCTTTTGTATTGTTACTTTTGATCACTTCGAGAGCATCTTTGTACGAGGAAATCGATGTTCCTTTTTCTGGTCGATTCTCATTGCTCAATGAAAGTGCTTGGAACTGGGTTCCAACGACCTCCTCTGGTTCTACACAAGTGGACGACGATAAGTTGCTCACGATTAAGGCTTGCTCTCCGCAGACTGTGACTATTTGGTCATTCTTGACGAACTCCAGCTTCTGGTGAAGTGTTGAAGTGACTGCCCCAGCCTCGTGTATCCAAGGTCTTCCTAACAAACAGCTGTATACTACCCGGATGTCCATGACCTAGAAAGTGACTTGGAAAGTGTGAGGACCGATAGTTATGGGAAGGTCGACTTCGGCGATAACTGTTTTTATGGATCTGTCAAATGCTTTGACGAAGACCTCACTGCCTCTCATCAGGGATCCTTGAAATGATAGTCCCACCAGAGTGGATTTTGGCATAACATTCAGAGCTGATCCTGTGTCTACCAGTACGCTGGCTAAAGCATCGTCCTGCCAGTTGACTGTAATTTTAAGCGCCATGTTGTGATTTTTACCTTCTCCTGGAAGTTCTTCATCACTGAATCCTAAGTTGTTGCAGGAAGTGATGTTGGAGATGATGTTGTCCAATTGTCTTATTGTTACATCTTGTTCCATAAAGGCTTGCTCTAAGACTTTCTGTAGAGCTTCTCGTGAGCTTCGGAACTGAGTAAAAGAGATAGCACAGAAATTCTCAACGGAGTTTGCAAGAGTTAGTCCACAATGTTGTACTCGCTCTTTTGGATGAGCTTCAGCATCTCATCATTGTTCTTTGAAAGGTCGGGATTACTAGATTGACCGATTAGTTGATTTGGAACTTCTGTTTGAGGTTCCTTTTCCTTGGCAGGTTCTCCAACTCCTCTGTTGAAGATCGATCGCTCCGTGTCACTCGACTGATGTTTGTAATATTCACGACGGAGGGTAATGAAGTTTCTTTTCCATCTTCAATTGTTGTTGCACCGTATTTGTAAGGGATAGCTTTATTGGATTTGTACGGTATTGGTCCTGGCAGATAGATAACCACATGAGCCTTTTGATTTTTCTGACCATCGTAGCCAACCTCAATTGGTTCGAGGTTGAGAATCCTTCCACTATCAAGAGGAACTCTTGATTCATGGAGTAGAGGGATTATGGCGCATACGTCTTTGGCCATTTCTCGTTTAGGGATTAAGACAACGTCTTTGCCTTGATTGGGAAGATAGTCTTGCATTATGTGGATCGACCCAGAGCTTGAACATGGTTGAATCTCTTTGTGGTCCAACTGACTTTGAAGGGCCGCTCGCACGAGGTGGCATCCTTGATTGTCCTCTGAGCAAACTCTACAGCGCTCATAGTTGTGTGGTGGCACCCGGCCACGCCCGCTTTGTATGCAGTGCAACCTTACTAGATCTATTTCCATTGATTGAACATCCTGGCCTTGATGCCTAGTAGGGTTTCCGTCAGTCATACTGACTTGTTGTGTCTCTTCATCTAGATAGATTGGAAGCCACCAGTGGTTCAACAAGTGTTGGAGCGTCCTTTGAAGAAGTGCACATCCTTGGTCATTCTCACAACATACTTTACAGTTCTGATAATTATGTGAAGTCAGAAAACCGAGCCGAACTTGCTTAGCGTGTAATTCCACCAGACTGGTATTCATCAAGCGAATATCAAAGATATGAATCATATTGACTTGGTAGTGACTTCTATCACGGTAGTCCTGAATCCATCCAAGATCCACCTGACGCTGGAGGGCCTCTTGTACAAAAGAACATCCCTGATTATTTATCGAGCAGATCAGACAGGAATCGTAATCGTGCCGTGGCAGATCATGATGTTGGTTTTGCCTTGAGTGCATTGCCACCAAGTTGACATTCATCGCATGGATGTCGTGGTTTTGAATGATATTGGAATTTGTATAAGTCACGTTGACCTCACGGATTCGGTGATCTTGGATCCATCTGAGATCCATCTATTCTTGTAGAGTTGATTGCACTACGGAACATCCTTGATTGTCTTTAGAGTAGATATCACACTGGTGATAATTGTGAGATGGTATTTGGCCGTATCCACTCTGTCTACAATGCATCTTGACCATATTAGTTTCTAACTGGAGTACATCATGAATTTGATAGCTGTGATTAGATCCTTCCTCTGTCAAATTTATTGTAGCCTTCTCGTCTTGAGGCAACGGGTTCGTCTGAACATTTGGATTTGTATCCTTGAAGGATAAGACCCCGTTCCTGACATGCTTCTGCACATTAGATTTGAAGCTGAGACAGTTTTCTATGTTGTGCCCTGGTCCTCCTTGATGGTAAGGGCAAGTTTGATTCACTTTGAATTAAAAAGGTGGATTTTCCGGTACTGTAAGAGGGGACCTGGTTTGGACGTGCCCCTTGACCAGTAGTAATGGAAACAGTTCTGCGTACAACATTGGTATAGGGTCAAACCCTAGTGGTCGCATTGTACGGTTGTTGTTGTTGTACTGAGGACGAGCCTGCTGAAGAGGCTGTTGTGTTCTTTGCTGATATTGTTGTTGATTTGGTTGGCCCTGAGCAACCTGAGGTTGATACGTTGGAACAGACACAGGGTTGATAGCAGGAGTTATAGCTGCTACTGGTTGGTACCTTTGCCTTTGCTTTTCGAGAGAGATATTACCAATATCTTGCTCTTTTTTCTTAGGAAAAGCATTACCGTATCTTTTGGTACTACTTGATAGTCCTGTATCTTTGACCATACGTCCTTCTCGGATTGCTTCTTTAAGACGTACTCCCAAATTTACCATTTCAGTAAAGTCGCTGGGTGCACTGGTGACCATTCGGTCGTAGTAAAATGAGCTTAAGGTTTTCAGAAAGATCTTTGTCATCTCTTTTTCCTCAAGAGGGGGACAAATCTGGGCGGCAATTTCACGCCATCTCTGAGCATATTCCTTAAAGGTTTCCTTGTCCTTCTACGACATTGCTCTGAGTTAATCTCTATCTGGTGCCATGTCCAAGTTATACTTATACTGCTGAACGAAGGCAGCGCTGAGATCTCTGAACGTGATGATCTTGGTGCGGTTTAAACCCATGTACCATTTGAGTGCGACGTCGGTTATTGAACGAATGAGATAGTTTGACTCTAGAATCAAGACACAGACGTGAGATTCGAAGGTAAGAAGAACGTGTTACGCGAGAATGATGAATGATATGCAATGATTATATGAAAAAATTTTGTTTTAATTAAAAGAAACTTCAACAATTGGATTGTAAATATCATACAGTGGGGAGACCCCATTTTATTGAATTTGAAAGATTGTAGAAAGGGAAATACAGTATTTTACAAAGTACTGTAAAAGAAAAAGTCTAAGCTTATGGATCCTGAGTTCTCTCTGAAGAGAGCTCAGGTGCTGGTTCTGGTATTTTCCTTTTCTTTGACCAGGGCTCTTGAGCCGTTGTCGGGTTGTCACTCCTTTGCCAAGTAAAAGGAGCGAGCAAATTTCTTCGGTCTTCTTGACTTTCCACAACATGTCGCTCTAATATCCTAATCAGAGCGTCCTTTTATTTTAACAGTTGCTGAATTTTGGTACACTCTACATTGAGGATGCGGTATTTGTTTTTCCAAGATTTCTTTTCCCGTTGAACTTTGTTGAGAGCGACCTGGAGTTTTTCCGTATTAGACATAAAATAAAGGATAGATTCCTTTAACGAAAGAACTTCTTGACGAGGGTATGGCATCATCAACTTGAGGGCTCTAGTTTGTACCCAGTGGAGATAAGGTTCCACAGAGATACAATCCGATTTTCCTAGAGACTCTCTTACTTTCCTGTGAACATGTTTCCAGACATGCACTATTTCATCGGGTATCCGAGTTGACGACGAACTAAAACTGGATGATAGTTGATTCCTCCTTTGGTTCCTATGACGGGGGTACATTAGGGAAGTTTCCATAACGGTCAATGATTCTTATCCCGTCATAGATTCAATTGTACCAATCTATGTCAGAGTTGGTAAGAGACATGATTCTTTGTGACCAACGCAGAGTACTCTTATGATCCCAAAAAGCAGCAGATTTAGGTAAATGGGAAGTGAACCATTTGTATAGCAGAGGTACACAGCATGTGATCATTCCTCCGCTCTACAACTTCCTTAAGTGTACAGAATGATAAGTGTCTGCGAGCAAGGTCAGTATAGGGTTTCCATCCAGAAAGATCTTATTGGCATTGATATCAACGAAGTTATCAATGTTGGGAAAAAGGAACAACCCGTATGTGAGTAGCACAAAGATATCTTTGAAAGCGGTAACGTTTCCTATACTGGGAAAGTACATGGCTTTCTCTATCAAAAACTTGGCCAGTAAACCTCGGATTCCATCCTTAGTGGTTATGTGAGTCCTGACTTCTGACTCGTCCAAATAGATTGCTCTTGCAATGGTTTGATCTTTTGGAATTTCTTCCAATCCAGAAAAGGGAGCTTGGTCAGTGATGGGTAAATTAGTCAGGTGAGAGTACTCCTCTAGTGTTGGTGCTAGATGATAATCCGGGAATGTGAAACAGTGATAAAACGGATCGTAAAATTGAATCAGTGTAGACAGGATTCCTTCAACTACATAGACCCTCAATAGAGACAGCAGTCCTCCGTACTTAGCTCTGAAAGCATCAGGGTTGGTGATCATCCTTGCCAACTGTAGCGAGTGATTTTTGGACGTGGTTCTTAAGCACTGTCACTCTTGGGGGACTACAGGTCGATTCATTTTTTATCCTATTGAAGCTGATGAAGGAAGGGAAATAGATGTCTCCAACTAACCCTGCTTGTATACTGAGTTTAAACAGCGGTCTGTTAGGTTACGGATGCTATATGGAAGTGGGGCCTCTTTCTGCTTATTTTGTTAAGACCTAAATGACGGGACTATGCTATTGGTAGGATGTTAGGACTGATGCTTTTCGATTGATGTATGAAGGTATGGGATTTTGGGTTTTTGATTAGTGTGCTCGCTAAGATTTTTCTTTCAATCTTATGCATATGTATTCCCGTTTACCGAAACAGGGAAATCAGAGCGATCGTAGTTCCTCCTATTCTATGGGAGGAAATGGTGTTTTGGTGTCTTGTTCAAAGCCCAAGATGTGAAGCTGAAGGGTCTATTTGTATCTTGTTTGAAGCCCAAGATGTGAAGCTAAAGGGTTTTGACCTTAGAGAGAATTTGTTATCTCTAAAGAGGGGATTTTTGGTCTGTTTGTCACAACTGTTGGGTGACTGGTTATAAAGGAGAATTACTTTAACTGGGATATGTGAATCTAGTAATGCCATAATTTCCTTTATAGGGGTTTTTGACCTGAAGGAGAAGACTTTAACTCAGTTTAGAGTAATGCCATCTTTCCTTAGGAATTTCTCATGCTAAAAGAGGGACATTGGCGTGGATGTAAATAATTCAGAGGCTTACTGCTTACAGTAATTAGATAGGGGGAAATGAGTGGTTGATGTTTGTATACTGTGAGCCAGGCACAAATTTTGATGCTAAAAGGTTGATTGTCTCAATCGGGGTTTCCTTATACAAAGCCTAAGAGGAGGCTAAAAGGTTGACTTTTCTGGGGAAAATGTTCTTTCTGTCTTGTACAAATCCCAAGATTGAGGCTAAAGGGGTTTGACTCGATAAGAGAGTCTTTTTGTATGTCTTGTACGAAGCCCAAGACGGAAGCTAAAAGTGATTTGACTCAACAAGAGAGTCTTTTATACTCAACAAGAGAGTGATTTGGTGTCTCGTATGAAGCCCGAGGCGGAGGCTAAAGATGTTTGACTCAATAAGAGAGTCTTTTATACTTAACAAGAGAGTGTTTTTGTATCTCGTACGAAGCCCGAGATGGAGGCTAAAAGGAGATTGACTCAACAAGAGAGTCTTTTATACTCAATAAGAGAGTGTTTTGTATCTCGTACGAAGCCCAAGATGGAGGCTAAAAGGTTTGTGACCCAACAAGAGGGTCTTTTATACTCAACAAGAGAGTGTGAAAAGGTTAGCTCCGCTGGGGCAGGATCATTGTACAAAGCCCAAGAGGAGGCTAGGGTAACTGTTTCAGTTGAGTGACAGGTCCAGCATGTTGGTTAAAAGAGAAAATCAGTTCTTATATGGGTAATGTTGTACTCATGGATTTGATCAGAGGATCGGGATTATTTCATGTTCTCTAAGGAAACAGGGAATCCAAAGGAGCTTTAGACTGTCCGAGTCTACGGGTTTTATCTTTTGTACTATGCTTAAGATACAGTAGTAGTGAGATCTAGACTCTTTGAAAGACTGTTCTATTAAGATGACTAATTTCTGTTCCTATACCTCTAGGAGGTCGTCGGGACAATTTGTACGAAGCCCAAGAGGAGGCAAGAAAAAACTTTTAAGAAGCCGAGGGACAATTTGTACTAAGCCCAAGAGGAGGCTGGAAACTTTTAAGAAGCCGAGTGGTCCTTGTATGAAGCCCAAGAGAAGGCTATCATTCCCGGAGGAAGAATCATTATACGAAGCCTAAGAGGAGGCTGTGAAAACTTCTAAGAAGCCGACGGGTCCTTGTACAACGCCCAAGAGGAAGCGGGGATGCTTTTAGGAAGCCTGTAGGTCCTTGCACTAAGCCCAAGAGGAGGCTGATGAACAGTTCCAGAAGGGGTTTCACTTGGAACATTGGCCTTCTGTATATGAACTGTTCAAGGGGGAAATTTCTTAGATCTAGTTATCTAAAATTGACGTAAAAGAAAGTTCTTATTGTTTGGGTTATGTTGAAATATCCGGGAGAACGTCGGGAGACGAGGTTCAGTCTAGTTCTAGACGTAGTTGCCGGGGAAACTCTAAGTATCTATACTATTATTACGCAGACGATATGAGTTTATGAAAGAAGACTTACAGTGAAACAACCCCACAGTACAGTTATATACATATGAAAGCGGTAAATGAAAGCGGGTAAACACTTACTCGATTGTAGAGCTTCCATGTTGTATTGTTAGTTGTTCAATAAAGGAATTGAAAATAACAGTATGTTACAAAATTAAAGGAGAAAGTGCCTTTTGAAAGGAAAATTGGGGCTTACAGCTCAAGGAGAGGCCCAAGGTTTAATCAGTGATTGCACTGTCGTTTTGTACAAGGACTTATACAAGTGACTGAGGCCCAAGAAAGGTTTTCTGTACAAGGGGGTGGGTCTTACACTCTCTCAAGAGGCCCAAAAATGGTTGAAAGTGAACAAAGACGGGTCTTATAGCTCAAGGAGAGGCCCAGAGTTTGTTTTATACGGGCGATAATCGCGCCGAACTTTTGAAATACAACGGGACTTATACAATAAGGGAGGCCCAAAATAGGTTGTGTTTACAAAGGGTTGGGTCTTACACTCTATTAGAGGCCCAAAAAATGTTTTAAAGAAAAATAATGGGGCTTACAACTCAAGGAGAGGCCCAATTGGATTTTATTTTAAACTGGCGATCGCACCGAGATTTTTGAAAATGTGTTGGGACTTACACAATGACTGAGGCCCAAATTATTTTGGTTTCAAAGAGGGGTTGGGTCTTACACTCTATTAGAGGCCCATGAGTGTTTGAAAATGATTTGTGAGGGTGAAAATCAAAGAAACCCTAATTTTGTCTTCTTTAAAAGTAAATATTTAAAGAAAATCAAATAAAAATGATAAAAAATTCCAAATAAGTTTGAATAAACCACTTGTGATTTTTTTTAGGTTTGAAAATGAGGTTTTAATAACAAGATGATTTAGAACTCATTTGGTTTTGATTTTTCAAAGTAAATATTCACTTTTAAATATTTAAAAATAATTAAAAAAGGAATTTATTCACAAAAATACTAATTATATTAAATAACTAATATAAACTTAATTTTTTTGTGGAATAAAATATTTTAACATTTTTGTGATTTTTCGCAAAAAGAACCAATAAAAAATAATTAAAATTTAAAGAGTTATTAATTTTCCAATTAATTAACAAAACATGAAAATATGGGAAAAAATAGCAAAATGTGAAAAAATACACAAAATGGCATGGGTGGGGTTTGAACCCACGACCTCAAGGTTATAGGGCACGTGCCTTACCACTGGGGTGGTGATACATCCGTTGATTAAAACAAACCAACAAATATACAAGGCTTGCCTTGTTTTCTAGGCCTGGCCAAGGCAAGGCAAGGCAAATTTTGGCAAGAAACGGGAAGGTCCATAACTTTCTCATTTCTCCATGGTTGGGGACAAAATTTATATGCATCTGGCCTAGAATTTCACAAGGAATCCAATGGTGGTGGTATTTTTTCAGATCATGCTCCCTCCTCAAAATCCGATAGTGGTTTTGAAATAGGCCTATAATTGCATTTTCTATGTTACACTTTGGTACATGCATGAATTACATGATGAATTGGTTCAAACACATCATATATAACATATATAAGATGTGCATAATCAGTGGACCTCAAAGAAATGCATATTTTGGGAAGTTCAAGTCATGATGCTCACCTCTTTTTGAGCTTTTGGAGTTTTCTGTGCAATCTGCCAAGCCACTTGTTCCAGAAATGATTTGATGCTTTGGACACTCTCAAATGATCCCTTAGAAGCTTTTAGGATGAGTGGAATCAGCTGGAACCTGCAAAAACACAAACTGGCCCTTTCTTGTAAAAGGGGTTAAAATGACCAAAATAGCAACTCCCTCAAATGGTGTTTCAGATGGGGGGAACTATTTGGGACAGTTTAAGGATGATATTTGGAGTGTGTTTGAGGTTTTATCTAGTTTGGAAAGTGACTGAATCAAGGCATGGCTTGAAAAATGCACAAAAGCACTATTTTGAGGTTTTGAGAGGTGACTTTGTGATTTAAGGATTACAGGTCACTTGTGTGAGTTTGGACAGCTTAGATATGACATATTGGATGTGTTTGGATCATGAGCTGTGATGGAAATGCTCTCTAACTCAAAAACTCAGAGTTACCTTGCTAAAGAAGGCATTTTGGCCTAAAGAGAGGGATTTTAAGGAAATCATCTGTTTGATGGATTTGGTGTACTCAAACTGAGCACAAATGAGCTCTATTTATAGTAGAGAAAGTTTGTTTTGGGATCAATAGTGAATGGCAACCACAGCAGAGGTTTGGCCAATGTTGATCAATGAGAACCCAAGTCTCCTCTAGCCATTGACTAGAGGTTAGAGCACAGGCCTTTGGTTCCCTAGTCGTTGGATCATTCTTGACTGAATTCAGTTGCAAATGTGTCAGTCCATGCCACCTCTAAGCATCCATTAAATGCTCCAATCCAAAATTGGAGTCTTGTCCCTCTTTTAGGGATTTCTAGGTTTGGCATGCTACTTCTTGTTCCAAAGACTTTGGAGGCTTGGATCAGTGTTTGTTCCCTTTAGATTTGATCCTCAGATGTGTCCAAAGTGATGACAAGGCTTGGAATTATCTGATTTTGCCAAATCGAGCAAAAGTACAAAATTCTGCCTAGCCTTGGCAGTTTTCAGCAAGGCATATATTGCCATTGTCATATCTCATGACTCAAGTTGAGTTTGGTGATGTTCTTGGCCATTTTGGAAAGCCCTCATATGATACAACAACTGTTTGATCATAATTGGTTTTGACACTTTTGGGATCCAAGTGAAAAATGCCCCTATATTTGGAAAAAAGTAAGGCAGATTCTGACTTAGTGAAAATTTCACTATGTGTTAGAAAAAGTGACATTTCATGTTTTCAGCTATTTTGATCATTCCATAACTCAAAATCCATGATGAATTGGAATGAGGTGTAGTTGAAGCTTTTGTAGAGGTCCATGAGGGCTATAAATCCAGCTTTGGATGAGAAAAAATGCCTTGTGGTTTAGGAGTTATGATCCTCCAAAGGTGGTACCCTAGCCACTTTGTTCCATAACTTAGAAAATTTCTAAGTTTTTTATGGTTACCCCTTTTACAAGTTATCCCACTTTTCTTGATTTTTCTTGATGAACGATGATTCCAATCATACATTAACATCATTTTAGGGTTTAAAAACCATAATTGTGAAAAATCTCAAAAAGTCAAAATTGACTTTTGTGCACAGTTGACTTTTTATCAGATGAATTCCAAACTGTGCAATCCTCTATGAAATCAAGTCCTTGACCTAAATCAAACTTGATGGATTGATTTCATAGGTGTTATAGGGTTTACTGAATCATGTCCTAAGGTTAGGGAGCATGTCCTGGTCAAAAGTCAAAGCTACAGTTGACTTTTCCCGTAAAACCCTAATTGTGGTTCAGATGAAATTGAAACTTGTTGCTCAAGCTTCTTGGATCAATCCATTGTTGTAAATGGATCAATGTGGTGTATTAGAGGCCCTCAAATCATGTCTTAAGGTCTTGGCTCATGTTTTGCCCCAAAAGTCAACTTAGGGGTGAATTAGGTCAAGAAACCCTAATTCCTGATTTTTTGTGAATCCATCCCCTGAGGTTAAATTGACTTGGTGATTGGGTTTATGATGTCCCTTGGAGCATCAAAGGTTATGATTTGAGGCATTGGCTCATACCCAGAGGAAAATTCCCATCTGGAGGCCCTGGTCGACCAAAACCCTAATTTGGTGACACTGGCGATCGTGAGGCTTGATCCACCTGGAATGCTGCAACATTGTGCTTGATTCTTGATGTGGGAGTCCTTTTGATCCATTGTAGATGTTTGAGAGGTTAGACAAGTTGAAGATCATGTAATTCCTTGATTGATCCTTTGTCTAAGAGCTCTGAGAGGGCTTGAAACCCTAAGTTTGATTGTAGTGGAGGCTCGCCCATCTTTGGGGAGACTAATGATCCATCCATATTGTGATGATGATTTGCACAATGATGGGAAATCTTAGTGGTCAAAATTTGGGGTATGACAGATGCCCCTATTTAATCTTCTTGGACCCGAAGGTGTGAATGGCGAAGGTATTCGGGCATTCGGGGTGCAAGAGGATTAAATATCGGAATACCCAAAATTTTGATGATGGTTAAGAATGGTAGTTCGCGCATCCTTCTTCTTTTGCTAAGCAATGATGCTCAGAAAAGGTAAAACTTCCCCTCGATCCTGGTTTCCTACCAAGGCCCTGGTCTTAGTTTCTGAAATAAACTTCCCCTCGATCTTGGTTTCCTACCAAGCAACTGGTCTCAGTTTCTGAAATAAACTTCCCATCAATCCTGTTTTCCTACCAAGGAACTGGTCTCAGTTTCTGAAATAAACTTCCTCTCGATCCTGGTTTCCTACCAAGTAACTGGTCTCAGTTTCTGAAATAAAATTCCCCTCGATCCTAATTTCCTACCAAGGAACTGGTCTCAGTTTCTGAAATAAACTTCCCCTCGATCCTGGTTTCCTACCAAGGAACTGGTCTCAGTTTCTTTTGTCAATAAACTTTATTGACAAGGGACGCTATGCGTAGCGGTTTTCCTCAAACTTCTCGCCGAATTTTCCTTGGGAGATACCATTTAATGGGAAAAAGTTTTGATGTCAGAGTTGTTGGGGAAACCCGGTCGTCTGAGTTGTAGAGGGGTACAAACTTCTCTATTGGAAATGCCATTTGTTGACTCTACTGGGGAAAGCAGGTCTCTTGAGAGACTGTTGTCGCTTGGGGATATTACATCATACTTTTCTCGAGATCTTCTCGGAGGAATGCCATGTGATGTGATCCAATTTTGAGGTGCTGATGACTTCATTAACATTGACTTTCTAGTGAGAAAAACCAATGTGTTTATGAGAGTCTTTAGTCGCGTGGCTTTCTCTGGGGATTTTCCTTAATCCGGGAAAGCGACGATATCATCTTCAATGGCGAAGAGTGACCTTTGTCGAATGTTTTCTCTGGTCTTTCAGAGGTTCAAGTTATCAAAGTGGTTAAGGGCCGACTTCATCCCAAAAATAAACTGGAGGAGAGATGTAGGGCAGGCGCACCATTTCCTGACAAGGAAAGAACCGACAACTCGATTGTGAAGACTTTTATTACTAGGGGATAATACCGACTAGAGTGATAGTGATGCAATATGAATGCGAATGTAAATCAATAATGCATGATGTATGTATGTTTATGCTGACAAAACTGATGCGACATACAGACTAATAGATGAACATGACTGGATACTCGGCCACGGTGGGAGACGAAAGTATCACTGGTTCACGATAGCAATTCTGCCTTGCTTAGGAGAAATAGTCCCTGCGGGGAACAACCGTTGGTCGGGCTTAGGAGGTAAGAACTCTGCCGAAGATGTCAGATAGAGTATTCGCATCTGACATAACTCATCCTTCGTTTAAGCGCACATGTTTAGAAGGAGCACTTTGATTCTGCACTTTGAGGCTCGAACACCTTTGGAGACGCAATTAATGTTCTTTCGATGTTCAACAGTCAAAAGAAGTTGCCATCTTTATTTTAAAAGCAAAAAAAATTTATCAAGTAAATTCTTTTTTTTTTATTTCAAGAATCGTTGATCATGTTAAAAATGTCGTTCTATAAAGCTAAAACAAATAAGAATTGCAAACAAAAGCGCAAGGGCTCAAATTTTATTGATAGGATGGAAATCAGCCAAACGCGTGATTCCATAGAGTATTTACAAAGTTAGAAAATGGTAATTTAAGGGAAAAGGGCTACATTGAAACATAACGACCATTATCCTTCTACCAACTTTGAATTCGGGGCATCCTGAGCTTCTGTCGAAGATGGCCCTGACTGGAGCTTTTCTGATGGACGACGTAACTGTTGCTGAGGGACTTGCCTCTGTTGAACATAGTTACTTGCCGTTATCCCTAATTTTTTCCTGGATTGTACTTTGAGATTTCCAATCCACCGGGATGATTTTTTGATCATGTCTCTAATTTTTTCCTGGACCGCCCTTTCGGGTTTTCAATCCACCGAGACGTTTTTTTTAGGCGAAGTATTTCTTGACTACATAACCATTTATGGGGTAGACAAATTCCTCTCCGTCCATGGTTGCGAGTCTCAAGGCACCGCCTGAGAAAGCTTTCTTGACCACATAGGGGCCATCGTAATTCGGAGTCCATTTGCCCCGAGAATCAGTGAGAAAAGATTGTATCTTTTTGAGCACGAGGTCTCCTTTCCTGAAGGCGTGAGGTCGGAATTTTTTGTCAAACGCCTTCTTCATTCTCTACTGATATAATTGACCGTGGCCTAATGTCGTTATTCATTTTTCTTCGATTAGGTTCAGTTCGTCGTGTCGACTTTGACACCATTCAGCTTCTGTAAGCTTAGCTTCCATCAAAACCCGGATTGATGGGATCTCTACTTCTATGGGAAGCACTGCTTCCATGCCATATACTAGAGAGAAAGGGGTTGCCCCTGTTGAAGTGCGAACAGATGTGCAATAACCGTGAAGAGCAAAGGGTAGCATCTCGTGCCAGCCTTTGTAGGTTACAACCATCTCTGAACAATCCTCTTGATGTTCTTGTTAGCCGCTTCTACCGCTCCGTTCATCTTGGGTCGGTAGGGAGATGAGTTATGGTGTTCGATCTTGAACTCAGCGTACAACTCCTTCATCATCTTGTTGTTCAAGTTAGATCCATTATCCGTAATGATCTGGCTCAGAACACCATAACGGCATATGAGATTGTTTTTGATAAAGCGGACCACCACTTTTCGGGTTACATTAGCGTACGACGCTGCTTCGACCCACTTGGTGAAGTAGTCAATGGCGACCAGAATGAACCGATGTCTATTTGAAGCCTTGGGCTCAATCACGCCGATCATGTTAATTCCCCATATGAAAAAAGGCCATGGAGAAGAAAGAACTTTGAGATGCGTTGGCGGTACATGGATTTTGGCTGAGTATATCTGACACTTGTGACACTTCCTCATGTACTTGTAGTAGTCGGATTCCATGGTCAACCAATAGTACCCTACTCTGAGAATTTTTCTCGCCATTGTGTGTCCGTTGGCATGAGTGCCAAAGGATCCTTCATGAATTTCTTTTATCAGCATGTTTGCTTCTGGTCCGTCTACGCATCGTAGCAAGACCATGTCAAAGTTTCTCTTCTAGAGGGTATCACCGCTCAGGAAGAAACTGCCTGCTAGCCTTCTGAAGGAAGCATTTGATATCGTGATACCAAGGTTTATCGTCTATGACTGCTTCAATCGTGAAGATGTAAGCGGGCCGTTCAAGGCACATTATGTCGATCTTAGGTAGGTCGGTCCATTGACCTACACTAATCATGGAAGAGAGGGTGGCTAATGCATCAACCATGTGATTCTCATCACGAGGGATGTGATGAAATTCAATTCTGTTGAAGAAAGGTAACAACCTTCTCGCGTAATCTTTGTAAGGAATCAGTCTTGAGTGGTAAGTGTTCCAATCTTCTTTGATCTGATTGATAACCAGGGTTGAGTCGCCATATACGTCCAAGTTCTTGATCCTCAAATCGATCGCTTCTTCGAGACCCATGATACAAGCTTCGTATTCAGACTCTTTATTTGTACACTTGAATGTAAGTCTGGCGGTGAAAGGAATGTGGGTACCCTGAGGTGTTATGATAATTTCCCCAATTCCGTTTCCGTAATGATTAACTGCTCCATCAAAGATTAGTCCCCATTGGGAACCTGGTTCTAGCCCTTCACTGGGTAGCAGCTCATCGCAGTCTTTCATTTTCGAATACATGACATCTTCGTCTGGGAAGTCAAACCCGACTAATTCTTGATCGTTAATCGGTTGATGAGCCAAATGATCGGCTAAAACACTTCCCTTAACGGCTTTCTGAACGTGGTATTCTATGTCATATTCTGATAGCAACATCTGCCAACGGGCAATCCTTCCCGTGAGAGCAGGTTTTTCAAATACATACTTGATTGGATCCATTTCTGAGATTAACTAAGTAGTGTGACAAATCATGTACTGGCGAAGACGTTTGGCTGCCCAAGCCAAAGCACAACAAGTTTTCTCAAGCACAATGTACCGAGTTTCGCAGTCGGTGAATTTCTTGCTCAGATAGTAAATGGAAAACTCTTTCCTTTTGGTTTCATCTTGTTGGCCAAGTACACATCCCATGGAGTCTTCCAAGACTGTTAAGTATATGATCAGTGGTCTTCCTTCCACTGGAGGTGATAGAATCGGCGGATTCAACAGGTATTCCTTGATACTGTCGAAGGCGGTTTGGCAGTCTTCTGTCCAAATGCAGTCCTGGTTCTTTTTCAGTAATTTGAAAATTGGCGCGCATGTCACCGTCATGAGGAATATGAATCTGGAGATGTAGTTCAAACGTCCCAGGAATCCTCTAACTTGTTTTTCAGTTTTTGGAGAAGGCATTTCTTGAATGGCCTTGACCTTGTCTTGATCAACCTCAATTCCTTTCTGGATGAAGATGAACCCTAAAAGTTTCGCTAAACGGACACCGAAGGTGCATTTATTGGGATTCAAGCGGAGTTTGTACTTTCTCAACTGCTCGAATAGTTTTGACAGGTGGGTCACATGCTCCTCTTCTGTCTTAGATTTTGCAATCATATCATCGACATATACCTCGATTTCTTTGTGTATCATGTCATGAAACAGAGTAGTCATGGCCCTTTGATAGGTTGCCCCGGCGTTCTTTAAACCGAACGGCATTACCTTGTAACAAAAGGTTCCCCATGGGGTAATAAATGAAGTTTTCTCCATGTCTTTCGGCGCCATTTTTATCTGGTTATAGCCCGAGAATCCATCCATGAAGGAGAAAACTTTGAACTTTGCTGTACTGTCTACCAGCATGTCAATGTGTGGTAAAGGAAAGTCGTCCTTTGGACTAGCCTTGTTTAGATATTTGTAGTCGACACACATTCTGACCTTTCCGTCCTTTTTCGGAACGGGTACGATGTTGGCTAACCATTGAGGATATTCTGATGTAGCGAGGAAACCCGCGTCAATCTGTTTCTGTACCTCCTCTTTGATTTTGATGGCAATGTCCGGGTGAGTCCGTCTCAACCTCTGTTTTACTAGCGGACATTTTAATCTTAACGGTAGATGATGTTCCACGATGCTGGTATCCAACCCTGGCATATCCTGATAGGACCAAGAAAATACATCAGGAAACTCTCTAAGAAGTTTCGTCAGACTTTCTTTGGCAGTTGGACTGAGCAGTGCCCCAATCCTGATTTCTTTTCTCTCTTTTTCTGAACCCAAGTTTACTGTTTCCAACGGCTCTTTGTGAGGTTCAATGGACCTTTCCTCTTGTTTGAGTAGTCGGGAGATCTCTTCTGGAATTTCGTTGTCATCTTCTTCTTCAGCCCCAAATACCGGGAACTCAAAGTTGGGAGAAGGCATTGGATCGTATATTTCAACGGGGTTTAAAACAAGCAATCTGCATGACGTGATGATTTGTTTTAGAAGAGATAGAGAGAATGCAAGAGTGTGCGCAGTGTTTTTTTTGTTTACTGCTTGTTTATTGTTTTTTGAGTTGTTCTTTTTTAGGATTACCATTTTCTGAAAAAGTGAAAAGAGAAAACAGCAATAAATGCGGAAATTACAGAACGATATTATTTTATTAATGAACAAGTCGATTATTGAAACTATAGCCCTATAAAACAAAACTCAGTCGCTTTGGGCAAAGCGAAGAGGGATATTTACAGAAAGTAAGCCCTATCAAAACATCCGTTTCACCTGGGCAGGGTGAAAGGTTAAAGTAAAGATGGCAATTACTTAGACTTAAGAACGATCTTCAGAACATCGACAGCAACCCATTGGCGGCGAACTCCTCGGTGAATCAAAAAATCTGGTACCTTCCTTGATTTGTCTTCAGAAATGACACTGATTTATGATGAAGCAGGATCATTGGAATCAGTCTCCCAGGAAGAGTTGTCATAGGAAGATTCCTCAGTTGTATTTCGCGTAGTATATATACTCTCAGCTGTATCTCCCCATCGAGTTGGCTGGATGTCTTCGAGCCTGATACGAGAGCTTTCAGGAGCGGTGTATTTGACCCTGAAGTCGAATTTTCCACTCGGTTGTCCCAAGGTGTCCCACACTTCTTTGGAACTTGAGGAGTCATCTCTCTCGATGACGTTGACCTTGAGAAAAGCATAGTTAATGAATTATAGTCCTGCAAACGTTGCGAATTCATCGCCGTGCTGAGTATTTTTAGATAACCTAGGTGTTGATCCCATGACATGGTGGGGACGCATGTATTCTTTTCAATGATGCTCAGTTGATTTTCATTGTTCGACTGACTTTCTTGCCCCAAGTCTCCTGGGTAAGGCTGCCACATTGGCAGGCCATCCATCGGGCTATAATAGCTGTGGTCAAAGTTGTCTTTCATCAGAGTGTCCTCCTCTAATGAGTTTGGCAGAGCACGACATCCTTCTGGATCACAATCTCCATATATCATTTCGACATCTGACCGGGGTATAAATCTCGGGTTCTGTGTAGGAAAGAAAAAGGGAGTCTGCGTTTCGTCCTGAGACATATAACCGTCCTCATTGAGATAGGACTTCCATTCTTCCTCCGTATCGGATGAATCATCTTTATTGATGGTATGCACTTCTTGAGTCACTGGTTGAAAGAAGCCTCCGCTGTGGAAGAAGTTCTGAATGGGATGAAAACTTTTATTGTTCGCATCTGTCTGGGTACAGATTGCAAAAAAACCAAGACCCTTCTTTGTTTTATTGTCAGTAGGAATGACAAGCCGCCTCCATCCTGTTGTATGGGCACTCTCGACGCTTTGATAGCATCTTTGTACGAGGAAATCGAAGTTCCCCCCTCGGATTGATCGTCCTTGTGTAGCAAAAGCGTTTGGAACTGGGTTCCGATTACCCCCTCCGGTTCTACATAAGTGGATAACAATAAGTTGCTTACGAGCAAGGCCTGTTCTCCACAGACTGTGACGAGTTGGTCGTTCTGGGCGAACTTTAGCTTTTGGTGGAGGGTCGAAGTGACCGCCCCAGCCTGATGTATCCAACGTCTTCCTAATAAATAACTGTATGTTGCCCGGATGTCCATGACCTGGAAAGTGACTTGGAAAGTGTGAGGACCAATAGTTATGGGGAGGTCGACTTCGCCGATAACCGTTTTTCTGGATCCGTCAAATGCTTTGTCGATGATCTCGCTGGTTCTCATCAGAGGGCCTTTGAATGATAATTGCATCAAAGTGGACTTCGGCATAACATTCAGGGCTGACCTTGTGTCTACCAGTACGTTGGCTAAAGCATCATCCTGGCAGTTGACTGTAATGTTGAGCACCATGTTATGACGGCGACCTTCTTCAGGTAATTCCTCATCACTAAATCCCAAGTTATTCCAGGAAGTGATGTTAGAGACAATGCTATCGAACTATCTTATTGTTACGTCCTATTCCACAAAGGCCTGCTCCAAGACTTTCTGTAGAGCCTCCCTGTGCGCTTCTGAACTAAGTAACAGTGATAATACCGAGATCTTTGAAGGAGTTTGCAAAAGTTGATCAACAATGTTGTATTCACTCCTTTGGATGAGCTTCAGCATCTCATCATTGTTTTTTGAAAGGTCGGGATCACTGGATTGACCGACTGGTGGATTGGGAACTTCTGTCTGAGGTTCCTTTTCTCTGTTAGGTTCTCCAACTCCTCTGTTAAAGATTAGACCGCTCCGTGTTACTCGACTGATGTCTGAAATATTCACGACGGAGGGTAACGGAAATTCCTTTCCATTCTCGACTGTTGTTGCACCTTACTTGTAAGGGATAACCTTAGTTGATTCATACGGTAGTGGTCCCGACAGATAGATGGCTATGGGAACCTTCTGATTTTTCTGACCATCGTACGTAATTTCGATCCGTTCCCAGTTGGGAACTCTCAATTCATCAAGTAGAGGGATGATGGCACAAACATCCCTAGCCCTCTGATGATCGGAGATTATGACAACGTCCTCGATTTGATCAGCGAGGTAGTTGACTGATCCAGAACTTGACCATGGTTGAATCTCTTTGCGGTCCAACTGACTTTGAAGGGCTGCTCGTATAAGGTAGCATCCTCGATTATCTACTGAGAAAACTCCACACCGCTCATAGTTGTGTAGTGGCACCTGGCCACGTCCACTTTGAATACAGTGTAACCTTACGAGGTCCGTTTCCATCAACTGAACATCCTGACTTTGATATCTAGTAGGATTCCTGTTAGTGATACTAATTTGCTGGGTGTCTTCATCCATATAGATTGGAAGCCACCAGTGGTTCAACAAGTGCTGAAGTGTTTCCTGGACAAGGGCACAGCCTTGATCATTTTCGCAACCCGCTTTACAGCTCTGATAATCATGTGATACCAGGAACCCGACCCGGACCTATTTAACATATAACTCCACCAGGCTGGTATTCATCAAGCGAATATCGAAGATTTGAACCATGTTGATTTGATAATGATTCCTATCATGGTAGTCTTGGATCCATCCAAGATCCATCTGACGCTGGAGGGCCTCTTGTACAAAAGAGCATCCTTGTTTGTTTACCGAGCAAGTTAGACAGAAACTGTACTCATGCCACGGCAGATTATGATACTGGTTTTGCCTTGAGTGCATCGCCACCAAGTTGACATTCATTGCACAGATGTCGTGGTTTTGAATGATGTTAGAATTCGTAAAAACCATGTTAACTCTACTAACTCGGTGCTCTTGGATCCATCCGAGATCCATATGTTCCTGTAGAGCTGATTGCACCACAGAACATCCTTGATTGTTTTTAGTGCAGATATCACACTGGTGATAATTATGAGGTGGCATATGGCCATATCCACTCTGTCTACAATGCATCTTGACCAAGTTGGCCCTTAGTCAGAGTATATCGTGAATTTGATAGTTGTCGCTAGACTCTCCCTCTATCAAATTAACTGCAGCTTTCTCATGTTGAGGCAGCGGGTTCGTGAGAACATTCAGATTCGTATCTTTGAAAGATAAGACCCCGCTCCTAACAAGCTTTTGCACATCGAATTTGAAACTGAGACAGTTCTCTATGTTATGCCCTGGTCCTCCTTGATGGTAAGGGCAAGTCTGATCCACCTTAAACCAAAAAGGCGGATTTTCCGGTACTGTAAGAGGATCCTTGGTCTAGATATGCCCTTTGACTAGTAGTAACGGAAATAGTTATGCGTACGATACAGGTATAGGGTCGAACCCTGGTGGCCGCGTTGTACGATTGTTGTTGTATGGAGGACGAGCCTGCTGAAGAGGCTGTTGTGTCCTTTACTGATATTGCTATTGATTAGGTTGGCTTTGTGCAACCTGAGGTTGATACGTAGGCGCGGGGTTGATAGCAGGAGTTACAGCTGCTACTGGTTGGTACCGTCGCCTTTGCTTTTCGAGAGAGATATTCCCAATATCTTGCTCTTTTTTCTTAGAGAGAGCACTACCGTAATTTTTAGTACCGCTTGTCGACCCAGTGTCTTTGACTAGACGTCCTTCTCGAACGACTTCCTCGAGACGCAGTCCCATACCGACCATTTCAGTTAAGTCGCTGGGCGCACTGGCAACCATTCTGTCATAGTAAAATGAGCTCAAGGTCTTTAAGAAAATTTTTGTCATCTCTTTTTCCTCAAGAGGTGGACAAATTTGAGCGGCAATTTCATGCCATCTCTGAGCGTATTCCTTAAAGGTTTCCTTGTCCTTTTGCGACATTGATCTGAGTTGATCTATGTCTGGTGCCATATCCAGATTGTATTTGTATTGTTGGACGAAGGCAGTGTCAAGATCTCTGAAAGTGCTGATCGCAGTGCGGTTCAAACCCATGTACCATTTTAATGCGGCACCGGTTAAACTATCCTGAAAGTGGTGAATCAGTAGATCCTGATTCTCTGTCTGAGCTGACATCCGCCGAGCGTACATCACCAAATGGCTTTGAGGGCAAGAGTTACCCTTGTATTTTTCAAAATTGGGTACTTGGAATTTGTGCGGGACTTTTACATTGGGGGCCAAACAAAGGTCTGCGGCGTCCTTTCCAAATAAATCCTGACCGCGAATAGCTTGCAGTTCTTTCTGCATTTCCAGGAACTGCTCCTGGAATTCATTCATTCTGTCGAACATACTTTCCTTTCTACCAGAAGGTATCTGTGGAATCTGTCCTTCTGGGACAGTGTGCACCACAGGGGGTGGTACCGTTACTATGGCAGTGAATCTTGGTGTTTCCCGAAGTTTGTAACCTTCAGGAGTCATCAATATGCCTCTGGCATCTTCGCTTTCCCGAAGTTTGTAACCTTCAGGCCCAGCGGCTTCTGCTATAATTCCCTGATCTTCAGTGATCGGCGGAACATATCCTTCCGGGATATAGTTAACAGGCATGCCTCAGGGACGATCTTTCGGCATTTGATACCTAGGATGATACTTCTCCACTATGGGCGTTAAGGTGATCTCTGAAATCACAGTTCTCTGTAGCTGAGCTTCTGCCATGGCTTGCATGTCGTTACGAAGCTTTCTTATATCCTCTCTCAGAGCGTCGATCTCTTTTTTCAACTCTCTATTCTCTTCCTCGAGATCATCCATCTTTTTCTGACGATTGGCCCGAGTATTGTATGAATGAGACAGTTTGACTCTAGAACCGAGACACAAACGTGAGATTCGTAGGTAAGAAGAATACTTGACGTGAGAATGATGAATGCAGTGATTATATTAATCGTTTTTTTGGTTTAATCAAAATAAACTTTGACAATTAGATTGCAAATATCAAATAGTAGGGAAACCCCATTTTATTAAATTCAAAGGATTGCGGAAATGGAAATACAGTAAATTACAAGGTGCGGAAAAAGAAACCTAAGATAATGGGCCCTGAGTCCTCTCTAAGGAGAACTCGGGTGTTGATTCTGGTACTTTCCTTTTCTTGGACCGGAGCTCTTAGGCCGTTGTCGGGTTGTCATTCCTTTGCCAAGTGAAAGGAGCGAGCAAATTCCTTTGGTCATCCTGATTTTGTACAACATGCTGCTCCAAAATCTCAATCAGAGCATCCTTATCCTTCAGCAGTTGCTGTATTTTGGTACACTCCACATTGAGAATGCGGTACTTGTTCTTCCAAGACCTCCTCTCCTGTTGAACTTTGTTGAGAGTAACCTAAAGTTTTTCTGCTTCAGTCATGAAGTACATGACAGATTCCCTTGGCGGAAGAACTCTGTGACGAGGATAAGGCATCTTTAGCTTGAGAGCTCTAGTTTGTACCCAGTGGAGATAAGGCTCCACTGAGACACAGTCAGGTTTTCCTAGAGACTCCCGTCCTTTCTTATGAACATGTTTCCAAGCGTGCACTATTTCCATCTTTAGTGCCTGTCATTTTCTCATTCCTTGAAGAAAAGACCTTCCAAATGAGCATTACGCGGGACATGCCTCATCGGGTGTCCAAATTGACGACGAACTAAAACTGGATAGTAATTGATTCCTCCCTTAGTTCCTATGAGGGGTACGTTGGGGAAGTTTCCACAATGGTCAATGATCCTAATCCCGTCATAAATCCTATTACACCAATCTATGTCAGAGTTGGTAAGAGACATGATTTTCTGCGACCAACGTAAGGCACTCTTATGATCCCAAAAAGCGGAAGACTTAGGCAAATGGGAGATAAACCATTTATATAGCAGGGGTACACAACACGTGATCATTCCTCCGCTGTATAAATTCCTTAAGTGTACAGAATGATACGCATCTGTGAGCAAGGTTGGTATAGGGTTTCCAATGAGAAAAACCTTAATGGCGTTGAAATCTACAAAGTTATCGATGTTTGGAAACAAAAATAACCCGTAGGTGAGCAAACCAAAGATGCTCTCGAAATTGGCCACGTTCCCTATACTAGCAAAGTATAGAGCCTTATTTACCAAAAACTTGGCTGGTAAACCCGAGATTCCTCCTTTGGTGGTTATGTGAGTCTTGACCTCTGACTCATCCAAATAAATTGCTCTTGCAATGGTCTGATCCTTTGGAATTTCTTCCAGTCCAAAAAAGGGAGCTTGATCAGTAATGGGTAGATCAATCAGATGAGAATACTCTTCCAGCGTTGGTGCGAGCTGGTAATCCGGGAATGTGAGACAGTGATAAATCGGATCCTAAAACTGAATGAGTGCCTCCAGGATTCCTTCAATTACGTGGACCCTTAACAGAGGTAGTAGACCTCCGTACTTGGCTCTGAAAGCGTCAGGGTTAGTGATCATCCTTGCTAATCCTCTTAAATCCTCTAGTTTTGGAACCTTGAAGGTATACTTGTGAGTTTTGCGTCTACCGAAATCCATGAGCGCAATCTTTTTCTCTCTGACATTTGCAATCATTGTCTTAGTTTAATTTGAAAAAGAGAGACTAGAAGAGAAAATTTTTCTTTGCTTAATGTTTTTAAAATGAATACATGAGTGCAGCACACAAAAACATAGAAAAAACAGGGGGACAAAGGGTCGGTGTCATGAAGTCAAGGCTCTACCCATCCCAAAGGTTTATACTAGTGATTTTTGTACCTGTCTCTCAAAATCATTGATTCTTGTCGAGATAACATCAGCGGGCCGGGAACCGTGCTAGGTGATGTATTTCAAAGAATCTTAGAAGAGGGTAGTATCGCGTGACAATTATTTCCGATAGCTTCTGCACTACTAAAAGAGGTTTTTCCTAGGTGTATACTCAATCTTTCCACATGCGGCATCACACGCATTCCCATTAGCAGAAAAATAAACACAGATATCAATTAGGAAAAGCAGTATATATATTTGTCCTAATATCCTAGACATTTTAAGAGCTATGAATCCTATGATCCTAACAGAAAATGGCTCCCCGGCGGAGTCGCCATTCTATGGTACCTTCCCAACTTAAAGGTTTTGACCTAAGATCCTAGTGAGGGCCGATCCTAGCAATAATGACATTCCCCGATGGAACCTTCATGAAAATAACTTGTCCAAGGTTTTCACCTTAAATTGTAAGAAAGAAAGAAGGGCCCCACGGTGGGCGCAACTTTTCTGTAGCGAGCGATTTTTTGACATGGTTCTTAAGCACTGTCGCTCTTGGGGGACTACAGGTCGATTCATTTTTTTATCCTATTGAAGCTGATGAAGGAAGGGAAATAGATGTCTCCAACTAACCCTGCTTGCATACTGAGTTTAAACAGCGATCTGTTAGGTTACAGATGCTATATGGAAGTGGGGCCTCTTTCTGCTTATTTTGTTAAGACCGAAATGACGGGACTATACTATTGGAAGGATGTTAGGACTGATGCTTTTCGATTGATGTATGAAGGTATGGGATTTTAGGTTTTTTATTAGTGTGCTCGCTAAGATTTTTCTTTCAATCTTATGCCTACGTATTCCCATTTACCGAAACAGGGAAATCAGAGCGATCGTAGTTCCTCCTATTCTATGGGAGGAAATGGTGTTTTGGTGTCTTGTTCAAAGCCCAAGACGTGAAGCTAAAAGTGATTTGTATCTTATTCGAAGCCTAAGATGTGAAGCTGAAGGGTCTATTTGTATCTTTTTTGAAGCCCAAGATGTGAAGCTAAAGGGTCCTGACCTTAGAGAGAATTTGTTATCTCTAAAGAGGGGATTTTTGGTCTGTTTGTCACAACTATTGGGTGACTGTTATAAAGGAGAATTACTTTAACTGGGATATGTGAATCCAGCAATGCCATAATGTCCTTTATAGGGGTTTTTGTCCTGAAGGAGAAAACTTTAGCTCAGTTTAGAGTAATGCCATCTTTCCTTAGGAATTTCTCATGCTAAAAGAGGGACAGTGGCGTGGATGTAAGTAATCCAGAGGCTTGCCGCTTACAACAATTAGATGGGGGGAAAGGAGTGGTTGATGTTTGTATACTGTGAGCCAGGCACAAATTTTGATGCTAAAAGGTTATTGTCTCAATCGGAGTTTCCTTATACAAAGCCTAAGAGGAGGCTAAAAGGTTGACTTTTCCGGGGAAAATGTTCTTTCTGTCTTGTACAAAGCCCAAGATTGAGGCTAAAGGGGTTGACTCGATAAGAGAGTCTTTTTATGTGTCTTGTACGAAGCCCAAGACGGAAGCTAAAAGTGATTTGACTCAACAAGAGAGTCTTTTATACTCAACAAGAGAGTGATTTGGTGTCTCGTATGAAGCCCGAGGCGGAGTCTAAAGATGTTTGACTCAACAAGAGAGTCTTTTATACTCAACAAGAGAGTGTTTTTGTATCTCGTACGAAGCCCGAGATGGAGGCTAAAAGGATATTGACTCAACAAGAGAGTCTTTTATACTCAACAAGAGAGTGTTTTATATCTCGTACGAAGCCCAAGATGGAGGCTAAAAGGTTTGTGACCCAACAAGAGGGTCTTTTATACTCAACAAGAGAGTGTGAAAAGGTTAGCTCCGCTGGGGGAGGATCATTGTACAAAGCCCAAGAGGAGGCTAGGGTAACTGTTTCAGTTGAGTGACAGGTCCAGCATGTTGGTTAAAAGAGAAAATCAGTTCTTATATGGGTAATGTTGTACTCATGGATTCGATCAGAGGATCGGGATTATTTCATGTTCTCTAAGGAAACGGGGAATCCAAAGGAGCTTTAGACTGTCCGAGTCTACGAGTTTTATCTTTTGTACTATGCTTAAGAAATAGTAGTAGTGAGATCTAGACTCTTTGAAAGACTGTTCTATTAAGATGACTAATTTCTGTTCCTATACCTCTAGGAGGTCGTCGGGACAATTTGTACGAAGCCCAAGAGGAGGCGAGAAAAAACTTTTAAGAAGCCGAGGGACAATTTGTACTAAGCCCAAGAGGAGGCTATCTTCCTGGAGAAAGAATCATTATACAAAGCCTAAGAGGAGGCTGTGAAAACTTCTAAGAAGCCGACGGGTCCTTGTACAACGCCCAAGAGGAGGCGGGAATGCTTTTAGGAAGCCTGTGGGTCCATGCACTAAGCCCAAGAGGAGGCTGATGAACAGTTCCAGAAGGGGTTTCACTTGGAACATTGGCCTTCTGTATATGAACTGTTCAAGGGGGAAATTTTTTAGATCTAGTTATCTAAAATTGACGTAAAAGAAAGTTCTTATTGTTTGGTTTATGTTAAAATATCCGGGAGAACGTCGGGAGACGAGGTTCAGTCTAGTTCTAGACGTAGTTGCCAGGGAAACTCTAAGTATCTATATTATTATTACACAGTCGATATGAGTTTATGAAAGAAGACTTACAGTGAAACAGCCCCACAGTACAGTTATATACATATGAAAGCGGTAAATGAAAGCGGGTAAGCACTTACTTGGTTGTAGAGCTTCCATGTTGTATTGTTAGTTGTTCAACAAAGGAATTGAAAATAACAGTATGTTACAAAACTAAAGGAGAAAGTGACTTTTGAAAGGAAAATTGGGACTTACAGCTCAAGGAGAGGCCCAAGGTTTAATCAGTGATCACACTGTCTTTTTGTACAGGGACTTATACAAGTGACTGAGGCCCAAGAAAGGTTTTCTGTACAAGGGGGTGGGTCTTACACTCTTTCAAGAGGCCCAAAAATGGTTGAAAGTGAACAAAGATGGGTCTTATAGCTCAAGGAGAGGCCCAGGGTTTGTTTTATACGGGCGATAATCGCGTCGAATACAACGGGACTTATATAATAAGTGAGGCCCAAAATAGGTTGTATTTACAAAGGGTTGGGTCTTACACTCTATTAGAGGCCCAAAAATGTTTTAAAGAAAAAGAATGGGGCTTACAACTCAAGGAGAGGCCCAATTAGTTTTATTTTAAACTGGCGATCGCGCCGAGATATTTGAAAATGTGTTGGGACTTACACAATGACTGAGGCCCAAATTATTTTGGTTTCAAAGAGGGGTTGGGTCTTACACTCTATTAGAGGCCCATGAGTGTTTGAAAATGATTTGTGAGGGTGAAAATCAAAGAAACCCTAATTTTGTCTTCTTTAAAAGTAAATATTTAGAGAAAATCAAATAAAAATGATAAAAATACCAAATAAATTTGAATAAACCACTTGTGATTTTTGTTTTAGGTTTGAAAAATGAGGTTTTAATCACAAGATGGTTTATAACTCATTTGGTTTTGATTTTTCAAAGTAAATATTCACTTTTAAATGTTTAAAAACAATTAAAAAAGGAATTTATTCACAAAAATACTAATTATATTAAATAACTAATATAAACTTAATTTTTTGTGGAATAAAATATTTTAATATTTTTTTGATTTTTTTCAAAAAGAACCAATAAAAAATAATTAAAATTGAAAGAGTTATTAATTTTCCAATTAATTAACAAAACATGAAAATATGGGAAAAAATAGCAAAATGTGAAAAAAAAAACACAAAATGGCATGGGTGGGGTTTGAACCCACGACCTCAAGGTTATAGGGCACGCGCCTTACCACTGGGGTGGTGATACATCCGTTGATTAAAACAAACCAACAAATATACAAGGCTTGCCTTGTTTTCTAGGCCTGGCCAAGGCAAGGCAAGGCAAGTTTTGGCAAGAAACGGGAAGGTCCATAACTTTTCTATTTTTCCATGGTTGGGGACAAAATTTATATGAATCTGGCCTAGTATTTCACAAGGAATCCAATGGTGGTGGTATTTTTTCCAGATCATGCTCCCTCCTCAAAATCCGATAGTGGTTTTGAAATAGGCCTATAATTGCATTTTCTATGCTACACTTTGGTACAGGCATGAATTACATGATGAATTGGTTCAAACACAACATATATAACATGTATAAGATGTGCATAATCAGTGGACCTCAAAGCAATGCATATTTTGGGAAGTTCAAGTCATGATGCTCACCTCTTTTTGAGCTTTTGGAGTTTTCTGTGCAATCGGCCAAGCCACTTGTTCCAGAAATGATTTGATGCTTTGGACACTCTCAAATGACCCCTTAGAAGCTTTTTGGAGTTCTCTTGTGGTTTAGGAGTTATGATATGGAACAAAGTGGTTAGGGTACCACCTTTGGAGGATCATAACTCCTAAACCACAAGGCTATTTTTTCTCATCCAAAGCTGGATTTGTAGCCCTCATGGCCCTATACAAAAGCTTCAACTACACCTCATTCCAATTCATCATGGATTTTGAGTTATGGAATGATCAAAATGGCTGAAAACATGAAATGTCACTTTTTCTAACACTTAGTGAAATTTTCACTAAGTCAGAATCTGCCTTACTTTTTTCCAAATGTAGGGTCATTTTTCACTTGGATCCCAAAAGTGTCAAAACCAATTATGATGAAACAGTTGTTGTATCATATGAGTGCTTTCCAAAATGGCCAAGAACATCACCAAACTCAACTTGAGTCATGAGATATGACAATGGCAATATGCCTTGCTGAAAACTGCCAAGGCTAGGCAGAATTTTGCACTTTTGCTCGATTTGGCAAAATCAGATAATTCCAAGCCTTGTCATCACTTTGGACACATCTAAGGATCAAATTTAAAGGGAACAAACACTGATCCAAGCCTCCAAAGTCTTTGGAACAAGAAGTAGTATGCCAAACCTAAAAATCCCTAAAAGAGGGACAAGACTCCAATTTTGGATGGGAGCATTTAATGGATGCTAAGAGGTGGCATGGACTGACACATTTGCAACTGAATTCAGTCAAGAATGATCCAACAACTAGGGAACTAAAGGCCTGTGCTCTAATCTCTAGTCAATGGCTAGAGGAGACTTGGATTCTCATTGATCAACATTGGCCAAACCTCTGTTGTGGTTGCCATTCACTATTGATCCCAAAACAAACTTGCTCTACTATAAATAGAGCTCATTTGTGCTCAGTTTGAGTACACCAAAGCCATCAAACAGATGCTTACCTCAAAATCCCTCTCTTTAGGCCAAAATGCCTTCTTTAGCAAGGTAACTTTGAGTTTTTGAGTTAGAGAGAATTTCCATCACAGATCATGATCCAAACACATCCAATATGTCATATCTAAGCTGTCCAAACTAACACAAGTGACATGTAATCCTTAAATCACAAAGTCACCTCTCAAAACCTCAAAATAGTACTTTTGTGCATTTTTCAAGCCATGCCTTGATTCAGTCACTTTCCAAACCAGATAAAACCACAAGCACACTCCAAATATCATCCTTAAACTGTCCCAAATGGTTCCCCCCATCTGGAACACCATTTGAGGGAGTTGCTATTTTGGCCATTTTAACCCCTTTTGCAAGAAAGGGCCAGTTTGTGTTTTTGCAGTTTCCAGCTGATTCCACTCATCCTATAAGCTTCTAAGGGATCATTTGAGAGTGTCCAAAGCATCAAATCATTTCTGGAACAAGTGGCTTGGCAGATTGCACAGAAAACTCCAAAAGCTCAAAAAGAGGTGAACATCATGACTTGAACTTCCCAAAATATGCATTGCTTTGAGGTCCACTGATTATGCACATCTTATACATGTTATATATGTTGTGTTTGAACCAATTCATCATGTAATTCATGCTTGTACCAAAGTGTAGCATAGAAAATGCAATTATAGGCCTATTTCAAAACCACTATCGGATTTTGAGGAGGGAGCATGATCTGGAAAAAATACCACCACCATTGGATTCCTTGTGAAATTCTAGGCTAGATGCATATAAATTTTGTCCCCAACCATGGAGAAATGAGAAAGTTATGGACCTTCTCGTTTCTTGCCAAAACTTGCCTTGCCTTGCCTTGGCCAGGCCTAGAAAATAAGGCAAGCCTTGTATATTTGTTAGTTTGTTTTAATCAACGGATGTATCACCACCCCAGTGCTAAGACGCGCGCCCTATAACCTTGAGGTCGTGGGTTCAAACCCCACCCATGCCATTTTGTGTTTTTTTTTCACATTTTGCTATTTTTTCCCATATTTTCAAGTTTTGTTAATTAATTGGAAAATTAATAACTCTTTCAATTTTAATTATTTTTTATTGGTTCTTTTTGAAAAAAATCACAAAAATGTTAAAATATTTTATTCCACAAAAAAATTAAGTTTATATTAGTTATTTAATATAATTAGTATTTTTGTGAATAAATTCCTTTTTTTAATTGTTTTTAAACATTTAAAAGTGAATATTTACTTTGAAAATCAAAACCAAATGAGTTCTAAATCATCTTGTGATTTTTTCGAACCTAAAACAAAAATCACAAGTGGTTTATTCAAATTTATTTGGTATTTTTATGATTTTTATTTGATTTTCTTTAAATATTTACTTTTAAAGAAGACAAAATTAGGGTTTCTTTGATTTTCACCCTCACAATAATTTGGGCCTCAGTCATTGTGTAAGTCCCAACACATTTTCAAACATCTCGGCGCGATCGCCATTTTAAAATAAAACTAATTGGGCCTCTCCTTGAGTTGTAAGCCCCATTCTTTTTCTTTAAAGCATTTTTGGGCCTCTAATAGAGTGTAAGACCCAGCCCTTTGTAAATACAACCTATTTTGGGCCTCACTTATTATATAAGTCCCGTTGTATTCGACGCGATTATCGCCCGTATAAAACAAACCCTGGGCCTCTCCTTGAGCTATTAGACCCATCTTTCTTCACTTTCAACCATTTTTGGGCCTCTTGAGAGAGTGTAAGACCCACCCCCTTGTACAGAAAACCTTTCTTGGGCCTCAGTCACTTGTATAAGTCCCTGTACAAAACGACATTACAATCACTAATTAAACCTTGGGCCACTCCTTGAGCTGTAAGCCCCAATTTTCCTTTCAAAAGGCATTTTCTCCTTTAATTTTGCAACATACTGTTATTTTCAATTCCTTTTTTGAACAACTAATAATACAGCATGGAAGCTCTACAATCGAGTAAGTGTTTACCCGCTTTCATTTACCACTTTCGTATGTATATAACTGAACTGTGGGGCGGTTTCACTGTAAGTTTTCTTTCATAAACTCATATTGACTGTGTAATAATAGTATAGATACTTAGAGTTTCCCCGAAAACTACATCTAGAACTAGACAGAACCTCGTCTCCCGACGTTCTCCCGGATATTTCAACATAACCCAAACAATAAGAACTTTCATTTACGTCAATTTTAGATAACTAGATCTAAGAAATTTCCCCCTTGAACAGTTCATATACATAAGGCCAATGTTCCAAGTGAAAACCCTTCTGGAACTGTTCATCAGCCTCCTCTTGGGCTTAGTGCAAGGACCCACAGGCTTCCTAAAAGCATCCTCGCCTCCTCTTGGGCGTTGTACAAGGACCTGTCGGCTTCTTAGAAGTTTTCACAGCCTCCTCTTAGGCTTTGTATAATGATTCTTTCTCCAGGAAGATAGCCTCCTCTTGGGCTTAGTAGAAATTGTCCCTCGGCTTCTTAAAAGTTTTTTCTCGCCTCCTCTTGGGCTTCGTACAAATTGTCCCGACGACCTCCTAGAGGTATAGGAACAGAAATTAGTCATCTTAATAGAACAGTCTTTCAAAGAGTCTACATCTCACTACTACTGTTTCACAAGCATAGTACAGAAGATAAAACCCGTAGACTCGGACAGTCTAAAGCTCCTTTGGATTCCCCGTTTCCTTAGAGAACATGAAATAATCCCGATCCTCTGATCGAATCCATGAGTACAACATTACCCATATAAGAACTGATTTTCTCTTTTAACCAACATGCTGGACCTGTCACTCAACTGAAACAGTTACCCTAGCCTCCTCTTGGGCTTTGTACAATGATCCTCCCCCAGCGGAGCTAACCTTTTCACACTCTCTTGTTGAGTATAAAAGACCCTCTTGTTGGGTCACAAACCTTTTAGCCTCCATCTTGGGCTTCGTACGAGATACAAAACACTCTCTTGTTGAGTATAAAAGACTCTCTTGTTGAGTCAATCTCCTTTTAGCCTCCATCTCGGGCTTCGTACGAGATACAAAAAACTCTCTTGTTGAGTATAAAAGACTCTCTTGTTGAGTCAAACACCTTTAGCCTCCTCCCCGGGCTTCATACGAGACACCAAATCACTCTCTTGTTGAGTATAAAAGACTCTCTTGTTGAGTCAAATCACTTTTAGCTTCCGTCTTGGGCTTCGTACAAGACACACAAAAAGACTCTCTTATCGAGTCAAACCCCTTTAGCCTCAATCTTGGGCTTTGTACAAGACAGAAAGAACATTTTCCCCGGAAAAGTCAACCTTTTAGCCTCCTCTTAGGCTTTGTATAAGGAAACCCCGGTTGAGACAATCAACCTTTTAGCATCAAAATTTGTGCCTGGCTCACAGTATACAAACATCAACCACTCCTTTCCCCCCCATCTAATTGCTGTAAGCGGCAAGCCTCTGGATTATTTATATCCACGCCACTGTCCCTCTTTTAGCATGAGAAATTCCTAAGGAAAGATGGCATTACTCTAAACTGAGTTAAAGTCTTCTCCTTCAGGTCAAAAACCCCTATAAAGGAAATTATGGCATTACTGGATTCACATATCCCAGTTAAAGTAATTCTCCTTTATAACCAGTCACCCAACAGTTGTGACAAACAGACCAAAAATCCCCTCTTTAGAGATAACAAATTCTCTCTAAGGTCAAAACCCTTTAGCTTCACATCTTGGGCTTCAAACAAGATATAAATAGACCCTTCAGCTTCACATCTTGGGCTTCGAACAAGATACAAAACACTTTTAGCTTCACGTCTTGGGCTTTGAACAAGACACCAAAACACCATTTCCTCCCATAGAATAGAAGGAACTACGATCGCTCTGATTTCCCTGTTTCGGTAAACGGGAATACGTAGGCATAAGATTGAAAGAAAAATCTTAGCGAGCACACTAATCAAAAACCCAAAATCCCGTACCTTCATACATCAATCGAAAAGCAGCAGTCCTAACATCCTACCAATAGCATAGTCCCGTCATTTCGGTCTTAACAAAATAAGCAGAAAGAGGCCCCACTTCCATATAGCATCCGTAACCTAACAGACCGCTGTTTAAACTCAGTATGCAAGCAGGGTTAGTTGGAGACATATATTTCCCTTCCTTCATCAGCTTCAATAGGATAAAAAATGAATCGACCTGTAGTCCCCCAAGAGCGATAGTGCTTAAGAACCATGTCCAAAAATCGCTCGCTACAGAAAAGTGGCGCCCACCGTGGGGCCCTTCTTTCTTTCTTACAATTTAAGGTGAAAACCTTGGACAAGTTATTTTCATGACGGTTCCATCGGGGAATGTCATTATTGCTAGGATCGGCCCTCACTAGGATCTTCGGTCAAAACCTTTAAGTTGGGAAGGTACCACAGAATGGCGACTCCGCCGGGGAGCCATTTTCTGTTAGGATCATAGGATTCATATCTCTTAAAAAGTATAGGAAATTAGGACCATTAATATACTGCTTTTCCTAATTGATATCTGTGTTTATTTTTCTGCTAATGGGAATGCGTGTGATGCCGCATGTTGAAAGATTAAGTATACACCTAGGAAAAACCTCTTTTAGTAGTGCGGAAGCCATCGAAAATAGTTGTCACGCGATACTACCCTCTTTTGAGATTCTTCGAAATACATCACCTAGCACGGTTCCCGGCCCGCTGATGTTATCTCGACAAGAATCAATGATTTTGAGAGACAGGTACAAAAATCACTAGTATAAACCTTTGGGATGGGTAGAGCCTTAACTTCATGACACCGACCCTTTGACCCCATGTTTTTTCTATGTTTTTGTGTGCTGCATTCATACATTCATTTTAAAAACATTAAGCAAAGAAAAATTTTCTCTTCTAGTCTCTCTTTTTCAAATTAAACTAAGACAATGATTGCAAATGTTAGAGAGAAAAAGATTGCGCTCATGGATTTCGGTAGACGGAAAACTCAGAAGTATACCTTCAAGGTTCCAAAACTAGAGGATTTAAGAGGATTAGCAAGGATGATCACTAACCCTGACGCTTTCAGAGCCAAGTATGGAGGTCTACTACCTCTGTTAAGGGTCCACGTAATCGAAGGAATCCTGGAGGAACTCATTCAGTTTTACGATCCGGTTTATCACTGTTTCACATTCCTGGATTACCAGCTCGCACCAACGCTGGAGGAGTATTCTCATCTGATTGATCTACCCATTACTGATCAAGCTCCCTTTTCTGGACTGGAAGAAATTCCAAAGGATTAGACCATTGCAAGAGCAATTTATTTGGATGAGTCAGAGGTCAAGACTCACATAACCACCAAAGGAGGAATCCCGGGTTTACCAGCCAAGTTTCTGGTAAAGAAGGCTCTATACTTTGCTAGTATAGGGAACGTGGCCGCTTTTGAGAGCATCTTTGTTTTGCTCACCTACAGGTTATTTTTGTTTCCCAACATCGATAACTTTGTAGATATCAACGCCATTAAGGTTTTTCTCATTGGAAACCCTGTACCAATCTTGCTCGCAGATGCGTATCATTTTGTACACTTAAGGAATTTATACAGTGGAGGAATGATCACGTGCTGTGTACCCCTGCTATATAAATGGTTTATCTCCCATTTGCCTAAGTCTTCCGCTTTTTGGGATCATAAGAGTGCCTTACGTTGGTCGCAGAAAATCATGTCTCTTACCAACTCTGACATAGATTGGTGTAATAGGATTTATGATGGGATTAGGATTATTGACCATTGTGGAAACTTCCCCAACGTACCCCTCATAGGAACTAAGGGAGGAATCAATTACTATCCAGTTTCAGTTCTTCGTCAATTTGAATACCCGATGATGCATGTCCCGCGTAATGCTCATCTGGAAGGTCTTTTCTTCAAGGAAGGAGAAAATGACAGGGCACTAAAGATGGAAATAGTGCACGCTTGGAAACATGTTCATAAGAAAGGACGGGAGTCTCTAGGAAAACCTTACTATGTCTCGGTGGAGCCTTATCTCCACTGGGTACAAACTAGAGCTCTCAAGCTAAAGATACCTTATCCTCGTCACAGAGTTTTTCTGCCAAGGGAATCTGTCATGTACTTCATGACTGAAGCGGAAAAAACTTCAAGTTACTCTCAATAAAGTTCAACAAGAGAGGAGGTCTTGGAAGAACAAGTACCGCATTCTCAATGTGGAGTGTACCAAAATACATCAACTGCTGAAGGATAAGGATGCTCTAATTGAGATTTTGGAGCAGCATGCTGTAGAAAATCAAGATGACCAAAGGAATTTGCTCGCTCCTTTCACTTGGCAAAGGAATTACAACCCGACAATGGCCCAAGAGCCCCGGTCCAAGAAAAGGAAAGTACCAGAATCAGCACCCGAGTTCTCCTCAAAGAGGACTCAAGGCCCATTAGCTTAGGTTTCTATTTCCGCACCTTGTAATTTACTGTATTTCCATTTCCGCAATCCTTTGAATTTAATAAAATGGGGTTTCCCTACTGTTTGATATTTGCAATCTAATTGTCAAAGTTTATTTTGATTAAACAAAAAAAAACAATTAATATAATCATTACATTCATCATTCTCACGTAACGTATTCTTCTTACCTACGAATCTCACGTTTATGTCTCGGTTCTAGAGTCAAACTGTCTCATTCGTACAATACTCGGGCCAATCGTCAGAAAAAGATGGATGATCTCGAGGAAGAGAACAGAGAGTTGAAAGAAGAGATCGACGCTCTGAGAGAGGATATGAGAAAGCTTCGTAACGACATGCAAGCCATGGAAAAAGCTCAGCTACAAAGAACTGTGATCTCAGAGATCACCTCAACACCCATAGTGGAGAAGTATGATCCTAGGTATCAAATGCCGAAAGATCGTCCCTGGGGCATGCCTGTTAACTATATCCCGGAAGGATATGTTCCGCCGATCACTGAAGATCAGGGAATCATAGCAGAAGCCGCTAGGCCTGAAGGTTACAAACTTCGGGAAAACGAAGATGCCAGAGGCATATTGAGGACTCCTGAAGGTTACAAACTTCGGGAAACGCCAAGATTCACTGCCATAGTAACGGTACCACCCCCTGTGGGGCACACTGTCCCAGAAGGACAGATTCCACAGATACCTTCTGGTAGAAAGGAAAGTATGTTTGACAGAATGGATGAATTCCAGGAGTAGTTCTTGGAAATGCAGAAAGAACTGCAAGCTATTCGTGATCATGATTTATTTGGAAAGGACGCCGCAGACCTTTGTTTGGTTCCCAATGTAAAAGTCTCGCACAAATTCCAAGTACCCAATTTTGAAAAGTACAATGGTAACTCTTGCCCTCAAAGCCATTTAGTGATGTACGCTCGGCGAATGTCAGCTCAGACAGAGAATCAGGATCTACTGATTCACTACTTTCAGGATAGTTTAACCGGTGCCACATTAAAATGGTACATGGGTTTGAACCGCGCTACGATCAGCACTTTCAGAGATCTTGGCACTGCCTTCGTCCAACAATATAAATACAATCTGGACATGGCACCAGACAGAGATCAACTCAGATCAATGTCACAAAAGGACAAGGAAACCTTTAAGGAATACGCTCAGAGATGGCGTGAAATTGCCACTCAAATTTGTCCCCCTCTTGAGGAAAGAGAGATGACAAAGATTTTCTTAAAGACCTTGAGCTCATTTTACTATGGCAAAATGGTTGCCAGTGCGCCCAGTGACTTCACCAAAATGGTCGGTATGGGAGTGCGTCTCGAGGAAGCCGTTCGAGAAGGACGTCTAGTCAAAGGCACTAGGTCGACAAGCGGTACTAAAAAATACGGTAGTGCTCTCCCTAAGAAAAAAGAGCAAGATATTGGGAATATCTCTCTCGAAAAGCAAAGGCGACGGTACCAACCAGTAGCAGCTGTAACTCCTGCTATCAACCCTGCGCCTACGTATCAACCTCAGGTTGCACAGAGCCAACCTAATCAACAACAATATCAGCAAAGGACACAACAGCCTCTTCAGCAGGCTCGTCCTCTATACAACAACAACCGTACAACGCGGCCACCAGGGTTTGACCCTATACCCGTATCGTACGCAGAACTATTTCCGTTACTACTGGTTAAAGGGCACATCCAGACCAAGGCTCCTCTTACAGTATCAGAAAATCCTCCTTTTTGGTTTAAGGTGGATCAGACTTGCCCTTACCATCAAGGAGGACCAGGGCATAACATAGAGAATTATCTGAGTTTCAAATCTGATGTGCAAAAGCTTGTTAGGAGCGGGGTCTTATCTTTCAAAGATATGAATCTGAATGTTCTCATGAACCCGCTACCTCAACACGAGAAAGCTGCAGTTAATTTGATAGAGGGAGAGTCTAGCGACAACTATCAAATTCATGATGTACTCTTACTAAGGGCCAACTTGGTCAAGATGCATTGTAGACAGAGTGGATATGGCCATGTGCCACCTCGTAATTATCACCAGTGTGATATCTGCTCTAAAAACAATCAAGGATGTTCTGTGGTGCAATCAGCTCTACAGGAACAGATGGATCTCGGATGGATCCAAGAGCACCGAGTTCGTGGAGTTAACATGGTTTTTACGAATTCCAACATCATTCAAAACCACGACATCTGTGCGATGAATGTCAACTTGGTGGCGATGCACTCAAGGCAAAGCCAGTATCATAATCTGCCGCGGCATGAGTACAATTCCTGTCTGACTTGCTCGGTAAACAAACAGGGATGCTCTTTTGTACAAGATGGCCTCCAGCGTCAGATGGATCTTGGATGGATCCAAGAATACCATGATAGGAATCATTATCAAATCAACATGGTTCAAATCTTCGATATTCGCTTGATGAATACCAGCCTGGTGGAGTTACATGCTAAACAGGTCCGGGTCGGGTTCCTGGTATCACATGATTATCAGAGCTGTAAAGCGGGTTGCGAAAACGATCAAGGTTGTGCCCTTGTCAGGAAACACTTTAGCACTTGTTGAACCACTGGTGGCTTCCAATCTATATGGATGAAGACACCCAGCAAATTAGCATCACTAACGGGAATCCTACTAGATATCAAAGTCAGGATGTTCGGTCGATGGAAACGGACCTCGTAAGGTTACACTGTATTCAAAGCGGACGTGGCCAGGTGCCACTACACAACTATGAGTGGTGTGGAGTTTGCTCAGTGGATAATCGAGGATGCTACCTCGTACGAGCAGCCCTTCAAAGTCAGTTGGACAGCAGAGATTCAACCATGGTCAAGTTCTGGATCAGTCAACTACCTCGATGATCAAATCAAAGACGTTGTCATAATCTCTGATCATCAGAGGGCTAGGGATGTTTGTGCCATCATCCCTCTACTTGACGAATCGAGAGTTCTCAACCGGAAACGAATCGAAATTACGTACGATGGTCAAAAAAATCAGAAGGTTCCCATAGTCATCTATCTGCCGGGACCACTACCGTATAAATCAACTAAGGTTATCCCTTACAAGTACGGTGCAACAACAATCGAGAATGGAAAGGAAATTCTGTTACCCTCTGTCGTGAATATTTCAGACATCACTCGAGTAACACGGAGCGGTTGAATCTTCAACAGAGGAGTTGGAGAACCTAACAGAGAAAAGGAACCTCAGACAGAAGTTCCCAATCCACCAGTCGGTCAATCCAGTGATCCTGACCTTTCAAAAAACAATGATGAGATGCTAAAGCTCATCCAAAGGAGTGAATACAGCATTGTTGATCAACTGTTGCAAACTCCTTCAAAGATCTCGGTATTATCACTGTTACTTAGTTCAGAAGCGCACAGGGAGGCTCTTCAGAAAGTCTTGGAGCAAGCCTTTGTGGAACAAGACGTAACAATCAGATAGTTCGATAGCATTGTCTCTAACATCACTTCCTGTAATAACTTGGGATTTAGTGATGAGGAATTACCTGAAGAAGGTCGCCGTCATAACATGGCGCTCAACATTACAGTCAACTACCAGGACGATGCTTTAGCCAGCGTACTGGTAGACACAGGGTCAGCCCTGAATGTTATGCCGAAGTCCACTTTGATGCAATAATCATTCAAAGGCCCTCCGATGAGAACCAGTGAGGTAGTCGTCAAAGCATTTGATGAATCCAGAAAAACGGTTATCGGCGAAGTCGACCTCCCCAAAACTATTGGTCCTCACACTTTCCAAGTCACTTTCCAGGTCATGGACATCCGGGCAACATACAGTTGTTTATTAGGAAGACCTTGGATACATCAGGCTGGGGCGGTCACTTCGACCCTCCACCAAAAGCTAAAGTTCGTCCAGAATGACCAACTCATCACAGTCTGTGGAGAACAAGCCTTGCTCGTAAGCAACTTATCGTCATCCACTTATGTAGAACCGGAGGGGGTAATCAGAACCCAGTTCTAAACGCTTTCGCTATACAAGGACAATTAATCCGAGGGGGAACTTCGATTTCCTCGTACAAAGATGCTATCAAAGCGGTCGAGAGTGCCCATACAACAGGATGGGGGCGGCTTGTCATTCCTACTGACAATAAAACAAAGAAGGGTCTTGGTTTTTCTGCAACCTGTACCCAGACAGATACGAACAATAAAAGTTTTCATCCCATTCAGAACTTCTTCCACAGCGGAGGCTTCCTTCAACCAGTGACTCAAGAAGTGCATACCATCAATAAAGATGATTCATCCGATACAGAGGAAGAATGGAAGTTTTATCTCAACGAGGACGGTTATATGTCTCAGGACGAAACGCAAACTCCCTTTTGCTTTCCTACACAGAGCCCGATATTTATACCCCAGTCAGATGTTGAAATGATATATGGAGATTGTGATCCGGAAGGATGTCGTGCTCTGCCAAACTCATTAGAGGAGGACACTCTGATGAAAGACAACTTTGACCACAGCTATTATGGCCCGATGGATGGCCTGCCAATGTGGCTGCCTTACCCAAGAGACTTGTGGCAAGAAAGTCAGCCAAACAATGAAAATCAGCTGAGCATCATTGAAAAGAATACCTGCGTCCCCACCATGTCATGGGATCAAAACCCAGGTTATCCTGAAAATACTCAGCACGATGATGAATTCACAACGTTTGCAGGACTAGAATCCATTAACTATGCTTTTCACGAGGTCAACGTTATCGAGAAAGATGACTCCTCCAGTTCCAAAGAAGTGTGGGATACCTTGGGACAACCGAGTAGAAAATTTGACTTCATGGTCAAATACAGCGCTCCTGAAAGCTCTCGTATCAGGCTCGAAGACATCCAGCCAACTGGATGAGGAGATACAGCTGAGAGTACAAATACTACGCGAAATACAGCTGAGGAATCTTCCTACGACAACTCTTCCTGGGAGACTGATTCCAATGATCCTGCTCCACCAGAAATCAGTGTCATTTCTGAAGACAAATCAAGGAAGGTACCATATTTTGTGATTCACCGAGGAGTTCGCCGCCAATGGGTTGATTTAGATGTTCCGAAGATCGTTCATAAGTCTAAGTAATTGCCATCTTTACTTTAACCTTTCACCCTGCCCAGGTGAAACGGATGTTTTGATAGGGCTTACTTTCTGTAAATACCCCTCTTTGCTTTGCCCAAAGCGACTGAGTTTTGTTTTATAGGACTGTAGTTTCAAGAATCGACTTATTCATTAATAAAATAACGTCGTTCTGTAATTTCCACATTTATTGTTGTTTTCTCTTTTCACTTTTTCAGAAAATGGTAATCCTAAAAAAAATAACTCAAAAAACAATAAACAAGCAGTAAACAAAAAAAACACTGCACACACTCTTGCATTCTCTCTATCTCTTCTAAAATAAATCATCACGTCATGCAGATTGCTTGTTTTAAACCCCGTTGAAGCATACGATCCAATGCCTTCTCCCAACTTTGAGTTCCCAGTATTTGGGGCTGAAGAAGAAGATGACAACGAAATTCCATAAGAGATCTCCCGACTACTCAGACAAGAGGAAAGTTCCATTGAACTTCACAAAGAGCCGTTGGAAGCGGTAAACTTGGGTTCGGAAAAAGAGAGAAAAGAAATCAGGATTGGGGCACTGCTCAGTCCAACTGCCAAAGAAAGTCTGACGAAACTTCTCAGATAGTTTCCCGGTGTATTCGCTTGGTTCTATCAGCATATGCCAGGGTTGGATACCAGCATCGTGGAACATCATCTACCATTAAGATCAGAATGTCTGCCAGTAAAACAGAGGTTGAGACGGACTCACCCGAACATGGCAATCAAAATCAAAGAGGAGGTGCAGAAACAGATTGACGCGGGTTTCCTCGCTACATCAGAATATCCTCAATGGTTAGCCAACATCGTACCCGTTCCGAAAAAGGACGGAAAGGTCAGAATGTGTGTCGACTACAGAGATCTAAACAAGGCTAGTCCAAAGGACGACTTTCCTTTACCACACATTGACATGCTGGTAGACAGTACAGCAAAGTTCAAAGTTTTCTCCTTCATGGATGGATTCTCGGGCTATAACCAGATAAAAATGGCGCCGAAAGACATGGAGAAAAATTCATTTATTACACCATGGGGTACCTTTTGTTACAAGGTAATGCCGTTCAGTTTAAAGAACGTTGGGGTAACCTATCAAAGGGCCATGACTACTCTGTTTCATGACATGATACACAAAGAAATAGAGGTATATGTCGATGATATGATTGCAAAATCTAAGACAGAAGAGGAGCATGTGACCCACCTGTCAAAACTATTCGAGCAGTTGAGAAAGTACAAACTCTGCTTGAATCCCAATAAATGCACCTTCGGTGTCTGTTCAGGGAGACTTTTAGGGTTCATCGTCAGCCAGAAAGGAATTGAGGTTGATCCTTACAAGGTCAAGGGCATTCAAGAAATTCCTTCTCCGAAAACTGAAAAACAAGTTAGAGGATTCCTGGGACGTTTGAACTAAATCTCCAGATTCATATTCCTCATGACCGCAACATGCGCGCCAATTTTCAAATTATTGAAAAGAACCAGGACTGCGTTTGGACAGAAGGCTGCCAAACTGCCTTCGACAGTATCAAGGAATACCTGTTGAATCCGTCGATTCTATCACCTCCAGTGGAAGGAAGACCACTGATCATATACTTAACAGTCTTGGAAGACTCCATGGGATGTGTACTTGGCCAACAAGATGAAACCAAAAGGAAAGAGTTTTCCATTTACTATCTGAGCAAGAAATTCACCGACTACGAAACTCGGTACACTGTGCTTGAGAAAACTTGTTGTGCTTTGGCTTGGGCAGCCAAACGTCTTCGCCAGTACATGATTCGTAACACTACTTGGTTAATCTCAGAAATGGATCCAATCAAGTATGTATTTGAAAAACCTGCTCTCACGGGAAGGATTGCCCGTTGGCAGATGTTGCTATCAGAATATGACATAGAATACCATGCTCAAAAAGCCGTTAAGGAAAGTATTTTAGCTGATCATTTAGCTCATCAACCGATTGACGATCAAGAATCAGTCGGGTTTGACTTCCCAGATGAAGATGTCATGTATTTGAAAATGAAAGACTACAATGAACCGCTACCCAATGAAGGGCCAGAACCAGGTTCCCAATGGGGACTAATCTTTGATGGAGCAGTTAATCATTACAGAAACGGAATTGGGGCAATTATCATAACAGCTCAGGGTACCCACATTCCTTTCACCGCCAGACTTACATTCAAGTGTACAAACAACGAGGCTGAATACGAAGCTTGTATCATGGGTCTCGAAGAAGCGATCGATTTGAGGATCAAGAACTTGGACGTATATGGGGACTCAGCCCTGGTTATCAATCAGATCAATGGAGATTGGAACACTTACCACTCAGGACTGATTCCTTACAAAGATTACGCAAGAAGGTTATTACCTTTCTTCAACAGAATCAAATTTCATCACATCCCTTGTGATGAGAATCACATGGCTGATGCATTAGCCACCCTCTCTTCCATGATTAGTGTAGGTCAATGGACCGACCTACCTAAGATCGACATAATGCGCCTTGAACGGCCTGCTTACATCTTCACGATTGAAGCAATCATAGATGACAAAGCTTGGTATCACGATATCAAATGCTTCCTTCAGAAACAAGAGTACCCACCTGGGGCATCCAGAAAGGATAGAAAACCCTCAGAAGGCTAGCAGGCAGTTTCTTCCTGAGCGGTGATACACTCTATAAGAGAAACTTCGACATGGTCTTGCTCCGATGCGTAGACGGACCAGAAGCAAACATGCAGATAAAAGAAATTCACGAAGGATCCTTTGGCACTCATGCCAACAGACACACAATGGCGAGAAAAATTCTCAGAGCAGGGTACTATTGGTTGACTATGGAGTCCGACTGCTACAAGTACATGAGGAAGTGTCACAAGTGTCAGATATACTCAGACAAAATCCATGTACCGCCAATGCATCTCAAAGTTCTTTCTTCTCCATGGCCTTTTTCCATATGGGGAATCAACATGATCGGCGTGATTAAGCCCAAGGCTTCAAACGGACATCGGTTCATTCTGGTCGCCATGACTACTTCACCAAGTGGGTCGAAGCAGCGTCGTACGCTAATGTAACCCAACAAGTGGTGGTCCGCTTTATCAAAAACAATCTCATCTGCCGTTATGGTGTTCCGAGCCAGATCATTACGGATAATGGATCTAACTTGAACAACAAGATGAGGAAGGAGTTGTGCACTGAGTTCAAGATCGAACACCATAACTCATCTCCCTACCGACCCAAGATGAACGGACGGTAGAAGCGGCTAACAAGAACATCAAGAGGATTATTCAGAAGATGGTTGTAACCTACAAAGACTGGCACGAGATGCTACCCTTTGCTCTTCACGGTTATCGCACATATGTCCGTACTTCAACAGGGGCAGCCCCTTTCTCTCTAGTGTATGGCATGGAAGCGGTGCTCCCCATAGAAGTAGAGATCCCATTAATCTGGGTATTGATGGAAGCTAATCTTACAGAAGTTGAATGGTGTCAAAGTCGACACGATGAACTGAATCTGATCGAAGAAAAATGAATAACGCCATTAGGCCACGGTCAGTTGTATCAGCAGAGAATGAAGAAGGCGTTTGACAAAAAAGTCCGACCTCGCGTCTTCAGGAAAGGAGACCTCGTGCTCAAAAAGATACAATCTTTTCTCACTAATTCTCGGGGCAAATGGACTCAGAGTTGCGATGGCCCCTATGTGGTCAAGAAAGCTTTCTCAGGCGGCGCCTTGAGACTCACAACCATGGATGGAGAGGAATTTGTCTACCCCACAAATGTTGATGTAGTCAAGAAATACTTCGCCTAAAAAAAAATGTCTCGGTGGATTGAAAACCCGAAAGGGCGGTCCAGGCAAAAATTAGTGACATGATCAAAACATCATCTCGATGGATTGGAAATCTCAAAGTACAATCCAGGCAAAAATTAGGGATAATGGCAAGTAACTATGTCCAACAGAGGCAAGTCCCTCAGCAACAGTTATGTCGTCCATCAGAAAAGCTCCAGTCAGGGTCAAGGGGAAGTTTATTGACAAAAGAAACTGAGACCAGTTCCTTGGTAGGAAACCAGGATCGAGGGGAAGTTTATTTAAGAAACTGAGACCAATTCCTTGGTAGGAAACCAGGATCGAGGGGAAGTTTATTTCAAAAACTGAGACCAGTTCCTTGGTAGGAAACCAGGATCGAGGGGAAGTTTATTTTAGAAACTGAGACCAGTTCCTTGGTAGGAAACCAAGATCGAGGGGAAGTTTATTTCAGAAACTGAGACTAGTTCCTTGGTAGGAAACCAGGATCGAGGGGAAGTTTATTTCAGAAACTGAGACCAGTGCCTTGGTAGGAAACCAGGATCGAGGGGAAGTTTTACCTTTTCTGAGCATCATTGCTTAGCAAAAGAAGAAGGATGCGTGAACTACCATTCTTAACCATCATCAAAATTTCGGGTATTCCGATATTTAATCCTCTTGCACCCCGAATGCCCGAATACCTTCACCATTCACACCTTCGGGTCCAAGAAGATTAAATAGGGGCATCTGTCATACCCAAAATTTTGACCACTAAGATTTCCCATCATTGTACAAATCATCATCACAATATGGATGAATCATTAGTCTTCCCAAAGATGGCTGAGCCTCCACTACAATCAAACTTAGGGTTTCAAGCTCTCTCAGAGCTCTTAGACAAAGGATCAATCAAGGAATGACATGATCTTCAACTTGTCTAACCTCTCAAACATCTACACTGGATCAAAAGGACTCACGATCGCCAGTGTCACCAAATTAGGGTTTTGGTCGACCAGGGCCTCCAGATGGGAATTTTCCTCTGGGAATGAGCCAATGCTTCAAAGCATAACCTATGATGCTCTCAGGGACATCATAAACCCAATTACCAAGTCAATTTAACCTCAGGGGATGCATTCACAAAAAACCAGGAATTAGGGTTTCTTGACCTAATTCACCCCTAAGTTGACTTTTGGGGCAAAACAGGAGCCAAGACCTCAAGACATGATTTGAGGGTCTCTAATACACCACATTGATCCATTTGCAATAATGGATTGATCCAGGAAGCTTGATCAACAAGTTTCAATTTTATCTGAATCACAGTTAGGGTTTCGCGAGAAAAGTCAACTGCACCTTTGACTTTTGACCAAGACATGCTCCCAAACCTTGGGACATGATCTAATACACCCTATAACACCTATGAAATCAATCCATCAAGTTTGATTTAGGCCAAGGACTTGATTTCATAGAGGATCGCACAGTTTGGAATTCATCTGACAAAAAGTCAACTGTGCACAAAAGTCAACTTTGACTTTTTGAGATTTTTCACAATTATGGTTCCTTAACCCTAAAATGATATTAATGTGTGATTTAAATCATCATTCATCAAGAAAATCAAGAAAAGTGGGATAACTTGTAAAAGGGGTAACCATAAAAACTTAGAAATTTTTCTAAGTTATGGAATAAAGTGGCTAGGGTACCAACTTTGGAGGATCATAACTCCTAAACCACAAGGCCATTTTTTCTCATCCAAAGCTGGATTTGTAGCCCTCATGGCCCTCTACAAAAGCTTCAACTACACCTCATTCCAATTCATCATGGATTTTGAATTATGGAATGATCAAAATGGCTGAAAACATGAAATGTCACTTTTTCTAACACTTAGTGAAATTTTCACTAAGTCAGAATCTGCCTTACTTTTTTCCAAATGTAGGGGAATTTTTCACTTGGATCCCAAAAGTGTCAAAACCAATTATGATCAAACAATTGTTGTATCATATGAGGGCTTTCCAAAATGGCCAAGAACATCACCAAACTCAACTTGAGTCATGAGATATGACAATGGCAATATGCCTTGCTGAAAACTGCCAAGGCTAGGCAGAATTTTGCACTTTTGCTCGATTTGGCAAAATCAAATAATTCCAAGCCTTGTCGTCACTTTGGACACATCTGAGGATCAAATCTAAAGGGAACAAACACTAATCCAAGCCTCCAAAGTCTTTGGAACAAGAAGTAGCATGCCAAACCTAGAAATCCCTAAAAGAGGGACAAGACTCCAATTTTGGATTGGAGCATTTTATGGATGCTTAGAGGTGGCATGGACTGACACATTTGCAACTGAATTCAGTCAAGAATGATCCAACAACTAGGGAACCAAAGGCCTGTGCTCTAACCTCTAGTCAATGGCTAGAGGAGACTTGGATTCTCATTGATCAACATTGGCCAAACCTCTGATGTGGTTGCCATTCACTATTGATCCCAAAACAAACTTGCTCTACTATAAATAGAGCTCATTTGGGCTCAGTTTGAGTACACTAAAGCCATAAAACAGATGCTTTCCTCAAAATCCCTCTCTTTAGGCCAAAATGCCTTCTTTAGCAAGGTAACTCTGAGTTTTTGAGTTAGAGAGCATTTCCATCATAGCTCATGATCGAAACACGTCTAATATATCATATCTAAGCTGTCCAAACACACACAAGTGACCTGTAACCCTTAAATCACAAAGTCACCTCTCAAAACCTCAAAATAGTACTTTTGTGCATTTTTCAAGCCATGCCTTGATTAAGTCACTTTCCAAACCAGATAAAACCTCAAAGACACTCCAAATATCATCCTTAAACTGTCTCAAATGGTTTCCCCCGTCTGGAACACCATTTGAGGGAGTTGCTATTTTGGCCATTTTAACCCCTTTTGCAAGAAAGGGCCAGTTTGTGTTTTTGTAGGTTCTTGCTAATTCCACTCATCCTAAAAGCTTCTAAGGGATCATTTGAGAGTGTCCAAAGCATCAAATCATTTCTGGAACAAGTGGCTTGGCAGATTACACAGAAAACTCCAAAAGCTCAAAAAGAGGTGAGCATCATGACTTGAACTTCCCAAAATATGCATTGCTTTGAGGTCCACTGATTATGCACATATTATACATGTTATATATGTTGTGTTCGAACTAATTCATCATGTAATTCATGCCTGTACCAAAGTGTAGCATAGAAAATGCAATTATAGGCTTATTTCAAAACCACTATCGGATTTTGAGGAGGGAGCATGATCTGGAAAAAATACCACCACCATTGGATTCCTTGTGAAATTCTAGGCCAGATGCATATAAATTTTGTCCCCAACCATGGAGAAATGAGAAAGTTATGGACCTTCTCGTTTCTTGCCAAAACTTGCCTTGCCTTGCCTTGGCCAGGCCTAGAAAACAAGGCAAGCCTGGTATATTTGTTGGTTTGTTTTAATCAACAGATATATCACCACCCTAGTGGTAAGGCGCGTGCCCTATAACCTTGAGGTCGTGGGTTCAAACCCCACCCATTCCATTTTGTGTTTTTTTTCACATTTTGCTATTTTTTCCCATATTTTCATGTTTTGTTAATTAATTGGGAAATTAATAACTCTTTCAATTTTAATTATTTTTTATTGGTTCTTTTTGCAAAAAATCACAAAAATGTTAAAATATTTTATTCCACAAAAAAAATTAAGTTTATATTAGTCATTTAATATAATTAGTATTTTTATGAATAAATTCTGTTTTTAATTGTTTTTAAACATTTAAAAGTGAATATTTACTTTGAAAATCAAAACCAAATGAGTTCTAAATCATCTTGTGATTAAAACATCATTTTTCAAACCTAAAACAAAAATCACAAGTGGTTTATTCAAATTTATTTGGTACTTTTATCATTTTTATTTGATTTTCTTTAAATATTTACTTTTAAAGAAGACAAAATTAGGGTTTCTTTGATTTTCACCCTCACAAATCATTTTCAAACACTCATGGGCCTCTAATAGAGTGTAAGACCCAACGCCTCCTTGAAACCAAAATAATTTGGGCCTCAGTCATTGTGTAAGGCCCAACACATTTTCAAAAATCTCGGCGCGATCGCCAGTTTAAAATAAACCCAATTGGGCCTCTCCTTGAGTTGTAAGCCCCATTCTTTTTCTTTAAAACATTTTTGGGCCTCTAATAGAGTGTAAGACCCAACCCTTTGTAAATACAACCTATTTTGGGCCTCACTTATTGTATAAGTCCCGTAGTATTCGGCGCTATTATCGCCCGTATAAAACAAACCCTGGGCCTCTCCTTGAGCTATAAGACCCATCTTTGTTCACTTTCAACCATTTTTGGGCCTCTTGAGAGAGTGTAAGACCCACCCCCTTGTACAGAAAACCTTTCTTGGGCCTCAGTCACTTGTATAAGTCCCTGTATAAAACGACAGTGCAATCACTGATTAAACCTTGGGCCTCTCCTTGAGTTGTAAGCCCCAATTTTCCTTTCAAAAGGCACTTTCTCCTTTAATTTTGTAACATACTGTTATTTTCAATTCCTTTGTTGAACAAGTAATAATACAGCATGGAAGCTCTACAACCGAGTAAGTGTTTACCCGCTTTCATTTACCATTTTCGTATGTATATAACTGTACTGTGGGGCTGTTTCACTGTAAGTCTTCTTTCATAAACTCTTATCGAATGTGTAATAATAGTATAGATACTTAGAGTTTCCTCGGCAACTACGTCTAGAACTAGACAGAACCTCGTCTCCCGACGTTCTCCCGGATATTTCAACATAACCCAAACAATAAGAACTTTCTTATACGTCAATTTTAGATAACTAGATCTAAGAAATTTCCCCCTTGAACAGTTCATATACAGAAGGCCAATGTTCTAAGTGAAACCCCTTCTGGAACTGTTCATCAGCCTCCTTTTGGGCTTAGTGCAAGGACCCACAGGCTTCCTAAAAGCATCCCCGCCTCCTCTTGGGCGTTGTACAAGGACCTGTCAGCTTCTTAGAAGTTTTCACAGCCTCCTCTTAGGCTTTGTATAATGATTCTTTCTCCGGGAAGATAACCTCCTCTTGGGCTTAGTACAAATTGTCCCTCGGCTTCTTAAAAGTTTTTTCTCGCCTCCTCTTGGGCTTCGTACAAATTTTCCCGACGACCTCCTAGAGGTATAGGAATAGAAATTAGTCATCTTAATAGAACAGTCTTTCAAAGAGTCTAGATCTCACAACTACTATTTCTTAAGCATATTACAAAAGATAAAACCCGTAGACTCAGATAGTCTAAAGCGCCTTTGGATTCCCCGTTTCCTTAGAGAACATGAAATAATCTCGATCCTCTGATCAAATCCATGAGTACAACATTACCCATATAAGAACTGATTTTCTCTTTTAACCAACATGCTGAACCTGTCACTCAACTGAAACAGTTACCCTAGCCTCCTCTTGGGCTTTGTACAATGATCCTCCCCCAGCAGAGCTAACCTTTTCACACTCTCTTGTTGAGTATAAAAGACCCTCTTGTTGGGTCACAAACCTTTTAGCCTCCATCTTGGGCTTCGTACGAGATACAAAACACTCTCTTGTTGAGTATAAAAGACTCTCTTGTTGAGTCAATCTCCTTTTAGCCTCCATCTCGGGCTTCATACGAGATACAAAACACTCTCTTGTTGAACAAGACACCAAAACACCATTTCCTCCCATAGAATAGGAGGAACTACGATCGCTCTGATTTCCCTGTTTCGGTAAACGGGAATACGTAGGCATAAGATTGAAAGAAAAATCTTAGCGAGCACACTAATCAAAAACCCAAAATCCCGTACCTTCATACATCAATCAAAAAGCATCAGTCCTAACATCCTACCAATAGCATAGTCCCGTCATTTCGGTCTTAACAAAATAAGCAGAAAGAGGCCCCACTTCCATATAGCATTCGTAACCTAACAGACCACTGTTTAAACTCAGTATGCAAGCAGGGTTAGTTGGAGACATCTATTTCCCTTCCTTCATCAGGTTCAATAGGATAAAAAATGAATAGACCTATAGTCCCCCAAGAGCGACAGTGCTTAAGAACCACGTCCAAAAATCGCTCGCTACACGCTTGGGATAACAATAGCAGGTTGGTTCACCCGAGCGAGCTGTAGCATCTTAGGGTAATCTCAATTGAGTGTCGTATCGTGTGACAACTATTTCCGATAGCTTCCGCACTACTAAATAGTCACATGGTTACAGTCTACTAAATCCTCAGTTTCATGGATACCACAATCGAACAATCTGCTTTCACAAACGAAGTCGTTAGACATGTAATCCGGAAAGGGTATCTACACTGATTTGATGGTCTACCGGGACAGCTTATTCGGGATTCACTCCCTGTAAGACCACCCATCTCTGCCATCACCTATCTTAGGTATCACTCAAACTTTCCGCATGCGACATCACTCGCATTCCCATTAGCAGAAAAATTAACACGGATATCAAGTAGGAAAAGCGATATATATAGTATGATTCGTAAAACTAACATCCTAGACCTCTTAAGAATTCTAGTCTATAATCCTAAACATATCAAAGACGCCCCCAGCAGAGTCACCATTTATCTGTAACATGCGATTTTTGTCGGTGACGCGACCACTCTATCGCAGAATTGGGTTTTCTCCTCAATGAAGAGGATAGGGGTGCTACTTTCTGATTTCTTATTTATCCCGTGAAGCTTGAAGGGAAAGGGAAGCTATCTCAAACTAACCTTGCACGCGAATGTTTAACTAAACAAACGCTTAAAGACATTCGGGGAGTTCGGGGTCAGGTTATACAATGGGGAGTTGTCAATTACCCATCCTATATGTGGTTATCCACCGGTTGTTAGCTTTAGGTTCTGCTTTGTACTTGGGAAATATGAGAGAGAGGGTGAGTTTTTGTTGATGTTCGGGTTTTCCGATGTTTTTTTGGTAAGGTACTGGACCTAAGTTATGAGTGATATGAAGGTACTGGACCTAGAGTTTTTGATTGGTATGCTCGCTAAGATTTCGCAATCTTATGCCTACGTATTCCCGTTTTAAAGAAACAGGGAAATTAGAACAATCGTAGTTCCTCCTATTTTATGGGAGGAAAAGATGTTTTGGTGTCTTGTTCAAAGCCCAAGATTGAAGCTAAAAGGTTTATTTGTGTCTTGTTCAAAGCCCAAGATTGAAGCTAAAAGTTTTGACTGAGAGTGAATTTGTCATCATCTTGTCTGTTTATCACAACTGTTGGGTGACTGCTTATAAAGGAGGATTACTTTAACTAGGATATATGAATCCAGCAATGCCATAATTTCCTTTATAGGGGTGTTATCCTGAAGGGGAAAACTTTAACTCAGTGTAGAGTAATGCCATTTTCCTTAGGAATTTCTCGTACTAAGAGAGGAACAGTGGCGTGGATGTAAATAATCTAGAGGCTTGCCGCTTACAGCAATTAGATGAAAGAGAGGATTTACCAGGATAAAAGATGGACAGCAACTTGGATATTTGAATCAACAAGTGTGCCACTTACAGCAATTATCTGAGATTAGGGTTCAATTTGGATGTCTGTTTTGACAAGTGATAAATAGAGAAATGACTTCCTACAGAGGGATTTTGATTTCCTCTGTCTTGTACAAAGTCCAGGATTGAGGCAAAAAGGGATTTTGGCTCCGTCAGGGAGGGTTTGTATGTACCTCGTACAAAGCCCAAGATTGAGGCTAAAATGAAACTTTACTGACTTGGCTGAGGATATTTTAGGTGTCTTGTACAAAGCCCAAGATTGAGGCCGAAATTAGTTTGCCTCTGCGGGAGAGTATTATCTATCTTGTACAAAGCCCAAGATTGAGGCTGAAAAAGAGGATTGACCCTGCTTAGGGGAAATTTATATGGTGTCTTGTACAAAGCTCAAGATTGAGGCGGAAATGGGTTTGAATCAACAAGAGAGTGCTTTTATCTGTCTTGTACAAAGCCCAAGATTGTGGCTAAACAAGCTGGAGAACTCATTATACAAAGCCTAAGAGGAGGCTAACTTCTGCTAGGGGAAATCATTATACCAAGCCTAAGAGGGGGCTGAAAAATATTGTCTCAACAAGAGAATGGTTTTATCTGTCTTGTACAAAGCCCAAGATTGAGGCTAAAAAGGGTTGACCCAACAAGAGAGTATTGAAAAGTGATTGACTCAACAAGAGAGTCTGAAAAGGTGATTGACTCAACAAGAGAGTCTGAAAAGGTTATTGACTCAACAAGAGAGTCCCAAAAGGTTAGCTCTGCTAAGGGAGAATCATTTTATAAATCCCAAGAGGAGGCTAACTGTGCTGAGGAAAGGAATGATCATTATACAAAGCCTAAGAGGAGGCTAGCTTATGCTGGGGATTATTGAGATCCTGAGGGAGGTCCAATTGGGGAATCAACTCTTGATGAGGGTTACAGAAGAGTTGAGATATCAGAGACCTTGAGGTTCTGATTTGGGATAGTGTTATACTGATGATAAACCGACCCGGCTGGGGAATTTTAGGAGAGATACTGGGTTTTAAAACCCATGGGTTTTAACTAAGCTGGAGATTGATTGGATGATCGGGGTTTCTCCAGTGTTTGTAAGGAGCTTGAGAATGTCTTTGAGATTTGAGAGGGAATTAGACTGTCCAAGTCTACTGGTATGGAAGAGTTTATATTTGTATGATGCCCAAGAGGAGGCAAGACTGTATCAGGAAATCTTATGGGGATCTAGTTTTGACTGTATTAAAGAGTGACCAACTGGCTTTACCTAGTTCTAGACCTAGTTGCCGGGGAAACCTCTAAGCAGATATACTAGTATATATATACAGTTGATATATGACAAGTATTTAAAAGGATATGAAAGAAGGACTTACAGGTGAGCAGCTTCCCACAATACAGTTATATATATAAAAGCATGTAAAGTAAAGCTGATAAAAACTTACAGGTGAGCAAGCTTCCATAGCTGTATTGTTAGTTTTTCAAAAAATTAAAGAAAGTTTTGACAACTACTGTATATTTGAACCTAAATCAAAAGAGAAGTTGTTTTTGAAAAGATTGTTGGGGCTTATACTCAAGGAGAGGCCCAGATGAAAAACAGTAATCTTACTGTTATTTTATAAACTGTACCGGGACTTATACAATGACTGAGGCTCAAAGAGGTTTTCTGTACAAAGGGATGGGTCTTACAACTCAAGGAGAGGCCCAAAGATTTGAAAAAAAAAAGAAAAGAAATGGGACTTACAACACAAGGGTAGGCCCAATTGATTTTGTTTTGAAATGGCAATCGCGTCGAGATTTTCTAAAACACAGTGGGACTTATACAATGACTGAGGCCCAAAATTATTTATGTACAAAGGGGGTTGGGTCTTACACTCTATTAGAGGCCCAAAGATTTATTTTTGTACAAGTGATGGGGCTTACAACTCATGGAGAGGCCCATGGAAAACAATAATCGTACTATTTGTTTTGAAAATTGTATCGGGACTTATACAACGACTGAGGCCCAAATTATTTTATATACAAAGGAGGGTTGGGTCTTACACTCTATTAGAGGCCCATGAGTGTTTTGAAATGTTTGATAAGGATCAAAAATCAAAGAAACCCTAATTTCATTTTCTTTTAAAAGTAATTCTTTAAAGAAATTAATAAAAATGATAAAAATACCAAATAAGTTTTAAATAAACTACTTGTATTTTTGGTTAAGGTTTGAAAAATGAGGTTTTAATCACAAGATGATTTAGAACTCATTTGGTTTTGAATTTTAAGATAAAAATTCACTTTTAAAATGTTTAAAAACAATAAAAATGAATTTATTCACAAAAATGCCAACTATATTAAATAAATAATAGAAATCTGATTTTTTTGTAGAATAAATTACTTTAATATTTTTTGATTTTTCAGAAAAAGAACCAATAAAAAATGATTAAAATTGAGAGAGAAATTAATTTTTCAAATCATTAAAAAAAATAATATAAAAAAAGGAACAAATGATAAAAAAGAGGTCTGGGGCGAGGGGGATTCGAACCCCAGACCTCTCGCTCGCTCAATACACACAAACCAGCTGATCAACCACTAGGGTACAATGCCAATTCATTTATAATATGGCAAGAGAAAAATATATAGCAAACTTGGTTGAGTTTCTGAAAAATGGCGCCATGGCCATCTTCATCCTCAAGCTCAGATACGTGAAGCCTCCTATCTCACTCATTTCTCAACCATTTCTCATAATCCAAATATGAAAATCGTGCGTTTTTAGATGAGGAACACAATGGCAATACTCAATGTTATTGAAATTAATTGAATCAGAACATATCATGTTAAAACCTGATGACCCTAAAATTGGCATGAACTCAATGAAATCCTATACACGAACTGTAAACAACAATTGATTGAGGGTAAATGATCTACAGACATCCAGAAACACAATGGTAATCACAAAACATGTTTATGATGCATGATTCAATGAGTTTGACAGTTTGAGGCTTACCTCTCCAGGTGAGAATCGAATTTGATGATGGAGGTGTTACAGTTGAGTTCTAATGCTTTGGACATCTTCCTTGTACCCTAAGGAAAGTGTTTGAATGCTTGGAGTGGTTGAGATCCCTTTAGATTGATCAACCTGATTCCTTCTGCAGCAAGTCATGAGTTTTGTGCAATTGGATGGCCATTTGGTAATTTTGATGTTACATATGGGAGGTGAGTGTTCAGACACCTTCTATATGTTATATGTGATGTGTCTGAATTAATGGTTTGAGTGGTATTGATCTCCAACTCAAAAAACGATAGTAACCTCTCAAGAAATGAAGTTTTTAGGCCTAGGGAGTGAAAGAGAGAAAGCCTTATTGTGATGAGCTTTGGTGTAGTTTGAATGATCAGTTAGGACCTCTATTTATAGTGGAGGAGTTGTGTTAAAGTGGATCTCTTGAAGCTCAGAGGATAAGGCTATGGTTCAATGGTCTTGGCTTGGCATAAATTCCTATAGCACAAGGTGTAATAGCTATCCCAAATAGATCAGCTATGCCTTGACTGAAATCACATTCCTCAGTCCTTTTAATTATTGTTTAATCAGAGAAGTTGACTGAGGAGATGAGCTTTATTGAAAGTGCACTATTCCACATTAATGCCCTTTGAATTTAAGGCATATATGCCAAAAACTCATCAATTCTCAAGGATAAGCTCTTGGCATTTCAGTCCAAGTTTGTTGGTTGGATCAGATGCATTAGGATCAGATTGAATGAATGTGGCATAGTGATCATTGCTTTTTGGCTCAAAATCGTGTATGGTAAGAAATCACACAAACTGATTTTTCATGGCAGTCTTGCCATGGTGTCTTGCAGCAGCCATAACTCTTGGCTCAAGCTGAGTTGTTTCATGCCAATGAGTTCCTTGGATTGTAGGCAATATACACAACAACTTTGATGTTTAGATCTTGAATTGATTCAGCCTAGAACTATGTGAAACAACCCTCCAAGTTTTGGTGTTTCACTTGTTTTTCTGACTTAGACAGAATTTTGTCTAAGTGTTGGAAAAGTGGTAAATTCCAAGTTTTTGTCATTTTGATCCAACCATAACTCAGAATCCATGAAGAATTGGAAATTCTTGTAGTTGACACTTTTGAAGTATGTAATGAGGGCTTCTATCTGAGCTTTGAATGGGAGAAAAAGGCTTTAGGGTTTGGGAGATATGGCCTTGCAAAGTTGGTACCCTAGCCACTTTGTTCCATAACTTAGAAAAATTCTAAGTTTTTTATGGTTACCCCTTTAACAAGTTAACTCACTTTCTTTGATTTTTATTGATGAATGATGATTCAAATCACATATTAACATTGTTTTAAGGTTAAAGAGCCTGGGTTGACCAACAATCCAAAAAGTCAAACTTGGACTTTTTGTACAGTTGACTTTTTTCATCAGATGAAATTTTGACTTGGTGATCCTTTTGTGAAATCAATCCTTGGGCTTAATTAAACTTCATGGATGGCCTCCGAGGGTATTTCGGAATGTCTTGGACCCTTCCCCAGGGTTTGAGATCAAGGGTAGGCCAACAGCAAGGATAGGGTTGACTTTTTCCATCAGAAACCCTAATTTATGATCAGATGGTTTTGAGTTCGCGTGGCTTATGATTTGAGCTCTTTGAGTCAATAAAATCTTGTAAACATGTCAATATGATGTATTTGAGGTCTTTGAAGTTCATTTTGAAGCTTCAAGACATGCCTCACTTCACAAGTTAACTCAAGGGTTGAATTAGGTCAAAACCCTAATTCCTGATTTTTTGATAGATGGACCTTCAAGGTGATTTAGCCATTGTGGATGGGCTCTTGAGATCCTTTCGAGATTATAGGACCATACATTGAGGCATTGGCTCATGCCCAGATAAAAAATTTCATCTGAAGGCCTCAGTCGACCAAAACCCTAATTTGGTGACACAGGCGATCTTGAGGCTTAATCCACTTGGAATGTTGCAAATCTGTGCTTGATTATTGATGTGGGAGCCCTCTTGATCCTTTATTAGACAAGTTGAAGATCATGTCATTTCTTGATTGATCCTTTGTCTAAGTGCTTTGAGAGGGCTCAAAACCCTACTTCTTGTTTGTAGTGAATGCTCAATCATCTTTGAAGAGACTGATGAGGCATGAAAGTACATCCATATTGTGATGATGATTTGCACAATGATGGGAAATCTTGGTGGTCAAAATTTGGTGTATGACAGATGCCCCTATTTAATCTTCTTGGACCTGAAGGTGTGAATGGCGAAGGTGTGCGGGCATTCGGGGTGCAAGAGGATTAAATATCAGAATACCCGAAATTTTGATGGTGGTTATGAATGGATGCTTGCTCATCCATCCTCATTTGCTAAGCAATGATGCTTTGAAAAGGGTGAAACTTCCCCTCGATCATGGTATATAGCCACGTAACTGGTCTTAGTTTCTGAAATAAACTTCTCCTCGATCCTGGTCTTCAGCCAAGGAACTGGTCTTAGTTTCTGATATAAACTTCCCCCCGATCCAGGTTTTCATCCACGGAAATGGTCTCAGTTTCTTTTGTCAATAAACTTTCTTGACAAGGGACACTATTCGTAGCGGTTTACCTCAAACTTCTCGATGAATTTTCTTGGGGAGATGCCATTTGATGGGAAAAAGTTTTGATGTCAGACTCGCTGGGGAACCCATTTGTCTGAGTTGTAGAGGTGTTCAAACTTCTCTATTGGAGACGCCATTTGTTGACTCTACTGGGGAAACAGAGTCTCTCGAGAGGCTGTTCCCTGTTTGGGGATATTACATCATACTTTTCCTTGAGATCTTCTCGGAGAAATGCCATGTGATGTAACCCAATTTTGTGGTGCTGTTGACTTCATTATCATTGACTCTCTTGGGGAGAAAAATCAATGTGTTGTTGAAAGTTTTTGGTTGTGAGGCTTTCTCTGGGGATGTTCCTTAATCCGGGAAAGTGAGAATATCATCTTCAATAGTAAAGAGTGACATTTGTTGAATGTCTTCTTGTCTTTCAGAGGTTCGAGTTATCAAAGTGGTCAAGGACCAACTCCAATCCAGAAATAAACTGGAGGAGAGATTGCTTGGACGAAACACTTTGTGACAGGGAAAGGACTAACAACTCGAGTGAGAGGACTTTCATCACTAGGGGATAAGACCGACTAGAGTGGTAGTGATGCAATATGATTATGCATGTTAATCAATAATGCATGATGTATGTATGTATATGCTGAAAAAACTTACGCGACATACAGACTAATAGATGAACATGACTGGATACTCGGCCACTGCTGGGAATAAAAAGTATCACTGGTTCCAGATAGCAATCCTACCTTGCTTAGGAAAGACGGTCCCTGTAGGGAGAAAGAATTGTTCAACCGGTCTTAAGAGATACGAACTCTGTCGAGGATGTCAGATGAAACATGGTATCTAACATGATTGATCCTTCATTCAGGTGTACTGGTTTAGAAGGAGTACTTTGATTCCGCACTTTGAGGTTCAATTACTTCCGGAGAAGCGATCGATGTTCTTTCGATGTTCAACAGTCAAAAGAATTTCCATTTTTATTTTAAAAGCAGAAAAATTTGACAGGTAAATTCATTTTTGTTTTATTTCAAGAATAGTTGATCACGTTAAAAAACATCATTTTGTAAAGCTAAAACAAATAAGAATTGCAAACAAAAGCACTTGGGCTCAAATTTTATTGATAGGATGGAAATCAGCCAAACGCATGATTCCCTAGAATATTTACAAAGTTAGAAAATGGTAATTTAAGGGAAAAGGGCTACATGGAAACATCCGATATCCTTCTACCAACTTTGAATTCTGGACATCCTGAGCTTCTGTCAAAGATGGCCTTGACTAGAGTTTTTTGATGGATGGCATTACTGCCGAGGAGTTGAACTGATTAGACGTAGTTACTTGCCATTAATCCCTAACTTTTGCCTGGATTGTACTTTGAGATTTCCAATCCATCGGGATGATTGATTTTTTTTGTCTCTAATTTTTTCCTGGATCGCCCTTTCGGGTTTTCAATCCACCGAGATGTTTTTTTTTATTTAGGCGAAGTATTTCTTGACTACGTCAACATTCGTGAGAAAGGCAAATTCTTCTCCATCCATGGTTGCGAGTCTCAAGGCGCCGCCTGAGAAGGCTTTCTTGACCACATAGGGGCCATCATAATTCGGAGTCCATTTGCCCCAGGAATCAGTGAGAAATGATTGTATCTTTTTTAGCACAAGGTCTCCTTTCCTAAAGACACGGGGTCGAACCTTTTTGTCGAACGCCTTCTTCATTCTTTGTTGATACAACTGACCATGGCACAAAGCTGTTATTCATTTTTCTTCGATCAAATTCAGTTCGTCGTGTCGACTTTGACACCATTCAGCCTCTGTTAGCTTAGCTTCCATCAATACCCGGATTGACGGGATTTCTACTTCTATGGGGAGCACTGCCTCCATGCCATATACTAGAGAGAAAGGGGTTGCCCCTGTTGAAGTGCGGACAGGTGTGCGATAACCGTGAAGAGCAAAGGGTAGCATCTCGTGCCAGTCTTTGTAGGTTACAACCATCTTTTGAACGATCTTCTTGATGTTCTTGTTAGCCGTTTCTACCGCTCTGTTCATCTTAGGCCGGTAGGGAGATGAGTTATGGTGTTCGATCTTGAACTCAGCACACAACTCTTTCGTCATCTTATTGTTCAAGTTAGATCCATTATCAATAATGATCTGGCTTGGAACACCATAACGGAAGATGAGATTGTTTTTGATAAATCGGACCACCACTTGTCGGGTCACATTGGTGTATGACACTGCTTCGACCCACTTAGTGAAGTAGTCAATGGCTACCAGGATGAACCGATGTCCATTTGAAGCTTTGGGTGCCAATCATGTCGATTCCCCATATAGAAAATGGCCATGGGGAAGAGAGAACTTTGAGATGCGTTGGCGGTACATGGATTTTGTCTGAGTATATCTGACACTTGTGACACCTCCTCATGTACTTGTAGCAATCAGATTCCATGGTCAACCAATAGTACCCTGCTCTTAGAATTTTTCTTGCCATTGTGTGTCCATTGGCATGAGTACCAAAGGAGCCTTCATGAATTTCTTTTATCAACATGTTTTCTTCTGGTCTATCTACACATCGGAGCAAGACCATGTCAAAGTTTCTCTTATAAATTGTATCATCGCTCAGAAAGAAGCTTCCTGCCAATCTTCTGAGGGTTTTTCTGTCTTTTCTGGATGCCCCAGGTGGGTATTCTTGTTTCTGAAGGAAGCATTTGATATCATGATACCAAGAGTTATCGTCTATGACTGCTTCAATCGTGAAGATGTAGGCAGGCCTTTCAAGGCGCATAATGTAAATCTTAGGTACGTCGTTCCATTGACCTACACTAATCATGGAGGAGAGAGTGGCTAGTGCATCAGCCATGTGATTCTATTCACGAGGGATATGATGAAACTCGACTCTGTTGAAGAAGGGTAGCAACCTTCTTGCGTAGTCTTTGTAAGGAATCAGTCCTGATTGGTATGTGTTCCAATCGCCTTTGATTTGATTGATAACCAGGGCTGAGTCTCCATACACATCCAAGTTCTTAATTCTCAAGTCAATCGCTTCTTCAAGACCTATGATACAAGCTTCGTATTCGGCCTCGTTGTTTGTGCACTTGAAAGTCAGTCTGGCAGTGAAAGGAATGCGGGTACCCTGAGATGTTATGATGATTGCCCCAATTCCGTTTCCATAATGATTGACAGCTCCGTCAAATATTAGTCCCCACTGGGAACCTAGTTCTTGCCCTTCACTGGGTAGCGGCTCATCACAGTCTTTCATTTTTAAATACATGACATCTTCGTCTGGGAAGTCAAATCCGACTGATTCCTGATCGTCAATCGGTTGATGAGCCAAATGATCGGCTAAAATACTCCCTTTGACGGCTTCCTGAGCATGGTACTCGATGTCGTATTCTGATAACAACATCTGCCAACGGGCAATCCTTCCCGTGAGAGCAGGCTTTTCAAAGACGTACTTGATTGGATCCATTTCAGAGATTAACCAAGTAGTGTGGCAAATCATGTACTGGCGAAGACATTTGGCTGCCCAAGCCAGAGCATAACAAGTTTTTTTAAGCATAGTGTACCGAGTTTCACAGTCTGTGAATTTCTTGCTTAAATAGTAGATGGCAGACTTTTTTCTTTTTGTTTCATCTTGTTGGCCAAGTACACAGCCCATGGAGTCTTCCAAGACTATTAAATAGATGATCAACGGTCTTCCCTCCACTGGAGGTTGTGGGATAGGTGGGTTCAACAGGTATTCCTTGATACTGTCGAAGGTGGTTTGGCAGTCTTCTGTCCATATGTAGTCCTGATTCTTTTTGAGTAATTTGAAGATTGACGCGCATGTCGCGGTCATGAGGAATATAAATCTGGAAATGTAATTCAGACGTCCCAAGAATCCTCTGACTTGTTTCTCAGTCTTTGTAGAAGGCATTTCTTGAATGGCCTTGACTTTGTCAAGATCGACCTCAATTCCTTTCTGGTGACGATGAACCCTAAAAGTTTTCCTGAGCAGACACCGAATGTGCACTTGTTGGGATTCAAGCGGAGTTTGTATTTTCTCAGACGCTTGAATAGTTTTGACAGGTGGACCACATGTTGCTCTTCTATCTTAGACTTGACAATTATATCATCGACATACACTTCTATTTCTTTATGTATCATGTCGTGAAACAGAGTAGTCATGGCCCTTTGATAGGTTGCCCCGGCGTTCTTCAAATCGAACGGCATTACCTTGTAACAAAAGGTGCCCCATGGGGTAATGAATGAAGTTTTCTCCATGTCTTCCGGCGCCATTTTGATTTGATTATAGCCCGAGAATCCATCCATGAAGGAAAAGACTTTGAACTTTGATGTACTGTCTACCAGCATGTCTATGTGCAGTAGGGGAAAGTCATCCTTTGGACTGGATTTGTTTAAATCCTTGTAGTCTACACACATTCTGACCTTTCCATCCTTTTTCAGAACTGGTACTATGTATCACTCCCGAAAGATTTGCATCTAACGGTACAAACGCGAGAGTGGCGCAGAAAACACAGAGTCGCCAGCAATGTGTATTTATCCCGAGAGAGGGAAAGGAAACACTGCATAAACCTGAAGAGAAAGGGGGAAAGAGATGGTCATCGCAACCATAGTTAGGGTTCGGGAGTCGGTTATGCGAGGGGAAGGTGTTAGCACCCCACGCATCCATCGTACTCGATGGGATCCACGCTTGTTGTCTAAACGGAGGGTGAGCTGTCCTACTATCTATGGCTGAACAAAAGAAAACGGGGATGGGGGGACTAAGACGGACTCGGTAGGAAATATTCGATGCACTAGACCTACGTACTCCCTCAGTGCAATGGGAAAGTCAGAGTCAACGTAGTTCGGACGGGAACTATGGGGGAAGGTTGCTCGCCAAGACAATCGTTGTCTTGTGCCTACATATCCTCAATCGGACGAGAGAGAGGAATCAGAGCTAATGTAGTTCGTGGGTATGACCACAGATGGGTAAGTCTTTTTTACATGAGCGACAAGCTCTTTTCTGAAAATGAAATTTGAAACCCAACAATCCCGAAGGATAAAAAGATTTGAATTTGTTTTTGTGTTTTTTAGACAAAAGTGTTTTTTTTAAGTTAATTCATAACTTGCATTGCACCAAAGTCTAGGGCACAGGGACGAATACTTAACGAATCGCCCCAAGACAGGACGCCCGCTAAGCACTCTAGAAAGATGAGAGGAAGCCCCTCATTTCTTATTCCCCACGCTTAAGGCTCGTGCACAATACACTTTATCTTTATTAAGTGTTTTCAAGAAGTTTTGAGATAAGAAAAGAGATTTCCCGAAGGAAACTCTATCATGCAAAAGAGATCCTATGGTTAGTGAGGCTTAGGAGAGACGACTACCTAAAACCTAATGCTAATCCTACTCCAAGCTTAATTGGAAATTAAGTTGGACTTGGTAGCTCTAAGGGGAAAGTAATCCAAGACTTAAACAAGTCTTGAGATTCATGGGAAGAGAAAGAGTGAAAAGAGAATGTACAGCACCTACAACAGCACACTTGCACCAAACAACAGTAAAATTAAACACAAACACCAATCATCATTTCACAGCATACAATCCAGCATGAAAACAAGTGTAAAAAGCCACAAACAGCATGTGTACACATGGACAGCATATATGACAACACTTTATGCAAAACTTAGATGTGAAATCAGGACAGCATGCACCACATTTGAATACGATTCAATCAAGGCAGAGCAAACGTGCATCAAACAACATACATCATTCAATTAATCCTGATCATAAACAAACCACACACCGTGTTGAATAACCTTGCAAGCATCATGGAATAATGCAACATATAGCATATGATCAAATGAAACAAGTATGCACATCATGAAATTGGATACAAGTAAGTATGCACAATCATCATCAATCCAACAGCAATGCACAATGAACATGATCAACAAGTGAGTGTGCGTATGTGTTCATAGTATCAAGAAATCAACGACACAAGTATGCACATTTAATCGAATGAAAACCTAAAGTCGCGTGTCAGAAAATTGTGTTCATACAATGGTGAGAGGTGCAACAGCTCAAGAATGATCCACAAATCATCATCATATCAATCTATAAAGTTTAAACATGAAAAGGATCTCAAACAACCAAGAGAATGCAAGAAAATCAAGTTCTACTTTAGTGGTAACCGGTTACAGCATAACTGCTAACCGGTTACACAGTTTAAAATTGCATAAATTACGCAGAAAATACACAGTGTAACCGGTTACTCTGGGACAGTGGTGAAAAAAATCAGTTTCAAAAGCACTTTTCAGCATCAAATCACTTATGCAATCATATCCAATGACCATTTAATCCACAATGCACGAGAATTCACATCAAATATCAGTAATCAAACATCAATTTCATCAATCAAACAACAAGATCATAAATCGAATCAAGCAAATGGATCAAAGCACATCACAAACCAAAGATCTACATTGCATAAGTTTAAATTAAGCTAAATCAAACATAGATCTAAGGAAAACCAACCTACAAGGCTGAGATTTGCCTTGGTGATTGTTGAGCACGAAAATTGGCGGATCCAAGCAAGAAAACCAAAGATCTATGTGATGAACTTCAAGATCCAAGCAAGAACAACCAAGATCCAAGCTAGAACAACTCAAATAATGAAAAGCTGCTCCAAAAGTGATTCCACACTCCAAAACAGTAGCAAATCCAAGATTCTTTCAAGAATTGGTGAATGGATGGTGGTTTAGTTTCAGGATCAACAAATTCCAAGGTCAAATTTGATGAACTTTGATGATGAAACTTTGAGTGAGGGTTTTGGGAAATGAGAGAAAAGTTGAGAGAATTGGAGAGAGATGTGTAGAAAATTCAGAAAATGGATCCCAGATATGTGAGGTTTGGAATGAATTGATTTAAATAGAAGCTAGGTTAGGAATTCAAATGTGATTTGGAGTGTGGTTTAATGAGTGGAATGGAGATTAAGAGAGAAATTTGGGAGAAAAAAGTGTGGAATTAGAGTGGAAAGTGATGGAGTGAATTTGGGTGGAAAATAATGAAATTGGATCAACTCTAGATCCTTCCCACATATGCACATGTCAATCACATGATCACCAATGATGCAATCTGAATTTTTCAAATTTTGCCCAGAGTAACCGGTTACAGGATAACTGATAACTGGTTACTCAGTTCAAAAACTGAAAAAAATGCGTAGAAAAACAACAGAGTAACCGGTTAGCAGTTACGCTGTAACCGGTTACATAGTACAAAATTTGAATTTTGGCGCTTTTTGGAGGGAAACTTAGGAAAGTGACTTCTGATAGCTGTTCCGAACTCGTTAAACCTCTGAAACTCAAAATTTGATATTTCCATTGAGTAACACTTGAAATGAAACACGAATTCTTGCTGATATCTCGGAATATCCTGTTGGATTAATAACACCTGATATCGGATTGCTTGGATAAAAAAAATGACTGCTGAAACTTCTGTTTATCAAAATGACTGACGAGCAAAATAAATGCTCAAAAAGACTTTGAAAATTATCTGCTTGGCTTTGAATACCATTGAAAATAATACTGGAAATGATGACACCATGAGCTGCTGGAGAATACCTCGATCCCATGCCCAAAGGACCATGAAAATGCAGAAATGACGATGCAAATGCAAAGAAACATAAGCCAGTTAGCTTCAAAATAAAAGGGCAAATTTTGGGGTGTTACAGCTGCCCCTATTCAATCAACTTGGTCCTGAAGGTATGATAGCAACGGCTGTCATGCGTTCAAAGGATTCACGGAGATTGAATACGAAAAGAAACCTGAAATTTGCAATCCTCAAAGGAGGGACGACTCCACTGGGGAACAAGCAATAAATGCTGCACTGTTACAACACAGACGAGTGTTAGCCATGCTGGGGATAAACACGGACTGATGTCTCAAAAGGCCAATACGGACGGGTATCTAAAAGGTACACGGACGGGTGTAAAGGGGTTCAATACGGACGGGTATCGAAAAGGTACACGGACGGGTGTCTCAAAGATCAATGCGGACGGTTATTGATATTAAAAGCTCAGACACGGACGGGTGCCAAAAGAAACACGGACGGGTGTACCAAAGATCAATACGGACGGGTATCGAAAAGATACACAGACGGGTGTAAAAAGGGTTCAATACGGACGGGTATCGAAAAGGTACACGGACGGGTGTAAAAGGGTTCAATACGGACGGGTATCGAAAAGGCACACGGGTGTAAAAGGGTTCAATACGGACGGGTATCGAAAAGGTACACGGACGGGTGTAAAAGGGTTCAATACGGACGGGTATCGAAAAGGTACACGGGTGTAAAAGGGTTCAATACGGACGGGTATCGAAAAGGTACACGGACGGGTGTAAAAGGGTTCAATACGGACGGGTATCGAAAAGATACACGAACGGGTGTAAAAAGGGTTCAATACGGACGGGTATCGAAAAGGTACACGGACGGGTGTAAAAGAGGTTCAATATGGACGGGTATCGAAAAGATACACGGACGGGTGTAAAAAGGGATCAATACGGACGGGTATCGAAAAGGTACACGGACGGGTGTAAAAGGGTTCAATACGGACGGGTATCGAAAAGGTACACGGACGGGTGTAAAAGGGTTAAATACGGACGGGTATCGAAAAGGTACACAGACGGGTGTAAAAGGGGTTCAATACGGACGGGTATCGAAAAGATACACGGACGGGTGTAAAAAGGGTTCAATGCGGACGGGTATCGAAAAGGTACACGGACGGGTGTAAAAGGGTTCAATACGGACGGGTATCGAAAAGGTACACGGACGGGTGTAAAAGGGGTTTAATACGAACGGGTATTGAAAAGATACACGGACGGGTGTAAAAAGGGTTCAATACGGACGGGTATCGAAAAGGTACACGGACGGGTGTAAAAGGGTTCAATATGGACGGATATCAAAAAGGTACACGGACGGGTGTAAAAGGGTTCAATACGGACGGGTACCGAAAAGGTACACGGACGGGTGTAAAAGGGTTCAATACGGACGGGTACTGAAAAGGTACACGGACGGGTGTAAAAGGGTTCAATACGGACGGGTATCGAAAAGGTACACGAACGGGTGTAAAAGGGTTCAATACGGACGAGTATCGAAAAGGTACACGGACGGGTGTAAAAGGGTTCAATACGGACGGGTATCGAAAAGGTACACGGACGGGTGTAATGGTTAAATTTACTGGGGATTGGCCTTATTGGGGATTAAAATGATGAATTGAACACGGACGGACGTTAATAACAGGTCAATACGGACGGGTATTGAAATCAAAGGTTCAAACACGGGCGGGTGTCAAAGGAAACACGGACGGGTGTCAAGGTAAAAACCTGGAAGGGATGAATCAAAAGACCACTTGGACGAAAGGGTGAAAAGAGATCATGGGTTCACAATCCTGGCAAAACACTCTGCCGTGGGACTGTCAAATATTGCTTTGAATGACTAAACCCAACACTTGTGGAGTAAAGTCGAATGATATTTTCCTGAAATCCGGTTTTTCTGACGAAGGAAAACTCAAACCTGGCTTATGCTTCGGATGCATATGTTTGAATTTTGCCATAATGCTCCACATGAAGTGGAAATGCTACGCATTTAGGAGGATGCCATGTAAAAAATGCTTATGCAATGCAAAAAGACCGTCCCAGGGAAATAAATGCTGAGAACAGAAGCAGCTCCACCGAGGACGACAAACTACATTGTCATTAAACCAAAGAAATCATGTTGAGGAAAACTTCACCCTGCTGGGGAAGATCACAATCACCAATTCTGCTGGAGATGGATGAATCTCCGAGAGAAAACCCACTCTATCGGGGAGAAACTGAAAACTGAAGATGGAAACTCCTCCGCCGGGGATGACCAAATGTTTCAGAACCTGGATTCAAAACCTGCTGGGGATACTAATCGCCAACAAACTTCGCTTGGGGATGGAAACCAAATACTGAAAATGGAAATTCCTCCGCTGGGGATTACCAAATACTTCAGAACTTGGATTTGATGCCTGCCAAAAACGATTGGACCTAAGACCTGCTGGGGATACCAATCACCACCAGACTCTGCTTGGGGATGAAAACCAAATACTAAAAATGGAAACTCCTCCGCTGGGGATCACCAAATACTTCAGAACTTGGATTTGACGCCTGCCAAAAACGATTAGACTTAAGACCTGCTGGGGATACCAATCACCACCAGACTCTGCTAGGGGATATGAGCACCTTTATCCTGCTGAAGAGTACTGATCATCATCGGCACATCTGCTTGGAAAATAGTAGTTGTCAACATCCACTCTGCTAGGGGATAAACAAATGTTTCCTGACTAGCTGAGGAAAAAACGACTGCCCCATATTTTGTGGGGAAACACCATCTTTGATCAAAGAAGATGCTCCATCAATCTCTTGCTGGAGAGGCTGCAGAAATGACAATTTCTGGCTACTTGCCGAGGAATGATGAATCAATCACTACTCTGGCTGGGGGTAAATCTCTTATACCCTGCTGAGGGAGACGATCCTCGATACTCTGATTGGGAAGAGTAATAAACTGCTGAGGACGATCAGACTTCAAAGTTGAAGAGAGCAGCTCTACTGGGGAGGTACCAATGAAGATTGGACTTTGAATTACTTGAGATGACTAGATCTGACCATTGAGGAAGAGAACACCCTGACTCCTCATCGTCTTCTTGACGATATTCTATCGTCTTACCTTGCTGAGAGTGAGGATTCCATCTGTACTGCTAGAGATAAAAAACTTCATAAAACCCCTTTTCGAACATAGGACAATTCTCTGCTTGATAAAGAATAACAATTCCCACACCTTGCTGGAAAAAGATACCCTCTGGCTCTTTGCTGGAGGGAAAAGACTCCAAAAGTCCCACACTAGGAACAACTCAGTGCTTCAAGTTTCTGCATATTGATTGTCAAGAGCGAAACACAGTTCCTTTAACTCTCCACCTTGCCCCAGACCACAGGGTCTACTTGAAGCAATCATCTTAAGAGGATTTTACAGAAAACCTGGCATTCAGCAATGCCCTAGGGTTTTCAAACTCTTAGAGATGTATCCGGTCTGGACATAACTGTCCCATACTTCATGATTCATGAAGTAAACCACCTCGAGAGGGTTTGTAATAACCTGAAATGTTCTGCCACAGTATTCTGAACCTTGCAGAGGTGTTATTGATTGATTGTGTTCTGAAGGGAAAAACTTCTCGCGCCCTAGAAGTGACCTGCCCCAGTACAAGCCTTGCAGTACATTTGTCTCTGACCGACTAGTCTTCGAGAGATTTACCAAATCTTGACGTGATTGCCCCAGTTTACACGCTTGTGGAGAGATTTATCGGATCTCGACATAATTGTCCCAGTTCAAAGAAATTTTCTCAACATGAATGCCCCATCTTGGCTACATTTTGAAGAGATTTCCCAGTGTGATTGTCCCAGATTGGTTACATCTCAACACAAATGGCTGGGAACGCCTTTTTCCCACATAATCTTTTAGCAACATGTCCCCTGGAGTCTCAAGCACCTCAACTTGGCCAGTTTAAGCTTCTCGACTGATGTTCATCGTGTAAGCTTCTTTGACGTCAAACAAATGTATGCAAGCAGAAAATATTTATTCTGAGAATGATTATTCAAATGCAACACATATGTTAATCTTGAAGTCCTTATTGAAAATATGTCACACAACCGAGTTACGACACTTATTTTTGAAAGGAAAGCAATACGCACATGCAACACCAACAAAAATCTTATTAGCACAACTCATGAGAGTCAGGAACGCTATCTCGTTGAAGTACGCCTTCAGACTAAACCCTGTTTCAATTAGGACTTTTAAGGGTTGTAGCGTGGCCTGGTTCGCGGTTTGAGAAAAAAGGATTTATGGCTCAAAGTTTATTGGTACCCACCCACTCTTCATGATATTCTCCAGTCCTATGTTCAGCTAATTTGACACAAGCGCTCATCTCTCAAAAGGTTTCCCGATTTCTAGGGAATCCATGCAACTGGTGATTCGACACCTGACGAGGTTTTGGACTAACAGTCGCCCCTTCTTGTCTTTTGTGTCTATAGTCACACGACTTTGTTCTTATCGAGGATTTTCTTTGTAATTCTTTTGGATTTTCGCTTTCTCATTCTTTTGCTTTTTGTTCCCTAATTTTTGCCTGGACTGACTCTTTTGAGTCTTCAATTTTGAAGTCTAGCGGGATGCCTTAACTTTTGCCTAAGTCACTTGCTTTCGAGTTTTTCGACTTAGCAGGCTTTTTCTTTTTCTCTTTTTTCTCTTTTTTTTTTTAACAAGTCGTGTGACACCGTTTTGCCTTACTTGTTTGAAAGGGCTGTGACTGTTTCACTCTTCGGTTGGTGAGGAGTAACCATTGTGGTTCTACACCTCTTAACCTCTTGATAGTGGAATGGAAGGTAATGGATCCTCAGATGTACACTCCTTCTAAAAGTTGAACACTTGGTCAAACTAACTAACGCCTACCCTGCCCCTGGGTTTAAATTGAGGGTTTTTCGTTTTCAGAAAAAACTCCTACTACTAGGCTCAAAGGGGTTGACAAATGTCTATCTCCTTATCTCTCCAGTGTTTGTGAATTGGAAACAATGCCTGTACATCCTTAACAGGGTTTTATCTAAAAGAGTACCATTAGAAATCTACGTTCTTATTTCGTCATCCTCCCTCCAAGAGTCTAGGCAAGAAAGATAGTATTGCAGTGCATACAAGCATTTAAAATGAGTGAACACGAATGGAATTCTTCAAGAAAAACATACTCATTGCATTATGATTGTCATTCAGAAACAAACGAGTTCTTACATGCAAGCAATGTTTAAACAAACAAATGAAAGCTACATATGAAAATGCAATAAAGATACTAATGATTGCCACATAGAGGAAGGCTTGACTCCGCCTGGACTTATTGCTTCTGATGACGCTCTTGCAATCTGGTACTTACTCTGACAAAGAAGCTTCAATCCAAAGGGGTACCATCTGGCGTGATGACCTTTGAGTCGATCAAGTCTTGCACCTTGTGCTGGAATACATTACAATTATCAATTGTATGCCCAAACGTTCCCGAGTGGAACTCGTACCTAGCATTCATGTCATAATCTGGAGGAATAGGGTACGGTACCAGCGTGGTACTCCTCATTTGAATCAGAGAGTTCATGAGCAGACGAGCAAACAACTGACTATAAGGGATAGGAATAGGATCAAATATCCTCTTGGGCCTTCTTGGTCTCGGTTGCCCCTGCTGCTGATAATTCTGCTGTCGATGCTGATTTGGGCGCCTCACCTACGCTTGCACTTTCCTTTCCACATTTGGCTGAGGCACAAACAAAGGTTGCTGACGTAGAGCTTCTGCAGCAAAAGGTTGTGGAGAAAGTCTATGACATGAGGTGGATCCTGCAAAGAGGGGAGAAGTCTCCACTTCTGATGAGAACTTGATTGTCCCTGAATCAATGAGTTCTTGGACCTTATGCTTGAACCTTGTACAATTCTCAACATTGTGACCAGGTGCCCCAGAATGGAAGTCACACCTAGCATTCATATTGGAACCCAAAGAAAACCATGTCGGAGTTGGTCCTAGAGTGACACGCTCGACTAGTTTGAGCTCGAGCAGATAAGGAAGCAATTGCCTATACGGCATCGGAGAGGGATCAAACTTCTTCCTAGGCCTCTCTAGCCTAGGATCCTCTTGGGGAGCAGGGAGTGATTGCTGAGGAGAAAGCTCATAAACTTCAGATTACGGAGGGGATTCACGAGACACTCCATGATCTAAAAAAGGCCCCAAAGATATGAGAGGAGTAAGGATTTCTGTTGCGGATGCGAGCACAGGATTGTTTTCCTTCTTTAGCGCCGCATTCAAGATTTCCATGACCAAGCCCATCTGAGTCTTCATCCGGTTGACCTCCTCCCTCAACATCTTCTGGTCTTGCATGAGAGTTTTCATATTCCCCATAAATTGCCCCATCTGGACTCGCATTTCCCTCAACTCAGCTTGAATTTGCTCCATGATCAACTCTTGAATGGCCTGAGGAGTTAAGTCTACAATTCTGAAGAAAACCAGATCAGAACAAGAATAACCAGCCTTGAACACCTGTTATGCACATGAGTATGGAACTGCAATGCAAATTCCATGTTCAAATATTTCCAAGGAATCATTCTGTTTTAATTCAAGACTTTTCAGAAGAACCACAAGGAATAAATGGAAATGCTCAACAGTGGGCCTCAACAATGATATCCTTGGAAATACAAGAACATGTATGTAAGAATGATGATGCATATGCAATGGACATGGGATCAAGGTATCCATAAGTTCTAAACAACTGCTATGCTGATGACTGGATAAGAACCACAACCCAGAAAACCAGAATTCCGGAACATCAAACCACTAAGATAACCAGAAAACTCAGATAATCAAACACTGATGAGAAATCCAGAAAACCGAGTAAGTTGAAGGTTTCAATTTCCTGCAGACCCGCAAACACCCATCCCCTCTCACATGTGGGTTCTAGAAAACCGAGGATCCTCAATATCACGGGCTCTCAGGTCGAGAAATGATGATACGTTCACCATTTCTGGTTTGGCATCATCATCAATCGAGGAGGCTTCAACTGATTCCCCTAAAAAATAAGGTCATCCTATGTGAGTCCCTCAGCATTGGGTCCTCGGATCGACAAGTGTAATGGGTTTGCCATTTCTGGTCTGCCATTATCACATGTCGGGAGGAGAGGCATTGCTGAGGTATTGGAGAAACGGTCACCAGAGTCGACAGCTCTCTAGATCAACACCCTGAAATGTGTAAGACACACACGTCAGAATGCGTCCCAAGATAGCCTCGTCTGGTTATGAATTTCGTGAACACACAAACGCACCAAGATGGCACGTAGGTCCCACTACTCTCCACTCTAGTCCTAGGGTGTACTCAAGCCTGGGTATTGGGCTTATCTCTCAGAATAACCCAACCTGCCAAACAGAAACCAGCTAGCACAACACAGCAATATCCAGTATGACAGTAATAAAATGAAATGCAATGTAATAAAAGCTGTAAAACAATAATATACAACATAATAAAGCACAAAAAATAAACACCTAAAGAAAAAAACAAACAAGCGCTAGGATCGACTCGCTAAAAGGGATGGACCAGCAAGAGGTCAACCAGAGATCCCCAGCAGAGTCGCCAGCTGTCGCTCCCGAAAGATTTGCATCCAACGGTACAAACGCGAGAGTGGCGCAGAAAACACAGAGTCGCCAGCAATGTGTATTTATCCCGAGAGAGGGAAAGGAAACACTGCATAAACCTGAAGAGAAAGGGGGAAAGACGTGGTCATCGCAACCATAGTCAGGGTTCGGGAGTCGGTTATGCGAGGGGAAGGTGTTAACACCCCACGCATCCATCATACTCGATGGGATCCACGCTTGTTGTCTAAATGGAGGGTGAGCTGTCCTACTATCTATGGCTGAACAAAAGAAAACGGGGATGGGGGACTAAGACGGACTCGGTAGGACATATTCGATGCCCTAGGCCTACGTACTCCCTCAGTGTAATGGGAAAGTCAGAGTCAACGTAGTTCAGACGGGAACTGTGGGCGAAGGTTGCTCGCCAAGACAATTGCTATCTTGTGCCTACATATCCTTAATCGGGCGAGAGAGAGGAATCAGAGCTAATGTAGTTCGTGGGTACGACCACGGATGGGTAAGTGTTTTTTACGTGAGCGGCGAGCTCTTTTCTGCAAATGAAATTTGAAACCCAACAATCCCCAAGGATAAAAGGATTTGAATTTGTTTTTGTGTTTTTTAGACAGAAGTGTTTTTTTTAAGTTAATTCATAACTTGCATTGCACCAAAGTCTAGGGCACAGGGACGAATAGTTAACGAATCGCCCCAAGACAGGACGCCCGCTAAGCACTCTAGAAAGATGAGAGGAAGCCCCTCATTTCTCATTCCCCACGCTTAAGGCTCGTGCGCAATACACTTTATCTTTATTAAGTGTTTTCAAGAAGTTTTGAGATAAGAAAAGAGACGGCCCGAAGGAAACTCTATCATGCAAAAGAGATCCTATGGTTAGTGAGGCTTAGGAGAGACGACTACCTAAAACCTAATGCTAATCATACTCCAAGCTTAATCGGAAATTAAGTTAGACTAGGTAGCTCTAAGGGGAAAGGAATCCAAGACTTAAACAAGTCTTGAGATTCATGGGAAGAGAAAGAGTGAAAAGAGAAGGTACAGCACCTACAACAGCACACTTGCACCAAACAGCAGTAAAACCAAACACAAACACCAATAAGCATTTCACACCATACAATCTAGCATGAAAACAGGTGTAAAAAGCCACAAACAGCATGTGTACACATGGACAGCACATATGACAGCACTTTATGCAAAACTCGGATGTGAAATCAGGACAGCATGCACCACATTTGAATACGATTCAATCAAGGCAGAGTAAACGTGCATCAAACAACATACATCGTTCAATTAATCCTGATCATAAACAAACCACACACCGTGTTGAATAACCTTGCAAGCATCATGGAAGAATGCAACATATAGCATATGATCAAATGAAACAAGTATGCATATCATGAAATTGGATACAAGTAAGTATGCACAATCATCATCAATCCAGCAGCAATGCACAATGAACATGATCAACAAGTGAGTGTGCGTATGTGTTCATAGCATCAAGAAATCAACGACACAAGTATGCATATTTAATCGAATGAAAACCAAAAGTCGCGTGTCAGAAAATTGTGTTCATACAATAGTGCGAGGTGCAACAGCTCAAGAATGATCCATAAATCGTCATCATATCAATCCATGAAGTTTAAACATGAAAAGGATCTCAAACAACCAAGAGAATACAAGAAAATCAAGTTAGCTTCAGTAGTAACCGATTACAGCATAACTGCTAACCGGTTACACAGTTCAAAATTGCACAGATTACGCAGAAAATACACAGTGTAACCGGTTACAGCATAACTGCTAACCGGTTACTCTGGGACAGTGGTGAAAAAAATCAGTTTCATAAGCACTTTTCAGCATCAAATCACTTATGCAATCATATCCAATGACCATTTAATCCACAATGCACGAGAATTCACATCAAATATCAGTAATCAAACATCAATTTCATCAATCAAACAACAAGATCATAAATCGAATCAAGCAAATGGATCAAAGCACATCACAAACCAAAGATCTACATTGCATAAGTTGAAATTAAGCTAAATCAAACATAGATCTAAGGAAAACCAACCTACAAGGCTGAGATTTGCCTTGGTGATTGTTGAGCACGAAAATTGGCGGATCCAAGCAAGAAAACCAAAGATCTATGTGATGAACTTCAAGATCCAAGCAAGAACAACCAAGATCCAAGCTAGAACAACTCAAATAATGAAAAGCTGCTCCAAAAGTGATTCCACACTCCAAAACAGTAGCAAATCCAAGATTCTTTCAAGAATTGGTGAATGGATGGTGGTTTAGTTTCAGGATCAACAAATTCCAAGGTCAAATTTGATGAACTTTGATGATGAAACTTTGAGTGAGGGTTTTGGGAAATGAGAGAAAAGTTGAGAGAATTGGAGAGAGATGTGTAGAAAATTCAGAAAATGGATCCCAGATATGTGAGGTTTGGAATGAATTGATTTAAATAGAAGCTAGGTTAGGAATTCAAATGTGATTTAGAGTGTGGTTTAATGAGTGGAATGGAGATTAAGAGAGAAATTTGGGAGAAAAAAGTGTGGAATTAGAGTGGAAAGTGATGGAGTGAATTTGGGTGGAAAATAATGAAATTGGATCAACTCTAGATCCTTCCCACATGTGCACATGTCAATCACATGATCACCAATGATGCAATCTGAATTTTTCAAATTTTGCCCAGAGTAACCGGTTACAGCATAACTGATAACCGGTTACTCAGTTCAAAAACTAAAAAAAATGCGCAGAAAAACAACAGAGTAACCGGTTAGTAGTCACGCTGTAATCGGTTACACAGTACAAAATTTGAATTTTGGCACTTTGTCGAGGGAAACTTAGGAAAGTGACTTCTGATAGCTGTTCCGAACTCGTTAAACCCTGAAACTCAAAATTTGATATTTCCACTGAGTAACACCTGAAATGAAACACGAATTCTTACTGATATCTCAGAATATCCTGCTGGATTAATAATGCCTGATATCGGATTGCTTGGATACAAAATGACTGCTGAAGCTTCTGTTTATCAAAATGACCGACGAGCAAAATAAATGCTCAAAAAGACTTTGAAAATTATCTGCTTGGCTTTGAATACCATTGAAAATAATACTGGAAATGATGACACCATGAGCTGCTGGAGAATACCTCGATCCCATACCCAAAGGACCATGCAAATGCAGAAATGACGATGCAAATGCAAAGAAACATAAGCCAGTTAGCTTCAAAACAAAAGGGCAAATTTTGGGGTGTTACACTATGTTGGCTAACCATTGAGGATATTCTGATGTGGCGAGGAAACCTGCGTCAATCTGTTTCTGTATTTCCTCTTTGATTTTGATGGCCATGTCTGGATGATTCCGTCTTAGTCTTTGTTTTACTGGCGGACATTCTGATCTTAACGGTAGTTGATGTTCCACGATGCTGGTATCCAACCCTGGCATGTCCTGATAGGACCAAGAAAATACATGGGCAAAATCTTTGAGAAGTTTTATCAAGTCTTCTTTGATAGCCGGACTGAGTAGTGCCCCAATCTTGACTTCTTTTCTCTCTTCTTCTGAACCCAAGTTTACTGTTTCCAACGGGTCTTTGTGAGGTTCAATGGTCCTTTCCTCTTGTCTGAGTAATCGGGAGATCTCTTCTGGATTTTCTTCGTCGTTTTCTTCTTCAGCCTCAAATACCGGGAATTCAAAGTTGGGAGAAGACATTGGATCGTATGTTTCAACGGGGTTTAAAACAAGCAATCTGCATGACGTGATGATTTATTTTTAGAAGAGATAGAGAGAATGCAAGAGTGTGTGCAGTGTATTTTCCGAAAAATGCTTGTTTTTATTTTTGAGTTTGTTTTTTAGGATTACCATTTTCTAGAAAAAGCGAAAAGTGAAAACAACAATAAAATGCAGAAATTACAGAACGACGTTTATTCATTTATGATTTAGTCGATTCTTGAAACTACATCCCTATAAAACAAAACTCTGTCCTTTGGACAAAGCAAGAGAGACATTTACAGAAAGTGAGCCCTTATCAAAACACCTGTTTCACCTGGGCAGGGTGAAAGGTTAAAACAAATACGGCAATTACTTAGACTTATGAACGACTTTCGGGACATCGACAGCAACCCATTAGAGACAAACTCCTCGGTGAATCACAAAGTCTGGTACCTTCCTTCTTGGTTTGTCTTCAGAAATAATGCTGATATCTGGTGGAGCAGGATCGTTGGAGTCTGTCTCCTAGGCAGAATTGTAGACAAACTCTTCTTTTGTATTTTGCACAGTGTTTGCATTCTCAGGTGGATCTCCCCACCCAGTGGGCTGGATGTCTTCGAGCCTAATACGAGAGCTTTCAGGAGCGGTGTACTTGACCAATAAGTCGTACTTGCCACTCGGTTGTCCTAAGGTGTCCCACACTTCTTTGGAACTGGAGGAGTCATCCCTTTCGATGACGTTGACCTCAGGAAAAGAATAGTTGATGAACTCTTATCCTGCAATCTTTGCAGATTCATCGTTGTGCTGAACGTTTTCCGAATGCCCTGAGTAATGATCCCATGACTGGGTGGGGACGCGTGTATTCTTTTCAATGATGCTCAGCTGATATGCATCGTTTGGCTGACTCTTTTGCCCCAAGTCTTCTGGGTAAGGCTGCCAGATAGGCAAGTCATCCATTGGGTCATAATAGTCATAGTCAAAGTTATTTTTCATCAGAGTGTCCTCCTCTAATGAATTGGGTGGAGCGCGACATCCTTCCAGATCACAATCTCCGTATATCATCTTGACATCTGATCTCAGTATATATCTCGGGCTCTGTGCGGGATAGTAAAATGGCGTATGTACCTCTCCCTGAGACATATAACCGTCCTCGTTGAGATATGACTTCCACTCTTCATCTATATCGGAGGAGTCACCCTCATTGATATTATGTACTTCTTGAGATACTAGGTGAAGGAAACCTCCACTGTGGAAGAAGTCCTGAATGGGATGAAAACTTTCATCGTTAGTAGCTGTCTGGGTATGGGTTGAGGAAAAACTAAGACCTTTCTTTGTCTTGTTGTCAGTAGGAATGACAAGTTGTCCCCATCCTTTTGTATTGTTACTTTTGATCACTTCGAGAGCATCTTTGTACGAGGAAATCGATGTTCCTTTTTCTGGTCGATTCTCATTGCTCAATGAAAGTGCTTGGAACTGGGTTCCAACGACCTCCTCTGGTTCTACACAAGTGGACGGCGATAAGTTGCTCACGATTAAGGCTTGCTCTCCGCAGACTGTGACTAGTTGGTCATTCTTGACGAACTTCAGCTTCTGGTGAAGTTTCAAAGTGACTGCCCCAGCCTCGTGTATCTAAGGTCTTCCTAACAAACAGTTGTATACTGCCCGGATGTCCATGACCTGGAAAGTGACTTGGAAAGTGTGAGGACCGATAGTTATGGGAAGGTCGACTTCGCTGATAACTATTTTTCAGGATCCATCAAATACTTTGACGATGACCTCACTGCCACTCATCGGGGATCCTTGAAATGATAGTCGTATCAGAGTAGATTTTGGCATAACATTCAGAGCTAATCATGTGTCTACCAGTACGTCAGCTAAAGTATCGTCCTGCCAGTTGACTGTAATGTTAAGCGCCATGTTGTGATTTTTGCCTTCTCCTGGAAGTTCTTCATCACTGAATCCTAAGTTGTTGCAGGAAGTGATGTTGGAGATGAGTTGTCAAATTGTCTTATTGGCACATCTTGTTCCACAAAGGCTTGCTCTAAGACTTTCTGTAGAGCTTCTATGTGAGCTTCGGAACTGCATAAAAGAGATAGCACAGAGATTCTCGAAGGATTTTGCAACAGTTGGTCCACAATGTTGTACTCGCTCTTTTGGATGAACTTCAGCATCTCATCATTGTTCTTTGAAAGGTCGGGATTACTGGATTGACCGACTAGTTGATTTGGAACTTCTGTTTGAGGTTCCTTTTCCTTGGCAGGTTCTTCAACTCCTCTGTTGAAGATCCGACCGCTCCGTGTCACTCGACTGATGTCTGTAATATTCACAACGGAGGGTAATGGAGTTTCTTTTCCATCTTCAATTATCGTTGCACCGTATTTGTAAGGGATAGCTTTATCAGATTTGTACGGTATTGGTCCTGGCAGATAGATAACCACAGGAGCCTTTTGATTTTTCTGACAATCATAGCCGGCCTCAATTGGTTCGAGGTTGAGAACCCTTCCACTATCAAGAGGAACTCTTGATTCATGGAGTAGAGGGATTATAGCACATACGTCTTTGGCCATTTCTCGTTTAGGGTTTAATACAACGTCTTTGCCTTGATCGGGAAGATAGTCTTGCATTACATGGATCGACCCAGAGCTTGAACATGGTCGAATCTCTTTGTGGTCCAACTGACTTTAAAGGGTCGCTCACACGAGGTGGCATCCTTGATTGTCCTCTGAGCAAACTCTACAGCGCTCATAGTTGTGTGGTGGCACCCGGCCACGTCCGCTTTGTATGCAGTGCAACCTTACTAGATTTGTTTCCATTGATCGAACATCCTAGCCTTGATGCCTAGTAGGGTTTCCGTCAGTCATACTGACTTATTGTGAGTCTTCATCTAGATAGATCGGAAGCCACCAGTGGTTCAACAAGTTTTGGAGCGCCTTTGAACAAGTGCACATCCTTGGTCATTCTCACGACATACTTTACAGTTCTGATAATTATGTGAAGTCAGAAAACTGAGCCGGACTTGCTTAGCGTGTAATTCCACCAGACTGGTATTCATCAAGCGAATGTCAAAGATTTGAATATTATTGACTTGGTAGTGACTTCTATCACGGTAGTCCTGAATCCATCCAAGATCCATCTGACGCTGGAGGGCCTCTTATACAAAAGAGCATCCCTGAATGTTTATCGAGTAGATCAGACAGGAATCGTAATCGCGCCGTGGCAGATCATGATATTGGTTTTGCCTCGAGTGTATTGCCACCAAGTTGACATTCATCACACGGATGTCGTGGTTTTGAATGATGTTGGAATTTGTATAAGTCATGTTGACCTCACGGATTCGGTGATCTTGGATCCATCTGAGATCCATCTATTCTTATAGAGCCGATTGCACTACGGAACATCCTTGATTCTCTTTAGAGCAGATATCACACTGGTGATAATTGTGAGATGGTATGTGGTCGTATCATCTCTGTCTACAATGCATCTTGACTAGATTAATTTCTAACTGGAGTACATCATGAATTTGATAGTTGTGATTAGATCTTTCCTCTATCAAATTTACTGCAGCCTTCTTGTGTTGAGGCAACGGGTTCGTCTGAACATTTGGATTTGTATCCTTGAAGGATAAGACCCCCTTCCTGACAAGCTTCTGCACATCAGATTTGAAGCAGAGACAGTTTTCTATGTTGTGCCCTGGTCCTCCTTGACGGTAAGGGCAAGTTTGATCTGCTTTGAATCAAAAAGGTGGATTTTCCAGTACTGTAAGAGGGGACCTGGTTTAGACGTGCCCCTTGACCAGTAGTAATGGAAACAGTTCTACGTACAACATTGGTATAGGGTCAAACCCTGGTGGTCGTGTTGTACGGTTGTTGTTGTTGTACTGAGGACGAGCCTGTTGAAGAGGTTGTTGTGTTCTTTGCTGATATTGATGTTGATTTGGTTGGCCCTGAGCAACCTGAGGTTGATACATTGGAACAGGCACAGGGTTGATATCAGGAGTTACAGCTGCTACTGGTTGGTACCTTCACCTTTGCTTTCCGAGAGAGATATTACCAATATCTTGCTCTTTTTTCTTAGGGAAAACATTACCGTATCTTTTGGTATTGCTTGATGGTCCTGTATCTTCGACCAGACGTCCTTCTCGGACTGCTTCTTCAAGACGTACTCCCATATTTACCATTTCAGTAAAGTCGCTGGGTGCACTGGCGACCATTCGGTCGTAGTAAAATGAGCTTAAGGTTTTCAGAAAGATCTTTGTCATCTCTTTTTCCTCAAGAGGGGGACAAATCTGGGCGGCAATTTCACGCCATCTCTGAGCATATTCCTTAAAGGTTTCCTTGTCCTTCTGTGACATTGCTCTAAGTTGATCTCTATCTGGTGCCATGTCCAAGTTATACTTATACTGCTGAACGAAGGCAGCGCCGAGATCTCTGAACGTGACGATCTTGGTGCGGTTTAAACCCATGTACCATTTGAGTGCGGCACCGGTTAAACTATCTTGGAAATAATGGATCAGTAGTTGTTGATTCTCTATCTGAGTTGACATCTTTCGAGCGTACATCACCAAATGACTTTGAGGGCAAGAGTTACCCCTGTATTTTTCAAATTCGGGCACCTTAAATTTGTGCGGGATTTTCACATTAGGGACCAGACAAAGGTCTGCGGCGTCCTTTCCGAATAAATCCTGGCCGCGAATGGCATGCAGTTCCTTCTGCATTTCCAGAAATTGTTCCTCGAACTCATTCATTCTGTCGTACATACTTTCATTTCCACTAGAGATTACTTGTGGAATCTGTCCTTCCGGGACAGCGTGTACCACTGGTTTTTGTATGGCCATTACGGCGGTGACTCTTAGTGCTTCCATATCCCAAAGTTTGTAACCTTCAGGAGTTGCTGTCATGCCCCTTACATCTGCGTTTTCCCGAAGTTTGTAACCTTCAGGCCCAGCAGTTCCTGCTGCAGTTTCTGGATCACTGTGAATTTTTCTCAAATCTTCTTTCAGAGCATCAATTTCTTCTCTCAGCTCTCTATTCTCTTCCTCGAGATCATCCATTTTCTTTTGTCGATTGGCCCAAGTATTGTACGAATGAGACAGTTTGACTCTAGAATCGAGACACAGACGTGAGATTCGAAGGTAAGAAGAATGCGTTATGCGAGAATGATGAATGATATACAATGATTATATAAAAAATTTTGTTTTAATCAAAAGAAACTTCAACAATTGGATTGCAAATATCATACAGTGGGGAGACCCCGTTTTATTGAATTTGAAAGATTGCAGAAAGGGAAATACAGTATTTTACAAAGTGCTATAAAAGAAAAAGTCTAAGCTTATGGATCCTGAGTTCTCTTTGAAGAGAGGTCACGTGCTAGTTCTGGTATTTTCCTTTTCTTTGATCGGGGCTCTTGAGCCGTTGTCGGGTTGTCAGTCCTTTGCCAAGTGAAAGGAGCGAGCAAATTTCTTCGGTCTTCTTGACTTTCCATAACATGTTGCTCTAATATCCTAATCAGAGCGTCCTTTTCTTTTAACAGTTGCTGAATTTTGGTACACTATACATTGAGGATGCGGTATTTGTTTTTCCAAGATTTCTTTTCCCGTTGAACTTTGTTGAGAGCGACTTAGAGTTTTTCCGTATCAGACATAAAATAAAGGATAGATTCCTTTAACGGGAGAACTTCTTGATGAGGGTAAGGCATCCTCAGCTTGAGGGCTCTAGTTTGTACCCAGTGGAGATAAGGTTCCACAGAGATACAGTCCAGTTTTTCTAGAGACTCTTTTCCTTTCCTGTGAACATGTTTCCAGGCATGCACTATTTCTGTCTTTAGTGCCTGTCACTTTCTCCTTCCTTGAAGAAAAGACCTTCCAGATGAACATTGCGTGGGATATGTCTCATCGGGTATCCGAGTTGACGACGAACTAAAACTGGATGATAGTTGATTCCTCCTTTGGTTCCTATGAGGGGGGTATATTAGGGAAGTTTCCACAACGGTCAATGATTCTTATCCCGTCATAGATTCGATTGTACCAATCTATGTCAGAGTTGGTAAGAGACATGATTCTCTGTGACCAACGCAAAGTACTTTTATGATCCCAAAAAGCAGCAGACTTAGGTAAATGGGAAGTGAACCATTTTTATAACAGGTGTACACAGCATGTGATCATTCCTCCGCTGTACAGAATGATAACCGTCTGCGAGCAAGGTCGATACAGGGTTTCCAACCAGAAAGATTTTAATGGCATTGATATCAATGAAGTTATCAATGTTGGGAAAAAGGAACAACCCGTATGTGAGTAGCACAAAGATTTCTTCGAAAGCCGTAATGTTTCCTATAATGGCAAAGTACAGGGCTTTCTCTATCAAAAACTTGGCCGGTAAACCTCGGATTCCATCCTTAGTGGTCATGTGAGCCTTGACTTCTGACTCGTCCAAATAGATTGCTCTTGTAATGGTTTGATCTTTTGGAATTTCTTCCAGTCCAGAAAAGGGAGCTTGGTCAGTGATGGGTAAATCAATCAGGTGAGAGTACTCCTCTAGTGTTGGTGCTAGTTGATAATCCGGGAATGTGAAACAGTGATAAACTGGATCGTAAAACTGAATCAGCATAGACATGATTCCTTCAACTACATGGACCCTCATCAGAGATAGCAGTCCTCCGTACTTAGCTCTGAAAGCATCAGGGTTGGTGATCATCCTTGCCAACCCTCTTAAATCCTCTAATTTTGGAACCTTGAAGGTGTACTTGTGCATCTTCCTTCTACCAAAATCCATAACGCAATCTTTCTCTCTGATATTTGCAATCATTGTTTTAGTTTAATTTGAAAAAGAGAGAGACTAGAAAAGAAGATTTTTTCTTTGTTTAAAAGTTTTTTAATGAAATGAATGCATGAATGCAACACACAAAAACATAGAAAAAACATGGGTTCAAAGGTTCAGCGTCACGAGCATGGAGTCATGGCTCTACCCATCCCCAAAGGTTGTACTATGGTGAATTTTTGAACCTGTACTCAAAATCATTGACCCCCCTTGGGATAACAACAACAGGCTGGTTCACTCGAGCGAGCTGTAGCATCTTAGGGTAATCTCAATTGAGTGTAATATCGCGTGACAACTATTTCCGATAGCTTCTGCACTACTAAATAGTCACATGGTTACAGTCTACTAAATCCTCAGTTTCATGGATTCCACAATCAAACAATCTGTTTTCACAACCGAAGTTGTTAGACATTGAATCCGCAAAGGGTATCTCCACTAATTTGATGGTCTACCGGGACAGCTTATTCGAGATTCACTCCCTGTAAGACCGCCCGTCTTTGCCATCACCTATCTTAGGTATCACTCAAACTTTCCGCATGCGACATCACTCACATTCCCATTAGCCGAAAAATAAACACGGATATCAAGTAGGAAAAGCGATATATATAGTATGATTCCTAAAACTAACATCCTAGACCTCTTAAGAATTCTAGTCTATAATCCTAAACAGATCAAAGACATCCCCAGCAGAGTCACCATTTATCTGTAGCGTGCGATTTTTGTCGGTGACGCGACCACCTTATCGTAGAATTAGGTTTTCTCCTCAATGAAGAGGAGGGGGTTCTACTTTCTGATTTCTTATTTATCCCGTGAAGCTGGAAGGGAAAGGGAAGTTATCTCAAACTAACCTTGCACGCGAATGTTTAACTGAACAAACGCTTAAAGAGATTTGGGGAGTTCGGGGTCAGGTTATACAATGTGGAGTTGTCAATTACCCATCCTATATGTGGTTATCCACGGGTTGTTAGCTTTAGGTTCTGCTTTGTACTTGATAGTGTTTATCCGTTAATGGGTTGAGAAAGTTTCTTGGGAAATATGAGAGAGAGAGAGAGAGTGATTTTTTGTTGATGTTCGGGTTTTCTGATGTTTTTTTGGTAAGGGACTGGACCTAAGTTTTGAGTGATATGAAGGTACTGGACCTAGATTTTTTTTATTGGTATGCTCGCTAAGATTTCGCAATCTTATGCCTACGTATTCCCGTTTTAAAGAAACAGGGAAATCAGAGCAATCGTAGTTCCTCTTATTCTATGGGGAAAAGATGTTTTGGTGTCTTGTTCAAAGCCCAAGATTGAAGCTAAAAGGTTTATTTATGTCTTGTTCAAAGCCCAAGATTGAAGCTAAAAGTTTTGACTGAGAGAGAATTTGTCATCATCTTGTCTGTTTATCACAACTGTTGGGTAACTGCTTATAAAGGAGGATTACTTTAACTGGGATATATGAATCCAGCAATGCCATAATTTCCTTCATAGGGGTATTATCCTGAAGGGGAAAACTTTAACTCAGTGTAGCGTAATGCCATTTTCCTTAGGAATTTCTCGTACTAAGAGAGGGACAGTGGCGTGGATGTAAATAATCCAGAGGCTTGCCGCTTACATCAATTAGATGAAAGAGAGGATTTACCAGGATAAAAGATGGACAACAACTTGGATATTTGAATCAACAAGTGTACCACTTACAGCAATTATCTGGGATTAGGGTTCATTTTGGATGTCTGTTTTGATAAGTGATAAACAGAGAAATGACTTCCTACAGAGAGATTTTGATTTCCTCTGAAGGGATGTTGATTTTTGTGTGCCTTGATCAAAGCCCAAGGTTGAAGCTAAAAGGTTGATTAACTCCACTAGGAAGTCCTTGTACATATCCTAAGAGAAGGCTAGAAACACTAACTCAACAAGAGAGCGTTTATATATGTCTTGTACAAAACCCAAGATTGAGGCTAAAAAAGAGACTGACTCTTTGTGGGATATCATTATACAAAGCCTAAGAGGAGGCTAAAATTTTGACTTTTTCTGGAAAAATATTCTGTCTGTCTTGTACAAAGCCCAGGATTGAGGCTAAAAGGGATTTTGGCTCCGCCGGGGAGGGTTTGTATGTATATCGTACAAAGCCCAAGATTGAGGCTAAAATGAAATTTTACTGACTTGGCTGAGGATATTTTAGGTGTCTTGTACAAAGCCCAAGATTGAGGCCGAAATGAGTTTGACTCTGTGGGAGAGTATTATCTGTCTTGTACAAAGCCCAAGATTGAGGCTGAAAAAGAGGATTGACCCTGCTTTAGGGAAATTTATATGGTGTCTTGTACAAAGCCCAAGATTGAGGCTGAAATGGGCTTGACTCAACAAGAGAGTGCTTTTATCTCTCTTGTACAAAGCCCAAGATTAAGGCTAAACAAGCTGGAGAACTCATTATACAAAGCCTAAGAGGAGGCTAACTTCTACTAGGGGAAATAATTATACCAAGCCTAGGAGGAGGCTGAAAAAGATTGTCTCAATAAGAGAATGGTTTTATCTGTCTTGTACAAAGCCCAAGATTGTGGCTAAAAGGGTTGACCCAACAAGAGAGTATTGAAAAGTGATTGACTCAACAAGAGAGTCTGAAAAGGTGATTGACTCAACAAGAGAGTCTGAAAAGGTTATTGACTCAACAAGAGAGTCTGAAAAGGTTAGCCCTGCTAAGGGAGAATCATTGTACAAAGCCCAAGAGGAGGCTAACTGTGCAGAGGAAAGGAAGGATTATTATACAAAGCCTAAGAGGAGGCTAGCTTCTGCTGGGGATTATTGAGATCCTGAGGCAGGTCCTAATGGGGAATCAACTCTTGTTGAGGGTCATAGAAGAGTTGAGATATCAGAGACCTTGAGATTCTGATTTGGGATAGTGTTATACTGATGATAAACCGACCCTGGCTGGGGAATTTTAGGAGAGAGAATGGGTTTTAGAACCCATGGGTTTTAACTAAGCTGGAGATTGATCGGATGATCGGGGTTTCTCCAGTATTTATAAGGAGCTTGAGAATGTCTTTGAGATCCGAGAGGGGATTAGACTGTCCAATTCTACTGGTATGGAACAGTTTATCTTTGTATGATGCCCAAGAGGAGGCAAGACTGTATTTGGAAATCTTATGGGGATCTAGTTTTGACTGTATTAAAGAGTGACCAACTGGCTTTACCTAGTTCTAGACCTAGTTGTCGCGGAAAACTCTAAGCGGATATACCAGTATATATACAGTTGATATATGACAAGTATTTAAAAGGATATGAAAAAAGGACTTACAGGTGAGCAGCTTCCCACAATACAGTTATATATATAAAAGCATGTAAAGTAAAGCTGATAAAAACTTACAGGTGAGCAAGCTTCCATAGCTGTATTGTTAGTTTTTCAAGAAATTAAAGAAAGTTTTGACAACTACTGTATATTTGAACCTAAATCAAAAAAGAAGTTGTTTTTGAAAAGATTGTTGGGGCTTATACTCAAGGAGAGACCCAGATGAAAAACACTAATCTTACCATTGTTTTATAAATTGTACTAGGACTTATACAATGACTGAGGCCCAAAGAGATTTTTTGTACAAAGATATGGGTCTTATAACTCAAGGAGAGGCCCAAAGATTTGAAAAAACAAAGAAAAGAAATGGGACTTACAACACAAGGGTAGACCCAGTTGATTTTGTTTTGAAATGGCGATCGCGCCGAGATTTTCTAAAACACAGTGGGACTTATACAATGACTGAAGCCCAAAATTATTTATGTACAAAGGAGGTTGGGTCTTACACTCTATTAGAGGCCCAAAGATTTATTTTTGTACAAGTGATGGGGCTTACAACTCAAGGAGAGGCCCATGGAAAACAATAATCATATTGTTTGTTTTGAAAATTGTATCGGGACTTATACAACGACTGAGGCCCAAATTATTTTATATACAAAAGAGGGTTGGGTCTTACACTCTATTAGAGGACCATGAGTGTTTTGAAATGTTTGATAAGGATCAAAAATCAAAGAAACCCTAATTTCATTTTCTTTTAAAAGTAATTCTTTAAAGAAATTAATAAGAATGATAAAAATATCAAATAAGTTTTAAATAAACTACTTGTGATTTTGGTTAAGGTTTGAAAAATGAGGTTTTAATCACAAGATGAATTAGAACTCATTTGGTTTTGATTTTCAAGATAAAAATTCACTTTTAAAATGTTTAAAAACAATAAAAATGAATTTATTCACAAAAATGCCAACTATATTAAATAAATAATATAAATCTGATTTTTTTGTAGAATAAAATACTTTAATATTTTTGTGATTTTTCAGAAAAAGAACCAATCAAAAATGATTAAAATTGAGAGAGAAATTAATTTTTCAAATCATTAACAAATATAATAAAAAAAAGGGGAACAAGTGATAAAAAAGAGGTATGGGGAGAGGGGGATTCGAACCCCAGACCTCTCACTCGCTCAATACACACAAACCAGCTGATCAACCACTGGGACACAATGCCAATTCATTTATAATATGGCAAGGGAACAATATATAGCAAACTTGGTTGAATTTCTGAAGAATGGCGCCATAGCCATCTTCATCCTCAAGCTCAGATACGTGAAGCCTCCTATCTCACTCATTTCTCAACCATTTCTCATGATCCAAATATGAAAAACGTGCGTTTTCAGATGAGGAACACAATGGCAATACTCAATTTTATTGAAATTAATTGAATCAGAACATATCATGTTAAAACCTGATGAACCCTAAAATTGGCATGAACTCAATGAAATCCTATATGCTAACTGTAAACAACAATTGATTGAGGGTAAATGACCTACAAACATCCAGAAACACAATGGTAATCACAAAACATGTTTATGATGCATGATTCAATGAGTTTGACAGTTTGAGGCTTACCTCTCCAGGTGAGAATCGAATTTGATGATGGAGGTGTTACAGTTGAGTTTTAATACTTTGGACAGCTTCCTTATACCCTAAGGAAAGTGTTTGAATGCTTGGAGTGATTGAGAGCCCTTTAGATTGATCAACCTGATTCCTTCTGCAGCAAATCATGAGTTTTGTGCAATTGGATGGCCATTTGGTGATTTTGACGTTACAGATGGGAGGTGAGTGTTCAGACACCTTCTATAAGTTATATGTGATGTGTCTGAATAAATGGTTTGAGTGGTATTGATCTCCAACTCAAAACCTGATAGTAACCTCTCAAGAAATGAAGTTTTTAGGCCAAGGGAGTGAAAGAGAGAAAGCCTGGTTGTGATGAGCTTTGGTGTAGTTTGAATGATCAGTTAGGACCTTTATTTATAGTGAAGGAGTTGTGTTGAAGTGGATCTCTTGAAGCTCAGAGGATAAGGCTATGGTTCAATGGTCTTGGCTTGGCATAAATGCCTCTAGCACAAGGTGTAATAGCTATCCCAAATAGATCAGCTATGCCTTGACTGAAATCACATTACTCAGTCCTTTTAATTGTTATTTAATTAGAGAACTTGACTGAGGAGAGTAGCTTTATTGAATGTGCACTATTCCACATTAATGCCCTTTGAATTCAAGGCATATATGCCAAAAACTCATCAATTCTCAAGGATAAGTTCTTGGCATTTCAGTCCAAGTTTGTTGGTTGGATAAGATGCATTAGGATTAGATTGAATGAATGTGGCATATTGATAATTGATTTTTGGCTCAAAATCGTGTATGGCAAGAAATCACACAAACTGATTTTTCATGACAGTCTTGCCATGGTGTCTTGCAGCAACCATAACTCTTGGCTCAAGCTGAGTTGTTTCATGCCAAAGAGTTCCTTGGATTGTAGGCAATATGCACAACAACTTTGATGTTTACATCTTGAATTGATTCAGCCTAGAACTATGTGAAACAGCCCTCCAAGTTTTGGTGTTTCACTTGTTTTTCTGACTTAGACAGAATTTTGTCTAAGTGTTGGAAAAGTGGTAAATTCCAAGTTTTTGTCATTTTGATCCAACCATAACTCAGAATCCATGAAGAATTGGAAATTCTTATAGTTGACACTTTTGAAGTATGTAATTAGGGCTTCCATCTAAGCTTTGAATGGGAGAAAAAGGCCCTAGGGTTTGGGAGATATGGCCTTGCAAAGTTGGTACCCTAGCCACTTTGTTCCATAACTTAGAAAAATTCTAAGTTTTTTATGGTTACCCCTTTAACAAGTTAACTCAATTTCTTTGATTTTTCTTGATGAATGATGATTAAAATCACATATTAACATTTTTTTAGGGTTAAGGAGCCTTGGTTGACCAAAAATCCAAAAAGTCAAACTTAGACTTTTGTACAGTTGACTTTTTTCATCAGATGAAACTTTGACTTTGTGATCCTTTTATGAAATCAATCCTTGGGCTTAATTAAACTTCATGGATGGCCTCCAAGGGTATTTAGGAATGTCTTGGACCCCTCCCCAAGGTTTGAGATCAAGGGTAAGCCAACAGTCAAGGATAGGGTTGACTTTTTCCATCAGAAACCCTAATTTGTGATCAGATGGTTTTGAGTTCTTGTGGCTTATGATTTGAGCTCTTTGAGTCAATCAAATCTTGTAAACATGTCAATATGATGTATTTGAGGTCTTCGAAGTTCATTTTTAAGCTTCAAGCCATGCCTCACTTCTCAAGTTAACTCAAGGGTTGAATTAGGTCAAAACCCTAATTCCTGATTTTTTTTATAGATGGACCTTCAAGGTGATTTTGCCATTGTGGATGGGCTCTTGAGATCCTTTTGAGCTTATAGGACCATACATTGAGGCATTGGCTCATTCCCAGATAAAAAATTTCATCTGAAGGCCTCAGTCGACCAAAACCCTAATTTGGTGACACAGGCGATCTTGAGGCTTAATCCACTTGGAATGTTGCAAATCTGTGCTTGATTCTTGATGTGGGAGTCCTCTTGATCCTTTATGTATGTTTGAGAGATTAGACAAGTTGAAGATCATGCCATTTCTTGATTGATCCTTTGTCTAAGTGTTATGAGAGGGCTCAAAACCCTATTTCTTGTTTATAGTGAATGCTCAATCATCTTTGAAGAGACATGCAAGCATATCCAGATTGTGATGATGATTTGCACAATGAAGGGAAATCTTGGTGGTCAAAATTTGGGGTATGACAACCTTGGCATTTAAGAAAGTGATACGTGGGCATATCCATTGGATAATAGAGTGAACCAGTTGCCATTCACTATTCCTTCAAAAATAAACTTCCTCTAGTATAAATAGATGCCATTTCTGATGTTTCAAACCACACCAAAACAATACCAATGCCTTGTTTCTCACTCTCCCTCTCTTACTTCAATTTCAAATCACAATGGAGCAATTTGGGGATTCTTAAAACTAGAGCAAAAACCACTCAAATAACTATCCAAGCACATCATAAACCATCTATTGGAGGTGTTCAAACCTTTATTCTCATTGTACAACACCAAAATCTGAAAGTCAACCTCCAAAACCTCAAATTTTGACTTTTCTGCATTTTTCAAGCCATGTCTTGATTCAGTCACTTTCAAAACCAAACAACACTTCAAATACTCTCCAAATATCATCCTCAAACTGTCCCAACAAGTTTCCCTCAACTGTAACACCATTTGAGTGAGTTACTATTTTGGTCACTTTTGCCACTTTTGTAAGAAAGAGCCAGTTCCTGTTCTTGAGGTTTCCAGCTAGTTTTGATCATCCTAAAAGCTTCTAAGGGATCTATCAAGAGTGTCTAAGGCATTAGATTACTTCTGGCACAAACATTTTGCAAGATAGCACAAGGAGCTTCAAGAGGTAAGTGCATAACAACTTGAACTCTTTAAAATATGCATTGCTTTGATGTCCATTGATCATGAACATGTCATACATATCATATGTGTTGTGTTTGAAGTAATTTACCATGCTATTGTTGCTTGTATGAAGAGATAGCATAGAACTTGCAAATTTTGCCCTATTTTGAAACCACTATCGGATTTTAAAATGTAGGCATCTTTAGAAAATTCTGAAACCACCATTAGATTCCTCATGAAATTCTAGGGTGGTTCCATCCAAATTTCACCCAATTTCATGGAGAAATGAGGAAGATATGATCCTTCTTGCAAATCTCCCAAAACTTGATTTTTGCCTTGGCCTGACCTGAAAATCAGGTTACCCTTATGTATTCATGGGGTAGTTTTGATACACGGATGTATCACCACCCCAGTGGTAGCAGCACATGTGTGTTTGGTTGGAGGATGTGGGTTCAACACCCACCTAGACCATTTTGTGGTTCCCTCTCATTTTTGCTATTTTTCTTATTTTTCATGATTTTCTTAATTAATCTCAAAATTAATTTCTCTCTCATTTTTTATCATTTTTTTATTGGTTCTTTTTAAAAAAAAAATCACAAAAATGTTAAATTATTTTATTCTACGAAAAAAATTAAATTTATATTATTAATTTAATATATCTTGAATTTTTGTAAATAATTTCATTTTTATTGTTTTTTAACATTTTTAAATGAAATTCCCACCTTGATTTTTCAAAACCAATTGGATTTCAAGCTTTCATGTGATTAAACATGATTTTTCAAAATATTTTTCAAAGCTCACCACTTATTTTTAAATATATTTGATATTTTATATTTAATTTTCTTTGAAAATTATATTTTTAGTTAAAATTAGGGTTTCTCTTAATTTTAATTTTTCAAACTTCTTTTCAAAATCACTTTTGGGCCTCTTTGTAGAATGTAAGTCTCATCCCTTTGTAAATAATTAATATTGGGCCTCAGTCATTGTATAAGTCCCGATACAATTTTAAAAATCTCGGCGCGATCGCCATTTTCAAAACAATTTTCATCTGGGCCTCTCCTTGAGATGTAAGCCCCATTTTTCTTCTTTTTCAAACACTTTTGGGCCTCTAATAAAGTGTAAGACCCATCCTCTTTGTAAAATACAAAATTTTGGGCCTCAGTCATTGTATAAGTCCCTCTGTGGTTTTCAAAACCACGGCGCGATCGTCGCCTTTTCAAATAAATCATCTGGGCCTCTCCTTGAGTATAAGCCCCATTTTTCTTTTTCACAAACACTTTTGGGCCTCTATTAGAGTGTAAGACCCAACTCCTCTTGTACAAAACAATTTTTGGGCCTCTGCTATAGTATAAGTCCCACAACGTCTGTCGGTATCGCAATGCGGTCAATATCATCAAATAAGTCATATGGGCCTCTCCTTGAGCTATAAGCCCCAAACAAGTCTTTTTTTAAACTTTCTTTTAATTCAAATTCAAATTCAATGTGTTTTCAAAACTTTCTTCAATTTCTTGAAACCCTAAAAGAGGGAATACAATTGTAGTAAATACAACAGATCACATTATGCTTGGGCTTCTTCTCAGAAGGTAAGTCCCCATATCTTTTTCAGTGCTTATTTCTTATATATATCTGTTAATATATTTGCCTGTATATATATGCTTGTACATATTTGCTTAGAGTTTTCCCCAGCAATTAGGTCTATGTTTAGGGCAAACCAGAGGTTATTTTACAACATAGTCAAAATTGGACCCCTCATAGGAAATTCCCCATACAGTCTTGCCTCCACTTGGGCTTATATAATATGGAACAGAGAAAGGCATTATTCCCGGTGAAACTTTTCTCAAGACTGTCAAACTTAGAAATTATATTTTGTACAAGAAATTCATTTTCCCATAGAGGATTAATTCCCGGTGAAACCTCTCTTGAATTTCTTCAAACCTTAGAACTGTTCAGCAGAGAAAAGATTAATTCCCGGTGAAACCTTTCTTGAAATTTTCTTAGGCTTGGACCCACAGGCTTCCTAGAAGTTCCACAACCTTCTCTTGGGCTTAATACAAGGACCCACAGGCTTCCTAAAAGCATCCCCAACCTTCTCTTGGGCTTAGTACAAGGACCAATAGGCTTCTTAGAAGTTCCTCAGCCTCCTCTTGGGCTTAGTACAAGGACCCAAAGGCCTCCTACAGGTATAGGATAGAAATTAGACATCTTTGCTAGTTCAATCCTTAAGAGAGTCAGAATTCCAGAACATCATACCATTCTAAGGGTTGATCTTCATCCCTTAAACCTTCAGCCTCCTCTTGGGCATCATACAAAGATCTTTCTGTAGCGAGAGATTTTTGTCGGTGACGCGACCACCTTATTGCTGGGTTTTCTTCACCGCAATGAGGAGGAGTGGGTGCTACTTTCTGATTTCTTATTTATCCCATGAAGCTGAAATGGGAAGGGAAGCTATCTAAAACTAACCTTGCACGCGAATGTTTAACTGAACAAACGCTTAAAAGAGATTCGGGGAGTCGGGGTCAGGTTATACAATGGGTAGTTGTCAATTACCCATCCTATATGTGGTTATCCACAGGATATTAGCTTTAGGTTTCGCTTTGTAATTGATAGTGTTTATCTGTTAATGGGTTGGGAAAGTTTCTTGGGAAGTATGAATGAGTGAATTGATGTTGATGTTCGGGTGTTCCCGGTGTTTTTGGTAAGGTACTAGACCTAAGTTTTGGTTGATGTGTGAAGGTACTGGACCTAGGGTTTTGATTAGTATGCTCGCTAAGATTTCACAATCTTATGCCTACGTATTCCCGTTTAAACGAAACAGGGAAATCAGAGCAATCGTAGTTCCTCCTATTCTAAGGGAGGAAAAAGATATTTGGTGTCTTGTTCAAAGCCCAAGATTGAAGCTAAAAGGTTTATTTGTGTCTTGTTCAAAGCCCAAGATTGAAGCTAAATGGTTTGACTGAGAGAGAACTTGTCATCTCTAAAGAGGGATCATTGATTTTTGTGTGCCTTGACCAAAGCCCAAGGTTGAAGCTAAGAGGTTGATTGACTCCGCTAGGGGATTTCTTTATACAAAGCCTAAGAGGAGGCTGGATAAGACCGACTCAACAAGAGAGTGTATATATTGGTGTCTTGTACAAAGCCCAAGATTGAGGCAAAAAAAAGAGACTGACTCTTTGGGGATATCATTATACAAAGCTAAGAGGAGGCTAAAAGTTTGACTTTTCTGGGGGAAAATGTTCTATCTGTCTTGTACAAAGCCCAAGATTGAGGCTAAAAAAGGATTTTTACTCCGCTGGGGAGGTTTGTATGTGTCTTGTACAAAGCCCAAGATTGAGGCTGAAATGAGAAATTTAACTGACTCTGGTGAGGATATTTTTATGTGTCTTGTACAAAGCCCAAGATTGAGGCTAAAATGAGTTTGACTCTGCTGGAGAGTATTATCTGTCTTGCACAAAGCCCAAGATTGAGGCTGAAATGAGTTTGACTCTTCTTGGGGAAAATCATTCCTCGAAGCCTAGGGAAGGCTAGGAGGAAATGACTCTGCTAGGGAAGATATCTGTCCCAAGCTCAAGAGAGGGAAACTTATGTCTTGTACAAAGCCCAAGATTGAGGCTGAAACGGTTTAACTCAACAAGAGAGTGCTTTTATCTGTCTTGTTCAAAGCCCAAGATTGAGGCTAAAAAGGGGTTGACTCAACAAGAGAGTGTTTTAAAGTGATTGACTCAACAAGAGAGTCTGGAAAGTAATTAACTCAACAAGAGAGTCTAAAAAGGCGATTGACTCAACAAGAGAGTCTGGAAAAGTGATGGACTCAACAAGAGAGTCTGAAAAGGTTAGCTCCGCTGGGGAGAATCTTTGTACAAAGCCCAAGAGGAGGCTAACTTTGCTGAGGAAAAGATCATTATACAAAGCCTAAGAGGAGGCTAACTTTTGCCGGGGATTGTTGAGATCCCGAGGCAGGTCCAAATGGGGAATCAAATATTGCTGAGGATTACAAAAGAGTTTAGATATCAGAGACCTTGAGGTTCTGATTTGGGATAAGCTGACCCTGGTTAGGGAACTCTCGAGAGAGAGGCTGGGTTTCTGTTGGAGATTGACCTAGAGAGCCCGGGGTTTCTTCCTATATTTGTAAGGAACTTGAGAATATCTTTGAGACTCAAGGGGTTTAGACTGTCCAAGTCTACTGGTGTGGAAGAGTTTTATCTTTTGTATGATGCCTTTAAGAGGAGGCATGAGTATTAAGGGATGAGAATCAACCTTAAAGTGGCCTGAGGTTTGACACTGGAGAGGCTGCTCTAGAAAAGGATGACTAAGTTCTGTCTTATACCTTTAAGAGGTCGTCAGGTCCTTGTATTAAGCCCAAGAGAAGGCATGAGAACTTCTAAGAAGCCGGAGGGTCCTTGTACAAAGCCCAAGAGGAGGCGGGGATGCTTGTAGGAAGCCCGTGGGTCCCAAACCAAGAAAAGTTCAAGAAATGCTATTCACCGAGAATAAATCATTTAGTGAAAGTTCTATGATTTGAAGAAATTCAAGAGATGCTATTCACCGAGAATAGATCAACTATGGGGAGTAGAATTTCTTTGACAGTTTCTAGGGGTGACAGTCTGAGAAAAGGTTCACGAGGAATACTGCCTTTCTCTTTGTTCCATATTGTTTAAGCCCAAGAGAAGGCAAAATTGTATCTGGTAGTCTTATGGGGATCTAGTTTTGTTTGTATTTAAGAGTGACCAACAGGGCTTTACCTAGTTCTAGACCTGGTTACCGGGGAAAACTCCAAATAACTATACTAGTATATATACAGTTGATATATGACAAGTATTTAAAAGGGTATGAAAGAAGACTAACCATGCGCAGCTTCCCACAATACAGTTATATATATTTGACATGTATTTAAAAGAATGAAAGAAGACTCACAGTGTGCAGCTTCCCACAATACAGATATATATATTAAAGCAAGTAAATGAAAGCCGATAAAACTTACAGGTGAGCGAGCTTCCATGCTGTATTGTTAGTTATTTAAAGAAATTAAAGAAAGTTTTGATAACAACTGTATATTGAATCTAAATCAAAAGGGAATTGTTTGGAAAAGATTGGTGGGGCTTATACTCAAGGAGAGGCCCAAGGTTTTAACTGTGATCGCACCGTTGTTTTGAATATCGTCTCGGGACTTATACAATGTCTGAGCCCAGAAAGGTTTCTTTACAACAGGGTTGGGTCTTACAACTCAAGGAGAGGCCCAAAAGGTGTTTTAAAAGAAATGGGACTTACAACACGAGGGTAGGCCCAGATGATTTGATTTTGAACTGGTGATCGCGCCGAGATATTTTTTGACGCAGAGGGACTTATACAATATCTGAGGCCCAAAATTGTTTATTTACAAAGGGATTCGGTCTTACACTCCATTAGAGGCCCAAAAAGTTTAAAAATAAATAAAGATAGGTCTTATAGCTCAAGGAGAAGCCCAGTTGATTTTGTTAAAAAGGCGACGATCGCGCCGAACTTTTGAAAATATACAGAGGGACTTATACAATGTGTGAGGCCCAAAATTTTTTATTTACAAAGGGATGAGACTTACACTCTATTAGAGGCCCATGAGTGTTTGAAAAAGATTTGATGAGGGTGGAATCAATCAAAACCCTAATTTTGTTAAAAAATAGAATTAATTTTGTTTAAAAATTAATAAAAATTATTGAAAACATGTGAAAAATGAGTGGTGATCTTGGATCAATGTTTCAAAAATCATGTTTTTATCCACAAAATGATTAAAAACCATTTAAGTTTGGAAAATCAAGAAGGAAAAAATATTTTAAATGTTAAAAAACAAATAAAAATTAATTCTTCGCAAAAATACCAAGTATATGAAATAAATAATATTTTTGGGATTTTTTTGTAAAATAAAATATTTTAACATTTTTGTGAATTATTAAAAAAAGAATCAACTCAAAATCATTAAAATTCAGAGAGAAATTAATTTTTTAATCAATTAAATAAAATCACAAAAATTCAAAAATTCAAATATTTGAAAAAGGGTGCCAAGAACATCTTGGTTTTGCCCGTGTGCTCTGTTTTGCTCAGATTTGCGTTTTCTCATCAATATCACTGAATACTTGATGAAATCACACAATCCACATATCAATCTACTCGTTTTCACCTCACGATCATGTCCATGGTCTTTAATTTCATTTATTTTAAGCATGGAATAAGAAATCAAAGAGAAACCTCAAGAACCCTAATTTCTGCATGAAGGCTGAGAAATTTGATACACGACTCATACAAAGCAATTAATGGAGGGGAATCACTCTATACATGATTATGAACATATGGCAAAATTATTGTGCGAGGAAATATGCATGAATCATGAGATGACTAAGTTGAGGCTTACCTCTTGCAGCTGGTGATCGAGTTCTAGGTTAGAGGTGTTACAGCTTGGTTCCAATGATATGGACAGCTTCCCTAGGTGCTATGGAGTGTGTCTGAATGCTTGGAGTGGATTGAATTGAGCTGGAACTTGATTATGCATCTCAACTGCAAATCTATCAAAAGCTTGTGCAGATGGCTGGTGATTTTGTGAAATTGGTGTTCCAGTTGTTGGTTTAGTGTTTGATCAACTCACATATGATGTTTATGAGGTGTGTGTGTGATTGGTTTGGTTGGAAACACTTTCTAATTCAAAACCTGATAGTGGCTTGCATTAGAAGGCATATTTGGAAGTGAAAGTGTGATTTTGAGAAAGGCAAGTATTATAGGCCTTTGGTGTACTCAAACTGATCAGAAATGAGGTTTATTTATAGTGTGTCAAGTTTGTTTTTCAAGGAATAGGGAATGGCAACTGCAGCAAGCCTTTGGCCAATGGTGATCAAATGGAATCTCAAGTCTCCTCTAGCCATTGACTTGAGATTAGAGCACAGGCCTATGGTTCTCTGATTCAAGGATAAGGCTTGACTGAAGTGTTCATCTTTGCTCTGATACATGCCACCTCTAAGCATCCATTGAATGCCTCAAAACAAAATTGGAGTCTTGAGGCATCTTTAGCTTTTAGGGGTGCCAAACCTATATATAGTTCCAAAGACTTGGGAGGCTTATGGATCAGTGTTTGTTCCTCCTTGGTCTCCCCTTGAGGTGTGCATATGGATAAACTTGTTTGTCATTTGCACAATTTTATCAAATCGAGCACTAATGCACAAATCTGCCTTGCCAAGACAGTTTGCAGCAAGGCATGTTTCAGTTGTCATAACTCCTAGCTCAGATGGAGTTTGATAGAGTTCTTGGACATTTTGGAAAGCTGACATATCCTATTTCAACATGATGTACAACTTTAGTTTTGAGTCAACCTGAATTATAATGAAAAATGTCTCTACATTTGGGAAAAAATAAGGCAGATTCTGACTTAGTGAAAATTTCACTAAGTGTTGGAAAAATGTCACTTTTGTGTTTTCAGCCATTTTGATCACTCCATAACTAAAAATCCATGAGGAATTGGAATGAGCTGTAGTTGACACTTTTAAAGTATGCCATGAGATCTACAAATCCAGATTTGTACCATCCAAAATGGTTGCTTGGATCTCAAGTTATGGTCCTTGGAAGTTGGTACCCTAGCCGCTTTGTTCCATAACTTAGAAAAATTCGAAGTTTTTATGGTTACCCCCTTTTTCAAGTTACCTCACTTTCTTTGATTTTTCTTGATGAATGATGATTCCAATCACACATTAACATCATTTTAGGGTCAAGGAACCATAATTGTGAAAAATCTCAAAAAGTCAAACTTGACTTTTGTGCATAGTTGACTTTTTATCGGATAAATTCCAAACTGTGTGATCGTTGTTGAAATCAAGTCCTTGACCTAAATCAAACCTAATGGATACATTCCATAGGTGTTATAGGGTGTATTGAATCATGTCCTAAGGTTTGGGAGCATGTATGGGTCAAGAGTCAAAGGTACAGTTGACTTTTCCCTCGAAACCCTAGTTGTGGTCCAGATGAAAATGAAACTTGTGCATCAAGCTTCTTGGATCAATCCATTGTTGCAAATGGATAAATATAGTGTATTGGAGACCCTCAAATCTTGTCTTAAGGTCTTGGCTCATGTTTTGTCCCAAAATTCAACTTAGGGGTGAATTAGGTCAAGAAACCCTAATTCCTGATTTTTTTTGTGGATGCATCCCCTGAGGTAAAATTGACTTGATGATTGGTTCCATAAGGTCCCTTGTGGTATCTTAGGTTGTGTTTTGAAGCATTGGCTCATGCCCAGATGAAAATTTCCATCTGAAGGCCTCAGTCGACCAAAACCCTAATTTGGTGACACTGGCGATCTTGAGGCGTGATCCACTTGGAATGTTGCAACCTTGTGCTTGATTCTTGATGTGGGAGTCCTCTTGATCCATTTTAGGTGTTTGAGAGGCTAGACAAGTTGAAGATCATGTCATTTCTTGATTGATCATTTGTCTAAGTGCCCTAAGAGGGCTTGAAACCCTAATTCTTGTTAGTAGTGAATGCTCAACAATTCCTTGAGGAGATTGATGAGACAAGAAAGTATCTCCATTTTGTGATGATGATTGGCACAATGATGGGAAATCTTAGTGGTCAAAATTTGGGGTATGATACTTTCTACACTAGAACCTACCATTTCTTGAGAGACTTGGACAGTCTCAGCCTCCTCTTGGGCTTCATACAAGTAGACTTGGAAAGTATCGTCTCCTCTTGGATCTCATTGAGAAACCTTCAAGTTTCCTAAAAGCACAGGAAAAACCCTGATTATTTCATCAATATACTAATCTCCAGCAAAGTTAAAACCTCTATAGGTTTTCAAACTCAACTTTAAAACCCTGACCCCTTAACAAGGCTTAAGTTTTCACTTTCCCCAGCCAGGGTCAATCAACCATAAAGAAATCCCCAGTAGAATCAGAACCTCATGGCATCTGACATCTCAACTCTTCCCTGATTCTCAGCAAGAGCAAAACCCCTTTGAATTTCCCCAATACAATTTGGACCTGCTCTTGGATTTCAATAATCCTCAGCAAGAGATAGCCTCATCTTAGGCTTCATATAAGAACTTCCCCCATTGGAGCCAGTCAGCCTCAATCTTGGGCTTTGTACAACACAGATAAAACCCTCCTTAGTGGATTCAATCTCTTTTCAGCCTCAATCTTGGGCTTTGTACAAGACTGGTATAAAACTCCCTAGTAGAGTCAACCTTTTAGCTTCAACCTTGGGCTTTGATCAAGGCACACAAAAATCAACATCCCCTCAGAGGGGACCATGAGTCCACTCTATAGGTGGATATTTCCTCTATACATCACATCTCAAAACAAACAAACAAAACCTTTTTCCCAGATAATTGATGTAAGTGGCACACTTGTTGATTCAGAATCCAAGCTGGAGTCCTTCTTTTATCCTGGTAAAAATTCATCTTTCATATAACAGATGTAAGTGGCAAGCCTCTGGATTCCTAACATCTAAGCCAATGTCCCTCTCTTAGCTTGAAAGATTCATAAGGAAAAATGGCATTGCTCAATACTGAGTTAAAGTTTCTTCCTTCATGACATCACCCTTATAAAGGAAATTATGGCATTACTGGATTCATATATCCTAGTTAAAGTAACTTCCTTTATGATCAGTTTCTTAACATTTTGTGAAGAATAGGTGAGATATTCTCCCTTTAGAGATGACAAATTCTCTCTCAGTCACCCTTTTAGCTTCAATCTTAGGCTTTGAACAAGACATAAATACTCTGATAGCTTCAATCTTGGGCTTTGAACAAGACACCAAACGAAATTTCCTCCCATAGAATAGGAAGAATTACGATTGCTCTGATTTCCCAGTTTTCTTTACGGGAATACGTAGGCATAAGATTGCGAAATCTTAGCGAGCACACAAATCAAAAAACTTTAGGTCCAGTACCTTCCCAAAAACAACGGAAAACCAGAAACAACAAAAACTGTCTCTCAACACTCCTAAAGGAGAAACTTTCCCAAGCCACAGCAGATAAACACAAGAAAACATTTCAAATTAACAGAGAAACATGCAATAAAAAGTCTATGGATAACCATATATACACTGGGTGTTAATAGCTTCCCTTTGTATAACCTGACCCCGAATCCCCAATCTCTTAGCATTTGTTAAGGAAAACATTTGCGTCCAAGGTTAGTTTTAGATATCTTCCATTTCCTTTCCAGCTTCATAGGATAAATAAGAAATCAGAAAGTAGCACCCAAATTCCATTGCGGTAAGGTGGTCACGTCACCGACAAAAATCGCACGCTACATAAAAATGGCGACTCTGCTGGGGATCATATGTTTTAGGATTAGAGTTCCTAAGAGGTCTAGGCTTTACTTTGCATTTATTTCTTTGTTTATTTACTTATTTTCTCAGCTTTCTGCTCTATATATCATTTACTTTCATATTACTTGATACCCGTGTTTAAATTTCTGTTAACTGGGAATGCGATTGATACGCATGTGGAAAGTTTGAGAGAACATTAAGATAAGTGGTGGCGTCTCCAGGAAAGGCTTATAGGATTTGAATCCCGACCAAGCTGACCTGGCAATCCACCGAATCAATTGAGGTACCCGTGTGGATTCTCTAATGTTGAACGATCGATTGTCATGAAAGCATAGTGTTCCCAGTGCGGTACCCATGACATTGAGGATTTAGTAGACATTTAACCATTTAAACCATTAGGTAGTGTGGTGACTATCGGGAATAGTTGATACGCGATACTACACTCAAAAGAGATTCATCCTAGGATATTATAGCTCGCTCGAGTGAATCAGCTTGTTGTTAATGTCCCTAGGAGGGGTCAATGATTTTGGGAACTTTTTAGAACCCCTTCTACAGGTACAAAAAATTGACCAATTAGTACACACCTTTGGGGATGGGTAGATCCATGACTCCATGCTCGTGACGATGAACCCCTAAACCCATGTTTTCAAGTGTTTTTATTTGCTGCATTCATTAAAAAACTCTTTTCAAAAATGGAAAAAAAATCTTTTTCAAAAGAACTAAAACAATAATTGTAAATATCAGAAAGGTTGTGTTATGGATTTCGGAAGAAGAAAAATGCACAAGTACACCATCAAGCTTCCAAAACTGGAGGACCTAAATTGGGGAGGATGATTACTAACCCCGAGGCTTTTAGAGTAAAGCATGGAGGACTGTTATCTCTTCTGAAGATCAACATGGTTGAAGGGATCTTGCCTACGCTGATTCAGTTCTATGATCCAGTTTACCACTGTTTCACTTTCCCGGATTACCATCTCGCACCAACACTGGAAGAGTACTCCTACCTGATTGATTTACCTATCACTGATCGAGATCCATTTTCCAGATTGGAAGAAATTCCAAAAGAACAAACCATTGCAAGAGAAATTTCTTTGGATGAGTCAGAAGTCAGGACTCACTTGACCACTAAAGGAGGAATCCAGGGTTTACCAGCTAAATTCCTGATGGAGAAAGCCTTATACTTTGCTAGTATAGGAAATGTAACTGCTTTCGAAGATGTCTTTGTTCTACTCACGTATGGGTTATTCCTTTTTCCCAACATCCACAACTTCGTCGACACCGATGCTGTTAAGATATTCCTAATTGGGAACCCAGTACCAACCTTGCTCACAGATGCTTATCATTCTGTACACTTAAGGAATTTGTATAGTGGAGGGATGATCACATGCTGTGTACCATTACTCTACAAGTGGTTTATTTCCCAGTTGCCCAAATCTGCTGCTTTTTGGGATCACATGAGTAATTTGCGATGGTCGCAGAAGATTATGTCTCTTACCAATTCAGACATAGATTGGTACAATCGAATTTACAAAGGGATACAAATCATCGACAAATGCGGAAATTTCCCCAATGTACCCCTCATTGGTACTAAAGGAGGGATCAACTATCATCCGATTCTAGCTCACCGTCAACTCGGATACCCGATGAAGAATATCCCACATAATGCGCATCTGGAAGGTCTTTTCTTCAAGGAAGGAGAAAATGACAGGGTACTAAAGAAAGAAATAGTGCATGCCTGGAAACATATTCACAAGAAAGGGAGAGAATCCTTGGGAAGACCAAATTGTTCCTCTTCAGAACCTTATCTCCACTGGGTTCAAACCAAAGCCATCAAACTAAGGATGCCTTACCCTCGTCAATAAGTTTTTCCCTTAAAGGAAGCTGTCCTTTATTTCATGTCTGATGCGGAAAAACTCCAGGTCGCTCTCAACAAAGTCCAACGTGAGAAAAACTCTTGGAAGAACAAGTACCAGATTCTTAATTTGGAATGTACCAAGATTCAGGAACTGCTAAAGGAAAAGGATGCTCTGATTGAGATATTAGAGCAGCATGCTATGGAAAGTCAGGAGGAACGAAGGAATTTGCTCGCTCCTTTCACTTTGAGAGAGTCATCGATGCGACAACGGCTGAAGGAGCCCAACCAAAGTAAAGAAAAGTTCAGGAACCAGCATCTGAGCTCTCCTCAAAGAAGACTCATGATCCATATGCCTAATTTTCCTCGCAGCACTTTGTAAATTACTGTACTTTTCTTTGTAAAATACTGGAATCTTTCAAGTTCAATAAAAGGGGTCTCCCCCCACTATGTGATATTTGCAATATAATTGTTAAAAGTTCTTTTGAAAACAAAAACTAAAATATAACATTCTTTGCATATCATTCATCATTCTCACATAGCACCTCTTTGTCTTTGAGTCTCACTTATGTGTCGCACTCGAGAGTCAAACTGTCTCATTCGTACAATACTCTGGCCAATCGACAAAAGAAAATGGACGATCTCGAGGAAGAGAATAGAGAGCTGATAGAAGAAATCAATGCTCTGAAGGAGAGTTTGGAGAAACTCCACCACGACATGCAATCCCTGGCAACGACCCAGGAACAATAACATCAAACGACTGTAATCTCTGAGGGTACGTCTACACCAGCATTTGAGACGCCTGGCAGTCATCCTTAGTACAACATGTGTAAAGGATTTCCCTGGGGCATGCCTTTCAACTTTATACCTGAAGGATACATCCCACCAGTCACTGAAGACCCAGAAGCCGTAGCAGGATCCACCAGGCCTAAAGGTTACAAACTTTAGGAAAATGAAGATGCAAGGGTTACAACAGTAACTCCTGGAGGTTACAAACTTCGAGTCACTGAAGCGCCAAGAGTCACCGCAATAATGACTATACCACAGCCAGTGGTACACACTGTCCCATAAGGACAGATTCTGCAAGCAATTTCTGGCAGAAACGAAGACGTATACGAAAGAATGAATGAATTCTAGGAATAATTCTTGGAAATGTAGAAGGAACTGCATGCCATTCGGGGTTAAGACTTATTCGGAAAAGACGCCGCTGACCTCTGTTTGGTCCCTAATGTAAAGATACCACACAAATTCAAGGTGCCTGACTTTGAAAAATACAAAGGAAACTCTTGCCCTCAAAGTCATTTCGTGATGTATGCTCGAAAAATGTCTACCCAGACAGACAATCAGTAGCTACTAATCCATTACTTTCAAGACAGTTTAACCGGTGTTGCACTCAAATGGTACATGGGTTTAAACCGCACCAAGATCAGTATTTTCAGAGATCTCGGGGCAGCCTTCATTCAACAGTATAAATACAACTTGGACATGCCACCAAATAGGGACCAACTCAGAGCAATGTCACAAAAGGAGAAAGAAACTTTCAAGGAATATGCTCAGAGATAGCGTGAAATTGCCGCCCAGATCTGTCCTCCTCTCGAAGAAAGGGAAATGATGAAGATCTTCCTGAAAACATTGAGGTCGTTTTATTACGACCGAATGGTTGCCAGTGCGCCCAGTGACTTCACTGAAATGGTGAATATGGGAGTATGCCTTGAAGAAGCAGTCTGAGAAGGACGATTGGTCAAAGATGGGGAACCATCTATTAGTACCAAAAGATACGGTAGTGCTTTCCAAAAGAAGAAAGAGCAAGATATCAGTAATATCTCTCTGAAAAAGCAAAGGTGAAGGTATCAACCAGTAGTAGTATTAACTCCCGCTATCAACCCAACGTCGGCTCAAACTTATCAACCTCAGGTTGCTCAGAGCCAACCAAATCAAAAACAGTATCAGCAAAGGCCGCAACAGCCTCTTCAGCAGGCTCGCCGGCAGTACAATAACAACAATCGTACTACACGACCATCAGGGTTCGACCCTATACCGATGTTGTACGCAAAGCTATTTTCACTTCTACTGACCAAGGGGCATGTTCAAACCAGGACTTCTCTTGCAGTACCAGAAAATCCACCTTTTTGGTTCAAAGTAGATCAAACTTGCTCTTACCATCAAGGAGGAACAGGACATAACATTGAGAATTGTCTCAGCTTCAAGTCGGATGTACAGAAGCTTCAGGAACAGGGGTTTATCTTTCAAGGATACTAATCCAAATGTTCAGCCAAACCCATTACCAAAACATGAGAAGACTACAGTGAATTTGATAGAAGAAGAGTCTGTCAACACTTATCAAATTCACAATATACGCTTACTGGAAACCAACCTGGTAAAGATGCATTGCAAATAGAGTGGGTACGGCCATGTGCCATCTCACAACTATCATCAGTGTGATATTTGTTCCAAGCATAATCAAGGGTGTACCATAGTACAAGCATCTCTGCAAGAACAAATAGATTTGGGTTGGATTCAGGATCACAGGATTAGTGAAGTAAACATGGCCCATGCACATCCTAACATTGTTCAGAACCACGACATTCGTGCAATGAACGTTAATTTAGTGGTAATGCATTCAAGACAAAGTCAGTATTACAACTTGCCACTGCACGATTACAACACTTGTCTAATTTCCTCCAAGGACAATCAGGGATGCTCTTTTGTACATGAGGCCCTCCAACGTCAAATGGATCTCAGATGGATCCAAGACTACCATGAAAGGAATGATCATTAAGTCAATATGGTTCATATCTTTTACATATGCTTAATGAATACCAGTCTAGTGGAATTGCATGCTAAGCAGGTCAGACTTGGTTTTCTGGCTTCACATGATTATCATGACTGTAAAGAACGCTACGAAAACGGCCAAGGGTGTGCGCTTGTGCAAAGGACTCTTCAACATCTGTTGGACCACTTGTGGCTTCCGATTTACCTGGATGAAGACACACAATAGATTAGCATGACTAATGGGAATCTTGGTAGACATCAAAGTCGTGATGTACGCTCAATGGAAACGGATCTAGTGAGGATACATTGCATACAAAGTGGGTACGGTCGGGTACCACCTCACAATTATGAAGGCTGTAAAGTATGCTCGGAGAATAACCAAGGATGCTACCTAGTGCGAGCTGCCCTCCAGAACCAGTTAGACCGAAAGGAGATTCAACCATGTTCGAATTCTGAATCAATCAACATGATACAAGATTACCTCCCTGGTCGAAACCAAAACTATGTCATAATCTCCAATCATGGAAAAACCAAAGACATTTGCGCCATAATCCCTCTACTCAATGAATCAAAGATCCCTCTTAATAGTAGAAAAGTTCCCAACCAGGAATTGATTGAGGTTGCCTAAGAAGGTCAGAAAAACCAAAAAGCCCCTGTGGTTATCTACTTTCCAGGTCCAATATCGTACAAGTCAGAAAAAGCTATCCCCTACAAGTGCGGTGCAACGACCATAGAAAATGGAAAAGAAACTCCATTACCCTCTATTGTGAACATTGCTGACATCAGTCGAGTTACCCAGAGGGGTCGAATCTTCAACAGGGGAGTTGGAGAACCTACCAAAGAAAAGGAACCTCAAACAAAAGTTCCTAACCAACAAGTCGGTCAATCCAGTAATCTAGAACCTATAAAGAACAAAAATGAGATGCTGAAGCTCATCTAGAAAAGTGAGTACAACATTGTGGATCAATTGTTGCAATCTCTGTCTCGAATATCTGTATTATCTCTCCTGCTTAGTTCAGAAGCTCACAGGGAAGCTCTACAGAAAGTCTTAGAGCAAGCCTTTGTGGAACAAGATGTGACAGTAGGACAATTTGACAGCATCATCTCCAACATCACTTCCTGCAACAACTTGGGATTCAGTGATGAAGAACTTCCAGAGGAAGGCAAGAACCATAATATGGCACTCAACATCACAATCAATTGCCAAGACGATGCCCTAGCCAGCGTACTAGTAGACACAGGTTCATCCATAAATGTCATGCCAAGGTCAACTTTAGTTCGACTATCTTTTCAAGGAACTCCGATGAGAGGCAGTGAAATCATCATCAAAGCCTTTGACAAATCTAGAAAAACAATTATCGGCGAAGTCGATCTTCCCATAACCATCGGTCCTCACACTTTCCAAGTCACTTTCCAGGTTATGGACATCCGAGCAGCATACAGTTGTTTATTAGGAAGACCTTAGATACACGAAGCTGGGGCAGTCACTTCGACACTTCACCAGAAGCTGAAGTTCGTCAAGAATGACAAATTAGTCACACTATGTGGAGAGCAAGCCTTGATCGTGAGCAAATTATCATCATTCTCCTGTGTAAAACCAGAGGAGATTGTTGGAACTCAGTTCCAAGCACTCTCGGTGAGCAATGAGAATCAACAAGAAAAAGGAACATCGATTTTCTCATACAAGGACCTTCTCAAAGTAGTAGGGAGTGGTAACATAAAGGGATGGGGACAGATTGTAATTCCTACTGATAACAAGACAAGAAAGGGTCTTGGTTTCTCTCCGGCCTGTACCTAGACTACAAAGAAGGACGAAAGTTTTCGTCCCATTCAAGATTTCTTCCACAGCGATTCCTCCACCCAGTATCTTAAGAAGTACACATCATCGATGGGATCGACTCCTCCGACACAGATGAGGAGTGGAAGTCTTATCTCAACGACGACGGTTATATGTCTCAGGGAGAAACGCACATGCCATTCTGTTTTCCAAAACAGAGCCCAAGATATATACCAAGATCAGACGTCAGAATGATCTATGGAGATTGTGATCCTGAAGGATGTCGTGCTCCACCCAAGTCATTAGAGGAAGACAATCCGATGAAATATAACCTTGACTATGATTATTATGATACCCTGGATGAGTCCCCTATCTGGAAGCCATACACGGAAGACTCGGGGCAAAAGAGTCAGCCAGATAATGCCTATCAGCTGAGTAATCTTGAAAAGAATGACCATGTTCCCACAGAGTCATGGAATCATTACTCAGGACATTCCGAAAATGTCCAACACCATGGTGATGAATTTGGAAAGATTGCAAGACAAGAATTCATTAACTATGCATTTCTTGAGGTCAACGTCTACGAGGAAGATGACTCATCTATTCCCACGGAAACCTGGGATACCTTGGGACATCCAAGCGGCAAATACGACTTTCTAGTCAAATATACTCCTCCCAAAAGCTCTTGCATTAGATACGAGGACATCCAGCCAACTGGATGGGGAGATCCTCTTGAGAGTGAAAATATTATGGAAGATGCGACAGAAGAGTCCCCTTATGATAACTCTACATGGGAAGAAGACTCCAATGATCCTAATCCACCAGAAATCATAGCCATTTCTGAAGACAGACCAAGAAGGAAAGTACCAGACTTTGTGATTCGCAGAGGAGTTCGTCGCCATTGGGTTGCAGTTGTTGTCCCGAAAGTTGTCTATAAGTCGAAGTAATTACCATCTTTGTTTTGACCTTTCACCTCGCCGGGGTGAAATGGATGTTTTATAGGGCTCACTTTTCTGTAAATGTCCATCTTCGCTTCGCCCAAAGCGATAAAAGTTTTGTTTTATAGGGTGTGTTTCAAGAATCAACAAATCATGAATAAATAATGTCATTCTGAATTCCCGCATCTATTGTTGTTTTCACTTTTCGTTTTTCATAAAATGGTAATCCTAAAAACAACCTAAAATAAAAACAAGCATTTTTAGAAAATACACTGCCACACTCATGCATTCTCTCTATCTTTTCTAAAAAAGGAATCATCACGTCATGCAAATTACTTGTTTTAAACCCCATTGAAACATATGATCCAATGCCTTCTCCCAACTTTGAATTCCCGGTATTTGAAGCTGAAGAAGAAGAGGACGAAGAAATTCCTGAAGAAATCTCACGACTACTCAGGCAAGAGGAAAGGTCTATTGAGCCTCACAAAGAGCCGTTGGAAATGGTCAATTTGGGTTCAGAAGAAGAGAGGAAAGAAGTTAAGATAGGGTCACTGCTCAGTCCAACTGTCAGAGAAAGCTTGATAAAACTTCTAAAAGAGTTTCTAGATGTATTTGCTTGGTCCTATCAGGACATGCCAGGGTTGGATACCAGCATCGTGGAACATCACTTACCGCTGAAAGTGGAATGTCCTCCAGTAAAACAAAGACTAAGAAGGACTCATCCAGATATGGCCATCAAAATTAAGGAGGAAGTGCAGAAATAGATCAACGCAGGTTTCCTTGCCACCTCAGAATATCCGAAATGGTTAGCCAACATAGTGCCAGTTCCGAAAAAGGAAGGAAAAGTCAGAATGTGTGTAGACTATAGGGATCTGAACAAAGCAAGTCCAAAGGATGACTTCCCCTGCCACACATTGACATGCTAGTAGACAGCACAACAAAATTCAAAGTCCTCTCCTTCATGGATGGATTCTTGGGCTATAATCAAATCAAAATGGCGCCGGAAGATATGGAGAAAACTTCATTCATCACCCCATGGGGCACCTTTTGTTACAAGGTAATTCCGTTTGGTCTAAAGAACGTGGGGGGCAACCTATCAAAGGGCCATGACAACTCTGTTTCATGACATGATGCACAAAGAGATTGAAGTGTACATCGATGATATGATTGCCAAATCTAAAACAGAAGAAGAGCATGTAGAACACCTGTTGAAGTTATTCGAGCGTCTGAGAAAATACAAACTCCGCTTAAATCCTAATAAGTGCACGTTCGGTGTTCGCTCAGGGAAACTTTTAGGATTCATCATTAGCCAGAAAGGAATTGAGGTTGATCCTGACAAGGTCAAGGCCATTCAAGAAATATAGACTGAAAAATAGGTCAGAGGATTTTTGGGATGTCTGAATTACATCTCAAGATTTATATCCCTCATGACCGCGACATGCGCGTCAATCTTCAAACTACTCATAAAGAACCAAAGCTATGTATAGACAGAAGATTGCTAAAAAGCATTCGACAGCATCAAGGAATATCTATTGAATCCACCTATTCTGTCTCCTCCAGTGGAAGGAAGACCACTGATCATCTACCTTACAGTCTTAGAAGACTCCATGGGTTGTGTACTTGGCCAACAAGACGAGACCAAAAGAAAAGAATCTGTCGTTTACTACTTAAGCAAGAAGTTCATAGACTGTGAAACTCGATACACTATGCTCGAGAAAACTTGTTGTGCTCTGGCTTGGGTAGCCAAACGTCTTCGCCAGTACATAATTTGTCACACTACTTGGTTAATCTCCGAAATGGATTCGATCAGGTACGTCTTTGAAAAGCCTGCTCTCACAGGAAGGATTGCCCGTTGGCAGATGTTGTTATCAGAATATGACATCGAGTATCATGCTCAGAAAGCCGTCAAAGGAAGTATTTTTTAGCTGATCATTTGGCTCATCAACCGATTGATGATCCAGAATCAGTCAAATTTGACTTCCCAGACAAAGATGTCATGTACTTGAAAATGAAAGACTGCGATGAACCGCTACCCAGTGAAGGGCCAGAACCAGGTTCCCAATGGGGACTAATTTTTGACGGAGCTGTCAACACTTACGGAAATGGAATTGGGGCAATCATCATAACACCTCAGGGTACCCATATTCCTTTCACTGCCAGATTAACATTCAAATGCACGAACAATGAGGCCGAATACGAAGCTTGTATCATCGGTCTCGAAGAAGTAATTGACTTAAGGATAAAGAACTTGGATGTGCATGGAGACTCAACCCTGGTTATAAATCAGATCAAAGGAGAGTGGAACATATTCCAGTCAGGATTGATTCCTTGCAAAGATTACGCGAGAAGGTAGTTACCATTCTTCAACAAAATCGAGTTTCATCACATCCCTCGTGAAGAAAATCACATGGCTGATGCATTAGTCACCCTATCCTCCATGATTAGTGTAAGTCAATGGAACGACGTACCTAAGATTGACATAATGCGCCTTAAAAGGCCCGCTTACATCTTCACAATTGAAGCAGTCATAGATGACAAACCCTGGTATCATGATATCAAGTACTTCCTTCGAAGACAAGAGTACCCACCTGGGGCATCCAGAAAAGATAGGAAGACTCTCAGAAGACTGGCTGGCAACTTCTTCCTGAACGGTGATACGCTCTATAAGAGAAACTTCGACATGGTTTTGCTCAGATGTGTAGACAGACAAGAAGCAAACATGTTAATGAAAGAAATTCACGAAGGATCCTTTGGCACTCATGCCAATGGACACACAATGGCAAGAAAAATTCTGAGAGCAGGATATTATTGGTTGACAATGGAATCCGATTGCTACAAGTACATGAGGAAATGTCACAAGTGTCAGATATACGCTGACAAAATCCATGTACCGCCAACGCATCTCAAATTCCTTTCTTCTCCATGGCCTTTCTCTATATGGAGGATCGACATGATTGGCATGATCGAACCCAAGGCTTCGAACGGACATCGGTTCATCCTGGTAGCCATTGACTATTTCACCAAGTGGGTCGAAGCAGTATCATACACCAATATGACCCGACAAGTGGTGGTCCGATTTATCAAGAACAATCTCATCTGCCATTATGGTGTTCCAAGCCAGATCATTACTGATAATGGATCCAACTTGAACAACAAGATGATGGAGTTGTGTGCTGAGTTCAAAATCGAACACCATAACTCATCTCCCTACCGGCCTAAGATGAATGAAGCGGTAGAAGTGGCTAACAAGAATATTAAGAAAATAATTCAGAATATGGTTGTAACCTATAAAGATTGGCATGAGATGCTACCCTTTACTCTTCACAATTACCGCACATCTGTCCGCACTTCAACAGGGGCAACCCCTTTCTCTCTAGTATATGGCATGAAAGCAATGCTCCCCATAAAAGTAGAGATACCATCAATTAGGGTATTGATGGAAGCCAAGCTAACAGAAGTTGAATAGTGTCAGAGCAGACACGATGAACTGAACCTAATCCAAGAAAAGAGAATGACGGCTTTATGCCATAGTCAGTTGTATCAGCAAAAGATGAAGAAAGCGTTCGACAAAAAAGTCTGACCCCGTGTCTTCAGGAAAGGAGACCTCGTGCTCAAGAAGATACAATCATTCCTCACTGATTCCTGGGACAAATGGACACCGAATTATGATGGCCCTTACGTGGTTAAGAAATCCTTCTCAGGCGGTGCCTTGAGACTCGCAACCATGGATGGAGAGGAGTTTACCTACCCCAAGAATGTTGATGTAGTCAAGAAATACTTCACCTAAAAAAAAAATTAAAAAAATGTCTCGGTGGATTGAAAACCCGAAAGGGCGGTCCAGCCAAAAATTAGAGACATAAGCAAAAATCATCCCGATGGGTTGAGAACCTGAAAAGACAATCCAGACAAAACTCAGGGATACATGACAAGTAACTATATCCAACAATATTGACTCCTCAGAGGCAACATCATCTGTCAGGAAAACTTCAGTCAAGGTCACCTTCGACAGAAGCTCAGAATGTCCAAAATCCAAAGTTGGTGGGAAGATAGCGGTCGTTATGTTTCAATGTAGCCCATTTCCCTTTAAATTACCATTTTCTAAACTTTGTAATGCCCTATGGGATCACACGCTTGCCTGATTACCATTCTATCAATAAAATTTGAGCCCTAGTGCTTTTGTTTGCAACTCTTATTTATTTTGCTTTGCAAAATGACATGTTTATATGATTAACATTCTTGAAACAAAAACGAACTTACTTTTGTTTTCAAAACTAAATTTTCAAATTTTCTTCTGTTTTTAAAATAAAGATGGCAATTCCTTTTGACTACTGAACACAAGAAGGAACATCGATGGCTTCTCCGAAAGTGATTAAACCTCAAAATACAGAATCAAAGTACTTCTTTTAACCAGTACACCCTGAATGAAGGATCAACTGTTTCAGATGTAATGTCCCATCTGATATCCCCGGTAGATGTGTTACCTCTGGGAACCGATAATTGGTATGTTTTCCCCAGTAGGGTCTACCCCTCCTAAACAGGAAAGGATTGTTATCTTGAACCAATGATACTTTTTATCCCCCACAGTGGCCGAGTATCCCGTCGTGTTCATTCACCAGTCTATATGTCGCGTCTGTTTTGTCAGCATAAACATACATACATCATGCATGATTGATTCATATTCATATATATGCTGCATTAATATCACTCTGGTCATTTTCATCCCCAAGTGATAAATGTCCTCTCACCGATAAAGTTGTCAGTTCTTTCCTCATCCGGAAATGTATCATCTGAGCAATCTCTCCCCATTTTATTTCTGGATTGGAGACTGTCCTCGACCACTTTGATAACTTGGACCTTTGAAAGTCAGGAAGACATTCGATGGACACCTTTGGAACATCACTCTTCACCATTTAAGATGATATTTTTGCTTTCCCAGATTAAAGAAAATCCCCAGAGAAAGCCTCTCAACCGAAGACTCTTGGCAATACGGCGGTTTCTCCCCGAAAAAATTGTTTTCAATGAAGTCATCAGCACCTCAAAAGTTGATTGACAAGAAATACTTGACTCTTCAAGGTGGGAGCCTGTTGGTGAACAGAAATCCCTTTTCCGAGTAGGGGCAAAGACTACAAAAGCATCCCTTGGAACAGTCAGTCGAGCCTGAGAGTGCCTCCTCAACATTGGCGATCATTATGTCATTTCAATCATTTTCATTTGTACTCCTTCTTGTTTGTCAAGCACTATTTACTTGTAATACTTGTTGTTTTCAAATGATGATAATAATGAAATGAGTATGCATGTTTTGAATAAATCCATTCGTGTTCACTCATATTTTATTTGTCAATATCAAACTCTTGTTTAAGAAAAATCAAAAAGAGAATGATGAAATAAAAAAAGACACGAGATCAATGTCTGTATGCTTTGAATAAAACCTTGCTGACGATGTAAGACATTATTTCAAATCCCTAAACACCGAAGGTATAAGGAAGATATCCCCTAGTCAACCCCTTTGAGCCAAGGAGTATGAGTTTATTTTTATACACAAAACCCTCAATCTAAACCAGGGGCAGGGTAGTCTTCAGTTAGTTTGACCTTGCTCTCAAATTTCAAAAGGAGGAATACCCCATCTGAGGATCAACCACGTCATATCCCTCACAAGAGGTCGAAACCACAAATCCACAATGGTTGTCCCTCAACCGACCAAAGGAGCGAGGCAGTCATAACCCTTACAAATCAAACAAACAAGTATCATACGATTTTTTCCAACAAAAAAATGAACGAGAAATTCAAAATAAATAAAAAAAAAGAGAGAGAGAAAAGTCTGTTAAGTCGAAAACTTGAAAAAAAGTGACTTAGGCAAAAATTAGGGCATCCTGGTTGACTGCAAACTCGAGAAATCAGTCTACGCAAAAATTAGGGAAAGCAAAAATCAAAAAAAGAAAAAGAAAGTCTCAAAAGGAAAAATCCTCAACAAGAACAAATTCGTGTGACTACAAACAAAAACAAAAGGTGAAATGACTATCAATCCGTAAACCTCATTGGTTCCTTCACCGCACTTCTACCATTCAAAATCCTTTTGAAAAATGAACGTTTGTGTCGAACTTGCTGAATGTAGGACTGGAGAACATCAAGGAGAATGGGTTGCTTAAAATAAAATTTTGAGCCATAAACCATTTCTTTCTGAAACTGTGAACCAGGCAACGCTACAACCCTCAAAAGACCTAATTGAAGCAGGGTTTATTTCGAAAGCATACTACGGTAAGATCGCGTTAAATCTAACTCCTAAAGATTTTCTTATCATTTGCATTGATATTGATGTGGCATTCTAACTAGTGATTTCTTCACTATATGTCACAACATCATCTCAGTGAACAAGCTTGGATTTCAAAACTGACATATGCATAACATTAGCATTATAATTCTTAAAATGAACATTTTTACTTGCGAACAAGCACTTGACATCAAGAAAGTTTCCACAATGGGAAGTTTAATCACACTAAGGGGCAAAACGCATAAAATCTCCGTTGAGTAAAAAGGGCAAGTCGCTGCAACATTCAGTCAATGTGGGGTAACCACGTCGAGATTTGACAAATCTCTCAAAAGATCAGCTAGTCAGGGGCATTCCCTCAAAGATCAGCCAGCCAAGGGTAAAACCAATTTGAGGCTCGTATTGGGGTAGGCCACCCCAAGAGCACGAGAAGTCAACCGCTCCAACAAACAGTTAATCAGGGGTATACAGTTCCAAGACACTAGGGCAAGTCAGATCGAGATCGTTATATGACAAGACTACTTCTTAACTTGTAACTGGGGAAATCCATGCAGATTCCCAACAGAATGGGGCAGAGATAGGCTACGAAGGTACATGTTTTCTCCCTGTTTCAAATCAAGCGCAAAGGTGTGTCAGTGACCGTTGAGCCTGGAATAGGTGTCGGAGAATCATGTCTTCATAACCCTTATCCTAGCCTCAAATCTTCCATCCCTCGCAACATGAGCACTTGATGGATCCTTAAAACCCTTGCATAGATCATTCTCATACATTAATCATGTCGCTTCACTCGTGCATATCATCCATCTAGCATAGCACGAAGCCTTGCAAAAACCAAAACCCGGCCTTACTTGGTCCCTAAAGCCTAATCATACTTGGTATCTCTCAAAACCAACCTTGTTTGGTCTATCTAAAAGTCTAACTTGCATGGTATCCCACAAAGACCGACAACTGGAATTTTGCATATAGTAATCATCATTGCATACCATCACATATCCAAAAATGCGTAGCATATCTGTCAAGATGGAGCATTACACAAAACAAATTCAAACAGGCATACAAAGCATAAAACAGACTTGGTACATTGCTCGAAGAATCCAACAATAATGTACCTTCGAAGATAATGTTACTCACATAAATTCCCATTTAATATTCCTAACGAATTCCACAAAGTCCAACTTCAGTTGACATCATTTCAAGATCCCAGTTCCCGTCTGGACAATCCTTTCAAAACCTAGTTCTCATCTGGTAGTCAGTTCTCGTCTGACCAAACATTACAAAATCTAGTTCATGTCTGGTATCCAGTTCTCGTCTGGTTAAACATCTCAAAGTCTAGTTCCCGTCTGGCAAACTTTTTCAAAGTCTAGTTCCCGTTTGGAAAACTCTTTCACAGTCTAGTTCTCGTCTGGAAAATTTTTTCCAAGCCCAGTTCTCGTATGGCAAAACATTTCAAAGCCCAGTTCCCGTCTGGTCAATCATTACAAAATCCAGTTCCCGTCTGGCTTACCTTTTTCAAAACCCAGTTCTCGACTGGTAGTCAGTTCTCATCTGACCATTTCCTTACAAAGTCCAGTTCTCGTCTGGAAAACTATCTCAAAGCCCAATTCCCGTATGGTAACAAGTTCCTGTTTGATCAATCATTACAAAATTCAATTCTTGTCTGGTAGTCCGTTCCCGCCTGGCTTATCTTTTTCAAAACCTAGTTCTCATTTGGTAGTCAGTTCCCGTCTGGCATATCTTTGCGAAATCCAGTTCCCATCAGGAAAATTTTTTCAAAGTTCAGTTCTCGTCTGGCAAACATTTCAAAGTCCAGTTCTCGTCTGGCCGACCGTTTAAAAACCTAGTTCTCATCTGGAAAACTTTTTCAAAGTCTAGTTCCCGTATGGAAAAACATTTTAAAGCCCATTTACCGTCTGGAGAAGCATTTCCAAACCCAGTTCCTGTCTGGTAGTCAGTTCTCGTCTGACAAACAAATCTCTTACCTTGGTGGAACCCCACGAGAATATCTCAACTACCACCACTTGCCAAAGCTCATCTGTCGAGGCCAAACAAAAATCATCATAGACACTGATACCTATCTCTTCTCTTTGAGGAACAAATTTGTTGGTCCACACCAAGAGATTCTCACCCTTGTAAATACCATAACCCACATTGCTGCATAGCATACATAACATCATGAAAAGTCAAGCATGCATTGCATATCATGTGCATCAAGAATTTCTCTTGCAACAGATTCATTTCCCTAGTAGAATGTTTCAATTAACCCCCAGCAGATGACCACACACAAAGGCTTCTCTGGTATTCCATATCCCCCATAGACAGTTTCAAAATCAAAACACTCACCTTCTCTATCCTCAACGGCTAAATTTTCAGATATTCTTATATTTAATCCTCTTTTACCTTGAATGCCTGAAAATTGTCGTAATTCATACATTCAGGTCCAAGAAGATTAAATAGGGGCAATTGTCATACCCCAAAATATGCCTTCCCCTTTTTGCTTTTTCATGACCTTTGATTTGAGATTCATCTGCATACATTGGTGCCATCTGCATGTAAGCATTCATTCACCTTAACCTTTTTTTGAAATAATCATCATAGATTCGAAGGTTTGTGGTATTTATGCTTAACAAGAAACTAGGGATTTCCAAGCTTCAAGCCCTATGAACCTTGATGGTGCAGTCAACTTAAAATCATGACCTAAAACCCTAATTGTGGTTCATGTCAATTATGGACTTTTGGCTTGGGAGCCTCATTGCTTGGATTGTGGCCTTTTGCATCTTGCCATGAAAACCCTAATCTTGTATGGTTGACTGTTGTGGAAAGAATGGTTTATATTTTGATCTTGCAAAACCTTAATTCATGGATTAGGCTACTTCGCCCTTATGGTTTAGTTTATATGGTTTGGTACTTGGTTATTGGCATTGTTGCATTCATTTCATTCGTGACTTCATTCAAATTCATGACCTTTTTCTTATTGTATTGATGCACTTATAGGTCCATTGGTTCACAATGTATGATTCGAAGATGAGGTTTTAGAGAGAAATTACAAGTAGAAATAAAGAGCATGTTGCATTGAAATAACTAACTTGTCATTCAAAATTATTCATTACATTTCATTTCAAATGTTAATTTACATTGACCATACAAATAGTTACAAAAATGAAAGACTTTTTGTAATGTTGACTTCTTAGTCAACTGTTGACTTTTGGTCAACAGTTGACCAAGGTCAATGCCACTTGATTCTAAAAACCATGTCACATTTTGATCCTTCCTCCTTTATCATCTTCATGTCATCATCTTCTCTTTTCTATTGGAATTAGCTACAAAGACAAAAAGGGCAATTAGTGAGTTTTGGTATTCAACACTTACTAAGATTCATTTCATGACCAATCTTTGAATTTACTCTTAGATGTCAAGATCAACACATTGCATTTTTTCAAATAGGCATGACTGTTCCAACAATGCTAAACTTTAATACACATTTTCATTCAAATATAACTCACTAACTTCATTTGAAATTAAGAGCCATGCACTCATCATACATACTAACAGATTTTTTTTCAATTGAATAACATGCTGCAGTGATACCAGAGTTCAATCTACACAATCACTAGTTGATAATCCACAAATTCACTAACAAAATGGATCAATCCAAACTAAGAGAATCCCTAACAGAGATTGGATCTCTAACCAACAATTTGAACATCTAATTGTGACTTAAAGTCATGAACAATGGCAGCCACCAACCAATTTCATAACAAGTTTTTTGCAGCAGTTGAATTGACTCTTTAATCCCCTAACATTCATTAAACTCCTAACCAATCTTTCACTAATTTTTAACTTAACTGGACATGATACGGTTAACATCCCATTTATAACTAACCTTTAACTTTATTTCAACTAACCTATCTTTAACTGATAACAGGATTTCATGATTCCAAACTGACTCACAACATTACAACTAATTTTTGATCATTTCTAACTAATTAGAATTGCAATCTCCCACACTAACCTCACAAAATAAAAGAGAATAACAAGCTTGTTTATCAGAAGCCAAAATGTAAAACTAAGCTTACCTCACAATTACACATAACTGAATTTTCAAAGTCTCGAAACTAGACTAACTTCAGCCCTAAACTTGTCATTGTTCAAGTACCCAATACAACAGTTCATGACAAGTTTCATAGGATACCTAGTTCATAACAATCGAACTCTAACTGCGTGGATAATTCTAACTTCAAAAAATAGATTAACAACAAGGAATTCATGGTTCACATCCATTTATTAACATAACTGCATCATCCCTTTTCACTTCAAAAAACTAACAGTAACAAACATCAATTAACTTTCTATAACCAATCTTACTAACAGTGGCAGCCTTTTAACAATATCCATCACGACTAAAACACACCTAAGTAACTAACTAAAATCTAATAGACTCAATATAACAACCTTAACATAATTTAATAATCAACTAACTCACCCTAACATATTTTTAACATTTCCCTAATTACTAACTCAATAGATTTTCAGTTAACCAACAGACCTCAACAGAACTTCAATAAGCTAACTAGTTTCATTCTACAAAAAAAACTGACTAACCGAACTTTTAACAGAACTTTTAACTTCAAACTAACTTTCACAATGAGATGTTAACTTCAACATGAACACTTCTAACTCACTCATAACTAACTCAAAATTACAGCTAACAATAGTAACTAAATCCTAACTAATTTCTAGTGAATTCCCTATTTTAACATCACCTCAACCTCCTATAAGTATCATCTTCCTCACACAGATGAAGGGGATTCTTCTGATTTCTTCTCTCTCACTCATAATTCATCAATTCATTCATCTCTCTCTCTGATTCTCTCCACATAATTCTCTCACCTTCATTCATAGCTCCTCCTAATACTCCATTGGAGCTTTACATCTAATAACGAGGAATCATATCATGTTTTTAGGCCCATTGCATACATGTTCCGTCCGTATTTTATTATGTTTTATCACTTTTACTTTGTTTTCGTATGTTTTGCAGTTGTCAACCTCGTTCGTTGCAGATTCAGGAGAAAATCAGACAGAGGAGCTAAAAGGAGCAAAAGAGCAGCAAAAAGTGATGATTTTTCCTATTCTGCTGATATGGCGTTCGCCGCCCCCAGATGGTGTTCACCATTGCCAGCCCATGATGCATCAATTAATGAAGAGGCAATGGAGTTCGCCATTAGGTCGCAGATAGCGGTTCTGCAACAGAGGAAGTTTTCAAGCAGTTTTTGAGCAACTGTTCTTCCCTCCAATTTTCTGACACGACCAGGGCAGTTGTCAGGGGAGTTTTCTCTATATATAGGCCTTCTGGGTCAGTTTTCGGGATATCCAAGACATGCGGAAGTGCTGCCGACTTTCTATTTTAGTATTAAGCACAAATTACTTGTAAAAGCGACAATAACTCACATCAAGGGATTGTCGCAATTGTTTACATTTTTTCTTTTTCATTTGTTGTATTGTACTCTTGGATCGCAAACGAAGCCTGTCGGCATTTTCAATACAAGTTTCCGTTATTTAATTTTCAGGTTTTTACCGTTTATTTACTTGCACTTGTTATTGCTTTAAATATTGCTTGACATGTTAGTTTTAAGTTTAATTGCTCTAATCATGTTAGTTTTAGTTAAAGTCATGTCTTGCTAAATTTTACTTGAGTTTGGCGTATGAGGATCGTCGTTATCGACGGGACTCAGTAGAAATTCTAGGGGCAAAATTATGATTATGTGTTGTTTTGGTTGTAGTTTCCATATTGTATGATAAATTGTTTTGACACGAGAGTGAAAAGCAAACTAAGGTTCAGGCCGATAGTGCGAGAGTGTGAGGAATGAACCGGATAGTGGAAACTAGGCAACGATCCTAAAAACAGCGAGAGCACTTTAGGAATCCTTTAGGATGTTATTGACTTTTAAAATACGCTTTTTAATTGAAACGGGCGAGCGAGAGCAAAATCCTGTGGTTAGGAAGTGTGGTTCTTGTCAATGGCGCGAGAGTGTGAGACGGAGTCTTTAAGTCGATATTTTTTACGGAACTAGATTTAATCGTGATTAGCACCAGAATTCTACAAGTCCCTAAGGAACACGGAATCCATATTCTGGGCTCATTTTACCATTACTATCAAATCTTTAACAACTAGTATTATATTTCCGTTCTTATCATTTTAACCTTTAGCCTTGGCTTTACACTGTAGCAATAGATAACATTAGTTTGATTATTAGTCGATGTGGGTTCGACAACCTTTTAAAACTACACGAACAACTGTATACTTGCAGTTATTATCCGAAAGACACGTCATTGTCGCGTGATCAAGTTTTTGACGCTGTTGTCGGGGACTAATTTAGTCAATATTGTGATTCCATTGTTGCGCAGTATAGACTAAGGCGCCAAATTTTCCTTTTTCCTATTTCGTCGATTGTATGCCAAACACTCGCTCTCGAGGCGACAAGCTTGAGCAACCAATTGACAATATCGAGCATTTTATTATCCTAAGATGCCGAATCAATGAATTCTGAATTAAGTATAATCTTCTTGAACCTGAAATTCCTTATCCAGAATTAAGAATTCCCATGGCTGAGAATCCACCGAACCCGTCCTCTTAAGGATTACGTTGTTCCATCGCAGGATGAACATAACAACATTGTTTCCCCTACCATTAATCAAAACGATTTCGAGTTGAAACCTTCGCTGTTACAAGTCGTTCAATATAACCAATTTTCTGGGAGTTCTACAGATGACTTGAACCTTTATTTATCTATATTTGTGCAATACGCTGACACCGTAAAACAAATGGTGTTAGTAATGAAGCCATAAGACTACGTATTTTTCCTTTCTCTTTAAGAGATAGAGCTAGAGCTTGGCTCTAGTCTCTACCATCCAACTCCATCACTACGTGGGACGAGTTCAAGAAAGTCTTCTTAGCCCGATATTTTTCGCCTAGCAAAACTGCTATGCTAAGAGCCCAGATCAATGGATTTAGGCAGAAAGACAATAAATCTCTTTTTGATGCTTGGGAAAGATACAAGGACGTGCTGAGGCTCTGTCCGCACCATGAACTTGAACAATGGTTGATAATCCATACTTTCTATAATGGTCTTCTATAAAAGACAAAGTTGAATCTGAACGCTGCAGCTGGCAGGGCTCTGATGAACAAACCATATGAAGACACCTATCAAGTCATTAAAAACATGGCTCAAAACCACTTCCAATAGGGAGGTGACAGAAGTCCTGCAGCAAAACCTGCTGCAAAGAACGGAATGTATGAAGTTAACGGTTTAGACTGTGTCAGTGCTAAAGTGGATGCGCTTACTCAAAAGATTGAAAGTTTGACTGTAGCTCCAGCAGCCACTGTGGTCGCTGTGACACCGAATTGTGAATTGTGTGGAACCCCTTGGCATAGTAACGCCAAATGTCAATTATTGGCCGGTATTCCTGCCGACCAAGTAAACTACGCCCAAGGAAACCCGTACTCAAACACCTACAATCCTGGCTGGAGGAATCATCCAAATTTTTCCTACAAGAGCAACAATGCTTTGTTCGCTCCAACTCGCGCCCCTACTGTTCCTCCATGGTATCAGAAAGGAGCCCTCGCTGATCCTCAAGCACCCAGAAGGCCAAACATTGAGCTGTTATTGGAAAATTTCATTGCAACTCAAACTCAACAAAACAAAGAGTTCGCCAACCAAAATGTGCACACGAGTGAATTGCTGAAGCAAATGGCAACTAAACTTGATGCTATGGCTACCCATAACAAAATGTTAGAAACTCAAGTTTCTCAAGTAGCCCAACAGCAAGCAACGATAGCAGCCCCAGCTGGAACGTTTCCTGGCCAACCACAGCCAAACCCAAAAGGTCATGCTAATGCTATCACACTACAAAGCGGAACAGAACTTGATGAACCAGTTGACCCAAGACTCCAAAATCCAGCCATGTACGAAAACTCTGGTAAAGGAACTAAAAAGGAGAACGAACCAAACACTAATGAAAAGGAAGACAAAGGCGGAGAGGCCGCAGAGAAAGAAACACCGTATGTGCCTCCGCCACCATACAAGCCTCCTATACCTTATCCTCAAAGACTTGTTAAGTCTAAAAATATAGGACATGTTAGTTCTTGTATTGGATGGAATTTTGGTAAAACAAAGTTGAACAATGTTGATGTCATATGTCTGATGTCTTAACATTGGTTCCTAACATTAGTTGTTGCAGGGTTGAAGTTTTATATGCTGATGTTAAACTTGATGTCTTGACATCAGTTGACAGAACATCAGAACATCAGTCTGATGTGTTTTGTTAGGGCTGCATTTGTTTAAGTGTGTTTTGAGAAGATCTGGTGGAGAGATTGCAGGCGAATATCATGGGACAAATATATTCTGTTGCAATCTTATATTGAGCAGATATTGTTACTATTTTCATGCAAAAAGATATGGAGAATAATTAGATTTAATTGAAGATTTAATTGAAGATTTAATTGAAGATTTTATTGAAGATCTATTTAGTAGCAGAATCTTTTGCATATTTGTAGCAGCTGATTTGTTGTGATTTGAAGGCCCAAATCCAGTAGGGAAATAGGTTATAAATAGAAGCATTGTAACCTAGTTTTAAAGGCCAGCCATCATGTAGATTATAAGGGCTGTGTTGGTCGATGAACCACCCAGTTTGTGGGATGGTCATCATGTTTATCTCTAAGCCTGTAGGTAAGAGATGTATTGTTCTTAGAGGAAGCTGTTAAGCAACTCTAAGCATTGTTCTTAGTCATGAGGGTCATGTCTAGGTATTGTTATAGGAGTGTGTCTTCTATTTTTATGTGTTTAAAGAGTTGTTGGAAATCAAGCTGTTGATGCAGTGACTGAGATGTTGACTGCTAGACATCATTGCGATGATTGGAAGTGAGATGGAGTCTCTTACCTAGGGAGAACTTAGGTAGAAGGGTTATTGGGTAGGGATTAAGTGAGTAGATTATCAACTGGTATTGTTGAATCTGTTATTTAATACTGCTAATAGTGGACTTCCTTCCTGGCTTGGTATGCCCCCAGATGTAGGTTGTTAGACCGAACTGGGTGAACAAATTCTGTGTGCACTTTTCTTTTCAGCAACTTATTTAACTGTCTATAATTGCCTTGCTGTTTATGTCAGACCAGATGTCTCGACATCATGTAGGACATCTGGGATCTATTATACCAGAATTTCAATTGGTATCAGAGCAGGCATCCTGTCTGTTTCTGGATGAGATCTAGGGAAGATACTTTCTGGTTCATGAGCAAGGAAGATAGTTTTGCTGAGTTATGGACTTGGTCAGTTCATATAGTTGTTTGTTTGATCCCTTGAAGTGAAGGATGGACTATTCATGACAGGGTATGTATTGGACCTGTCTGTGGAGAACTGCTGTTGTGAGTTTGATTTATTTTCAAACCTTTTTGGTGTGCAAGGATTATTGAGTAGTGCCTGAAGGGTATTGAGGAGTTGTTGTGTGTTCCGCTGCATGGTATCTGATGTAACCCTGGTTGTTTCTTATGTCTCTGGTGGTGAGACTTTAGGAAGGTATTTTCTTGGAAAGACTTTAGAGTTTGGTCTCCTCAGCAGAAGAAGAATATATTTCAAATCAGGTATTGAAGACCAATCTGTCCAGAATACTGATTACTTCCTTCTCAATTTTCTTGATGATGAAAGAAGAGGGTGGAGCCAAAGCAAAAGAGTATCACTGTCAAATCTTTCATGCGGGAGTGAAGATCTTGATAAGTTATCTCTTAAGCGTATTTATGGTGTCCAATGTAGTTCTGGTATATCTGAAGATGAATTCTCTTGTGAAGATACATGTTTCTGATTTTCAAAATCATGAACTGGAGGAAGTTTCATTAAGAAAGAAGCTGAGCTTGATATGTCAATCCTAATGTCTCGACATCGCGCTACACATCAGCAGTTTATGGTAAATGCTGAGTCAAAGTCCTTTTAGATTGTAGCTGTTTTGAAGGATCACTAAAGCTGTGAAGTTGAACAATTTTTGAGATGTTGTTCATAAAGTCATAGCATCTCAGCTGGAGCTGGTTGAAGAAAAGGTAGTAATATTGATAGCAGAAGAGAAGGAGATGACCCCAATTTAAGCTAAAATATGTGAGGACAATTTTATAGGGAAAATGCATCCAAGAGTTTGTGTACAGTAGCAGTGTAAATCAGCCTGTGGTCAATTGGTGTATGCATGAGCTCTTTTAATTTTGTGGCTTGAAGGATTGGAAGTAGCAGATTGTCTATGGTATGTTATCACTTTTAAGTTAGATAAGAGGTCTGAACCTTGTGTTTATAAGAAGAAGCTTCTGGAAGAGTGTGTTATGCAAGTTACTGCAGTTTTGTTGGTATGATCTTGGAAGTTGATCAGATGTTGATATGTTTTCGTGTGTTCGTTGCAAGAGATATGTGTGGATTACTATGGTTGTAGTCTCCAAATCCTAGTAGATGTTTAATGTGATTTAGACTAATGTCGGAACTGATGTTGAAACATCACTTCAGTTCTTTGCTCAGGGTGGAGTGAAAGATCAAGACACTGACCTAACTTGGAAGGCTTTTGTGGTATGAATGGTTGTCATAATGGTTGTCATGAAGAAGATTCAGAAGATGCTAGAATCTAAAGAAGGGTTAAACCACAGGGATTTAAGATCAATTGCTATTTGTGATATTCACAAGTATTTAATTGATTATCCTTGAAAGACAAGATTAAGGATGTTCTGTCAATTATTTTAACATCTTTTCATTAGAGGTTTGGAGAATCATGGGAGGGGTTCTACATTCGCTCACAAGTCGCCTAGGTGTTGACCTGGGATTATTGCTTAGCATCTGTTCCTAGAAAGTATTGTGAATGACTTGTCCAGATGGTGGTGCTGTTAAAGATGAAGATGAAAGACTATGTAGACATCATAATCTTGTTGGTTATAGCTTGGATCAGTTTATTTCTGATCTAAGTGGTTTGGAGCATGGTGTTTGCTCTGGTTGTGATGGTCGAGGATAAGTGGTAGTTATCTCTGGCTTTCTACTGACGGCTCTACTAAGGGAAGTGACTTTCTTTAGTATTGCTATGGGGTAGTCTTGTACTACTTATTTTCTGAAGATTCAGATGTGGTAGGTTTGAAGTCTTTGGAGTTTCTAAGCAGGATGGAGGTTGTCTACTTAAACTTAATTGTTGAATCAAGTCTATGAGAGCATGGAAATCTGTTTCTACAAAGGGAGGAGGTTCTTCTGAGTGGCAGAAGGTAGAGCTGAATTCAACAGTTGGGTGACATAATGTTCTGACATCTAGCTTAACATCAGAAGTCTCAACTGGTGATGTGGCACATCAGCTTTTGATAGGGTGATCTACAGGAATGAACAATAGGATGCTTCAAAAAGATCATTCTCATGGCAGTTTGCGGGAGCTGCAGGAAGGAGAAGATGTTACATGACCATGGCTTAGGGAGTCTAAGTGTGTTTGCTATTGAGCAATTGGAACATGTGACTTAAGGATCTGGTTTCCTTGGTGGATCAGGATATCTTTGTGAGAGTTCTGACAAATGTGAAAAAGGTCAAAATGTGGCATTTGGCTGTTTTCATATGAGGATTCATGCTTGAGGTGATCAAACTGTGGCATTTGGTTGATCTCAGAAGTGAATTCGAAGAATCAAGATAATCAGAGTGTGGCAGCTGGCTATTATTGAGGATTGTCTTGGAACAAGTTACTCTTGGGCAGAAGGGTGATGAGTTGAAGACTCAAGGAGATTATTTTTCTTGAAGGTGGATGAGAGTTTATTTCTCTGGTTCATTGGATTACTATGCTAGAGTAAGTCTAGTTGGTGGAGCATATCAAGAATCATGGTGTTGATGTTTTGGTGTATGGAAGATGTTCTAACTTGTGATAGGACATTATCTGGGATGATTACCTACATTGTATCTAAAGAGAATCTACCTAATCATACGGGAGAATGATGAAGTAGAAGGTCTGCTTTGGAAGGAGAATGTAGAGAAGACTAAAGTAGATCAGGTATTGATTGCTTGAAAGTCTGAATGTGGATATTCATCAATTGATCCAAATGTCAAAGTTAGATGATTGGATGTGTATCGCTAAAGGCAGAAGAAAAGTCTGTGAAGGGGACATAGCCCTATTGTCAAGTCATGCTAGAGAGTAGTTGATCAGCCTGGCAATATGTAGAGTTTTAGAGCATGTGAAGATAACAAACCAAAAGGGAAGTATGTGAGTATGCTAATTTGCAGTCTGAACTCTTTGCTTCAGAGAGAGTGTGTGTGTGGAGTTGGATGCTTAAGCATTTTTGTCAGAAGAGATGTTTCTGACTATATGAATTAGAATGTGGAGATTCTGGTCTTGTTTTTAGTAGTATGTTCTGGCAAAGCATGACTGCTATATTTGAAAACTTCACTAGTATCAACAACTACTAGTGGATGTAATGGCAGAGGAATTGTGTCAGATAAGGTGATTTGATCAAAAAGTTTTTTTGGCTGTTCTTTCTTCTGTTGCAAGTATCTCTTGAAGAGATTGGATCTCAGTAAAGCTTTTAAGTAAGCTGAGAATTCGTGGAGTTTGTGAGCAGTGTCAAACCAGTCAGGATACTTGGATGTGTTCTCTAGGAGTGAGAGTAAAGTGTGTGAAGATCTGGTGCTCAAATGTTAATCTCCATCTAGAACATTGGTTAACCATGACAGGGGGAGTACTTGTCTATGGATTCTGCAGCAAAGGTGCATATATTGTGAAGCTTGCATGCTGATCAAGCTTGTGGAGATTGGTTGCCTCTTATGAGGAGATAATGTCAGATAACATGTTATGACATTAGGTTGTTGGATGGCATGTTGGTGTGGACATGAATGGTTCTAGCCATGTGAAGCTAATTGTTTGTATCATGTGCGCACATGCTTCTGAGGAGAAGTCTGAAGACAATTTTATGCAGTTTTGGAAAAACATTGTGAGGGTCTTTGTTGATGGGAGATGTCACACTTGTCTTGATGTGTGTTATTAATTCTAAGTAAGAGGAGTTTACTTAGAGTTCAGTGGAAGGCATTGTGAGTGTGCTTCAGAACTTGTGGAGGATTGTGTGAAGCATTCCTGACTGGATGGATGAAGACTGTGTCTGGATTTTCCAAATGCTATGATGTACTAGTAAAGGAGCATCAGTTGTGAAATATAAGGGGAGAACTTCTATCTGTACTAGTGTGGTACTTGGATCGTTTGAGGATTAAGCATTTTGTGCATTCGTTCAGCAGGTGTGTTGAATAGAGGGTACGCTCTTGAAGACATGAAGATGAGTCTTATATTTTCCATTCATTTAAGGTGTTCTTCTTGCAAATGAGCACTGGTTATCTTAGATAGGGAGAGTTGATCTTTTGTTGAAAAAGTTGTTTATCCAGACTGTAATGTCAGACAAGATGTCGTGACATTGTATTACTGGTGAAGTTCATGGTGTACTTGACAGTTTAGACCTGGTTCTATAGATTTGTGTGTCAATGGATTGAATCAAAAGTATACATTTACACCAATGTTTGTCAAAAATTAGCCAAAGGGAGAGAATGTACAGTAGTAGCTGTTGAGTCTGGATTTCATTCTGAGTATGTCGGTTGGCAGATTCAGAGTTTGTCCAATTGTGGCTAAAAAGGGGGAGAGTTAGCCTAGTTGTTGCCTAGTTGTCTGTTGTGGTTCTAGGCTTGAGGGGGAGTGTGTAGTTTGTGCAACTGTTTTGCTGGTTGAAGTTTTGAGGGTGGGTTGCTGCTGCTAGTTGTGTGCTGATGTTAGCTGAGATTGTTTTAGCCAAAATTAGCCAAAGGGGGAGATTGTTAGTTCTTGTATTGGCTGGAATTTTGGTAAAACAAAGTTGAACAATGTTGATGTCATATGTCTGATGTCTTAACATTGGTTCCTAACATTAGTTGTTGCAGGGTTGAAGTTTTATATGCTGATGTTAAACTTGATGTCTTGACATCAGTTGACAGAACATCAGAACATCAGTCTGATGTGTTTTGTTAGGGCTGCATTTGTTTAAGTGTGTTTTGAGAAGATTTGGTGGAGAGATTGCAGGCGAATATCATGGGACAAATATATTCTGTTGCAATCTTATATTGAGCAGATATTGTTACTATTTTCATGCAAAAAGATATGGAGAATAATTAGATTTAATTGAAGATTTAATTGAAGATTTAATTGAAGATTTAATTGAAGATTTGATTGAAGATCTATTTAGTAGCAGAATCTTTTGCAGATTTGTAGCAGCTGATTTGTTGTGATTTGAAGGCCCAAATCCAGTAGGGAAATATGTTATAAATAGAAGCATTGTAACCTAGTTTTAAAGGCCAGCCATCATGTAGATTATAAGGGCTGTGTTGGTCGATGAACCACCCGGTTTGTGGGATGGTCATCATGTTTATCTCTAAGCCTGTAGGTAAGAGATGTATTGTTCTTAGAGGAAGCTGTTAAGCAACTCTAAGCATTGTTCTTAGTCATGAGGGTCATGTCTAGGTATTGTATAGGAGTGTGTCTTCTATTTTTATGTGTTTGGAGAGTTGTTGGAAATCAAGCTGTTGATGCAGTGACTGAGATGTTGACTGCTAGACGTCATTGCGATGATTGGAAGTGAGATGGAGTCTCTTACCTAGGGAGAACTTAGGTAGAAGGGTCATTCGGTAGGGATTAAGTGAGTAGCTTGTCAACTGGTATTGTTGAGTCTGTTATTTAATATTGCTAATAGTGGACTTCCTTCCTGGCTTGGTATACCCCCAGATGTAGGTTGTTAGACCGAACTGGGTGAACAAATTCTGTGTGCACTTTTCTTTTCAGCAACTTATTTAACTGCCTATAATTGCCTTGCTGTTTATGTCAGACCAGATGTCTCGACATCATGTAGGACATCTGGGATCGGTTATACCAGAATTTCAGGACAATTTAAGAAACTCATAGAGCTTCTGAAACAACTTAATATCACTATACCATTCACAGAAGCCATTACACAAATGCCTTCATATGCTAAATTCCTTAAGGAGATCCTATCCAACAAGAAAAAGCTTGAGGATAATGAAATTGTTAACTGCTGAGTGTAGCGTTATTATTCAAAACAACATCCCTCCTAAGTTGAAAGACCCAGGTAGTTTTTCCATACCTTGTGTAATCGGAAAGTTTGTCATAGATAAAGCTTTGTGCGACTTAGAAGCCAGTGTCAGTTTAATGCCTTTATCCATATGTAAGAAACTCGATTTAGGAGAACTAAGACCAACGAAAATGTCTCTACAACTAGCAGACTGTTCTGTTAAATTTCCTATAGGTATGCTAGAGAACGTTCCCGTTCGTATAGGTCAATTCTATATTCCTACCGACTTTGTAGTAATGGACATAAAAGAGGATTCCAACATACCTATTATTTTAGAAAGACCCTTTTTAGCTACATCCGGAGCCATCATTGATGTCAAGAAAGGAAAGTTAACTTTTGAAGTTGGTGAAGAAAAAGTCAAATTTATTTTAGCTTAATTCTTAAAGCCTCCAGCTATAGAAGATTCATGTTGCTTCCTAGACGTCATCGACGAATGCGTGAAAGAAATGGAAATAGAACCATCTAAGTATACTGAAGTACTAAAGATTCTAGCACCTCCTATATTCGAAGACGATAATTGGCACAAGCCATACGTAGATGACAGTCTGAGGGAATGTCTAGCATTAACGCTCAATTCAATGTCGTGCCCGAAGAAACCTTCTATAGAACTTAAAACACTACCCAAAAATCTAAGGTATGAGTTCCTAGACACCGAGCTTGAACGACCAGTAATAGTCAATCCTGACTTAGGACAGATAGAACCCGAAAAATTGCTATATGTCTTAAGAAAGTATCCAACATCACTAGGGTATAATATCTCGGGCCTAAAAGGAATAAGTCCCTCTATATGTATGCATCACATTATGCTAGAGGAGGACTGTAAAACCTCTAGAGAGCATCAGAGAAGAATAAATCCTATCTTGAGCGATGTAGTAAAAAAGGAGGTACAAAAGCTATTAGAAGCAGGAATTATATACCCGATATCTGATAGTAACTGGGTCAGCCCAGTACATGTCGTACCGAAGAAGGGATGTGTTACAGTTTTTAGTAACGAAAAGGGCAAATCCATAGCAAAACGAATTCAAACTGGATGAAGGGTGTGCATAGACTATAGAAAATTAAATAAAGCCACTCGTAAAGATCATTTCCCTTTACCTTTCATCGATAAAATGCTTGAGCAACTGGCTAAACATTCTCACTTCTGTTATTTAGACGGATACTCAAGATTCTTTCATTCCTATTCATCCTGATGACCAAGAAAATACTACCTTTACCTGTCCCTATGGTACATTTGCCTATCGACGAATGTCGTTTGGATTGTGTAACGCTCCCGCAATATTTCAGAGATGCATGATGTTAATCTTTGCTGATTTTATAGACAACATAATGGAAGTAATTATGGATGACTTCTCTGTCTGTGGGAAAAGTTTTGAAGGATGTCTTTCGACCCTAGAAATGGTACTTCAACGATGCGTTAAAGTTAATCTAGTGCTGAATTGGGAAAAATGTCATTTCATGGTCCGAGAAGGAATTGTGCTTGGACATGTAGTATCCGATAAAGGGATTGAAGTGGATAAAGGAAAAATAGAAATTTTAGAAAATCTTCAACCTCCGAAAACCGTTAGAGAAATTCGTAGTTTTCTGGGACACGCCAGTTTCTACCGACGATTCATTAAAGATTTCTCTAAAATAACCAAACCACTAACAAGCTTATTAATGAAAGATGCTGAATTCATATTTGATGAAGACTGCTTGAAAGCGTTCGAACATCTGAAAAATGCTCTTATTACCGCACCTATTATGCAGCCACCCGATTGGAGTAAACCATTTGAAATAATGTGTGACACTAGTGATTATGTTGTTGGCGCTGTCTTAGGACAAAGAAAGGATAGAAAGCTTCATACTATTTACTATGCAAGTAGAACTTTAGACAATGTGCAGATGAACTACGCCACCACAGAAAGGGGACTCCTAGCTGTTGTGTTCGCTTTAGATAAATTTCGTTCGTACTTAGTAGGAGCAAAAATAATTGTCTATATCAATCACGCCGCAATTAGGTACCTGCTAAGTAAGAAGGATGCTAAACTGAGACTTTTAAGATGGACTCTACTTTTACAAGAGTTTGACTTATAAATCAAAGATAAGAAAGGCACTGAAAACGTGGTAGCAGATCATATTTCTAGACTTGATGACCAAAAACCTGAACAAGTTCCCATCAATGATGATTTCCCTTATGATCGACTTGTAGCCCAGTTAGAAAGTGAAAGTGAAACAGGCGAATGCTCTTTAATTTATAAGGACGCAGAAACAAATGAAGTTGTGGAATCGATTGGCACCAAAACCACACTGCCATGGTATGCTGACTTTGTAAATTACCTAGCAGCTGGGGTACTTCCACCAGACTTAACCTAACAACAAAAGAAGAAATTCTTCCATGATCTTAAACATTACTATTGGTATGAGCCCCTTCTTTTCAAGAGAGGCGTCGATGGGATTTTTCGTCGATGTGTCCCTGAATCAGAAGTAAAGGATATCATATCTCATAGCCACTCTGCACCCTATGGAGGGCATGCAAACACTTCAAAGACTTGTGTGAAGATCTTACAATATGGTCTATTTTGGCCTAACCTTTGGAAAGTTGTCCACACCGCGGTTATAAATTGCGACTGGTGCCAACACATTGGCAATATCTCTAGACGCGATGAGATTCCGCTAAAGGGTATTTTGGAAGTAACAGTCTTTGATGTTTGGGGTATAGATTTCATGGGTCATTTCCCGTCTTTTTTTGGCAACAAATGCATACTCGTCGCAATTGATTACGTGTCAAAATGGATCGAGGTAGTAGCTTCTCCTACTAATGATGCACGTAGTCATCAAACTTTTCAAGAATGTGATTTTTCCCAGATTCGGTGTGCCGAGAGTTGTCATTAGCGACGGTGGATCCCATTTCATCTCAGATATCTTTGGAAAACTGTTGCTCAAATATGGAGTCCGACACCAAGTAGCAACACCTTATCACCCTCAAACAAGTGGACAAGTTGAGGTTTCTAACAGAGAAATTAAGTAGATATTAGAGAAAACCGTTGCAACTTCTAGGAAGAATTGGTTTGTAAAACTTCATGAAACTTTGTGGGCTTATAGGACAGCTTACAAAACTCCAATAGGAACCACTCCATTCATATTAGTTTATGGTAAATCATGTCACCTACTTGTTGAACTTGAGCACAAGGCTTATTAAGCCATTAAGACCCTAAACATGAATTACACAGCTGCAAGAGAGAAAAGAATTCTAGATATCCATGAACTAGAAGAACTTAGACTAGATGCCTATGAAAATGCCCGGATTTACAAGGAAACAACTAAATTGTGGCATGATAAACGAATAAAGAGATGATAATTCAACGAGGGTGACATAGTCTTTCTCTTTAATTCTCGACTTAAATTATTTCCAGGAAAACTTCGTTCTAGATGGTCTGGCCCTTTTGAGATTATAAGAGTTTTCCAAAGTGGAGCCGTAGAAATAAGAGGAAAATCCAATGAGACATTCATTGTAAACGGGCAGCGACTTAAGAATTACCGCAGCATAGAAAACAAGGATTTCTGCATAAGTTACAAACTAGAAGAGCTGCCCGCTCTTTCTAAGAAATAGCCCAGCTCCGATTTAATGTCGAGCTACCGACATTAAACGAAGCGCTGCGTGGGAGGCAACCCACGATCTCTAGTTTTTATTCTTTTTGTTATTTTTATTATTATTTTTCTTATTTTAACTATTACTTCTACATTTTATTTCTCATTTTTATTTTATTCTTATTATTATTACTATTACTGTATCTTCTAACACTTCCTTGCGGTACAATTCACTAATAGCATAATCTTTGTCTAATTTCAAGCTAGCATAGCTTAAGATAACTTGTCACTAACTTAGGATAATGGAGCATGTTGATGATATGGAGGTTGTCTTTAGGAACGAAGCTCAAAGGCATCGTTTCGAGGTTTTAGCCCAGAGGGAGATGGCATTACCTATTTATCCTGATAGACTCACCTTGACGGCTTTAGGAATCAGAGACAGTGTGATATACCTTCTCAACCAAATAGGTTGGGATAACTTTGCTGTAAGGAAGAGTTGTACCCTGTACCGTAGGCTCACCCTTCAGTTTCTGAGTTCCCTTTACTATGATCCTAACCGAGGTTTTGGATTTGGCCGAGGCTTAGCTACCTTCAGATTGTTTGGAACCAAATACTGTTTCACCCACCACGAGATGGATGACCGTTTAGGATTTTCAAATGGTCCTGATGCTTATACCATAACTTCTGATGACGCCTTTACCAACCTTGACTACTTTTGGGGAACCATAACCGGAAACTACCACCCAAAGCCACACACCATGTTTTCCAAGAATATCCATAACCCCGCTATCCGCTATTTCCATAAGATTTTAGCTCATACACTGTTTGGTAAGGAAGAGAACATTCCTTTTGTGTCCAAGGATGAGTTGTTTATAATGTATTGTGCCTCTCAGGGAAGACCCGTGAATTTCGCTACCTTTATGTTAGCCAACCTGAATAGAATTGCCCATGAGACCCAAGGTACCATTCTCATAGGAGGGTTAGTTACTATGATTGTTGATGCCATTGGCTTGAGATACCAACTTAACCGTATCCGTGCCTTTGGAGGTATCCGTCCCATGCACTTGAACTTTTGCTTTAACCGTGGCATCATTGCTAATTTAGGACCTGCAGAATTTGAGTTTCTCATTGATAACCAAGTGGTCCATAACTTTACATTGCCCAACCATGAGAAAACTAATGTCCATAACCGGGATAATTGGATTTATGATTTAGAGGGCCAAAGTAAGTCACCCACTCCACCTTACAGCCCTCAGCCTTATGAAGTTCGGGATGTCATTCTCCATGATGTTGTTTCTCACGTCTTTGGTGCTCAGGCTATAAATCCTCTCATTGATGTTGTTGCCGCTATCTCATCTCTACAGTCTAAGGTTGATTCTCTTAGAGGGGATCTCTCCTCTCTTTGAGTTGATCTCCTCGGTTTTATGGACGTTGCTAATGAGCAGTTTGATCAATTATTCCAGCAAGTCTATTTGATGAGGCGTTTCGCTGAATCTAACATTAGGCACCGTAATGGCTAGTATTATTGGATGCACCTCTATTTCCCTTTTTCCTAGTTTGTATTGTCTATGTTCATCGTGTATTTTTCCTTTCGTTGATTGTTTGTATTCACATTACCGTCGAGCCATCGACGAGAACATATGCTGCAGTTGATTGAATTAATGTAATTTCCCTTTCGTTTGTTTTATTTTTATTTTATATCATAAGTTTCTTTACTTTAATGCAATTTTTATGTTTCGATTCTGGCCACGTGCAATAATAATTCCAAACAGCAGTAGTATGGCCTTTAGAACAAAAATGCAGTGTTTTTGAACCAAAAATTAAAACCTACGCATTTTAGCCTAATGGTGTTCGCCATTATGTTGTTGGTCTCCATGGCGTTCGCCATTGGTTTTATATTTTGAATATCCAACGTTTAACACATATGGCGTTCGCCATATGCTTAATGGCGTTTGCCATATCAGGAAAACAGATAGTTTTCTGTTTTTCAACTCTCTTTTGCGTATTTTCCCATCAAAACACATTCAGATCTCATAACTTCTCCCATAGCCACCTTCACTAATCATTATTAACTCCTATTCTAACCCCCAACCATCCAACTTCCTTTTAATCATTATATATCACCATAACCTCCCATTTTTCTCACATCTCAAATCATTCTTCTTCCCTCAAAATAATCACCATACTCATTCTTTCCAACTTTCTAAATTTCATCCAAATTTCATCATGCCTCCAAGAGTAGCAAGAGATATTGATTACATGGGCATTACTTTCACGGAAGGCATCAATTATGAGAATCAGAAATCAAACTACCACAAACTGTTCAAAAGGCCGGTCTTTGCAACACGGTATCCCGACACTACTGATGTCCGAGACTTAGGCCTATTTGACAGTGTCAACTGGATGCTTAACAACCTAGGTATATCACACTTATGTTCTTTAACTAGCCCCACATACACTAGGCTTCCATATGATTTTTTGAGTTCTTTTCGATATTCCACCGGACCTTCTCACACCACTGGTTATGTTGACTTTAGGATGTTTAATAGAAATTTCACACTTACTCAAGACCAAATAGGCACCATTTTTCAGTTCCCTAGCGGAGAAGAATATGTTTTCCAAGCCCCTCTTGATAGCAACTGGGAGCCTAGTGCTCTTGGCTTTTGGCAGCAAATAACTGGCAAAACCACCACCACCTGGGAGGGTCTTAAAGCCACAGTCATTCATAACCCAGCCATTAGATATCTGCATCGTACCTTAATTAACACAATCTTTGGTCTGGAAAACACTGGGAATATGGATTCTGAAGATCTCTTCTTTATTCACTGTGCACTTTCTGAGACTAAAGTTAACCCAACACCATTCTTTTTAGCACACCTTGCATCTGCCAGCGGTAGAGCAGGATGCCCTATGTGTGTTGGCGGGTTGATTACCTCTATAGCCCTTGCATTAAACTTGCACACTAAGTTGGCTACTCTTGAGCCTCTAGCGACACCCTTTGCTGATTTAGATTATTTCCATGCCATGCGCCTTATTAAGCACAAACCGGGCGGCAGATATTATTTGATGATTAGTAACCGAGAGGTTATGGGCATTACTTTACCTTGCGTCGCACGCATTAACGTGCACATTATCACTAATTGGATTTTTGATACTGAGGCCCCTGATCATGATGAAGAGATGGTTGACCGAGCTTATGACAACCTTATGGGCCGAGATGCTCCACAGACTGGCACTGGTGCCCACACCACTGATGCTCCCGAGCATAGCACTCGTGCACACACCACACATGTTTCTTCTGACCATTTTGCAGGTACCTCAGCCGGATACCAGTGTAATACCCTAATTTTTACCCCTAAGATCCCACATATCATTTGCATCTTATGCCACAAGCAAGATCACAAGCTTTGGTTTTCTTGCCGTCCTTTGTAGGTTTGTTCTTGAGGGAGATCGCCAAGCACCCATGTTTTCTTGTTTGCTTGATGTTTGTTTATGTTTAAGTTTACTAAGCCTATTTAAAATCCAAAAATATGTTTGTTTTCCTTTACTAACTTTTTCAGGAAGAAAATTGGATCAAGAATATCAAATACTTGTTCCTCAGCTCGAATGAAATTCATCTTAACAAGGTCAAAGTTGATCTGCAAACAATTCAAAAACATCTGATCAAGAGTTTCCAAGATTTGATTTACTATTATTCAAGAGACTCCAAGGTTCATGTGTTTATTTCCATGTCTTCCCTGACAAGAAAAAAGAATCGAGCCAGAGCCAAGACAACACATCAAAAAGCCATTTTTCACACTTTTCACTGTGTTAGTTGATTAACACATTTGTACATGCAAATGGTTAATCGATTAACCAGTGTGTTTTTTGTGAAAATGAGCAGAATTCAAATTCTGCACCATTTTGGCACCACAATTCATTTGTTTCATCATGAGAATATTCTAGACCATCTCATTTTAATTCCCCTACATGATCATAATTAATTCCCACCATACACCCTCATTAATCACCACTTGATCTTGATTTTGCCTCCAAATTCAAATTCCAAGCCTAATTTTGGTTTCAAACCAAACTCCAATCCACCAAAATTTCCAAGCCTAAACCCTATAAATAGAGGCCTCATTTCATTCATTCTACAAGTTTTTGATAGCCAAATTCACCTTGCAAAATTTTCTCTCAATTCTTCATCTACCCAAATTCACCAAAGCTCTTTCTTCCATTGAAAGTTTGTAAGTTCTTCATTGGAACTTACTAATCTTTGAGCTAAACCTCCATCCAAACACTTTTTCATCATCAATTTCTGTAGATCAAGGCTTTGGAGTGGGGTTCTTGAAGTTGATTTGAAGCATTTTCATATTTGAAGTGGTAATTCACTTATTCCACCATTGTTGTGCTTGATCCATCTTCCAAAATGTGATCTCTTGTTGATTCTTGTTGCTTGATCTTTGGATCTTGCAAATTGTGCTCCATTGGTGTTATTTGTTGTTGTTTTACTTGAATTTTTGTGCTAATTTGCATTCATTATCATGAGGTATTTGAAGAAATGATTGGATCGTGAATGCTGATTTTTTTAAAAAAAAATTGCTGTCATAGCAATGTTAATCGATTAACACATTTGCACATGCAAATGGTTAATCGATTAACCATTAGCATATTTGTGTTTTTGGTTCTGTTTTGGGACTGTTTTGAGTTCTTTTCCTCTTTCTTCCATTTCCTTTTGATCTTTACCTTGATTTGCAATTTTAAAGGTCATATTCCTCTTTAAATTCAATGGACTTAGGGTGTAGATGAAGTTGGATAAACATTCACTAATTTAAATCTATCTTTAAAGTGAATTGTTCAATTCATTTTAGGTTCTTTGAGTTAATGATATGTTCAGTGCTTCAATCCACCAATATGAGTGGTTTAACTTAAAGATGGAATGATTTTAGAATTGTAATTCAATTTGGCTTTCCCCTCCCTTCTTCTTCTTTTTCTTTTGATCGATGAAAATCTTCAATATCATTGGAACTTATTTTAGGTTCTTGATGAAGATGAGATCATTACCTCTTTTCTTTTCGTGCAGTATTGCTTTCGGAGAGTGATCTACATATCGTTTCTCTAGCATGCATTAGCACTAGCATTGTTATTGACCGACCTCAGATAGTCGTGACTTCTATATAAGTCTGATTACGATTGCTTAACATAGCGCTAAATTGTCCCGAAATCGAAAAACCATTGTGATTTGTAAGCGAATTATCAGTCTCCTATTCTTCCATGGCGTAGTTTGAAATAGATTGGATTTCTCTTGTTACCCGTGGGGGTTAGTTGGCATACTCGTTGATTTTATCCGAGTTGGAGCTCTCCCCATGGTAATGTATGAGACCATGTTTTCATTCTCATGGATGACTAGTCGAGCATTTCCGAAAACACAACAAAACTTGTTCTCTCATTTTGGATTATTTTTGCTCTATATTATATATTAATTTGTTTATGTTTATGCTTCCTTCTTGCTCCCTATATCTCTTTAGTTTTTATGCTTTATGTTATCATATCATATCATATCATTTGTTTATGTTTCCGCTTTTTTTTTCATTTGTCCGCTTGGACCATTTGTTTATGTTTATGCTCTTTTTCTTTTGTCCATTTGGACCAAAAACATTAATAAAGGCCTAAACCCCTAAAAAAACGTGTTCTCTCAATTTTGGACTATGGTTACTATCCTTTGCATTGGACATGGAACTTTGGACTTAAAATTAGGATCCTAACCTATGCTTGGAAGTTTGTGATGGTAAACCTTGGATTTTGGGTACTTGGAGCTCTCTTTTGAAGACCTATCTTGATCAAGGCCTAATCTAAAGGAAAGAATGCTTACGTTATGGAGCTTGCTTGTGTGGTTAGACCGTTTTTATCCTTAGCTTTTATCTTTATACAATAGGATAGTCACTTCTTCTCCACCCCTTCTTCAATTTTCAAAATCTCCTCTCTTTTTAAAAACCTTCTTGTTTTCAAAACTTAAACTGTTTCATGTAATTTTCAAACTTTGTTTTCTTTAATAAATGTCAATCAAGGTTAATCATACTTTGACTAATTTCAAAAAAATACTTAAAAAATACAAAACTCATTCAAACTTTTTGTGCTCTTGCGCACTTTTTCTTTTAAAACTTTTCAAAAAGATTAGATATGAGTCATTTTCTTTGATGAGATGTAAAGCTCCTAACCATGGTATTTTGTGTAAAGTATGATTATTTTCCACTTAGATGTTGACATGATTAGTCTTGTTGATTTTTATCCAAGCAAATCCTCCATTTTAAAGAAATGCAAATGCCTCTTTCACATACTTTTGGGTAATTAGTTAAGTAATCTCTCTTGTGAATGACAAGTTGTCTTTTCAAGATAAAATAAATCATAACCAATAATTTTTGTTATTTGTACCACAAACTACAAGGTTTTGATCCTATATTGCACTTTGTGGGTACGTAGACATGAGTCGATAAGTCTCTCCAAACACAAAAATCTTAAAAAATATTTCTCTTCTCATCTCCCAAATCTCTTTTCAAACAAACCTTTTCAAACCAAAAAGCGTAGATATTTCAAAGGGTTCCTATAGAGTACTATAGACATTTTGGATGCTAACACCTTCCCTTAGCGTAACCAACCCCCTTACCATGTCTCTGTTTATCTGTTCTTGTTTTAGAACTTGCTTAGGTTTTGTTCGCTCTTTTTCCTCTCCTTTTGGATAAAATAAAAGTATGGTGGCAACTCTTGCTTTATGAGTTAAGTTAATCAATAGCTTACACTCACAATTTTTACCGCTACAACCAGTCCCGCGAAGAGTACGACTACACCGCCATTTGGAGCTCCCTTGATGACATCCTATCCGAGCTTAGGCATCGAAATGATATGGAGGCGGAGCGTGATTTACTACTTCAGAACATGCAGAGGCAGCAGGAGGAACTGAGAGTCACCATTAACCAGGTCAGCCAGCAGCAGGTTGATTTTGCCGATAAGATTGAGCACGATATGGGTGACCTCATTGAGCAGATGGATGGATTGAGAACGGAGGTGGCAGATATGAGAGAGCTTATGCAGCATGGGCCACAGCCTGGATTTGGTAGAGGATTTGTACGTCACCGCGGCCGAGGTCGGCATCACTGAGCCTCACACTAGGTTTTCTACCCCTTATTTCACCTTGTACTGAAACATTGAGGACAATGTTTGGTTCAAGTTTGGGGGAGGAGCTTTACTGCTTTATTTTTATTTCTTCCCGTTTTATTTCCTCTATTTTTATGTTTTTATGTTTGTTTTTATATTTTCTAGTTAGTTTCTTTTAAATTGTTTTATGTTTGTATGATTGAGTCACATGTGCGCTGTTGAGTCCTATTGCATGTTACTTTTTCTTTTTGTTAGCGAATTCTCTTAAATTTGACCCCCAATAAAAAAAATTGTTCTGATTCAATGGCATGACACTCCGAGAGTATTGGTTGTTTCTCACCTATATGTTACGTTAGGTAGATTTAGGAAAGTTTTGATAATATCAGTATCGTCCTAACACCCCAAACTCCCTAAGTATGTGGCATCGATTTGAATAACCATTATGTCGAGACCTTGAGTTCTGAGTTTTTGTAGTAGCCTCTTGAGTAGTTTATACTAGCAGTCAGCACCATCCTAAAGCACACACTAAGTAATGAATTGATGTAAATACGTGTTTTATCTCAAAAATTGAATTGAATGATTTTATAGAAAAATCAAATGAAAGGATATGATCCCTCTAAGTTAGGTGGTTCTCACCTGGCCATTTAGCCCAACGGATCGGACTCTTGCAATTCGAAAGAAAAAGAAAAAAAAAAGAAAAGTGCGAAAAATAGATATTGAAATCATTAAACACTAACAGGTTCACTTACCATGTGAGTGCGGGGATAACGGGCTTAATGTGATTGCGCGAGAATGAAAAAGAGGTGAAAAAGAACGAAGAATGTAGGTCGAGTTACAATGGCATGATTCGAATTGGTCTTGCATAAGAAGGAGTTTTTGTCTGCAAAAATATGGATATGTGTCATTACAGTGTCCTTGTTATCGATATATAGTACCTATCTATCTAACATTAGCCTAGCAGCCTCGTACCTTTTAGAGTTTTGTCGTGCCTATGCTTCAGACATTGTGCTTACTGTTTTCATCGCGTTGGGAAATTGCTTGAGGGCAAGCAACGGTTAAGTGTGGGGGAGTTTGATAACAAGGAATCGTATCATGTTTTGAGGCCCATTTCATACATGTTTCGTTCGTATTTTATCATGTTTCATCACTTTTACTTTGTTTTCGTATGTTTTGCAGTTGTCAGCCTCGTTCGTTGCGGATTCGGGAGCAAATCGGAAAGAGGGACTAAAAGAAGAGCAGCAAAAAGTGATGATTCTGCCTATTCTGTTGATATGGTGTTCGCCGCCCCCAGATGGCGTTCGCCATTGCCAGCCCATGCCACGTCAATTAATGAAGAGGCAATGGCGCCATTGCCTAAATGGCGTTCGCCATTAGGTCGCAGATAGCAGTTCTGCAACAGAGGCAATTTTCAAGCAGTTTTTGAGCAACTGCTCTTCCCTCTAATTTTCTGACACGACCAAGGCAGTTGTCAGGGGATTTTTCTCTCTCTCTATATAGGCCTTCATGGTCAGTTTCCAGGATATCCAAGACGTGCGGAAGCGCTGTCGACTTTCCGTTTTAGTATTAAGCACAAATTATTTGTAAAAGCGACAATAACTCACATCGAGGGATTGTCGCAATTATTTACTTTCTTTTTATTTTTCATTTGTTGTATTGTACTCTTGGATCACATGAAGCCTATCGGCATTTTCAATATAAGTTTCCGTTAGTTAATTTTCAAGTTTTTACCGTTTATTTATTTGCACTTGTTATTGCTTTAAATATTGCTTGACATGTTGGTTTTAAGTTTAATTGCTCTGATAATGTTAGTTTTAGTTAAAGTCATGTCTTGCTAAATTTTACTTGAGTTCGGCGTATGAGGACCGTCGTTACCGACGGGACTCAGTAGAAATTATAGGTGCGGAACTATGATTATGTGTTGTTTTGGTTGTAGTTTCCATATTGTATGATAAACTGTTTTGACATGAGAGTGAAAAGCAAACTAAGGTTCAGGCCGATAGCGCGAGAGTGTGAGGAATGAACCGGATAGTGGAAACTAGGCAACGATCCTAAAAACAGCGAGAGCACTTCAGGCGTCGTTTAGGATCTTATTGACTTTCAAAATATGCTTTTTAATTGAAACGGGCGAGCGAGAGCAAAATCCTGTGGTTAGGAAGTGTGTTTCTTGTCAATAGCGCGAGAGTGTGAGACGGAGTCTTTAAGTCAATATTTTCTACATAACAAGATTTAATCGTGATTAGCACCAGAATTCTACAAGTCCCTAAGGAACATGGAATCCATATTCCGGGCTCGTTTTACCATTACTATCAAACCTTTAAAAACTAGTATTTTATTTTTTTCTTATCGTTTTAACCTTTAGCCTTGGCTTTGCATTGTAGCAGTAGATAACATTAGTTTGATTATTAATCCCTGTGGGTTCGACAACCTTTTAAAACTACACGAACAACTGTATACTTGTAGTCATTATCCGAAATACACGTCAGTGTCGCGCGATCAACATCGAAGCATCAATGGTGTAGAGCTTAAGCCTCAATCTAACTCACGTACACACTGAACCAACACTCTACCACTGCATCAGTCTCTCAACCTCCCTCTACAATAATCAATCACGAAGAAGAAGAAGCCACCACATACCAAGAACCTACAAACTATAGAAGGAGTAGAAGCAGCAAGAAGAAGAAGGACTCTCAGGGCAGAGTCAGACGTGAAGAAGGAGAAGCGTAAGCAAAAACGTGTTACCTATTTTCTTGGATGACGCCTCTAGTATCTTCTTGTTCCATTAGCTTCCTCCTTGAGATTCATCGCGAACGTTGCTTCCCAGGTTGGTGCTTTACTCGAATTTCTTCTCTCCTTGCTTGTATTTTTCTTTGCCATGATGTAGTCGTGTTAGAAAAGAACCAAACCCCAGGGTTTGAGCTCCATTCAAGCCTCCATTTCAGATTAATTTCTAGTGCTTGAATTTTGGGTTTTTGTGCATTTTTGTTCGATTTGAAGAATGTGGTGGTAGATTTGTGAAATTGATACAAGTTTGAGGAGGAGGGGATCAAGGTGAGCTTTTTGGTGGTAGTGGTGTTTGATTTGACTCAACTTTGCCACCTTGGCGCGGCAGAGTAGCAATTCCGGCGAGGCATTATTTGAGAGGGAGAGAATTAACGCTTTGAAGTGAAACGAGAGAATGATGTGTTGCTGAGAAATTTCCCCTTAGGATTGTGCTTGATGGGCCCTCACACCTGGCCAGACCCAACTGATTTGCTCCCCACACCATATAGTTCAACAATGCACCTCCCTTGACTCTTCCCAATTTCCTGTTTTTTTATTTTATTACTTTCCTATTTTTCTTTTTTACTATTTTTTTACTTCAAATTTTAAGAAGTGTGCATAACATAGATAATAAAAAAGGATTTAGTTGGTGTTTTTTAATTCTCATGTAAAAAAATATAATAAAAAACATTAGAATTAAATCCTTTTTTTAGAATTAATTGAGTCCTAATCAAAATAGGACTTAGTTAGAAGTCTAAATTTTAGGATAAATTTTGCAATTAATTTTCTAACCATGAACATTCCATGACCCCTTAGTTTAGGTTAACTTTAGGATTAGCTTTGATTTTCTTTAGGTTTAGACCTTTGATTCATCGTGCCTGAGGTTTCCTCTGTGATTTTCATCCTCTCTGGTTAATTTGATCAAATTCGCTTTGATCAACTAAATCCTTTGACTGTGCAAAATCCATGTGTCTTAATCAAGTGGTCATCTCTTGATCACTTGACAAGACCAATCCATGTACTGAAGTTACTCTGGATCTCAAGATCTCAAGACTTCACACTTCAAGCAATTCAAGCTAGACAGACCTTGCAGACTAGACTACTGAACAAGCACAACAAAGGTGTTCCATTAATATATGTCAGTAACAATCCAAATTATGTGTCTCGAGTCTTAAATGATAGAGAAGGAATGGGAATGGAGAATTCCTACCCCCATTCTGAATATCTTTGGGTATGGGATGAATGACCCAGTGCCTAGAGTATTCATCTCTACTCATAGATTTTAGTGCAATTGGAATTAATAATTGACGAGGTCTTCTTCCATGCTTCAACATTGCTTCATACTTCAAGCAACAAAAAAGACTCTTCTTCAACACTTGACAATTACAATTCAAATTGTGCACCACGAGCCTTAAGTGGTAGAGAAGGAAAGGGAACGGAGAATTCCTACCCCCATTTTTAATATCTTTGGGTATGGGACGAATGACCCATTGCCTAGAGTATTCACCTCTACTCATAGACTTTAGTGCGATTTGAATCAACAATTGACAAAGTCTTCTTCCTCACATTCAACTCTACAACAATCTCCGTCAACAATACACTTTCTCATTGGACCAAACAAACTTCTTTGGCATCCATACCTTTCCTAGGTTAAACACCTCATGGTCAAGCACCCATCTCTGAATCAATCCATTTTCATGCACTGCCGTGTGGAGTTTCATGCTCTGACAAACCTCATGCATTGCCCTGTGGAGCCTCATGCTCTGGTAAACCCTTTTGTTCCCTTTGTGCCCTTTGGAGCTTTAAGCTCTGGAAACCTTTCTTCTCTTTCTTTTTTCCCTGTGGAGTTTCATACTCTAGCAATCCTTTTATTTTCTTGTTGCCCTTTGGAGTTTCGCACTTTGGCATCCTTTCTTTTATTCCATTTTTTCCCTGTGGAACCCCATGCTCTGGAAACCTTTTTAGCTCTTCCCTTTTGCCTTATGGATTTTCATACTATGACAATCAATCTCTCTTCTATTTTCTTTTGTCTTGTGGAGCCTCATGTTCTGGCAATCCTCCTCATTCCTTTTTCCCTGTGGAGTTCATTCTTTGTTAACTTCTCTTTTATCTTTCTTTTGCCCTTGGGAGTTCATACTCTGGGAACCTTGCATTCTCTTTCCCTTATGAGTTTCATACTCTGGCAGCCTTGCTTTCCTTTCCTTCTGCCCCGTTGAGTTCATACTCTGGCAGCTTTTCTCATCCTTAGTTCCATGAACTACGGAGCTCTGACTTCCTTATTGCACTATGAGGATACGTATGCACAAGATTGCAAGATCTTGGCAAGCAACCTTTCTTCTTTCATACTTAGTTCTCCGAACTACGGAGCTTTGATTTTCTTATTGCACTATGATGATACGTAGGCACGAGGGCCCCAATCCTCCGCGAGCACACTAATTATAAACTCTTTTTTTGCCTAAGCAAGTAACCTTTAGATAGCAACACTCATCCATGCAAAGAACGAGCAAAATGGTTCCCGTCGAGTATAACGGATGTGAGGGATGCTAATACCTTCCCCTCGCATAACCGAATCCCTTACCGTTTCTCTTCTCCATGAGTTTTATCAATATTTTCCCTTTAATTTTTGAATAAATAAAGTTTGGTGGCGACTCTGTTGTATCATCGGGTGTGCGATGTACTCGGGTATTTTTTGCGCCACGACAAGTGATTTGAAAGCGTTGTTGAAGTAGTTGTTGAATACGTATGTAAATTTCATAAAAAAGGGTGAGATTTGCATGTGAGATTTGTAGATAGTGATATTTGAAGATGGCGATGCCAATGAAGATGGTGACAGTGATATTTGTTAATTGATTTTAAGGTTAAATATACAGTATCCCTTGCAATATATTCGTTACTATATCTTATTTAACCTTTCAAGGGGGGATCCAAAAAAAATTTTTACAGGGGGGTAAACCGAAATTCTCCTATATTGCAGGGGGTGTTATATATTTAACCCTTGATTTTATATTTTAATTTCTAAAAAGTTAATTATAATTGCTAATTACTACAAATTAATTAATAAATTAAAATTATTATGTTTAAAAAATATAATAAAAATTTATTATTTATTCTTTCAAAAAAATATACAATTTTAAAATCATGATAATTTAAATTATGTTTTTTTTCTAGATTGCATTTAATGACATGGCTAAAAAATTTAATAGGTGGTGCCAATTTCAACTTGCCATGTCACAGTTTTGACTGCCATGTCAAGGGGTACCACAAAAAAACACAAAATATGATAAAGAGGGACTAAATAGTTGGGTTTTTTAAAAGGGGGCTAACAAGTTAGAAAAATTAAAATAGATGGACTAAAACTGCATTTAAATCAAAGTAACTTGAAGAACTTAGCAAGTAATAGATCAGGATGGTATTTGCCATTGTTGATTTTAGAAAAGCTTTTAAAGTTAAACTTATAGAGATGGATGTCATGGCAGTCCTTGGCAATGACTTTAGAATATCCATCACAGCCTATGAAGAAGAGTTTAAAACGATGATCACAAGAATTAAATGTAAAATTATTGTCTTGAACCTTGAAGTTCTACAAAAGATATGAAGATCCTTCTGTTAAAATATGTTTCCAAAGTGGGCAAAGTTATGATGGTAAGACAACCTGTATCTTTTCTCCCTATGCACAAATAAGAAAAATAAATGTTAGTTTTACAATCTTTAAGAAATAAAATTAAATAACCATAGGATATGAATTTTTTTAGTTATAACACATGTATATCCAGTATTATAAACTATATGTGTTCTGGTTTAGAGAGTTGCGTAACAGGCTAAAGATCTTCTATATGAACAACAAGTTTCCACCGATCTTTCGAATCGTCAATTTTCTAAATTGAATCAACTTGCCTTACCATTGTACAGTAGTATTTTGTCAAAGATATTGTAACACCTATATATAAATACATATGTCTAGAAAATACATATTATACATTTTTGCAAGTTTGGTACTGAAATACAAATAAGTTCCTAGTAGCACATTGTATATGTTACATGCCAGAACATAAAATCAAAAAATAATGTCATAATATACACAAGATGCTCCAAAGACTAAGAACTAGATCATGTCAAATGATCTCAAAATAAAGTCTTCACAGCGGAAACAATGCCATTCAAAATTATCCGAGACAAGTAAGGATATCAAACTGTTTTATCCTTACCCTTCACGGAACCGGAACCACCTGAAATAAAATCAACAACATATGGTGAGATAATAATCCCAGTGGGTTCCCTATCTTATGAATTCATTCGACTTTACAAGGTTCTAACCAATCCTAACTCAAGTTAAAAGGGAAGGGATAAGACTTGAGCTCACAAACCACACACTATATGGAAACATGTTGCTTGAGTCCAACAAATCAAACTATCACTAATCAGAAATTATACCAAGGCATCCCCTTTTCCCGTCCTCTCCTACGTCTAGGACTTTCGGCATGGGTTATGGATCCTCGTATCTACTTTGACATATGAAATGGATTCGGATTCAAGGTGTTTTCCACATGAATCGTTGCTTCCCATGGGAATACCCCCATCTCAAGCATTTTACCCGTAACTACCATTCGTACTACACACGGGAATCAAACCTGTTAAAGTAATAGTGCGTATATTCTAGAGGAGTGCTCTACATAAGCCTCAACTCTTGGAATGACACGTCTCAAGGGATTGTTTCCGACTATGTGATCACAGCGCAACCATGATTGTATTCGACAATCACAAGGCAACTCATTCACCTTATTCACAAGTAACACAAATAACACATGTTCCATATAATGTCTCACCTTCCACTAAACAACTAATTGTCAAGAATGCACACCTAGGCATTGAAAGCACAAGGATTGTCATCTAAATCATCTATCATTTCCTAGTTACATTACTAGATCATTCCATTGAATTGTGATAAGGTTTTCCTCACTCTTTCTTAACCCTTTTAATCACATAATCTTCATTTTAAATCAATCTACCATCCATAAATCCACATGCATATTACTCATAATAGTCAATGTAAATAAGATATAGTAACGATAAATGTACATGTGAATCAACCAAGCAAACATCAAAATAAAGTATGAAAAACACTGCCAGATTTGCAGTGCGAGGGCCAGGCGAGGTCCCTTCGCCTTGAGTTCGATGTGCAAACTCTGGGCGAGACAGGAAAAACCAGAGGCAGTGGCAAAAAGGGTCAGTGGTCACTGTGCGAGCCCTGGGCGAATGCTTGTCTTAGGCTCGCCTTCAGCTTGCAGTGCGAGCATGATAGGCTGTCATGTTCGCCTTCAGGTCACTGTGCGAGCCCTGCGAATTCCAGAATTTCTCAGTATAATAGGAACAGTTCCAAAAGGGTTTTCAACCCCATTCACCCAACCTCATCCCAATCATTGATATTACCATGTAAATCATACGAATAACATTTCAAAAAAAATATCATGGACACAACAAGAATCATGGTTTTTTCATGGAAATGAAGAAATCTTACCAAATCCAACTCACACATTTCTATCTAGAAATTTCTAACCTAAGTGTCTAACTAGAACCCACCTCTAGATAATGATGGAGAAGTTGTTTATGGTGAAGATGAGATGATTTGACGATGAAATGACGAAGTTCCCTCTTCTTGTAGGGTTTCTTCTTCTTTCTCTCTACTTTCTCTTCTTCCTCTCTATTCTTCTTTCCCTTTCCTCTTACTATCTTTTCTTTCCTTTCTTTTCCTTCTTTAATACGTCTACCACAAAATTGGAGCAAGGCACAAAGTAGTAACATGAGAAGTTAGTAAGAATAACTTGGTTTAATGTCCAAAATTAAGGGTATCCAAAATGTCTCAAATGTACCAATAAATAAAACCTTAGAGTTAGATAATATTAATTAAATCAAATTTTGAGCTCATCGGTTGCTCTAATTATCTCAATAGATAACTCTTAGAGCACACCGAAACCCAGTTGATCTCAACTAATATTATTTAAAGCATTTTATCAAACACGGGGTATTACATCCTCCCTCCTAAAATAAAATTTGTCCTCGAATTTAAATATTACCTGAAAAAGGTGAGGGTAAGCATCCCGCATCTCGGACTCAAGCTCCCAAGTAGCATCACCCGGATGTGTTTTGTCCCATTGAGCCTTAAAAATAGGAATCTTGTTGTTTCTCAATACCTTAGTTTCTCTTCCCACAACGCGGTTTGGTAGAGGTTCGAAAGTTAAATCTGCTTCTATCTCAATTGTATCTGGAAGAACTTGTTGGAGAGGATCAAGAATAAACTTCCGGAGTTAGGACACGTGAAAAACATCATGCATCTCAGATAGAGAAGGTGGCAAGGCTAATTTGTAAGCTACTTCACTAATCCTCTCTAAAATATGATATGGTCCTACGTATCTCGGACTTAACTTATGCGACTTAAATGGTCCTTTCAATCTCAACCTCGGAGTAACTTTCAAAAACACATGATCACCTTCTTCAAATTCCAACGGTCTTCTTCGGTTATCCGCATAACTCTTCTAACGGTCTTGTGCTTTCTTAACCTTGTCACGAATCGTTCAAATTTTTTATGTGGTTTCTTAAATAACCTTTGGTCCTAAAATCCTCTATTCACCAACTTCCGTCCAACACAAAGGTGTCTTACATTTCCTTTCGTACAAAGCCTCGTAAGGGGCCATACCAATACTCGCGTGGTAACTATTGTTGTAAGCAAACTCAATCAACCGTAAAAGCTCTTTCCAATTTCCTCCACTTTCAAGCACACAAGCTCTTAACATCTCTTCTAAAGTTTGTATCACTCGTTCCGTCTGACCATCTGTTTAAGGATAATTCGACGTACTCAAACACAACTTAGATCCCATAGCTTATTGAAAAGCTCTCTAAAACCTTGAAGTAAACTTCGGATCTCTATCAGATATAATACTGGAGGGAACACCATGAAGCCTCACAATTTCTGCAATAAACAACCTCGCAAGATGACTTGCCTTGTGAGTGGTCTTCACGGCTAAGAAATATGCTGACTTCATCAACCGATCTATAATCACCCAAATAGAATCATAACCACCTTGTGTACGGGGTAACCCAGCCGCAAAGTCCATTGAAATACTATCCCATTTCCACACTGGAATCTCTAATAGTTGTAACAAACCACCCGGTCTCTGGTGTTCGATCTTCACTTGTTGGCACACCGTACATTCCGACACATACACCGCAATATCTCTCTTCATCCCGGACCACCAATAGTCCCTTTTTAAATCTTGGTACATCTTTGAGGAACCAGGATGTATAGTAAAAGTACCTTTAAGAGCTTCCTCTAAAATATTCCTTTTTAATATCGCATCATCCGGGACACAAATCCTTTGATTAAATAGAATAATCCATCTACGGCTCGTGTGAAACTCGGTTAAACCAAAATATATTGTAACTTTGTATCTAGCACTTGCCCTTGTTGGATTTAATATCTTAAAGTATAATTAACATTCAAGTTTCCCATTATCACACCATCCGGAGTCCAAACAAATTGAAGATTAAGATCTCGAAACTTTTCCAACAATGCATACTCACACATCATCAGCTCGGCTTTATGTACTTCCTTCCAACTTAACGTATCTGCCACCTAATTTGCTTTACCTGGATGGTACTTCATTTCAAAGTCAAAGTCCTTCAAATACTTCATCCACCTCCTTTGACGCATATTTAATTCTTTCAGATCAAACAAATACTTTAAACTCTTATGATCACTGAACATCTCGAAATGTACTCCATACAAGTAATGACGCCACACCTTCAATGTAAAAACAACAGCCGCTAATTCCAAATCATGAGTCGGATAATTCTCTTTATGAACCTTCAATTGACGAGATACATAATATGTCCCTCCTGCATTAACACACTTCCTAATCCCTTCTTGGAAGCATCACAAAATACTTCATACAGCTTGTCAGGATTAGGAATAATCAAAACAGGGGCAGTCGTCAACCGTTCCTTCAAACGCATAAAACTTTGTTCACATCCCGAGTCCCAACTATAGGGAAACTCCTTCCGAGTAAGTCTAGTTATTGGTAGAGCCAACTGAGAAAAGCCTTTGATGAACATTCTATAGTAACCTGTCAATCCTAAGAAACTTTTGACCTCTGAAGCATTTCGGTCGTTCTTAATTAATTGTTGCTTCAACCTTCGATGGATCTACTGGTACACCTCCTTGGGATATAACATGACCAAGAAATCTAACTACCTTCATCCAAAACTCACACTTACTTAACTTGGCAAAAAGTTGTCTCTCTTGTAAGATCGATAGAACAATCCTTAAATGTTCTCCATACTCTTGAGGAGTACGAGAATAAATAAGAATATCGTCAATAAAGATCACTACAAATTGGTCCAAGTAGGGTTGGAATAACTGGTTCATGTAATCCATGAAAACAGCTGGAGCATTCCTCACACCGAAAGGCATTACAAGAAATTCATAATGACCATATCGGGTTCTAAATGCGGTCTTTGGTACGTCTGGACTCTTCACACAGATTTGATGATAACCCGACCATAAATCAATCTTCGAGAACACACAAGCTTCTTTCAACTGATCTAACAGTTCATCTATCCTGGGTAAGGGGTACTTATTCTTGATGGTGACTTTATTCAACTGGCGGTAATCAATACACAATCGCATTCCTCCATCCTTCTTCTTTACTAGTAATACTGGAGCTCCCCAGGGTGAAACATTAGGTCAAACAAAATTTTTAGCCAACAACTCTTCCAATTTTTCCTTCAATTCTCATAACTGAAATGGTGTCACCCGATACGAAGAAATAGATATAGGAGCCGTTCCCGGTACCAGGTGAATAGAGAATTTCACTTCCTTCTCTGGAGGAAGAGAAGTGACATCCTCGGGGAAAACTTCTGGAAACTCACAGACTACAGGGATTTGCAAAACCTCCAAGTCGTTACTTGCCTCCTTAGTGAGAACCAAAAGAACTGACTTTTCCTTCTTAAACAAGAAGTTAATCATGCCAACCGTACCTTCCAAAATAGTAGTCAATACATCCTTTGGAGTAGCTTCTTTGGACGAAATGATGATAAACTTCTCCTCATAACCAATGAACACTGAATTAGCAGAGAGCCAATCCATCCCCAAGACTACATCAACCTTCTTTAGCGGAAAATAAATAAGGTCAATCTGAAAAACACTACCATCCACCGATAACACACAATTTTCACAAATCAATGGTGTCTCGACCATCTCATCCATGGCGGTGGTAACCACCATGGAAGGAGACAAAGGAATAGCTTGCAACCCAAGTCGTTTCATACATTGCATCGACACAAAAGAGTGTTTTTCTCCACAATCAAACAATACAAAACAAGGATGTCCATTCACAAAACACGTACCCGCAATCAAAGAGTTGTCACCCCTGGCCTTCTTTGCATCCAAGGTATACACACGACCAATACTCTTCCATTGCATCTGATTCCTAATCTGAGGAAAATCTTTCGCTATATGGTTCATTCCTTGACATTGATAACGTCTTGGTCCTCCATTAGTACACCTCCCAAAATGGTACTTACCACAGCTACGACATGGGGGGAGTGTTAGGTCTAGTACTTTGCACTTGTTTCCCCTTGAAGGGTTGTGGTCTAGGCCTAAACTGTTGACTTGGTCTTCCTTGGTCCCTTTGACCCATCCTACTAACATCTCTCTTCTTGAACTTTCTTCAAACTATTCTCAGCCACGTAACACTATCTTAGCAACTCAGCATAGGTAGCGAACTCTCCTTAAGACACATTATGAGATATCTCAGCTTTCAATCCAAAAAGGAACTAATCAATCTTCCATTTCTCATCCGGAGCATACACGACCTGCCTAGAGTAAGCAGTCATGTCCTCAAACTTCTCAGCATAAGCAACCATCGTCGTATTACCTTGCCTTAACTGTTGGAATTCAAACTCCTTCTGAGTCCTCAAAGAACCCAGAAAATACTTATCCATAAAGGTAGTCTTGAATTGTTCCCACACCTTAGGCACACCTTAGATAGTCATTAGAGATGAAGTACTTTCCCACTACCTCATAGTTGGACCCTTCAACATGTGGGAAGCAAACACCACTTTATCCACCTCACTACATTGCACAATCTGAAAGATTTTCTCCATACCAGACACCCATTGATGAGCCTTCACAGGTTCTAGTCCGTCATGAAACTCTGGGGGATTCATGCGGAAGAAATCCTAGAAGCTCCCACCTGCAGCTTCTGGAGTAACCACTGGAGGATGATGACCCTTATCCAGCTGATGCATCATCAGTTGCATGAATTGGTTTGTTGTTGATACATCTGTTGCACAAACTGGGGCCATGGAACATTCTTACTACCACCTGGAGGATTCGAGTCGGATGTCAGAGTTGCGGGCCTACCATGTCTTCTGCGTCCGTCAACCATATCCCTAAATATTATACAAATAGAATCAAGTTGATCAGGCTCAATACTATGAATATAATATCCGGGACGATGATTCCCGCACACATATGAAGCAGAAAGAAACACTTATAATATTTCATGGCTAGGTCGAGGATACGACCTTCTCTGATACCAACTGTAACACCCATATATAAATACATTTGTCTAGAAAATACAAATTATACATGTTTGCAAGTTTGGTACTGAAATACAAATAAGTTCATAGTGTCATACCTCAATTTTGTCCGGACACTTTACTATTATATGGTTTTAATCATATTTTATTTCAAATAAAAAAGATAGCCCATTTGGTATTGAAATGAGAATTCAAGGATATTCAAGCATAAGGTCCTGGGTTCGAATCTCACCTTTCCTTTTTTTATATACTTTTTTCTCTTTTTACCTTTAATTCTATTTTTCACAAAAAAAAAATTAAAAAATTGTATTTTTTTATTTTTATTTTTATTATTATAGTATTAGATTTATATATTATGATTGTCAACACTTTCCAAAACACTCACAAGACAAAATCATCAAGTTTCCAAAACACTCACAAGACCAAATCACCAAATTTCCAAAACACTTCATGACAAGATCATCCAAAATTGAAAGAGGACTAAAGTTTGGTGGACAAAGTACATAATGTCAGTATATGGTTTTGTCCAATTCTATTTGTGGCATAATCTTGAGGCTATAAGAAGGAGAAGCCAAGATAGGTCAAAGGGAGGAGAAAAGGGATCGGAAGAGAGAAATAAAAGAGAAAAAAAGGAGAGAAGCGGTGAATCTGAGGTTCCATTTTTTTCTTTCATGTGCATTTTGCATTCCACTATTATTCATCATATAATGTATATATCATGATCTTGATGTATTCTTTTTTTTTTCATTTTTGAACCATATATGTGTTTCCGGTTTTTACTGATGCATGTAGCCATTTCCTAAACATATGTTGTAATACATAACTAACATTTTATTTTGTTTTATGATATATAGTGCATATAGTCATCTTGTTCTTGTTCTGACACTTTATAATATATAACTAACATATGTTATAATATATAACAATACATTTGTTTTTTAATATAATATAGTTTTGTTTTAATATATATATATATATATATTGTTAATTCTATTTTTTATCATTAGATTATTCGTATTGAACCATGTCGATACGCTGTTTGTATATTGGTGTGCACGAAGCGTGACATTTGCGGTGGTTCGATCCGGTTGTGATGATCGCTTTTTTGTGTTAGCAACATTATTATTATTTTTAACATGTTTTAAAATTCCTTTTACTTTACGTTTTTTTGGTAAATTTGGATCCGCGCCATTTTGTATCCCTATTGTGATGATCACGTCAAATGTAGCAAACTAATGGTTGATTTTATTGGTTTATATACGGTTTTGTATTTATTTGTCATTGCGTTTCAATTTTGTACATGCGTCTGATAGTTTAGCTAATGAGTGGTGTAAATAATATGTATGGTCTCGTATTTTTGTTCTTTTATTGTTAAATGCTTGTAAGTATGTTTATTCGGATCTTGTGGCGTTTGACTTACACCCTGTGCTTGAGTTCATTTGAATTCGCACGCCTTTGCGATCCAATTTGCACCCTTCGCATTATTATTTGTACCCATCATTTCTCACCATCGATCCAAAATCATATCAAACAGTTTCAAACTAATTCTCGATTTGATATCGAGCCCTTTTTTCACACTCTTGTAAGTCAATTGCCTTGTGCATCGCCATCAACCAAGCACAAACCCTTGATCCAACGTCAAGTGGTTTCTTCTTTTGTAAGTCGGTTGCCTTTTGCAATCGCCATCACGCAATTTTCAAACCTCGATCTTTTATCGGGTATTTTTTCTTAAATCAAAATCAAGACACGTAATTATTAATAAACCTTTTTATTAAAATAAAGGAGGATTTTTTAGTCTTCAAAATTTCTCCTCAATTGTTTGGATGCGAGATGTCTTTCTAGTGTTCAAACAACTATTTCCTTAAAATACATAATCATATCTTAACAATATTTCACTAAAGATGAAACAGAGGGGTGTGGAGTTTTCCATTCCTCTTTTTCAATTGTTTAGGTACGAGATATCTTTCTCTTGTTCGAGCAATTGACATCTATAAAACACACCAACAAACTGTAGTATGAACTACGATTGCTCTGACTTTCCCATTGCATGAGGGAATATGTAGGCACAAGGGCCCCAATCATTGGCAAGCACCCTAATAATAAAATCAACCATTTTCCCTTAAACCCTAGTTCAAACCTTTAGCAAACTTTTCCTTTTTATTATTCAAAGAAGACAAATAAGCGTAGTTGACACTCAAAATCACAAATTAAACTAAGAGGTTCCCGTTAAGTACAACGGATGTGAGGGGGTGCTAATACCTTCCCCTCACGTAACCGACTCCCGAACCAGAATATGGTTACGATGACCATTTTCCTTTCCTTAAAAGGTTTTCTCGATATATTCATTTTCCTTCATTAGAATAAATTAAAGTTCGGTGGCGACTCTGTTCGAACATGTTTTTTCGCATCCATCGCGAGGATCATATTTTTTTGAGGTACGACACCTAGTAGCACATTGTATACGTTACATGCCAGAACATAAAATCAAAAAACATGGGGTGAGATAATAATCTTAGTGGGTTCCCTATTTTATGGATTCTCTCGGCTTTACAAGGTTCTAACCAATCCTAACTCAAGTCAAAAGGGAAGGGATAAGACTTGAGCTCATAAACCACACACTATATGAAAACATGTTGCTTGAGTCCAACAACTCAAACTATCACTAATTGGAAACTATACCAATGCATCCCCTTTTCCCGTCCTCTCCTATGTCTAGGACTTTCGGCATGGGTCATGGATCCTCGTATCTACTTTGGCATACGAAACGGATTTGGATTTAAGGTGCTTTTCACATGAATCGTCGCTTCCCATGGGAATACCCTCATCTCAAGCATTTTACCCGTAGGCTCCATTCGTACTACACACGGGAATCAAACTTGTCAAAGTAATAGTGCGTACATTATAGAGGAGCACTCTACATAAGCCTCAACTCTTGGAACGACACATCTCAAGGGATTTTTTCCAACTATGTGATCACAACTCGACCATGATTGTATTCGATAATCACAAGACAACTCATTCACTTTATTCACAAGTAACACAAATAACACATGTTCCATATAATGTCTCACATCTCCACTAAACAACTACTTGTCAAAAATGCACACCTAGGCATCAAAAGCCAAAGCATTGTCATCTAAGTCATCTATCATTTCCTAGTTACATTACTAGATCATTCCATTGAATTGTGATAAGGTTTTCCTCACTCTTTCTTGACCCTTTTTAATCACATAATCATCATTTTAAATCAATCTACCATCTGTAAATCCACATGCATATTACTCACAATAGTCAATGTAAATAAGATATGGTAACTGAAAGCTCCTGAGGTTTGACTAAATTTTGGTAAAACTTGATGAAGAACAAGATGATCAAACATGAAGAATTCTGCCAGAGAATAAAGATGTCGGATGAGATGTTCCAGCATGAAGACTTGACATCATGACTGTCATAGCAGGTTGTTTTAATTCTGTTCCAAGATTCAAGGCGCGTTTAGCAGTGGATCAAGGAAAAAAGATTTGAAGTCCAAGACAGAAGACTATAAAAGGAAGACCAAGACCTAGGGTAGAAACATATTTTAGGAATCCTTGTGTGATACTTGTAAATTAGAAAATAAGGGTTTAGGGTTTTGAGAGTCATATGCTTTCTTGTGTTGTAAGTCTCCCTCTATAACGGTTAGATACATTGTGGTAGACATAGATGTTTATACAAATTCAAAAACCTTGAGGAAATGAATTGTACATTGTTCTTGGATGAAGCTTTGAAGAAAATCCAAGTAGGTTTGTTAGTCAAGAGTGCTTGGCTGAACTTTACATTGAAAGAGGGTTCTTTCAAGTTGGATGATACAGTTATTGTGACTATAATTGTTAGATATCACAGGAAGTGATTAAGGGAGTGAGATATGTTTCTCTTATCAATTAGATGGGATTTATAATAATAAAGTTTTCATTGGGTAGTGATAGGTAAACTAAAGGTTGTTTACTGTAAACCATAGGTTGTTTACATAAAACTATACTACTGATATTGGATTCTTCTTCCTGGCTTGGTAGCCCCCAGATGTAGGGGAATTGCACCGAACTGGGTTAACATATCTTGTGTTATTTATCATTCTGCAAATTTACAGTTTAGTATTTGCTTATTGATTAACATGTTGTAACAGATGTTGAAACATCTGTTGTGACTCTTTTGTTGATATTCAGAGCTTAAAGTGATGCAGAGATCAATGTCTTGGCATGTTGTTAGGACATTTGTGATCTGCATGCCAAAATTTCAATTGGTATCAGAGCGGGTATCCTGTCTGTTTCTGGATGTGATCTTAGGAGTTACTTTCTGGCTCATTAAGCAAGGTGTGTGTTTGTGAGATCAGACCATTCATTGGATATTTGGAATGATTGGTATTGGATCAAGGATGACTGCTACTGGTTGGTTGTCTTTTGCTTCTGTGAAGATGTTCTTTTCTACAAGGTGTCCTCTAAGATGTCTTGACATCTTGTCTGAAGACTGTTGAAGGTGTTCTTTGGTGTTCTGCTGCATGTGTTTATGATGAAAGGACTTTGGTAAAGCTAGATTGAAGACTCTGTTCATGAAGGTGTCAACATCTATTGAAGTTCTAGTCGTTCCAGCAGGGAGTAATGGAATGGAGAGAGCTGTTTGTTGCTATTTGCCTTTGATGTCTTGGTACTTGGAAGGTTGGTTTCTTCGGGTATTTTGAAGTCAGAAGAGGAGAGGTCTAGGTTATCAATTTCTTGGTTTATGAAACTGGTAAATGCACTTCTCGTGATAAAGTTGCCAAAAACACTTGAGAATTCTCTCAAGTCCACTCATAAAGGCATCTCTTGTCATGAGGACTGTTTTTATGTTTCTGGAAAAGATGGAATTCTGGAGACCTCTGGTTGCTCCTTTGGATCAAGGATGGTCCTCTGAATAATTTGGGGGTGATTTATTTTCACCTTCCATGTCGTGTAAGGTAGTGTTTCTTCAGATCAGTTGAAATGGTTCTTTGCAAGGAAGATGCATAGGATTGTACCAGCTAAGTCAACATGAGTCAAGGGTGTCAGTCTTGATGTCTTAACATTCTGCTTGGCAAGGAAGGTACCTACACTAAAGAATACTTGATTGGTATCCCTAAAGTGTTGATATCTCTTGGATGTATGGCCTTCTGAACAAGGATTTAAGATCAATTGCTATTTGTTGAATCCACAAGTATTTAATTGATTATCCATGTGTGTGGTGTTCAAAATTGGATGCAGTCAAGGTCATCAGTGAAGATTTCATTAGATAAGGATCTGATGTTCAACCAGATGTTGAAACATCCCATCAATAGAGTTTGTGCAGAATCTTGTTGATTCAAGGAGTGAATCTCTAGGCAAAGGAGGGGAGTAGCTTATGCTCTGGGAACCAAACTTTTGTGTTGACATAAAGTGATGGGAACTTTTTCTGGTTGGATCTGCAGAGGCACATAATTTGACTAGGAAGTTTCATGGCAAGAAACTTATCTAAAATATGGTGCTGATGGAAGTGAAGATGAAGACATCTTAATCTTGATGAATATTGCTTGAACCAGTTTATTTCTGATCTAGGTAAATTAGACTGCAGCTGATCCATCTCAACATGGAGGTTCTGGATAAGTGTCCAGGATAATATCTCTGACATCTTGAAGATTTCTCTTCTTAAAGAAAGATGGATTTCTTGTAGCTGCTGACTACTCTTTCCTTAAGAATTAGGCTTTGGCATGTTTGGTTCTTCAGAGGATGAGTTCTTGAAGCTGATGCTCTTCAAGGTATCTGGTCTTAAGATTGGTTGTGGACCATTAACACAGGATGAAGGTTGTCTACTCAAACTTGATACGTTAATCAAGTCTAAGAGAGCAAGGAACTCTTATTCTGTAGAAGTGGAGAAGTTCCTCAAGATGGAATGTCTGAGGGGGAGTTGATCAAGACTGTATCATACATACTTGAGCTCATCAGCTGGAAGTCATGACATTGATGTCAAAATCAGATGTTCTAACATCAGGTTTATCATCAGACTATTCCCTCAGTGGGATTTGGTTACAGTGGAGATTTATCATCTTGAGAGAAGCTGATCTTCTCAGATGTGATTGGAATGGATGCTTCGAAAAGCCTATGTAGTGTATGGGAATTGCATAAGCAATTAGAGGCTAAATTTCATAGTCTTAGTGTATCTAAGATGTATTTTTTTGGAGAAAGTAGGATGTTTGCTGAAGACCCAGATTCTTGGTTGAACCAAGAGTATTCTGTCTCTTGTAAATTTGGAGGGAGCTGTGACACTTGGCTGTGTTTAACCATAGTCACTTGAATCCAAGATGAGTGTTTTATCTTGTCCTTGGAACAAATTACATTTGTGGAGAAGGGAGGTTGTTTGAAGACCAAAGGAGGAGTTGGTTTTGCTCTTGTCTTGCTGATTGTTGAAGGGATCCTCGCTTGAGAAGCTTGCTTTGGTGGAAGTTTGAGAGTTTATTTCTCTCTACAGTTGTCTGAAGTTCTTGATGATCAAGCTGGTAGGAGTTGTGTTCTCTGGATATTTTCAGATGGATTACTATGCAGATAGTAAGTCTAGTTATTATTGTATCAAGAACCATAGTGTATGGTGTATGTGATATGATCCGGATGTCCTAACTGATGTTAGAATATCATCATGTTTTCTGAACATGGAATTCAGATTGTGGAAGCTGATATTCACCAGTTGAATCAGAAGTGTTCTAACTTATCATACGGGAGAATGATGAGGTGAAGATTGTCTTGGATTATGGGGGTGTCTATCTGGTAGTCTGACTCTTGTTGAGGTCAACATGCTTGTGGAGAGGTGGTTTCTTCTGCTGCAAGTATCTCTAGAAATAAGTGGACCAGTTTGGTGCTTGTGAAGCAAGTAAGCTGAGGATTTATGGAGCATGTATTTGATGTTTTTCAAGTGTGAATGACATCTGGGCTAGCTAATAAACTAAGAGATTTTGTATGTCTCTTTGAGGAATGTGATCATTCCAGGTTCAATTGGATTTATTCTCAAGGAACAAGGATATCTATGGCTGTAAAATTCAAGGGGGATTTGTACAGGGTATGGATGGGTTCAGGATGAGAGGGATCAATGGTGATTTTTGTCTTAATCCAAGAGTTTTTTAGTTATGGTACAAGGGTGTGATCCTGGTACTTTTTCACTATATGAGCATGAAATTGGTCATGTGATATCATGTCGTGATTTTGGGTGTTTCTTGTTGGAAGGAGCATCATTTATAAAAGATAGGGGGAAAACTTATGTCTGATGGGTGTACTATTATGGTACATAGATTGCTTGTGGATCAAGCAGTGATTGAATGCGTTCAGCAAGTGTGTTGAACAAGGAGTGAGCTCTTAAAGACATGAAGACGAGTCTTATGTTTTCCTTTCACTTTGAAAGTGTTCTTATTGCAAAGGAGCACTGGTTTTCTTTGACAGGGGGAGTTGGACTTCTTCCTAGGATATGTTGCTGCAGTAGTGCAGTTTTTTATTAAGAATGTTTATGGTTTCAAGCAGTTTGTGATAGAATACCTCTGGTGAGGGTGTAATGTCAGACAAGATGTCGTGACATTGTGTTACTGTTATAGTTCTGGGTGAACTTGACAGGTTGATTTTGGTTATGCCATTGGGTGTCAATGGATTGAATTAGAGTTGTACAATCTTCTTGGGAGTGTCCTGAGAGTTATTGCTTGTGTCTGAGAGAATTTATTTTTCTCTTCAGAGATAGATAAGGCTCATGGGAGTCTTTGCTGTTAACTGGGAGATGTTTGAAGAAATATCTTAACATCTTGGTCAGTTGTTTTTTTTTTTACTTCTGGTTGAAAGGAGTATTCTTAAGGCTCATTGAAAGGCATTATGACTATGCTTTAGAGTTTACAAGATGGACTGAACAAAGTCTGACAAGGTGTCAGGATATTGTTTAGGACATGTGGTTGTTTCTAAGTTGATTGTCTTGGACGGTGGAGAGTGTGTCTTAGAGAATGTGTGTTAAACATGTGTCTTGATTCATGCGCATTCTTTTTCTTTTCTGTTTTGTTGTGTTCTCATGGGATTTATCCGCCTTTGGGTATGTTCGATTTGGGTATGGGTCTGTATTGGACATCTTTGTCAATTTTTGGCTAAAAAGGGGGAGAAAAGTACATGGGTTGAGTATGTTCTTGCAGTTGGTTTGCAAGAATGTTGGATAGGATATTCTGACATTCTATCTGAGTCTCAGGGTTCCTTTCTATTCTGATTCCTTCCTTTGTGTCTTGTGATCTGAGTTATGAACACATTCGTGTCCTGTGTTCTGAGTTACTCAGGTGAGGGAGTATAGGTTCCTTGGTAAGGGGGACCATTCTAGAGGGGGAGTGTGTTTGAGGGGAGTGTTCCTTGACCAACCCTTTCAGACTTCCTTCTAGCTTCTTTAGGAGTCTCAACTTCCTTTCAGGACCTTTTTCAACTTCGCTCAGCCTGGGTTTATTGTGCAGAAGGAGTTTTAGCCAAAATTTGTCAAAAGGGGGAGATTGAAAGCTCTTGAGATTTGACTAAATTTTGGTAAAACTTGATGAAGAACAAGATGATAAAATATGAAGAATTCTGCCAGAGAACAAAGATGTTGGATAAGATGTTCCAGCATGAAGACTCAACATCATGACTATCACATCAGGTTGTTTTAATTCTGTTTCAAGATTCAAGGCGCGTTTAGCAGTGGATCAAGGACAAAAGATTTGAAACCCAAGACAGAAGACTATAAAAGGAAGACCAAGACCTAGGGTAGAAACAGATTTTAGGAATCCTTGTGTAATACTTGTAAAGTAGAAAATAAGGGTTTAAGGTTTTGAGAGTCGTAGGCTTTCTTGTTTTGTAAGTCTCCTTCTGTATCGGTTGGATACATTGTGGTAGACATAGATGTTTATATAGATTCAGAAACCTTGAGGTAATGAATTGTATATTGTTCTTGGATGAAGCTTTGAAGTAAATCCAAGTAGGTTTGTTAGTCAAGAGTGATTGGTTGAACTTTACATTGAAAGAGGGTTCTTTCAAGTAGGATGATACAATTATTGTGACTATAACTGTTAGATTTCATAGGAAGTGATTAAGGGAGTGAGATAGGTTTCTCTTATAAATTAGATGGGATTTCTAATGATAAAGTTTTCATTGGGTAGTGATAGGTAAACCAGAGGTTGTTTACTGTAAACCAGAGGTTGTTTACATAAAAATATACTACTGATAGTGGATTCTTCTTCCTGGCTTGGTAGCCCCCAGATGTATGTGAATTGCACCGAACTGGGTTAACATATCTTGTGTTATTTATCATTATGTAAATTTACAATTCAGTATTTGCTTGTTGATTAACATGTTGTAATAGATGTTGAAACATTTGTTGTGACTCTTTTGTTAATATTCAGAGTATCAGTTTGTTTATTTTGTCCTTGTCTTAAAGTGATGCAGAGATCAATATCTTGACATGTTGTTAGGACATCTGTGATCTGCATGCCAGAATTTCAGTAACGATAAATGTACATGTGAATCAACCAAGCAAGCATCAAAACAAAGTATGAAAAACACTTCCAGGTTCACAGTGCGAGGGCCAGGTGAGGTTCTTTTGCCTTGAGTTCGCTGTGCAAACTCTGGGCGAGATAGGAAAAATCAGAGGCAGTGGCAAAAAGGTTCAGTTGTCGTTGTGCGAGCTCTGGGCAAATGCTCACCTTTAGCTTGTAGTGCGAGCATGACAGATTGTCATGATAGTCTTCAGCTCGCTATGCGAGCCCTGCGGATTCCAAAATTTCTCAGCATAACAGGGACAGTTCCAACGGGGTTTTCAACCCCATTAACCCAACCTCATCCCAATCATTGATATTAACATGTAAAGCATAAGAATAACATTTCACACAACAATATCATGAACACAACAAGAATCATGGTATTTTCATGGAAATGAAGAAATCTTACCATGGTATCTAAAATTCAATGGTATCCAAACCTCACATGGTATCTAAACTCCAGTGTTGAAAGAATATGAACTCTTTGGAGATGAAATCAAGTGAAAGTCATAAAAGAAAATATTTGGTTTCTTAACCATAAAATGACTTAAGGATATGTGCACCTGTTGATGATTTGTGCTAAGTTATTGAAGATTTGGTTTTGATACATGTTGCGTGACATCTAAGTAAGTATCTACCAGTTTCTGATATATACGATGCAAGACTTCAAGTCTGACAAGACGAATCAGGTTCTGATACATCTACATTATTCTGATAGTAAGCTTGGTTTTGAGATAAAGACCAAATAGTTCTAGTCAGATTCTGATGAGACGTCATTGAGAAGTAATCCTTCTCTTTTGGACATGATTCTACTTCAAAATCATTTTATGAGTCTTGGGATCAGGGGGAGACTCTAAACAAGCATAAATGAATTTTGAGAGTAACAGAATTAGGGGGAGCCCGTTAAGCTTATCTCTAACTCTTTTGGATTTATGGTGATTACCCTATACGAATTTCTCTATCAAAATGTATTGTTTGTCATCATCAAAAAGGGGGAGATTGTAAGAACAAGATTTGGTTCTACATCTTGCCATTAAGTTTTGATGATAACTGCACATATTATCTAAGAGAACAATTCTGTAAGATATAATTTTTCTCTAGTGTGTGGTTGTTGTCAATATGATTCTGAATCTGATAAGAAGACGTGTGACGTCATCAGACTCCATTATCAACTCTCTAGAAGAAAACATATGTGTGTGTACAAAGTAAAGTCAAGATTCATGAATGTTTCTAAGACAACGGTTCTAATGAACGTTAGTTCTGGACATTCTAATTAAGACTTTATGAGAAAGGTCTACAAGACTTTCTAATGAAGATGCGCTTCTAATGTTACAAGTTCTGAAGACTCTGAAGACGTGGTTCAAGTGAACAAGTTCTGAAGATTCTGAAGACACGTTTTGTGAAGATCAAGTTCTGAAGAGTTTCTGAAGACAAGATTCTGATTACACGAAGTACATAAGACTCTAAAGACAAAGAACGTGCTTAATGAAATATGAAGACTCTGAAGATAAGGTTCTGAAGGAACAGGTTCTGAAGACTCTAAAGGTTATGCTTCTAAAAGAACGAGTGCTGGAGATTCTCAAGATAGATTATGCTGAACAAAGATCTTGGAATTCTGAAGACTACATAAAGAATGACTCTTCTACAACACGCTTCATCAAGTCAATATCTGAAGCCTCTGAAGATGCTAGAAGACTGAAGATCAGAATGGTTTTAAGCTGAATATAATAGTATTAAAACTCTGTATCCTCTACCTCGAGAAGGTGGCCCAAGAGCAACTTTTTGTACAGTGATATTGACCATTCCTTCATGTGAACGTTGGGATATTGTTGTTGGAATATGTTTCCAAGAATACCCCTCAACGGATCTATTATCTCCTGCTCTATAAATTGAAGACTTGAAGAAATGTTGCTCATGGCTTGAAGAATATATATTATTGTTGAAGCAACCATTGATCACAAGAGAGAAAGATAAAAGATTATTGATTGTTGTTCATACAAAGCTTTATCACTCAACACAGCAAACAAATCAATAAGTAGCAAGCAAAGATGAAGCTGCTACTACAAGTGTGCACAAACGATGAATATGCTAACACCATATGAAACTACTCAAGTGAGACATTATTGTAGCGAGCGATTTTGGACGTGGTTGAGAAGCACTACCGCTCTTTGGTATCTACAGCTCGATTCATTTTTTATCCTATTAAAGCCGATGAAGGAAGGGAAATAGATGTCTCAAATTAACCTTGCTTGCAAACTGAGGTTAAACAGTCAAAACGGTTGGTTTACAGATGCTACAAAGATTCAGGGTCTCTATTAGGTTTATTTTGTTAAAAGTAGTGTTCGGTCGGTTGGTGGGAGGTTAAGATGTTAGGACGAATGTATGAAAGTATGGGATTTTGGGTTTTTGTTTAGTGTGCTCGCTAAGATTTTTCTTTCAATCTTATGCCTGCGTATTCCCGTTTTTTCCGAAACAGGGAAATCAGAGCGATCGTAGTTCCCCCTATTCTATGGGAGGATATGGTGTTTTGGTGTCTTGTTCAAAGCCCAATACGTGAAGCTAAAGGTGGTTTGTATCTTGTTCAAAGCCCAAGATGTGAAGCTGAAGGTGATTTGTATCTTGTTCAAAGCCCAAGATGTGAAGCTGAAAGGAGTTGTCTTTAGAGAGAATTTGTCATCTCTAAAGAGATTTATTTGTCACAACTGTTGGGTGACTGGTTATAAAGGAGGATTACTTTAACTGAGATATGTGAATTCGGCAATGCCATAATTTCCTTTATAGGGGATTTCCAACCTGAAGGAGAAAACTTTAACTCAGTGTAGAGCAATGTTATCTTTCCTTAGGAATTTCTCATGCTAAAAGAGGGACAGTGGCACGGATGTAGATGATCCAGAGGCTTGCCGCTTACAACAATTAGATGAAGGGGAAGGAGTTGTTGATATTTGTGTACTGTGAACGAGGCACAGCTTTGAGGCTAAAAGGTTGATTGGATCAACCAGTGGTTTTCTTATACAAAGCCTAAGAGGAGGCTATATGTGTCTCGTACAAAGCCCGAGAGAGAGGCTAAAAGGTTTTGACTCAACGAGGGAATCTTTTGGTATCTCGTATAAAGCCCGAGATGGAGGCTATTTGACTCAACAAGAGAGTCTTTTGTATCTCGTACGAAGCTCGAGATGGAGGCTAAAATTGTTAGCTCCGCTGGGGAGAATCATTTGTACAAAGCCCAAGAGGAAGCTATTGTGACTGTTTCAGTTGAGTGACAAATCCAATATGCTGATTTAAAGAGAAAATCAGTTCTTATATGAGCAATGATGTACTCAAGGATTTGATTCGAGGATCAGGGTTATTTCCTTTTCTTTAAGGAAGTGGGAAATCCAAAGGGTATTGAGACTATCCGAGTTCACGGGTTTCATCTCCTAGTTTTGGAAGGAGCTTGAGAATGTCTTTTGAGACTCTAGGTAATTAGACTGTCCAAGTCTAGAGTTTCATCTTTTGTACTATGCTTTGAGAAATAGTAGTAGACTCTTGGAAAGACTGCTCTATTAAGATGACTGATTTCTGTTCCTATACCTCTAGGAGGTCGTCGGAACAATTTGTACGAAGCCCAAGAGGAGGCTGGAAACTTTTAAGAAGCCGAGTGGTCCTTGTATGAAGCCCAAGAGGAGGCTATCATTCCCGGAGGAAGAATCATTATACGAAGCCTAAGAGGAGGCTGTGAATACTTCTAAGAAGCCGACGTGTCCTTGTACTAAGCCCAAAAGGAGGCGGGGACGCTTTTAGGAAGCCTGTGGGTCCTTGAACAATGCCCAAGAGGAGGCCGATACTTTTAAGAAGCCGATGGGTCCCCAAACCCCGAGAAATTCAAGACAGGCTATTCACGAGGAATAGATCAAGCCAGGAAAGTTCGAGAATTTGGAAGAAACTCAAGAGATGCCATTCACGGAGAAAAGATCATCTCTGGGGAATAGAGTTTCTTGACAAGTGCTTTTAAGAAGCCTGTGGATCCTTGAACAATGCCCAAGAGGAGGCCGATGCTTTTAAGAAGCCGATGGGTCCCCAAACCCCGAGAAATTCAAGACAGGCTATTCACGAGGAATAGATCAAGCCATGAAAGTTCGAGAATTTGGAAGAAACTCAAGAGATGCCATTCACGGAGAAAAGATCATCTCTGGGGAATAGAGTTTCTTGACAACTTCTATGAGTGACAGTCTATGAAAGGGTTCACCGAGAATGCTGCCTTTCATGTCTCCATATTGTTTAACCCCAAGAGGAGGGAAGACTGTGTCTGGTAATCCTATGGGGATCTAGTTTTGACTATTTAAGAGTGATCAACGGGCTTAATGCTAAACGTAGTTGTCGGGGAAACTCTAAATATCTATACTATTATTACATAGTTGATATAAGTTTATGAAAGAAGACTTATAGCGAAACAGCCCCACAATACAGTTATATGTATATGAAAGCGGTAAATGAAAGTGTGTAAACACTTACTCGGTTATAGAGCTTCCATGATGTTTGGTTAGTTGTCCAACAAAGAAAGATTGAAAAATAATAGTATATTCAAAATCAAAGGAGAAAGTGCATTGAAAAAGAAAGATTTAGGGCTTACAGCTCAAGGAGAGGCCCAGGGTTTTATCAGTGAGCGCACTGTTTGAATTTGTATAGAGGGACTTATACAAGTGACTGAGGCCCAAAAAATTATTTTCTGTACAAAGGGATGGGTCTTACACTCTCTTAAGAGGCCCAAAAGGTTTTAAAGAAAAGAAATGGGTCTTACTACTCGAGGGTAGGCCCAAGATTTGTTTTTCAACGGATGATGATCGCGTCGAACTTTTTGAAATACAACGGGACTTATACCATAAGTAAGGCCCAAAATAGGTTGTATTTGCAAAGGGTTGGGTCTTACACTCTATTAGAGGACCAAAAGAAAAATAGTGGGGCTTATAACACGAGGGTAGGCCCAAGATTTGTTTTTCAACGGATGATGATCGCGTCGAACTTTTTGAAATACAACGGGACTTATACCATAAGTGAGGCCCAAAATAGGTTGTATTTACAAAGGGTTGGGTCTTACACTCTATTAGAGGCCCAAAAGAAAAAGAGTGGGGCTTATAACACAAGGGTAGGCCCAAGATTTTTCGTTTAAAATGGCGATCACGCCGAGATTTTCTTTTAACGCGAAGGGGCTTATACAATATCTGAGGCCCAAAGTTGTTTTTGGTTAAAAGGGGATTGGGTCTTACACTCTATTAGAGGCCCAAAAAGTTTTGAATGAGTGATGGGGCTTACAGCTCAAGGAGAGACCCAATTGATTTTTTTAAAAGGCGACGATCGTGCCGTTTACTTGTACAGAGGGACTTATACAATAAGTGAGGCCCAAAATTGTTTGTACAAGGGGATTTGGGTCTTACACTCTATCAAGAGGCCCAAAGAGTTTTGAAAATTATTTATGAGGGTTGAATTAATCAAAAACCCTAATTTGTTTTCAAAATGTGTTTTAATTGAATAAAAATTCAATTAAAATGATCAAAATTGTTTAACATATGGAAAACAAATTGTGATCTTGGATTAATGCTTCAAAAATTAAGTATTGACCTACAAAATAATTAGAAGTCATTAAAAGTTGCAAAATCAAGATGGAAAAAATATTCAAAATGTCAAAAACAATTAAAATATTAATTCTTTGCAAAAATATCAATTATATAAAATAAATAATATTTTTGGGATTTTTTGGGAAAATAAAATATTTTAACATTTTTGTGAATTATTAAAAAAAGAATCAACTCAAAATCATTAAAACTCAGAGAGAAATTAATTTTTGAATCAATTAAATAAAATCACAAAATTCAAATATTTGAATTTGTGAAAATGGCGCCAAGAACATGGACCAAGAACACGCGCATTTTCTGCCTTGCCCAGATTTGCATTTTCTATCCAATCTCACTGAATACTTGATCATATCATGCAATCCACATACCAATCAACTCGTTTCAACCTCACGATCATGTCTATCGCAATTAATTTCATTTAAATTAAGCATAAAACAAGAAATCACGAAAAATCCTCAAGAACCCTAAATTCTGCATGAAGGCTGGGATTTTTAATACACGATTCAAACAAAGCAATTACTTGAGGGGAAACATTCCATGCATGATTATGAACATTTGGCAAAACTATTGTGCGAGGAAATATGCATAGATTGAGAGATGACCAAGTTTAGGCTTACCTCTAGGTCGTGACAGCAAGAGCAAATTGATTTCTGAGTTGAAGGTGTTACAGATGAGTTGTGATGATCTGAACAGCTTCCCTACACCCTATGGAGTGTGTTTGAATGCTTGGACTTGATGGAAATTGGCTGGATCACTTCATGGTATCTCAACTGCACTTTGGTTAAAACCTTGAGCAATTGACTGGTGATTCTGAGAAATCAGTGTTCCAGATGTTGTTTAAGTGTTTGATCAGCTCACATATGATGTATATGAGGTGTGTGTGTGTGATTGGTTTGACTGGAATTGCTCTCTAATGAAAAACCCAATAATGACTTTCTAAGAAAGGCATTTTTTAGAGTGAGAATTGGATTTTGAGAAAGGAAATTGTTGTAGGCCTTTGGTGTACTTAAACTGATCATAATCGAGCTCTATTTATAGTAGAGCAAGTTTGTTTTACAAGGAATAGTGAATGGCAACTGCTGAGTAGGTTTGGCCAATGTTGGCAAATGAAAATCCGAGTCTCCTCTAGCCATTGACTAGAGGTTAGGACACTGGCTACTGGTCCCCTTGGTCTTGGATAATTCTTGACTGAATTCAGTTGAGAATGGCTCAGTCCATGCCACCTTGATGCTTCCATTGAATGCTCCAATCCAAAATTGGAGTCTTGTCCCTATTTTGGGCAATTCTAGGTTTAGCATGTTATTTCTTATTCCAAGGACTTTGGAGGCTTGGCTCAGTGATTGTCCCCTTTAGATTCAATCCTCAGATGTGTCCAAAGTGATGACAAGGCTTGGAATTGACTGATTTTGGCAAATCGACCAAAAGTGCAAAAATCTGCCTTGCCTTGGCAGATTTCAGCAAGGCAACTTGCCAATGTCATATCTCATAGCTCAAATTGAATTTGGTGATGTTCTTGGCCATTTTGGAAAGCCCTTACATGATACAACAACTGTTTGATCATATTTGGTTTTGATACTTTTTGGATCCAAGTGAAAAATGCCCCTACATTTTGAAAAAAGTAAGGCAAAATCTGACTTAGTGAAATTTTCACCAAGTGTTGGAACAAAGTGACTTTTCTTGATTTTGATCACTCCATAACTCAAAATCCATGAGGAATTTGGACATAGGTCAGTATGAAGCTTTTGTATAGGGCAATGAAATCTACAAATCAAGCCTTGGATGGAAAAAAATGGCTTTGTGGTTTAGGAGTTATGATCCTCCAAAGTTGGTACCTTTGTCACTTTTTTCCATAACTTAGAAAATTTTCTAAGTTTTTATGGTTACCCCTTTTACAAGTTATCCCACTTTCTTTGATTTTTCTTGATGAATGATGATTCAAATCATACATAAACATCATTTTAGGTTTAAAAATCCATTTTTGTGAAAAATCTCAAAAAGTCAAAGTTGACTTTTGTGCACAGTTGACTTTTTATCCGATGTATTCCAAACTGTGCAATTTTTCAGGAAATCATGTCCTTGACCTAAATCAAACATGATGGACATATTCCATGGGTGGTATATAGGATATTGAATCATGTCTTAGGGCTTGGGAGCATGTTCTGGTCAAAAGTCAAAGTTACAGTTGACTTTTCCTACGAAACCCTAACTGTGGTTCAGATGAAATTGAAACTTGTTGCTCAAGCTTCTTGGATCAATCCATTGTTCCAAATGGATCAATATGGCATATTGGAGATCCTCAAATCCTCTCTTGATGTCTTGGTTCATAATTGGTCCCAAAAGTCAACTTAGGGGTGAATTAGGTCAAGAAACCCTAATTCCTGATTTTTTATGAATGCATCCCCTGAGGCAAAATTGACTGGATGATTGAGTCCATGAGGTTCCATGGATCATATTAGGTTATGTTTTGGATCTTTGGCTCATGCCCAGAGGAAATTTTCCATCTGGAGGCCCTGGTCGATCAAAACCCTAATTTGGTGACACTGGCGATCTTGAGGCTTGGTCCACCTAGAATGGAGCATCCTTGTGCTTAATCCTTGAAGTGGGAGTCCTTTTTGATCCTTTTCGTATGTTTAAGGGTGTATACAAGTTGAAGATCATGTCATTCCTTGATTGATCCTTTGTCTAAAAGCTCTGAGAGGGCTTGAAACCCTAATTTTGATAGTAGTGAATACTCACCCATCTTTGGGGAGACTGATGAGGCATAATGACACACCCATATTGTGATGATGATTTGCACAGTAATGGGAAATCTTAGTGGTCAAAATTTGGGGTATGACAGATGCCCCTATTTAATTTTCTTGGACACGAAGGTGTGAACGACGAAGGTATTCGGGCATTCGGGGTGCAAGAGGATTAAATATCGGAATACCCGAAATTTTGATGGTGGTTATGAATGGCAGATCGCATTCATCTTCTTTTGCTAAGCAATGATGCTTAGAAAAGGTAAACTTCCCCTCGATCCTGGTATTCAGCCAAGGAACTGGTCTCAGTTTTCTTTTGAGATGAACTTCCCCTCGATCCTGGTTTCCTACCAAGGAACTGGTCTTAGTTTCTGAAATAAACTTCCCCTCGATCCTGGTTTCCTACCAAGGAACTGGTCTAAGTTTCTGAAATAAACTTCCCCTCGATCCTGGTTTCCTACCAAGGAACTGGTCTCAGTTTCTTTTGTCAATAAACTTTATTGACAAGGGACGTTATTCGTAGCGGCTTTCCTTAAACTTCTCTCCAAATTTCCCTGGGGAGATGCCATTTAATGGGAAAAAGAATGATGTCAGACTTGCTGGGGAACCCAATCGTCTGAGTTGTAGAGGTGCACAAACTTCTCTATTGGAGACACCATTTGTTTCTACTGGGGAAAGCGAGTTTCTTGAGAGACTGCTTCAGTTTGGGGTATTTACATCATACTTTTCTCGGGATCTTCCCGGAGAAATGCTATATGATGGGATCCAATTTCGAGGTGCCGATGACCTTTTCATCAACGATTTTTTTTTCGGAGAAAAACTGCTGTATTGTCGAATCTTTCTGATTATGAGGCTTTCTCTCGGGATTTTCCTTAATCCGGGAAAGTAAGGATATCATCTTCAATGGCGAAGAGTGATATTTGTTGAAAGTTTCTATGGTTTTGCAGAGGTTCAAGTTATCAAAGTGGTCCAGGACCTATCTTCAGTTCAGAAATAACTGGAGGCGAGATTGTTCAGATGATTCACTTCCTGACGAGGAAAGAATCGACAACTCGATTGAGAGGACTTTTATCACTAGGGGATAAGACCGACCAGAGTGATAGTGATGCAATATGAATGCGAATGCAAGTAAAATGTATGATGTATGTATGTATATGCTGACAAAACTGACGCGACATACAGACTAATGGACGAACACGACTGGATACTCGGCCGTCGCGGGAGATGAAAGGTATCACTTGGTTCAAGATAGCAATCCTACCTTGCTTAGGAGAAGTAGTCCTCGCGGGGAACTATGTTGGTCGGGCTTAGGAGATAAGAACTCTGCCGTAGAGGTCAGATGGAATAGTCGCATCTGACACTGTTGATCCTTCATTCAGGCGCACTGGCGTAGAAGGAGTACTTTGATTCTGCACTTTGAAGTTCGCTTACTTCTGGAGAAGCGGTTGATGCTCTTTTGATGTTCAACAGTCAAAAGAAATTGCCATCTTTATTTTAAAGCAGAAAAAATTTTACAAGTAAATTCATTTTTTGTTTTATTTCAAGAATCGTTAATCATATCAAAATGTCGTTCTGTAAAGCTAAAACAAATGAGATTTACAAACAAAAGCACAAGGGCTCAAATTTTATTGATAAGACGGAGATCAGCCAAACGCGTGATTCCAAAGAGTATTTACAAAGTTAGAAAATGATAATTTATAGGGAAAAGGGCTACGTTGAAACATAACGACCACTATCCTTCTACCAACTTTGAATTCGGGACATCCTGAGCTTCTGTCGAAGATGACCTTGACTGGAGTTTTCCTCCGATGGACGGTGTAACTGCTGCTGCTGAGGGACTTGCCTCTGTTGAACATAGTTACTTGCCATTATCCCTAACTTTTTCCTGGATTGTACTGTGATGTTTCCAATTCACCGGGATGATTTTTTTATTTTGTCTCTAACTTTTGCCTGGACCGCCCTTTCGGGTTTTCAATCCACCGAGACGTTTTTTTAGGCGAAGTATTTCTTGACTACATCAACATTCGTGGGGTAGGCAAATTCTTCTCCGTCCATGGTTGCAAGTCTCAAGGCGCTGCCTGAGAAAGCTTTCGTGACCACATAGGGGCCATCATAATTCGGAGTCCATTTACCCCGAGAATCAGTGAGAAATGATTGTATCTTTTTGAGCACAAGGTCTCCTTACCTGAAGACGCGAGATCGGACTTTTTTGTCAAACGCCTTCTTCATTCTCTGTTGATACAACTGACCGTGGCATAGTGTCGTGATTCGCTTCTCTTCTATCAGATTCAGTTCGTCGTGTCGACTTTGACACCATTTAGCTTCTGTAAGCTTTGCTTCCATCAATACCCGGATTGATGGGATCTCTACTTCGATGGGGAGCACTGCTTCCATGCCATACACTAGAGAGAAAGGGGTTGCCCCTGTTGAAGTACGGACAATTGTTCGATAACCGTGAAGAGCAAAGGGTAGCATCTCGTGCCAATCTTTGTAGGTTACAACCATCTTTTGAACAATCTTCTTTATGTTCTTGTTAGCCGCTTCTACCGCTCTGTTCATCTTGGGTCGGTAGGGAGATGAGTTATGGTGTTCGATCTTAACTCTGCACACAACTCTTTCATCATATTATTGTTCAAGTTAGATCCATTATCAGTAATGATCTGGCTCGGAACACCATAACGGCAAATGATACTGTTTTTGATAAATCGGACCACCACTTATCGGGTTACATTAGCGTATGACGCTGCTTCGACCCACTTGGTGAAATAGTCAATGGCGACCAAGATGAACCGATGTCCGTTTGAAGCCTTGGGCTCAATCATGCCAATCATGTCGATTCCCCATATGGAAAAAGTTCACGGGGAAGAGAGAACTTTGAGATGCGTTGGCGGTACATGAATTTTTTCGGAGTATATCTGCCACTTGTGACACCTCCTTATGTACTTGTAGCAGTCGGATTCCATTGTCAACCAATAGTACCCTGCTCTTAGAATTTTCCTCGCCATTGTGTGTCCGTTGGCATGAGTGCCAAAGGATCTTTCATGAATTTCTTTTATCAGCATGTCTGCTTCTAGTCTGTCGACGCATCGGAGCAAGACCATGTCAGAGTTCCGCTTATAGAGAGTATCACCGCTCAGGAAGAAGTTTCCAGCCAGTCTTCTGAGGGTTTTTCTATCCTTCCTTAGTGGCCCAGGTGGGTACTCTTGTTTTTGAAGGAAGCATTTGATATCGTGATACCAAGGTTTGTCGTCTATGACTGCTTCAATCGTGAATATGTAAGCGGGCCGTTCAAGGCGCATGATGTCGATCTTAGGTAAGTCGTTCCATTGACCTACAGTAATCATGGAAGAGAGAGTGGCTAATGCATCAGCCATGTGATTCTCATCACGAGGGATGTGATGAAACTCGATTCTGTTGAAGAAAGGTAACAACCTTCTTGCATAATCTTTGTAAGGAATCAGTCCTGATTGGTATGTGTTCCAATCTCCTTTTATCTGATTGATAACCAGGGCTGAGTCGCCGTATACGTCCAAGTTTTTTATCCTTAAATCAATCGCTTCTTCGAGACCCATAATACAAGCTTCGTATTCGGCCTCGTTGTTTGTACATTTGAACGTAAGTCGAGCAGTGAAAGGAATGTGGGTACCCTGAGGGGTAATAATTATTGCCCCAATTCCATTTACATAATGATTAACTGCCCCGTCAAAGATAAGTCCCCATTGGGAATTTGGTTCTGGCCCTTCACTGGGTAGCGGTTCATCGTAATCTTTCATTTTCAAATACATGACATCTTCGTCTGGGAAGTCAAACCTGATTGATTCTTGATTGTCAATCGGTTGATGAGCCAAATGATCGGCTAAAATACTTCCTTTAACGACTTTCTGAGTGTGGTACTCTATGTCATATTCTGATAGCAACATCTGCCAACGGGCAATCCTTCCCGTGAGAGCGGGTTTTTCGAAGACGTACTTGATTGGATCCATTTGGGAGATTAACCAAGTAGTGTGACAAATCATGTACTGACGTAGACGTTTGGCTGCCCAAGCCAAAGCACATCAAGTTTTCTCGAGCATCGTGTACCGAGTTTCACAGTCGGTGAACTTCTTGCTTAGATAGTAAATGGCAAACTCTTTCCGTTTGGTTTCGTCTTGTTGGCCAAGTACACACCCCATTGAGTCTTCCAAGACTGTGAGGTAGATGATCAGTGGTCTTCCTTCCACTGGAGGTGATAGAATCGGAGGATTCAACAGGTATTTCTTAATACTGTCGAAGGCGGTTTGGAAATCTTCTATCCAAACGCAGTCCTGGTTCTTTTTGAGTAATTTGAAAATTGGCGCACATGTCGCGGTCATGAGGAATATGAATTTGGAGATGTAGTTTAAACTTCCCAGGAATCCTCTGACTTGTTTTTCAGTTTTCAGAGAAGGCATTTCTTGAATGGCCTTGACCTTATCAGGATCAACCTCAATTCCTTTCTGGCTGACGATGAACCCTAAGAGTTTCCCTGAACGGACACCGAAGGTGCATTTGTTAAGATTCAAGCAGAGCTTGTATTTTCTCAGACGCTCGAAAAGTTTCGACAGGTGGGTCACATGCTCCTCCTCTGTCTTGGATTTTGCAATCATATCATCGATATATACCTCGATTTCCTCGTGTATCATGTCATGAAAAAGAGTAGTCATGGCCCTTTGATAGGTTGCCCCGGCGTTCTTCAAACCAAACGACATTACTTTGTAACAAAAGGTACCCCATGGGTGATGAATAAAGTTTTCTCCATGTCTTTCGGCGCCATTTTAATCTGGTTATAGCCCGAGAATCCATCCATGAAGGAGAAAACTTTGAAATTTGTTGTACTATCAACCAGCATGTCAATGTGTGGTAAAGGAAAGTCATCCTTTGGACTAGCCTTATTCAGATCTCTGTAGTCGACACACATTCTGACCTTTCCGCCCTTTTTGGGAACGGGTACTATGTTGGCTAACCATTGAGGATATTCAGATGTAGCGAGGAAACATGCGTCAATCTATTTCTGTACCTCCTCTTTGATTTTGATGGCCATGTCCGGGTGAGTCCGTCTCAACCTCTGCTTTACTGGCGGACATTCCGATCTTAACGGTAAGTGATGTTCCACGATGCTAGTATCCAACTCTGGCATATCCTGATAGGATCAAGCGAATACATCGGGGAATTCTTTGAGAAGCTTTGTCAAACTCTCTTTGGCAGTTGGACTGAGCAGTGCCCCAATCCTGATCTCTTTTCTCTCCTTTTCTGAACCCAAGTTTACTGTTTCCAACGGCTCTTTGTGAGGTTCGATGGACCTTTCCTCTTGTCTGAGTAATCGGGAGATCTCTTCTGGAATTTCGTTGTCAACTTCTTCTTCAGCCCCAAATACCGGGAACTCAAAGTTGGGAGAAGGCATCGGATCGTATGTTTCAACGGGGTTTAAAACAAGCAATCTGCATGACGTGATGATTCGTGTTTAGAAGAGATAGAGAAAATGCAAGTGTGTAGTGTATTTTTTTTTTACTGCTTGTTTTTATTAGAATTGTTTTTTAGGATTACCATTTTCTGAGAAAAAGCAAAAAGAGAAAACAACAATTAATGCGGAAATTACAGAACGACGTTATTTTATTAATGAACAAGTCGATTCTTGAAACTACAGCCCTATAAAACAAAACTCTGTCGCTTTGGGCAAAGCGAAGAGGGAAATTTACAGAAAGCGAGCCCTATCAAAACATCCGTTTCACCTGGGCAGGGTGAAAGGTTAAAGATGGCAATTACTTTGACTTATGAATAATCTTCGGAGCATCAACTGCGACCCATTGGCGGCGAACTCCTCGGTGAATCACAAAGTCTGGCACCTTCCTTGATTTGTCTTCAGAAATGATGCTGATTTCTGGTGGAGCAGGATCATTGGAATCTGTCTCCCAGGCAGAGTTGTCGTAGGAGAATTCCTCTGTTGCATTTTGCATAGAATTTGTGCTCTCAGCTGTATCTCCCTATCCAGTTGGCTGGATATCTTCGAGCCTGATACGAGAGCTTTCGGGAGCGGTGTACTTGACTATATAGTCGTATTTTCCACTCGGTTGTCCCAAGGTGTCCCACACTTTTTTCGAACTGGAGGAGTCATCCCTCTCGATGACGTTGACCTCGGGAAAAGCATAGTTGATGAATTCTAGTCTTGTAAATGTTGCAAATTCATCGTCATGTTGAGTAGTTTCTGAATGACCTGAGTGTTGATCCCATGACATGGTGGGGACACAGGTATTCTATTCAATGATGCTCAGCTGAGTTTCATTACTCGGTTGACTTTTTGGCCCCAAGTCTCCTGGGTAAGGCTGCCACATTGGCAGGCCATCCATCGGGCCATAGTAATTATGGTCAAAGTTGTCTTTCATCAGAGTGTCCTCCTCTAATGAGTTTAGCAGAGAACGACATCCTTCCGGATCACAACCTCCGTATATCATTTTGACATCTGACCGTGGTATGAATCTCAGACTCTGTGCGGGATAACAAAATGGCGTAGGCACCTCTTCCTGAGACATATAACTGTTCTTGTTAAGATAGGACTTCCATTCTTCATCTGTGTCGAAGGGATCCTCCTCATTGATAGCATGGACTATTTGAGACACTGAGTGATGGAAACCTCCACTGTGGAAGAAATCCTGAATGGGATAAAGACTTTCATCGTTAGCATCTGTCCGGGTACAGGTTGCAGAAAAACCAAGACCCTTCTTTGTTGTATTGGTAGTAGGAATGACAAGCTGTCCCCATCCTGTTGTATCGGTACTCTCGACCGCTTTAATAGCATCTTTGTATGAGGAAATCAAAGTTCCTCCTCTGGATTATTCGTCCTTGTGTAGCAAAAGCGCTTGGAACTGGGTTCCGATTATCCCTTCTGGTTCCACATAAGTGGATGACGATAAATTGCTGATGAGCAAGGCCTGTTCCCCACAGACTGTGATGAGTTGGCCGTTCTGGATGAACTTTAGCTTTTAGTGGAGGGTCGAAGTGACCGCTCCAGGCTGATGTATCCAAGGTCTTCCTAATAAACAACTGTAAGTTGCCCGGATGTCCATGACCTGGAAGGTGACTTGGAATGTGTGAGGACCAATAGTTATGGGAAGGTCAACTTCACGGATAACTGTTTTTCTGGATCCGTCGAACGCTTTGACGACGACCTCGCTAGTTCTCATCAGAGGGCCTTTGAATGATAATTGCATCAAAGTGGACTTCGCCATAACATTCAGGGCTGACCCTGTGTCTACCAGTACGCTGGCTAAAGCATCGTCCTGGCAGTTGACTGTGATATTGAGCGCCATGTTATGACGGCGACCCTCTTCAGGTAATTCCTCATCACTAAATCCCAAATTATTGCAAGAAGTGATGTTAGAGACAATACTTGCTCCAAGACTTTCTGTAGAGCCTCCCTGTGCGCTTCTGAACTGAGTAACAGTGATAATACCGAGATCTTTGAAGGAGTCTGTAACAGTTGATCAACAATGTTGTATTCACTTGTTTGGATGAGCTTCAGTATCTCATCATCATTTTTCGAAAGCTCGGGATTACTGGATTGACCGACTGATGGATCGGGAGCTTCTGTCTGAAGTTCCTTTTCTTTGTTGGACTCTCCAACTCCTCTGTTAAAGATTCTACCACTCCGTGTTACACAACTGATGTCTGCAATATTCACGACGGAGGGTAATGGAATTTCCTTTCCATTTTCAATTATCGTCGCACCGTATTTGTAAGGGATAACCTTAGTTGATTCATACGGTAGTGGTCCCGGTAGATAGATGACTATGGGAACCTTCTGGTTTTTTTGACCATCGTACGCAATCTCGATCCGTTCCCGGTTGGGAATTCTTGATTCCTCAAGCAGAGGGATAATGGCAAAAACATTCCTGGTCCTCTTATGATCAGAGATGACGACAACATCCTCAATTTGATTGGCAAGGTAGTTCGGCGACCAATTGATGGGTCCGGAACCTGGATATGGGCGGATCTCTCCACGATCCACCTGCCCCTGGAGAGCTGATCGCACAAGGTAGCACCCTTGGTTACTTTCCGAACAGACTCCACAACGTTCATAACTGTGTGGTGGCACCTGGCCACGCCCACTTTTGATACAATGTAACCTCACTAGGTTAGCTTCCACGAGTCGGACATCCTGACTTTGACGCCGAGTGGGGTTTCTGTTATTGATACTAATTTGCTGAGTATCTTCATCCATTTAGATTGGTATCCACCAATGATTTAACAAGTGCTGAAGTGCTTCCTGGACAAGGGCACATCCCTGATCATTTTCGCAACCCGCTTTACAGCTGTGATAATTATGTGATATTAAGAATCCAAGTCGGACCTGCTCAGCATGCAGCTCTACCAAGTTTGTATTCATCAAGCGAATGTCGAAGATTTGAACCATATTGATCTGATAGGGATTCCTATCATGGTAGTCCTGGATCCATCCAAGATCCATCTGACGCTGGAGGGCCTCCTGTGTGAAAGAGCATCCCTGTTTGTTTACCGAGCAAGTCAGACAAGAACTGTAATCGTGCCGCGGCAGATTATGATACTGGCTTTGCCTTAAATGCATTGCCACCAGGTTGACATTCATCGCACGGATGTCGTGGTTCTAAATGACGTTGGAATTCGTATAGGCCATGTTAACTCCACGAACTCGGTGCTCCTGGATCCACCCGAGATCCATTTGTTCCTGTAGAGCTGATTGCACCACAGAACATCCTTGATTACTTTTAGAGCAGACATCACACTGGTGATAATTATGAGGTGGCATATGGCCGTACCCGCTCTGTCTACAATGCATCTTGACCAAATTGGTCCTCAACAAGAGTACATCGTGAATTTGATAGACATCGTTAAATTCTTTCTCAATCAGGTTGACTGCAGCTTTCTCATGTTGAGGCAGCGGGTTTGTGAGAACATTGGGATTCGTATCTTTGAAAGATAAGAGCCCGCTCCTAACAAGATTTTGCACGTCGGATTTGAAATTGAGACAGTTCTCTATGTTATGCCCTGATCCTCCTTGATGATAAGGGCATGTCTTATCCACCTTAAACCAAAAAGGCAGATTTTTCAGTACTGTAAGAGGAGACTTAGTCTGAATGTGCCCCTTAGCCAGTAGTAACGGAAATAGTTTTGCGTACAACATGGGTATAGGATCAAACCCTGGTGGCCGCGTTTTACGGTTGTTATTGTATGGAGGACGAGCCTGCTGAAGAGGCTGTTGTGTCCTTTGCTGATTAGGTTGGCTCTGCGCAACCTGAGGTTGATACGTAGGAATAGGCGCAGGGCTGATAGCAGGAGTTACAGCTGCTACCAGTTGATAACGTCGCCTTTGCTTTCTGAGAGAGATATTCCCAATATCTTGCTCTTTTTTCTTAGGGAGAGCACTATCGTATCGTTTTGTACTACTCGATGATCCAGCGTCTTTTACCAAATGTCCTTCTCGGACGGCTTCCTCAAGACGAACTCCCATGCCCACCATCTCGGTGAAATCACTGGGCGCACTGACAACCATTCTATCATAGTAAAATGAGCTTAAGGTCTTTAAGAAGATTTTTGTCATCTCTTTTTCCTCAAGAGGTGGAAAAATATGAGCGGCAATTTCACGCCATCTTTGAGCATACTCCTTAAAGGTTTCCTTGTCCTTTTGTGACATTGATCTGAGTTAATCTCTGTCCGGTGTCATGTCCAAATTGTATTTGTATTGTTGGACGAAGGCAGTACCAAGATCTTTGAATGTACTAATCGTAGTACGGTTTAAACCCATGTACCATTTGAGTGCGGCACCGGTTAAACTATCCTGAAAGTAGTGAATCAGTAGGTCCTGATTCTCCGTCTGAGCTGACATTCGCCGAGCGTACATCACCAGATGGCTCTGAGGGCAAGAGTTACCCTTGTATTTTTCAAAGTCGGGCACTTGAAATTTGTGCGGAACTTTCACATTAGGGACCAGACAAAGGTCTGTGGCGTCCTTTCCAAATAAATCCTGACCGCGAATGGCTTGCAGTTCCTTCTGCATTTCCAGGAACTGTTCCTGGAATTCATCCATTCTATCGAACATAGTTTCCTTCTTACTAGAAGGTATTGGTGGAACCTGTCCTTCCGGGACAGTGTGCACCACAGGGGGTGGTACCGTGACTACGGCAATGAATCTTGGCGTTTCCCGAAGTTTGTAACCTTCAGGAGTCTTCAGTATGCCCTTGGCATCTTCGCTTTCCCGAAGTTTGTAACCTTCAGGCCCATCGGCTTCTATTATGATTCCCTGATCTTCAGCGGTCGGCGGAACATATCCTCCCAGGATATAGTTAACAGGCATGCCCCAAGGACGATCTTTCGGTATTTGATACCTAGGATCATACTTCTCCACTATGGGCGTTGAGGTGATCTCGGAGATCACAGTCCTTTGTAGCTGAGCTTCTGCCATGGCTTGCATGTCGTTACAAAGCTTTCTCATATCCTCTCTCAGAGCGTCGATCTCTTCTTTCAACTCTCTATTTTCTTCCTCCAGATCATCCATCTTTTTATGACGATTGGCCCAAGTATTGTACGAATGAGACAGTTTTACTCTAGAACCGAGACACAAACGTGAGATTCGTAGGTAAGAAGAATACACGATGTGAGAATGATGAATGCAATGATTATATTAATTGTTTTTTAATTTAATCAAAATAAACTTCGACAATTAGATTGCAAATATCAAATAGTGGGGAAACCCCTTTTTATTGAATTCAAAGGATTACAGAAATGGAAATATAGTAGATTACAAGGTGCAGAAATAGAAACCTAAGCTAATGGGTCCCGAGTCCTCTCTGAAGAGAAACCGGGTGCTGATTCTGGTACTTTCCTTTTCTTTGACCGGGGCTCTTGGGCCGTTGTCGGGTTGTCATTCCTTTGCCAGGTGAAAGGAGCGAGCAAATTCCTTTGGTCATCTTGATTCTCTACAGCCTCATAATCAGAAAGATTTGACAATACAGCAGTTTTTCTCCGAAAAAAACCGTTGATGAAAAGGTCATCGACACCTCGAAATTGGATCTCATCATATGGCATTTCTCCGGAAAGATCCCGAGAAAAGTATGATGTAAATACCCCAAACTGAAGCAGTCTCTCAAGAAACTCGCTTTCCCCAGTAGAAACAAATGACGTCTCCAATAGAGAAGTTTGTGCACCTCTACAACTCAGACGATTGGGTTCCCCAGCAAGTCTGACATCATTCTTTTTCCCATTAAATGGCATCTCCCCAGGGAAATTTGGAGAGAAGTTTGAGGAAAACCGCTACGAATAGCGACCCTTGTCAATAAAGTTTATTGACAAAAGAAACTGAGACTAGTTCCTTGGTAGGAAACCAGGATCGAGGGGAAGTTTATTTCAGAAACTTAGACCAGTTCCTTGGTAGGAAACCAGGATCGAGGGGAAGTTTATTTCAAAAACTAAGACCAGTTCCTTGGTAGGAAACCAGGATCGAGGGGAAGTTCATCTCAAAAGAAAACTGAGACCAGTTCCTTGGCTGAATACCAGGATCGAGGGGAAGTTTACCTTTTCTAAGCATTATTGCGTAGCAAAAGAAGATGAATGCGATCTGCCATTCATAACCACCATCAAAATTTCGGGTATTCCGATATTTAATCCTCTTGCATCCCGAATGCCCGAATACCTTCGTCGTTCACACCTTCGTGTCCAAGAAGATTAAATAGGGGCATCTGTCATACCCCAAATTTTGACCAATAATATTTCCCATTACTGTGAAAATCATCATCACAATATGGGTGTGTCATTATGCCTCATCAGTCTCCCCAAAGATGGGTGAGTATTCACTACTATCAAAATTAGGGTTTCAAGCCCTCTCAGAGCTTTTAGACAAAGGATCAATCAAGGAATGACATGATCTTCAACTTGTATACACCCTCAAACATACGCAAAGGATCAAAAAGGACTCCCACTTCAAGGATTAAGCACAAGGATGCTCCCTTCTAGGTGGACCAAGCCTCAAGATCGCCAGTGTCACCAAATTAGGGTTTTGATCGACCAGGGCCTCCAGATGGAAAATTTCCTCTGGGCATGAGCCAAAGATCCAAAACATAACCTAATATGATCCATGGAACCTCATGAACTCAATCATCCAGTCAATTTTGCCTCAGGGGATGCATTCATCAAAAATCAGGAATTAGGGTTTCTTGACCTAATTCACCCCTAAGTTGACTTTTGGGACCAATTATGAACCAAGACCTCAAGAGAGGATTTGAGGATCTCCAATATGCCATATTGATCCATTTGGAACAATGGATTGATCCAAGAAGCTTGAGCAACAAGTTTCAATTTCATCTGAACCACAGTTAGGGTTTCGTAGGAAAAGTCAACTGTAACTTTGACTTTTGACCAGAACATGCTCCCAAGCCCTAAGACATGATTCAATATCCTATATACCACCCATGGAATATGTCCATCATGTTTGATTTAGGTCAAGGACATGATTTCCTGAAGAATTGCACAGTTTGGAATTCATCGGATAAAAAGTCAACTATGCACAAAAGTCAACTTTGACTTTTTGAGATTTTTCACAAAAATGGATTTTTAAACCTAAAATGATGTTTATGTATGATTTGAATCATCATTCATCAAGAAAAATGAAAGAAAGTGGGATAACTTGTAAAAGGGGTAACCATAAAAACTTAGAAAATTTTCTAAGTTATGGAAAAAAGTGACAAAGGTACCAACTTTGGAGGATCATAACTCCTAAACCACAAAGCCATTTTTTTCCACCCAAGGCTTGATTTGTAGATTTCATTGCCCTCTACAAAAGCTTCATACTGACCTATGTCCAAATTCCTCATGGATTTTGAGTTATGGAGTGATCAAAATCAAGAAAAGTCACTTTGTTCCAACACTTGGTGAAAATTTCACTAAGTCAGATTTTGCCTTACTTTTTTCCAAATGTAGGGGCATTTTTCACTTGGATCCAAAAAGTATCAAAACCAAATATGATCAAACTGTTGTTGTATCATGTAAGGGCTTTCCAAAATGGCCAAGAACATCACCAAATTCAATTTGAGCTATGAGATATGACATTGGCAAGTTGCCTTGCTGAATTCTGCCAAGGCAAGGCAGATTTTTGCACTTTTGGTCGATTTGCCAAAATCAGTCAATTCCAAGCCTTGTCATCACTTTGGACACATCTGAGGATTGAATTTAAAGGGGACAATCACTGAGCCAAGCCTCCAAAGTCCTTGGAATAAGAAATAGCATGTTAAACCTAGAATTGCCCAAAATAGGGACAAGACTCCAATTTTGGATTGGAGCATTCAATGGAAGCATCAAGGTGGCATGGACTGAGCCATTCTTAACTGAATTCAGTCAAGACTTATCCAAGACCAAGGGGACCAGTAGCCAGTGTCCTAACCTCTAGTCAATGGCTAGAGGAGACTCGGATTTTCATTTGCCAACATTGGCCAAACCTACTCAGCAGTTGCCATTCACTATTCCTTGCAAAACAAACTTGCTCTACTATAAATAGAGCTCAATTATGATCAGTTTAAGTACACCAAAGGCCTACAACAATTGCCTTTCTCAAAATCTAATTCTCACTCTCAAAAATGCCTTTCTTAGCAAGTCATTATTGGGTTTTTCATTAGAGAGCAATTCCAGTCAAACCAATCACACACACACCTCATATACATCATATGTGAGCTGATCAAACACTTAAACAACATCTGGAACACTGATTTCTCAGAATCACCAGTCAATTGCTCAAGGTTTTAACCAAAGTGCAGTTGAGATACCATGAAGTGATCCAGCCAACGTAGTTTTCTTATACAAAGCCTAAGAGGAGGCTATATGTGTCTCGTACAAAGCCCGAGAGAGAGGCTAAAAGGTTTTGACTCAACGAGGGAATCTTTTGGTATCTCGTATAAAGCCCGAGATGGAGGCTATTTGACTCAACAAGAGAGTCTTTTGTATCTCATACGAAGCCCGAGATGGAGGCTATTTGAATCAACAACAGAGTCTTTTGTATCTCGTACGAAGCCCGACATGGAGGCTAAAATTGTTAGCTCCGCTGGGGAGAATCATTTGTACAAAGCCCAAGAGGAGGCTATTATGACTGTTTCAGTTGAGTGATAGATCCAATATGCTGATTTAAAGAGAAAATCAGTTCTTATATAAGCAATGTTGTACTCAAGGATTTGATTCGAGGATCAGAGTTATTTCCTTTTCTTTAAGGAAGTGGGAAATCCAAAGGGTATTGAGACTGTCCGAGTCCACAGGTTTCATCTCCTAGTTTTGGAAGGAGCTTGAGAATGTCTTTTGAGACTCAAGGTAATTAGACTGTCCAAGTATAGCGTTTCATCTTTTGTACTATGCTTTGAGAAACAGTAGTAGACTCTTAGAAAGACTGCTCTATTAAGATGACTGATTTCTGTTCCTATACCTCTAGGAGGTCGTCGGGACAATTTGTACGAAGCCCAAGAGGAGGCTGGAAACTTTTAAGAAGCCGAGTGGTCCTTGTATGAAGCCCAAGAGGAGGCTATCATTCCCGGAGGAAGCATCATTATACGAAGCCTAAGAGGAGGCTGTGAATACTTCTAAGAAGCCGACGTGTCCTTGTACTAAGCCCAAAAGGAGGCGGGGACACTTTTAGGAAGCCTGTGGGTCCTTGAACAATGCCCAAGAGGAGGCTGATGCTTTTAAGAAGCCGATGGGTCCCCAAACCCCGAGAAATTCAAGACAGGCTATTCACGAGGAATAGATCAAGCCAGGAAAGTTCGAGAATTTGGAAGAAACTCAAGAGATGCCATTCACGGAGAAAAGATCATCTCTGGGGAATAGAGTTTCTTGACAAGTGCTTTTAAGAAGCCTGTGGGTCCTTGAACAATGCCCAAGAGGAGGTCGATCCTTTTAAGAAGCCGATGCGTCCCCAAACCCCGAGAAATTCAAGACAGGCTATTCACGAGGAATAGATCAAGCCAGGAAAGTTCGAGAATTTGGAAGAAACTCAAGAGATGCCATTCACGGAGAAAAGATCATCTATGGGGAATAGATTTTCTTGACAACTTCTATGAGTGACAGTCTATGAAAGGGTTCACCGAGAATGTTGCCTTTCATGTCTCCATATTGTTTAACCCCAAGAGGAGGGAAGACTGTGTCTGGTAATCCTATGGGGATCTAGTTTTGACTATTTAAGAGTGATTAACGGGCTTAATGCTAAACGTAGTTGCCGGGGAAACTCTGAATATCTATACTATTATTACATAGTTGATATGAGTTTATGAAAGAAGACTTACAGCGAAACAGCCCCACAATACAGTTATATGTATATGAAAGCGGTAAATGAAAGCGTGTAAACACTTACTCGGTTATAGAGCTTCCATGCTGTTTGGTTAGTTGTTCAACAAAGAAAGATTGAAAAACAACAGTATATTCAAAATCAAAGGAGAAAGTGCTTTGAAAAAGAAACATTTGGGGCTTACAGCTCAAGGAGAGGCCCAGGGTTTTATCAGTGAGCGCACTGTTTGAATTTGTACAGAGGGACTTATCAAGTCACTGAGGCCCAAAAAATTATTTTCTGTACAAAGGGATGGGTCTTACACTCTCTCAAGAGGCCCAAAAGGTTTTAAAGAAAAGAAATGGGTCTTACTACTCGAGGGTAGGCCCAAGATTTGTTTTTCAACGGATGATGATCGCGTCGAACTTTTTGAAATACAACGGGACTTATACCATAAGTGAGGCCCAAAATAGGTTATATTTACAAAGGGTTTGGGTTTTACACTCTATTAGAGGCCCAAAAGAAAAGAGTGGGGCTTATAACACGAGGGTAGGCCCAAGATTTATTTTTCAACGGATGATGATCGCGTCGAACTTTTTGAAATACAACGGGACTTATACCATAAGTGAGGCCCAAAATAGGTTGTATTTACAAAGGGTTGGGTCTTACACTCTATTAGAGGCCCAAAAGAAAAAGAGTGGGGCTTATAACACGAGGGTAGGCCCAAGATTTTTCGTTTAAAATGGCGATCGCGCCGAGATTTTCTTTTAACCCGGAGGGGCTTATACAATAGCTGAGGCCCAAAGTTGTTTTTGGTTAAAAGGGGATTGGGTCTTACACTCTATTAGAGGCCCAAAAAGTTTTGAATGAGTGATGGGACTTACAGCTCAAGGAGATGCCCAATTGATTTTTTTAAAAGGCGACGATCGCGCCGTTTACTTGTACAGAGGGACTTATACAATAAGTGAGGCCCAAAATTGTTTGTACAAGGGGGTTTGGGTCTTACACTCTCTCAAGAGGCCCAAAGAGTTTTGAAAATGATTTATGATGGTTGAATTAATCAAAAACCCTAATTTGTTTTCAAAATGTGTTTTAATTGAATAAAAATTCAATTAAAATGATCAAAATTGTTTAACATATGGAAAACAAAGTGTGATCTTGGATTAATGCTTCAAAAATTAAGTATTGACCTACAAAATAATTAGAAGTCATTAAAAGTTGCAAAATCAAGATGGAAAAAATATTCAAAATGTAAAAAACAATTAAAATATTAATTCTTTGCAAAAATATCTATTATATAAAATAAATAATATTTTTGGGATTTTTTGGGAAAATAAAATATTTTAACATTTTTGTGAATTATTAAAAAAAGAATCAACTCAAAATCATTAAAACTCAGAGAGAAATTAATTTTTGAATCAATTAAATAAAATCACAAAATTCAAATATTTGAATTTGTGAAAATGGCGCCAAGAACATGGACCAAGAACACGCGCGTTTTCTGCCTTGCCCAGATTTGCATTTTCTATCCAATCTCACTGAATACTTGATCATATCATGCAATCCACATACCAATCAACTCGTTTCAACCTCACGGTCATGTCTATGGCAATTAATTTCATTTAAATTAAGCATAAAACAAGAAATCACGAAAAATCCTCAAGAACCCTAAATTCTGCATGAAGGCTGGGATTTTTAATACACGATTCAAACAAAGCAATTACTTGAGGGGAAACATTCCATGCATGATTATGAACATTTGGCAAAAGTATTGTGCGAGGAAATATGCATAGATTGAGAGATGACCAAGTTTAGGCTTACCTCTAGGTCGTGACAGCAAGAGCAAATTGATTTCTAAGTTGGAGGTGTTACAGATGAGTTGTGATGATCTGAACAGCTTCCCTACACCCTATGGAGTGTGTTTGAATGCTTGGACTTGATGGAAATAGGCTGGATCACTTCATGGCATCTCAACTGCACTTTGGTTAAAACCTTGAGTAATTGACTGGGAATTCTGAGAAATCAGTGTTCCAGATGTTGTTTAAGTGTTTGATTAGCTCACATATGATGTATATGAGGTGTGTGTGTGTGATTGGTTTGAGTGGAATTGCTCTCTAATGAAAAACTCGATAGTGACTTGCTAAGAAAGGCATTTTTGAGTGTGAGAATTGGATATTGAGAAAGGAAAGTGTTGTAGGCCTTTGGTGTACTTAAACTGATCACAATTGAGCTCTATTTATAGTAGAGCAAGTTTGTTTTGCAAGGAATAGTGAATGGCAACTGCTGAGTAGGTTTGGCCAATGTTGGCAAATGAAAATCCAAGTCTCCTCTAGCCATTGACTAGAGGTTAGGGCACAGGCTGCTAGTCCCCTTGGTCTTGGATAAGTCTTGACTGAATTCAGTTGAGAATGGCTCAGTCCATGCCACCTTGATGCTTTCATTGAATGCTCCAATCCAAAATTGGAGTCTTGTCCCTATTTTGGGCAATTCTAGGTTTAGCATGCTATTTCTTGTTCCAAGGACTTTTGAGGCTTGGCTCAGTGATTGTCCCCTTTAGATTCAATCCTCAGATGTGTCTAAAGTGATGACAAGGCTTGGAATTGACTGATTTTGGCAAATCGACCAAAAGTGCAAAAATCTGCCTTGCCTTGGCAGATTTCAGCAAGGCAACTTGCCAATGTCATATCTCATAGCTCAAATTGAATTTGGTGATGTTCTTGGCCATTTTGGAAAGCCCTAACATGATACAACAACTGTTTGATCATATTTGGTTTTGATACTTTTTGGATCCAAGTGAAAAATGCCCCTACATTTGGAAAAAAGTAAGGCAAAATCTGACTTAGTGAAATTTTCACTAAGTGTTGGAACAAAGTGATTTTCTTGATTTTGATCACTCCATAACTCAAAATCCATGAGGAATTTGGACATAGGTCAGTATGAAGCTTTTGTAGAGGGCAATGAAATCTATAAATCAAGCCTTGGATGGAAAAAAAATGGCTTTGTGGTTTAGGAGTTATGATCCTCCAAAGTTGGTACCTTTGTCACTTTTTTCCATAACTTAGAAAATTTTCTAAGTTTTTATGGTTACCCCTTTTACAAGTTATCCCACTTTCTTTGATTTTTCTTGATGAATGATGATTAAAATCATACATAAACATCATTTTAGGGTTAAAAATCCATTTTTGTGAAAAATCTCAAAAAGTCAAAGTTAACTTTTGTGCACAGTTGACTTTTTATCCGATGAATTCCAAACTGTGCAATTCTTCAGGAAATCATGTCCTTGACCTAAATCAAACTTGATGGACATGTTCCATGGGTGGTATAGAGGATATTGAATCATGTCTTAGGGCTTGGGAGCATGTCCTGGTCAAAATTCAAAGTTACAGTTGACTTTTCCCGCGAAACCCTAACTGTGGTTCAGATGAAATTGAAACTTGTTGCTCAAGCTTATTGGATCAATCCATTGTTCCAAATGGATCAATATGGCATATTAAAGATCCTCAAATCCTCTCTTGAGGTCTTGGTTCATAATTGGTCCCAAAAGTCAACTTAAGGGTGAATTAGGTCAAGAGACCCTAATTCCTGATTTTTGATGAATGCATCCCCTGAGGCAAAATTGACTGGATGATTGAGTTCATGAGGTTCCATGGATCATATTAGGTTATGTTTTGGATCTTTGGCTCATGCCCAGAGGAAATTTTCCATCTGGAGGCCCTGGTCGATCAAAACCCTAATTTGGTGACACTGGCGATCTTGAGGCTTGATCCACCTAGAAGGGAGCATCCTTGTGCTTAATCTTTGAAGTGGGAGTCCTTTTTGATCCTTTGGGTATGTTTGAGGGTGTAGACAAGTTGAAGATCATGTCATTCCTTGATTGATCCTTTGTCTAAAAGCTCTGAGAGGGCTTGAAACCCTAATTTTGATAGTAGTGAATACTCACCCATCTTTGGGGAGACTGATGAGGCATAATGACACACCCATATTGTGATGATGATTTGCACAGTAATGGGAAATCTTAGTGGTCAAAATTTGGGGTATGACAATTATAAGTGAAGCATATTAGCATAGTTGAACTTGATGGTTGAATTGGAAAAAGCATTATATGCTCAAGAAAGGAGTACAAGATACTGCAAACTGAAGCTTAAACGAAGAATGCTCAATGGAGAAGAAGCTGAAGCTGAATGATGAAGAACGCATAAGGATGCAACATGCTAAAGCCATGTGAAACTCATCAAGTGAAACATAAATAAGTGAAGCATAGTAACTTAGTTGATCTTGATAGTTAAGCTGGAAGAAGCATCATCTACTCAGAAAGGAGTATATAAGCTTAAAGCTATTGATAAGAAGCCGCAGTGCTCAATAAGAAAGCTTTTAAGTAAATACAGAACTAGGGAGCTTTATAATCTCTTAGAGATTTATTTTTAGATAGTTTCTGTATTAGAAAGCAAAGAGTTGTTGCTCACAACTTGCTATGTACTTCAGTCGTGTAATCAGCTTGTAGGAAGCATATTAGTGCACACAAAAAATCCTTGAAAAAGGTAATGTTCCTTGAGCTGCCGAATGGTGACCAGAATGCTCGAGAGGGCCAAGTCGTGGTTTAGCGGCTTGGAGGATGTTTCCTTGAGAGGATAATGAATGCCAGGATTCTCAAGAAGACAATGGAGGATTTCCATTGTGGTTGTAATCATGTTGATGATTAGTGGATTAAGTCCTTGGGATAAGGCAGAATCACCTTGAGGGGTGGACTGAAGTAACTTTGTTAACAGTGAACCAGGATAAAATAATTGTGTTCATTTATGTTATTTACTTGTTAACGCAATTGATTTAAATTCTACAAATTGGGACGAAATATGAAACCCAATTCAACCCCCCATTTCTTGTGTTTCTCAACCTTCAAAACCCACCTCTAGATAATGATGGAGAAGTTTTTGATGATGAAGATGAGATGATTTGACGATGAAATGGTGAAGTTCCCTCTTCTTCTAGGGTTTCTTCTTCTTTCTCTCTACTTTCTCTTCTTCCTCTCTATTCTTCTTTCCCTTTCCTCCTACTATCTTTTCTTTCCTTTCTTTTCCTTTTTAATAGTTCTCCCACAAAATTGGAGCAAGGCACAAAGTAGTAACATGAGAAGTTAATAAGAATAACTTGGTTTAATTTCCAAAATTAAGGGTATCCAAAATGTCTCAATTGTACCAATTAATAAAACCTCAGAGTCAGATAATATTAATTAAAACAAGTTTTGAGCTCATCGGTTGCTCTAATTATCTCAATAGATAACTCTCAGAGCACACCGAAACCCAGTTGATCTCAACTAATATTATTTAGAGAATTTTATCAAACATGGGGTATTACAGATATAAACATGTTTTAAAGTAAAATATAAAAACAATAAAAAAATAAACGTGTCAGGGTGAAAAACAATAGACAAAATAGACATGCAAATGAAATACAATTGACAACCCTAAACAATCATAAGATTGTTGGTGAAAAAAACATGGAAAAAGATATTTCTGACCAAAATGACCTCAAAATGTCATAAAAGTATCAATCAAGGCGGATTAAAGTGATTTTCACATCAAATACAATTAGAAACCATAAAAATTAAAGTGCGTTTTCACTAAAACGACCTAAAACCCTTACCAAACGTAAGGTTCGAAGGTTGATTCAAGTGAAAAACACACGTGCGTTAAGAATATAGTTCATAATCTGCAAAAGAAAACATGACATTGTTCTTCTAAAAAAAATGAAAAAAGGTGATTTTGTTCAGAATCGAATAACTGAAGCATGATTAAACTTAAAAATACACATGCAAAGGAAACGAAAGTTGAGAAACCATAAAAAAACAAAACTTTCTCGGTGAAAAATGATGGAAAAGATGATAGTTCAAATAAGAACCGACTTTTCGTTCATAAACGTTAAACTGAAGACTAAATAAAGTTGTAAACAAATATGCAACCAAAAATAAACTTCAGAAATCCTAAAAAAGAAAACTTTGTTGGTTAATAATCTGAAGTGAAACTTATACATTCAATGTCATGAAAAATCAAGGAAAATAATAGTTTGTTATAAAAAGAAGTTGATTTCGTTGATAAACATGAGGTTGTTGACGAATAAACCCAAAATTGTTTATCAATTAAAGATTATAACTTGCTTAATAACGATTCAGGGACGATAAAATACGAATGGAAAAAGTTAAGGATGAAATAAAAATGTTTCATTCAACCTCAAGCGGTAGGAGAGAAGACTGAAAAATAGTGAAACCAGGAAAACAAAACGATGATGAAAGAAAATGGTAGGGAGAGTATGTAAGGAAAGAGAAAATAAAAGAAATAATGAAGTGAAATTATCGCAGAAAAGTGTGAAAGTGATATATGAGAGACATTGTTCCAATATTTTAATATTAAAAGTAAAGAGTTTGATGAAAAACAATTAAAAGATAATTTTTTTTGGCTTAATATATCATTTGGTTCCTTAACTTAGTTTAAGATTCACTTTAATCCCTTATTTAATAAACGTTCGTTTTAAGTCCTTTAAATGTCGTTCCGTTAGTCACATTGGTTATGTCCGTTAAATTTTGTCAAATTCTGTTAACTTGTGTATGAGTGGCATGCCACCTGATTTTAGATTATATGACATGGATTTGTTTTATTTTATATTGATTTAAAATTTAAAATTAAAAAAACAAAAGAAGTTATCCTTAAGTTTTTCTCTTCTCCTCTCTCCCCCAACCAACTCTAGTCGTCACGTCTCTTTCTCTCTTCTTCCTCTCTCTTTCTTCATGCTTTTTATCAAAAATCTCACACAATCAATACACTTTAAAACATAACAACATACAGTAGAGATGCAATAAGACAACCCATCACCATTTTCATCACTCATCATCATCAACTAAATATCCACCACCATTCAACCGCAAAATCACAATCGCACACCCTTCAACCGATCTGGATCTGCCGCAAATGACTTCCTCCTTGAGACCAATACGGCTGTGAAGGCACTGACATACTTTTCACTTTGGTCCCTTAATTTATTGCTCTTTTATTACTCTTGCTCTTGCTGATTATATTTTCTTTTCTATATTTCATAAAGATTGCACAAGCTTGTAAATCATTCATTGCAAAATTTGGACTTTGGGGCTCGGTTCGAGCACTTGCCCGTGGATATGAAGTTATAATGAGCTTGCTTCTCTTCACACTAGTAGCTTATTTTGGCGTGGTTCCCATTTTGTTTCGGAGTTTCAAACTAGAATGTTTTTCAACCACGCTTTCAGTAGAGGTTTACAAAATTCTTATATTCTCGGTGGATAAAAAAGGGATCGCGTCAACAACATAGAATAATTATAAATCAACAAGCTATTTCCTAGTGTACATGGTTTATCATTATTAAAAAACTCTGTCACATATTACATTATTAAGAGTTTGATTTCAAAGGTTGTTGTTGCCTTAATCAAATTCTTTTCTTTTAATACATACATGGTTTGAATGATAGTGAAGGAGATTGGAATGTTTGTATATATATTTACATTCATCACACCTGCCCATTTTGTAAATAATTGTTGTTGTACATCTTGTTCCTCCCGTGGCACAGTGTCGTGCTTAAGTATGGTTACAATATTTATGGTTTGTATATAAATATTTATGGTTACAATATTTATGGTTTTGTTTCAATATTTACATTCTAACCAAAATTTTAATACAATTTTTATTTATTTATATTTAATTGAATGATTTTGTTGCTAACTTTTTCTATGCATATGAGACATGTGGTTTTATTGTAACTCATCTCTTTGTTGGCTTTGGGGCATGGATTTTCGCCGTTTGCATCAGCTTCTCAGTTAATGTGGTAATATTAAAGGGTTCACTAAACATGTATTATTAGATTTGTTTGTTTCTATTATTTTATACTAATGCATTGAAATTGTTATTGGAAATTTGCAGAATTGTTTAATCTCATAGGAGAAAAGAGTAATTGAATGTCACATAAGTTATGGTACAAAGTTTATACCATGTTCAGAAGGATCAGAAAAGTTGTTTCATGTGAAAAATCAAATCTCTACAACAAATTCTAAGAAGAATAAGCTTTTGTAATTGTGTCTGTGTACACCTTAATTTATTTTGGTCTAATGTCTTGATTTGAATAAGTAATGTATTAAGATTCTGGTTTAATACCATTATATTCAAGATTCTATTAATATAAAAAAAAGTTTCAATTTAGTACTAATTGCTGACTCACTTGCCATGTTGTCATGCCACATATACACAACTTAACGTTTTTTTCACAAAATTTAATAGAAATGACCAACTTGACTAACATAATACTCTCTCCGTTCCTTTTTAAATGTCTTTTTTAGAATAATTTTTTGTTTCTTTTTAATTGTCATTTGTAAAGTTCAAAGTAGTATTGATTACACTTTTGTCAAAATTACTCTTAGGTAATCATTACATAAAGAAAAAAAGTAAGATGAATGCAATAAATAATTAGGGGTATTTTAGGTAAAAAGAGAATTGTTTTTTTGAAAAGTAACTATAATGATTAGTTTTCTTGGTATGTGTAAAAAATAAAAAAAATGACACTTAAAAAGGAAATGAGGGAGTAGTTTTTAAGAGACTAAAATATAACCTTTATTAAATAAGAGACTAAATTGATAACTGAAATTGAAATTAAGTTGAAGGACTTTGACGCCTTTTTTTTAGGGATTAATATTTAGCATTGGCTTAGATTAGGGATGTAAATGGATATCCATGGGGACAGATACTATGATATTCGTATCTGTCCCGTTGGATAAATATGATATTCATATCCGCCCCATATCCATGCGGGTATCCGTTAAGTAGGTTATCCACGGGTTTTACGATATTCGCGGATATTTACAGACATCCATGGATAATATATTTTTATCAAATTTTTTTTTGAAATCTTTTTTAACTTATTTTAAAGACACAAAAATTTATTATCACGTAACATTCATACAATTTTCTCTTAATTTAACAATAAAATTTCATCACTTTAATTTTATTCTTATTCACCAAAACATAATTATATCCAAACATAATATCTATACATTTCATTTTTAACTAAAAACAAATAAAAGATATTGTGATTGTGAGTTATGATGGAAGAGCGGACGACGAAGGAGTAGGAAGGGAGACACTGGTTTGACAGAGGAATGACGACACTAATTGGTTGGATTGTTAAATTGTTGAAGTGAGGTATGAAGTATTGAAGAATTTAAATATGAAATGACTAATAAAATTTAACTGAAATATGAAAGATTTTCTTCAAAGAAAATTTCAAAAAAAATAATAATAATAAATATATATATATATATATATATATATATATATATATATATATATATATATATATAAAAGAAGACTAATTTTTTAGAAGATGAAAAAATAAAGTATAATAAACTAATGATGTTTAAATGATTTTTATAATTTATTAACGGATATAGATATCCGCGGGCATGTATATTATTAAACCTGTATCCATATCCATTAACAAACGAGTATCTAAATATCCATTTATTTTATCCGTGGATATCCATTAAGCTATCCACTCCATATCCGTGATAGATTTTATCAGCGGGTACGAATTTTTTTACCATCCCTAATTATATATACTAATTAAAAAAATGTAATAATATGATATAGTGTTGCTGTTTGCTTTTGTCAAAGGATCCACATCCTTTTTCAGACATACAAGCGATGTTATTGACTAATTTGACCTATAGACTTTAGAACCTCTTCTGTTCTCATTAGTTTTCAATTTTCACTCTCACCATAACTCACTGAAAAAGGCTTTACACACTTTTTCTTTCCCAAACCCTCTCTCTTGCCTTTTTCATCCAAATTATAATTTTGAGTCTCCCCTTCAAGTTAATGCATATAAAAATTTGTAAAGACTCAAGCTTTCAAGTTATACATCGTTTTTTCGTTTCATAATTCATCTGGGTCATTGTCCACTGGTCCCAGTTTCTGTGAAATCATAAAAGGGTCCAGGTGAGTGTGTTGCGAAGAGGGTTCTTCTTTATTAGTTACAAAACCCCCTTTGGAAAAATTGATTTTTGGGAATTTGAGTGAAGTAAGGAAGAAAAGAATGATTCAGTTGTTGTTTTTAGTGATTTTTGCGGAGGGCGTTATGGCTTTTCTTATGTTGGTAAAGATAGGTCCACTGAGGGATCTTGTGATGAAGAGTTTGGATCAGCTCAAGATGGGGAAGGCTCCAGCTACGGTTAAAACTATTGCAGGCACAATGTTTGTGATTTTGCTTTCAAGCCTTATGAGTATTGTTAAGATCCAGAACAAAGGTGCTAAGCTTGGTACTATGTCGCCTATGGATCAAGTTCTTTGGAGAACTCATTTGCTTGAGGCTTCACTACTTGGTAAGTTCATGCTCTTTCATCTTTCTCATTTGCATTTTTTTTATAGCTCTTATGATGCTAAGCTTAGTTAATTTTGAAGTGTTAGAAAGAAGTGTTGATGTGTTTTTTTTTTTGCTTGGCCCTTCTTTGGTTTGAGCCTCAGTAGAAGCTTAGTTAATTTGATTAGTTTTTTATTCACTTTTCTGCTGAACATTTTTGTCAGTTTTAAGCTAAACTAAGGAAATATTGTCAATCGCAATGGTTGATCTTGAATAGGGCCGTCGTTGAGGACGTGCAAAATGGGCTACAACAACAAGCCTCAAATTTTTCAGAATAAAATTGTAGGTAAATAGGGTCTCATAATAGTCCGTCATGGTTAAATCATAATTAAATAGAATCTCTATTTGTTTTGTCATGGTTGAACCATGGCTAGCCAACACATAGAGCCTCTAAAAACTTAGGTCGGCCATGTTCTTGAATGAAAGCAACTTTTAAACGATGCAATTGTTTTAGGCTAATGTAAGATGCAATTGGGGCAATTTTGTTGCCACATCTATAGATTTGGTTTCATTGTTTAAACCATTTCACAAAAGATAAATACAGAAACAATTCTCTTGCGTGTCTTGTTGGTCGGCGGTTTTTGTCATGCTTTGGCCATGGCAGTGAGCTAAAAAACCGCCATGGCCGATATTTGACAACACTGAATGTACCTGTCATTGTTAAATGGCTTTAGAAATGTACATATTAAAAAGTTCCTTTTTTGATCGACTAATATGTGGACTCACTCGCAAGCCTATTTTGATTTCCAAAAATGTGATAAATTAGGATTTTGGTATAGAAACAGGACATTGAGCAGTATACGGTATTGATTATTGAATAAGCTGATATGGGTATGAAAAACTTTGGAGCTAATTTAGAATTGTATGAGGTAAAACCTATATCTAATGAGTTGAATCGAACTTCCAACAACTGGAATCCAATACCACCATCCTTCACTCTTTAGTAATTTTGGACCTTGTGATTTGTAAATGTGTCCATCGATTTTGAACTTGTAACACTCTTTCAAGCAGTAGTATGGCCATGTGTTCAGGCAATGTGGGACTAAACTTACTCCATTACACCCTGCACAATGAAAGTGCTGGTGACTACAATGAAGACCATCCATTTTTCTTGCAATTAAGGCAGCTAGGGATGGACCACGATTAAAGAGGAATTTCCATAATTTAATTTATCTATCTTTTTGGATTTGTGATGCTATGTTTGTGTATTCTGGTCCGGTGATTGTTTGCAGAATATTTTGATTTTGTTATTGTGGTTTTCTTATCACTAAATTGTATTACATCCACCCAATTTTTTATTATTATTTTCCATAACAGTTTATCATAGAAATGTCGTGGAGATAAGAAAGCCTTAAACTGGGAAGTTAGTTTTGCAAAGAATTATCCAATATAGATATGGGCTGAAGTTTAAGGTATTTGAATAAATAAAGATATGATACAATATAGGGTGATGTTCAACGGGAGAGTTTCCCGTCAAAAGTAGCTATATAAGTGTGGTCAAGTCCCACGCCGGAAGTAGCTCTCTTGACATAAGAAAGGGTATAAAATCACCTTCAATACTACTAACATTGAAGGCCTAGACGAGTGACCTCCATTGCACTTCGGAGGGGCATTGGCCTAGGGTCTACCCTTTTTTATACAATGTAATTGAATTATGTGTTCTATTCATTTGTCAATTTTTTCATATTGGCTTCTTAAGATGACTTTTCGGTTAGTATCAATGTCACATCCTCAGCTTCTAAGAAATTGAGTTAACTTGTTGACAAAATCATTAAATGTAAACTCAGGCAGGTCTTGGATTTGAGGATGATTGAACGGTCTTTTTATATTCCTCAAACAGGCCTAACATGTTAGGCAATGGTCGCGTTTACTTCCCTGAATGATGAGGCTGCGTGATGCAAAAGCATTAACCTCACAATGGTAGCACAAGGTTGTCAAGATCTTGACCTAGATCTTAAAATCTTACGATTTTGCGATCACACTCATCCTCAATGATCCCAATCTTAAGTAGAATCATATGTTGTAGTCAAATTGTGAAAAAAATTGTAAAACCATTGATTATGTGCAATCTTGGCCAGTTCCGGCCACCATCATTACAAGCCCAAAGGATGATTAGATGCTGAGGTGCAACATTACGGTTCGGCAGAGGCCATTTTCCTTATAATACACTTGCCTACCAAAATATCATGTAAAAAAACTTCAAATACATAGTATTATTTTTTGTTTTAGTAATATCTTACAATTTTGTTACAATGTTATGTTTTACGATCTTGCTAACCCCTCTCGATCTTACAAAAAAATTGGGTAGGATCTTCCAATCTTAGTAACGATCTTATGTATCACGATCTTACTATCCCCTTCTGATCTTATGCAAGATCCCGATCTTGACAACCTTAGCACTAGACTCCACAACATCCTATCATAAGCCTATCCACAAAGTAGGTGAATATATAAGTAAACTCATCGATGCAACTTGCAAGTCATCCAAGAATCCAACAGGCCATTGAAGCGGATGAACTTGACTCTGATGGGCTAAAACGTAGCTCTAACAATGTTGAAATATTTCTTATTTAAAACTATTTATTTTCTTGTTTAAGTGTCATTATATTACTCCTAAAATAAAGGAGTTAATTTTGTATTTTCTCTCCTATAAAAGGAGCCCTTTTTTCATCATAATAAAATAACAGAATTATCACCCATATGCTTTTCTACAAACAATCTGAATCTAATTCCAATGAGGGTAGCATAATACCACACCATCATCCATTACTCTAAAAAGATTTGGAATCATGTGCTTTTCTAATTTGTCCACCTATTTTGAACTTGTTACTCTCTTTTTTGTCCGCAGAGTTGTGAACCTATACTGTGATTTGTGAATCTGTTCATCAATTTTGAATTTGTTTCTATGTCTATGTATTCTGGCGTGGTTGTCCATCACACCAATGAGGTGAATGAACCCTACTATGATAAGCTAAAACATAGCTCTATCGAGTTGAATCTAACTTCTACAAGGGGAGCCCAAATCCAATACCACCACCCTTTGCTCTTACAAGTTACAAGCACTACAAATGCCATATCTTTTGGCAATGTTGGACTAAACCACCCTATTACACCCAGCTGAATGAAAGAGATAGATGCTGCAATGAAGGCATTTCAAAATTTCCGTCAATAAGGTGGCTAGGAGCGAACTGTAATTAAGTTGAAATTTCCAACAGTGGATTTTTCTATCGTTTTCTAATTGTGACGCCATGTTTGTGTATTCTGGTCCGGTGGTTGCTTATAGAATATTGTGAATTTGTTATAGTGTTTTTTCTATCACTATAACATTCAAAATGCAGCAAGTTGTGAACAATCTTACTTGTTTTTTGTCTGCTTGCTCTAATTGTATTTGAGTGTTCAATTAGATTACATCTTAAGCTAGAGATTATCGTTGTTTTAACTGAATTAATTTAATCTTGCAGGTTTTACATTATTCCTCGGATTCCTAATTGACCGAATGCACCATTATCTCCAAAAACTTATTAATTTAAGGAGTAACATGGGAGCTTCAAAAGAAGAGGTAGAAAATTTCAAAAAAGAAACCGTCGAGCTCAAAGAAAAGGAAGAGAAAGCCTCAAAGGAGATAAAGCAGCTGAAGAAAGAACTTTCAACTCTATCAGAAGGTATGAAGAAGGTAAAGACGGAGTCCGAAGAGAAAGACAAGAGAGTTGAGACGGCTGAAGCTCACGTTGCTTCCCTCCAAAAACAAGCCGCAGATTTACTACTTGAATATGACAGACTCTTGGAAGACAACCAAAATCTTCAAGCTCAAGCAATAGGACGTAAGAGTTGAGGAAAACTTGAAATACTTTGAAAAAACAATGTTTGAGGAGAGCAATCTAACGAGAATCATCCCTAGTTTTGTTGCAAAGTCTTCTTTATTTAACGAATGAAAGAAGGGTATTTTTTTTGGTTCTCCCCGTGAAAGATAACAGATTTTGTAGTCCTCTCTGTTTGTTCAACATTTTGTTATGAAATTGGTTCTTAACAATTGGCGCAATAGTTGTTCTGCCATACTTAACACGAGTTAACCTTCCTTCATGCCACAGTTTCTTCAAAATTCAATAACATGGTTGTGATATTGATATGTTAACTATTTTATTTCTCAATCAAGCAATTGAAATAAGGAAGTTTATGAATTAGCAGTATTGTCTCCCCGATGTCTATTTTGGAGTACTCACTTCTCCACATAGTACACAAGTTCAACATTGTAACTCTGATTCGTGATTCAACGCACAAACATGCTCATCAATATTGAATATAAAAGAAGCAAAATCACAATTCTATTGTATTTCAAAGCTCCAAGGATTTGACTAAATTTTGGTAAAACATAATGTTGTGAAAGATGTTCCAACATGAAGGTTTCTGCCCCAGACCAAAGATGTCGAATGAAATGTCCTAGCATGAAGACTCGACATCACGACTGTCACAGCAGGTTTTGTTTTTAAATCTGTTCCAAGATTCAAGGCGCGGTTGACAGTGGACCAAGGAAGAAATAAACAGAAGATCTGAAGTCCAAGACAGAAGAGATTATAAAAGGAAGACCAAGACCTAGGATTGAATGACTAACCTATTGTAATACTTTTGTAAAGTAGAAAATAGGGTTTAGTGTTTTGAGAGTCGTAGGCTTTCTTGTGTTGTAAGTCTCCCTCTGTATCGGTTTGATACATTGTGGAAGACATAGTTGTTTATACAGATTCAGAAACCTGTAGGTAATGAATCATGTATTGTTCTTGGATGAAGCTTTGAAGCAAATCCGAGTTGTGTTGTTAGTCAAGAATGCTCGACTGAACTTTGTATTGAAAGAGGTGTCTTTCAAGTAGGATGATACAGTTATTGTGACTATAACTGTTAGATAGATGTGATTTCTAATGATAAAGTTTTCATTGGGTAGTGATAGGTAAACCAGAGGTTGTTTACTGTAAACCAGAGGTTGTTTACATAAAACTATACTACTGATAGTGGATTCTTCTTCCTGACTTGGTAGCCCCCAGATGTAGGTGATTTGCACCGAACTGGGTCATCATATTATGTGTTGTTATCATTCTGCAATTTACAGTTCAGTTTTGATTAACATGTTGTAACAGGTGTCGAAACATCTGTCTTGCTGCTGTTGCTGATATTCTGGATATTAGCTTGTTTATTCTGCCTTTGTTTTAAAGTTATGCAGAGAACAATGTCATGACATGTGTTAGGATATCTGTTATCTGCTATGCCAGAATTTCAATTGGTATCAGAGCAGGCATCCTGTCTATTTCTGGATGAGATCTTGGGAGATACTTTCTGGCTTTTAAACAAGGAGGAGTTTGGGAGATCAGATCATTCACTCGGACATACTCAAGGGTATTAATGGATGTGATGGATGTTCTAGATCAAAGGTAACAACTACTGATGGTTGCTCAAGTTTTCTGAGGAGTTTCTACAGCAAGTGCAGGAGGAGCGACTAGTTCTCCTATATGGTGTCTTATAAGATGTTCTGACATCTAATTAGGGCATGTTGAAGATGTTCCTTGGTGGTTCCGCTGCATATGTTTCTGATGGAAGAACTATGGTATTTATGTGATTCTGGAGTTGTGATAGAAGAAAGATGGTGGAAGATCTTGCTGGCTGGCTTCTATTCTTGAAGATATCGGCATCTATGAAAGCTCTAGTCGTTCCAAAGTCGGGAGCAATGGAATGGAGAGAGTTGTTGGTTCATTTCTGTCATGTTGACTTGGTACTTGAAAGTTTGGTTCCAACTTGTATCTTGAAGTCAGTTTGAAGAAAAGGTGAGTTGAGATCGTGTTTATCAAATTCATGATCTATGAATTTGGTAAATATTCTTTTCGAAAAAGTTGCCAAAGATACTTGAGTCTTCACTCAAGTCCACTCATAAAGGCATCTCTGGTCGTGTTTAAGAGCTTTTTCAGAAGGATAATCTGGTTCTCATGCTGAAGATGGATTTCTGAAGTTCTCTGGTGCTGATGGATGTTATTCAACTTGGAGATAATGAGAGGTGATTTATTTTCACCATTCATGATTTGCAAGAATTTTTATTAGCAAAGGAAAGTCATAGGCATGTTGAGTCAAGGGTGACAGACTTGATGTCTCAACATGTTGTTTGACTAGAAAGATGTTGACACAAAAATTCTGGACTTGTGTTGATATCTGGTAGATCGTATATCCTACAGGATGTATGGTTTTGTGGATAAGGATTTAAGATCAATTGTTATTTTTGGAATTCACAAATAGTTAATTGATTATCCTTGTATTTTGGAGTACAAGATTACTGGTGACAAGTTGGTACATCAGGAAGTGCAACATCTCTTGTTACATCTGCTCAAGAATCTGTTCTTTGGAGAATGGGAACAATCAAAATAAGGAATTGATGTTCTATCAGATGTTGAAACATCTTGACATTGGAGTATGTGAAGAATCCTGTTGATTCAAGGAGTGAATCTCTGGAGCAAAGGAGTTGTAGTTGATGATCTTGTTACCATACACGTGTGTGATAGGATCTGTCTTTATTCTGGTATTGCAAGGCGCATATTTTGACTAGGAAGCTTATCTAGAAAGTAGTGTTGACGGAAGTGAAGATGAAGACATTTTTCTTGGATCAGTTTATTTCTGACCTAGGAGTATTAAAGTGCAGCAGGTGTGTTCCAGTTTCTACTAGAAGCATCTGATCTTTATCTAGAGAGTTTCCTGGCAAGAAACTTGTCTAGAATATGGTGTTGGTGATAACACTGCTTGGGTCAGTTTATTTCTGATCTAGGTGCATAAGAGCATGTGATATTGCTCATCTTGGAGGTCAAGGATAAGTGGCAGTTATCTCTGACTTTCTGAAGAAGTCTCTACTTAAGGAAAGCGAGATTCCTTTTGTAAAGGTCTTGTGTGACTAATCTCTTCTAAAGGTCAAGCTTTGGCATGTTTGGTTTTTCTGAAGATGAGGTGGTTGTTGTATTACAATAATGCAGGATGGAGGTTGTCTACTCTAACTTAATATCATTAATCAAGTATATGAGAACATGGAACCCTTGTTCTGTTATAGGGAGGAGGTTCTTCTAAGTGGCAGAATGAAGGACTGAATTCTTCAGCTGGATGTCTGATCAGATGTTGTGACATCAAGCGGAAACTTCAGGGTCCTAGTTGATGTTGTGGTGCATCATCGTAAGACAAGTTGATCTTCTAAAAAATAAATGGAATTAATGCTTCAAAAAGGTCTATCTCATGCAGTTTGCGGGAGCTGCAAGAAGGAGTAGATGTTACATGTCCGAGTCTTGGTGTATCTAAGATGGCTTGTTATGGAGTTGATGGAACATGTAACTTGAATATTAGGTTTCATTGGTGGATCAGAAGATTTTCTGGAGCTCCGAAGAAAGTTATGATTAACCAAACAATGGCATTTGGTTGATCTCTAATGTGAATTCAAGCAGTGTGCTTGGAACTAATTACTCCTGTGCAGAAGGGTAGTTGGTTGAAAATCAAAGAAGGTTCTGGTTCTGTTCATATCTTGGAGCTTGTGGTAGAAGCTCTAAGTTGCTTATGGAAGATTACCTTCTTTTGGGAGATATATGAGAGTTTATTTCTCTCTTTGGGTGTCTGGAGTTCTTATTGATCAAGCTGGTGGAGCTGTGTTCTCTGAAGATCTTCAGTTGGATTACTATGCAGATAGTAAGTCCAGTGGTGATTGTATCAAGAACCATAGTGTATGGTGTCTGTGATATGATCAGGATGTCCTAACTGATGTTAGAATATCATCATGGTTTTTGAACTTAGAGTTCAGATTGTGGAAGCTGATGTTCACCAATTGAATCATAAGTGTTCTATCTTATCATATGAGAGAATGATAAATTGAAGACTGTCTTGGATCATAGGGTGTCTATCTGGTAGTCTGACTCTTGCTGAGGTTAGAATGCTTATGGAGAGGTGGTTTCTTCTGCTGCAAGTAACTCTAGAAAGAAGTGGATCAGTTTGGTGCTTATGAAGCAAGTAAGCTGAGAATTTATGGAGCATGGATTTGATGTATTTCAAGTGTGAATTACATCTGGGTGAGCTAATAAACTAAGGGACTCTGTATGTCTCTTTGAGAAATATGAAGCATTCCATATTCAATTGGATTGTATCTCAAGGAACAAGGATATCTATGGCTGTAAAATTCAAGGTGGATTTGTACATGGTATGGATGATTTCTGGATGAGAGGGATCAATGGTGATTTTGGTCTCAATCTAAGAGTTTGTTGGTTGTGGTACAAGGAAGTGATCCTGGTACTCTCTCACTATATGATCATGAAGTTTGTCATGGGATATCATGTGGTGATTTTGGGTGTTTCTTGTTGAAGGAGCATCTTTTGTGAAAGATAGGGGGAACTTCTGTCTGATAGGTGTACTAGTGTGGTACATGGATTGCTTGTGGATCAAGATTTGAGTGAATGCGTTCAGCAGGTATATTGAACAGGGGGTGCGCTCTTGAAGACATGAAGATGAGTCTTATGTTTTCCATTCATTTTAAGGTGTTCTTCTTGCAAAGGAGCACTGGTTATCTTAGACAGAGGGAGTTAGACTTCTATTTTGGATATGTTGCTGCAGTAGTGCAGTTGTTTATCAAGATTGTTTGTGGTTTCAAGCAGTCTGTGATAGAATTCCTCTGGTGAGGGTGTAATGTCAGACGAGATGTCGTGACATTGTGCTACTGTTATAAGTTCTGGGTTGACTTAACAGGTTGTTTTTTATTATGTCATTGGGTGTCAATGGATTAAATCAGTTTTGTACAAGCGTCTTAGGAGTGTCCTAAGAGTCATTGCTTGTGTCTGGGAGAATTTATTTTTCTCTACAGTTTGGAAGATCAATGGAAGTATTCTGTTGATATGTCAAAGCTGTCGTGATCAAGTCTGCTAATTCTGAATTAAGGAATTGATTTAGAATAAAGAGAAGAAGATTGTGATTATCGTTGTAAATTTGTTTTGTCTGTACTAAATGAAACAATACTGTGGGGTCTTGGTAAATGTAAAAGAAGGTCCTTGGGTCATTCTTGAGAAAACTGATAAAGTCAGATTAGGTGTCATGACATTACTCAGTACCTGTTTCAGATAAAGACAATCAAATGGACAGTGGTTTCAAGGACAAGTCATAAAAAGTGGAATCTTTCGAAACTAACTTGGCCAGTGGTTATTTCATTCATTGACTAGTCTTTTGTTTCTTCCAAATAGATCGTCACTGCCTATGTAGCTTCTTCAATATTTAAGAAGGCTCGTGCTGCTTGAGGTGCAGAACATCTTCCTTGGTAAGTTGATAGAAAATGGGTTTTATCCGTGTTTGGGTAAGCACAGTCTGGGTATGGGTCTGTATTGGTCATTTTTGCCAATTTTTGGCTAAAAAGGGTGAGATTGGGTTCTTGTTGCTGCTTACTGCTCTGAGTTATATGTGTGCATTTGTGTTGCTGGTCTGCAAAAATGTCTCAAAGGATGTTCTAACGTTCGGGGTTCTAACGTCTTGGGGAGCTTGTGTTTTGTGATAAGAGTTATGAAGCAAGTTGTGTTTTGTGATCTGAGTTACATTCTCTATGTACTCTATATCACGAGGTGAATGAGGAGGGTGACTGGAAATTATCTTCTCACTCTCTCATTCATGAGGAGAGGGCCTTGAAATTATCTTCTCTCTCCCATATGAATAAGGAGAGGGTCTAGAAATTATCTTCTCCCTCTTCCTTGACACTTGCTTCAGGTTTTCCCATTGCATGCACCTTCAAACTGAAGAATATTTTAGTCAAAAGTTGTCAAAAGGGGGAGATTGAAAGCTCCAAGGATTTGACTAAATTTTGGTAAAACATAATGTTGTGAAAGATGTTCCAACATGAAGGTTTCTGCCCTAGATCAAAGATGTCGAATGAAATGTCCCAGCATGAAGACTCGACATCATGACTGTCACAGTAGGTTTTGTTTTTAAATCTGTTCCAAGATTCAAGGCGCGATTGGCAGTGGATCAAGGAAGAAATAAACAGAAGATCTGAAGCCCAAGACAGAAGATTATAAAAGGAAGACCAAGACCCAGGACTGAATGACTAACCTATTGTAATACTTTTGTAAAGTAGAAAATAGGGTTTGGGGTTTTGAGAGTCGTAGGCTTTCTTGTGTTGTAAGTCTCCCTTTGTATCGGTTTGATACATTTTGGAAGACATAGTTGTTTATACAGATTCAGAAACCTGTAGGTAATGAATCATGTATTGTTCTTGGATGAAGCTTTGAAGCAAATCTGAGTTGTGTTGTTAGTCGAGAATGTTCGACTGAACTTTGTATTGAAAGAGGTGTCTTTCAAGTAGGATGATACAATTATTGTGACTATAACTGTTAGATATCATAGGTTGTGATTTAGGGAGTGAGATAGGTTTCTCTTATCAATTAGATGTGACTTCTAATGATAAAGTTTTCATTGGGTAGTGATAGGTAAACCAGAGGTTGTTTACTATAAACCAGAGGTTGTTTACATAAAACTATACTACTGATAGTGGATTCTTCTTCCTGGATTGGTAGTCCCCAGATGTAGGTGATTTGCACCAAACTGGGTCATCATATTCTGTGTTGTTATCATTCTGCAATTTACAGTTCAGTTTTGATTAACATGTTGTAACAGATGTCGAAACATCTGTCTTACTGCTTTTGCTGATATTCTGGATATTAGCTTGTTTATTCTGCCCTTGTTTTAAAGTTATGCAGAGAATAATATCATGACATGTGTTAGGACATCTGCTATCTGCTATGCCAGAATTTCAGTAACACCCCATATGTCTTGAATTATAATACACATGACATTATTTTGGTCGTGAAATTAAAACATAAGTGTTTAGATGATATCATAATTCATGTCCGATACAAATGATAAATGCGAGGTATAAACTGATATCCCAAAATAAGATTACAGAATTGAAAATGCCAAAATGCAGCGGAAATAAACAACCAAAACATTTTTAACACCCTATTTAGGTCATCTTACCCTTGTCTTTCTCTTGCTTTGAAGTACCTGAAATAACAGGATGAGTGGGGTGACATACTAATTTCGGTGAGTTCTAGACTACACCATTAAATCCACTCGGCTCTACATGGTGTACTACCATCACTGACGCAAAAGCCAATTGTAACTTGCATACCACATGGCCACGCAAGCAACAATTAAGAGATCTAAATGATCCCATCTCAAGCATAATTGTCGTCTACCGGCTCCATACTACCCATCTATCACTCGAGGAGATCTAAATGATCACATCTCAAGCATAATTGTCGCATACCGGCTCCATACTACCCATCAGTTACTCGAGTTGGGATTTGAGTCACAGAGCATTCACGAATGGGGGGACGTCTCTCCCGGCCTAATAACTTGTCACTTGAGTTGGGATTCGGGTTACAAACTCACTTCACGAAGTATAATGTCTTTCCCCGACCAATAACTCATCATTCGAATTGGGATTTGGGTCAAGAACATCACTTCATCACGCTAGAATGTCTTTCCCCGGCCAATAACTCATCAAGTTGGGATTCAGGTCACAGATATTCATATAGGTTATATAAAACATCTTTCCCCAGCCAATAACTCATCACTCTAGTTGATATTCAGGTCACGGAAGTTCACAAGTCACAAATCGTCCTTCCCCAGTCACAACTATTCGTAGCTTGAACTCGGATCACAGACAACTATTAGACTCTCTCACATACAGTAACCATCCATAGATATTAGTCCAAATGTTCCCACCACTAGCCTATCTTGGTTTCATTTGAAACCCAACATTCGTTTTGTACACCAACGAAAGCATGAACTTGTGCTTGAAGGTCACCATACTTGGTAACTTATTCAACCTAGGGTTTCCTCACCATTTGGATTTCCTTATTCATTTACTTCGACTACGAGGATCCTTAATCTATTACCTATTTATCATTTCATAAGCTCCTACCATGTGCCTATTCATATGATAAATTTCGAACGAGTATATATATTTTTTGCACAACACGGTTATACTCGATCCCTATAAGTGTACTAAGGGATTGGATTCACAGTAGGGTAAACTAAGGGTCTCAAATGGCATTTGAAGGTGTCGCTTAAATAACGCAATACAACCATATCGTGTTAGGCAACACAACCCGTGTTGGGTCAACACCCCTCCCCTTGCAACCTGGGAACAACACGGGTGCACCGTGTTGGGTGACACAACCCATTTTGTGCCATGAATTTTAGGGCATTCCTCTTGTGTGATTTCTCACATTTCAAACTTGAAATTCTCGCATTGCAAGTCCAAATGCAACCACACCACACAATAATTTACAATCTCAATAACCTCATGGCACCTCATTTCATCAAGGGATCATAATCACAATGATTTATCACATAGTTCTTAGTTCTACTCATGCATATTCTAAGAATTTATTCCTATATATCACAAGGAGGAATTCAATTGCATTAGCATGTGTAAACTCATCCAAAAGGTCAAGGATATACAATTCAAGTGTCATGAAATTCATGTCATCATCATTCATAAGTAAACTATCATACACACAACCATTCAAACTAGCAAACATAAGCACAAAAGAATGGATTTATCGTGGATCAAAACCCCTGCATTACCCTAAGAGACTAATTTCCCAATCATAACCTAAACTAGGACCCACCTCTAAAGAAGATTCTGAATTTGAACTTGAAAGAGTGGGAAAAATGATGATCAAGACTTGTTGGATGATGTTTCTTCAAGAATTCCACACCACTTCTCACATGCATGCCAAAATAATTAAAGCTCGAGCTTTTCTTCCTCCCCCCTTTAACTTTCGGCCTCTCTCTCAAGCTCCCTCCCTTCTCTCTAAGTAATGATTTTAGAAAGAGGAAAAAATGAGAAAATGGAAGAACTTCCCCAATTTGGCCTTATATAAGGAATTAGTAAAAGACACCATTGCCATTAGAAATAAATTCTTTTTTACTAATGAATTCTACTAGGGTTGAATTAAGCTCTTAATCTTTTCATTATATGTTAATCCATAAATTAATTAGTAATGAGATGCTTAAAAACTTAGAGTATTACATCCTCCCCCCTTAATTTAAAAAATTCATCCTCGAATTTAAACTTACCTGGAAAAATGAGGATACAATTCACACATTTCTAACTCAAGCTCCCAAGTAGCCTTGCCCGGATGCGATTCCTCCCAGAGGACATGTAACACCCCAATTCCCATCGCGAATAAATAATACATAATTATATCAGAGTAAGTAAAAATTTATTTTCCGACAGAAACAAGGATGCCACATCAATAGAAAGAAAGCACAGTCCCTGCTCATAAGTTTTGATACATAACACAAAATGGAATAACCTCAAAGGGAAACCTTTTTCCATATAAAAGGAAAGATCAATTATGGAATAAAGCGGAAAGATCCATAACTGCTTTGTTTTACAAAATAAATCGTTTTACAACATCAAGATATTCATACAAAGTTAATACAAAATATATCCAACAAATGTATACATATATAACAAAAGCATTCCCCGACTCCCGTGTTACGTATCAGAGCTGACTGTCTGACAAACGGATGGAAAACTAATCTTCACAAAAGCCTCCAAGACTACTAATCTGCAATTGCCTCATAGAGCAACAAACCACGGCAGAAGGGTGAGAAACACAATTATAATATAATTGCATACAATTATATAATAACACAAAAATACACATATAAAACATTCTCACCACAAGCATCACATACTAATACACATAGCATATATCAATTACACCAACATAATCACCTATTCACACATAAGGCACACCAAAGTCATAACTTATGGAAACACCCCACCATATCACATAGCATATGTCTATGCATAAAACATATTATCCACAACCAATGCATTTATCACATATGCACATCAATTCACCAATTCAAACATAAATCTCAACACATACTCAATCAATTCATGATTTTTCACACATAATCAATCCATTCATGATTTTCCACACATAATCAATCCATTCATGATTTATGCAAATGCAAAGAGACCGACACAACGACTCTATGCAAATGCGGTACCATCCATCCATCATTCTCATCATTAGTTCACTCAGGAACTACTGGAATCATCGCTTGTTACTTAGTGTAACTCCCCGTCGGGAAAACGATGTTCCCCGTCGCTCACACCTCTTTTTATAAGGTACACGACGTTTATGGATCGCTCACACCTCTTTGTATAAGGCACACGACCCGATCGCTCACACCTCTTTGTATAAGGCACACGATCGTCTATAATCATCGCTCACACCTCTTTGTATAAGGCACACGATGTTATAGCGGATTCCCTCTGGAATCATTTTTTCGCTCACACCCACTAGGGAACACGACATCACAAGAATGCATATCATGATGCTTGGCATACAATGACTCATGACATTCAAATGCACACATATATGCAACCATAATCATGCATATACAACCAAATACAACACATTGCATTTACTTGCCCTTAGGCCACAAACCATCATCACAACATTTCATCACATGCATTTTCATCACACCACAACACACAAGTCATACGATATATATCAAAAGCACATTGCATGATAACACATCAAATACACACAATTAAAACGGTAAAAGTCGACAAAACGACACATTTCCAAATTCCCGGCATAATTAAATCGGCCAACAATCTCAAAACCATTTTGATAAGAAAGACCATCTCAATATCTTTCTAACGATACCAAGGATGTTCAAAATGGATAATCGGAACACAAGTTATGGAATTAAAAAGAAAATCGCAAAATGGCAAAATTCTGCACCCTCGCTGGCCATACACGTATTGCCCTGAGCCATACGCGTTTTACCCAGCCCTATATGCGTACCATTACGCATTTCAGCAGATGGCCGAGAAAAATGGATTACCATACGCGTATTGCCTCAATTTGCACCTGCCATACGCGTATTGCCCAACCCAATACGCGTATGGCCATGCCTGATACGCGTAACGGCATCGACAACCCAGAATTTTCCTGCATAATTTCCTGTTACGAATTCACCCAATTCCACTCCCAAATCTCACCTAAACACCAGAAAATTACCAATTGAATGCCCAACAACATCTATCCAACATGTCTCAGCAATTAGGAACATTAAAACATGATTTCAGACACAATTTAATCAAATTCTAACAATCTCAACACATTAATGGTTTTGGTTCTATATCCAATTTCAACCCACTATCACACAAATACATACATACATAATCATACACAAGTATAAGATAATCGAGTTTCGCACCCTTACCCGATTAATCGTGTTTTCAAAAGTCGGTTGATTCAATTTCTTTCTCTCCAAGTTTTTCCCTCTTTCTCTTTTCTTTCTCTTCTCCTTCTTCTCTTTTCCTTCTTATCTTTCTTTTCTCTCTATTTTCTCTCTATTTTCCCTCTTATGAAAAACAAACATAATATCTACCCAACCAAAAGGCCAAAATACCCCTACACTCAAATATCTCGCAAACGCTCCCAAAACGCGATAAAACACAATAACGATGAAAAATAATATATTGCCAAATAAAAGTCAAGAATAAAATAATATAAAAATAAAAATAATTAAATCGACTCGATTAAATAAATAAGACAAAATGGGGCGTTACAACTCTCCCCCACTTAGACATTTTTGCCCTCGAAAATATAACCGATACAAACAACTCCGGATACGACTCTCGCATCCGACTAACCAACCAATATGCCAACCAAAGGCACACCACGAATAACACAAACTGACAAACTACCCTGCTAACAGCAACCACAACAACGACACGACAACGCCGACAACTACAACGACAAGATGCAAAGCCCATACAATGCACTTGACGACCAACTCACAACTCAAAGAATACCCAATTTACGAACACACATGTTCACTCTTGAACCGAAACACAACAAGATCGTTACCATCACCATAGGTAACACTCCTCTAATTCACCACAAGGAATTAGCTACTCGCACTCGACCCAACACGATAGGAACGAGGCAACAAAACAAACAAGAACCCAAGTTCCACGACCCAACATCGTTTCAACAACCTCTACATAACCACAATACCAACATCCTTGTCACACAACCTTATTACAACAATGCTACGATTCACCAATCAAACATACAACTAAAACATCCATCTACATAGTAGCCCATGAATAATATTTAAACCTTTCACCTAACACTTCCATTCAGAAACGTCCAATGGTCTTATCAGTCCTACATATTCCCAATGTTCAACCTACGAACTCTTATAAGTCTCACACGCAAATACAAAATGTGCCACATCGCGCTTCCGCTGTGCACTCTGAGTACTCGTAACCCATCAAATCTACCAATCTCACGTCCAAAGTCTAACTCTTCCTCATATTCACCAAGAATCACTGTTCACTTTTAATTTACCCAACCTCGCACCCTACTGTGTTACCTCGCACACCAGACACAAGTCTCTGAACTGCTCGAATGATTTTAATTCTCTATCCATCAAAACAACCATGCAAAGACTATCGACTTAACTCTTCAGGCACAACCTCCGCTTTTCCCGAAGGGTAATCCCAGCCAAATTCATAACTCGTCACGAATTCTAACCATCCTCGTTGTCTCATACTCTATTCCTTCCGACCAAACAGGTACTCAATATTCTTGTGATTACTAAACACTTCAAACCTAGAACCATAAAGATAATACCTCCAAATATTCCGACACAATACAACCGCAACCAATTCCAAGTCCGAAATAGTATAGATCCTTTTATAAATCCTCAATTATCGTAAAACATAAGAAATGACTTTACCCTCTTGCATTAACACACTGACTAAACTCATCAAAGACGCGTCCCAATACCTCACAAACGGTTTATTAGGATCACACATAAACCAAACTGAAGCCGTAGACAACTTCTACTTTAGCTCTCTGAAACTTTCCTTACAACGAACATCCCAAATAAATGACTTACCCTTTGCGAGTCAACTGAGATACCAGAAGTACGAACTTAGCAAAGTCTTCCATAGCCTACAGTAACAAACAACTAAGCCCAAAAATTTCTAATCTCCTTAACCAACTTTGGAGCCTCTCATTGTAGAGCTGCATCTACTTCCGATGGATCCATAACCATACTCTCATCTGAAATAACATATCCAAGAAAACTAACCTTTTTTTTAACCCTAATTCTCACTTGAATAGCTTAGCATAAAACTTCGTCTCTTTTCAACACTTGTAATTCAAATCTCAAACACTTTACCTGTTCTTCCTCTGAGTTTACAACATATCTGAATATCCTCAATCACAACCACCACGAACTTATCCAATTAAATATGGAAGATACGATTCATATACTCCACAAACATTCCAGACGCATTACTATCACCGAACAATATCACTGCACCTTGTAATGCCCAACCAAATTCCAAAAGATATAAATTCTTAAAGCTTTTGCAAAACTTTTCACCTGGGTAACTGGTTACTCCCATACAAACTTAACCGAGTAAATAACAGCCTACCCCGACGATAACAAACATAACCAGTCACATTACGTCGATCAAAGCCTCAACTCACACACTTCACTACTCTTATCAAACATTCCAAACAATTACAATTTCACTCAAACTCAACCAAACCATTCCAGTCATCTATTCATGAAAGTGGACACTTATTCTCAATCGTTACCTTAATTAACTGTTAGTAATCCATACACAATTTCTTCTCTTGACCGTCCAATTCCACAAATTCCAACATGTATCAACAACCAACCAAAAAGAACTCTTAATATCAACATTACATCCACACATAAGGGTTTTCTCAAGATTTCCATTAATGCTCTAAAACTCCAAAGACTCCAAACTTCACCAGAACTCTAAGTTTGACTTCCCGTAGTCTCAATACCATGATACACATCAAGCTTGTTATTCCATTCAATCATCCTTCATTTTTGTTACTAACAATACTAGAGCTCTCTAAGACAACACCCTAATGTTTCATCCAAAAACACATCTGAAAACCATGCGCAACCGACGGCCCATCACTGTGACTTCCTGCCAATTTCCAGAACACTATCATCATAGACAAAACAAACATCTTAGTCCCATCTATTAAGAGTTTTTCTACTTACTTAGCAGATATAAACCTCAACTATTCACCTTCGTCCAATTAAGTTCAATCTCTACTCTCTGAGAAGCAGCCCTTACTAATACCCAATCATTCTCTCTTAATGACTTCCCAACTGGACCAACATACCAAAACCTCTAATCCGTCTCATCTTCTGATATTAGAATCTTCATCGACTCAACAAAACAATTCGTAACCGTTTCCTTAATTCCAAACAATTCATTGCACATACAATCAAAGCCGGAAAGACACGTCTATTCCATCCAACATAATTTCGTCTACTATCAACAAGAGATTAAGGGTGATTAGTTCCTCAAGTTGTCAATAGATAGTCGGCAATCATGCTGGGGCATAAACTGCCTTTACCAAACTATAATAGCATTTCTTGCATCTTGTGCACAAAACTACCGAAGGCACAAATCCTTAGTTGACATAAACCTTACCTCTGCCCTCCCTCCAGAATCTGGAACAACACTGTCCAAACAACACTTACACTCTTGCAACCAACGGCACACTGAGCCAACGCTCCACAACTGAAGCAACATGGAGAAGCACAAGCTTCTCCCCCACTTATCTCATTCTCAAACCTGAAGACAAAAGACTAGAAAACCAGAAAGCACTGACAGTGTTTCACACACATATCACATACTAAGGAACAAACAACATCGACAGTATTCAACTGTCACACCAACTGACTCAACAACTTGGCCGGACGGACCAACCTGCTCTGATACCACTTTTGTAACACCCCAATTCCCATCGCGAATAAATAATACATAATTATATCAGAGTAAGTAAAAATTTATTTTTCCGACAGAAACAAGGATGCCACTTCAATAGAAACAAAGCACAGTCCCTGCTCATAAATTTTGATACATAACACAAAATGGAATAACCTCAAAGGGAAACCTTTTTCCATATAAAAGGAAATATCAATTATGGAATAAAACGGAAAGATCCATAACTGCCTTGTTTTACAAAATAAATCGTTTTACAACATCAAGATATTCATACAAAGTTAATACAAAATATATCCAACAAATGTATACATATATAACAAAAGCGTTCCCCGACTCCCGTGTTACGTATCAGAGCAGACAGACTGACAAACGGATGGAGAACTAATCTTCACAAAAGCCTCCAAGACTACTAATCTGCAATTGCCTCATAGAGCAACAAACCACAGCAGAAGGGTGAGAAACACAATTATAATATAATTGCATACAATTATATAATAACACAAAAATACACATATAAAACATTCTCACCTCAAGCATCACATACTAATACACATAGTATATATCAATTACGCCAACATAATCACCTATTCACACATAAGGCACACCAAAGTCATAACATATGGAAACACCCCACCACATCACATAGCATATGTCTATGCATAAAACATATTATCCACAACCAATGCATTTATCACATATGCACATCAATTCACCAATTCAAACATAAATCTCAACACATACTCAATCAATTCATGATTTTCCACACATAATCAATCCATTCATAATTTTCCATACATAATCAATCCATTCATGATTTATACAAATGCAAAGAGACCGACACAACAACTCTATGCAAATGCGGGTACCATCCATCCATCATTCTCATCATTAGTTCACTCAGGAACTACTGGAATCATCGCTTGTTACTTAGTGTAACTCCCCATCTGGAAAACGATGTTCCCCGTCGCTCACACCTCTTTGTATAAGGCACACGACATTTATGGATCACTCACACCTCTTTGCATAAGGCACACGACCCGATCGCTCACACCTCTTTGTATAAGGCACACGATCGTCTATAATCATCGCTCACACCTCTTTGTATAAGGCACACGATGTTATAGCGGATTCCCTCTGGAATCGTTTCGTCTCTCACACCCACTAGGGCACACGACATCACAAGAATGCATATCATGATGCTTGGCATACAATGACTCGTGACATTCAAATGCACACATATATGCAACCATAATCATGCATATACAACCAAACACAACACATTGCATTTACTTGCCCTTAGGCCACAAACCATCATCACAACATTTCATCACATGCATTTTCATCACACCACAACACACAAGTCATACGATATATATATCAAAAGCACATTGCATGATAACACATCAAATACACACAATTAAACGGTAAAAGTCGACAAAACGACACATTTCCAAATTCCCGACATAATTAAATCGGCCAACAATCTCAAAACCATTTTGATAAGAAAGAACATCTCAATAGATTTCTAACGATACCAAGGATGTTCAAAACGGATAATCGGAACACAAGTTATGGAATTAAAAAGAAAGGGAATCGCGAAATGGCAAAATTCTACACCCTCGCTGGCCATACCCGTATTGCCCTGAGCCATATGCGTATTGCCTAGCCCCATACGCGTACCATTACGCATTTCAATAGATGGCCGAGAAAAATGGATTACCATACGCGTATTGCCTCAATTTGCACCTGCCATACGCGTATTGCCCAACCCAATACGCGTATGGCCATGCCTGATACGCGTAACGGCAGCGACAACCCAGAATTTTCCTGCAGAATTTCATGTTACGAATTCACCCAATTCCACTCCCAAATCTCACCTAAACACCAGAAAATTACCAATTGAATGCCCAACAACATCTATCCAACATGTCTCAGCAATTAGGAACATTAAAACATGATTTCAGACACGATTTAATCAAATTCTTACAATCTCAACACATTAATGGTTTTGGTTCTATATCCAATTTCAACCCACTATCACACAAATACATACATACATAATCATACACAAGTATAAGATAATCGAGTTTCGTACCCTTACCCGATTAATCGTGTTTTCAAAAGTCGGTTGATTCAATTTCTTTATTTCCAAGTTTTTCCCTCTTTCTCTTCTCCTTCTTCTCTTTTCCTTCTTCTCTTTCTTTTCTCTCTATTTTCTCTCTATTTTCCCTCTTATGAAAAACAAACATAATATCTACCCAACCAAAAGACCAAAATACCCCTACACTCAAATATCTCGCAAACGCTCCCAAAACGCGATAAAACACAATAACGATGAAAAATAATATATTGCCAAATAAAAGTCAAGAATAAAATAATATAAAAATAAAAATAATTAAATCGACTCAATTAAATAAATAAGATAAAATGGGGCGTTACAGGACAAGTAGGCTGTCTCATGAATTCTCGTTGATGAAGGGAATTCATGTGACATCATGTACACATAGCTATTTACCAAGCCGAGCTTGAGAAAAAAGGTTTGGTGTAACGCCCTGTATAATATGTATCTAGAATAATATCATACAAAAGTTATTATCTGGTACTGATACCATCATAAGTGCCTATTGGCATAATTTACATACTTTACCATTTTACCAAAACATAAAAGAACAACAATGATACAAGATATGGAAAGTGCCAAACATAAAAATCTAAGATCTAAGTACAATATCCTTCATTGTACAACTCAATACACAGCGGAATAAACATAAGCTAAGCTTCCCTTAAAACATCGATGCATAGATCCCCTTACAAACAAAACTTGCAAACAATACCTGAAAAACAACAACAATAATCGGGTGAGATAATAATCTCAGCGAGTTCCCCTATCTTATGGGTTCACTCAGATCTATAGGGTTCTAATCTAATCTATCTTAAGTCAAGAGGGAAAAGGGATAAGACTTTAGTTCACTCAATTCGCAATGTATGGAAACATGTCTCTTGAGTCCACCAACTCAAACAATCACTAATCAGAAACCATACCAAGGTAAACTTCCTCGCCGCCTCACCTACGTCTAGAACTTTTAGCGTGGGTCACATATCCTTGTATCTACTTTGACATACGAAATAGATTCAGATTCAAGGTGCTTCCCACATGAATCGTCACTTCCCATGGGACCTCTGCCCATCTCAAGTCTCTTACCCGTATGCTCCATTCATACACACGGGATAAATGAATAGATTCAGAATCAAGGTTCTTCCCACATGAATCGTCACTTCCCATGGGACCTCTACCCATCTCAAGTGTCTTACCCGTAGGCTCCATTCATTTAAGGGAACTCCTATCAAATTACTAATGCGTACATCTGTTAGTTGCCAAACTTGCTTTAAATTAATCATTAATTATTGACATTTTTCAACTCTTTTGTGTTGTTTTGTTGGATTTACTCCATGATAGCATGTTATTCTTCAATTTTATGAAAATACCTTTGGTTGCTTTGATTTGTGTGTTATTGTGCAGAAATTAGGCATGAAAGCATCACAGTGTGAGACACAAGCAATTGGACAAGGAAGCCAAAGGAAGAGAAGAGTATCAGCTTGTTTGCTGTGCGAACAACCATCGAGGAGTGCCAGCGAATGTTCGCTTTGTGAACATTTAGCGAAGTCCCAGCGAATCCTCTCAATTTTGAGGCAGTAACTAAAGGGCAGTAAGTTCGTAGGGCGAACAAGCAGCGAATGTTTGTTGTGGTGAAGTGTCTGCGAAGATCCAGCAAACCATCCCAGACTTGAGGCAGTAGCTAAAGGACCACAAGTTTGCTGTGCGAACTTGTAAGCAAGGTAGTTTGCAGTGCAAAGAATTGCTCTCACAACGAACTTCAGAGATTTCTAAGGGGCAGTTTAACTGTTCAGAGGCACTTCAGGTGCCTAAATTGGTGTTCGCTGGGCGAACTTGACAGACTCTAAAAGTACTATATAAGTACTTTTCACTATTTTTGGGGATAATAACCCATCTGTACACACCAGAACTGCATTTTCTCAGATTTCTTCACCAAAAGGTGATATTTTACAAATAGAAGTTGGATTCGCATCCGAGTTCGATTCTTCAGTGTGGATGCTCATTCATCTCCTTCCAAAACTTGTAAAGCAAGCTACCATGGTTACGGGTAGCTAATCACTTTTGTGTCAAGATTAGAGGTAGTTAACCTTGCTTGTATGTATTTCTTTTGATCTTTTGTATGTGAACAAGGTTGATGATCAATAGATAATGAAGATATTTGATTTTAATGTTGTATTTATGGTTTGAATCACTCTAGACATGGATTTTCCAAATCCTGATATAACTTCTTCATCTATTAACAAACAAACTCTAGACATAGATTTAGGAGTTAATATTTGCTTTGTATCGTTCTTAATGTTTATTGTTTCGATTGTTGGTTCGAGAAATCATCTAACGATTTAAACAATAATACCCATGAAGTCGCTTTAGAGATAAACGGATTCACAAGGATACGCGATCGTGTAGCGAGCGATTTTTGTCGGTGACGCGACCACCTTATCGCTGGGTTTTCCTCACCGTAACGAGGAGGAGGGGGTGCTACTTTCTGATTTCTTATTTATCCTATGAAGCTGGAAGGGAAAGGGAAGCTATCTAAAACTAACCTTGCACGCGAATGTTCAACTGAACAAACGCTTAAAAGAGATTCGGGGAGTTGGGGTCAGGTTGTACAATGGGGAGTTATCAATTAACCATTCTATATGTGGTTATCCACAGGATATTAGTTTTAGGTTTCGCTTTGTACTTGATGGTGTTTATCCGTTAATGGGTTGGGAAAGATTCTTGGGAAATATGAGTGAGTGAGTTTTTGTTGATGTTCGGTGCGTTTTTGGTAAGGTACTGGACCTAAGTTTTGATGTGAAGGTACTAGACCTAGAGTTTTTGATTTATATGCTCGCTAAGATTTCGTAATCTTATGCCTACGTATTCCCGTTTAAACGAAACAGGGAAATCAGAGCAATCGTAGTTCCTCCTATTCTAAGGGAGGAGAAAAATGTTTGGTGTCTTGTTCAAAGCCCAAGATTGAAGCTAAAAGGTTTTGACTGAGAGAGAATTTGTCATCTCTAAAGAAGGATTGTTGATTTTTGTGTGCCTTGATCAAAACACAAGGTTGATGCTAAAAGGTTAATTGACTCGGCTAGGGGATTTCTTTATACAAAGCCTAAGAGGAGGCGGGAAGTTTGACTTTTCCGGGGGAAAATGTTCTATCTGTCCTGCACAAAGCCCAAGATTGAGGCTAAAAGTATTTTGACTCTGACGGGGAGGTTTGTATGTGTCTTGTACAAAGCCCAAGATTGAGGCTGAAATGAGAAGATTAACTGGTGAGGATATTTTTATGTGTCTTGTATAAAGCCCAAGATTAAGGCTGACCTGACTGGGAAAATCATTATACAAAGCCTAAGAGGAGGCTGAAATGAGTTTGACTCTTCTTGGGGAAAATTATCCCCCAAAGCCTAAAGGAAGGCTGGGAGGAAATGACTCTGTTGGAGAAGATATTTGTCCCCAAGCTTAAGAGAGGGAGATTTATGTCTTGTACAAAGCCCAAGATTGAGGCTAAAGGGGTTTGACTCAACAAAAGAGTGTTTTTATCTATCCTGTACCAAGCCCAGGATGGAGGCTGGACAAGCTGGAGAAATTATTCTACACAACTTGAGAAGAGGCTAGCTCCTGCTAGGGGAAATCTTTATACCAAGTTTGGACAAAGATCGACTCAACGAGAGAGTATTTTTATCTGTCTTGTACAAAGCTCAAGATTGAGGCTAAAAAAGGTTGACTCAACAAGAGAGTCCGAAAAGGTGATTGACTCAACAAGAGAGTCTAAAAAGTGATTGACTCAACAAGAGAGTCTAAGAAGTGATTGACTCAACGAGAGAGTCTGAAAAGTGATTGACTCAACAAGAGAGTCTAGAAAGTGATTGACTCAACGAGATAGTCTGAAAAGGTTAGCTCCGTTGGGGAGAATCATTTGTACAAAGCCCAAGAGGTGGCTGACTTCACTGAGGAAGGATCATTATACAAAGCCTAAGAGGAGGCTGGCACTGCTGAGGAAAAGTCCTTATACAAAGCCTAAGAGGAGGCTATCTTTTACCGGGGATAATTGAGATCCCTAGACAGGTCCAAGTGGGGAATTAACTCTTGCTGAGGATTACAGAAGAGTTGAGATGTCAGATCCCTTGAGGTTCTGATTTAAGATAGTGTTGACCCTGGTCGGGAACTCTCATGAGAGAGACTGGGTTTCTGCTGGAGATCGATCCAGAATTCCTGGGGTTTTTCCTATAGATGTAAGGGACTTGAGAATGTCTTTGAGACTCAAGGAGATTAGACTGTCCAAGTCTACTGGCGTGGAAGAGTTTTATCTTTTGTATGATGCTCAAGAGGAGGCAAAGGCATTAAGGGATAAGAATCAACCCTAGTGTGGCCTGAGGTCTGACACTGGAAAGACTGCTCTAGCAAAGGATGACTAAGTTCTGTCTTATACCTTTAAGAGGTCGTCAAGGTCCTTGTATTAAGCCCAAGAGAAGGCATGAGAACTTCTAAGAAGCCGGAGGGTCCTTGTATAAAGCCTAAGAGAAGGCGGGGATGCTTTTAGGAAGCCTGTGGGTCTCAAACCAAGAAAAGTTCAAGAAATGCTATTCACCGAGAATAGATCATTTAGTGAAAGTTCTGTGGTTTGAAGAAATTCAAGAGATGCTATTCACCGAGAATAGATCAACTCCGGGGAGTAGAATTTCTTTGACAATTTCTAAAGTGACAGCCTGAGAAAAGGTTCACGAAGAATACTGTCTTTCTCTTTGTTCCATGTTATTTAAGCCCAAGAGAAGGCAAGACTGTATCTGGAGATCCTATGGGGATCTAGTTTTGTTTGTATTTTAAGAGTGACCAAAGTTCTAGACCTAGTTGTCGGGGAAAACTCTAAATAACTATACTAGTATATATACAGTTGATATATGACAAGTATTTAAAAGGGTATGAAAGAATACTAACCATGCGCAGCTTCCCACAATACAGTTATATATATTTGACATGTATTTAAAAGAATGAAAGAAGACTCACAGTGTGCAGCTTCCAACAATACAGATATATATATATATATTAAAGCAAGTAAATGAAAGCAGATAAAACTTACAGGTGAGCGAGCTTCCATGCTGTATTGTTAGTTGTTTAAATAAATTAAAGAAAGTTTTGATAACAATACATATATTTGAATCTAAATCAAAAGGGAATTGTTTTGAAAAGATTGGTGGGGCTTATACTCAAGGAGAGGCCCAAGGTTTAACAGTGATCGCACTGTTGTTTTGAATATTGTACCGGGACTTATACAACGACTAAGGTCCAAAAAGGTTTATGTACAACAAGGGTTGGGTCTTACAACTCAAGGAGAAGCCCAAAGATTATTTAAAGAGAAGAAATGGGACTTACAACACAAGGGTATGCCCAGATGATTTTCTTATTTGAAAATGGCAATCGCGCCGAAATTTCTTAAATATACAGAGGGATTTATACAATGTGTGAGGCCCAAAAATTGTTTATTTACAAAGGGATGGGACTTACACTCTATCAAGAGGCCCATGAGTGATTTTAAGAAAAAGAATAATGAGGGTGAAATTAATCAAAATCCTAATTTTGTCTAAAATGGAATTAATTTTGTTTAAAAATTAATAAAATTATTGAAAACATGTGAAAAATGAGTGGTGATCTTGGATCAATGTTTCAAAAATCATGTTTTTATCCACAAAATGATTGAAAACCATTTAAGTTTGGAAAGTCAAGAAGGAAAAAATATTTTAAATGTTAAAAAATAAATAAAAATTAATTCTTTGCAAAAATATCAAATATATGAAATAAATAATATTTTTTGGAATTTTTTGTAAAATAAAATATTTTAACATTTTTGTGAATTATTAAAAAAAGAATCAACTCAAAATCATTAAAATTCAGAGAGAAATTAATTTTTGAATCAATTAAATAAAATCACAAAATTCAAATATTTGAATTTTGAAAAAGGGCGCCAAGAACACCCAAGAACACGCACGTGTTCTGAGTTTTGCCCAGATTTGCATTTTCTCATCAATCTCACTGAATACTTGATGAAATCACACAATCCACATATCAATCTACTCGTTTTCACCTCACGATCATGTCTATGGTCTTTAATTTCATTTATTTTAAGCATGGAATAAGAAATCAAAGAGAAACCTCAAGAACCCTAAATTCTGCATGAAGGCTCAGAAATTCCACACACGATTCATACAAAGCAATTAATTGAGGGGAAATATTCCATACATGATTATGAACATATGGCAAAATTATTGTGCGAGGAAATATGCATGAATCATGAGATGACCAAGTTGAGGCTTACCTCTTGCATCTGGTGATCGTGTTTTGAGTTAGAGGTGTTACAGCTTGGTTCCAATGATGTGGACAACTTCCCTAGGTGCTATGGAGTGTGTCTGAATGCTTGGAGTGGATTGAATTGAGCTGGAACTTGATTTGGCACCTAAACTGCAAATCTGTCAAAGGCTTGTGCAGATGGCTGGTGATTTTGAGAATCTGGTGTTCCAGATGATGTTTAAGTGTTTGGATCACTTCTATATGATGTTTATGAGGTGTGTGTGTGATTGGTTTGGTTGGAATTTCTCTCAAACTCAAAACCCGGTAGTGACTTGAGTTAGAAGGCAAAATTGGAATGAAAAAGGTGATTTTGAGTAAAACATCAGTTTTGGTGCTTTGGTGTACTCAAACTGATCACAAATGAGGTATATTTATAGTGCAACAAGTTTGTTTTGGCTGCAATAGTGTATGGCAACTGGTACAGGTCTGTGACCAATTGTGATCAAATGGAATCTCAAGTCTCCTCTAGCCATTGACTTGAGATTAGAGCACAGGCCTATGGTTTTTTGATTCAAGGATAAGGCTTGACTGAAGTGTTCATCTTTACTCTGATACATGCCACATCTAAGCATCCATTAAATGTTCCAAAACAAAATTAGAGTCTTGGCCTTCTTTAGGCTTTTTAGGTTTGGCATGGTTATTGTAGATTTTGGGACTTTGGAGGCTGATAGATCAGTGCTTGTCCCTTGTTTGTCCCCCCTTGAGGTGTGCAGATGGATAACTGTTGAAGCTAGAATAGCAGCAAGCAAAAATATATAAGTAACCCAGTTTTGTCGTCTCCACAGGGATCAGTGCGAGGGAAAGAATGCTATTCAAAGGTTTTTATATTTCTATGCTCATGAATCAAAAGTTCTGGTTTAAAGACGAATCAAAAGCAAATGCAGAAAATTAAAGGAACAAAAACCAAGTAAATAACAATAACACATTCTTTGGAGAAGAGAAACTCAATAGAGATCAACCGATAACACATGCATTCTTCTAATCAAGTAAACACAATTCAATCATTCACCTAATATCCTCACTTATCACTCACAACAGAGGCTATGTCTAACGCAACGTCGAGATAACGACCGTATTATCTCATCGTGATGTCTCACGCAACTCAACAACACAGAGAAGTAAGAACTGATACTCACGCAAGTGTTAAGTCTAAATCTATCTCTAGAGTTCAAACAAAACAGATATTACTATAACATCCATATCAGATAAATGATTTCTTCGTATTAAACCAAATCAAAATACGTACACACGCTTAACCCTTTTTTTTACATGTATTCAACTAATTTGCCCAATGGATGTGAATATCCTTCTTCATCATTATTATCACGCATCCTCGTGATACCGTATCGATCCTACTCATGCTACCCATGCTACTTAATCAACACAATACAACAAAAGATAAAATGAATATCAACTCACAAAACCATGTCAAAATCTTGCTCATTGATAGAAGAAAATCTAAGATCAAAGGTTTGTAAAGGTTTTGTCAAGACCACGAATAATCAATCAAAGACAACAACAATAGAAAATCAAAATTCATTCACAACCATACATTAAATGAAATACAATAGGTATCAAGAGATTTACATACAAAACCTCAACAAATAGAGAATACAAAGAGAAGAAAGGAGAAGAACCATTTTCTCACGGTTTGTCAGAGCCGATTGAAGCAAATCCAACTCCGGATCATCAATATGTATCCTCTAATGTTGTTTCTAAGCCTCTCTACTCCTAAAATATGTTTAATGAAGTTGGGAGAAAGTTCCCCCAAAAACATACTCAAAAAATAGTGTTTTTAGCCTTAAATGGTGTTTTTGCCCGCACAGTTTCGCCCGGCGGTGTGTTGGGGCGCCCGGCGGCGAAAGGCGACTTATTTTTGCAAGTTCCAGTGTTGTTCTGGAGTGCCCGACGCTGAAATGGCCGCCCGGCGCTGGCTCAAAAATACTGAACGCTACTGGAATTTATTCTATTTTCTAGTGCCTCTGCACCGCCCGGCGCTGCATGGGCGCAGCACACCAGACAACAAAAATTCTGCATTGTTTTATTCGTAATTTTTGAACCGTAACTCCGTTTTTCGCCCGGTTCAAAGCGTTGAAAAGCTTATTCAATGCTCTATACAGCAATGGCAAGATATCCTTGATTGAATACCTGCAAAAATAAATGTAAATCAATTAAACTCAATGATATTTACACAATAACGCAATATATACACTATAACGTAAAGTAAACGTATTTACAAACAAAGCAGGGTTTATTCGTATGATATTTAACAAAAAGTATAGATAAGTGCAACAAAAATTATATACAAAAATAGGTACATTTTGCACTTATCAAACTCTCCCCAACTTATTATTTTGTTTGTCCTCAAACAAAAGTCAATCAACTCAAAGAAACAAAAGTAATTATCAAGAAATCATGCTCAACAAGTTTTTACAAACGGACAACAAATGTATGGTATACAAATCAAAAGTACACACCAGGCGATACTTACCACTAAACTACAACGACACCACGAATATGAAACAAAGTTTAAGCACAAAACACATGTCAAACATCCAAAAGTAATACATGTTCAAGAATGAATCACACCTAATACTCCACTTTAAATAAGAATGAAGAAATTAATGCGGGTTTGCAACCGCGGGGAAATTTCACTCATCTGACAAACAATGCAAATAACAATTCAATTCATACAACATCTAACAATCAAAAAATGAAAATATGGAAGCAAAAAGATCACTAAGGGCTTCAAAGGTTGTAGCTTGGTCGGGTTCACAACAAAAGGACATTTTTAAAGGCCATTGAATCGAAATTGCCGATGCAGAAGAACATTCACTATACAAGGTATTCACAAGCATCTCAACTTCATTCACCAATTTCATTCCTCTATTGTAAACCTTCTCAAACTTCCTTATGCACAATTATTTCATTCTCTATTTTTCTCATTCAAACAAGCATGCTTTTTCTTTTGTTTTTCACATTCATAATCACACATTTTCTTTTCATGCTTGTTTGAACTTTTTCAAAAGTTTTAGCATCCTACCATCTTCTTTTTCATTCTCCCCAACTTGAATTCAACCAAACCTCAAGTGAATTCTCCTTGCTTTTTAAGGCAAGGAATTCAAAGTAAAACAATGTTCAAAGGTTCAAGAAATTTTTAGAACCTCACAAAATTCAATGATGAACTACACTTTCAAATTATATACAACACAAAGTTCATCACTAAAAATGAGATCTAAGTTATTTAGGCTCAAAGGGGCTAACAAATTCTCACTACTCACGGGTAAGATACTTTTGGATACGGTTGTGCTCAATATAAACAAATGCCTTGATCATTTCTAATGCTTCCACGAGATCACAATAATCAAAAGATAAAGCATGAATCAAACGAATTAAACAAAGTTTATCAGTCATCCAAGTATTTAGTAAACAATGGAGGTTTCCTCGCATGGGGCTATGAACTAAAGTGATTCATAAATGAATAAAAATTGTAAGAGAATGAAAGACATGTAATTTGTACAAATCCTAAGATTCATAAACATGTTATGGTCTAGAGAAGCAATAAACACACCCCAAAGCAATGCAACTTTCTTTAAACTTTTCACACTACCATAACATTTTCTTGTTGAAACAATCAAAATTGAAAAATCCCACAATGCATCCTCAAGCTAATCAAAAACAAAACTTGAGAACAAACATAAAAATTTCTAAAACTAATAAACATATACTAACAAAATGCGTGAAAGTGGATAAGAGAATAAGAGAGTTTTTCCACAAAAAGCAAGGCGCGCTAAGCGCCCTCTGCGCGCGCTAAGCGCGCACAGGCTTGCTGAGTTTTTCAAGTTCTTTCTCTCATTCAATCCATCCAATCTCACACAATACTACAATACTACTAAATATAAAATTGTACAAACTCAAATCATTGGGCTGCCTTCCAACAAGCGCCTGTTTCACGTCGTAAGCTCGACACCTTATTTACGTACAAGCTCCTCCATGTTGTTTCGTTCACTGGTAGCGACCCAATAAAACCTACAACACTTGAGCAAACATAAACCAAAAAAAAAAATATATACACACACATAAACATGATGGACAATGCAAATATATGATAAGTGAACAAACGAAACAGAAACAAATATGTACAATCACATATGGAAAACAATTATGGACAAGTATCTACAAAAGCAAAACAAGTGTTTATGCAAGTAAATATTCAATATAGACAATTATGTACAAAGCTTAAAAACATAGAAACTATGCGATGCAACTCAATATCGAAACATCAATCCCCGGCAACAACGCCAATTTGTTGAAGCTAGAATAGCAGCAAGCAAAAATATATAAGTAACCCAGTTTTGTCGTCTCCACAGGGATCAGTGCTAGGGAAAGAATGCCATTCAAAGGTTTCAATATTTCTAAGCTCATGAATCAAAAGTTCTGGTTTAAAGACGAACCAAAAGCAAATGCAGAAAATTAAAGGAACAAAAAGCAAGTAAATAACAATAACACATTCTTTGGAGAAGAGAAACTCAATAGAGATCAAACGATAACACATGCATTCTTCTAATCAAGTAAACACAAATCAGTCATTCGCCTAATATCCTCACGTATCTGTCGCACCTCGAAAATTCATTGAGAAAATATGACCCTCGCGCTAAAGACGCGGAAAACGGTTCGACAGAGTCGCCACCGAACTTTATTTATCCCAAAAATAGGGAAAGGAAAATATCGAGAAAACCTTTAAGGGAGCGGATAAGAACGTGATCGTCGTAACCACATTCTGGGTTCGGGAGTCGGTTACGTGAGGGGAAGGTACGCGCACCCCCTCACGTCCGTTGTACTCCACGGGAACCTCTTGATTCGAATCGCGATGCTCGTTAGCTAAGCTTGTCTATTTTTTTCTATAAAATAAATGTAAAACGGTAAGATAAAAGGAAAAGATACTAAGGGAAAATGGGTGGTTTAAGGATAGGGTGCTCGGCAAGGTCATTGCGACCTCGGGCCTACGTATGCTCATTCGGACTAGAATGAGAAATCCGAGCAATCGTAGTTTGACTACGGGAAGGGATAGAGGGAAGACAGAAGATGGAGGGAAGGTAGCTCGCCAAGATCATCGTAATCTTGTGCCTACGTATCTTTATTCGGACGAGAATAAAGAATCAGAGCAGTCGTAGTTCGTGGTACGCCCACGAAAAGGATGGGGTTGGGTTAGTTTAGACGACGATTATTTGAACTTAAGAAAGATTCCTCGGGCCCAAGTAATCGGGAGAGTGAGTCAAAGATTGGGCTCTCTCTCTTTTTCATCTAAGGTGGTTGAGTTTTAAAAGAGGCGTCAATTGCTCACACACGAGTAAGAGAACTCGCACCCAAACAATCGAAGGAAGATCAAAGACTTGAACCCCCATTTTTCACCTTGAAAGAGTTTCGATAGTTGTTAGTTGTTTTGAGGTTTGATTATGAAAATCTGCTTGACGTGGGATCAAGGGTTTATTGTATGCGCTTGGTTATTTTGAAAAGGATTTGATTTGTTAAAAGAAGAGACGTCAATTGCTCACACACGAGTAAGAGAACTTGCACCCAAACAATCGAAGGGAGATCAAAGACTTGAACCCCCATTTTTCACCTTAAAAGAGTTGCGATAGTTGTTAATTGTTTTTGAAGTTTGATTATGAAAATCCGCTTGACGTTGGATCAAGGGTTTATTGTATGAAAAGAGTTTGGTTTGAAAAAGAGTTTGGTTCGAAGTTGATTTGAAAACGGCTCGACGACGAATCGAGGGTTTGGTTGAAAAGAGGTTTGTTTGAAAATGGCTCGACGACAAATCGAGGGTTAGTTTGAAAATGGGTTGCCTATGCTAGTCCCTAGGGGTGCTCCTAGTAAACAAACCACAATCAAAGCAATAGTAAATGCGTACATCGGAATGGGAGAGGGGTACATGTAAAATACAAGTGTTGACATGAAATAAAGGGGTCTCGTTGTAAGGCAGCCCAAGAGAAAGCCGTGTGTGTGCCAGGTGTCCTAAACTAAACCTTGAGCAAGCGTCGAGCAAGTGGATGATCATAATCAACAGTCCATCAATTTATTGTTTTTAGGGTTTCGATATTTGTTAGATTGTTTTGATTAAGAGTATATACAAAGAAGAATGGTTAGATAAATAAATATGGATATGAATAATATGAATAATATGAATATGAGCAAGGTAAAAAAGACAAGAGATAATATTGACATAAAAACAAAGTTGGTCTCCTCTTAATCGGATTTAATCGACGAAACGATAATCGACGACTTTTGACTTTCATTGACCAAAAGTGAAAATAAGTAGAATATGAATCGAAATAGACATAAAAATCGGAAAAACTAAGAAAGGTCTCATCTTTACTAAGATTTTAAATCGAAAAATCGATAACCTTTAGTATTTGATTTTCATTGACCCAAAAATGAATAAAAATAATGGAAAAATAATGGAAATAAAATCGGAAAATGATAAGAAAAATAATAAAGGTCTCACCTTTATCAAGATTTAAAATCGAAAATCGATAAATCTTAATACTTGGTTTTCATTGACCCAAAAAGTGTGGTAAAAATGAAATAAAAATAATAGAAATGAAATAAAATTGAAAATGACAAGAAAAAGAATAAAGGTCTCACCTTTATCAAGATTTAAAATCGATAAATCGATAAATCTTAGATATTTGGTTTTCATTGACCCAAAAAATGAATAAAAATAAAATAATGACAAAATAAATCGAAATAAATAAATAGTAAATAGTAGACCTCATATAAATCAAGATTTGGTACCGATTTTAAAGAATCACCCAATACCAAGATGTTTTTGATATCATTGGCCCTAAAAATCGAAATAAAGATCGTAAGCGAAAAATAAAAATCAAAACAAAATTCGAAAGAAAAAGTTATGAATTCAAGAAATAACATGATAAATTGAAACTAAAAATTCAAAGTGCTCCTAAAATAAAAACTAGAGAAACAAAATTAAGAAATAAATGGAAAATAAAATAAAAATAGTATGAAATAATAAAAGGGGGTGATGAAGCATTTTTTTTGTCTTTTTGAATTTTTATCTTATCTTTTAAACATCATTCATAATAAAACCAAACAAAAATTATAGGATATTACAATACTTTTTCCAGAAAAATATTAACATGCTAATGGACTTGATAATAGCATAGATAAATGATCATGGTACTTTGAAAACGGAGAAATAAAAGAGGTGAATGTTACCTAGTGGAAACGGTCAACTGCCTCTTCAATGGCACGAGTTATGAAAAAATGAAGACGAGCCTTCTCTCTAGAAAATTTGCAAGAATAATTGAGGGAGAAAATTAAGAGAGTATTCAACCTTTGTGTGGGGTGAATCTGGTGTGTCAAATGAGAGAAAGAGAGATCTTATTTATAGTGTGAATAAAGTGGGAGTGTTGATGTGGCAATCCGTGTGACTTTATGAGAATGATTCTTGGCCATTGATGAGTGAAGTGTGAGAATGATTTTTAGTCATTGATAAATCCAAGTTGGCAATCCATGTGAAGTGTTAGAATGATTGAGTGGTCCCCACTTACCATGAAGATAAATAAAATAAAAGTAATAATAATAATAATAAAGCTTAGTAATAATAAAACTAATAATAATAAAATTAATAATAATAATAAAAAAGAAATAATAATAATAAAACTAATAATGATAATAAAACTAATAATAATAAAATTAATAATAATAATAAAAAAGAAATAATAATAATAAAACTAAAATTAATAAAATAGATAATTGAAAATAGTTAGTGAAAAAAAGAAATAAAACAAATTAAATTCTAACAAAAAAATGCATGATTATTGATATGTTTACTAAAATGCGAAAACAGAGACCAATGAAAAGGATATGCAAACGATCAGAATATCAAAGACCAATGAAATGGATATTGGAATTGGTTAACAAATGGATATTATGAAAATTAATAAAAATGGATTTTAAAATTGGAAATGGATAAAGGATAAAAAAGGTTAAAATATAGATATGACTTAAAATGAAAAAGGATAAAAATAAAAGAGGGATGAAGTTGAAGACAACATATTTTTGGATTTTTGAATAATTGTCAGTGGGTGGATGTACAGATGAAAGTTATACACAGGTAGGACAAATTTGAGGTGTGACAGTATCACTCACAACAGAGGCTATGTCTAACGCAACGTCGAGAGAATGACCGTATTGTCTCATCAGTGATGTCTCACGCAACTCAACAACACAGAGAAGTAAGAACTGATACTCACGTAAGTGTTAAGTCTAAATCTATCTCTAGAGTTCAGAAAAAATAGAGATTACTATAACATCCATATCAAATAAATGATTTCTTCGTATTAAACCAAGATCAAAATACGTACACACGCTTAACCCTTTTTTTACATGTATTCAACTAATTTTCCCAATGGATGTGAATATCCTTCTTCATCATTATTATCACGCATCCTCGCGATACCGTATCGATCCTACTCATGCTACCCATGCTACTTAATCAACACAATACAAAAAAAGATAAAATGAATATCAACTCACAAAACCATGTCAAAAGCTTGCTCATTGATAGAAGAAAATCTAAGATCAAAGATTTGTAAAAGGTTTGTCAAGACCACAAATAATCAATCAAAGACAACAACAATAGAAAATCAGAATTCATTCACAACCATACATTAGATGAAATACAATAGGTATCAAGAGATTTACATATAAAACCTTAACAAATAGAGAATACAAAGAGAATAAAGGAGAAGAACCATTTTCTCACGGTTTGTCAGAGCCGATTGAAGCAAATCCAACTCCGGATCATCAATATGCATCCTCTAATGTTGTTTCTAAGCCTCTCTACTCCTAAAATATGTTTGATGAAGTTGGGAGAAAGTTCCCCCAAAAACATACTCAAAAAATAGTGTTTTTGGCCTTAAATGGTGTTTCTGCCCGCACAGTTTCGCCCGACGGTGTTTTGGGGCGGCCGACGGTGAAAGGCGGCTTATTTTTGCATGTTCTAGTGTTGTTCTGGAGCGTCCGACGCTGGCTCAAAAATGCTGAACGCTACTGGAATTTATTCTATTTTCTAGTGCCTCTGCACCGCCCGGCGCTGCAGGGGCGCAACACACTAGACAACAAGAATTATGCATTGTTTTATTCGTAACTTTTGAGCCGTAACTCCGTTTTTCGCCCGGTTCGAAGCGTTGGAAAGCTTATTCAATGCTCTATACAACAATGGCAAGATATACTTTATTGAATACCTACAAAAATAAATGTAAATCAATTAAACTCAATGATATTTACACGATAACGCAATATATACACTATAACGTAAAGTAAACTTATTTACAAACAAAGCAGGGTTTATTCGTATGATATTTAACAAAAAATATAGATAAGTGCAACAAAACTTATATACAAAAATATGTACATTTTTCACTTATCAATAACCATGCTTGGAGTTGCACAATTTGATCAAATCGAGCCATAATGCACAAATCTGTCTTGCAAGACAGTTTGCAACAAGACATATTACAGCCATCATATCTTCTAGCTCAGATGGAATTTGATGGAGTTCTTGGACATTTTGGAAAGCTGACATATCCTATTTCAACATGATGTTCAACTTTGGTTTTGATCCAACTTGAATTACAATGAAAAATGCCTCTACATTTGGGAAAAAATAAGGCAGATTCTGACTTAGTGAAAATTTCACTAAGTGTTGGAAAAAATGTCACTTTTGTGTTTTCATCCATTTTGATCACTCCATAACTTAAAATCCATGAGGAATTGGAATGAGGTGTAGTTGACACTTTTAAAGTATGCCATGAGAGCTACAAATCCATCTTTGGACCATCCAAAATGGTTGTTTGGATCTCAAGTTATGAGCCTTGGAAGTTGGTACCCTAGCCACTTTGTTCCATAACTTAGAAAAATTCTAAGTTTTTTATGGTTACCCCTTTTACAAGTTACCTCACTTTCTTTGATTTTTCTTGAGGAATGATGATTCAAATCACATATTAACATTTTTTTAGGGTTGAGGAACCATAATTGTGAAAAATATCAAAAAGTCAAACTTGACTTTTGTGCACAGTTGACTTTTTATCAGATGAATTCCAAACTGTGCGATTCTTTGTGAAATCAAGTCCTTGATCTAAATCAAACTTGATGGATATGTTCCATAGGTGTTATAGGGTGTATTGAATCATGTACCAGGGTTTGGGAGCATGTCCAGGTCAAAAGTCAAAGGTTCAGTTGAGTTTTTTCTAAAACCCTAATTGTGGTCATGAGGAAATTGAAACTTGTGGATCAAGCTTCTTGGATCAATCCATTATTGCAAATGGATCTGTAGTTTACTAGAGATCCTCAAATCATGTCTTGAGGTCTTGGCTCATTTTTTGTCCCAAAAGTTAACTTAGGGGTGAATTAGGTCAAGAAACCCTAATTCCTAATTTTTTGGTAAATGGATCCCCTGAGGCTAAATTGACTTGATGATTGGGTCCATGAGGTCCCTTGGAGTATCTTGAGTTATATTTTGAAGCATTGGCTCATGGCCAGAGGAAAAATTCCATCTGGAGGCCTTGGTCGACCAAAACCCTAATTTGGTGACACTGGCGATCTTGAGGCTTAATCCACTTGGAATGCTGCAACCTTGTGCCTGATTCTTGATGTGGGAGTCCTCTTGATCATTTATGTGTGTTTGAGAGGTTTAGACAAGTTGAAGATTATGTCATTTCTTGATTGATCCTTTGTCTAAGTGCTCTGAGAAGGCTTGAAACCCTAATTCTTAATTGTAGTGAATGCTCAACAATCCTTGAGGAGATTGATGAGACATAAAGGTACATCCATATTGTGATGATGATTTGCACAATGATGGGAAATATTAGTGGTCAAAATTTGGGTATGACAGATGCCCCTATTTAATCTTCTTGGACCCGAAGGTGTGAATGGCGAAGGTATTCGGGCATTCGGGGTGCAAGAGGATTAAATATCGGAATACCCGAAATTTTGACAGTGGTTATGAATGGTAGTTTGCTCATCCATCTTCTTTTGCTAAGCAATGATGCTTAGAAAAGGTAAAAACTTCCCCTCGATCCTGGTTTTCAACCAAGGAGTTGGTCTCAGTTTCTGAAATAAACTTCCCCTCGATATTGGTTTCCTACCAAGGAACTGGTCTAAGTTTTCTTTTGGACTAAACCTCCCCTCGATCCTGGTCTTCGGCCATGGAACTGGTCTCATTTTCTGATATAAACTTCCCCTCGATCCCGGTTTCCTACCAAGGATTTGGTCTCAGTTTTTGATATGAACTTCCCCTCGATCCTGGTTTCCTACCAAGGATCTGGTCTCAGTTTCTGATATAAACTTCCCCTCGATCCTGGTTTCCTACCAAGGATCTGGTCTCAATTTCTTCTGTCAATAAACTTTCTTGACAATGGACGCTATTCTTAGCGGTTTTCCTCAAACTTCTCGCCGAATTTTCCCGGGGAGATGCCATTTGATGGAAAAAGTTTTGATGTCAGACTTGCTGGGGAACCCATTTGTCTGAGCTACAGAGGTGTACAAACTTCTCTAATGGAGATGCCATTTGTTGACTCTACAGGGGAAAACGAGTCTCTTGAGAGACTGCTTTCTGCTTGGGGGTATTACATCATACTTTTCCTCGAGATCTTCTCGAAGAACTGCCATGTGATGTAATCTAGTTTTGAGGTGTTGATGACCCTTTTATCAGCGATTTTTTCGGAGAAAAACTGCTATATTGCCGAAGCTTTGATTAAGAGGCTTTTCCTGGGGATTTTCCTTAATCTGGGAAAGCGAATATATCATCTTTAATGGCGAAGAGTGATGTTTGTCGTAATTTTTCTTGCTTTTCAGAGGTTCAAGTTATCAAAGTGGTCGAAGACCGTCTCTAATCCAGAGTTAAACTGGAGAGAGATTGCTTAGATGATTCACTTCCTGACGAGGAAAAAACTGACAACTCAATTGACAAGAGGACTTTTATTACTAGGGAATAAGACCGACTAGCGTGGTAGTGATGCAATATGAACATGTATGAATCAATAATGCATGATGTATGTATGTATATGCTGACAAAACTGACGCGACATACAGACCAACGGATGAACATGATTGGATACTCGGCCACTGCGGGGAACGAGGAAGTACCATTTGGTCCAAAATAGTAATCTGCCTTGCTTAGGAGAGATAGTCCCTATGGGGAAAACCGTTGGTCGGGCTTAGGAGATAAGCACTCTACCGGGGATGTAGGACGGAATATTCGCATCTGACATAGCTGATCCTTCATTCAGGTGTACTGGTTAAGAATGAGTACCTTGATTCTGTACTTTGAGGTTTGATTAATTCTGGATAAGCGATCGATGTTCTTTCGACGTTCAACAGTCAAAAGAAATTGCCATCTTTATTTAAAAGCAGAAAAAGTTTCACAAGTAAATTCATTTTTGTTTTATTTCAAGAATCGTTGATCATATTAAAATGTCATTCTGTAAAGCTAAAACAAATAAGAATTATAAACAAAAGTATTAGGGCTCAAATTTTATTGATAGGATGGAAATCAGCCAACCGCGTTGTCGCTACTCAAAAAATAGTCGACCGGAGGCGAAAAGGAAGAAAACAGAAGAGTCGCCATCGAACTTTATTTATCCCATGAGGGGAAGGGAAAACATCGAGAAAACCCAAAGAAGGAAAGGATAAGATGGTATCGCAACCAAATTAACGGGTTCGGAAGCCGGTTATGCGAGGGGAAGGTATTAGCACCCCTCACATCCATCGTACTCGATGGGAACCATTTGTTTATCTATGTGTAAAGATGTTTGCTATTGATATTGCTTCCTAAGTGTGTTCTAAAGAGGGAGAGAGAAGGGTGAGAACCAAAGAATGTGAAAGAAAAAGATAAAGGAAAAGGTGGGGAAAAGAAAAAGGAGACTCGATAGGACTTCGCGGTCCTATGCCTACGTATTCCCTCGTGCAATGGGAAAGTCAGAGTCCACGTAGTTCGAAGGACTACGGGTAAAGAAAATGGAAGGGGGCTCGCCAAGATTATTGCAATCTTGTGCCTACGTATCTTACATTCGGACGAGAATGAAGAATCAGAGCAATCGTAGTTCGACCGACCACGATTTGTTGGTGTTTTTTATGGACGATGTTAACGTGCGGGTTCTAGCAGTTAGGTGTATTGTGGCTCGCTCGTGGAGTCTTATGCGTTACCTGTTTGCGGTAGAACGAACGTAACATGTCCTTTTTGAAAAGGCTTAGATTTTCGCCATCAAGGCAAGATGTCACATTTGGTTTGTGAAAGTTGGTTTTAAGGGGTGAAATAAGTCCTCAGATAGGAACCCCTTCGGGTAGTACCCAATTCTTTATCTCAAAAGATTTATTGTGAAAGTGGTGTGGCGAATATAGTCACGTCTTCGTATTGAAAGATGAGTATCGAGACCACACACTCTAAAGTGAGCATCCTAATACTCGGAAAGGAAGAGGCCTTCACCCAATCCCCTCTCTTTAGTTCAATACAAAGAGAACTTTATTCTCTTATTTAAGGTGTTTTTGGTTTTAGATGATAAGTGCTTCATGACAGTGAACCCTAAAGGTAATGTCAAGCACTCGGGATAGGAGAAGGCCTTCGCCTAACCACTCCACGACCATCTAAGTTTATTGAGAAAAGAGTTTGAAAATGCACTTGGTACAAGACCAAGGTTTTTAGACACAAGGAGATAAAGGTGTTGAAAGAATGGGTGGTGAATATAGTCACGTATTCATATTGAAAGACGAGTATCGAGACCAGACACTCTAAAGTGAGCATCCTAATACTCGGAGAGGAAGAGGTCTTCACCTAATCCTCTCTCTTTAGTTCAATACAAAGAGAAAATTTGAAAATGAGCACTTGGTACTAAACCAAGGTTTTTTGACTTAAGAAGAGAATGAAAATGAGAAATGAAATAGAAACCGCAATGAAATCGAAAAGAAAATGGCCTCATATTGATCAAGATTTTGAATCGATTGAAGGAAATCAACTAATCATGATTTTTGCTATATCATTGGCCCAAAAAAAGAAGATGGAAGAAGATAATAAAGTGAAATAAAATGGAATCGAAAATGAAAATAAGATAGAAATGAAAAGATTAATCTATAAGTTAAATAAAAATATTTTTGTGGTTTTTATTTAATTGAACACAAGTAAGTTAATTACTGTGAAAAAATTATTAACTCTAATTAAAATATATAAAGATTAAATCTAAATTAATTATCATTTTTTAAAATAACTAAAAAAAGCATTGTGAAACCAATATTATAAAACATTTAATGGAAAAAACAGAAATTTTAAGAAAAGAAACTTGTTTTTTCATTTTTATATAACATCATAAAAATAAAATATAAGAAAAAAAAGGCTAAACTAAGAGGAGTATGCTGGGCTTAATACAAGAAGAAAGCATGGTGGCCCAATGATAGTATGGGGGCGTAGTTTAGGCAAATGGAAAACGGGTCAAGAAAACCTGACTTGTTTTCTAAAAGAAAAGGGAGAAACTAAACCTAAATCAGCCGTTGCAAACATTAAAAAAAAACCAGAAAAGGAAAACAAAATGGCCAAAACAAAACACGATCCAAAACTTGTCTCCACGCAAAAATTGCTTGAATCTTTCCTTCCTTCCAACTCACCGGCCAAGTGAAACATCGTTTTCCACAACCACAAATCTCGACGCTAACTCCTCCACTCCTCAAATCGCAGTATCCTTCGATACCATCTCCGAACCATTCACCGTCAACGATTCAATAATAACTACCCACTATCACAGGCCACAAATCAAGTCATCAACAACTCACCATCTTCCATCAGCCGCCGCCTCTAGTGCGAATTGAGAGTGAGCACGACGAGAAGCCACCACGGATGGAGAGAGTAAACGGCAATCAAAACAGAGACGCCGAGGAGAAGAGAGGACGAAACCGTCGCGATTGAAAAGAAAACGGCGAGAAATTCAAACGCGAGTGACAGTAGAGAGAGTCGTGTTTATAGAAGAGGAACGACATTGCTCTGGTTTTTTTATCTCTGGGTTTCTAGGTTGGAAAATGGTTGTTAGGTTTGAAGGTTGAAGAAGAATGTTTTAAAGGAGGTAAGGCGAGGCAGAGCTTCGTTGAAGGGTAAAGGGTGAATGAGGATGGTTATTGTTGTTGTTCACGGCGGAGGGAGTGTTGAGGCACTGTGAGGAGTTGTGGCCGTTATTTACAAGTGGAAAGGAGGTGGGTTAGGAATATGTGGTAGCTCTGAGCTGTGGTTGAAGGGTGCCTTCAAGACTTGTGAGGTTTTTCCGGCGAAGACGAAAGGGTTCGAAGGTGGTGGTGAGGCGCTAGAGGGTTTGTTGGTCGTGTTTGAAAGTGTGGTCATGGGTGAAGGTTTAGAGGTTCGTCTTTTTCTTTTCAGAGAACTTCCCTTTTTTTTCTGTTTTTCTCCCTCTCCCTCTTCTTTTAAAATCAAGTTTCAAACCTTGTCTTTTCTGTTGTGTGTTGTCTACTTCATTACAGGCTGTGTTGTAGCAGGTCTTGTATTTTTCACTTGCAGGTCGTTGTCAGTTTTTGTTGGTTGTTTGTGTGATGCAGATGATACGACTTGTTGCTCTTGAAGTGGTGCAGGCATAGCTTTTGTCTTGTTTTGGAGTGTAGTAGAGCATGGTTTTATTGGTCAAGGTTGCTATGTGAAGCAGGTTTTGTAGCAGTAGAGTTTTTTTGAAATTTTTGGATTGTTTTGGAATTTTGCAAGGAGGTTGCAGGTTTTTTGAAATGTCATTGTTGCCTGTTGTTGATGATGCAGGGTTTTGCAGGTATCATACGGTTGATACAGAAGCAGTGTTGGAGTGTCCAGTTGTTTTCATGGTAGCTGGGTGCAGATTACTTTTTTTGTATTTTTTGTAATTTTGACAATTCACATATGGGCCTTGGTGTTCATTACTTATTTATTTATTTTTTCAAGACGGGCTTGTGATTCTTTCTCCCCTTTTTGGAATTTTGTTGTAAGATTTGAACTTGGGCTTTTGGGCTTTGAATCTCGAATTGGAATTTGACTCTTGGATTATAAAAAAAGAAACTTTGACATGAAATTGGAATTTTGTAGTTTTTTATGATTTTTGGTGAGGTGAATCTGTATTATCATGGATAATGGAATAGTTAAAATTGAATGAATTTTTGAATTATGGTTTTATGGAAATAATATGGACATTGATGGATAAAAAGAAATGGATTTTTGGATATGGAAATGGTGTTGGATAATGGATACATGAATGGAGAATGGTTTAGAAATATGGGTTAAAAAGAAATACAAAGAATTTGGTTTAGAATATGGATTTGGTGGACTCAAAATGGTTATAAAAATGGAATAATTGAACAAAATGAAAAGTGGACTTAAATGGATTTTTTCTGGATTAAAATGGATAAAACATAAAATAGAAATGGATATTCATGAAATGAATTGAAAATGGGTATTTGGTTAGAAAAAGGTTTATACAAAAAATGGATATGGTTTATGAATGTGAGATTGGTTAGAAAAATGGATAATGGAAGGAAATGGACTAGAATGGACTATGAACTTAGTTTAAAGAATGAACAACCAAATGAGCCCAAAACCTGTTTCAAACTTTCCACAAACATCCAATTAAAAGTACACAGCTACCACTGAATAACTTGCAACAGAAACAACAACCATCTGAGTTAATTCGAAACCTTACGGTGATTATTGAATCCACTCCGAGGAAAATAATTCAGCAGATGAACCACCAATGAACTGATGAACCTGATGAATGAACCCAACTCCACGTGAATTAAAAATTTGGTGACCTGATGACCTCCACACCACATAACTCAATCCTGGGTACACACCGGCTGAGAAATAGTCCACTTTATCTTTGAATGCACATTGATACTCCCCTGAATATAGAAGACTCGAACCATAGGAAAACGCCTTGATCCCATGTCACAAAAGCTTATGCAAATGGATGAATGCAAAGATGTGTTGATGACCTCATGGAGATGCAGAGATGATAGAAATGCTATGAAAAGGGTAGGGTGAAAATGAGGGTGTGACAGATGCCCCTATTTAGTCTTCTTGGACTTGAAGGTGAGAGTGGCAAAGGCTTTCTTACAATCAAGGTACAAGGGGATTAAATATAAAAATACCCAGAATTTTCTGCCGGAAAAGGAGTGGAATGAAAAGTGATGAATCAGTGGGATGACTTGAAAAAGGCACCTGTCGGGGAAGAGGTCATTGGTTACGAGGGATATGATGATATGCTTGAGATGCGATGAGGAATGAATATGAGTGCTTTGCCGGTCTTGAAAGGGGAGGCATCCCTGTAGCATCCTGGTGAGATATAATAAGTTGAGATATTCCTTCTACGAAAGGTAGAGCGGACTCAAGAAATAAAAGATGATATATTCCTCCTACGAAAGGTAAAGAGGACTCAAGAATAAAGGATAGAAATTGGTTCTCCTCTTGCAAAAGGCAAAGCGGACCCCTGAACGAAAGGTTAAGAGAAAAAACAAATTCCTGCTACAACAAGTAGAGGAGACTCCCTTGGGAGAGGACGGTCGTATTATTTTCTGCTGAAGCAGAAACAACTCCAGAACATAAGGTTTGGAGAATAATTCCTCCTACAAAAGGTATAGAGGACTCCAGAACAAAAGGTTTGGAGACAATTTCCTTCTACGAAAGGTAGAGAGGACCCCAGAACAAAAGGTTAGGAGATAATTTCCTTCTACGAAAGGTAGAGAGGACCCCAGAACAAAAGGTTAGGAGATAACATAACTCCCTTGGGAGAAGACGATCGTACTTACTTCTGCGAATAGCAGAAATGACTCCGAAAAAAAAGGTTTGGAGACAGATTCCTTTCTACAAAAGGTAGGAAGGAAACCTACAAAAGGTAAGTTGGGAAGAAATTGTGCAAAAGGCACGGGAAGGCTCTTAGTAAAGGTAAGTTGGACACATTGCAAAAGGAAAAGAGGAGACACATCGCGAAAGGACAAGACTTCACGCGAAAGGCACGGAAGGAGTTGGAAGTAATAAGTGATGGGGGGACAAAGTCCACAAGAATGCCTCTATCCTCTACAAGAACAGGCTAAACAAACATGCAAATGATGTAGAAATGTATGCAAAATGCTGGGGATATAAGGATAAGGATTGATGGTCATGCCAAGCGTGATTGGGCTTTGGTTAAGGTGCCAAGGAATGGTTGGGCTTGCTGGGGAAAAGGAAATGGGTAAGGTGAAGGATACCAACTAAAGATGGCTTTTAAAAGGGTTACCAGACGAGAACTGATTTTTAAGGGATAGAATACCAGACGAGAATTGGTGGCAAAAGGTTAAGTTGTCAGACGAGAACTGATTTTTAAGGGGTAGACTACCAGACGAGAACTAGACTTTGAAACGGTGCTTACCAGATGAGAACTGGTTTTAAAAGTTGGCTAAAGAATAGGTGGTCAGACGAGAACTGGCATAGAAGTTGTTTACCAGACGAGAACTGGTGTTTGTTTTGGTTTTCCAGACGGGAACTGGTTTTATGGTTTGCCAGACGAGAACTGGACTTTGAAGTTGTGCAAGCAAGGTGGATTTTGTATCTGGTTAAGGGTGCCGAGTACGTTCGGGCTTATGGTGGGAGGTGCCAAGATGGTTGGGCTTTGGTTGGTGTGCCAAGTATGATTGGGCTTTGGGTTGGATGGGGAATGAGCTTAACTTCCTGACACTCGAAACCTGACGATGCTACGATCGGATGATAGATGTGGATGCTTCTAATGCTCCAAGTTTGGTCCTTTGCAGAAGTTGCACTTGCTCCTAAGAGAACCTCACTTCTAACTGAGATGCCAAGATTACTTTGCAAACAACAGTATGAGCATAGCGACTTGACTTATGCATATTAGTTGCGCCTCTGCTCTGCCCCTTTACAATTCATCTGCCCCAGTCTGTAGGGTTTTCAAATGAATCATCCTCAAATGGAAGCTTTGGGGATGATTATACCATGACATGGTCTGAGATAACTTGCCCCAATGTCGGAATCTTTAATAGTCAGCCTTTGCTTGAGTCTCTTGAAGAACTTGCCCCAGGATGAGCGTTGAAGCGTCTTAACTTGTGTTGATTGAGCCTTGGAGGGATTTGCCCTCAATCACAAGAATCTCTGGGTGGCCTGCCCTTGGCTGGTGGAGTCTTGAGATGATTCTCTGCTCAACTCACTCTTAAATGTTTTGCCTCAGATTCACAAGGTTAATGAGAAGGTATTGATTCGTGCCAGCACCAACGAATGATCAAGTTTCTCTCTGATTGCACTTTGTCAGAATCTTTTTGATGTTAAGTACTTGCTTACAGTTAAAATTGTTCATTTAAAAATGGTAATTTTAATGCGACGATCATGCAGGTTTTGAAGGAAATCATTTATTGGAATGATGTGAAAGTGTATGATGAATGGACTATTAGTCCAAACACAGTGTTGATTTACTGGTGTGTGAAAGATATAGCAAGAATACGACACCAATGATGAAGATTAGTAAATCTGCGGGGAGTCAGTTTACGCAACCTTGCAATAGTACGCTTTCAGAATAAACCCCGCCTCAATTAGGTCTTTCGAGGGTTGTAACGTGGTCTGGTTCACGGTTATTGAAACAAGGGATATAAGGCTCAAAATTTGATTTGTACCCACCCATTCTTCGTGATGAACTCCAATCCTACGTTCAGTTATACTACACACATTTATCTTCCAAAAGGGTTGATGGTGTAAGGGCGAATTTGCTTGGAATGACAGTCACCTTATTTTGTTTTCGTGGATGTCAGTGACCTTTCTCATCCATTTTGGTGGCCACTGAATCGGGTTTTGCTTTTGCTGAGGATTTGAGGGCCTCTTTTGCTTTATTTATTTTTGATCCCTAACTTTTGCATGGACCGACTTCACTTTTCGAGTCCATCGGGATTGCCCTAATTTTGCCTAAGTTTCCTCTTTGGGGTGGCGGACTTAGCGGACTATCTTCTTCTTTTTTTTTTTTTGAAGGGTCGTGACTGCCAAGTGTTTGGTCTCTGAAGAATAACCGCCCTAACAAGAGGTTTCATCTTGAAATTCGAATGTGTAATCAGGATAACTGAACACTACCCATGCCCCAGGTTAAGCGTAAGGGTTTAGAAATCCGAAGGAAACTCCTACTTCTAGGCTCGAAGGGGTTGACTAGGGACTAACTCCTTGTCTCTCCAGTGTTTAGGGGATTTGAAACAATGCATGTACATCATCAGCAGGATTTTTTTCGAAAGCATACTATTAGCAATTATGAGTATTTCATTTTCATCATCCTCCCTCAAATCTTTACTAAGATAACAACTGATAAAGGGAGTGAAATGTGGGAAATTTTTTTTGTGATTTTTTGCAATATATGAGAAAAAAATGAGTGGATACGAATGGACTTGTTCAAAAAAGCACGTTTATTACATTAACAAAACCATTAGTAAGCAACAACATTTAACAACAAGTAGCACTTAACAGAGAAGAAACTACAAATGCAAATAAATGACAAGATCTAAAAATTGCCAATCCTGGGGATGTCTTCTGTCTGACCCACTGGCTCGAGGAGATGACCCTTGTAGTCTTCGAACTCAAACAGACGAGAGGTTGACGTGCACAACGAGGCTTCCTTTTGGAAAGGATATGTAACCTTTGTCAATCAGTTGTTGCACTTTGGCTTGGTAGGCTTTGCAATCTTCAGTCGAATGCCCCATTGATCCTCTATGATATCCACATTGCTCATTGGGATTGTACCCAGGGGGTACGGCTCTGGCAACGGCTTGAGAGACTTGGGAATCACCAGCGAGCTTTGAATCAGATGCGGCAAGAGTTGACTGCATGACATAGGGACTGTATGAAGAGGAACATTCCTTCTTTCTAGATTGTTGCGAGGCCTATGCTGACTCTGGCGCTGATTCTGATATCCTCGGCCATGGGCTTGTTGATTTACATGAGGAGCAATCCACGGTTTCTGGGACGAAGCTATAGGCATTGTTGGTTGCCCATAAGGATAACATGGCGCTGGAAATGATGACTGTTGAGAAGATGAGGGACCAAAAGGTTTTGCTGGTACACCATGAGAACACTCAAGATTTGCTATGATTTCATTGGTTTCATCTTCTTCCTCTTGGGAGTTAATGAGGGATTCAGTCTCATCGGCCTGGCTATTCGAGATGTTTCGAATTAGTCCACTCTTGAGGTAGCTCTCGATGCGTTCCCCTACCATTACAAGGTCAGAGAAGCTTGATGGCGTACTGCCAGCCATTCTTTCAAGATAAGGGCCATGCAGACTGTTTATGAACATGTCAATTAATTCCCGGTCCAAGAGTGGTGGTTGCACCCTAGCTGCTAATTCTCTCCACCGCTGTGCATATTCCTTGAAGGATTCATCGCCATTCTGAGATAGGCTTTGCAACTGCATGCGACTAGGAGTCATGTCTAGATTGTACTGATATAGCTTTAGAAAAGCGCTGGATAAGTCCTTCCATGATTGGATATGGCTTCTTTCTAAATCCATGTACCAACTTAAAGATGCCCCACTCAAACTGTCTTGAAAACATTGAATCATCAACTTATCATCGTAGGTATATGTGGTCATTTTTCGGCAGAACATCACCAAATGACGCTTCAGGCAACTAAGGCCTGTGTACTTCTCGAAGTTGGGTACTATGAATTTCTGAGGAATCACCAAGTTTGGCACTAGGCACATATCAGCAGCATCGAGCCCAAGCGTATCATGCACTTTCATAGCTTGGAGTTTCTCCTCAATGGCACGAAGCTTTTCCTTCATGGGGTCAGTCAATGGCTTCCTCTGGGGTCGAGTAGGAACATTTAATCTAGGAGGATCATCATCAGGCAGAAGACCATACAGTGGATTAGTTGTCACAGTGAAACCTGATGGAGGATCAACATTCTGACGGTTGATCTCTGACATGGCTACCTCAGCTTGCTTCGTCTAACTGGCCTTTCAAGTCGTCTATGCTCCACTTGCTTCAAATGCTTCACATCTACCACAGGTTCAATGCGAGTGTCGAGAAATCAACTGCGGGTTATGGACAAAGGACTGAATGAGCTTCTCGGTTTTGGTTGGAGAATGATATGCAAAATGATGCAAAGATGTTTATGCAAATGCAATGTTATGAATGCAATAAGACATGGGATCAAAGATCAGAGGTTCACGCCACAGGTATCAAGGTCGCAGATTCTGCAGATCAACACAATAAGATATCCCTCACCTCGGGTAGGTTATCTATTGGGTTATAACAGGGCATTCCAAGGGTTTTCAAACAAGGTCCCATGCACTAACCCTCAAAAGTTTTCCATCATAACGACGATTCATAAGACAGTAATCCCTTCAAAGGATGAGCACAGAGTTATGCCTTAGTAACCTTTGGAATAAGGTTCTAAAAGTCCTCAGAATCACGGACTCCCAGGTCGGAAACAAAGACACCATTACGACTAATCGTAAGATATAATCATTCCCAAAGGGGCCTCATCTGAGCGGTGGAAGTCAAACCAACTCGACGAGTCCTAAGTCTCGCAAATCAGTAAGCGACCACCTCCTAGCTTAGTGTATACTCGAAAAGCTCGGGTAGAAAGCCTTTCTCCTCACAAACCATCCCCAATATACCCAACAAATAAGAGAAGCACGAGATAATAAAGCAATAATAAAGCAAACAAAAATACACATATGATAAACAAATTAGGTTTGGCTTGCTTAGGGATTTTCCATTTCCCCAGCAGAGTCGCCAGCTGTCGCTACTCGAAAAATAGTCGACCGGAGGCGAAAAGGAAGAAAACAGAAGAGTCGCCATTGAACTTTATTTATCCCATGAGGGGAAGGGAAAACATCGAGAAAACCCAAAGAAGGAAAGGATAAGATGGTCTCGCAACCAAATTAACGGGTTCGGAAGCCGGTTATGCGAGGGGAAGGTATGAGCACCCCTCACATCCATCGTACTCGATGGGAACCATTTGTTTGTCTATGTGTAAAGATGTTTGCTATTGATATTGCTTCCTAAGTGTGTTCTAAAGAGGGAGAGAGAAGGGTGAGAACCAAAGAATGTGAAAGAAAAAGATAAAGGAAAAGGTGGGGAAAAGAAAAAGGAGACGTGATAGGACTTCGCGGTCCTATGCCTACGTATTCCCTCGTGCAATGGGAAAGTCAGAGTCCACGTAGTTCGAAGGACTACGGGTAAAGAAAATGGAAGGGGGCTCGCCAAGAGTATTGCAATCTTGTGCCTACGTATCTTACATTCGGACGAGAATGAAGAATCAGAGCAATCGTAGTTCGACCGACCACGATTTGTTGGTGTTTTTTATGGACGATGTTAACGTGCGGGTTCTAGCAGTTAGGTGTATTGCGGCTCGCTCGTGGAGTCTTATGCGTTACCTGTTTGCGGTAGAACGGACGTAACATGTCCTTTTTGAAAAGGCTTAGATTTTCGCCATCAAGGCAAGATGTCACATTTGATTTGTGAAAGTTGGTTTTAAGGGGTGAAATAAGTCCTCGGATAGGAACCCCTTCGGGTAGTACCCAATTCTTTATCTCAAAAGATTTATTGTGAAAGTGGTGTGGCGAATATAGTCACGTCTTCGTATTGAAAGACGAGTATCGAGACCACACACTCTAAAGTGAGCATCCTAATACTCGGAAAGGAAGAGGCCTTCACCCAATCCCCTCTCTTTAGTTCAATACAAAGAGAACTTTATTCTCTTATTTAAGGTGTTTTTGGTTTTAGATGGTAAGTGCTTCATGACAGTGAACCCTAAAGGGAATGTCAAGCACTCGGGATAGGAGAAGGCCTTCGCCTAACCACTCCACGACCATCTAAGTTTATTGAGAAAAGAGTTTGAAAATGCACTTCGTACAAGACCAAGGTTTTTAGACACAAGGAGATAAAGGTGTTGAAAGAATGGGTGGTGAATATAGTCACGTCTTCGTATTGAAAGACGAGTATCAAGACCACACACTCTAAAGTGAGCATCCTAATACTCGGAGAGGAAGAGGTCTTCACCTAATCCTCTCTCTTTAGTTCAATACAAAGAAAAAATTTGAAAATGAGCACTTGGTACTAAACCAAGGTTTTTTTACTTAAGAAGAGAATGAAAATGAGAAATGAAATAGAAACCGCAATGAAATCGAAAAGAAAATGGCCTCATATTGATCAAGATTTTGAATCGATTGAAGGAAATCAACTAATCATGATTTTTGCTATATCATTGGCCCAAAAAAAGAAGATGGAAGAAGATAATAAAGTGAAATAAAATGGAATCGAAAATGAAAATAAGATAGAAATGAAAAGATTAATCTATAAGTTAAATAAAAAATATTTTTGTGGTTTTTATTTAATTGAACACAAGTAAGTTAATTACTCTGAAAAAATTATTAACTCTAATTAAAATATATAAAGATTAAATCTAAATTAATTATCATTTTTTAAAATAACTAAAAAAAGCATTGTGAAACCAATATTATAAAACATTTAATGGAAAAAACAGAAATTTTAAGAAAAGAAACTTGTTTTTTCATTTTTATATAACATCATAAAAATAAAATATAAGAAAAAAAAGGCTAAACTAAGAGGAGTATGCTGGGCTTAATACAAGAAGAAAGCATGGTGGCCCAATGATAGTATGGGGGCGTAGTTTAGGCAAATGGAAAACGGGTCAAGAAAACCTGACTTGTTTTCTAAAAGAAAAAGGAGAAACTAAACCTAAATCAGCCGTTGCAAACATTCAAAAAAAAACCTGAAAAGGAAAACAAAATGGCTAAAACAAAACATGATCCAAAACTTGTCTCCACGCAAAAATTGCTTGAATCTTTCCTTCCTTCCAACTCACCGGCCAAGTGAAACATCGTTTTCCACAACCATAAATCTCGACGCTAACTCCTCCACTCCTCAAATCGCAGTATCCTTCGATACCATCTCCGAACCATTCACCATCAACGATTCAATAATAACTACCCACTATCACATGCCACAAATCAAGTCATCAACAACTCACCATCTTCCATCAGTCGCCGCCTCTAGTGCGAATTGAGAGTGAGCACGACGAGAAGCCACCACGGACGGAGAGAGTAAAACCTCAATCAAAACAGAGACGCTGAGGAGAAGAGAGGACGAAACCATCGCGATTGAAAAGAAAACGGCGAGATTGAGGGCGAGAAAATCAAACGCGAGTGACAGTAGAGAGAGAGTCGTGTTTATAGAAGAGGAACGACATTGCTCTGGTTTTTTTATCTCTGGGTTTCTGGGTTGGAAAATGGTTGTTAGGTTTGAAGGTTGAAGAAGAATGGTTTAAAGGAGGTAAGGCGAGGCAGAGCTTCGTTGAAGGGTAAAGGGTGAATGAGGATGGTTATTGTTGCTGTTCACGGCGGAGGGAGTGTTGAGGCACTGTGAGGAGTTGTGGCCGTTATTTACAAGTGGAAAGGAGGTGGGTTAGGAATATGTGGTAGCTCTGAGCTGTGGTTGAAGGGTGCCTTCAAGACTTGTGAGGTTTTTCCGACGAAGGCGAAAGGGTTCGAAGGTGGTGGTGAGGCGCTAGAGGGTTTGTTGGCCGTGTTTGAAAGCGTGGTCATGGGTGAAGGTTTCGAGGTTCGTCTTTTTCTTTTCAGAGAACTTCCCTTTTTTTTTCTGTTTTTCTCCCTCTCCCTCTTCTTTTAAAATCAAGTTTCAAACCTTGTCTTTTCTGTTGTGTGTTGTCTACTTCATTACAGGCTGTGTTGTAGCAGGTCTTGTATTTTTCACTTGCAGGTCATTGTCAGTTTTTGTTGGTTGTTTGTGTGATGCAGATGGTACGACTTGTTGCTCTTGAAGTGGTGCAGGCATAGCTTTTGTCTTGTTTTGGAGTGTAGTAGAGCATGGTTTTGTTGGTCAAGGTTGCTGTGTGAAGCAGGTTTTGTAGCAGTAGAGTTTTTTTGAAATTTTTGGATTGTTTTGGAATTTTGCCAGGAGGTTGCAGGTTTTTTGAAATGTCATTGTTGCCTGTTGTTGATGATGCAGGGTTTTGCAGGTATCATACGGTTGATACAGAAGCAGTGTTGGAGTGTCCAGTTGTTTTCATGGTAGCTGGGTGCAGATTACTTTTTTTGTATTTTTTTGTAATTTTGACAATTCACATATGGGCCTTGGTGTTCATTACTTATTTATTTATTTTTTCAAGACGGGCTTGTGATTCTTTCTCCCCTTTTTGAAATTTTGTTGTAAGATTTGAACTTGGGCTTTTGGGCTTTGAATCTGGAATTGGAATTTGACTCTTGGATTGTAAAAAAAGAAACTTTGACATGAAATTGGAATTTTGTAGTTTTTTATGATTTTTGGTGAGGTGAATCTGTATTATCATGGATAATGGAATAGTTAAAATTGAATGAATTTTTGAATTATGGTTTTATGGAAATAATATGGACATTGATGGATAAAAAGAAATGGATTTTTGGATATGGAAATGGTGTTGGATAATGGATACATGAATGGAGAATGGTTTAGAAATATGGGTTAAAAAGAAATACAAAGAATTTGGTTTAGAATATGGATTTGGTGGACTCAAAATGGTTATAAAAATGGAATAATTGAACAAAATGAAAAATGGACTTAAATGGATTTTTTCTGGATTAAAATGGATAAAACATAAAATAGAAATGGATATTCATGAAATGAATTGAAAATGGGTATTTGGTTAGAAAAAGGTTTATACAAAAAATGGATATGGTTTATGAATGTGAGATTGGTTAGAAAAATGGATAATGGAAGGAAATGGACTAGAATGGACTATGAACTCAGTTTAAAGAATGAACAACCAAATGAGCCCAAAACCTGTTTCAAACTTTCCACAAACATCCAATTAAAGGTACACAGCTACCACTGAATAACTTGTAACAGAAACAACAACCATCTGAGTTAATTCGAAACCTTACGGTGATTATTGAATCCACTCCGAGGAAAATAATTCAGCAGATGAACCACCAATGAACTGATGAACCTAATGAATGAACCAAACTCCACATGAATTAAAAATTTGGTGACCTGATGACCTCCACACCACATAACTCAATCCTGGGTACACACCGGCTGAGAAATAGTCCACTTTATCTTTGAATGCACACTGATACTCCCCTGAATACGGAAGACTCGAACCATAGGAAAACGCCTTGATCCCATGTCACAAAAGCTTATGCAAATGGATGAATGCAAATATGTGTTGATGACCTCATGGAGATGCAGAGATGATAGAAATTCTATGAAAAGGGTAGGGTGAAAATGAGGGTGTGACACGCGTGATTCCATGGAGTATTTACAAAGTTAGAAAATGGTAATTTAAGGGAAGAGGGCTACATTGAAACATAACGACCATTATCCTTCTACCATCTTTGAATTCTGGGCATCTGTGCTTCCGTCGAAGATGACCTTGACTGGAGTTTTCCTGATGGATGGCATGACTACTGCTGGGGGATTTTCCCCTTTGCTGGACGTAGTTACTTGCCATTATCCCTAACTTTTGCTTGGATTGTACTTTTGAGATTTCCAATCCATCGGGATGATTTTTTATTATGTCTCTAATTTTTTCCTGGACCGCCCTTTCAAGTTTTCAATCCACCGAGACGTTTTTTTTATTTTTATTTTTTTTATTTAGGTGAAGTATTTCTTGACTACGTAAACATTTGTGGGATAGGCAAATTCCTCTCCATCCATGGTTGCGAGTCTCAAGGCGCCACCTGAGAAGGCTTTCTTGACCACATAGGGGCCGTCATAATTTAGAGTCCACTTGCCCCGGGAATTAGTGAGGAATGATTATATCTTTTTGAGCACAAGGTCTCCTTTCCTGAAGACGCGAGGTCAGACCTTCTTGTCAAACGCCTTCTTTATCCTTTGCTGATACAACTGACCATGGCATAGTGCCGTTATTCACTTTTCTTCGATCAGATTCAGTTCGTCGTGTCGACTTTGGCACCATTCAGCTTCTGTTAACTTAGCTTCCATCAATACCTGGATTTATGGGATCTCTACTTCTATGGGGAGCACTGCCTCCATGCCATATACTAGAGAGAAATGGGTTGCCCCTGTTGAAGTACGGACAGATGTGCGACAACCGTGAAGAGCAAAAGGTAACATCTCGTGCCAGTTTTTGTAGGTTACAACCATCTTTTGAACGATCTTCTTGATGTTCTTGTTAGCAGCTTCTACCGCTCCGTTCATCTTAGGTCGGTAGGGAGACGAGTTATGGTGTTCGATCTTGAACTCAGCGCACAACTCTTTCATCATCTTGTTGTTCAAGTTAGATCCATTATCAGTAATGATCTGGCTTGGAACACCATAACGGTAGATGAGATTGTTTTTTATAAATAGGACCACGACTTGTTGGGTTACATTAGAGTATGATGCTGGGTCGACCCACTTGGTGAAGTAGTCAATGGCTACCAGGATGAACCGATGTCCGTTTGAAGACTTGGGTTCGATCATGCCAATCACGTCGATTCCCTATATGGAAAAAGGCCATGGGGAAGAGAGAACTTTGAGATTCGTTGGCGGTACATGGATTTTGTCTGAGTATGTTTGACACTTGTGACACCTCCTCATGTACTTGTAGCAATCGGATTCCATTGTAAACCAACAGTACCCTGCTCTAAGAATTTTTCTCGCCATTGTGTGTCCGTTGGCATGAGTGCCAAAGGATCCTTCATGAATTTCTTTTATCAGCCTGTTTGCTTCTGGTCTGTCTACACATTGGAGCAAGACCATGTCAAAATTTCTTTTATAGAGTGTATCACCGCTCAGGAAGAAACTGCCTGCCAGTCTTCTGAGGGTTTTCCTGTCTTTTCTTAATGCCCCAGGTGGGTACTCTTGTTTCTGAAGGAAGCACTTGATATCGTGATACCAAGGTTTGTCCTCTATGACTGTTTCAATCGTGAAGATGTAAGCGGGCCGTTCAAGTCGCATTATGTCAATCTTAGGTATGTTATTCCATTGACCTACACTAATCATGGAAGAGAGAGTGGCCAATGCATCAGCCATGTGATTCTCTTCACGAGGGATATGATGAAACTCGATTCTGTTGAAGAATGGTAACAACCTTCTTGCATAGTCTTTGTAAGGAATCAATCCTGATTGGTATGTGTTCCAATCTCCTTTGATCTGATTGATAACTAAGGCTGAGTCGTCATATACATCCAAGTTCTTGATCCTTAAGTCGATCGCTTCTTCGAGACCCATGATACTAGCTTCGTATTCGGCCTCGTTGTTTGTACACTTGAATGTCAGTCGAGCGGTGAAAGGAATGTGGGTACCCTGAGGTGTTATGATGATTGCCCCAATTCCATTTCCATAATGATTGATAGCTCCGTCAAAGATTAGTCCCTATCGGGAACATGGTTCTGGCCCTTCACTAGGTAGCGATTCATCACAATCTTTCATTTTTAAGTACATAACATCTTTGTCTGGGAAGTCAAATCTGACTGATTCTTAATCGTCAATCGGTTGATGAGCCAAATGATCGGCTAAAACACTTTCTTTGATGACTTTCTGAGCATGGTACTCGATGTCGTATTCTGATAATAACATCTGCCAACGGCCAATCCTTCCCGTGAGAGCAGGCTTTTCAAAGACGTACTTGATCGGATCCATTTCAGAGATTAACCAAGTCGTGTGACGAATCATGTACTGGCGAAGATGTTTCGCTGCCCAAGCCAGAGCACAGCAAGTTTTCTCAAGCATAGTGTACCGAGTCTCGCAGTCGGTAAATTTCTTGCTCAAATAGTAAATGGCAGACTCTTTCCTTTTGGTTTCGTCTTGTTGGCCAAGTACACAATCCATTAAGTCTTCCAAGACTGTTAAGTAAATGATCAGCGGTCTTCCTTCCACTAGAGGTGATAGAATCGATGGGTTTAACAGGTACTCCTTGATACTGTCGAAGGCGGTTTGACAATCTTCTGTCCAAACACAGTCCTGAATCTTTTTGAGTAATTTGAAAATCGGCGCACATGTTGCGGTCATGAGGAATATAAATCTGGAAATGTAGTTCAAACGTCCCAGGAATACCCTGACTTGTTTTTCAGTCTTTGGAGAAGGCATTTCTTGAATGGCCTTGACCTTGTCAGGATCAACCTCAATTCCTTTTTGGCTGACGACGAACCCTAAAAGATTCCCTGAACGGACACTGTATGTGCATTTGTTGGGAATCAAACGGAGTTTGTACTTTCTCAACCGCTCGAATAACTTTGATAGGTGGGTCACATGCTCCTCTTATGTCCTAGATTTGGCAATTATATCATCGACATACACTTCGATCTCTTTGTGTATCATGTCGTGGAACAGAGTAATCATGGCCCGTTGATAGGTTGCCCCGACATTCTTCAAACCGAATGGCATTACCTTGTAACAAAAAGTGCCCCATGGGGAGATGAAGGAAGTTTTCTCCATGTCTTTCAGCGCCATTTTTATCTGATTATAGCCCGAGAATCCATCCATGAAGGAGAAGAATTTGAACTTTACTGTACTGTCTACCAGCATGTCTATGTGCGGTAAGGGAAAGTCATCCTTTGGACTGGCTTTGTTCAGATCCCTGTAGTCTACACGCATTCTGACCTTTCTGTCCTTTTTCAGAACTGGTACTATGTTGGCCAGCCATTGAGGATATTCTGATGTGGCGAGGAAACCTGCGTCAATATGTTTCTACACTTCCTCTTTAATTTTGATGGCCATGTCCGAATGAGTCCGTCTCAGCCTTTGTTTTACCGGCGGACATTCTGATCTCAATGGTAGATGATGTTCCACGATGCTGGTATCCAACCCTAGCGCATATCCTAATAGGACCAAGCGAATACATCAGGAAACTCTTTGAGAAGTTTTGTCAAACTTTCTTTGACAGTTGGACTGAGCAGTGCCCCAATCTTGACCTCTTTCCTCTCTTCCTCCAAACCAAAGTTGACCGTTTCCAACGGTTCTTTGTGAGGATCAATGGACCTTTCTTCTTGTCTGAGTAATCGGGAGATCTCCTCTGGAATTTCGTCGTCATCTTCTTCTTCAGCCTCAAATACCGCGAATTTAAAGTTGGGAGAAGGCATTAGATCGTATGTTTCAATGGGGTTAAAAACAAGCAATCTGCATGACGTGATGATTTGTTATTAGAAGAGATAGAGAGAATGCAAGAGTGCGTGCAGTGTATTTTCTAAAAAATGTTTGTTTTTATTATTTGAGTTGTTTTTTAAGATTACCATTTTCTGAAAAAGCGAAAAGAGAAAACAACAATAAATGCGGAAATTACAGAACAACGGTATTTTATTTATGATCTTGTCGATTCTTGAAACTACAGCCCTATAAAACAAAACTCTGTCGCTTTGGGCGAAGCGGAGAGGTACATTTACAAAAAGTGAGCCCTATCAAAACATCTGTTTCACCTGGGCAGGGTGAAAGGTTAAAGTAAAGACGACAATTACTTCGACTTATGAACGACTTTCGAAACGTTGATAGCAACCCATTGGCGGCGAACTCCTCGGTGAATCACAAAGTCTGGCACCTTCTTTCTTGGTCTGTCTTCAGAAATAATGTTGATTTCTGGCAGAGCAGGATCATTGGAATCTGTCTCCCAGGCAGAGTTGTTATAGGAGAGCTCTTCTGTTGTATTTTGCACAGTGTTTGCACTCTCAGGTAAATCTCCCCATCCAGTTGGCTGGATGTCCTCGAGCCTGATATGAGAGCTTTCAGGAGTGGTGTACTTGACCAAGTAGTCGTACCTGCCACTTGGTTGTCCTAATGTGTCCCACACTTCTTTGGAACTAGAGGAATCATCCATCTCGATGACGTTGACCTCAGGAAAAACGTAGTTGATGAACTCTAGTCCGGCAAGCTTTGCAAATTCATCATCGTGCTGGATGTTTTCTGAATGCCCTGAGTGTTGATCTCATGACATGGTGGGGATGCAGGTATTCTTTTCAATGATGCTCAACTGATATGCATCGTTTGGCTGATTCTTTTGCCCCGAGTCTCCTGAGTACGGCTGCCAAATAGGCAGGCCATCCATTGGGCCATAATAGTCGTGGTCAAAGTTATCTTTCATCAGAGTGTCTTCCTCTAATGAGTTGGGTGGAGCACGACATCCTTCTAGATCACAATCTTCGTATATCATTTTGACATCTGACCTCGGTATAAATCTCGGACTTTGTGTCGGAAAGCAAAATGGTGTATGTACCTCTTCCCGAGACATATAACCGTCCTCGTTAAGATAGGACTTCCATTCTTCAACTGTATCGGAGGAATCTCCATCGTTGATTGTATGTACTTCTTGAGACACTGGGTGAAGGAAACCTCCACTATGGAAGAAGTTCTGAATGGGATGAAGACTTTCATCGTTAGTAGCTTTTTGGGTACAGTTTGAAGAAAAACCAAGACCTTTCTTTTTATTATTGTTAGTAGGAATGACAAGCTGTCCCCATCCTTTGGTATTGTTATTTTTTATCACTTCGAGAGCATCTCTATACAAGGAAATCGACGTTCCTCTTTCTGATTGGTTGTCATTGCTCACCGAAAGTGCTTGGAACTGGGTTCCAACAACCTCCTCTGGTTTTACACAACTGGATAACGATAAGTTACTCACGATCAAGGCTTGCTCTCCGCAGACTGTGACGAGTTGGTCGTTCTTGACAAACTTCAGCTTTTGGTGAAGCGTCGAAGTGACTGCCCCAACCTCGTGTATCCAAGATCTTCCTAATAAACAGTTGTATGTTGCCCGGATGTCCATGACCTGGAAAGTGACTTGGAAAGTGTGGGGGCCAATAGTTATGGGAAGGTCGACTTCACCGATAACTGTTTTCTGGGATCCGTCAAATGCTTTGACGATGACCTCACTGCCTCTCATCGGAGATCCTTTGAATGATAGTCACATTAGAATGGACTTTGGCATCACGTTTAGAGCCGATCCGGTGTCTACCAGTACGCCGGCTAAAGCATCGTCCTGGCAATTGACTGTAATATTGAGTGCCATGTTATGACTTGGGCCCTCTTTCGGCAGTTCCTCATAACTAAATCTCAAGTTGTTGCAGGAAGTGATGTTGGAGATGAAGCTGTCAAATTGTCTTATTGACACATCTTGTTCCATAAAGGCTTGCTCTAAGACTTTCTGTAGAGCTTCCCCGTGAGCTTCGAAACTGAGTAAAAGTGATAGCACTGAGATTTTTGAAGGAGTTTGCAACAGCTGATTAACAATGTTGTATTCACTCTTCTGGATGAGCTTCAGCATCTCATCGCTGTTCTTTGAAAGGTCGGGATCATTAGACTGACCGACTGGTTGATCAGGAACTTCTATGTGAGGTTCCTTTTCTCTGGTAGGTTCTCCAACTCCTCGGTTGAAGATTCGACCACTCCGTGTTTCTCGACTGATATCTGCAATATTCATGATGGAGGGTAATGGAATTTCCTTTCCATTCTCAATTTTTGTTGCACCGTATTTGTAAGGGATAGCCTTAGTTGATTCATACGGTAACGGTCCCGGTAGATAGATAACTACAGGGGCCTTCTGATTCTTCTGACCATTGTAAGTAATTTCAATCAGTTCCTGGTTAGGAACTTTTGATTTGTCAAGTAAAGGGATGATGGTACAAACATCCTTGGTCCTCTTACGACAACTTCCTTGCTTCGATCAGCGACATAGTTGGGCATCAAGTTGATTGACCCAAGACTTGGACACGGTCGAATCTCTTTGTGGTCCAAGTGACTCTGAAGGGCTGCTCGCACGAGGTAACATCCTTAATTATCTTTAGAGCAAACTCTACAACATTCATAGTTGTGTGGTGGCACCCGGCCACGTCCACTCTGTATGCAGTGTAACCTCACTAAATTTGTTTCCATTGATTGAACATCCTGACTTTGATGCCTAGTAGGGTTCCCATTAATCATACTGACTTGTTGTGTGTCTTCGTCTAAATAGATCGGAAGCCACCAGTGGTTTAACAAGTGTTGCAAAGTTCTTTGAACGAGAGCGCATCCTTAGTCGCTCTCACGACATCCCTTATAGTCCTGATGATTATGCGAAGTCAGAAAACCGAGCTGGACCTGCTTAGCATGTAACTCCATCAAGCTAGTATTCATCAAGCAAATATCAAAGATTTGAATCATATTCACTTGATAATGACTTCTATCGTGGCAGATTATGATGTTGGCTTTGCCTTGAGTGCATTGCCACCAAGTTGACATTCATAGCACGGATGTCGTAGTTTTGAATGATGTTGGAATTTGTATAATTCATGTTGAATTCATGAATTTGGTGATCCTGGATCCATCCGAGATCCATCTGTTCCTGTAGAGCTGATTGCACCACAGAACATCCTTGATTATTTTTAGAGCAAATATCACACTGATGATAGTTATGAGACGGTACATGCCCATACCCGCTCTGTCTGCAATGCATCTTGACCAGGTTGGTTCCCAATAAGAGTACATCATGAATTTGATAACTGTGCTTAGACTCTTCTTCTATCAAATTTACCACAACTTTCTCGTGTTGAGGCAACGGGTTCGTCTAAACATTTGGATTTGTATCCTTGAAGGATAAGACCCCGTTCCTGACAAGCTTTTGCACATCATATTTGAAGCCGAGACAATTTTCTATGTTATACCCTGGTCCTCCTTGATGGTAAGGGCAAGTCTGATCCGCTTTGAACCAAAAAGGAGGATTCTCTGGTATTGCAAGAGGAGGCCTAGTTTGGACGTGCCCCTTGACCAGTAGTAATGGAAACAGTTCTGCGTACAACATGGGTATAGGGTCGAACCCTGGTGGTCGCGTTGTACGGTTGTTGTTGTACGGTTGTTGTTGTACGGAGGACGAGCCTGCTGAAGAGGTTGTTGTGTCCTTTGCTGAAATTGTTGTTGATTCGGTTGGCTCTGAGCAACCTGAGTTTGATACGTAGGAATAGGCGCAGGGTAGATAGCAGAAGTTACAACTGCTACTGGTTGGTACCGTCACCTTTGCTTTCCGAGAGAGATATTACCAATATCTTGCTCTTTTTCTTAGGGAGAGCACTACCGTATCTTTTGGTACTGCTCGATGATCCGACATCTTTGACAAAACGTCCTTCTTAGACTGCTTCTTCCAGACGAACTCCCATGCCCACCATCTCAGTGAAGTCACTGGGCGCACTGGCGACCATTCTGTCATAGTAAAATGAGCTCAAGGTTTTTAAGAAGATCTTTGTCATCTCTTTTTTCTCAAGAGATGGACAAATCTGGGCGGCAATTTCACGCCATCTCCGAAGTTTGTAACCTTCAGGAGTTATTGTCATGCCCCTGGCATCTTCGCTTTCCCGAAGTTTGTAACCTTCAGGCCCAGCGGTTCTTGCTGCAGTTTCCGGATCTTCCGTGATCGGCGGAATATATGCTTTCGGGATATAGTTGAGTGGCATGCCCCAGGGACGATCTTTAGGCATGGTATATCGAGGATCATACTTCTCCACTATGGGCGTCGATGTGATCTCTGAGATCACAGTTCTTTGTATCTGGGCTGCTGCCAGAGCTTGCATATCATTATGAAGTTTCCTCATATCTTCTTTCAGAGCGTCGAGTTCTTCTCTCAACTCTTTGTTCTCTTCCTCGAGATTATCCATCTTTTTCTTTTGTTGACTGCCCTGAGTATTGTACAAATGAGACAGTTTGACTCTAGAATCAAGACACAAACGTGAGATTCGTAGGTAAGAAGAATGCGTTATGTGAGAATGATGAATGATATGCAATGATTATATTATATATATATTTTTTGTTTAATCAAAATAAACTTCGACAATTGGATTGCAAATATCATACAGTGGAAACCCCGTTTTATTGAATTCAAAGGTTGCGGAAATGGAAATACAGTAATTTCAAAGTGCTTTAAAAGGAAATGTCTAAACTTATGGGTCCTGAGTCCTCTCTGAGGAGGGCTCAGGTGCTGGTTCTGGTACTTTCCTCTTCTTTAACCGGGGCTCTCAGGCCGTTATCGGGTTGTCATTCCTTTGCCAAGTGAAAGGAGCGAGCAAATTCCTTTGATCTTCTTGACTTTCTACAGCATGTTGCTCTAAAATCTCGATCAGAGCATCTTTTTCTTTTAATAGTTGCTGTATTTTGTTACACTCAACATTGAGAATGCGGTACTTGTTCTTCCAAGACCTCTTCTCCTGTTGAATTTTGTTGAGAGTAACCTGAAGTTTTTCTGTATCAGACATAAAATAAAAGACAGATTCCTTTAACAGAAGAACTTCCTGACGAGGGTAAGGCATCCTCAGTTTGAGAGCTCTAGTTTGTACCCAGTGGAGATAAGGTTCTGCAGAGACACAGTCCGGTTTTCCTAGAGACTCTCTTCCTTTCTGGTGAACATGTTTCCAGGCATGGACAATTTCTGTCTTTAGTGCTCTGTCGTTTTCTCCTTCCTTGAAGAAAAGACCTTCCAGATGAACATTACGTGGGACATGTCTCATCGGGTATCCGAATTGACGACGAACTAAAACTGGATGATAATTGATTCCTCCTTTAATTCCTATGAGGGGTACATTAGGGAAGTTTCCACAACGGTCAATGATTCTTATCCCATCATAGATTCGATTGTACCAATCGATGTCAGAGTTGGTAAGAGACATGATCCTCTGCGACCAACGTAAAGCACTCTTATGATCCCAAAATGCAGCAGACTTGGGCAAATGGGGAGTGAACCATTTGTATAGTAGGGGTACACAGCATGTGATCATTCCTCCACTGTACAAGTTCCTTAAGTGTACAGAATGATAAGCATCTGCGAGCAAGGTTGGTACAGGGTTTCCAATCAAAAAAATCTTAATGGCATTGATATCAACAAAGTCATCAATGTTGGGAAACAGAAATAACCCGTAGGTGAGTAAGACAAAGATGCTCTCGAAAGCAGTTACGTTCCCTATACTAGCAAAGTACAGAGCTTTCTTTATCAAAAACTTGGCTGGCAAACCCTGGATTCCACCCTTAGTGGTCATGTGAGTCCTGACTTCTGAATCGTCCAAATAGATTGCTCTTGCAATGGTTTGATCCTTTGGAATTTCTTCCAGTCCAGAAAAGGGAGCTTGGTCAGTGATGGGTAAATCAGTCAGGTGAGAGTACTCCTCCAGTGTTGGTGCTAGTTGATAATCCAGGAATATGAAACAGTGATATACCGGATCGTAGAACCGAATTAGCGTAGCCAGGATTCCTTCGATTACATGGACCCTTAACAGAGACAGCAGTCCTCCGTACCTAGCTCTGAAAGCATCAGGGTTGGTGATCATCCTTGCCAACCCTCTCAAATCCTCTAGTTTTGGAACCTTGAAGGTGTACTTATGAGTCTTCCTTCTACCGGAATCCATAACGCAATCTCCTTTCTCTGATATTTGCAATCATTGTCTTAGTTTAATTTGAAAAAGGGAGACTAGAAGAGAAGATTTTTTTTATTAATGTTTTTTTTAATGAATGCATTAATACAACACACAAAAACATAGAAAAAATATGGGGTCAAAGGTTCGGTGTCATGAAGCCATGGCTCTACCCATCCCCAAAGGTTGTACTGGTGATTTTTTGTACCTGTCCTCAAAATCATTGACCCCTCTTGGGATAACAGCAGCAGGCTGGTTCACCCGAGTGAGCTGCAGTAACTTAGAATAATCTCAAATGAGGGTAGTATCGCGTGACAACTATTTTTGATAGCTTCCTCACTACAAAATAGTAACAAGATCTCAGCCTACTAAATCCTCAGTTTCATGGACAACCACAATCGAACAATCTGCTTTCAACAACCAAAGTCGTATAGGCATTGAATCCGTAAAGGGTGTCTCCAATGATTCGATGGTCGACTGGGGTCTCTTATTTGGGAGTCACTCCCTGTAAGATTACCCGTCTAGTGCCATCACTTATCTTAGGTGTATACTCAATCTTTCCAGATGCGGCATCAACCGCAGTCCCATTAGCAGAAAAATAAACACGGATATCAATTAGGAAAAGCGATATATATATATATCCTAAAACTAACATCCTAGACCTCTTAAGAGCTATAGCCTATAATCCTAACAAATAAAATGACTCCCCAGCAGAGTCGCCATTTTTCTATAGCGAGCGATTTTTGTCGATGACGCGACCACCTTATCGCTGGATTTTCCTCACCATAACGAGGAGGAGGGGGTGCTACTTTCTGATTTCTTATTTATCCCATGAAGCTAGAAGGGAAATGGAAGCTATCTAAAACAAACCTTGCACGCGAATGTTCAACTGAACAAATGCTTAAAAGAGATTCGGGGAGTCGGGGTCAGGTTATACAATGGGGAGTTATCAATTACCCATCCTATATGTGGTTATCCACAGGATATTAGCTTTAGGTTTCGCTTTGTACTTGATGGTGTTTATCCGTTAATGGGTTGGGAAAGATTCTTGGGAAATATGAGTGAGTGAGTTTTTGTTGATGTTCGGTGCGTTTTTGGTAAGGTACTGGACCTAAGTTTTGATGTGAAGGTACTGGACCTAGAGTTTTCGATTGGTATGCTCGCTAAGATTTCGCAATCTTATGCCTACGTATTCCCGTTTAAACGAAACAGGGAAATCAGAGCAATCGTAGTTCCTCCTATTCTAAGGGAGGAGAAAGATGTTTGGTGTCTTGTTCAAAGCCCAAGATTGAAGCTAAAAGGTTTTGACTGAGAGAGAATTTGTCATCTCTAAAGAAGGATTGTTGATTTTTGTATGCCTTGATCAAAGCACAAGGTTGATGCTAATAGGTTAATTGACTCAGCTAGGGGATTTCTTTATACAAAGCCTAAGAGGAGGCAGGAAGTTTGACTTTTCTGGGGGAAAATGTTCTATCTGTCCTGCACAAAGCCCAAGATTGAGGCTAAAAGTATTTTGACTCCGCCGAGGAGGTTTGTATGTGTCTTGTACAAAGCCCAAGATTGAGGCTGAAATGAGAAGTTTAACCGGTGAGGATATTTTTATGTGTCTTGTATAAAGCCCAAGATTGAGGCTGACCTGACTGGGAAAATCATTATACAAAGCCTAAGAGGAGGCTGAAATGAGTTTGAATCTTCTTGGGGAAAATTATCCCCCAAAGCCTAAAGGAAGGCTGGGAGGAAATGACTCTGTTGGAGAAGATATATGTCCCCAAGCTTAAAAGAGGGAGATTTATGTCTTGTACAAAGCCCAAGATTGAGGCTAAAGGGTTTTGACTCAACAAAAGAGTGTTTTTATCTGTCCTGTACCAAGCCCAGGATGGAGGCTGGACAAGCTGGAGAAATTATTCTACACAACTTGAGAAGAGGCTAGCTCCTGCTAGGGGAAATCTTTATACCAAGTTTGGACAAAGATCGACTCAATGAGAGAGTATTTTTATCTGTCTTGTACAAAGCCCAAGATTGAGGCTAAAAAAGGTTGACTCAAAAGGAGAGTCTGAAAAGGTGATTGACTCAACAAGAGAGTCTAAAAAGTGATTGACTCAACAAGAGAGTCTGAGAAGTGATTGACTTAACGAGAGAGTCTGAAAAGTGATTGACTCAACAAGAGAGTCTAAAAAGTGATTGACTCAACGAGAGAGTCTGAAAAGGTTAGCTCCGCTGGGGAGAATCATTTGTACAAAGCCCAAGAGGAGGCTGACTTCGCTAATGAAGGATCATTATACAAATCCTAAGAGGAGGCTGGGACTCTGCTGAGGAAAGGTCCTTATACAAAGCCTAAGTGGAGGCTATCTTTTGTCGGGGATAATTGAGATCCCTAGACAGGTCCAAGTGGGGAATTAACTCTTGCTGAGGATTACAGAAGAGTTGAGATGTTAGATCCCTTAAGGTTCTAATTTAAGATAGTGTTGACCCTGGTCGGGGAACTCTCATGAGAGAGACTGGGTTTCTGCTGGAGATCAATCCAAAATGCCCGGGGTTTTTACTATAGTTGTAAGGGACTTGAGAATATCTTTGAGACTCAAGGGGATTAAACTGCCCAAGTCTACTGGTGTGGAAGAGTTTTATCTTTTGTATGATGCCCAAGAGGAGGCAAAGGCATTAAGGGATGAGAATCAACCTTAAAGTGGCCTGAGGTCTGACACTGGAAAGACTACTCTAGCAAAGGATGACTAAGTTATGTCTTATACCTTTAAGAGGTCGTCAGGGTCCTTGTATTAAGCCCAAGAGAAGGCATGAGAACTTCTAAGAAGCCGGAGGGTCCTTGTACAAAGCCCAAGAGGAGGCGGGGATGCTTTTAGGAAGCCTGTAGGTCTCAAACCAAGAAAAGTTCAAGAAATGCTATTCACCGAGAATAGATCATTTAGTGAAAGTTCTGTGGTTTGAAGAAATTCAAGAGATGCTATTCACCGAGAATAGATCAACTCCGGGGAGTAGAATTTCTTTGACAATTTCTAAAGTGACAGCCTGAGAAAAGGTTCACGAAGAATACTTCCTTTCTCTTTGTTCCATATTGTTTAAGCCCAAGAGAAGGCAAGACTATATCTGGAGATCCTATGGGGATCTAGTTTTTTTTGTATTTTAAGAGTGACAAACAGGGCTTTACCTAGTTCTAGACCTAGTTGCCGGGGAAAACTCTAAATAACTATACTAGTATATATACAGTTGATATATGACAAGTATTTAAAACGGTATGAAAGAAGACTAGCCATGCGCAGCTTCCCATAATACAGTTATATATATTTGACATGTATTTAAAAGAATGAAAGAAGACTCACAGTGTGCAGCTTCCCACAATATAGATATATATATTAAAGCAAGTAAATGAAAGCGGATAAAACTTACAGGTGAGCGAGCTTCCATGCTGTATTGTTAGTTGTTTAAAGAAATTAAAGAAAGTTTTGATAACAATACATATATTTGAATCTAAATCAAAAGGGAATTGTTTTGAAAAGATTGGCGGGGCTTATACTCAAGGAGAGGCCCAAGGTTTAACAGTGATCGCACCGTTGTTTTGAATATTGTACCGGGACTTATACAACAACTGAGGCCCAAAAAGGTTTATGTACAACAAGGGTTGGGTCTTACAACTCAAGGAGAAGCCCAAAGATTATTTAAAGAAAAGAAATGGGACTTACAACACAAGGGTAGGCCCAGATGATTTTCTTATTTGAAAATGGCGATCGCGCCGAACTTTTGAAAATATACAGAGGGACTTATACAATGTGTGAGGCCCAAAAATTGTTAATTTACAAAGGGATGGGACTTACACTCTATCAAGAGGCCCATGAGTGATTTTAAGAAAAAGAATGATGAGGGTGGAATTAATCGAAATCCTAATTTTGTCTAAAATGGAATTAATTTTGTTTAAAAATTAATAAAAATTATTGAAAACATGTGAAAAATGAGTGGTGATCTTGGATCAATATTTCAAAAATCATGTTTTTATCCACAAAATGATTGAAAACCATTTAAGTTTGGAAAATCAAGAAGGAAAAAATATTTTAAATGTTAAAAAACAAATAAAAATTAATTCTTTACAAAAATATCAAGTATATGAAATAAATAATATTTTTTGGATTTTTTGTAAAATAAAATATTTTAACATTTTTGTGAATTATTAAAAAAAGAATCAACTCAAAATCATTAAAATTCAGAGAGAAATTAATTTTTGAATCAATTAAATAAAATCACAAAATTCAAATATTTGAATTTTGAAAAAGGGCGCCAAGAACACGCGCGTGTTCTGTGTTTTGCCCAGATTTGCATTTTCTCATCAATCTCACTGAATACTTGATGAAATCACACAATCCACATATCAATCTACTCGTTTTCACCTCACGATCGTGTCTATGGTCTTTAATTTCATTTATTTTAAGCATGGAATAAGAAATCAAAGAGAAACCTCAAGAACCCTAAATTCTGCATGAAGGCTCAGAAATTCCACACACGATTCATACAAAGCAATTAATTAAGGGGAAACATTCCATACATGATTATGAACATATGGCAAAATTATTCTGCGAGGAAATATGCATCAATCATGAGATGACTAAGTTGAGGCTTACCTCTTGCAGGTGGTGATCGTGCTTTGAGTTAGAGGTGTTACATCTTGGTTCCAATGATGTGGACAGCTTCCCTAGGTGCTATGAAGTGTGTCTGAATGCTTGGAGTGGATTGAATTGAGCTGGAACTTGATTTGGCACCTCAACTGCAAATATGTCAAAGGCTTGTGCAGATGGCTGGTGATTTTGAGAATCTGGTGTTCCAAATGTTGTTTAAGTGTTTGGATCACTTCTATATGATGTTTATGAGGTGTGTGTGTGATTGGTTTGGTTGGAATTGCTCTCAAACTCAAAACCTGATAGTGACTTGAGCTAGAAGGAAAAATTGGAGTGCAAGAGGTGATTTTGAGGAAAGCATCAGTTTGGGTGCTTTGGTGTACTCAAATTGATCACAAATGAGGTTTATTTATAGTGCAACAAGTTTGTTTTGGCTGCAATAGTGTATGGAAACTGGTACAGGTCTGTGGCCAATTGTGATCAAATGGAATCTCAAGTTTCCTCTAGCCATTGACTTGAGATTAGAGCACAGGCCTATGGTTCTTTGATTCAAGGATAAGGCTTGACTGAAGTGTTCATCTTTACTCTGATACATTCCACCTCTAAGCATCCATTAAATGTTCCAAAATAAAATTGGAGTCTTGGCCTTCTTTAGGCTTTTTAGGTTTGGCATGGCTATTGTAGATTTTGGGACTTTGGAGGCTGATAGATCAGTGTTTGTCCCTTGTTTGCTCCCCCTTGAGGTGTGCAGATGGGTAACCATGCTTGGAGTTGCACAATTTGATCAAATCGAGCCATAATGCACAAATCTATCTTGCAAGACAGTTTGCATCAAGGCATATTACAGCCATCATATCTTCTAGCTCAGATGGAATTTGATGGAGTTCTTGGACATTTTGGAAAGCTGACATATCCTATTTCAACATGATGTCCAACTTTGGTTTTGATCCAACTTGAATTACAATGAAAAATGCCTCTAAATTTGGGAAAAAAATAAGGCAGATTCTGACTTAGTGAAAATTTCACTAAGTGTTGGAAAAAATGTCACTTTTGTGTTTTCAGCCATTTTGATCACTCCATAACTTAAAATCCATGAGGAATTGCAATGAGGTGTAGTTGACACTTTTAAAGTATGCCATGAGAGCTACAAATCCATCTTTGGACCATCCAAAATGGTTGCTTGGATCTTAAGTTATGATCCTTGGAAGTTGGTACCCTAGCCACTTTGTTCCATAACTTAGAAAAATTCTAAGTTTTTTATGGTTACCCCTTTTACAAGTTACCTCACTTTCTTTGATTTTTCTTGAGGAATGATGATTCAAATCACATATTAACATTATTTTAGGGTTGAGGAACCATAATTGTGAAAAATCTCAAAAAGTCAAACTTGAATTTTGTGCACAATTGACTTTTTATCAGATGAATTCCAAACGGTGCGATCCTTTGTGAAATCAAGTCCTTGATCTAAATAAAACTTGGTGGATATGTTCCATAGGTGTTATAGGGTGTATTTAATCATTTCCCAGGGTTTGGGAGCATGTCCAGGTCAAAAGTCAAAGGTTCAGTTGACTTTTTTCCAAAACCCTAATTGTGGTCCCGAGGAAATTGAAACTTGTGGATCAAGCTTCTTGGATCAATCCATTGTTGCAAATGGATCAATGTAGTTTATTAGAGACCCTCAAATTATGTCTTGAGGTCTTGGCTCATTTTTTGTCCCAAAAGTCAACTTAGGGGTGAATTAGGTCAAGAAACCCTAATTCTTGATTTTTTGGTAAATGGATCCCCTGAGGCTAAATTGACTTGATGATTGGGTCCATGAGGTCCCTTGGAGTATCTTAAGTTATATTTTGAAGCATTGGCTCTTGCCCAGAGGAAAAATTCCATCTGGAGGCCTTGGTCGACCAAAACCCTAATTTGGTGACACTGGCGATCTTGAGGCTTAATCCACTTGGAATGCTGCAACCTTGTGCCTGATTCTTGATGTGGGAGTCCTCTTGATCATTTATGTGTGTTTGAGAGGTTTAGAAAAGTTGAAGATCATGTCATTTCTTGATTGATCCTTTGTCTAAGTGCTCTAAGAGGGCTTGAAACCCTAATTCTTAATTGTAGTGAATGCTCAACAATCCTTGAGGAGATTGATGAGGCATAAAGGTACATCCATATTGTGATGATGATTTGCACAATGATGGGAAATCTTAGTGGTCAAAATTTGGGGTCTGACAGATTGTATTGATCGAAACTAGGTTCACATGCTTGATTAATCGGATATGTATAAAAGGGGTTAACAAAATCTAATCTGGGCATGCTTTTCTTAAAACAAAGCATCTTTGCCCTAATTTACTTTTTGCTACAAAAACATATGTTACTCAACAAGAACTCTTTGAAAACGCTTTACTTAGAATGTTAGACTATTGAACGGAAAGCATCTAGATATCTGAACAATCCCCGCGGATACGATAAAACACCCGCCTAAAATATTTTTCAACAACATTCCAAAGGAGCTGTACATAAGCATTAACTCTTGGGACGACATCTACAAAGGTTGTTTCTGACTATGTGATAAAACCTGACACAAAATGATTATATTCGAAAATCACAAGGCGAACACATGCATCTTAATCACAAGTAACACACTTACAATGCATCTCACTCATAGTTATGGGAACCATTCATCCATGACACACACCTAGGTATCATAGTATGAATGTCACCCTATAGTTCCATCTAAGTCATACTTGCAATCTATTTCTCTTTTTAATCCATTTCCTAGTTTTAAGCCTAAGTTTCCTCACTTATTTTCATATTGTTTTAAGCATGTTATTTCACAACCAATACAATCACAAGATACAACAATGATCCAAACATAGACTATGAAATGCATCACATAGGCAAAATGCAACATATATCATATAATTCATAAGCATGCACATTGTTATTCTATACCAAGAATACTTAGTTAATTCCATAATCTCCCAATAGATAGGCCTTTCGGAGCCAAGCCCCTCACCAAATATCAACCATCAACATGGTGCTCATCACAACACTAGGTGTTCTTCTTCACTCGTTTACACATTATTCCATAAATGCTTCCATTCAATACTATTCAATTAATCAAACACCTATGAAGGAAATGCTTCCACAAATGCTTTCTTTTATCACGTAGAGCATTAGAATAACTTTCCAACGCTTCCGACAGTGTCTCAATCCGAGTTACAGTTCAAAAGTTATGAAGGAAATAAGAAACGGGAAAACAAAATTCTGCTATGGTCGCACAATGACCCCAAAGCGAGGTTGTTCACTTTCAGTTTGTACAACAAACCCACAACGAAGAAGAGGCAGAAGAAAAATTGGGTTATGGTCGCACAACGAACCCAAAGCGAGGAGCTCGCCTACAGCTCGCTGCGAGCTCGCATAGTGACTCAAGCAAAATTCAGATTTTGCAGAATGTGAATAATGAAGCATACATGGTCAATTCTCATATCCACCCATCCAAACCACATCCAAACACTTAAATAGACATGGATTAACATAGTGGGATATATGATTCATCACAATCAACAAGTATCAACATGAATTTCACAATTAAACATGTTTTTCACACAAAACCTAAATCCCCAAATCATGTATTCTTCCCCCCTCTCCTAAAGCTACAATATCTAATGGAACTTACCTTGATGAAGAAGATTGATGATGGAGTTGATGATGATGAATCCAAACTCTTCTTCTTCTCTTCCATGAGTTTCTTCTCTTCTTTCCCTTTCTTTTCTCTTCTTTTCTTACTATCTTTCTTCTTCTTCTTTCTATTTTTCTTTTCCATCATATATATATATATATATATATATATATATATATATATATATATAATAATATTATGCAATGACATAAATATCTCCATTTGATATTTTGTCATCTAACATCAATTGACCAAATATCAGAGTTATCAAAATGTCTTCTCTTGCATTTATTAATATTGGTCTGTCCCTTTCATCAATAATTAATCTTCTCAAAGTTCACTAGTTACTCTATTGATCTCAATTGACAACACTCATAACACTTAGGAGCTCTAATTGTTCCAACTGATCAAAGATAGAGTTCATAGGAGCTCATTTGATCTCAACTGATATCCAATTGAAAATTTAAGGGAATATGGAGCATTACATTTGGCATCATACATGGGGACAAATTTAGAAGGCTTCAACAGTACGATAGCCTCTTTCGGAGCTTCATGGAGTTACTGTTAACCTTTAGACAATGAGATATAAAAAAATTCGTATACATTCAATTTCTAGTGGTTCAGTGTAAATGCGTCTACAATTATATTTTAGAAAGATACACCATATAAGCCTTGAGGAAAGTGTCTTCCATTTTCCATCTTAATGAAATACCACAACACCCTAGTGCATAGTGTTTTGTCACATCACTATTTAAAATATCTTTTATGTTACTTGGTATCCAAGTACCTTATGTATCCTCGCACTTGTATCATTAACACTTGTATCCTCAGTGTGTCTGTATCCTCGGAGCTTGTATTTTTGCAACTTGTATCCTCAGTATTTATATCTTCAAATACTTCTTTCTTTTCTTTTTATAATGAGGAATGCTATTCTTTTAAGGATCATTATACCATAGTATAATATCTTGAGTGAGAATGAATGAATCTGTCTTAATTATTTCCACTCAAGAAAACACATCAAATAATAAATATGATCATAATCTTAATTATATCTACACAAGAGTTTGTTATCTTCAAAACATCAAAAATGATTTTTCCTCAACAATCTCCCCCTCAATTTATGCTTAAAAAATTTATGATTTTTATATATTTTGATTTTAAATAATTTCTTCCCTAGTCGTTCTCTCCCTTTTGTCATCATGCAAAATGTAAGGTGAAATGTATGCAAAAACAAATGGGCAAGACATGCAATATCATGTAGAAAGAGAGGAATCATCCAAAAATTTGAGATAAATGCATATAAATAACATGTACCTCATTTAGTGATGTTTCTTACTTTTAGTCTCAAGAGTGATAACATCTTCAAGTTGTATTTTAGTCTCTCCCCAAACTCATTTGTCGATTTTAGCTCAACCGAGAGATAGTGACCATGTTGTTTGGATCTCCTTTAAAAGTTTGTCTTATTATGACTCCATCAGAAATATTTCCAATAATTTGATTTTGAGGATGATATTTGAAAATTTTCTAACTTCTTGGAGGATCTTAAGAGGATGGAGTTTGCATATCCTCATTATTTTTGTAGATATCAAAATAGTAATATTGTTCATCTTCATCACCATTTTCCTTTCTTTTTTAATCAAAGCCATTAAATTCATAAAAAATAACATGCATATTTTCTTCTACATTTTGATTTTTGAGATAATATACCCTATATTTTTTGGAGGATGTAGAATATCCTAAAAATATGCATTTGATTGATTTTGAGTCAAACTTTTTCAATCTTTCTTTATTATTTAAAATATAACAATTGCACCATAAAATATGAAGGTATGATATGTTTGGTTTTCTATTTTTCCAAAACTCATATGGAGCTTTATTTAAGATATATCTAATTGAAACATGATTCAAAATATAGCAAACAGTGTTAATGACTTCAACCCAAAATTATTTTTCAATGTTTGATTCAAATAAAAATTTTCTAGCCATTTCTTGCAAGGTTCTATTTTTTCCCTCAACAATTCCATTTTGTTTGAAAGTTCTTGGGAAAGAAAAATTATGAGTAATTCCATTTTCATCAAAGAAATATTTAAAGGATGAACTTTCAAACTCTATACCACGATCACGTCTTACATAAATAATATGTAATTGTTTTTCATACTAAACCCTTTTGCAAAAAATTTGAAATGCTTCAAAAGAATCATCTAAAAAATTTGAAATTTAAAACCCAAGTAAATTAAGAGAAATCATCAACTATCACAAGACCATATTTCTTTCTACCAAGACTTGTAGTTTTAATAGGACCAAAAAGATCAATGTTAAGAAGTTCAAGAGGTTTATTTGGGAAAATTGTATTTTCAGAATGAAAACTATTCTTGACTTGTTTTCCTGTGATGCAAACTCTATATATTTTTTCTTTATCAAAACTACTCCTGACTTATACTTAGTAAATTATATTTCAAACCTTCCACGTACTAAACATCCTCAATCTTAATAGAATAAATTTTACCAATGAAACCAATACCTTTAATTTTGGATTTGACATTGTTTTCAAATATTACTGATCCACCATCTATTTCTTTGAAAGATATGAAGCATTTTCTATCTCCAAACATTTGTCTTGAGCAACCACTCTCCAAGTACCAAAGCTTTTTCTTGTTTTCTAGAACATATTCATGTATCACAAGTTAGTAGTGATTTGGATACCCATAATGATTTGGGTCCTTGATGGTTAATTCCTTTATGAAATATTTTTTTTATTATAACACTTTGATTCATGATGACCCTACTTGTCACAAAAGGAACATATTCTCTTAATGATCTCAAAACTTTTATAATAACACTTTGACTCATCATGACCTTACTTGTCACAAAAATAATATATTTTCTTAATTTTGTCAAAGGATTTATAATAACACTTTGATCCGAGATGGTTAGGCTTGACACAATGGGAACATCCCTTTTTAAAATTTTAAACTTTTTTCTTATGATATCAATCTAACACAACATGTTCAGATTTTTTTACGGTAAGAGCATATTTTTTTGAAATTTTTATCCTCCTTTTTTGATACAAAAAGTTTTCATAGAGCTTTTTTTGTTAGGTTTTAAAACCTATCACAACTTTGTCAAATATTTTAACTTGAGATCCCATGTTGCTCACTTGTCCTCGCATTGAAGACCTCATGTTGCTCAGACCTTTTATAATGAGTCAATTGCATATTTTGAATGATATTAAGATATTCATCATTCTTAACTTGCAACTTTTCTTTTTATTTATTTATCTCATAAAGTTGGTTTCTTAGAGATAAACATTTTTTGACAAAGTTTTTTAGTCATTTATAAGACTATCAAACTCTATTTCAAGATGTTTACATAAAGAACAAGATTGTGAAACATCTAGCTCTCCATATCTGAGTTTTCCATTAGACACATGTTGGCTTCCTTCTTTTCTAATTTTGAGGATGATCTTTTATGTATTTTTTTTGAATTTGTTTAGAACTCACTAACTCATTTTCGCCTCATCATGTTGAGTGTATCGTTGATGCTACGTATTTCTTTTTTGTTGAGAGTGTTTTATATTCTTAATCATTCCATTTATCTTGGTCTACTCGAGGATTCGATTGCATGTACACACTTTGTTGGCTTTGACATTTCTTTCGAGATATTTTCCTCTTACATTGCTAAGTTCTTAAACTTAAAAGCAGAACTTTGATACCAATTGAAGTAACTAGAAATCTCACAAGAAGGGGGGGGGGGGGGGGGGGGGGGTAGAGTAATGGGCCTTTTAAAATTTATCTTAACTTAATAAAAACACAATCTCTCAAGGAATCCTAGGAGAAGAAAGATTAGGGTAAATATCATATAATATTTATTGTCGTGTGTGTAAAAATGTGATTAATAATATAATAAATAAATAGAGTAGAGTTTAAGAGAGATGACATAAGAGACTTATCTTGATTCACCAATGTGGTTAATACAATCCTCATAGTCGGTGAGATTTCTTTACTGATGCTCAATAACTTTTTTCTTGTGTGCACCATTAAAATTGTATATTTTCTTATATTTACCCGGCTTACAATACTGATTAATATAACTTCAATAAGCTTACAAAGTAATGAACAAGATTTTGTATCACTTGATGATATATGATTTTGAGAGAGTTTGTTTGGTTCAAAGAAAGACTAAAACCTCACCATATGGTAGTGAGAGGTTTGTAGAAATATCTTAAATGAAATGTGATAATGATTCTTAAGGTACGATGACTTTTGGTAAGAAAGATAATATGTATGAGTTCTTGAAAAGTTTAATGCTTCTTTCTCTTTTTCTACGTAAAGCCACACTTTTCAACAATAATGAAGTGCTCCTATTATAGATGAGATTTGAATCAAGAGACCGTTGCAACTTGTTGGAGATGAATATATCCATGAGAATCAGTTTTAATTACTAATATGCCATTTAAGCATTTTGACTCATCGCATGATTGTCCTCAAATTTGCACATTTGTGTCCTCAGACTTGTTAAGTCCTCAAAATGATTTATAGTATGTGCGTAAGGGTGGCAGGTGACACACCTAGCCACACTCGAGTGCAATTATTGTTTCAATAAATGATATGAACCATTGGATGACTTATTTATGTCCTAATTGTTTGTTCATATTACTTATTAATCGGCTCATAATTTATAAACATAGAAATTATATATCTCAAAAAAAAATATAAAATGGTGCATCTTTATAATATTTGGTTTGACATCAACATACATTTTCTCTCACAAAAGATAAATTACTAATAAAATACATATTTTTTAAATAAATTAATTCATATAATTACTAATAAAATACATATACTGTTTTTAATAAATCGATTCATATAATGTTTTTGTCTGAACTAAAGATAATTGTTAATTAAAATAAAATGGATTATGTTGATAATTACCCGCAAAATGAAAAGTTAATTGTTTCCACTGCTATTGAGTATCCAATTTGATAAAATAAATTATGAATTTTATTAATAGTTAAAAATAAATTAATTAATATTTTTAGTGAATATATATATATATATATATTTCTGGACTGGACCGATGGCTAGACACGGTCCAACCCACTTCTGCTCTCAGAACGGCCCAATTGCCTAAGCCTAATCCACAAAGGGGCAAAAGTTACCTTTCTGCCCCTCCAACCGGGCAAGGACTGCATCGTACCTCCCCGGAATCGCTGCCCGTTACGCACGGCTTCTTCGCTCCCCGAACAGCTAAGGGCATGTGCCCGAAACTATGCTTATGCCCGACATAACGGCTAATTTTGGGCACCCTGCCCGACATAACGGCTAGTTTGGGCAGTTACCTATTCTTCAGGAAAATGGTTATTTCGCCCCGAAAATAGGACCGTTGGCCACGCGCTAGGGGCTTTATATAAACCTTCTCGCTTGAGAGGGTCAGGTATCAAATATTCACCCTACGAACTAACACTTTGTACTTGCCCCTTTTCTCTGACCCTTTCTTACTTGAGCGTCAGAGTGACTTGCAGGTACACCCCCTCCCCCTCTTCATACGACCAACATTCCAGACGTACTTGGTGGCCCACTTCTACAGGATCTGATCCAGCCTTCACAATCAGTGGCGCCGTCTGTGGGAATCATTGTTCTCCCCATCTTTCTTTCCCCGGAAACCGAAGATCAAAGCAAATTTCAAAGATCATCATCATGGCCTCTCAAGATCACGCCAAGGGTGCTCTCCAAACCGCTGTCCTCCCCGTCAACAAGACCGACGTTGATGGCCCGTCATCTCTTCTCCGAGATGCCCGTTTTCTGAGGGACGGGGCCACAACTTCTCCTTTCCCTACCCCTACTGACCGCAACCACGATCAGCCTTCGTTGGATGTCTAGCCCATTCCTGTTCTACCCAACGCCGACCCGGCCGTGGCAGCCCACCTGGAGGCGATCAACAAAACCAACACCCTGATCCTGCAGCAGAGCGAAAGGATCGGGGCGTTAGAAGAGTCCAACCGTCCAAGATCCCCTCCTTCACGGAGGAACTAGCGACGATCAAGGATCCCGCAGCCCCGGAGAGACATTGACCGAAGACTGCGCCAAGAGTCTGACCCTCACGCCGTCCAGAAGCGTGACCAGGTTTCCCCGCGTAACCAATACTCTCCCAGCCACAAGAGGACCCAAAGGAACGAGCAGTCACCCCCGGTCAAGTCCAAAGGCCAGGCCCGATCGCCTTCTCCCCGAAGGAACCACTCACCTTCTCCCCGAAGGAACCGCCGTCGCGAGCGTACCCTTCGGTCCCCGTCATTCACCAGTTCCAGCAGCGACGATGAACCTCGCGGTCCATTGTCCCAGGAAATCTTAGCTACCTATCTCCCTAAGGGCCTGGAGAAGCCCCCGTCACTGGGCACGTACGACGGGACCACTGACCCCAACGAGCACATCGAGAACATCGATGCGCTATTGGACTACCGTGGCGTACGGGGCGCCATCAAGTGTCAGCTATTTCCGACCACGCTTCGAAAAGGAGTAATGACATGGTACAAGCAGTTGCCCAAAGAGTCCATTACCTCATGGAGGCAACTGGGCAGAATGTTCTCACGGCATTTCACAGCTTCTCGCTGTCACCCCAAGACTGAGGCCTCCCTTGGAGCCATAATCCAAGGTAAGGACGAACCTCTCTGCGTGTATATCGAGAGGTTCAACAAAGAAGCAGTACAGGTCCCTACAACGGACGAGATGAAGAAGTTTCTGCTCGAGCAAGGACTCCACCCGGGCTCTGAGTTTTCTAAATCCATTGGCCTCGCACCGCCGAGGAACCTAGACGCCCTCCTCCTCAAAGCCCAATCGCACATTCAGTACGAAGAGAAGGTTGCGGCCAGCAACGTCCGAGCATCACGCCTTCAGGAGAACGCTCGGCCCTCCAGAGGCGAGGAAGCCTTAACATCTCGTCGAGGTGAACGAAGGCGCGAGGACCGTCCTCGGGACTCCCGCGACAGCAAAGGACCCTCCGGGCGATTCCACGACTATACTCCACTGACAGTCTCCAGGGAGAAAATACTGCCCGAATGTGCAAATTCAGAATTCAAGCAAGCAGGGGTCCGCTTCCCCAAATAACTGCCGGCCAAACCCAATGCCGACAAATCGAAGTACTACCATTTCCACAAAAGTCATGACCACACTACTGAAGACTGCATCCATCTGAAGGATGCCATCAAGATACTGATCGGGGACGGCCACCTGAAAGAGTTTATTAAGAAGAAGGACACTCCTCGGCAGGATGCCTAGGAGTCTAAGAAAATAGAGGAAGAGGTACCCTCCTCAAAAGAAGTCAACATCCAGGTCGCTATGTCCATATCGCGACCAGAGGACTTCCACGTCCTGGACGAGCTCAGCGTCCCTGCTTATTTTGCGGCCCACAGCCCGTGGGAGACATTTCCCTCCGCCATGGTCATCTCTGGCGGGGGCTTCAACAAAGTCACGGTGGGCTCTGTGAAACGAAAATTCGAGCATCCGATCAACACAAGCTCTAATAAGGTGACCACGCTCGACCAGGCCCAGAAGGGCTCTATCCACATCTCCTTCTACCAGGAAGAGCTCCTCGAGGGATCTCCGAACTCGAGCATACCTCTGCTCGTCAGAGCCCAAATGGAGAACTTCGACGTTCGCAGAATCCTCGTCGACCAGGGTAGCTCGGTCAACATTATGTACTCCCAGCTGTTTTCAACACTTCAACTGGACGAATCACACCTTACCCCCTACGTAGGGTCTGATTTGCAGGGATTCAACGGATCAGTGACCAAGCCATGGGGACATGTCAAACTGATTGTAACTTTTGGATCAGCTGAGACGGCCAGATCCATCAAGGTACAATTTCTGGTAATCGACTGCCCGTCGCTTTACCAGTGCATATTCGAAAGACCAACTCTGGCCGAGTTGGTAGCAGTGCCTTCAACAGTCCACCTCAAGATGAAGTAGTACACTTCAAAAAGAATGGTCGCCACTCTCCACGGTGACATTGAAGTTGCACGACGGTGTTTTGAAGCAGCCACAAAGGGGCTCAACACCATCGCATCCAAGCCAAAGGGATCAAGCAGGCCAGCCTTGCCCAACAGCTCTGAGGAAGCCAAGCCTCTGCCCCAGGTCGACTCCATCGACCTCGATAGTCGCTTCCCCAAAGAAGACCAACAGGGGGACCAAGAAGTTTCAGCTAGCTCGTCTACATCGTCCAGCAACAACTCCCATCCGATGCGCCCAATCCCAGATGGCAACTTCGAGATTAATCTGTTCGGCGACAACCCTCAGCGGGGAGTGAAGATTGGAGCAGACCTGCCCGACATCGCCAGGAAGCAGCTCAAAGCATGCCTCCGTGAGAACGCCGACCTCTTCGCCTGGAGCGCTGTCGAGATGCCTGGCTTGGACCCATCCGTCGCCTGCTACCAACTGACAATTGACCCGGCCATCAAGGCCGCAACACAACGTAGGAGGAAGCAGTCTCCAGAGAAAACGGAGGCTGTAGAAAAAGCTGTAAAGGACCTCCTCGAGGCAAAATTTATTTCGGAGGCCAAGTATACCACTTGGCTGTCCAACATTGTACTCGTGAAAAAATCTAATGGAAAATGGCGAATGTGCATTGACTACACCGATCTTAATAAGGCATGCCCGAAAGATGCCTATCCCCTCCCCAATATTGATAAACTTGTTGATAATTCTGCCAGTTTTAAACTTCTATCGTTCATGGACACCTACTCGGGCTATAATCAAATTCCAATGGCAATGACCGACAAAAATACACGGCCTTCATGACCGAATCGGGCAACTATTACTAAAACGTAATGCCCTTCGGCCTGAAGAACACCGGAGCGACCTATCAAAGAATGATGAACAAGGTCTTCCGGGGAGAAATAGGCGACATGCTCGAAGTCTATATGGACGACATGATCGTAAAATCCCACGAGAAAACCGATCATACTGCCCATTTGAGAAAGGTCTTCGAACAGGCCAGAAAATACAAAATGCGTTTTAACCTAGAGAAGTGCACGTTCGGTGTCTGAGCAGGCAAATTCCTCGGCTTCTATTTAACGGAACGAGGAATTAAAGCCAATCCCGATAAGTGCCGAGCATTCTTCGAGTTTCCAACGGCCAAGTCTAAGAAATCCATCCAGTCCCTCAACGGGATGCTCGCGTCACTATCTCGTTTCGTGGCCAAATCCGCCCAGCACGCCCTACCATTCTTCAAACTCCTCCGCAAGGAGGCAGCGTTCGAGTGGACTGAGGAGTGTGACAAGGCTCTTCTCCATATGAAACGGGAACTCTCAGAGCCACCAGTTCTCTCTCGCCCAGATAATGGCGAAACTTTGTACCTATACCTCGTCGTAGCAACCGAAGCAATAAGCGCCGCTTTTATCCGCAAGACACCTGACGGACAGAAGCATATATATTTCACGAGCAAGGCCCTGCAAGGACCAGAGTTAAGGTACCAACAGATAGAGAAAGTGGCTCTGGCCCTCATCAATGCAGCCATAAGATTAAGACACTACTTCCTGGCCCACACGATCGTGGTTCAAATAGATCAACCCATAAAACAGCTGCTGGGACGGCCAGACATGGCCGATCGAATGCTCAAATGGTCACTTGAACTATCTGAATTTGACATCCAATATGAAAGCAGGAAATCCCTCAAGGCCCAAGCTCTGGCCGACTTCGTCGCAGAAATGACGTTCACAGACTCCCCCGCGAGCGAAGCGCGCAGATGGACCATTTTTGTGGGCGGCGCCTCCAGCTCGGCAGGAAGCGACGCGGGCATCATACTGGAAAGCAGCGAAGGAATCATTGTTGAGGTGTCGCTCACCCTGTCCTTCCCAACCTCTAACAACCAGGCTGAGTACGAAGCCTTCCTCGCTGGGTTACGCCTAGCCGAGGACCTGGGCGCAGAAGAAGTCATCATTTGCACAGATTCACAACTCGTAGCCCTTCAGGTGCGGGGAGAATATCAAGCCAAAAATGACAACCTAACCGAATACTTAGCACTGGTCAAAAAGGAAATGAAGAAGTTTGCAGCAGTGGAGGTAAGACATGTTCCCCGCGAACATAATGTATGGGTAGACGTTCTGTCCAAACTAGCCAACACAAAGAAGAAAGGCGGAAACAAGTCTGTCATACAGGAGGTACTTCCTCAACCCAGTATCGAGAAGGCCTCCCCGACCCTCGACGTACAGGTGATCGGCGACAACAACTGCTGGATGACCCCTGTTTAAAACTATCTCGCTAAAGACGAACTTCCGTCCAACCCAAAAGAGGACAGCATAGTTAGGCGAAGGGCTTGCTCCTACGTCCTGGTCGAGGATAAACTCTACAGGCGAGGATTCTCCATTCCGCTGCTCAAGTGTGTCGAGGAAGAAATAGTCGCACACGTCTTGCGCAAAATCCACGAGGGAATCAACGCCCAACACCTCGGTGGAAGGTCACTTGCCCGAAAGGCCCTCCGAGCAGGATATTACTGGCTGACCATGCAGCACGACGCGAAAGAACACGTGAAAAAATGTGATAAATGCCAATGGCACGGGGACATGCACCTGGCTCCACCTAATGAGCTCAAGGCAATGTCCTCCCCGTGGCCATTTGCCTGGTGGGGCCTAGACATCCTAGGACCCTTCGTAGTAGGATCGAATCAGAACAAATACCTAATAGTGGGCGTAGACTACTTCACGAAATGGATAGAAGGGAGGCTCTAGCCAAAATAACTGCCCTCAACATACTGTGTTTCTACAAACGAAACATCCTTGCACGTTTCGGCATCCCCCAAGCGATAGTGACGGACAATGGGATGCAATTCACGGATAGGAAGTTTCAGGACTTCGTCGCCCAACTGGGCACGAAGCAGCACTTCGCATCCGTCGAGCACCCTCAAACAAACGGGCAGGCTTAAGCAGCTAACTGAGTCATCCTTCGAGGCCTCAAACGAAGGCTGGACGAAACAAAGAAGGCTTGGGTCGAGGAACTGCACAGCGTGTTGTGGGCATACCGCACAACTCCACACTCTACAACCGAGGAAACACCTTTCCGTCTAGCATAGGGACCAAGGCTATAATCCCCATCGAAGTTCACGTACCCTCCAGGCGGACAGAGTCGCCCCTAGACGAGGAGATGAACGACGAATCATTAAGAGAAGAACTCGACCTCATTGAGGAAATTTGAACTGGGGCAGCCCTCCGCGAAGCCTCACTAAAACAAAAAATTACCATCAGGCACAACGCCAAGGTGATACGACGAGAGTTCGATGAGGGAAGCCTTGTTCTAAGAAGAAACCACAAAGACTCTCGCGAGGGCAAACTAGCCGCCAACTGGGAAGGACCCTATCGTGTCCGAGCAAAAATGGAGAATGGGACCTATTACCTAGAACATCTTAACGGGGAAGAACTTGCTCGACCATGGAACGCCGAAAAATTAAAACAATACTACAGCTAATTCCCGATTCGACCCGTCACGACGACGGACGTCAGCTACCGACCACTATGCACGCCTAGGTACTAGCGTCACATACCAATAAAGCAGAACCCCGCTCAGTAACATGCTGGGTAACTGCTCGACAGCGGTCCTCGATCGAGCATCGCCGTCGTCAAAGTACCATGACTGGAAGAACCCCAGCTCGCGATGGGACGTTCACGCCGCGAACTCAGGCCTCAAACGCGACCTGAGCTCCGCACCCTCGGCATGATATTTCCCGGCCGTTCGACCAGTACCCCTCACTGCCGAACACATCTACAACGAGCAACCCCCTGAAACTTCACATGAGTCAAATACCCCCTATCACGGGCAGACATACATTCACAACAAGCTTGAGTACAACACGTAGAGAAAATAAAAGCAACTAAAACTATGCAAATAACAGAACCGGCCACCAAGACCGGGCATATAATTTAAACATAATAAGTGGCCACTAGGACCACAATTGTGTTGGATTACATAAAACAGGGGCCATGCCCCCCAAATAGATTACAACAATTACGCGGCACGCAGGCCTGACAAATTACAACAACATAAAGAAAACCCCTCACTCATTCATCTGGGCGGCGGGATCGGGCTGAGGATCCTGGTTCTCTGCGGGCTGTTCCTCGGCATTCTCTTCAAGGAGAGCGGCAGGCATAACGATCTGGCCATCCTCAACATGTGCCAGATAATGGGTACCCTCGACAGAGAAGTCAAGCTCGGGGTTCACCACCCGCAGTTGAGACACGGCGTTTCTGAAGGATTCATCCGCAACGGCAATACTGTCATCCTCGGCCATCAGCATACGGGCGACCAGCTCGGACCTTGTCTTTAATTCCTTCACATCTTCAGGTTCATCTTCGCCCGGGGCATTGACTGCCCTCAGGTGCTGGACCAGCTCCTCGGCCGCTTTCTTCTCCACAGCCAGCGTAGAATTCTCCTTCTTCAACCTGGCCACCTCCTCCTCAGCCTTCTTCCAAGCATCGTCTACACTCTTGACTTCTTCTTTGAGGGATGCCATGGTAGCCCGGGCAGCTTTAAGTTCGGACTCGGTTGCAGAGTCCCCTTCAGCATAAACGGCTGCCATCTCCAACATCCTAACCAAAGCAGAAGCATCTTGAGCCACCAACGACCTCTTGCTCGGGCGGTTCATGCTTCCCAGACGAAGAGATTATGCCCGAGGGACAACCAAGGAGTTCCCCTCAAAGAATCTCCTATCCAGTATGCAAGGAGAAAGCTCGAACTTCCCTTTCTCTGGGGCCCGGCCGAGATCCACAGCGTCAGTAACCCTTGGCCGCTTGGATCGTCCGGTCAAAGGCAGGGGAGATCCCCGAGGAGCGGGAGTGGGAGAAGAGGTCACCGCAGCAGGCTGAACCAGAGTTAGAGCATGCGCACCAGCGAATCGAGACTTAAGGGGGCCCGTTCCGGCCTTGTTCCTCGCAAGAGCATTCTTCACAACCCTCTCATGGGCCTGAGGCATCTCACATGCACAAACAAAAGTCGAGCACGTTAGATCCGAGGAAAAGAAATAGTGCGAACAAATCTAAATAACTAAGACTACCAAGCAGCTTCTCGACTTCCGCAGGAGTCTTGCACTCCAGGAGTGCCTTGGTGTTGATAAACCGGTATTCAACCCTCTGACTACCGTCCTCCTCGAAGATCGGGTTACCATTGTTTGTCCAGCATTCAGCGAGGCGGAAGGAGTTAACGTACTTCACCAACACCTCGTACGCCACGGCATCCTGCCCGTGTAGCTCGTGCGGTTGGAGAACGTAGTCACCGGGCTTCCTGGTGAAATGGTCGGGTCCCCAATGAATAGGGAACTCGTATGTCCTCTCCCCGACGAACTTCCCCGACTCGTCACGCAGGTCATTTCCCTCCTCATCAACCTCGATCTCCCAGATGTATGTGCTATCCTGGGCAGCTTCGGACACAGGCTCGATAACATAGTACCGCTCCTTAAACATCTGTATCGCCTCTGAAAAAGGTTTAAATAATTTGTGAGGCTGCTTCAAAGAGACCTAACCATACTGCCTCCCCGACAGCTGCCTTTGAAGATGGAAGACGGTGAAAAATAGAGGGAGAGTAGCCCCTATGGTGAGATACTCGCACACCAGCTCGAACGCCCGGATGAAGGCCAACGAATTAGGGTGCAGCTGCGTAGGGGCCAACTTCAAGTGCACGAACACCGACTGCTAAAAATTGGTGAACGGCAACCTCAGACCTAGCTCCTTAAAGGCGTATTCATACATGGTGAAGTGGTCCCCGAAATCCATGCAGACCCGATCATCCTCGGAAGGAAAGTGCACATTCCACTCCCCCTCCGGTCTGACCTCCGTAAAAACGTCCCCTAAGTACGTCGCAAAAGTAGACACATGTTCAGCAGGTTCGGCCACCTCCCACTCCTCCACAGAACCACCGACGACATCCTCGTCCATATCTTCCAACTCCTCTTCCTCCCCGACCTCACTGGGGGTACTCGAAGCCATTGAACTACTACTGTCCGAGGAACTTGTTTCTTCCTCGGACGAATCTAGGATAATCTCTCCATTTGGCCCCGATCACCTGAAAAGCAGAGAAAAAAGTGAATTCGACAATAAATTAAATTCACCCTTCCACCACTAGTCAAGTGAAAGGGCGCGCAAAGGGCTGAGGACAACGTCCCCGGCCTAAGCCCTAACATCAAAAGAAAAATTGGAACCTCCACGCGAGGAGACGCTCGAGACAAATTATCCCCAGGCGAGGAGCTCCCCCGGGCTCCTACCCAGATTCCGTTTGAAGCTTCATCGGAAACCACAAAGCTTCATCGGGATCTGGGAATATTCCACCGGATGATTCATCACCAAACTAGAAGATGAAAGACCACTACGGTTACACATGCGTCGCCGTCGCAACGACGCCGTGAACCGCCCTCTTCGCTAAGACATACTAACACATCTGGCGACATATCAGAAGTGGAAAATGGCACGGCCACCGCCCACCACCAACAATCACCAGAAATCAGCCTATTTCATCCTCTAAACCTAGCCTTAACCACATGCAATCTACAATTGACCACCAAAAAGAGCCAAAACAAGCATAGAATCAGAAACTTACTTGATTCAGGAAGACAAAAAGCGGTTGCTCGAAGCTTGGTGCGGTGATCGGAATAGCGAACGACGGTGACGGGCAGGAATTCTGAAGGAGACGAAGGGAAATCAGAGTGAAAAGTTCCAAATGGAACGAGTTTCCGCCTTTTTAATACAGAGGGGCACGTGCGGACACGCGCTCGTAGGCCATGATGGCTATTAACTAGCCATCATTGCCTAGTAACTGCTACACGGAGCTCTAGGCACACGTGGCGCCCCAACGTTTCCAATTCTGACTCCCTGGACGACGGGCAACACGGTCACGATCATCAATGCCACAAACACCAGGGGTCACGGACACCACAAGACAATCCTCCTCGTCTCCAAACGATGACTTCACGCTAGCTCTGTAGCGAGCGATTTTGGACGCGATTCTTAAGCGTTGTCGCTCTTTGGGGTTTACTACAGGTCGATTCATTTTTTATCCTATTGTGAGCTGACTAAGGAAGGGAAATAGATGTCTCCAATTAACCCTGCTTGCATACTGAGTTTAAACAGCGGTCTGTTAGGTTACGAATGCTATATGGTAATGGGGCCTTTCTTTCTTCTTACTTTATTAAGGTGGAAAACTGGGACTATTCATGGGGAATTTGTCAGATTGGGTGGAGATAGGGGACTTTAGGTTTTTTTATTAGTGTGCTCGCTAAGATTTTTCTTTCATCTTATGCCTACGTATTCCCGTTTACCGAAACAGGGAAATCAGAGCGATCGTAGTTCCTCCTATTCTATGGGAGGAAATGGGTGTTTTGGTGTCTTGTTCGAAGCCCAAGACGTGAAGCGAAAGGTGATCTATATCTTGTTCAAAGCCCAAGATGTGAAGCTGAAGGTGGTTTGTATCTTGTTCAAAGCCCAAGATGAGAAGCTGAAGGGTCTATTTGTATCTTGTTCGAAGCCCAATATGTGAAGCTAAAAGGTGTTGTCTTTAGAGAGAATTTGTCATCTCTAAAGAGGGTCTGTTTGTCACAACTGTTTATAAAGGAGAATTACTTTAACCGGGATATGTGAATCCGGCCATGCCATAATTTCCTTTATAGGGGGGTTCCAACCTGAAGGAGAAGACTTTAACCCAGTGTAGAGCAATGTTATCTTTCCTTAGGAATTTTTCATGCTAAAAGAGGGACAGTGGCATGGATGTAAATAATCCAGAGGCTTGCCGCTTACAGCAATTAGATGAAGGAAAAGGAGTTGTTGATGTTTGTATGCTGTGAACGAGGCACATGTTTGATGCTAAAAGGTTGATTATCTCAACCTGGGTTTTCTTATACAAAGCCGAAGAGGAGGCTATTGGCCCAACAAGAGGGAGTTTTTATGTGTCTCGTACGAAGCCCGAGAGAGAGAGACTAAAAGGGTTGACTCAACAGGAGAATATTTTATACTCAACAAGAGAGTGTTTTTGTATCTCGTACGAAGCCCGAGATGGAGGCTAAAGATGGTGACTCACCAAGAGAATCTTTTATACTCAACAAGAGAGTGATTTTATATCTCGTACGAAGCCCGAGATGGAGGCTAAAAGGTGATTGACTCAACAAGAGAGTCTTTTATACTCAACAAGAGAGTGATTTTGTATCTCGTACGAAGCCCGAGATGGAGGCTAAAAGGTGATTGACTCAACAAGAGAGTCTTTTATACTCAACAAGAGAGTGATTTGTATCTCGTACGAAGCTTGAGATGGAGGTTAAAAGGTGATTGACTCAACAAGAGAGTCTTTTATACTCAACAAGAGAGTGTTTTGGTATCTCGTACGAAGCCCGAGATGGAGGCTAAAAGGTTTGACTCAACAAGAGAGTCTTTGTATCTCGTACGAAGCCCGAGATGGAGGCTAAAGGTTTTGACTCAACGAGAGAGTCTTTGTATCTCGTACGAAGCTCGAGATAGAGGCTAAAAGGGTACTGTTTCAGTTGAGTGACAGGTCCAGTATGTTGGTTAAGAGAAAATCAGTTCTTATACGAGTAATGTTGCACTCGTGGATTTGATCTGAGAATCGGGATTCTTTCCTGTTCTTTAAGGAAATGGGAAATCTAAAGGGTATTGAGACTGTCCAAGTCTGCGGGTGTCTTCCTATTTTTGAAAGGGACTTGAGAATGTCTTTGAGACTCAAGGAAATTAGACTGTCCAAGTCTAGAGTTTTATCTTTTGTACTATGCTTAAAGAAACAGTAGTAGTACATTCACGGTAGAAAGATCTAGACTCTTTGAAAGACTGTTCTATTAAGATGACTAATTTCTATTCCTATACCTCTAGGAGGTCGTCGGGGCAATTTGTACGAAGCCCAAGAGGAGGCTGGAAACTTTTAAGAAGCCGAGGGACAATTTGTACGAAGCCCAAGAGGAGGCTATCATTCCCAGAGGAAGAAATCATTTATACGAAGCCTAAGAGGAGGCTGTGAATACTTCTAAGAAGCCGACGGGTCCTTGTATAACGGCCAAGAGGAGGCGGGAATGCTTTTAAGAAGCCTGTGGGTCCCCAAATCCTAAGAAGTTCAAGACGGGCTATTCACAAAGAATAGATCAAGCCAGTAAAGTTTGAGAATTTGGAAGAAACTCAAGGGATGCAATTCACAGAGAAGAGATCATCTTTGGGGAGTAGAGTTTCTTGACAATTCCTAAGGAGGACAGCCGAAGAGAAGACTGTATCTGGTGTTCCTATGGGGGATCTAGTATTGTCTATTTCTAAGAATGATCGAAACGGCTTTACCTAGTGCTAGACGTAGTTGTCAGGGAAACTCTAAATATCTATACTATTATTACACAGTCGATATAAGTTTATGAAAGAAGACTTACAGCGAAACAACCTCACAATACAGTTATATGTATATGAAAGCGGTAAAGGAAAGCATATAAACACTTACTCGGTTGTAGAGCTTCCATGCTGTTTGGTTAGTTATTCAACAAAGAAAGATTGAAAACAACAGTATATTTCAAAATCAAAGGAGAAAGTGCTTTGAAAGGAAAGATTGGGGCTTACAGCTCAAGGAGAGGCCCAAGTGAGTTTTGCCAGTGATTGCACTGTGATATGAGTTTGTACAGTGGGACTTATACAAGTGACTGAGGCCCAAAAAGTTTTTTGTACAAGGGGAATGGGTCTTACACTCTCTCAAGAGGCCCAAAAAAAATGATTTAGAGAAAAGAAACGGGTCTTACTACTCGAGGGTAGGCCCAGATGATTTTGAAAAGGGCGACGATCGCGCCGAGGTTTTAGAATGTACAGAGGAACTTATACAATAAGTGAGGCCCCAAAATGGGTTATGTAAAAAAGGGGTTGGGACTTACACTCTATTAGAGGCCCAAGTGAGTTTTGAGAAAAGAAATGGGTCTTACTACTCGAGGGTAGGCCCAATGGTTAATTTTGAAAAGGGTGACGATCGCGCCGAGGTTTGTAAATGTACATAGGGACTTATACGATGTCTGAGGCCCAAATTATTTATGTACAAAAAGGGTTGGGACTTACACTCTATTAGAGGCCCAAAGTGTATTTTAGGAAAAGAAATGGGGCTTACAACACGAGGGGAGGCCCAGATGATTTTCAGTTTGAAAATGGCGATCGCGCCGAGATTTTTAACGTATCGGGACTTATACAATAACTGAGGCCCAAAATATTTTTGTTTACAAAAAGGGTTGGGTCTTACACTCTATTAGAGGCCCAAATGTTTTTGAAAAAAGATTTGTTAGGGTGAAAATCAAAGAAACCCCAATTTCATTTTTTAAAGGCATTTTTCAAAGAAAAATCAAGTAAAAAATGATAAAAATATCAAACAAAATCATTAATCATGTTATAAACAATGATTAAGGTTTATAAAAAAGTATTTTATCCACGTGAATATTTAAAATCATTTTGGTTTTAAAAATCAAGAAAAAGAATTCATTTTAAAAGCATTTAAAACAATTTAAAACAATATTTTTAAATATATTAAAAATAATCTAAAAATAATATTTTTTTGTGATTTTTTGTGGATTAAAATATTATGGGGTATGAATTGGAAAATGATGATTTTTGCTATGTAAAATGTTCTGGACTGGACCAATGGCTAAAATTGGCCCAATCCGCCTCTGCTCCAGAGCGGCCCAAATTACCTAAGTCCAATCCACAGAGGGGCAAAAATGACCTTTCTGCTCCTCCAACCGGGAAAGGAATGCAACGTTCCTCCCCGACGTTGATGCCTGTTACGCACGGCTTCCTCGCTGCCCGAACAACAAAGGACAGGTGCCCGGAACTGCGTTATGCCCGACATAACAGCTAGTTTCGAGCACCCTGCCCGGCATAATGGCTAGTTTGGGCAGTTACCTATTCTTTGGGGGAAATGGTTATTTCGCCCCAAAAATAGGACCGTTGGCCACGCACTGGGGGCTCTATATAAACCCTCTCGCTTGAGAGGGTCAGGTATCCAATATTCACCCTAAGAATTCATACTTTGTACTTGCCCCTTTTCTCTGACCCTTTTTCACTTGAATGTCGGAGTGTCTTGCAGGTACACCCCCCTCCTCTCCATATGACCAGCATCCCTGACGCACTTGGCAGCCTGATTCTACAGGATCTGATCCAGCCTTCACGATCAGTGGCGCCGTCTGTGGGAACTTTTGTTCTCCCCTTCTTTCTTTAACCGAAGATCAAAATAACTTTTGAACAGCATCACGATTATGGCCTCCCATGATCGCACCCAGGATGCTCTTCATTCCACCATCCTCCCCGTCAACAAATCTGACATTGACGGCCAATCATCTCTCCTCCGAGATGCCCGTTTCCTTAGGGATAGAGCCACTGCATCTCCTTCCATTACCCCTACTGATCGCAACAACGATCAACCGTCTCTCGACCTCCAGCCCATTCCTGTTCCGCCCAGCGCCGACCCGGCCGTGGCAGCCCTCCTGGAGGCCCTCAACAAAACCAACACCCTGATCCTGCAGCAAAACGAGAGGATCGGGGCACTGGAAGAGTCTCGTCGTCCAAGATCCCCTCCTACACGGAGGAACCAGCGACGTTCTAGAAGCCCGCAGCCACGGAGAGAAATCGATCGAAGACTGCGCCAAGAGCACGATCCTCGCGTAGCCCGAAAGGGCGACCAGATTTCCCCGCGTGACCAGCACGCTCATGACCACAAAAGGACTCGAAGGAACGAGGATTCTCCAATCAATTCCAAAGGACGGGCACGCTCACCTTCTCCTCGAAGGAACCACTAACCTTCACCTCGAAGGAACCGCTCACCTTCTCCACGAAGGAACCGCCGACATGAGCAACTTGTTCGGTCACCATCATACACCAGTTCTAGTGACGACGACGAGCCTCGCGGCCCGTTGTCCCAGGAGATCCTGGCCACCCGTCTCCCAAAAGGCTTGGAGAAACCCCCGTCACTTGGCACATACGACGGGACCACCGACCCCGACGAGCACATCGAGAACATCAAATGCAGACTGTTCCCGACCACGCTTCGGAAGGGAGCAATGACATGGTATAAACAACTTCCCGAGGAGTCCATCACCTCGTGGAAACAACTGGGCAGGATGTTCTCGTGGCACTTCACAGCATCTCGCCGCCATCCCAAAACTGAGGCCTCCCTCGGAGCCATAATCCAGGGGAAAGACGAACCTCTCCGCGCATATATCGAGAGGTTTAACAAGGAAGCTGTGCAGGTCCCGACGACAGATAAGATAAAGAAGTTCCTGCTCGAACAAGGGGTCCGCCCGGACTCCGAGTTCGCCAAAGCCATTGGCCTCGCGCCACCGAGGAACTTAGACGCCCTCCTCCTCAAAGCCTAATCTCATATTCAGTACGAGGAAAAGATTGTGGCCAGCAACGTCAGAGCGTCTCGCCGCCAGGAGAACGCCCGGGCTTCCAAAGGAGAAGAAGCCTCGACGTCTCGTCGAGGTGAACGAAGGCACAAAGACCGTCCCCACGACTCCCGTGACAGCAAAGGGCCCTCCGGGCATTTCCATGATTACACTCCCCTGACCGTTTCCAGGGAGAAGATTTTGACCGAATGTGCCAATTCGGAGTTCAAACAAGCCGGGGTCCGTTTCCCCAAACAGCTGCCGAACAGACCAAACGTGGACAAGTCAAAGTACTGCCGCTTCCACAAAAGTCACGACCATACTACAGAGGACTGCATCCATCTGAAGGATGCCATTGAAATACTGATCAGGGACGACCACCTGAAGCAGTTCGCGAAGAAGAAGGACACTCCTCGACAGGACACCCAGGAGTCCAAGAAGGTCGAGGAGGAGGTGCCCTCCTCGGAAGACGCCAACATACAGGTCGCTATGTCCATATCGCGACCCGAGGACTTCAACGTCCCTGACGGGCTCAGCGCCCCTGTATATTTCGCGGCCCACAGCCTGTGGGAGACCTTTCCCTCCGCCATGGTCATCTCTGGCGAGGGTTTTAACAAAGTTACTGTGGGATCTTTGAAATGAAAGTTTGAACACCTGATCAACACCAGCTCGAACAAAGTGACCAAGCTTGATCAGGACTCGAAGGGTTCCATCCCCATCTCCTTCTACAGGGAGGAACTCCTCGGCGGCTCCCCGAACTCAAGCATTCCGTTGCTCGCCAGAGCCCAAATGGCAAACTTCGACGTTCGCTGAATCCTAGTCGACCAGGGCAGCTCGGTCGACATCATGTACTCCCAACTGTTCTCAACACTGCAGCTGGACAAATCACACCTTACCCCCTACGTAGGGTCCGATTTGCAAGGGTTCAATGGGTCTGTGACCAAGCTGTGGGGTTACGTCGAGTTGATCGTGACCTTTGGAGCAGCTGAAACGGCCAGATCCATCAAGGTGCAATTTTTGGTAATCGACTGCCCGTCACTTTACCAATGCATTTTCGGAAGGTCAACTCTAGCCGAGTTGGTAGCGGTGCCATCGACCGTCCACCTGAAGATGAAGTATTACACTTCTAAAGGAATGGTCGCCACCCTCCATGGTGATATAGAAGCTGCCCGACGGTGTTTTGAAGCAGCTACAAAGGGGCTTAACGCCATTGCGCCCAAGCCTAAAGCGTCGAGCAAGCCAGCACTGCCAAGCAGCTCCGAGGAGGCCAAGCCTCTGCCCCAGGTCGACTCTATCGACCTCGACAGTCGCTTCCCCAAGGACCAACAGGAGGAACGAGTAGCTTCAGCTGGCCCATCCACGTCATCCAGCAGCAGCTCCCATCCGATGCGCCCAATCCCGGATGGCAACTTCGAGCTAGTCCTGTACGCGCGAAGACCCCCAACGGGGAGTAAAGATCGGAGCAGACCTGCCTGACATCGCGAGGAAGCAGCTCAAAGCGTGCCTTCGAGAGAATGCCGACCTGTTTGCGTGGAGCGCCGGGGAAATGCCCGGCTTGGATCCATCCGTCGCATGTCACCAGCTGACCATTGACCCGACCATCAAGGTCGTAGCACAACGTAGGAGGATGCAGTCTCCGGAGAAAATGGAGGCTGCCGAAAAAGCTGTAAAGAACCTCCTCGAGGCCAAATTTATTTCCGAAGCCAAGTACACCACTTGGCTGTCCAACATTGTATTGGTTAAAAAATCTAATGGAAAATGGCGCATGTTCATTGATTATACCGATCTCAATAAGGCATGCCCGAAGGATGCCTACCCCTCCCCAATATTGATAAACTTGTTGATAATTTCGCTGGTTTTAAACTTTTATCGTTCATGGACGCCTACTCGGGCTACAATCAAATCCCAATGGCAATGTCCGACAAAAAATATACGGCCTTCATGAACGAATCGGGGAACTATTACTACAACGTAATGCCCTTCGGCCTGAAGAACGCCGGAGCAACGTACCAACGAATGATGAACAAAGTATTTCAGGGAGAAATAGGCGACATGCTCGAAGTATACATGGACGACATGATCGTTAAGTCCCACGAGGAAACTGATCATACTGCCCACTTACGAAAGGTCTTCGAATAGGCCAGGAAATACAAAATGCGTTTTAATTTGGAGAAGTGCACGTTCGGTGTCCGGGCAGGCAAATTCCTCGACTTCTACTTAACGGAACGAGGAATCGAAGCCAATCCCGACAAATGTCGGGCATTCTCCGAGTTTTCTACGCCCAAGTCCAAAAAATCCATCTAGTCCCTCAACGGGATGCTCGCGTCACTATCTCGTTTCATGGCCAAGTCCGCCCAGCACGCCCTGCCATTCTTCAAACTCCTTCGCAAAGAGGCAGCATTCGAATGGACCGAGGAGTGCGACAAGGCCCTTCTCCATCTAAAACAGACACTCTCAGAGCCGCCGGTCCTCTCTCGACCAGACAACAGCGAAAAACTGTACTTATATCTGGCCATCGCGACCGAAGCAGTGAGTGCCGCTCTCATCCGCGAGACGCCTGATGGGCAGAAACCCATTTACTTCATAAGCAAAGCATTGCAAGGACCAGAGTTAAGATACCAGCAGATAGAGAAAGTGGCATTAGCCCTCATCAATGCAGCCAGAAGATTAAGACACTACTTCCTGGCTCACATGATCGTGGTTCGAACAGACCATCCCATAAAGCAGCTGCTCGGACGACCAGATATGGCCGGCCAAATGCTCAAATGATCGCAGGAGCTGTCCGAATTTGACATCCAATACGAAGGCAGAAAATCCCTCAAGGTCCAAGCTCTGGCCGACTTCGTCGCGGAGATGACATTCGCAGACTCCCCCGCGAGCGAAGCACGCAAGTGGACCATCTTCGTCGACGGTGCCTCAAGCTCGGCAGGAAGCGGCGCAGGCATCATACTGGAGAGCGACGAAATTATTGTCGAGGTATCACTCACGCTGTCTTTCCCAACCTCCAATAACCAGGCGGAATACGAACCCTTCTTCGCTGGGCTACGCCTTGCCGAGGACCTGGGCGCACAAGAAGTCGTCATTTGCACGGACACACAACTCGTGGCCCTCCAGGTCCGGGGTGAATACCAAGCCAAAAATGATAACCTGACCAAATACTTGGCCCTGGTAAAGAAGGAAATGGCGAAATTCACAACAGTGGAAGTGAAACACGTTCCTCGCGAACATAACGTACGAGCATATGTGCTGTCTAAACTGGCCAGCACGAAGAAGAAAGGCGAAAACAAATCCGTCATACCGGAAGTGCTTCCTCGACCCAGCATCGAGAAGACCTCCCCGACACTCGACATGCAGGTAATCGACGACAGTAACTGCTGGATGACCCCAGTCTACAACTATCTCGCCAAAGACGAACTCCCGTCCGACGCAAAGGAGGCCAGCACGATCAGGCGAAGAGCCTGCTCGTATGTCCTGGTCGAAGGTAAACTATACAGGCGGGGATTCTCCATTCCACTGCTTAAATGTGTCGAGGAGGAGATGGTCGTAGACATCCTGCGCGAAATCCACGAGGGAATCAATGCCCAACATCTCGGAGGAAGGTCCCTTGCTCGCAAGGCTCTCCGAGCAGGGTACTACTGGCCGACCATGCAAAACGACGCAAAAGAACACGTGAAGAAATGTGACAAATGCCAACGGCACGGGGACATGCACCTGGCTCCGCCCAACGAGCTCAAGGCTATGTCCTCCCCGTGGCCATTCGCCTGGTAGGGCCTAGACATCCTAGGACCCTTCGTGGTAGGATCAAGTCAGAACAAGTACCTCATAGTGGGCGTAGATTATTTCACAAAGTGGATAGAAGCAGAAGCTCTAGCCAAAATAACTGCCCTCAACATCCTGCGTTTCTACAAACGAAACATCCTTGCACGTTTCGGTATTCCCCAAGCGATAGTAACGGACAACGGGACACAGTTCACGGACAGGAAGTTTCAGGACATCGTCGCCCAACTGGGCACGAAGCAACACTTCGCATCCGTCGAACACCCCCAAACAAACGGGCAGGCTGAGGCAGCTAATCGAGTCATCCTTCGAGGCCTCAAGCGAAGGCTAGACGAAACAAAGAAGGCATGGCTCAAGGAGCTACACAGCGTGCTCTGGGCGTACCGTACAACTCCCCATTCGACGACCGGGGAACACCTTTCCGTCTAGCATACGGAATCGAGGCTGTAATTCCAGTCGAAGTTCACGTACCCTCTAGGCGGACAGAGTCGCCCCTAGATGAGGAGATGAATGACGAATCTTTAAGGGAAGAGCTCGACCTCATCGAGGAAATCAGAACCGGGGCAGCTCTCCGCGAAGCCTCACTGAAACAAAAGATCACCATCAGGCACAACGCCAAAGTGATACGACGAGAGTTCGACGTGGGAAGCCTTGTCCTAAGAAGAAACCACAAAGACTCTCGCGAAGGCAAACTAGCAGCCAATTGGGAGGGACCCTATCGCATCCAGGCAAAAGCGGAAAATGGGGCATACTACCTAGAACATCTCAGTAGGGAAGAACTCGCTCGACCATGGAACGCTGAGAAGCTAAAACAATACTACAGCTAAATCCTCGATTCGACTCGTCGCAACGACGAACGTCAGCTACCGACCACTATGCGCGTCTTGGTACAAGCGTCGCATACGACTAAAGCATAACCCCGCTCAGTAACGAGCCTGATAAGTGCTCGACAGCGGTCCTCGATCGAGCATCGCCGTCGTTAGAGTACCACGATTGACAGAACCCCAGCTCGTGATGGGACGTTCACGCCACGAACTCAGGCCTCATATGCGACTTGAGCCCTGCTCCCCGCCAGGACATTCCCCGGCAGTTCGACCAGTTCCCCACACTGTCGAACACATCTATTACGAGCAATCTCCCCAAAAAATATTCACACAAGTCAAATACCCCCTATCACGGGTGGGCATACATTCACAGCGAGCATGCATACAACACTTAGCGAAAATAAAAGCAAGTAAAGTCATGCGAACAACAGAGCTAAATATGCGATAATTTAACAAGTGGCCGTAAAGACCACAATTGTACATTTTTACATAAAACGGGGGCCATGCCCCCCAAAAATAAATTACAACGGCACGCAGGCCGGACAAATTACAACAAATTAACAAATTCCTCATTCATCAGCATGCTCAGTTGACTCTGGCTCGGGTCCCTGCTCCTCTGCGGGCTGATCCTCGGAGTAACGGCAAAGAGACCTTTGGGCAAGACAATGCGACCATCATCAACATGCGCAAGATAGTGAGTACCCTCGGCAGAGATTTCAAGCCCAGGGTTCACCATGCGCAGCTGAGCCACAGCGTTTCTGAAGGATTCCTCCACAACGGCGATGCCATCGTCTTTGGCCAGAAGTATATGAGCGACCAGCTCGGATCTAGTCTTCAAATTCCTCACATCGTCCGGCTCGTCAGCACCCGGGGCATTGGCCGCCCTCAGCTCCCTGATCAACTCCTCAGCAGCTTTCTTCTCCACCAACAACCTAGAGTTCTCCTCTTTTAGCCTGGCCGCTTCCTCTTCCGCCTTCTTCCGAGCCTCGCCGGCACCCTTGACTTCTTCCTTGCGGAGTCCCCTTCGGCATACACATCCGCCATCTCTAGCATCCTGACCAAGGCAGAAGCGTCCTGGGCCACCAGCGCCTTCTTGCTCGGGCGATCCATGCCTTCCAAGCGAAGAGATTCCGCCCGGAGAACCACTAAAGAGTTGCCCTCGAAGAACCTCCTATCAAGGATGCAGGAAGGAAGCTCGAACTTCCCTTTCTCCGCTACCCGAGTAAGGTCCACGACATCAGTAATCCTTGGCCGCTTTGGTCGCCTGGCCAAAGGCAGAGGAGATCCCCGGGGAGCAGGAGTCGGAGAAGTGGAGGTCCCTGCAGCAGCTTGAACGGGAGGAGGAGCGCGGGCACCAGCGAACCGAGATTTCGGAGGAGCCGTCCCAGCTTTGTTCCTCGCCAGAGCATTCCTCACAACCCGATCATGAGCCTGAGGCATCTCACCTGCACAAACAAAACATGAGCATGTTAGATACGAAGAAAAGAAATAACATGAACAAAATCTAAATGACTAAGACTACCAAGCAGCGTCTCAGCGTCCGCGGGAGTCTTACACTCCACCAGTGCCTTAACATTGATGAACCGACGATCGACCCTCTGACTCCCATCTTCCTCGAAGATCGGGCTGCCCTTGCTAGTCCAACACTCAGCGAGATTGAATGAGTTGACCCACTTCACCAATGCCTCGTAAGCCATGGCATCCTACCCGCGTAGGTCGCCCGGTTAAAAAACGTAATCGCTGGGCTTCTTGGCGAAATGGTCGGGTGACCATTGAATAGGGAACCTGTAAAGCCTCTGCCCGATGTACTTCCCCTCCTCGTTAAGCAGCTCATTTCCATCGTTATCAACCTCTATCTCCCAGACATATGTGTTGTCCTGGGCGACCTCGAACACGGGTTCAACTACGAAGTACCGCTGCTTGAATGTCTGAACTGGCCCTAAAAACGGTTTAAACAGCTTGCGAGGCTGCTTCAAAGAAACCCAGCCATACTTCTTCCCCGTCAACTGCCTTTGTAGATGGAAAACAGTGAAGAATATAGGGAGAGTGGCCCCCAAAGAAAGATGCTTGCACACCAATTCGAAAGCTCGGATGAAGGCCAGCGAATTAGGGTGCAGTTGTGTAGGGGCTAATTTCAGATGCTAGAACACCGACCGCTGAAAATCAGTAAAAGGCAGCCTCAGTCCCAGCTCTTTGAAGGCATACTCGTACATTGTAAAGCGGTCCCCGAAGTCCGTGCAGACCCGCTCGTTCACAGTAGGGAAATGCACCTTCCACTCCCCTTCTGCTCCTACCTCCGTAAAGACGTCCGCCAAAGACTTTGCGAATGTAGAAATGTGCTCGGAAGGTTCGGCCACCTCCCACTCCTTCGCGGAGAACCCTTCCATGTCATCCTCGCCCATATCATCCCAAACCTCTTCTTCCTCCCTGGCATTGCTGGAGGAACTTGAGGTCGCCGAGCTCGAAGTCGTCGGGCTACTATTTTCCTCGGAGCCAGTTTCCTCCTCGGACGTATCTAGAATAACTTCTCTGTCTGGCCCCGTCGCCATTACGATCACCTGAAAAGCAGAGAAGACAGTAAATTCGACAGTAAATCAAATCCACCCTTCCACTGCTAAGTCAAGTGAAGGGCACGCAAAGGGTTGAGGACAACGTCCCCGGCCTAAGCCCTAACATCGAAAGAAAAGCTAAAGCCTCCCCGCGAGGAGATGCTCGAAACATATCATCCTCCTGCAAGGAGCCTCCCCGCACTCATGCCCAGATTCCGTTTGAAGCTTCACCGAATCCTGGAAACGTTCTACCGGAAAACTCATCGCTCTATCAGAAGATGAACAAGCACGGTGGTCACGCATGCTGATGACACTGAATTTCACCATATTTTTTACTCCGATTTCGCATGCATTCTTAGTCTTTTAACGTCATTTTATTATGTTATTATTATGTTTTTCTTTGTTTTCAGGTTTTTAGTCTAATCGGAGCCCCGAGCGAGAAAAGGAGCGAAAAAGGAGCCGAAATGAGCTAAAATAGAGAAAATCAGCATTTTGCACTTATGGCATCCACTCTGGCGGCCGCCACAGGGTCTTCCATGACGTGGGCATGTCTCAAACTCCTCCCAACTATTTTTCCCCACGATCTCCAACTGCCCAAGCAATTTTACACTCATGGCAGGCGCCATGGTGTTGTGGCGGGCGCCACAAGAGTAAAACAAGTTCCCGCCCAAATTCAAATGCTAGGGGCATCCTTGTCTTTTCCACATGTTTCCTTGCCTATAAATAGGACTTTAGATTTTCGTTTTTCTTCATCTAAGTTCAGTTGTTCATAAGCATATATCAGTGTAATAGTGGTAATCGCTTCACATCGAGGTGTTACTACATTCGAGAGATCGAGTCTGTAAGAGCCTGTGAGATTGAGTCTTGGAGCACTCTGGAAGGAAGTTAATCTACCGCCATTTTACTTTCAGTTCGCATTTTATTCAACCACTCCGATTGGAGCAGGTTTTTATTACTTTACCTTTTGTCAACTTTATTTCTTGCACTGTCTTTTAATTTCATTTATTTTTCGCACTGCTTTACTTTCATTTACTTTTCGCACTCGCACTACTTTCATTTACTTTTCGCACTCGCACTTAAATACTTTTTTTTTATGAAAAATCTAAAAATAAACTTTTACTTTACCATGTATGGCTAATTTTATAAAGGTTAGAATGTGAGGATCATAACTGAACCGATAATCTGTACAATTGTTAGTGGAAACACTTAAGGGCTATTTTAACTTTCAATATAAGTTTTCCTGTTCTTAAATTCCGTTGGGTAAGATCGAAAGTCGTCCAACGCCTATCTAAACTTAATTGTTTTTAAACTATTTCAAAAACAGCGAAAGCGCTTTGTTTAGTTTATTAGGAGTTTTTAATTTAAAAGGAAAAGAGATTTTAAAACCATTTTCGGACGCGTTAAGAAGTTTAAAGTCTGGTTCGTAAGAACCTCTTTTTTTTAGAAAATCCGGGTTAAAATACTTTTCAACTTGGTCAAGATACTATATTTCTTAAAAATAGGTTTACTACTCTAACGCAATGTGCGCCTTTTTATCCGTGACAATAAGAGGGTTTGATTAGGGGGTACAACTCGGTTCTGAATACGCGAAAGCGACAGTTCCTGTCAAATTAGTTCTTTTCAAAGTAGAAAACATTGCCCGTAAGTAGTTCTATTAGCAAGTACTTGGATTATCAATTGGTTGTGTGAATTGCATTCGAACCTGTCTTTATCAATTAATTTTAATTACTTTATTTACTACCGTGCACTCTTCAAAACTACTATTTTCAATCACCTTAGATACACACCTTAACAATAGATAGCGATAGATTGGCACTTGGTCTCTGTGGATACGATAATCTTTTATATTACTCTGACGCGTTCGCACACTTGCGAAAAAATACGCATCAAGTTTTTGGCGCCGTTGCCGGGGACCAATTTCGTCAAATTTCATACCCTGTTGTTATACCGTTTAGACTAAGGAAGTTACCCGCCGGTCAATGCGAAAAACTCGTAGTACCGGAAGTTTAGTAGACCCTCTAGCTGAACCAGAACGTTACGCTCGCGCACGTTTATATTTCCGTAAACTTAGGAAAGCTATGGCCGAAGATCAAAATCAAAGACCTCTTAAGGATTTCGCCCAACCATCCAACGAGGAACCTAGTTCTAGTATAGTAAATCCAGCCATACCAGCTAACAATTTTGAACTTAAACCATCCCTGCTGCAGTTAGTACAGCAGAGACAATTCGCAGGTCTTGCTACAGAGAACCCAAACCAACATTTGAAAAACTTTCTCCAACTAGCAGACACCTTTAAAACCAATGGAGCCCCTCCTGAGGTGATTCGCTTAAGATTATTTCCTTTTTCCCTCAGAGATAAGGCCCTATCTTGGTTAGATTCCCTTCCACCAAATTCCATAACAAGTTGGGAAGACCTTAGAAAAGTATTCCTTGCCAGATATTTTCCCCCGAGTAAGACCGCTGTTCTTCGAAACCAAATAACTAGATTTACCCAAAACCAAGGAGAATCGTTGTTCGAAGCCTGGGAGAGATATAAAGAGCTGTTAAGAGCATACCCACATCATGGTTTAGAAAATTGGTTAATCATTCAAACCTTCTATAATGGACTTCATTATAACACTAAGATGACCATCGACGCCGCCGCAGGTGGCGTACTGATGAACAAACCTTACCCTGAAGCTAGTGCCCTTATCGAAGATATGGCCCAAAACCATCAATCATGGGGAGTAGAACGAGCGACAGTGGAAAAGAAGGAAGCCCAAGGAGGAATACATGAGTTAAGCTCTATAGACATGATGCAAGCTAAAATGGACGCATTAGCGCTAAGAGTTGAGCATATGTGTACAACCCCGAATACTGCAGCCGCAGTTTCGTCAGATTGTGAGATATGTGGGACGAAAGGACACCAATCCGCAGAATGCAGTCTGTTAAACGAGACCAGCTCTGAACAAGTGAACTACACCCAAGGGAACCCATTTTCAAATACCTATAACCCTGGATGGAGGAATCACCAAAACTTTTCCTATAAGAATAATAACCCTATCCAAAATACTGCCCCTCCGAGACAATCAAGTTATCAAGCCCCAAGATCAAATCAACCTATGCAACCTGTACCACCAAAACCGAGGCTTGAGAAAATCGTGGATAATTTTGTCGCTGCTCAGATCCAACAAAACAAGGAGTTCATGAACCAAAACGTTCATGTTAACGAACTAATTACCCAGTTAGGAACCAAGGTTGACCAAATAATCACTCACAATAAGATGCTTGAAACCCAAATCTCGCAGGTAGCTTTAAACCAAGCCCCTCAGACCACACCTGGAGGACAATTCCCTGGACAACCTCAACAAAACCCAAAAGGACAAGCAAATGCCATTACCCTACGAAGTGGGACCGCTTATGATGAACCTTGTAACCCAAGGTTGAGTGATCCCAAAACTTCTAAGGAAGATGACAACATCCCAGATAAAAAGAAGAAACCAGAGGAATCTGTAAACCAGGAAAGTCAAGAAAAAGGAGAAGAACCCAAAGACAAAACCTATATACCACCCCCGCCATACAAACCACCAATACCATATCCGCAAAGACTTAAACAAACCCAGATCAATAATCAGTATCAGAAATTCATTAAAGTTATAGAAAAACTTCACGTAGAAATCCCGTTCACAGAAGCCATTACCCAAATACCATCCTACGCAAAGTTTCTCAAAGACATCCTTACCAATAAACGTAGACTTGATTATCCGAAACCCTTGGAATGTAATTCTATTGCCGAAAATAAATTAGCAAAAAAGGATAAAGATCCTGGAAACTTTTCCATTCCTTGTATTTTGGGGAGTCATGTCATCGAAAAAGCTTTTCTAGACTTAGGAGCTAGTGTGAGCTTAATGCCCTTAGCGGTTTGCGAAAGGTTAAACTTAGGAGAGTTGCAGCCTACTAAGATGTCACTTCAATTAGCCGATAGATCTGTTAAATATCCGATAGGCATACTTGAAGACGTCCCTGTTAGGATAGGTCAGCTGTTTATCCCTACTGATTTTGTTGTCATGGACATTAAAGAAGATGATGACATACCAATTCTTCTAGGTAGACCATTCTTATCGACTGCTGGAGCCATAATAGATGTCAAAAAGGGGAAGCTAACCTTTGAGGTAGGGAACGAGAAGATAGAATTTATACTTTCAAAATTTCTTATGGCACCTGTGATAGGAGACGCGTGTTATGCAATAGATATCATTGATGAATGTGTTAGGGAGTTAGAGCAAGAAGAAGTCATTGAAACAATTAAGCTGCCATCAACTCTTATTTTGGAAGATGACAATTATAAGAAACCCTACATCGATGATAACCTTTACGAATGTTTATCCCTTACCCCAGATCCTATGCCTTGCCCTATTAAACCAGCCTTGGAACTTAAGGAACTGCCTAAGAACCTGAGATATGAGTTTCTTGATGAAGAAATGAATCGTCCGGTTATAGTTAGTGCTGCCTTGAGACAAAAAGAAACAGATCAACTCTTGGACGTTTTACGAAGATATCCCTCAGCCTTAGGATATAATATCTCTGATCTGAAAGGTATAAGTCCATCCGTATGCATGCATCGGATTTCGCTCGAAGTAGATTCAAAACCTTCCAGAGAACACCAGAGAAGGATAAACCCTATACTGAGTGATGTTGTCAAGAAGGAAGTTCTGAAGTTGCTAGAAGCAGGTATAATATATCAGATCTCGGACAGTAAGTGGGTGAGCCCTGTGCATGTGGTACCCAAGAAGGGAGGCATCACAGTTGTGCAAAATGAGAAAGGTGAACAAATAGCAAAGCGGATAGAAGGAGGTTGGCGTATGTGCATAGACTATAGAAAGTTAAATAAAGCAACTAGGAAGGATCATTTCCCTTTACCGTTCATAGACCAGATGTTAGAACGTCTTGCCAGACATTCTTACTTCTGCTATCTAGACGGGTATTCGGGATTCTTCCAAATACCTATACATCCAGAAGATCAAGAAAAAACTACCTTTACATGCCCTTTTGGAACTTTTGCCTACAGACGAATGCCTTTTGGACTCTGTAATGCCCCTGCTACTTTCCAACGTTGCATGATGTCAATCTTTGCAGATTATCTAGATGGAATCATGGAAGTATTTATGGATGATTTCTCGGTTTGCGGTTTTGATTTCCAAAATTGTCTTATCAACCTTGAGAAAATCCTGGAAAGATGTGTGGAGGTGAACCTTGTGCTGAATTGGGAAAAATGCCATTTCATGGTGACTGAAGGAATTGTTTTAGGACATATAATCTCCGAAAGAGGTATAGAGGTAGATAAAGCAAAAATAGAAGTTATAGAGAACCTAAAACCACCCAAGACTATCAGGGAAGTTAGAAGTTTCCTTGGACACGCTGGATTCTACCGCCGTTTCATCAAGGACTTCTCCAAAATAACAAAACCTTTAACTGGCCTGTTAATGAAAGATGCTGAATTCATCTTTGATGAAAAATGCAATGAAGCATTCAACCTTTTGAAGCAAGCATTGATTTCAGCACCCATTATGAAACCCCCTGATTGGTCTGAATCGTTTGAGATAATGTGTGACGCCAGTGATTATGCTGTAGGAGCCGTTCTAGGTCAGAGAAAAGATAAAAGATTACATGTAATATATTATGCCAGTAGAACCCTAGACGCCGCCCAGCTCAATTACGCAACAACCGAGAAAGAACTCCTAGCGGTAGTTTTCACTATAGACAAATTTAGATCATATCTAGTAGGAGCCAAAATTATAGTTTACACCGATCATGCTGCCATCCGTTACCTGCTAAGTAAAAAAGATGCTAAACCCAGGTTACTTCGATGGATTTTGTTGCTACAAGAGTTCGACTTAGATATCCGAGATAAAAAAGGCACAGAAAATGTAGTAGCCGATCACCTATCTAGGCTAGAATACCTGAATCCTGAATTAGTACCCATAAATGATGATTTTGCCGATGATAGACTGATAGCCCAGTTGGAAACCATTGAAGATAAAAAACCAGACCCTCATGAGCACTTTCAAAAATCCTTAGCTGTAAGTAACGTGCCCTGGTACGCTGATTTTGTTAATTACCTAGCTGCTGATATCATACCCCCTGATCTCGATTACCACAAGAAGAAGTTCTTAAGTGATGTTAGAAACTTCTATTGGGACGAGCCACTTCTTTTCAAGAGAGGTAAAGATGGCATTTTCCGCCGTTGCGTTCCAGAAGACGAGGTAGAAAGTATAATTCAGCATTGTCACTCTGCGCCTTATGGTGGACATGCAAGTACCTCTAAGACCTACGCCAAGATTCTTCAAGCTGGCCTATTCTGGCCTACCATGTGGCGTGATGTCCATGCTTACATTGTCAAATGTGATAGATGCCAACGCACAGGAAATATTTCAAGACGCGACGAAATGCCTTTAAGAAACATCCAAGAAGTAGAACTCTTCGACGTATGGGGTATAGATTTCATGGGACCATTCCCACCATCTTTAGGAAACAAGTATATCTTAGTTGCAGTAGACTACGTGTCTAAATGGATTGAAGCGATAGCTGCACCCACAAACGACACTAGAGTAGTGATTAAATTATTTAAAAATTATATATTCCCCAGATTTGGAACACCCAGTTTAGTTATAAGTGATGGAGGATCTCACTTCATATCAAGAATATTTGATAAGCTTTAAAGCAAGTATGGAGTTAAGCATAGAGTAGCAACACCATATCACCCACAGACTAGTGGCCAAGTGGAAGTATCTAATAGGGAGATTAAACAAATTTTAGAAAAAACTGTCTCTGTATCCAGAAAAGATTGGTCGCAAAAGCTTCAAGAGGCTTTATGGGCCTACAGAACCGCTTTCAAAACCCCTATAGGAACAACCCCCTACCAACTAGTCTATGGAAAATCTTGTCATTTACCTTTTGAGTTAGAGCATAAGGCCTATTGGGCCATTAAAACTTTGAATTTGGATTACCTAACTGCTGGTGAGAAACGTATCCTTGACATCCACAAATTGGAAGAACTCAGACAGCAAGCCTACGAGAATGCCATAATATACAAAGAAAGAACAAAAGCTTGGCACGACAAAAGAATCGTAAGAAAAGACTTCAACTTAGGCGACCCTGTTCTCCTGTTCAATTCTAGGCTACGGCTCTTCCCAGGAAAGCTCCGTTCAAGATGGACTGGCCCCTTCAAAGTATCAAAAATTCTGAGGTCTGGAGCTGTTGAAATAAAAAACGAGACATGTAAACCATTCATCGTCAATGGACAAAGACTGAAGCTCTACGAAGGAGGAGACATTCCAACAACCTACTCCAGCCACACTCTAAGCGATCCACCAATCCCGACAAGAGATGTATAAGTTCCAGTCGTCAAGCTAACGACGTTAAACAAGCGCTGCATGGGAGGCAACCCATGATTTTCTTACCTTATTTACTTTTTCTACATTTTGTTTTATTTTATTTCTTGTTATATTTTGTCAGGACTAATGTTTGAAATGTTTGTGTTTTACAGGACCTTCTTCCTAACTCTGTGCAGAATGCAGAATTTTGACGACATGCATGTGACTTTCAGGAATGACGCCCAGAGAGAGCGTTACTTTGTCCACTTCAGGCGTCCTATGGCACCTACGAGGTACCCAAATCAGGCTTGCATGGAGGCTTTAGGCATTGAGCCTAGTGTCAGATTCTTATGCCACCAGCTTCAATGGGACCAGTTCGACGACCTGAACAACACCTATAGGAACCTCACTTTGGAGTTCCTCAGCTCGTTTTCTTATGACCCCTGGGCCGGACCAGATGGATGTGCTATTTTCAGGTTATTTGGGACTGAGTACTCCTTCACTCATAAGGAGTTTGGTGATTTATTAGGTTTTCAGATGACCCCTGACGCTATTCCTGAGACACCTATGGGATACTTTCTGAGTAGGGAAGTGGAGAAGTTCTGGAGTGACATCTCTGGTGGAGGGAGTCAGGATCCTTCCACCCAGTTCTCACATGTTATCCACAACCCTACATTAAGGTATTTTCAGATGATCATAGCACACTCTTTCCTTGGATTGCCAGATGCTGAGACCTTGCTTAGTGAGGAGGAGATCTTTCTACTGTTTTGTGCGACCCAGTCACGTCCTGTGGCATGTGGGAACTTTCTGCTGAAAGGTCTTAGCAGTATTGCCAGGTTACTCTCCTTATCTTATTTCGAAACATTGGGGACAATGTTCGATTTAAGTGTGGGAGGGGATTTTATTGCTTTCTATTTCCATTTTTAGTTAGTTGTTTATTTCTTGTTTTTGTCTATGTCTTTTTTCTAGAAAATGCATGAGTCTGACGAGTCACCAGTACAGTGTATCCCTAGTGCACCCTCATTTTTCCCCATTTCTTTAGCCCTACAAAAAATTTTTTTGCAAAAAGAAAACATTGTTGTTCTACACGTTTTTTTGGGCTTTAAGACAGGTTTGGATTAGGATGTGGTGACTTAGGTGAACTTTTTGAAACATTAGTATCGTTTTAGCACCATAGACTTCACGAATATAGGAATCATTCCAAAACCCCATGTACCATGGCCTTAATTATCATTTCCAAATTTGTCCTAAGTAGTTTATTTCAGCAGTCAGCTCCGGCCTAAGCATGTTCTACGTAGGGGACTGATGAACATAAGTGAATGATCCAGTAAAATAAATAAAGAAAAAGGCAAACTCCGGATAGATGACCCTCACAAGGTCGTTTAAACCAAAAAGTTGAATTGTTGCCACAAAAAAAAAATATATATATATATATATATATAATTTTAGCTCACCCATTGTTAGTTGGTTCAGAGGTATCTGGCGCTGAACTCGGTAGGGCGGATTACGATCCGATCCCCCACAACTGCATTTGGGTTAAATAAAAGGGTTTACACAGTCTTATGTGCCAGAAACCCTATGTTTTGGATCAGAATCACTAACAGGTCACTCTACTATGAAACATGTACGGATAACGGGCTTAATGTGATTGCGCCTAAATGAAAAGGACCCAAAAAGAGATGAAGAGGTAGGCCTAGTTATTATGGGATGATACGGTTGATTAATATAAGAATGAAGTTTATGTCCGCCTCTGCGGATAAGTGTCATTACGACACCCTTGGTTCACTTAGTACCTGTCACTGCATCCTGACTTGAACTTAGAAGCCCTTTTTGCCCGAATCACGTGTCAGCACTAGTTTTCTTACTTTGAGCTTTAAATGTTTTGCTTGAGGACAAGCAAAGGTCTAAGTGTGGGAGAATTTGATGACACTGAATTTCACCGTATTTTTTACTCCGATTTCGCATGCATTCTTAGTCTTTTAACGTCATTTTATTATGTTATTATTATGTTTTTCTTTGTTTTCAGGTTTTTAGTCTAATCGGAGCCCCGACCGAGAAAAGGAGCGAAAAAGGAGCCGAAATGAGCTAAAATAGAGAAAATCAGCATTTTGCACTTATGGCATCCACTCTGGCGGCCGCCACAGGGTCTTCCATGACGTGGCCATGTCTCAAACTCCTCCCAACTGTTTTTCCCCATGATCTCCAACTGCCCAAGCAATTTTACACTCATGGCGGGCGCCATGGTGTTGTGGCGGGCGCCACAAGAGCAAAACAAGTTCCCGCCCAAATTCAAATGCTAGGGGCATCCTTGTCTTTTCCACATGTTTCCTTGCCTATAAATAGGACTTTAGATTTTCATTTTTCTTCATCCAAGTTCAGTTGTTCATAAGCATATATCAGTGTAATAGTGGTAATCGCTTCACATCGAGGTGTTACTACATTCGAGAGATCGAGTCTGTAAGAGCCTGTGAGATTGAGTCTTGGAGCACTCTGGAAGGAAGTTAATCCTGCCGCCATTTTACTTTCAGTTCGCATTTTATTCAACCACTCCGATTGGAGCAGGTTTTTATTACTTTACCTTTTGTCAACTTTATTTCTTGCACTGTCTTTTAATTTCATTTATTTTCCGCACTGCTTTACTTTCATTTACTTTCCGCACTGGCACTACTTTCATTTACTTTCCGTACTCGCACTTAAATACTTTTTTTTTATGAAAAATCTAAAAATGAACTTTTACTTTACCATGTCTGGCTAATTTTATAAAGGTTAGAATGTGAGGATCATAACTGAACCGATAATCTGTACAATTGTTAGTGGAAACACTTAAGGGCTATTTTAACTTTCAATATAAGTTTTCCTGTTCTTAAATTCCGTTGGGTAAGATCGAAAGCCGTCCAACGCCTATCTAAACTTAATTGTTTTTAAACTATTTCAAAAACAGCGAAAGCGCTTTGTTTAGTTTATTAGGAGTTTTTAATTTAAAAGGAAAAGAGATTTTAAAACCATTTTCGGACGCGTTAAGAAGTTTAAAGTCTGGTTCGTAAGAACCTCCTTTTTTTAGAAAATTCGGGTTAAAATACTTTTCAACTTGGTCAAGATACTATATTTCTTAAAAATAGGTTTACTACTCTAACGCAATGCGCGCCTTTTTATCCGTGACAATAAGAGGGTTTGATTAGGGGGTACAACTCGGTTTTGAATACGCGAAAGCGACAGTTCCTATCAAATTAGTTCTTTTCAAAGTAGAAAACATTGCCCGTAAGTAGTTCTATTAGCAAGTACTTGGATTATCAATTGGTTGTGTGAATTGCATTCGAACCTGTCTTTATCAATTAATTTTAATTACTTTATTTACTACCGTGCACTCTTCAAAACTACTATTTTCAATCACCTTAGATACACACCTTAACAATAGATAGCGATAGATTGACACTTGGTCTCTGTGGATACGATAATCTTTTATATTACTCTGACGCGTTCGTACACTTGCGAAAAAATATGCATCACATGCACAACTACCGCAACCACGCCGTGGACCACCCTCCTCGCTGGACATACTACATACTCCGGCGAAGTGCTGGGGGTAGCAAAATGGCGCAACCACCGTCCACCACCAACACTCGCCAGAAATCCACCTATTTTGTCATCTAAAGCTAACCCTAACCGCATACAATCTACCACTAATAACAAAAGGGAGTAAAACAATCTACAGATCAGAAAACTTACTTGATTTTGGAAGAAGGTAGAAGCTGCTCGAAGCTGGTGACGGTGGTCGGAAAGCCTGAAGACGGTGATGGGCAAGAACTGAAAGAGACGAAGAGGAGTCAGAAAGGAAAAAGTTTTAAATGAAACGGTTTCCCCCCTTTTTATACAAAGGGGCACGTGCAACCACGCGCCCGTAGGCCATTATGGCTATCCGCTAGCCATCATTGCCTATTAACTGCTACACGGAGCTCTAGGTACACGTGGCGCCCCAACGTTTCAAATTCTGTCTAACCATTAGTCTCCCCGTACACCGGGTAACATGGTCACGACCACGAATCTCACGAACACCTGGGGTCACGAGCACTTTGAGACAACCTTCCTCGTCTACAAACGACGACTCTATGCTAGCTCCCCGGAGCAACGAGCAGTCCTTAAGTCATCACTCTTATGCTCGGGAGCAACGACTTGGGGAGCTCCTGTTCTGGACTGGACCAATGGCTAAAATTGGCCCAATCCGTCTCTGCTCCAAAGCGGCCTAAATTGCCTAAGTCCAATCCACTGAGGGGCAAAAATGACCTTTCTGCCCCTCCAACCGGGCAAGGAATGCAACGTTCCTCCCCGACAATGATGTACGTTATGCACGGCTTCCTCGCTGCCCGAACAGCAAAGGACAGGTGCCCGGAACTGCGTTATGCCCGACATAACGGCTAGTTCCGAGCACCCTGCCCGACATAACGGCTAGTTTGGGCAGTTACCTATTCTTTGGGGGAAACGGTTATTTCGCCCCGAAAATAGGACCGTTGGCCACGCGCTGGGGGCTCTATATAAACCCTCTCGCTTGAGAGGTTCAGGTATCCAATATTCACCCTAAGAATTCATACTTTGTTTTTGCCCCTTTTCTTTTACTCTTTCTCACTTGAGCGTCAGAGTGTCTTGCAGGTACACCCCCTCCTCTCCATACGACCAGCATCCCTGACGCACTTGGCGGCCTGATTCTACAGGATCTGATCCAGCCTTCACGATCATAAAAGAATTGGTTGAGTTTTGAAAATAAAATAAGAAAAAGAGGAAAGATGTCACAACATCATCTTCGACATCTCTTATGGGGCAAAAAACCAGTACTGAAACTTTAGTTTTTAACACTTTTTTTATCAAATTTCAAACACTCATAACTCTCTCAATTTTTAACGGAATTAAAATACGGAAGTACCTATCTTGACCAATTTTTCGCAAGGAATCCAATGATACCACACATACACACTGAAACTCGACGTACAAAACACGCGAATCGAAAAACCATAACTGCTATGTTAATTTAAAACATCGTTTCTCGTCAAATTTCCAACACGCGTAACTCTCTCGATTTTTAACGGAATTAAGATCCAGAAGAGCCTATCTTGACCAATTTTTCGCAAGGAATCTAATGGTAATACTCATGCACACTGAAACTTAATGTACAGAACACACAAATCGAAAAACCAAAACTGCACTTAATTTAAAACATTTCCAACACGCGTAACTCTCTCGATTTTTAACGGAATTAAGATCCGGAAGAGCCTATCTTGACCGATTTTTCGCAAGGAATCCAATGGTATTACTCATGCACACTGAAACTTAATGTAAAGAACACACAAATTAAAAAACCAGAGCTGGACCGTTAATTCGACGTCGTTTCGCGTCAAATTTTCAACACGCGTAACTCTCTCAATTTTTAACAGAATTAAGATCCAGAAGAGCCTATCTTGACCAATTTTTCTCAAGGAATCCAATGGTACTGGACATACACACTGAAACTCAACGTACAAAACACACGACGCAAAAAAACTAGAACTGCTATGTGTTTTTCGACGTCGTTTCGCGTCAAACTTCCAACGCGCGTAACTCTCTCAATTTTTATCAGAATTAAAATCCGTAAAAACCTATCTTGACCCATTTTTTGCAAGGAATCCAATGGTACCACACATACACACTGAAACTCAATGTACAGAATGCACGACGCAAAAAACCAAAACTGGACTGTGATTTTAAAACAACATAAACTCCACATATAAACATGTTAAAATGAAAACAGTGGGAGGATCACAACATTCACATTAAGGACTACATTTTTGCTTCAAGAATTGTTCAATATGATGCATGTATGTGGACAACAAAGGAAAGCATGATTCAAAGAATTCAAATTGTGAATTTTACCTCTTTTTTGGAGATTTTGTGCAATCTACCAAGTGCTTTGTTCCATAAATGATTTGATGCTTTGGACAACCTCAAATGACCTCTTAGAAGCTTTTAGGATGGTTGGAATCAGCTGAAAACCTCTGGAGCAAGTTTGAGCACTTTCTTGCAAAATGGGCAAAAGTGGCCAAAATGCCAACTCTCTCAAATGGTGTTCCAGATGTGTGGCACCATTTGGGACAGTTCAAGAATGATATTTGGAGTGTGTTTGAGGTTTTATCTAGTTTGGAAAGTGACTGAATCAAGACATGGCTTGAAAAATGCAAAAAAGTCCAATTTTGAGGTTTTGAGAGGTGACTTTGTGATGTTGGTGTTATAGGTCACTTGTGAGAGTTTGGATCACCTACATATGATGTTTATGAGGTGTTAGGATCATGAGCTGCGATGAAAATGCTCTCTAACTCAAAAACTCAGAATTTCCTTACTAAAGAAGGCATTTTGGAGTGAAAGAGAGAATTTGAGGAAAGCATCTATTTGATGGCTTTGGTGTACTCAAACTGAGCACAAATGAGCTCTATTTATAGTAGAGCAAGTTTGTTTTGCAAGCAATAGTGAATGGTGGCTGTAACAGAGATTTGGCAAATGTTGGCCAATGAAAATCCAAGTATCCTCTAGCCATTGACTAGAGGTTAGAACACAGGCCTTTGGTTCCCTAGTTGTTGGATGAATCTTGACTGAATTCAGTTGGAGGAAGCTCAGTTCATGACACCTCTAAGCATCCATTAAATGCTCCAAACCAAAATTGGAGTCTTGTCCCTCTTTTAGGGATTTCTAGGTTTTAGCATGCTAGTTTTGGTTCCTTGGACTTGGGAGGCTCATGGATCAGATCACCCCCCTTAGATTTGATCCTTAGATGTGTTCAAAATGATGACAAGGCTTGAAAATTCATGTGGCACAAGAAATGTGCAAATCTGCCCTGAAAAATTCAGCTGCAGCAAGCCTTTTTGTAAAATCCATAACTCCCTGCTCGAGTATGCTACATAGACGTTCTAGGACTTTCTGGAAAGCTGAGATGACGTACTTCAACTTTGATGTTTGGCCCTAGACCTGGTTCAACTTGGATCATGGAGAAAAACAGCCTTGAATGTGGGACTTCATGCTGAAATTACAAGGCAGATTTTGGCTAAGTGCTGAAAAATGTCAATTTTAGGTTTTTAGCCATTTTGATCCAACCATAACTCAAAATCCATGATGAATTGGTATGAGGTGTAGTTGAAACTTTTGTAGAGGTTCATGAGGGGTAAAAATCCAGCTTTGGATGGGGAAAAATGGCTTTATGGTTTAGGAGTTATGATCCTCCAAAGTTGGTACCCTTGCCACTTTTTTTCATAACTTAGAAAATTTTCTAAGTTTTTATGGTTACCCCTTTTTCAAGTTATCCCACTTTTCTTGATTTTTCTTGATGAATGATGATTCCAATCACACATTAACATCATTTTAGGGTTAAAAACCCATTTTTATGAAAAATCTCAAAAAGTCAAAGTTTGACTTTTGGACACAGTTGACTTTTTATCAGATGAATTCCAAACTGTGCGATCCTTTATGAAATCAAGTCCTTGACCTAAATCAAACTTGATGAACATGTTCCATAGGTGTTATAGGGTGTATTGAATCATGTCCCAAGGTTTGGGAGCATGCCTGGGTCAAAAGTCAAAGGTACAGTTGACTTTTCCCGCGAAACCCTAACTGTGGTTCAGATGAAATTGAAACTTGTTGCTCAAGATTCTTGGATCAATCCATTGTTGCAAATGGATCAATGTGGTGTGTTAGGGATCCTCAAATCCTCTCTTGAGGCTTTGGCTCGTGTTTTGTCCCAAAAGTCAACTTAGGGGTGAATTAGGTCAAGAAACCCTAATTCCAGATTTCTGGTAAATGCATCCCCTGAGGCTAAATTGACTTGATGATGGGGTTTATGATATTCCATGGAGCGTATTAGGATATGCTTTAAAGCATTAGCTCATGCCCAGAGGAAAATTTCCATCTGGAGGCCCTAGTCGACCAAACCCTAATTTGGTGACACTGGCGATCCTGAGGCTTGATCCACCTAGAAGGGAGCAGCCTTGTGCTTAATCCTTGAAGTGGGAGTCCTCTTGATCCATTGTGGATATTTGAGAGGCTAGAAAAGTTGAAGATCATGTCATTTCTTGATTGATCCTTTGTCTAAGAGCTCTGAGAGGGTTTGAAACCCTAGTTTGATTGTAGCGAACGCTCACCCATCTTTGGGGAGACTAATGAGGTACAAAGGTACATCCATATTGTGCTGATGATTTACACCATGATGGGAAATCTTAGTGGTCAAAATTTGGGGTATGACAGATGCCCCTATTTAATCTTCTTGGACCCGAAGGTGTGAATGGCGAAGGTATTCGGGCATTCGGGGTGGAAGAGGATTAAATATCAGAATACCCGAAATTTTGATGGTGGTTATGAATGGTAGCTTACGCATTCATCTTCTTTAGCTAAGCGATGATGCTTAGAAAAGGTAAACTTCCCCTCGATCCTGGTCTTCAGCCAAGGAGCTGGTCTCAGTTTTCTTTTAAAATAAACCTCCCCTCGATCCTGGTTTCCTACCAAGGAACTGGTCTTAGTTTCTTTGGTCAACTTCCCCTCGATCGTGGTTTCCTACCAAGGAACTGGTCTTAGTTTCTGATTTGTGAACTTCCCCTCGATCCTAGTTTCCTACCAAGGAACTGGTCTTAGTTTCTAAAGTAAACTTCCCCTCGATCCTGGTTTCCTACCAGGGAACTGGTCTTAGTTTCTGAAGTAAACTTCCCATCGATTATGGTTTCTTACCAAGGAACTGGTCTCAGTTTCCGAAATAAACTTCCCCTCGATCCTAGTTTCCCACCAAGGAACTGGTCTCAGTTTCTTTTGTCAATAAACTTTCTTGACAAGGGACACTATTTGTAGCGGCTTTCCTTTAAACTTCTCGCCGAATTTTCCTAGGGAGATGCCATTTGAGTGGAAAAAGTTTTGATGTCAAACTTGCTGGGGAACCCATTCGTCTGAATTGTAGAGGTACACAAACTTCTCTGTTTGGAGGCGCCATTTGTCGATTCTACTGGGGAAAGCGAGTCTCTTGAGAGACTGTTTCCATTTGGGAGTGTTACATCATACTTTTGTTGAGGTCTTTTCAGAGAAATGCCATACGATGTACCCCAATTTTGAGGGGCTTTCTCTGGGGATTTTCCTTAATCCAGGAAAGCGAATATATCATCTTCAATAGCGAAGAGTGATATTTGTTGAAATTTTTCTTGTTTCTCAGAGGTTCAAGTTATCAAAGTGGTCAATAACCGTCTCTAATCCAGAGATAAACGGGAGAGAGATTACTTAGATGATTCACTTCCTAACGAGGAAAGATCTGACAACTCGATTGAGAGGACTTCTATCACTAGGGGACAAGACCGACTAGAGTGATAGAGATGCAATATGAATATGAATGTAGATCAATAATACATGATGTATGTATGTATATGTTGACAAAACTGACGCAACATATAGAATAAAGGATGAACACGACTGGATACTCGGCCACAGTGGGGCATGCAGAAATATCGCTGGTTCAAGATAGTAATTCTGCCTTGCTTAGGAGAAACGGTCCCTGTTAGGAGCGACGCTGGTCGGGCTTAGGAGATGAGAACTCGGCCGAGGGCATCAGATGGGAAAACCGCATCTGATACAGTTGATCCTTCATTCAGGCGTAATGGTCTAGAAGGAGTACTTTGATTCTGTACTTTGAGGTTTGAACACCTTTGGAGAAGCGACCGATGTTCTTCTGATGTTCAACAGTTAAAAGAAATTGCTATCTTTATTTTAAAAAAGCAGAAAAAAATTTATCAAGTAAATTCATTTTTGTTTTATTTCAAGAATCGTTGACCATGTTAAAATGTCGTTCTATAAAGCTAAAACAAGTAAGAATTACAAACAAAAGCACAAGGGCTCAAATTTTATTGATAGGATGGAAATCAGCCGAACGCGTGATTCCATAGAGTATTTACAAAGTTAGAAAATGGTAATTTACAGGGAAAAGGGCTACGTTGAAACATAACGACCACTATCCTTCTACCAATTTTGAATTCGGGACATCCTGAGCTTCTGTCGAAGATGACCTTGACTGGAGTCTCTGATGGATGGCATGACTGCTGAAGCGCTGTATAGATCAGACGTAGTTACTTGCCATGAATCCCTAACTTTTGCCTGGATTGTACTTGGAGATTTCCAATCCACCGAGATGATTTTTGATCATGTCTCTAATTTTTGCCTGGATCGCCCATTCGGGTTTTCAATCCACCGAGACGTTTTTTTTTAGTTTAGGCGAAGTATTTCTTAACTACGTCAACATTCGTGGGGTAGGAAAATTCCTCTCCATCCATGGTTGCAAGTCTCAAGGCGCCGCCTGAGAAAGCTTTCTTGACCACATAGGGGCCATCATAATTCGGAGTCCATTTGCCCCGACAATCAGTGAGAAAGGATTGTTTCTTCTTGAGCACAAGGTCTCCTCTTCTGAAGACGCGAGGTCGAACCTTTTTGGCGAACGCCTTCTTCATTATCTGCTGATACAACTGATTGTGGCATAGAGTCGTGATTCGCTTTTCTTCGATCAAATTGAGTTCATCGTGTCGACTTTGACACCATTCAGCTTCTGTAAGCTTAGCTTCCATCAATACCCGGATTGATGAGATCTCTACTTCTATGGGAAGCACTGCTTCCATGCCATATACTAGAGAGAAAGGGGTTGCCCCTGTTGAAGTGCGGACAGATGTACGATAACCGTGAAGAGCAAAGGGTAGCATCTCGTGTCAGTCTTTGTAGGTTACAACCATCTTTTGAACAATCTTCTTGACGTTTTTGTTAGCCGCTTCTACCGCCCCATTCATCTTAGGTCGGTAGGGAGATGAGTTATGGTATTCGATCTTGAACTCAACGCATAACTCTTTCATCATCTTATTGTTCAAGTTAGATCCATTATCCATAATGATCTGGCTTGGAACACCATAACGGCAGATGATATTGTTTTTTATAAACTGGACCACCACTTATCGAGTTACATTAGCGTACGACGCTGCTTCGACCCACTTGGTGAAGTAATCAATGGCTACCAGGATGAACCGATGTCCGTTCGAAGCCTTGGGTTCAATCATGCCAATCATGCTGATTCCCCATATGGAAAAAGGCCATGGGGAAGAGAGAACTTTGAGATGTGTTGGCGGTACATGGATTTTGTCGGAGTATATCTGACACTTATGACACCTCCTCATGTACTTGTAGCAGTCAGATTCCATGGTCAACCAGTAGTACCCTGCTCTTAAAAATTTTCTCGCCATTGTGTGTCCGTTGGCATGAGTGCCAAAGGATCCTTCATGAATTTCTTTCATAAGCATGTCTGCTTCTGGTCTGTCTACGCATCGGAGCAAGACCATGTCGAAATTTCTCTTATAAAGTATGTCACCGCTCAGGAAGAAGTTTCCAGCCAGTCTTCTGAGGGTTTTTCTGTCTTTCCTGGATGCCCCGGGTGGATACTCTTGTTTCTGAGGAAGCATTTGATATCGTGATACCAAGGTTTATCGTCTATGACTGCTTCGATCGCGAAGATGTAAGCGGGTCGTTCAAGGCGCATTATGTCGATCTTAGGTATGTCATTCCATCGTCCTACGCTAATCATGGAAGAGAGAGTGGCTAAGGCATCAGCCATGTGATTCTCCTCATGAGGGATATGATGAAACTCGATTCTGTTGAAGAAGGGTAACAACCTTCTTGCGTAGTCTTTGTAAGGAATCAATCCTGATTGATATGTTTTCCAATCTCCTGTGATCTAATTGATAACCAGAGCTGAGTCGCCATATACATCCAAGTTCTTGATCCTTAAGTCGATCGCTTCTTCGAGACACATGATACAAGCTTCATATTCGGCCTCGTTGTTCGTACACTTGAACGTAAGTCTGGCAGTGAAAGGAATGTGGGTACCCTGAGGGGTAATGAACGAAGTTTTCTCCATGTCTTTCGGCGCCATTTTGATCTGGTTATAGCCCAAGAATCCATCCATGAAGGAGAAAATTTTGAACTTTGATGTATTGTCTACCAGCATGTCAATGTGTGGTAAAGGAAAGTCGTCATTTGGACTAGCCTTGTTTAGATCCCTGTAGTCGACACACATTCTGACCTTTCTGTCCTTTTTGGGAACGGGTACAATGTTGGCTAACCATTGAGGATATTCTGATGTAGCGAGGAAACCCGCGTCAATCTGTTTTTGTACCTCCTCTTTGATTTTGATAACCATGTCCGGGTGAGTCCGTCTCAACCTCTATTTTACTGGCGGACATTCTGACCTCAACGGTAAGTGATGTTCCACGATGCTGGTATCCAACCCTGGCATATCCTGATAGGACCAAGCGAATACATCAGGGAATTCTTTGAGAAGCTTTATCAAACTCTCTTTGGCAATTAGACTGAGCAACGCTCCAATCCTGATTTCTTTTCTCTCTTTTTCCAAACCTAAGTTTACCGTTTCCAACGGCTCTTTGTGAGGTTCAATGGACCTTTCCTCCTGTCTGAGTAATCGAGAGATCTCTTCTGGAATTTCGTCGTCAACTTCTTCTTCATCCCCAAATACCGGGAACTCAAAGTTAGGAGAAGGCATCGGATCGTATGTTTCAACGGGGTTTAAAACAAGCAATCTGCATGACGTGATGATTTGTGTTTAAAAGAGATAGAGAAAATGCAAGTGTGTGCAGTGTATTTTTCTTTGGAAAACTGCTTGTTTTTATTATTGAGTTTTCTTTTTTAGGATTACCATTTTCTGACAAAAGCAAAAAGAGAAAACAGCAACAGAATGCGGAAATTACAGAACAACGTTATTTTATTAATGAATAAGTCGATTCTTGAAACTACAACCCTATAAAACAAAACTCTGTCGCTTTGGGCGAAGCGAAGAGGGAAATTTACAGAAAGCAAGCCCTATCAAAACATTTGTTTCACCTGGGCAGGGTGAAAGGTTAAAAACGGCAATTACTTTGACTTTTGAACAACTTTCGGAACATCAACAGCAACCCATTGGCGGGGAACTCCTCGGTGAATCACAAAGTCTGGCACCTTCCTCGATTAGTCTTCAGAAGTAACGCTGATTTCTGGTGGAGCAGGATCATTGGAATCTGTCTCCCAGGCAGAATTGTCGTAGGAGGATTCCTCTGTTGCATTTTGCAGAGTATTTGTACTCTCAGGTAGATCTCCCCATCCAGTTGGCTGGATGTCTTCGAGCCTGATACGAGAGCGCTCGGGAGCAGTGTACTTGACCATATAGTCGTATTTTCCACTTGGTTATCCCAAGGTGTCCCACACTTCATTGGAACTGGAGGAGTCGTCCTTCTCGATGACGTTTACCTCGGGAAAAACATAGTTGATGAATTCTAGTCCTGCAAACTTTGTAAATTCATCGTCGTGCTAGATATTTTCAGAATGACCTGAGTGTTGATCCCATGACATGGTGGGGACGCAGGTATTCTGTTCAATGATACTCAACTGATTTTCATTGTTCAGCTGATTCTCTTTCCCCAAGTCTCCTAGGCACGGTTGCCAGATAGGCAGGCCATCCATTGGGCCATAATAGTCGTGGTCAAAGTTTTCCTTCATCAGAGTGTCCTCCTCTAATGAGTTTGATGGAGCACGACATCATTCCGGATCACAATCTCCATATATCATTTTGACGTCTGACCTGGGTATAAATCTCGGACTCTGTGTAGGAAAGCAAAATGGAATTTACGTTTCGTCCTGAGACGTATAACCGTCCTCGTTGAGATAGGACTTCCATTCTTCCTCCATATCAGATGAATCATCTTTATTGATGGTATGTACCTCTTGAGTCACTGGTTGAAGGAAGCCTCCACTGTGGAAGAAGTTCTGAATGGGATGAAGACTTTCATCGTTAGCAGCTGTCTGGGTACAGGTTACAGAAAAACCAAGACCCTTCTTTGATTTATTGTCAGTAGGAATGACAAGCTGTCCCCATCCTTTTGTATTGGTACTCTCGACCGCTTTGATAGCATCTTTGTACGAGGAAATGGAAGTTCCCCCCTCAGATTGATCGTCCTTGTGTAGCGAAAGCGCTTGGAACTGGGTTCCGATTATCCGTTCTGGACGAACTTTAGCTTTTGGTGGAGGGTTGAAGTGACCGCCCCAGCCTGATGTATCCAAGGTCTTCCTAATAAACAACTGTATGTTGCCCGGATGTCCACGACCTGGAAAGTGACTTGGAAAGTGTGAGGACCGATAGTTATGGGAAGGTCGACTTCGCCGATAACCGTTTTTCTGGATCCGTCAAATGCTTTGACGACGACCTCGCTGGTTCTCATCAGAGGGCCTTTGAATGATAATTGCATCAAAGTGGACTTTGACATAACATTCAGGGTTGACCCTCCTGTGTCTACCAGTACGCTGGCTAAAGCATCGTCCTGGCAGTTGACTGTAATATTGAGCGCCATGTTATGACGGCGACCCTCTTCAGGTAATTCCTCATCACTAAATCCCAAGTTGTTGCAGGAAGTGATATTAGAGACAATGCTATCGAACTGTCTGATGGTTACATCCTGTTCCACAAAGGCTTGCTCCAAGACTTTCTGTAGAGCCTCCCTGTGCACTTCTGAACTGTGTAATAGTGATAATACCGAGATCTTTGAAGGAGTTTGTAACAGTTGATCAACAATGTTGTATTCACTCCTTTGGATGAGCTTGAGCATCTCATCGTTGTTCTTTGAAAGGTCGGGATCACTGGATTGACCGACTGGTGGATTGGGAACTTCTGTCTGAGGTTCCTTTTCTTTGCTGAGTTCTCTAACTCCTCTGTTGAAGATTCGACCGCTCTGTATTACTCGACTGATGTCTGCAATATTCACAACGGAGGGTAACGGAATTTCCTTTCCATTCTAAACTATTGTTGCACCGTATTTGTAAGGGATAGCCTTAGTTGATTCATACAGTAGTGGTCCTGGCAAATAGATGACTATGGGAGCCTTCTGATTTTTCTGACCATCATAAATAATTTCGATCCGTTCCTGGTTGGGAACTCTCGATTCGTCAAGTAGAGGGATGATGGCAAAAACATCCCTGGCCCTCTGATGATCAGAGATTACGACAACGTCCTCGATTTGATCACTGAGATAGTTGACTGATCCAGAACTTGACCATGGTTGAATCTCTTTGCGGTCCAACTGACTTTGAAGGGTTGCCCGCACGAGGTAGCATCCTTGATTATTCACTGAACAAACTCCACACCGCTCATAGTTGTGTAGTGGCACCTGGCCGCGTCCTCTCTGAATATAGTGTAGCCTTACTAGGTCAGTTTCCACCGACCGGACATCCTGACTTTGATATCTAGTAGGATTCCCGTTAGTGATACTAATTTGTTGGGTGTCTTCATCCATATAGATTGGAAGCCACCAGTGGTTCAACAAGTGTTGAAGTGTTTTCTAGACAAGGGCACAGCCCTGATCATTTTCGCAACCCGCTTTACAGCTCTGATAATCATGTGATACCAGGAATCTGAGACGGACCTGTTCTGCGTGTAACTCCACCAGGCTGGTATTCATCAAGCGAATATCGAAGATTTGAATCATGTTAATCTGATAGGGATTCCTATCATGGTAGTCCTGGATCCATCTAAGATCCATCTGACACTGGAGGGCCTCTTGTACAAAACAGCATCCCTGTTTGTTTACCGAGCAAGTTAAACAAGAACTGTAATCGTGCCACGACAGATTATGATACTGACTTTGCCTTGAGTGCATTGCCACCAGGTTGACATTCATCGCACGGACATCGTGGTTTTGAATTACGTTAGAATTCGTATAAACCATGTTAACTCCACGAACTCGGTGCTCTTGGATCCATCCGAGATCCATCTGTTCCTGTAGAGCTGATTGCACCACAGAACACCCTCGATTGCTTTTAGAGAAGATATCACACTGGTGATAATTATAAGGTGGCACATGGCCATATTCACTCTGTCTACAATGCATCTTGACCAGATTGGTCCTTAACAAGAGTACATCATGAATTTGATAGACGTTGTTAGACTCTCCCTCTATCAGGTTGACTGCAGCTTTCTCGTGTTGAGGCAGCGGGTTCGTGAGAATATTGGGATTCGTATCTTTGAAAGATAAGAGCCCGCTCCTAACAAGCTTTTGCACGTCAGATTTGAAACTGAGACAGTTCTCTATGTTATTCCCTGGTCCTCCTTGATGATAAGGGCAAGTCTGATCTGCTTTGAACCAAAAAGGCAGATTTTCCGGTACTGTAAGAGGAGCCTTGGTCTGGACGTGCCCTTTGACCAGTAATAACATAAATAGTTCCGAGTACGATACGGGTATAGGATCAAATCCTGGTGACCGCGTTGTACGGTTGTTATTATATAGAGGACGAGCCTGCTGAAGAGGCTGTTGTGTCCTTTGCTGATTAGGTTGGTTCTGCGCAACCTGAGGTTGATACGTAGAAACAGGCGCAGGGTTGATAGCAGGAGTTACAGCAGCTACTGGTTGATACCGTCGCCTTTGCTTTCCGAGAGAGATATTCCCAATATCCTGCTCTTTTTTCTTAGGGAGAGCACTACCGTATCGTTTTGCACTACTTGATGATCCAATGTCTTTAACTAAACGTCCTTCCTGGACGGCTTCCTCAAGACGAACCCCCATGCCCACTATCTCGGTGAAGTCACTGGGCGCACTGGCAACCATTCTGTCGTAGTAAAATGAGCTCAAGGTCTTTAAGAAGATCTTTGTCATCTCTTTTTCCTCACGAGGTGGACAAATTTGGGTGGCAGTTTCACGCCATCTCTGAGCGTACTCCTTAAAAGTTTCCTCGTCCTTTTGTGACATTGATCTGAGTTGATCTCTGTCTGGTGCCATGTCCAAATTGTATTTATATTATTGGACGAAGGTAGTGCCAAGATCTCTGAAAGTGCTGATCGTAGCACGGTTTAAACCCATGTACCATTTTAATGCGGCACCGGTTAAACTATCCTAAATGTAGTGAATCAGTAGGTCCTGATTTTCTGTCCGAGCCGACATTCGTCGAGCGTACATCACCAAGTGACTCTGAGGGCAAGAGTTACCCTTGTACTTTTCAAAGTCGGGCACTTGGAACTTGTGCGGAACTTTCACATTGGGGACCAAGCAGAGGTCCGCGGCGTCCTTTCCAAATAGATCCTGACCGCGAATAGCTTGCAATTCCTTTTGCATTTCCAGGAACTATTCCTGGAACTCGTTCATTTCCAGAACTGGACCGTTAATTCGACGTCGTTTCGCGTCAAATTTCCAACACGCGTAACTCTCTCGATTTTTAACGGAATTAAGATCTGGAAGAGCTTATCCTTACCGATTTTTCGTAAGGAATCCAATGGTACTATACATACACACTGAAACTCAATGTACAAAACACACGACGCAAAAAACCAGAACTGCTATGTGTTTTTCGACGTCGTTTCGCGCCAAACTTCCAACACGCGTAACTTTCTCAATTTTTATCGGAATTAAAATCCGTAAAAACCTATATTGACTGATTTTTTGCAAGGAATCCAATGGTACCATACATACACACTGAAACTCAACATACAGAATGCACGACGCAAAAAACCAGAACTGGACTATGATTTTAAAACAACATAAACTCCACATATAAACATGTTAAAATGCAAACAGTGGGAGGATCACAACATACACATTAAGGACTACATTTTTGCTTCAAGAATTGTTCAATATGATGCATGTATTTGTAAGGGATAGCCTTATTTGATTCATACAGTAGTGGTCCTGGCAGATAGATGACTATGGGAGCCTTCTGATTTTTCTGACCATCATAAATAATTTCGATCCGTTCCTGGTTGGGAACTCTCGATTCGTCAAGTAGAGAGGGATGATGGCAAAAACATCCCTGGCCCTCTGATGATCAGAGATTACGACAACATCATCGATTTGATCAGTGAGATAGTTGACTGATACAGAACTTGACCATGGTTGAATCTCTTTGCGGTCTAACTGACTTTGAAGGGCTGCCCGCACGAGGTAGTATCCTTGATTGTTCACTGAACAAACTCCACACCGCTCATAGTTGTGTAGTGGCACCTGGCCGCGTCCTCTCTGAATACAGTGTAGCCTTACTAGGTCCGTTTCCACCGACCGGACATCCTGACTTTGATATCTAGTAGGATTCCTGTTAGTGATACTAATTTGTTGGGTGTCTTCATCCATATAGATTGGAAGCCACCAGTGGTTCAACAAGTGCTGAAGTGTTTTCTGGAAAAGGGCACAACCCTGATCGTTTTCGCAACCCGCTTTACAGCTCTGATAATCATGTGATACCAGGAATCCGAGACGGACCTGTTCTGCGTGTAACTCCACCAGGCTGGTATTCATCAAGCGAATATCGAAGATTTAAATCATGTTGATCTGATAGGGATTCCTATCATGGTAGTCCTGGATCCATCCAAGATCCATCTGACGCTGGAGGGCCTCTTGTACAAAAGAGCATCCCTGTTTGTTTATCGAGCAAGTCAGACAAGAACTGTAATCGTGTCGCGGCAGATTATGATACTGGCTTTGCCTTGAGTGCATTGCCACCGGGTTAACATTCATCGCACGGACGTCGTGGTTTTGAATGACGTTGGAATTCGTATAAACCATGTTAACTCCACGAACTCGGTGCTCTTGGATCCATCCGAGATCCATCTGTTCCTGTAGAGCTGATTGCACCACAGAACACCCTCGATTGGTTTTAGAGAAGATATCACACTGGTGATAATTATGAGGTGGCACATGGACATATCCACTCTGTCTACAATGCATCTTGACCAGATTGGTCCTTAATAAGAGTACATCATGAATTTGATAGATGTTGTTAGACTCTCCCTCTATCATGTTGACTGCAGCTTTCTCGTGTTGAGGCAGCGGGTTCATGAGAATATTGGGGTTCGTATCTTTGAAAGATAAGAGCCCTCTCCTAACAAGCTTTTGCACGTCAGATTTGAAACTGAGACAGTTCTCTATGTTATTCCCTGGTCCTCCTTGATGATAAGGGCAAGTCTGATCTGCTTTGAACCAAAAAGGCAGATTTTCCGGTACTGTAAGAGGAGCCTTGGTCTGGACGTGACCTTTGACCAGTAATAACAGAAATAGTTCTGAGTACGATACGGGTATAGGATCAAATCCTGGTGACCGCGTTGTACGGTTGTTATTGTATGGAGGACGAGCCTGCTGAAGAGGCTGTTGTGTCCTTTGCTGATTAGGTTGGTTTGCGCAACCTGAGGTTGATACGTAGAAATAGGCGCGGGGTTGATAGCAGGAGTTACAGCTGCTACTGGTTGATACCGTCGCCTTTGCTTTCCGAGAGAGATATTCCCAATATCCTGCTCTTTTTTCTTAGGGAGAGAACTACCGTATCGTTTTGCACTACTTGATGATCCAGTGTCTTTAACTAAACGTCCTTCCCGGACGGCTTCCTCAAGACGAACCCCCATGCCCACCATCTCGGTGAAGTCACTGGGCGCACTGGCAACCATTCTGTCGTAGTAAAATGAGCTCAAGGTCTTTAAGAAGATCTTTGTCATCTCTTTTTCCTCAAGAGGTGGACAAATTTGGGTGGCAATTTCACGCCATCTCTGAGCGTACTCCTTAAAGGTTTCCTCGTCCTTTTGTGACATTGATCTGAGTTGATCTCTGTCTGGTGCCATGTCCAAATTGTATTTATATTATTGGACGAAGGCAGTGCCAAGATCTCTGAAAGTGCTAATCGTAGCACGGTTTAAACCCATGTACCATTTTAATGCGGCACCAGTTAAACTATCCTGAAAGTAGTGAATCAGTAGGTCCTGATTTTCTGTCCGAGCCGACATTCGTCGAGCATACATCACCAAGTGACTCTGAGGGCAAGAGTTACCCTTGTACTTTTCAAAGTCGGACACTTGGAACTTGTGCGGAACTTTCACATTGGGGACCAAGCAGAGGTCCGCGGCGTCCTTTCCAAATAGATCCTGACCGCGAATAACTTGCAATTCCTTTTGCATTTCCAGGAACTGTTCCTGGAACTCGTTCATTCTTTCAAACATGCTTTCGTTTCCATTAGAAGGTATCTGGGGAATCTGTCCTTTCGGGACAGTGTGTACCACTGGTTGTGGTATAGTCATTACTGCCGAGACTCTCGGTGCCTCCCAAAGTTTGTAACCTTCAGGAGTTGCTGTCATGCCCCTGGCATCTTCGCTTTCCCGAAGTTTGTAACCTTCAGGCCCAGCGGTTCCTGCAGTGATTTTCTAATCTTCAGTGATCGGCGGATCATATCCTTCCGGGATATAGTTAACAAGCATGCCCCAGGGACGATCTTTTGGCATTCGATACCTAGGATCATACTTCTTCACTACGGGCATTGAGGTGATCTCTGAGATCACAGTTCTTTGTAGCTGAGCTTCTGCCATGGCTTGCATGTCGTTACAAAGCTTTCTCATATCCTCTCTTAGAGCGTCGATCTCTTCTTTCAACTCTCTGTTCTCTCTGTTCTCTTTCTAATCTTCAGTGATCGGCGGATCATATCCTTCCGGGATATAGTTAACAAGCATGCCCCAGGGACGATCTTTTGGCATTCGATACCTAGGATCATACTTCTTCACTACGGGCATTGAGGTGATCTCTGAGATCACAGTTCTTTGTAGCTGAGCTTCTGCCATGGCTTGCATGTCGTTACAAAGCTTTCTCATATCCTCTCTTAGAGCGTCGATCTCTTCTTTCAACTCTCTGTTCTCTTCCTCGAGATCATCCATCCTTTTTTGACGATTGGCCCGAGTATTATACGAATGAGACAGTTTGACTCTAGAACCGAGACACAAACGTGATATTTGTAGGTAAGAAGAATACGTGACGTGAGAATGATGAATGCAATGATTATATTAATTGTTTTTTGGTTTAATCAAAATAAACTTCGACAATTAGATTGCAAATATAAAACAGTGGGGGAACCCTATTTTATTAAAATTCAAAGGATTGCGGAAATGGAAATACAGTAGATTACAAGGTGCGGAAACAGAAACCTAAGCTAATGGGTCCCGAGTCCTCTCTGAGGAGAAACCTGGTGCTGATTCTGGTACTTTCCTTTTCTTTGACCGGGGCTCTTGAGCCGTTGTCGGGTTGTCATTCCTTTGCCAAGTGAAAGGAGCGAGCAAATTCCTTTGGTCATCCTGATTATCCACAGCATGTTGCTCCAAAATCTCGATCAGAGCATCCTTATCTTTCAGTAGCTGCTGTATTTTGGTACACTCCACATTGAGAATGCGGTACTTGTTCTTCCAAGACCTCCTCTCCTGTTGAACTTTGTTGAGAGTAACCTGAAGCTTTTCAATTTCCGTCATGAAGTACATGACAGATTCCCTTGGCGAAAGAACTCCGTGACGAGGATACGACATCTTTAGCTTGAGAGCTCTAGTTTGTACCCAGTGGAGATAAGGCTCCACCGAGACATAATCTGGTTTTCCTAGAGACTCCCATCCTTTCTTATGAACATGTTTCCAAGCATGCACTATTTCCATCTTTAGTGCTCTGTCATTTTCTCCTTCCTTGAAGAAAAGACCTTCCAGATGAGCATTACGAGGGACATGCCTCATTGGGTATCCAAATTGACGACGAACCAATACCGGATGGTAGTTGATTCCTCCCTTAGTTCCTATAAGGGGTACGTTGGGGAAGTTTCCACAACGATCAATTATCCTGATCCTGTCATAAATCCTATTGCACCAATCAATGTCAGAGTTGGTGAGAGACATGATTTTCTGCGACCAGCGTAAGGCACTCTTATGATCCCAAAAAGCAGCAGACTTAGGCAAATGGGAGATAAACCATTTGTATAGCAGGGGCACACGGCACGTGATCTCTCCTCCGCTGTACAAATTCCCTAAGTGTACAGAATGATACGCATCTGCGAGCAAAGTCGGTACAGGGTTTCCAATGAGAAAAACCTTAATGGCGCTGATATCGACGAAGTTATCAATGTTGGGAAACAGTAATAACCCGTAGGTGAGTAAAACAAAGATGCTTTCAAAAGCAGTAATGTTCCCTATACTAGCAAAGTACAGGGCCTTCTTTGTCAAGAACTGGGCCGGCAAACCTTGTATTCCACCCTTAGTGGTCATGTGAGTCTTGACTTCTGACTCATCCAAATAGATAGCTCTTGCAATGGTCTGATCCTTTGGAATTTCTTCCAGTCCAAAAAATGGAGCTTGATCAGTAATGTGTAAATCAGTCAGGTAAGAGTACTCCTCCAGCATTGGTGCTAGCTGGTAATCCGGGAATGTGAAACAGTGATAGACCGGATCGTAAAACTGAACGAGTGCATCCATGATTCCTTCAATCACATGGATTCTTAACAGAGGTAGCAGACCTCCATACTTGGCTCTGAAAGCCTCAGGGTTAGTGATCGTCCTCGCTAACCTTCTCAAATCCTCAAGTTTTGGAACCTTGAAGGTGTACTTATGAGTTCTCCTTCTACCGAAATCCATGAGCGCAATCTTTTTCTCTGACATTTGCAATTATTGTCTCAGTTTAATTTGAAAAAGAGAGACTAGAAGAGAAAATTTTTCTTTGTTTTAATGTTTTTTAGATGAATGCATGAATGCAGCACACAAAAACATAGAAAAAACATGGGGTCAAAGGGTCGTTGTCATGAAGTCAAGGCTCTACCCATCCCCCAAAGGTTTATACTAGTGATTTTTGTACCTGTCTCTCAAAATCATCAGTTCTTGTCGAGACAACACTAGCGGGCCGGGAACCGTGCTAAGTGATGTTTTTTCGAAGAACCTTCAGAAGAGGGTGGTATCGCGTGACAACCATTTCTGATAGTTTCCGCACCACTAAAGGAGGTTTTTCCTAGGTGTATACTCAATCTTTCCACATGCGGCATCACACGCATTCCCATTAGCAAAAAAATAAACACATATATTAATTAGGAAAAGCAGTATATATATTTGTCCTAATGTCCTAGACTTTTAAGAGCTATGAATCCTATGTTCCTGATAGAAAATGGCTCCCCTGCGGAGTCGCCATTCTGTGGTTCCTTCCCAACTTAAAGGTTTTTGACCTAAGATCCTAGTGAAGTCAACAAAAGTCTCATTCCCAGTGAAATTCCCAGTGAAGGTTTAAATTGAGATGAAAAGATCGGCCCCACGGTGGGCGCCACTTTTCTGTAGCGAGCGATTTTGGACGCGGTTCTTAAGCGTTGTCGTTCTTTGGGGTTTACTACAGGTCGATTCATTTTTTATCCTATTGTGAGCTGACTAAGGAAGGGAAATAGATGTCTCCAATTAACCCTGCTTACATACTGAGTTTAAACAGCGGTCTGTTAGGTTACGGATGCTATATGGTAATGGGGCCTTTCTTTCTTCTTACTTTATTAAGGTGGAAAACTAGGACTATTCATGGGGAATTTGTCAGATTGGGTGGAGATAGGGGACTTTAGTTTTTTGATTAGTGTGCTCGCTAATATTTTTCTTTCAATCTTATGCCTACGTATTCCCGTTTATCGAAACAGGGAAATCAGAGCGATCGTAGTTCCTCCTATTCTATGGGAGGAAATGGGTGTTTTGGTGTCTTGTTCGAAGCCCAAGACGTGAAGTGAAAGGTGATATATATCTTGTTCAAAGCCCAAGATGTGAAGCTGAAGGTGGTTTGTATCTTGTTCAAAGCCCAAGATGTGAAGCTGAAGGGTCTATTTGTATCTTGTTCTAAGCCCAAGATGTGAAGCTAAAAGGTGTTGTCTTTAGAGAGAATTTGTCATCTCTAAAGAGGGTCTGTTTGTCACAACTATTTATAAAGGAGAATTACTTTAACCGGGATATGTGAATTCGGCAATGCCATAATTTCCTTTATAGGGGGGTTCCAACCTGAAGGAGAAGACTTTAACTCAGTGTAGAGCAATGTTATCTTTCCTTAGGAATTTTTCATGCTAAAAGAGGGACAGTGGCATGGATGTAAATAATCCAGAGGCTTGCCGCTTACAGCAATTAGATGAAGGAAAAAGAGTTGTTGATGTTTGTATGCTGTGAACGAGGCACATGTTTGATGCTAAAAGGTTGATTGGCTCAACCTGGGTTTTCTTATACAAAGCCTAAGAGGAGACTATTGGCCCAAAAAGAGGGAGTTTTTATGTGTCTCGTACGAAGCTCGAGAGAGAGAGAGGCTAAAAGGGTTTACTCAACAGGAGAATCTTTTATACTCAACAAGAGAGTGTTTTTGTATCTCGTACGAAGCCCGAGATGGAGGCTAAAGATGGTGACTCACCAAGAGAATCTTTTATACTCAACAAGAGAGTGATTTTGTATCTCGTACGAAGCCCGAGATGGAGGCTAAAAGGTGATTGACTCAACAAGAGAGTCTTTTAAACTCAACAAGAGAGTGATTTTGTATCTCGTACGAAGCCCGAGATGGAGGCTAAAAGGTGATTGACTCAACAAGAGTCTTTTATACTCAACAAGAGAGTGATTTATATCTCGTACGAAGCCTGAGATAGAGACTAAAAGGTGATTAACTCAACAAGAGAGTCTTTTATACTCAACAAGAGAGTGTTTTGGTATCTCGTACGAAGCCCGAGATGGAGGCTAAAAGGTTTGACTCAACAAGAGAATCTTTGTATCTCGTACGAAGCCCGAGATGGAGGCTAAAGGTTTTGACTCAACGAGAGAGTCTTTGTATCTCGTACGAAGCCCGAGATGGAGGCTAAAAGGGTATTGTTTCAGTTGAGTGACAGGTCTAGTATGTTGGTTAAGAGAAAATCAGTTCTTATATGAGTAATGTTGCACTCATGGATTTGATCTGAGAATCGGGATTCTTTCCTGTTCTTTAAGGAAATGGGAAATCCAAAGGGTATTGAGACTGTCCAAGTCTGCGAGTGTCTTCCTATTTTTGAAAGGGACTTGAGAATGTCTTTGAGACTCAAGGAAATTAGACTGTCCAAGTCTAGAGTTTTATCTTTTATATTTTTATCAGTTTGAAAATGGCGATCGCGCCGAGATTTTTAACGTATCGGGACTTATACAATAACTGAGGCCCAAAATATTTTTGTTTACAAAAAGGGTTGGGTCTTACACTCTATTAGAGACCTAAATGTTTTTGAAAAAAGATTTGTTAGGGTGAAAATCAAAGAAATCCCAATTTCATTTTTTAAAGGCATTTTTCAAAGAAAAATCAAGTAAAAAATGATAAAAATATCAAATAAAATAATTAATCATGTTATAAACAATGATTAAGGTTTATGAAAAAGTATTTTATCCACGTGAATATTTAAAATCATTTTGGTTTTAAAAATCAAGAAAAAGAAATCATTTTAAAAGCATTTAAAACAATTTAAAACAATATTTTTAAATATATTAAAAATAATCTAAAAATAATTTTTTTTTGTGATTTTTTGTGGATTTAAATATTATGGGGTATGAATTGGAAAGTGATGATTTTTGCTATGTAAAAGAATTGGTTGAGTTTTGAAAATAAAATAAGAAAAAGAGGAAAGATGTCACAACATCATCTTCGACATCTCTTATGGGGCAAAAAACCAGTACTGAAACTTTAGTTTTTAACACTTTTTTTATCAAATTTCAAACACTCATAACTCTCTCAATTTTTAACGGAATTAAAATTCGAAAGTACCTATCTTGACCGATTTTTCGCAAGGAATTCAATGGTACCACACATACACACTGAAACTCGACGTACAAAACACGCGAATCGAAAAACCAGAACTACTATGTTAATTTAAAACATCGTTTCTCGTCAAATTTCTAACACGCGTAACTCTCTCAATTTTTAACGGAATTAAGATCCGGAAGAGCCTATCTTGACCGATTTTTCGCAAGGAATCCAATGGTATTACTCATGCATACTGAAACTTAATGTACAGAACACACAAATTAAAAAATCAGAACTGGATCGTTAATTCGACGTCGTTTCGCGTCAAATTTCCAACACGCATAACTCTCTCGATTTTTAACGGAATTAAGATCCGAAAGAGCCTATCTTGACCGATTTTTTTGCAAGGAATCCAATGGTACCGCACATACACACTGAAAATCAACGTACAAAACACACGACGCAAAAAACCAGAACTGCTATGTGTTTTTCGACGTCATTTCGCGCCAAACTTCCAACGCGCGTAACTCTCTTAATTTTTATCGGAATAAAAATCCGTAAAAACCTATCTTGACCGATTTTTCGCAAGGAATCCAATGGTACCACACATACACACTGAAACTCAACATACAGAACGCGCGACGCAAAAAACCAGAACTGGACTGTGATTTTAAAACAACATAAACTCCACATATAAACATGTTAAAATGCAAACAGTGGGAGGATCACAACATACACATCAAGGACTACATTTTTGCTTCAATAACTGTTCAATATAATGCATGTATGTGGACAACAAAGGAAAGCATGATTCAAAGAATTCAAGTTGTGAATTTTACCTCTTTTTTGGAGATTTTGTGCAACCTACGAAGTGCTTTGTTCCAGAAATGATTTGATGCTTTGGACACCCTCAAATGACCTCTTAGAAGCTTTTAGGATGGTTGGAATCAGCTGGAAACCTCTGGAGCAAGTTTGAGCACTTTCTTGCAAAATGGGCAAAAGTGGCCAAAATGCCAACTCTCTCAAATGGTGTTTCAGATGTGTGGCACCATTTGGGACAGTTCAAGGATGATATTTGGAGTCTGTTTGAGGTTTTATCTGGTTTGGAAAGTGACTGAATCAAGACATGGCTTGAAAAATGCAAAAAAGTCCAATTTTGAGGTTTTGAGAGGTTACTTTGTGATGTTGGTGTTATAGGTCACTTGTGAGAGTTTGGATCACCTACATATGATATTTATGAGGTGTTAGGATCATGATCTGTGATGGAAATGCTCTCTAACTCAAAAACTCAGAATTTCCTTACTAAAGAAGGCATTTTGGAGTGAAAGAGAGAATTTGAGGAAAGCATCTGTTTGATGGCTTTGGTGTACTCAAACTGAGCACAAATGAGCTCTATTTATAGTAGAGCAAGTTTGTTTTACAAGCAATAGTGAATAGTGGCTGCAGCAGAGATTTGGCAAATGTTGGCCAATGAAAATCCAAGTCTCCTCTAGCCATTGACTAGAGGTTAGAACACAGGCCTTTGGTTCCCTAGTTGTTGGATGAATCTTGACTGAATTCAGTTGGAGGAAGCTCAGTTCATGCCACCTCTAAGCATCCATTAAATGCTCCAAACCAAAATTGGAGTCTTGTCCCTCTTTTAGGGATTTCTAGGTTTTGGCATGCTAGTTTTGGTTCCTTGGACTTGGGAGGCTCATGGATCAGATCATCCCCCTTAGATTTGATCCTTATGTGTCCAAAATGATGGCAAGGCTTAAAAATTCATGTGGCACAAGAAATGTGCAAATTTGCCCTGAAAAATTCAGCTGCAGCAAGCCTTTTTGTAAAATCCATAACTCCCAGCTCGAGTATGCTACATGGACGTTCTAGGACTTTCTGGAAAGCTGAGATGACGTACTTCAACTTTGATGTTTGGCCCTAGACCTGGTTCAACCTGGAAAACAGCCTTGAAGTTGGGACTTCATGCTGAAATTACAAGGCAGATTTTGGCTAAGTGCTGAAAAATGTCAATTTTAGGTTTTTAGCCATTTTGATCCAACCATAACTCAAAATCCATGATGAATTGGGATGAGGTGTAGTTGACACTTTTGTAGAGGGCCATGAGGGCTACAAATCCAGCTTTGGATGGGGAATAATAGCTTTGTGGTTTAGGAGTTATGATCCTCCAAAGTTGGTACCCTTGCCACTTTTTTTCATAACTTAGAAAATTTTCTAAGTTTTTATGGTTACCCCTTTTTCAAGTTATCCCACTTTTCTTGATTTTTCTTGATGAATGATGATTCCAATCACACATTAACATCATTTTAGGGTTAAAAAACCATTTTTATGAAAAATCTCAAAAAGTCAAAGTTTGACTTTTGGGCACAGTTGACTTTTTATCAGATGAATTCCAAGCTGTGCGATCCTTTATGAAATCAAGTCCTTGACCTAAATCAAACTTGATGGACATGTTCCATAGGTGTTATAGGGTGTATTGAATCGTGTCCCAAGGTTTGGGAGCATGCCTGGGTTAAAAGTCAAAGGTACAGTTGACTTTTCTCGCGAAACCCTAACTGTGGTTCAGATGAAATTGAAACTTGTTGCTCAAGCTTCTTGGATCTATCCATTGTTGCAAATGGATCAATGTGGTGTGTTAGGGATCCTCAAATCCTCTCTTGAGGCCTTGGCTCGTATTTTGTCCCAAAAGTCAACTTAGGGGTGAATTAGGTCAAGAAACCCTAATTCCGGATTTTTGGTAAATGCATCCCCTGAGGCTAAATTGACTTGATGATGGGGTTTATGATGTTCCATGGAGCGTATTAGGATATGCTTTAAAGCATTGGCTCATGCCTAGAGGAAAATTTCCATCTGGAGGCCCTAGTCGACCAAACCCTAATTTGGTGACACTGGCGATCCTGAGGCTTGATCCACCTAGAAGGGAGCAGCCTTGTGCTTAATCCTTGAAGTGGGAGTCCTCTTGATCCATTGTGGATATTTGAGAGGCTAGACAAGTTGAAGATCATGTCATTTTTTGATTGATCCTTTGTCTAAGAGCTCTGAGAGGGTTTGAAACCCTAGTTTGATTGTAGCGAACGCTCACTCATCTTTGGGGAGACTAATGAGGTACAAAGGTACATCCATATTGTGCTGATGATTTGCACCAAGATGGGAGATCTTAGTGGTCAAAATTTGGGGTATGACAAGCTCCCCAGAGCATTGAGCTGTCCTTAAGTCATCACTCCCATGCTCGGGAGCAACGACTTGGGGGGCTCCTGTTCTGGACTGGACCGATGGCTAGACACGGCCCAACCCACTTCTGCTCTCAGAACGACCCAATTGCTTAAGCCTAATCCACAAAGGGGCAAAAGTTACCTTTCTGCCCCTCCAACCGGGCAGGGACTGCATCGTACCTCCCCGGAATCGCTGCCCGTTACGCACGACTTCTTTGCTCCCCGAACAGCTAAGGGCATGTGCCCGAAACTATGCTTGTGCCCGACATAACAGCTAGTTTTGGGCACCCTGCCCGACATAGCGGCTAGTTTGGGCAGTTACCTATTCTTCGGGAAAACGGTTATTTCGCCCCGAAAATAGGACCGTTGGCCACGTGCTGGGGGCTCTATATAAACCCTCTCGCTTGAGAGGGTCAGGTATCAAATATACACCCTACGAACTAACACTTTGTACTTGCCCATTTTCTCTGACCCTTTCTTACTTGAGCGTCGGAGTGCCTTGCAGGTACACCCCCTCCCCCTCTTCATACGACCAGCATCCTAGACGTACTTGGTGACCCACTTCTACAGGATTTGATCCAGCCTTCACGATTATATATATATATATATATATATATATATATATATATATTTCTCCATTAAAGTGCATTGAATTAAAAATATTTAATTTAATCATTCATTATTAATCCAATTAAAAACATTCAACCTATAATGATTAATCTAATTAAAAACATTTAAATTTAGTGTGTATATATATATATATATATATATATATATGTATATAATTGTATTTTCTATTAAAGTGGATTGAATCGAATTGACTAATGTTAACTTATATGTCAATAGTTTTTTTTCTCCTCTTTAGTAGTTAATTATATCACACCAGGTTAGTAAACCTATGTCCATTTTTTTGCCATCTTAAAAATGTTCAAATGTATTCAAATTTCATTATTCTACGGTAAATATATTCAAATTTCATTATTCTATGGTAGATGTTTACCATAAGTGACATGTTTATTTAAAAAAATAGTAAAATGAAGATGGAAAAGAAAATAATTAAAATTAATTTTGATGATAAAACTTTATTTTATTAATTATATGCAAACTTAACATATATATATATATATATATATATATATATATATATATATATATATATATATATGCTTTGAATTTAATAATTTAGGATGATAAACCAAATTAATAAATTTAATAACACTATATACATAAATATATATTGTAATACAAATAAAACATTTAAATTTAATCATTCTATATTTATCCTTCTACTATAGAAAAGACAATTAAAAACATTCAACCAGCCAATAATTATTTTTCTTCATTAAGGTGCATTAAATTCAATTATTAACAATAATTTTTGAAGAAAATGAATTACTAACATTCAAGATCTTTCATTGTTTTCAATAATACTTTCAAATTTGACTCATTGTTTTCAATAATACATTCCAATTTAACTCATTTACTTGATCTATAAATAAGACAGTTGACTTAGTAACAATATATCACAGTAAAGTCATTACTAAGTGGTTCAAAATCACTATGAAGGAGATTCAAAATAACAGTAAGGAAGTTACAAGAGATTCATTGACAGAACACTGTGGACTCAGGAATGTTAGTAGAAGGAATAAGATGTTCATCCAAAATAATCATAATGTCATTGCAAATGTTAGAAAGCTTAGAATGTAGCTCAGAATGTTGGAAAGTTAACAATGTATTAATTGGATCTTGGGACTATGGATCACCCAAAATCAGAATGTAGATTCTCTAAAACCACACAAAGAAATAATCAGAGAAAACAAAAAACTATGCCAAATTCTATATCAGCCCAACAAATGCAATCAGTTTATCATTCCCAAATTGGCATTACTATACAAAATCCACATTTTCATAAAACTTGAAAACTACACAAAGTGAAAGCCATTTTGTTAATTATTATTTCACCCAAAATGTAGTGTAAGTTTATTTAAGGGAAGGGCAATTTAGACAGTTCGGTCAACTGAATAGTAATGGATAGATAGTAGATTTTCCATATGTGACATGTAGCCAAAGGCAGAAAACAGAGATACATTGGACACCCTTTTTGCTAAATCTGCCAAAATTGAATTCTATTAGTTGAATTCTATTAGTAAGGTAGTAAATGTTCACCTTTAGTATAGTTACAACATCTACACTTAACTTTGCAAAATGCTCATTGTCTTGTGATATAGATTCAGAGTTCAAAGTAGTCCTTGCAATGTTCATCTTCACAATCCAGTACATCCATGAGTAAGATATTAGTCAAAAGAATGCATATCAGACCCTGCTGTAAATAAAATAATAAAACCAATTTTAATAATAAAGAAGTATTCAAAGGCTGCATAACCAATGATAAAACCTAACCCCAAAAGAAACATCATAATGGGAAAATAAATACCACCATCTCCTTTGTTATTCACGTCCTTCTCAATCAATGTATAAAAAAACACACTCAGCTGCCATTCGAAAAACTAAAAATTATAACCAATAATAATGTTAAATACTATGATGTTAATTTAAAACCAATCAATACATAGAACTACCCTTTGAAGAAGAACACCAATCATGAAAAATCTATCAAACAAAAAGTAACACCATACAACTGAAAAACATAGAGGACCGAACACGACATGACAAAGAAATCATTAAGCATCAACGCACTCTGCTTCCTTTCTTACCTTATATGTGAAATATGGAAAACCCTTACCAGTAATCTACCCCAAATCCAATAAATTTTTAACAATTTCAAAAAGAATTTGCATCAAATCAAACGACAAGAATTATAAGGACACTGAACGATCACTGTCAATTAAAATTGATAAAACAAAATAGATCGATAAGTGATAATCTAAAAGAAAAATAATTCATACCTAAAGAAATAAGCTGAGGAAATAAAATGAAAGTGCCGTAAAATTAGGATTAGGATTGGGGGTATGGCTTGCTTCTTATAATCAGAAAGAAATAGTTGAAAACAATGGGTTCTCAACGCTGTTACCACCATTACCACTGTTGTTTTCCTCCCCATTACAGCTTCCTCCACAGTAGTGCTCCCACAGCTGAAATTACATGTTCTGTAACAGCGAAATTGAAAAGAAACTTATGAGAAAAAAATTTAATAGAAAATGAAGATAGTAATACCATTGGAGTTAAACAAATTATTGGATCTGCACTGAAGAGGAAAACTGGACGGGTATGATTCATAGGATGTAAAAATTATTTCTAAGCTTATTTAACAACTCAAATTCACCAAATTTACAACAATTAACACCACAAATGAAAATGGAAGAACAAAAATCAGGGGTATACATTTCAGAAAAGAAAACACAAACAACTATGTATATTCATATAAGCATTAAAACTTGAGATATACAGGAAGAACAACTCCGATAATGCTAGAACAGATTCTAGTTTTAAACAGATAAAGGATTACCTCGGAATTTATTATGTTCAGTAATTATCCCAAAAGCTTCTACAGTTTCACGAATCATAATGCCACCGGTTCCAGTAAATTAGGTTAGTTTACACTCCACAATTGCAAAATATAAATGGACATAGTGCAGTCAGTGATAACCAACATCCAAGTAGTAGGCTTTGCCGGTTCGAGTAGAGAAACAACAACAATTTTAACACAATTTTCAATCAATATGAAATAACTACACAAAATCAAGTAAAAACCCAGATGCACAAAAATGTTCAAGAAAGCCCACTAACTTCCACAAATAGATCCCAACTTATAACCCATCAAAATTCAAGCTTTATTGAAGCAAAACAGAAACCCAAAATCCCCATGAAAAATTCATAACAAAAATAGATCTGAGAAAGGAAACTTAGGGTTTGCAGCAAAACAAAAACCCAAAATCCACACAACCTAAAAATTGGTGAGACTTGCATAAAGAAACGGAGTGTAAACTGAGCAAGGTTGGAGAGAAATGAATGCGAGAAGTCTTACCCGGTTGAAAGGTGATGCAAACAGAGAGAGAATGAGAGGGAGATGGCTTACGATTTGGAAACCTAACGGAAACAACATTATCAAGATCAAATATACTAAAATATAAAGAAAATAAAGGGTAAAGAATACAAACCCTAACATTTCTGCCTTACTTCGTTTCAAATGTGTGACGTAACTCGTTAGGGTTTAGAGGCACACAAAATATTAACCTTGCAGATAAAAATATGAACACCATGACAAAAATTTCTGGAACTATGTCGCCAATTGCAAGTCGTTTCAGATCTCTTCCACCTGTTTTCAACAAAATCTCAAATCAACAAACCACCAAAAACACACACAAAATAAAAAAAGTTAAATAAATAATTCAGTAGTTAAATCAGAAAAACAGGGTACCTTTAATGAGTGATAGAAACGATTTGCATTTTCGGGAGTATTTTGGAGTTGGATTGGGGACTTGAAATGAGAAAAACCTAGTGACGACAAAAATAAATTTAACAGAAAGAGTAAGGAGAGCGTTACTGTTAACGACGATAAGAGAATTAGTGAGTGAAAATGAGATGAGGAGTACAACTATGATTTCAGTTTCTTCTTCTGAGGTGGTGGTCACCGTAAATAGGGTGTAGAAATAGGAGGTGGTGGCTGTGTAGGGTTTAGGAGAAAAAGATAGAAGAAAATAGAGAAAACGGGGGAAAGGGGAATTTGAAATGAGAGAGAAAACGTGAGAGAGACATAAAATATTAAAAGTAGTGACATGTGTTCTAGCCAAGTGGCGTGTAAAAGTTCAACAAAGGGAAAAAGTGAAGGCCATTTTGTTAATTACCATTTCACCCAAAATGTAGTGTAATTTTTTTTAAGGGAAGGGCAATTTAGACAGTTTGGTCAACTGAATAGTAATGATGTTAATTTAAAACCAATAAATACATAGAACTACCCTTTGAAGAAGAACACCAATTATGAAAAATCTATCAAACAAAAAGTAACACCATACAACTGAAAAACATAGAGGACCGAACACGATATGACAAAGAAATCATTAAGCATCAACGCACTCTGCTTCCTTTCTTACCTTATATGTGAAATATGGAAAACCCTTACCAGCAATCTACCCCAAATCCAACAAATTTTTAACAATTTCAAAAAGAATTTGCTTCAAATCAAACGACAGAAATTATAAAGACACTGAATGATCACTGTCAATTGAAATTGATAAAACAAAATAGATCGATAAGTGATAATCTAAAAGAAAAATAATTCATACCTAAAGAAATAAGCTGAGGAAATAAAATGAAAGTGCCGTAAAATTAGGATTAGGATTGGGGGTATGGCTTGCTTCTTCTAATCAGAAAGAAATAGTCGAAAACAATGGGTTCTCAACGCTGTTACCACCATTACCACTGTTGTTTTCCTCCCTATTACAACTTCCTCTGCAGCAGTGCTCCCACAGCTGAAATTACATGTTCTGTAACAGCGAAATTGAAAAGAAACTTATGAGAAAAAAATTTAATAAAAAATGAAGATAGTAATACCATTGGAGTTAAACAAATTATTGGATCTGCACTGAAAAGTAGTGACATGTGTTCTTGCAAACTGGCGTGTAAAAGCTTAATAAAGGGAATAAGTGAAGACCATTTTGTTAATTACTATTTCACCCCCAAAATGTAGTGTAATTTTTTTTAAAGAAAGAGCAATTTAGACAATTTGGTCAACTAAATAGTAATGAGTAGATATTTGACAATATAAGCCACGGGCTATACGACGACAACACATTAAAAACTTTCATTAACCTGTATATATCCTCTCATTTGAACTGAAATCACTTCTATTTGCAAATTCTGATCAAGCTAAAACCGCACTGAATTTGCGGAACCCCGATCTATCTGCGGTGCTATGGCGGAAATCTTAGATTCTCCACCGGAATCAAAACCCATGGAAGAAAATACTCAAACTCCGATAACAGATTCCATTTCTGAATTCGATTCCAAAACCATGCGAAAGACCAAACCCGGTGTTAAACGTCTCATAATGACCCTCACAGTCCTCGTCTCTTTCATCCTACTTAGTCCACTTCTTTTGAAATCCATCGAAATCTACCGAGCGCCACTCCCATTCGATGAAATCGATTCCTTCTCCTTCAAAATCGAATCAAATCGGTTGCTGTTCCCGTGTGGATTTCGAGCTATCTTCGTCGGTTTCAATTTTAAGGTTTCGAATCACGAAGTTGGAGAGGTTATTCGGAGTAAAATGTCCGAACTCAGCCTCGGCGACTCCCGCTGTGGTTGCTCCGGTGATTATTCTGTCTCGGCTGTACTTGATTTGGCCGATACCGAAGTCAACGCTGTTGATTTTGGCGGGAAATTGAGGGAAAATGACGAAGAGGCGGATGAAATGGTGAAGAGGTTGGTGAATGTGTATGGAGAAGAGAAGGTGTATAGTGTTGTGGTAGTGAATGGTGAGGAAGAGGTGAAGGCTATGGTTGGGAAGTATAGGCATGCGTGGATTCTTGGAAAGGTTTCGGAGGAGGACGCGGTTGTGCGTGTGGCTGAGATTTTTTCTAAGGTGTTTGTTAATGGTGGGAGTGAAGATGGTTTGATTCACAATGAGTTTATGCCGGTTGGTGCTGATGGGAGGATTGTTTTTTCTTTCAGTTTGCTTAATGCAGAGCCGCGGGATTGGATTTATGATTGGTATGCATGAATTATGAAATGTGATTTTGCTGAACTGTTTGTTTTGTTTCTATTTTTGTGTTGTAGAAGGAGTTGTTTTTGGAATTCATCTGCAATGTGTAATTGTAATTTGTAAATTGGGGTAGACAATGAATGCACATGTTTTTAAACTAGTGGTGAAGTTTGGCAAATTTATAGTAGAGATTAATCTCATTGTACTTATGCCTGATTTGGATAAAGAACTTAATTAAGCACTTATCATACAAGTGCTTATGTGTAAACTATTTCTATAACAATAGATAGACTAAAGTAAACTGTGTTTTCACATAAGATATAAGTAGTTTTCAATACTATCTTGGAGAGCTTATGGAAATAAGTTAAAAACAATTTATGGACATGTCAATAAGCTCTCTCAAACAATCTCATAAGTGCTTATGCCAGTACATAAGCAGAATTAAACTAATCCGAATAGTCCCTTAATAATAATATGTTGAAGATTGTTAAAAGTTTAAACCTCGCTGGTAATGCCTTTATTTTGTCATGTCTGGTTTATTAGCTGTTACCGCTATGAATATTGTAATTTCAAAGTCTGTGTTGATCTTATTTGTAGGGATTTCAGTGAAATAGATGAAACTTTGTTGCAACCTGTCATTGAGGCTCTGCAACCTATAGCTGATGTCACTGTTGAAAGCCAGGTGAAGTCTCATAAATGGGAGAGTTGCAATACTCATTTTATGCTTTGTATTCAAGCGATTTCATTGTTCCTCCTATTTGCCAGGTTTTGTACCACACACCAAAGGCTTCGTTTTCTTATTGGGATGACGAACATGGCAGCCACATATTCACTACTCAGGATCTTCCTTTCTTTGTATGCTCTATGGTTTTGTGTTATCATTTATAATTTTTAAGTAGTTATTTTGAATAGAATTGCCATGTATTTAGTTCTATCTTATCTTGTGACTTGCAAACTTATATCAATTGGATGGATGATCCAATTTTCCAATTAGATCACTTGACATATTAGCGTGATGTCTAGCTTAGAAATGATGTTTTGATTGTTTAGATGTTTCTTTATCTCGAGTTATGTGTGCGTGTCTCTCTTTTATTTGGTACAATTTATGTTGGTTCCTTTTTTTTTTGTTGTTTATGTGAAATCTGCCGCACGATCTTTTTCTGTCATATTTCATTTTGTCTCTTTTAACTGAGATACTATATCAATTTTTTATCGAATTGAATGTTTCTATCTTAAACAGGTGAATTCCAATGAGTGGCACTTAGATACTTCAGTTGCAGCTGGTGGGAGGTCAAAAGTATTGCAACTTGTGGTGTATATTACTTCAGCTCTCCTAAATTAATTTACTCCTTGACATCTAAAAGCTTAGATTCAATTTATCTATTTGCACTGGCTTTATGACATACAAGTTATGCAATATTGAACTTCAGCTCTCCTAAATTAATTTACTCGTTGGCATCTAAAAGCTTAGATTCCACTTATATATTTTTGCACCGGCTTTATGACATAAAGTTATGCATTATTGACAATCGGTGTGATCTTTAAGTATATAAACTGCAACACCACTGGTCCTGTGTATTTCACGGCATGACTAATCCAACATACCTTACGGGTTCCATGTCCCTTCTACAAAATCACTTCCAACATCACCATGGTTGTTTGGTGCATTTCCTAGGCTAACTGATTTAGGTCCATCTAAATCTTTTATTCTGCAGGCATGCATCAGGTACCCATGATGATGTTGGACCCAATTCCGTAGGAGTTACATGTAGCTTATGAAGTGCACCGGGAATGCCATGCTATGAGTCCATGACATACCCCGAGCAGTGGTACTGCAAATTATATATCTGTGATCGTGGTCGATGCACCACTTATAGTTGTGTCTGTCTGCCACCAGGCCTGCCACCTAGGGATGCTCATGGACGGTTAATTTTCATAACCAATCCATAACCATAAATAATCCACATGTCATAACCGGTTATTAAAACCAATTGTCATAACCGGTTTTCATTTTTGTAAAATGGTTATAAACCGGATAATAACCGGTTATATCCATAACCAATTTTATAATTTGTTTTGATTTAATTTTATTTTAAAATTATTTTTTTAAGAAAAAATATTTATGTTCAAAAATAAAAAATAGTTTTTTAAAATTTTTGGAAAAAATATATTTTTTAATTATAACAAAAATACTTTTTTAATTTTTTGAAAAAAAAAAATTTCTGAAAAAATTTTTTTTTTTTCCAAAAAAAAATTAAAAAATTTTGAAAAAGAATTATTTTATTTTGAAAAAAAATATTTTTTGGAATTTTTTTGAAAAAAATTATATTTTTTTGAAAAAATAAATTATTATTTTTTTGAAAAAATTTTCAAAGTTTTTTTTTAATAAAAAAATTGACTAATTTGGTTTTTATTTTGGATATGGATGTCCAAATTATGGATTTGGTTAAAACCATATTAAAAATATATCCAAAATATGGAGATTTGGATATGGATATGGATTATTCAAATAACCGGTTTATTTGAGCACCCCTAAGTGCCACCATCCCCATATTAGGAAGATGACTGCTTAAAGATTCGGTTAGGAGTCTGTTTTGTTTGTGAGATAGTAGTAGTAGTAGTAGTAATTGTTGCAGCAGGAGTTTTTCTAAATTTCATGTTGGTCGTGTAATGCCTTAATCCAGCTGCTGATGTATGGTATGAGTGTGAGTACTGAGTAGGACTGTATTATACCGTGTTTCTGCTACTGCTCTATCAAACTGAATATGCAATTATATAAGAGATGATGCATGGTTTTGATGTATGTTATTTTACTCATGTCATTTAGTTTTGTGATTTCATGCTTGATAAAGAAAATAACCAAGAGTTAGATTTCTACCTTTTAATTATGTTTTGTCAGATATATTCCATCTGCAAAGGAGTGTCCTCTACAACTGGAGCTTCCGAATGGAGATCTCTCTAAGACTAATGGCTTTATATCTCCAGTTATTTCTCTGTTTCACCTTCAACACTTCCATGTTTATTTTTTGGGGGTTATAAAATTACCTAATTGGTTAACATTATGAAGAGCCTATTCTGGATTATTGCAGATGTGGGGAGGTGTTGTGGTATGGAACCCTCAAAGCTGTATAAAGGCTGTGGAAAGTAAGGATCTAATCAGACATAGGATTTCTCCTCAGGTTTTTCTCTCGCATATTAATAGGCACTGTTTGTTAGTATGCTTATTGTTGAAACCCCCAAGGGTTGGCCTAGTGGTGGAGGCTTGGGTCTTGAGAGTATGCTCCTCTCAAGGTCTCAAGTTCGAATCCTACTAGGTGCAATCAACTCTTGTGTGGGCCAGTCCATACGGAGCTTTGCTCTGGCTTGAAACGGGGCCCCCACTAGTGGACGGTGGGTATTGGTCCCTCTTGGATTAGTCGGTCGCAAGGCCGGATATCAAGATTTAAAAAAAAAAAAAAAAAAAAAAAAAGTATGCTTATTGTTGACAATAGTTGCTTCTCAGTTTTAAACCAGTTCCGTGGAACTTTCTTTTCCATGTATGATTCACTTGGACCTAGGTTTACTTTAAATAAAAAATTGATAGACTTTTGTTCGGAGGGCATTTCATTTCAGTAGCTTTTAAAAGCTATTTTTTTTTGTTTAAATAAATAATTCAATGCCATTTAATTTATGTAGTTATACAGATTGTCCCACTGTTGATTTAATTAATTATCTTGCTGAGGATTGTCGCATGCATATACTGAAACAGGATCTCCAGAAGCTCTTTGAAGTTCTAATGGGGCAAATTCGGCAACTTCTTGGTCTGAAGTCAGATGACATTTATGTTGGTGAGTCAGGTGCATGCACTCTCCTAGGGAGTGAAAGAGGCTTCACAGAATGGTAAGAGACTCCACATATCTGTTAAACAGCTTTTAGGGTTTCCGTACATCCACTCTCCACATTTTAAGATAATTTGAAAGCATGACTGACGACATGTTTACACAATAACGGCAATGCTAACTGAGCATTATATTTCTACACACATGATATCACAGGTTCCGTGCTAAATATATGTCCTGAAGGGAATCATAAATTTTGAATTAATTGCTTTTGTAATTGATTGTATAACATTGCGTGGGTCCTAAATAATAATAAAAAACAAAGCTCGAGTTATGGTCCAATGAAATATATGATAAGAACTACTTTGGAAATATTCGGGGAAGAGTTATGGTCCAATGAAATACAAAGCTTGAGTGGGATATTACTACTCTAGTTTCTCAATAGTTCCATTTAGCACCAGGATTTCACCGGTGCGGCGCAAAGCAGTAGCTGCCCTTCGCAGTGAAGCCAGGTATGTTGCACATTAAAGGTTCGAGTAGAGCACCGGAATCTGCAGTGGTGCGGCGTGGGGGTTGAGCATTTTACTAGGTTGGGATACGAGACTCCACATATCTGTTAAACTTTTAGGGTTTCCTTTCACTTTCTTTTGAAAGCAAAACCAGTTAAGATTCTGTTTTGGTGGGATCATGTGTCCATCTTTCATTTAGCTCAGTTTTAGGCCTTTTTTATATCCCAATTTTCTTTAAAAAAAAAGATACAATAACACTCGATGTAATGATTTAATTTCTTTTTTTAAAATCCGATCCCTAAGTAATTCATCACTCTCGAGGGAAAGTTGAAAACTACCCATCAATTGTCACAAAATCTTTCTTACAATTCTAATATATACAATATAAATATAACACAATTCTGAGTCTGATACAATTGTAATTCAAGTCTTAGAGGCTTAGACTTGTTTGTTTCCTTGACTTTTGTTGGTATTGAAATGCATATCTTGTTGTAGGCTTGTGGCCTTCATCGCTAGCTAATTATGAATATTTCATGAATTTTGAGTGATATGGATGTGATTGATTTTACAATAACTATGTTTATAGTCATTAATCATGTTACACTATCCTAAAATATTCTAATACGTCCAACCAGCCAATGTTGTGATGGTCGCTGCATAAATCGTAAGACCGTGCTATATTACAATATCAGTCATCCCTTCCGTTATATCACGCATGCAAAATCAGACTTGGCTTGGATCAGGCGAGATCATGTGGAAGATTGCAAAAATCGTGAGGTTGTGCAATCTCAAACAATTGTGGTTTTTTTTGCACTGTAGAAGAAGTGGCAATAACTATCATAAATTCATGCACACAACTGCGATGTCTCGGGTTAGAACCCGGGACAAGGTCTTAACAATATCGGCATTTCCCAGTTGAGCAAGGCTTTATGGACCAAACGATTGTGGTTTTAGTCAGGCTTGTTACGATTCTACATATTACTAGATCTTGTAACCCTCTTCCCGATCCTATGTAGGCTCTCGATCTTAACAACATTACGTCCTGCCACACGCTATCCTGGTAGTATCCTAGTCCTGGGGTCAGCTGTGCTGCACCACTATCTGGGATTGACAACATATATCCTATTACTACTAAGTTGAAAATAATTGAAAGTGGCTTTCTTTTGCAGTAGATATTATTTTGAGTAACACCTTCTGTATTTGGGGCTGTTTTGTTTGTAATACTTATATTGAAAATCATTTGATCCCGAAATCATTTAAAAAAAATATTTTTTTCCTATATTAGTTATACCTTATAACAATCAAAGTGACGTGTCATCTTCGGCAATTTTGAATAATGGAAAAATGATTCCCTTGTCTGATAACTTATTTTAATTTCAGTCTTTAATTAGTTGCATCATTTTACTTGAAATTTTTTGTTGACTGTTGCACCAAAATGAAAATTAGTTTTCTGGAATTTGTTGCAACAAATGCATAAAACTGTCAACAATAACTTCAAAAACATTTTTCTGTTATTTTGTCTTGCTGAAGAACAAATCACTTAAAAATTATTGTTGTTTGCTGATTGTATGCAGGGAATTGGATTTTTTGTCACGGAAGCATTTTTGCTTTAATCTCCTTTCATGTGCCACAACACTTAAATCTCTTTCTAAATTGGTATGTTTATCTATTAGGTCGCTTCAGTTGATTATGTTTTAAATGTTTATTGTTTAGGGAAAACTTGTTAGACTCCTATTTCTTGCAGGTACAATCATTACCAAGGATGATTATTATGGACGAAATTGGAAAACAGGTGATTTTTTTGGACTAGATGTTTCTTTTTGTCCTTGAACTTATTGTTAAGATTGTTAGGAACCAGTTAGTTGCATATGATAAGTGATCAATAAGCTCTACAAATTGAGTAATTGTATCTCTTTTTCTAGATCTTTTGAACCCCTATGAGATTTTCTCTCAATCTTCAGCTCTCATGCTTCCTTTTTCCCTTCATCTCCACATCCTCCGATTTCCAATGCTTATATTCAATGCAAATATCATGTCTATCATAATTTTTATTTTAGGCTAGATGTTTTCCTCTGGCTTTAAGGTGTGAAGATTTTAAGTTTATGATATGTAGGGCACGCTTTTTATAGATTAAATAAAAGTGATTTTGATATAAGTATTCTAAATATTAATTTTTTAGATATTTTTAAGAAAAGCATAATGATTGTGTTTGTTTAAAATTATAAAAGAGATTTGTAATTTTCTCTCCTATTAAAAATGATTTTTGTCAAAAGCTAATCAAAACAGCTTTTCATTTTCAAGATGATTCTAACAAAATGATTTTTGAAGCAATCTTACACACAAATATAACTAAAACATAAAAATAATGATGTATATTTCTTAATCTTAAACAAACAAGCCCTTATTTTCAGATTTGGATCATTGACTCAAACACTGTACTTGTAGTTTCAGTTGTATGTATAATAATTCATTTTACTGTATATCATTTCATCTTCCAGATTAGTCGGTATAAAATATTTCTTTCCTCATATTTAGTTTATAAAAGATGCTTTGATATTCCTTCTCTTTTCATCAATCTTTTCTTATCTTTGAGCAGGTGACATTTTCTCTGGAGGCTGCAAAATCTGCTCAAACTAATGCAACTGTTGGAATGTATGATGCTTCAGCTGGTATGCTTTTTTCCAGACTTAATCCTAATTTAAAAGCTTGTTATTAGCTCGATGAAGATTTACAGAGTATTGTCTATTGCTAAAATATGCAGTTTATCTTTTCTTGGCAGTATCATCAAGGCAATCAAGAACTCTTGCAGAGGATGCCTTTTTTCATCCTTCAATTATGTCCATCAGCTATTATTCGTTTGAGCATTGTTTTGCCATCTATTCGGTCCGTCCTTTAACTTTTCTCTTCTCTTCTATAAATACAATAATTTTTATTCTGGCTTATATTTATGAATATGGATAACTTGACCTTTTGCAATTCCATCACATTGACCAGATTATGTTTACCTTTTGGACATTCATAACTAGGGAACAGAGATTATGCATATATCTTCTATGAAAACATAAATCCCATTTATTTTGACAATATTTTTTCATTCAAGAGAAATGAATATTAAGGTAGTGGAAGAGACTGCTCTGCCTATAGAAGATGGTATAGATGGAAACTTAGATGAATGTTCTCTCTAACCTTGTATTCATTTTGTTGTTCTTATGTAAATCTAAATTCTCTTATCCGATTTGTTTACTTATTCTCATGTCTCTTCTCCTCCTGCAGCCATTTTTTCTGCCAGTTATGATGCATATCCTTTTAGCTGCTTTAAAAGAATGGAAAAGATACAAGCAAGAAAATAGAAAGTACTTGGCTTGGAAGGCCAAAGCAAAAGCTGAATCTTAATTGCTGATCAACAGTGAGAAGTTGAAGATATAGTTTCCAGGTAGTTGAGGTCTTGTGAGTGTCTTCTCTCCTCAATACCTGGTTCTTTTATATGGTCATTGAAATTGACAGTAGTCCTGACACGGTCCCTAGGGACAACTAACTAGTATACGAGGAACAGGACATTGATGCCGCCGCACTGCTGCCATTGGTTGTAACTTTTTTTATTGAAAGGTGGTTGTACCACTGTTACGAGTAAAGTGAGGCCAAAGTGCACATTTTAGTTTTTTTCTTCCTGTAATTGAAAATTCTAATTGCATAATCTATGAATTTATCTATTCAGTCTTCTCAGTCTCCTGTCCACTAAGCAACGTTCAGAATGGGATTTCTCAATGTACTATTAGGATTTGATATTCTTATTTTCTGTGTTTTTTCTCTCTAATAATTGTAAAAATATCAGTTTAACAGGTTTCTTGATGTTAAAATTTTACAAGGGTAACTATTGATATTATTATATTATAATGTATGACATTCATAGCTCTGTTTCTACTAGGGGTGGCAATGAAATCCATTAAACTAAAATTCATCTAATCCATCCACTAAATTATCCATCCAATCCATCCACTATCTAAAATATTAGTAAAAGGATTGAATTCAATCCATCCATTTAAATGTATGGATAAATCCAATCCATCCAATCAATTTGAAAAATCCATTGTATTGTTTAAATATTAATTTAAAATCTAATGGATAGTTTTATGATTAAAAATTAATTATTTATTGAAATTAATTATTACAATTTGCAAGTTTTTTTTTGATAATCAAATTATATTTTCATTGAATCAAAGGGATTCAAAATCCAAAATTCAAAACCCTAAATCTTAAACCCTATATCTGTTTTGAAAGGTTATTTTTTTGAATAGTTGTTTTGTGTTCTAAACTGTAATTTAATAAAGTGATTAATTATGATAAACATCAGTGGTAGTGACGATGAGGTGAATCCTTAGAGTATGGAATTTTTTTTAACGTTAAATGGATAATTTTTAAAACATTGATTTTTTTTTTTCTTTTCTAATGAGATTGAACTTTTAATTAATGCCAATATAAATAAGATTCCTTCACACAGAGAGACAGTTAGTTTAGTGGTATTGAGATTTACTTGAATGACCGAAATGAATCTCATCTCAAACATGAAATTTTGAATTTGTTTTATATTTAATATTTTAATAATAATAAATATTCAGGATAATAAATAAAATTTGATGTACGTGTGTTTGAGTCATTATTGAACCGTTGCGATAAAAAAACAGCATTATTTATTATTTGACTATATTTTTATGAAATTTAAGATATTGTATTTTTAAACTTAATGACAACTTTTAAGTTTTGTAGAATACATCGGTGGTATAAAAAATATACCAGTTTAAAAAAAAATTAATTTTTTTTAAATTAAAAGAAATAATTTCTAAATAATTTAAAATATTGTGTTATATAGATTATTAAAAAATTTAAAATAATTTTTTGGATGGACGGATATCCATCCATTAAAAAGATGTTAATGGATAGATCAGATGAATTTTATCTTTAATGGATGAATTGGATTGTATATTTTTAAATAAAATTAATAGATTGTTAATGAATTAATGAATTATTTTAATCTATCTACTAATCATCCAATTCATATCCATTCAATCCATCTATTTTGCCACCTCTAGTTTCTACCGAGCGTCTGAGCTTCAAATAAGATTCAATATTTCAACCCAAAATAAAGAAAAAATAAGGAAAATTGACATCAATATTATGAAAATTTTTAGACGAAGTTTCTGCGTAGTGTCAGCTCAAAAACCCGAGCTTCGAATAAAGATACAATATTTCAACCCAAAATAAAAAAACATCAATAATCGGAAATTTTAGATGATTAATACAGTTTAAATCTGTGGTTAATTACGTTCAATGAGTGGTTAATAAATATAATAAGTGTTACAAATTTAACAAACAATCAGCCCAATATGACTAACCGTATTGATGAGAGTTTTAAAATGTACATTTTAATTTCAATTATGATTAAAGAATATCATGTGTATTTGATACAAATTTGTTTTTTATTTTATTTTTATTTTTTATACTTATAACATTTTATTCATAATGACATGTTAACTAAAATGTGGTAAATCAATCAACCAAAATGAGAAAACTAATTAGAGATGTGTCCGCTTTTGCAAGAATATGAGATCTTATTTGCTTAAAAAAATAAGAGCATTTTTTATCACACCACCTTTGTTTCTTAGGCACTATCTGAATTTACAATTTTGCTATTTGATTTTAGATGTGCACATCCGGACGCACCAATTTTTTTAAAAACGCTGATGCTTTTCGGATGTGCACATCCGGAAACTTCCTGATCTGCGGATCCGAAAAACAGCAGAACTTTGTTTTTTTTTTAAAATCGATTTTTTTGTTTGGTCGTATATGTTAATAAATCGTCGCAATTTAATATACATTTGACAACATCCATATATAAAATAAAATGATATATATATATATAAAATAAACGTCTGTCAAAATACAGTGCATACATGTAATATAAATATGATACATCAAACAAAAAAAAACTACTGCGTATAGCGAAGGATCTCTCCTGGCTCCCCTGCTCCTCTGCCCCTACCCCCAACCTGGATCGATGTCTGCGGTACTGAAGTGCCCCCTAGCAATCGCAATCATCCTATCCACGGCAAGTCTGACACCAGAGCCCTCAGGGAGGTGACCTTCCGCAACGGCCTGCTGCCCTATCTGTACTATCTGACGACAGCGTGGTAGGACATCCTGAGTATGGTCCAGCTGAAACTGCCGCTCCTCTAATATCTCATGATGAGCAAGTCTGGGTGGAGATCCCTCAGTAGTGGGCACCATGCATGAGTGTGAGACGGTGTAGAACCACACGATGTACCCGGCAGCAACACTCCAGTCTGTCTCCGCTCTGGTCGCCCGAGTCTCCTCCGGTACCAAGTGGGACTGGTAGTCAGCATATAGCTCATCTATCTGCCTGCGAGTCAAGCCTAGAGGAGCAGATTCATGAGGAATCCTGGGGATCGTCTGCGTGTAACCGAACTGACGCAGGACGCGCTCTGGGAGGTATCGGGCAGTAACAGTCGAACTGCATGCCAACCATCCTGAGAACAAACAAACCTCATCGAACGGGCGCGTCACACATTGAGCGGCATTGGGGCAATACAAAACGTCCTCAGCAGCCATCCGATCTAGATACACTCTGAAGGGGTCCGACGCTTGGTTCCCTCTGAGCAGGACAAATACAGCAGCACGTGGTATATCCTCAGTGTACCCCTGGACACTCCCCCAACTAGTAATGTAGGGAAAGTGCTGTAAAATCCATGCCTGAAATGGAAAGCATAACATGGGTGTCAAACATTATAATGAATACAGAAAGAAAAGAAATGAAAAAATCACTTAGAATATTAGATTGTTACCACGTATAGCGTACAACTGCCTGCCACAGTCTTGACTGCCCAGCAGCAACCATCAGAGAGCCTGGAATAGGTGAATGCCAGCGCAGCCGCCCCCCAGTTGTACCCATGGATATCTGTCTGATCTGAAAGGTACATGAGGTAGACGATATCAACATAATAGGCGCTGGTGTCCACAAACACCTGCGTGCCCAGCAAAAACAAGTAGTAGCATCTCAGGGCATGCGTCCTGTGGATCGCCACCTCAGCAGGATCACCATCTGCCCGTCCTGCCTTTGCAAGCGCCTCAGCAAATTTATCAATCAGAAACGAGAACTGGACGTGTGCGCCCCTCAACTGGTGTACCTCCGCATGTGCCTTCTCTGGGCTAGCTCCAAGCTCTGTAACCAGCAACTCCATGCCGTCCGCCTTCGTTATCCTACCGTGACGGAGAAGGGTACCCGTGATCGGTAGATGTAAGAGGCACGAGATGTCGTCCAGCGTGATCGTGATCTCGCCGTACGGTAGATGGAATGAGGATGTCTCAGGGTGCCATCTCTCAACAAATGCCATCAGGATACCGTACTAGATCTGGGAATACCCAATCCTAGACAGGCCTCCAAGACCAGACCCCGCAAGTGTAGACGTGAACCACTCAGCCTCTGGCAGCATCTCAATCGTGTCCATAACCTTGCCCCCATGGTTATAGAACTTCTGTGAATCCTTCTCCTGAAAATTTCCAAATAAAACAATGTTACAAATGAACATATTTTCAATGAATACAATTCTATAAATAAACCGAGAAAGGTTACCTGTCCTAGCCAGACATATCTGGCAGTATGCTCAGAGTACCCCACGAGTAGGGACATATCAGACGGTCCCCCAAGGTAACCGCCCAGCTCATCGAAATCGTCATCAGCGTCAACACCCTCATGTGCTGGGTGATCAGCCTCTGGAACAGGAACAGGGGAACCAGGAGGAGCAGCTGATGGAGCTGGAGTCTCCCGAAGATGCCTGCGTGCGGGCTGGGACCCTGATGAACTAGCAGTAGAATCCCGACGCCTCCGAGATGTAGAATCGGCGGCTGACAGGGGAGTGGCCTGAACCTGTGATGTGGAAGTGGCCTGAACCTGTGATGTGGAAGGCTGTGGTGTAGGATGTGGTGTAGGATGTCCCTCAGTTGTAGGGGCTACCCCAACTCCCTCTGCGCCGGAAGGCTCGGCTGTAAACTGCATTCGATCACGTCGGACATATGCGTGCTGAGCTGTCCGTCCATGTATGGTACGATCGTCTCTGCCAGCCATCTAATATGCAAAGCATAATAAATAAATTAAATTTTGTTTAAAAATAATTAAACATAAACAAACAAACAAACAAAAAAATAGTCTTCCGGATGTGCACATCCGGAAGAACACATAATTTTTAACGTTGGGTATTTTCGGATATGCACATCCGGAAACACTCAGAAAACTAAACGTTTCAATCTTTCCGGGTCTGCACATCCAGTAAGTATTTTGAAGTTTAAAAATGGCAGCCATGGCCACTGTAACATGCAAAAGGGTATTTTAATGCCCTGATCGTCTGTTTGAAGCAGTAAAATGACCTACATTGTCTCTAACCTATGTTATAAATAAAACCTAACAATTTCTACACCTACATGTCTACTCTAAATCGATTACTCGATAATTACTCCGAAACTCTAAAATTTGAAAACTTACCGATTAAAATGAGATACGGAGGATTTGGAGTGTGTTGATCGTTGTAGAAGTTGCTCTGCGTCGAACTCGAGTGGAAAAAATCGAGATTTGTGGTGATTGAAAATTTGAGAGTTTGAGAGAGTTTGAGAGATTTTAGAAATGGAAAAGTGAAGAATGAGGGGGAGGAAGAACGTCTGGCGCGAATTAATAAGAAATCCTTCCGGAAGTGCACATCAGAATTGTTTCTGGATATGCATATCCGGAAAAGTTCTACGTTTTTTAAAAATTTGGTGCGTCCGGATGTGCACATCCGGAATCGGGGGGCAAAAAAATAATTTCACGTGGTGCCTAAGAAACTTGGGTGGTGCATTAAGAAACCCTAAAAAATAAACGTGGTCTACAATTGTGATTGTGAATAATGTTGTCAAACTTAGTGACATCAAACTTGCTAGAATTAAGAGTTGGGAAATGCTCATTACATTCTTAGGTGTATATATATCACACTTTTGAAAACTCAAAAATTTATTTTGATTACCTTTTTTAGCCAACAAACAAATAATATACTATGCCTAAATTATCTTAGATGTGATTTCTATTTATTTCTAATCTTAATCATTAATTTCTACTCATTTACATAAAAACTCAAACATTTATCGAAAACTAAAAAAAATTATTTGAAATTGATGTTTTTAATGAAGTTGGATGACGTTACAGATGAAGATTGATGTTCCCTTGGACCTTGTTTGATGAAATTTGACTTGGTGTAGAGAAGTGTTTTAAGAGAGGTTGAGTTGAGTTAGAGAAAATTGTGAAATGAGGAAAGAAAATAGTCTGACGCGACTTATGCTCCAAAATGTTCTAGAGATGCATCTTCGTAATATTTTAATGTTAACATACATTTAGGTGCGTCCAGAGATGTATCTTCGAAAATAGAAGGCATTTGTGGAAATTTGCGTGGTGCAGTAAAAACATATAAGATGCGTTAAGAAATTCTCTAAAATTTTCCCCTCTACAATGGATTTACTTACTGGGCCTTTCAAATGGGTTTCCTCTTTTAACCCACAAGGTCATTTCAAGGCTAGACAATAGTGATAGCAGGCCCTGAAGAATTATCAAGGACAATTTTTTAACGCATCATATATGTTTCTAATGCAACACGTAAATTTCTAAAAATGCCACCCGTTTCTGGAGATGTATCTCTGGACGCATCCCAATACACACATTTCATTCATTTTTGAGTCAAACCCTACTTTTATAAATAAATTTATTCCGAAAATGCATCTCGAAAAATTTCCGAAAATGTATTTAAGAAAACTAACAAAAATAGAAAAATGTAGTTTGGCTTAAACAGTTACTAAACACCTTAATCATCCATAACAATTACTAAACACCTTAACAATCTATAACAGCTAAAGCAAAAAGCACTCCAATCAAAAATTGGATCAAAAGAATATTCACTATATGTACTTAAACAAAATCAGTAGTTGAATATCATGAAAGAATCAAATTATCTCAATGAAAGCTAGGAAAAAGAAAAATATTGTTGATCATGACAAAGTTCCTGTAATACCCCGTGTTTCCTTAAACATTCCAATTATTAATAGTTGAGACTGAGTTTCTACGTGTTCTGAAGTTATCAGTTGAGATAATTAGAGCAACTAGTGAGCCCAGATTGACTTAATTAATATCATTCAAAACTAACCTATTATCAATTGAGACATTTTGATAACACTAATAATATGTCAATTGCTTTAGTAGAACAAATAATTAAGTGAGGTACCACTTGAGATATTTGTTTATTATTCTTGTTCACTCCCAACTACATAAACTCTTCTTTCAATTAGGACTACATGTTGTTTCACTTTCATTAACAACCTTGTATCATTCCACTTTTGTTCTAGTAACCAACATAAGAGAAAAAGAAGAATAAATAAGAATAGGAACAAGCCTGTGGAAGAAGAAGGAAGGGGAAACTTGGTAAGGAAAGAAGAAATTGGAAGAACAAGAAACTTGGATTTATCATCTTCACTTCATCTCATCTTTCATAAACATCAATCTTCATCAATCTCCTCTTCTATTACTAAGGTGGGTTCTAGGTAGAACTCTTGATTTTAGGAGTTAGGGTTTTATAGATTCTTAGAATGGTTAGGAAGAATCATGATAGAATGAATATGTTCTTATATCCATGAGATTCTATGAATGAGGTTGGTTGTGTTCTTCATGTTATTGTGATTTATATGCGGAATGTTGGCATTGTTGTGAATGAGAATCATGTACTTGAATATATGTTTTGTTTGATGCTTCTTGATTCCTTTGATATGAATAGGACTTAGAATGGGGTGAGAATTAAGTTTGAACAAGCTGGTTTTTTAAGTATCTAACATGGGAATCGGGACCGCGTTAAGCCACACCAGAGCCTGCTTAGCACGATCAAGAATTCAGACTTAATACGCCTTAAAGCGCCCTTAGCGCGATGAATGTCGCTTGTAGCGTGAAAACTGCATTTTCGCCACTTCCTATGCTGCTCTAAGCGTGCTAGGACCGCGCTTAACCCGCTTTGCAAAACATGAAATCTTTCCAATGTGATTTTAGGGTATTTCCTTATGCCTTTAAGTATTCCATGCTTCTAATAGGTTATGGAACCTACTAAATTGTACAAAATGACGTACACCATGCAATATTACCTCGTGGAACTTATGAATACTATGAATCATATTATTATGTATGTTAATCATTGTAGTTGTGTTGAATATGGAATAACATATCTAAATGCTTATGAAGATGATTGAGGAAACCTAGGCTTATAACAAGTTAAATGGATTAAAAAGATAACTATGTTATAAGTATGATTTAGATAACAATAGAAGGTGACATTCATTCAATATGATACCTAGGTGAGTGTCATGGATGAATGGTCACCATAGTTGTGAGTGAGATGCATTGTATGGAACATGTATTGTTGTTAAATAATGAAGGTGAATGTGATCACCTTGTCATTGTTGAATGCAATCAAGTTATATTATATTTAATCACGTAGTTGGAAACAACCCCTTAATTGTGCCGCCCCAAGTGTGATGCTTATATAGATTAAGAATTGGGATGTACGCATCATTACTTTGACTTGGGTTTGAGTCCCAAAAACGGTGGAACCTTAAATGGGTTAGAGTCTCATACGAGTGAAAGGCTTGAAATGGGTTTGGAGTCCCATAGGAAGAGACAATTCTAAAGGTTGATTTTATCCCTTAGAATCCAAAATCCACGCGTATGTCAAAGTATGATAGAAGGATCTGTGATCTGTGTCGATAACTATAGATGTAGGGTTGGCTGGGGAAATATACCTTGGTACGGTTTCCGATTAGTGATGGTTTGAGTTGATGAACTCAAGTTACATGTTTCCATATAATACAAGTTTTTTTAACTCAAGTCTTTTCCCCTTTGTGACTTGAGTTAGGATGATGATTAAAACCTTGTAGAGTCGAGTGGAACCATAAGATAGGGAACCCACTACGATGATTATCTCACCCCATATTTGGTTATTATTTTTAGGTGGTTCTGATCAGTGAAGGGTAATGACAAGGTAACTTGATGCCCTTGCTTCTTTTGTTATTTTGGACGACATATCCGCTGTGCAGTTATTTTGGAGATCATCTTATAATGATCTAGTTCCTAGTTTATTTTTTATTTTTAGGCACCCTTGTATATATTGTGCCATTGTTGTAGTACTATTTTTGGCATGTAATATGAACAATGTTGCCACTAGGCACTTATCTATTTCAGTACCAACTTTACAACTATGTATAATATGTATTTCTAGACATGTATTATATATGGGTGTTACAATTGGAATCAGAGCAGGTTGTATCCTTGACCTAGCCATGAAATATTATGAGTATTTCTTTCTGCTTTATATGTGTGCTCTCATTATTGTCTTAGGTGTTATATTCATAGTATTAAGTCTGATCAACTTAATTCTATTTGTCTGACGTTTAGGACTATGGTTGACGAACGCAGAGGTTGTGGTATACCCAGAATTCAAACATCCAATTTGGATCTACCAAGTGGCAGTGAAGGTGTTACGTGGCCTCAGTTTGGCAACAGAAGCAGCAACAACATAATCAATTCATGCAGTAGATGATGCAACAATTGAATGGTGGTCTTCACCCTCAAGGGGTTCCACTAAGAGCTGCAGGTGGGAGTTTCCGGGATTTCTTTCGCATGAATCCTCCTGAATTTCATGGCGGATTAGATCATGTGAAGGCTCATAAGTGGGTAATCGGCATGGAAAGAATCTTTCAGATAGTGCACTGTAGTGAGGAGAATAAAGTTCTGTTTGCTTCCCACATAATGAGGGGTCCTACTATGAGGTGGTGGGAAAGTGCTTCAACTCTGATGACTAATTAGGGAGTACCCAAGGTTTGGGAGCACTTTAAGACTATTTTTTTTGGAGAAGTACTTTCCTAGCACTTTGAGGACTCAGAAAGAGTTTTAATTTGAGTAGCTTCGACAAGGTAATATGCCAGTAGATATTTATGCTAAGAAGTTTAAAGACATGGCTGCTTACTCTAGGCAGGCTGTGTATGCACTAGATGAAAAGTGGAAGATTGATCAGTTTTTGTTTGGTTTAAGGGGTGAAATCTCTCACAGTGTGTCTCAAAGGGAGTTCACTACGTATGCTAAATTACCAAGGCAATGCTATGTGGCTGAGAACAATTTAAAGAAGGTCCGAGAGGAAAGAGATCAGTATAGGGTTGGTCAGAAGGACCAAGGGAGACTAAGTCACCAGTTTAGGCTAGACCTCAACCTTTCAAAGGGAAACATGTGCAGAATGCCAGACCTAACCTTCCTCCCTTATGTGATAGATGTCATAAGAATCATTATGGAAGATGTAACTTCGGAGGCTTTAAGTGTTATCAATGCCAGGAAGAAAGGCCACATGGCTAGGGATTGTCCTTAGAATAAGAATCAGATGCAAGGAAAGAGTACTGGTCGAGTTTATACCTTGTATGCAAAGAGGGCTAAGGGTAACAATGCTTTGATTGCTGTTACATGTCACATAAATGGTTATCCTTATTTTGTATTGTTTGATTGTGGAGCAACACACTCTTTTGTGTCGATACAATGTATGAAATGACTTAGCTTGCAAGCAATTCCTTTGTCTCCTCCCATGGTGGTTACTACCGCCATGGATGATTTTGTTGAGACACCGTTGATTTGTGAAAATTGTTCGCTATTGGTGGATGGTAAAGTTTTTCAGGTTGACCTTATTTGTTTGCCATTTAAGAAGGTTGATGTAGTCTTGGGGATGGATTGCTTTTCTGCCAATTCGGTGTTTATTCGGTGCGAAGAGAAGTTAATCATCATTCCGTCTAATGAAGCTACTCCTAAGGATGTGTTAACTACTATTTTTGAAGGTACATTTGGCATGGTAAATTTCTTATTCGAGAACGAAAAGTCAGTCCTCTTGGTTCTCACTAAGGAATCAATTGACAATCCGTAGGTTACGCAAATTCCTATAGTTTGCGAATTTCCCAAAGTTTTCCCCGAGGATGTCATTTATCTTCCTCCTGAAAGGGAAATGGAATTCTCTATTGATCTGATACCTAGGACGGCCCCAATATCTGTTTCTCCGTATCGTATGGCACCACCAGAAATAAGAGAGTTGAAGGATCAATTGGAGGAGCTGTTGACTAAACATTTCATTCGACCTAGTGTCTCACCCTGAGGAGCTCTAGTGCTGCTAGTAAAGAAGAAGGATGGTAGTATGCGTTTATGTATTGACTATCGTCAGTTTAATAAAGTCACCATCAAGAAAAAATATCCCTTACCCAGGATAGACGACTTGTTAGATCAATTGAAAGGAGCCCGTGTATTCTCAAAGATTGATTGACGGTCAGGATATCATCAAATCTGAGTTAAGAATTATGATGTACCAAAGACCGCATTTAGGACCCGATATGGCCATTATGAATTTCTCGTGATGACATTCGGTGTGACGAATGCTCCTGTCATTTTCATGGGTTATATGAATCAGATATTTCAATTACTTGGAACAATTTTTTGGTGATTTTTATTGATGACATTCTTATTTATTCTCGCACTCCACAAGAGCACAGAGAGCATCTAAGGATTGTTCTGTCTGTATTACAAGAGAAACAACCTTTTATCAAGTTAAGCAAGTGTGAGTTTTGGATGACTGAAGTTAAGTTTCTTGGTCATGTAATATCTCAAGGAGGAGTAGTAGTATATCCATCTAAAGTTAAAGCGGTGATTAATTGGGAAAGACCGAAGAATGCTTCCGAAGTCAGAAGTTTCTTAGGATTGGCAAGTTACCATAGAAGATTTATTAAAGGCTTTTCTCAATTGGCTTTACCAATGACTAGACTTACCTGGAAGGAGATTTATTTTAGTTGGGATTCAAAGTGTGAACAAAGTTTTATGAGTTTGAAGGAAAGGCTGATGACTGCTCCTAATTTGATCATTCCTGATCCTGGTAAGCCTTATGAAGTATTTTGTGATGCCTATAAGAAAGGATTATGAGGAGTTTTAATGCAGGGTGGTCAGGTTGTAGCTTATGCCTCTTGTCAGTGAAGACTCATGGAGAGAATTATCCAACTCATGGTCTTGAATTAGCAGCAGTTGTTTTTACACTGAAGGTGTGGCGTCCTTACTTATATGCAGTATGTTTTGAGATGTTCAGTGACCACAAGAGTCTAAAATATTTTTTTGATCAGAAGGAGTTCAACAAGCGTCAAAGGAGATGGATGGAGTAGTTGAAAGATTTTGACTTTGAGATGAAGTACCATCTAGGTAAAGCGAATAAAGTGGCAGGTGCGTTAAGTCAGAAGGAGATACATAAAGCTGAGTTGATGATGTTAAAATATGCATTGTTGGAAAAGTTTAGAGATCTTACTATTCAATTCTCTTGGACTCAGAGTGGTATGATAATGAGAAATTTGAATGATACTTCCAACCTAAGAGAAGAAATCCAACAAGGGCAAATGTCAGATGAGAAGTTACAAGGGATGTTGATTCATCCAGGTTTCACGCATGCCACAGATGGAGTTGCTCTTTTCAAACAAAGGATTTGTGTTCCAAATGATGCAGAGTTGAAAAGAAAGATTTTGAAAGAGGCTCATAAGGGTGCGTTTACCATACATCCAGGATCATCGAAAATGTATCAAAATTTGAAGAAGGATTACTGGTGGTCTAAAATGAAAAAGAGTATTGCGGAGTTTGTGTCTAAATGTGTTATGTGTCAATAAGTCAAGAGTGAGCATCAGAAGCCGAGTGGTTTATTGCAACCCTTAGAGATTCCAATATGGAAATGGGATAGAATTTCAATGGATTTTGCAGTTGGTTTGCCTCGTACTCAAGGTGGTTATGAATCTATATGGGTAATTGTGGATCGGTTAACAAAGTCTGCACATTTCTTAGCAGTGAAGAATACTTACGAAGCAAGTCATCTTGCACGGTTGTTTATTGCGGAGATTGTGAGACTACATGGTGTCCCTTCTAGTATTGTATCTAATAGAGATCCAAAGTTTACTTCAAGGTTTTGGAGAGCATTTCAGCATGCCATGGGATCAAAATTATGTTTGAGTACGTCTAATCACCCCCAGATGGATAGTCAGACTGAGAGGATAATACATACATTAGAAGATATGTTAAGAGCTTGTGTGCTTGAAAGTGGAGGAAATTGGAAATAACTCTTACCATTGATTGAATTTGCATACAACAACAGTGACCATGTAAGTATAGGAATAACTCGTTATGAAGCTCTGTATGGAAGGAAGTGTAGAACACCTTCGTATTGGACAGAAGTTGGTGAAGAAAGGATTTTAGGATCAGAGATTATTCAAGAGACTACAGAAAAAATAAGAATGATTCGCGACAAGGTAAATAAAGCACAAGATCGACAAAGAGTTATGCAGATAACACAAGAAGACCATTGGAATTTGAGGAAGGTGACCATGTGTTCTTGAAGGTTACTCCCAGATTGAGATTGAAAGGACCATTTAAGTCGCGAAAGTTAAGTTCGTGATACGTGGAACCATATCAAATTATAGAGAGGATTGGTGAAGTTGCTTACAGATTGGCCTCACCACCTTCCCTATATGAGATGAATGATGTTTTTCACGTATCTCAGCTTTGAAAGTTCATTCCTGATCCTATTCAGCCAATTCTTCCAGATTTAGTGGAAATAGAAGCAGACCTAACTTTTGAACCTCAACCAAGTCGTGTTGTAGGAAGGGAAACTAAGGTGTTGAGAAACAAGGAGATTCCTCTTGTTAAGGTTCAGTGGGACAAATCATATCCAGGAGATGCTACTTGGGAACTTGAGTCGGAGATGCGGGAAGCTTACCCTCATCTTTTCCAGGTAATCTTTAAATTCGAGGACAAATTTTTATTTGGGGGGGGGGGGGGGAGGATGTAATACCCCGTGTTTCCTTAAACATGACAATTATTAACAGTTGAGATTAACTGAGTTCTTACGTGCTCTAAAATTATCAGTTGAGATAATTATAGCAACTAGTGAGCCCAAATTGACTTAATTAATATTATCCGGAACTGACCCATTATCAATTGGGACATTTTGATAACACTAATAATAGGTCAATTGCTCCAGTAGAACAAATAATCAAGTGAGGTACCACTTGATATATTTATTTATTATTCTTGTTCACTCCTAACCACATAAACTCTTCTTTCAATTAGGACCACATGTTGTTTTACTTTTCTTACCAACCTTGTATCATTCCACTTTTGTTATAGTAACTAACATACGAGAAAGATAAAAAAAGGAAGAATAGAGAAGAAGAGGAACAAGCTTGTGGAAAAAGAAGAAAGAAGGGGAAACTTGAAAAGGAAAAAAGAAATTGGAAGAACAAGAAACTTGGATTCATCATCTTCACTTCATATCATCTTTTACAAACATCAATCTTCATCAATATCCTCTACTATTACTAAGGTGGGTTCTAGGTAGAACTCTTAATTTTAGGAGTTAGGGTTTTATAGATTCTTAGAATTGTTTGGAAGAATCATGATTCTATGAATATATTCTTATAGCCTGAGATTCTATGAATGAGGTTGGTTATGTTTTTCATGTTATCGTGATTTATATGTGGAATGTTGTCAATGTTGTGAATGAGAATCATGTACTTGAATATATGTGTTATTTGACGCCTCTTGATTCTCTAGATATGAATGGATATTAGAATAGGGTGGGAATCAAGTTGGAATGAGATGTTTTTTTAAAGTATCTAATACAGGAATTGGAACCGTGTTAAGTCACACCAGAGCCCGCTTAGAACGATCACAAATTCAGATTTAATATGCCTTAAAGCGTGCTTAGCGCGATGAATGTCGCTTGTAGCACGAAAACTATATTTTCACCACTTCCTATGCAACTCTAAGCGTGCTAGGACCGCGCTTAGCCCGCTTTGGAAAACATGAAGTCTTCCTAATTTTATTTTAGGGTTTTGCTTTATATCTTTGAGTATTTTATGCTTCCAATAGGTTATGAAACCTACTAAATTGTACAAAAATGAAGTATACCATGCAATATTACCTTGTGTAATTTATGAATGCTATGAATCATTTTATTATGTATGCTAATCATTGTTGTTGTGTTGAATCTGGAATAACACGTCTAAATCTTTATGAAGATGAGTGAGGAAACCTAGGCTTATAACTAGGTAAATGGATTAAAAAGATAACTAGGTTACAAGTATGATTTAGATAACACTAGAAGGTGACATTCATTCAATATGATACCTAGGTGAGTGTCATGGATGAATGGTCGCCATAGTTTTGAGTGAGATGCATTGTATGGAACATGTATTATTGTTGAATGATGAAGGTGAATGTGATTGTCGAATACAATCAAGTTATATTATTTTTAATCACGTATTCAGAAACAACCCCTTAATTGTGTCGTCCTAAGTGTGATGCTTATATAGAGTAAGAATTAGGATGTACGCACCATTACTTTGACCTGGGTTTGAGTCCCAAAAATGGTGGAACCTTAAGTGGGTTAGAGTCCCATACAGGTGAAAGACTTGAAATGGGTTTGGAGTCCCATAGGAAGCGACGATTCTTAAGGTTGATTTTATCCCTTAGAATCCAAAATCCACGCATATGTCAAAGAATGGTACAAGGATCTATGACTCGTGTTGATAACTCTAGACGCAGGGTTGACTTGGAAAAGATACCTTGGTACGGTTTCCGATTAGTGATGGTTTGAGTTAATGAACTCAAGAAACATGTTTCCATATAATACAAGTTTTGTGAACTAAAGTCTTTTCCCCTTTATGACTTGAGTTAGGATGATGATTAGAATCTTGTAGAGCCGAGTGAACCCATAAGATAGGGAACTCACTGTGATTATTATATCACCCCATATTTGTTGATTATTTTCGGGTGGTTATGATCAGGCGAAAGGTAAGGACAAGGTAGCTTGATGCCCTTGCTTCTTTTGTTATTTTGGACGGCGTATCCATTGTGTAGTTATTTTGGAGATCATTTTATAATGATCCAGTCCCTAGTTTTTTTTTAAATATTTTTGGGCACCCTTGTATATATTGTGCCATGGTTGTAACACTATTTTGGGCATGTAATATGTACATTATTGCCACTAGGTACTTATGTATTTCAATATCAACTTTACAACTATGTATAATATGTATTTCTAGGCATGTATTATATATGGGTGTGACAGTTCATTTCTAATATTATTTTTTTCTCACTGACTTTGCGTTTTTATGAAAAAATAATTGGCATAGAGATGTAAGATAATCGAAAGCGGAGAAATTAATTTCGACTCTTAGAGAAACAGAAACAAGAACAAGAATGATTTCAAAACAGGAACACATTTTTCTGTTTTTTTGGGTTTCCGGAAATACATTTTCGGAAACTTTCCGGAGATGCATTTCCAGAATAAATTTATTCATAAAATTGGGACACGACTAAAAACGAAAGAAATATGTGTATTGGGTGCGTCTGAAGATTCATCTCCGAAAACTGAGAATATTTTTGAATTTTTGCGCGGTGTCTAAAAAGAATATAAGATGGATTAAGAAATTCACTTTTCAAGAGACCCTATTTGATGAAAGAATGTGTTTTTAAATAGCCCCAACTTTATTATTATTTATGTTATTATTTGAATTTCTCTAAGTGGACACTTAAAGGGTGTTCTGGACTGGACCAATGGCTAGACATGGCCCAATCCGCTTATGCTCCAGAGCGGCCCAAATTGCCTAAGTCCAATCCACAAAGGGGCAAAAGTTACCTTTCTGCCCTCCAACCGGGCAGGGACTGCATCGCACCTCCCTGGAAACAATGCCCATTACGCACGACTTATCCTCTCCCCGAGCAGCTATGGGCAGGTGCCCGAAACTATACCTATGCTCGACATAACGACTAGTTTTGGGCACCCTGCCCGACATAACGACTAGTTTGGGTAGTTACCTATTCTTTGGGAAATTTGCCCCGAAAATAGGACCGTTGGCCACGCGCTGGGGGCTCTATATAAACCCTCTCACTTGAGAGGGTCAGGTATCAAATATTCACCCTACGAACTAACACTTTGTACTTGCCCCTTTTCTCTGACCCTTTCTTACTTGAGCGTCGGAGTGCCTTGCAGGTACCCCCCTCCTCCTCTCCATACGACCAGCATCCTAGGCGTATTTGGTGGCCCACTTCTACAGGATCTGATCCATCCTTCACAATCAGTGGCGCCGTCTGTGGGAAACATTGTTCTCCCCATCTTCCTTTCCCTGAAAACCAAAGATCAAAGCAAATTTCAAAATCATCATCATGGCCTCCCAAGATCACGCCAAAGGTGCTCTCCAAACCGCTGTCCTCCCCGTCAACAAAACTAACATTGATGGCCCATCATATCTTCTCCGAGATGCCCGTTTTCTGAGGGACAGAGCCACAGTTTCTCCTTCCCCCACCCCTGCTAACTGCAACGACGATCAGCCTTTGCTGAACGTCTAGCCCATTCCTGTTCTGCCCAACGCCGACCCAGCCGTGGCAGCCCTCCTGGAGGCGATCAACAGAACCAACACCCTGATCCTGCAGCAGAACGAGAGGATCGGGGCGTTAGAAGAGTCCAACCTTCCAAGATCCCCTCCTCCGCGGAGGAACCAGCGACGATCAAGGAGCCCGCAGCCCCAGAGAGATATCGACCAAAGACTGCGCCAAGAATCTGAGCCTCACGCCGTCCGGAAGCGTGACCAGGTTTTCCCGCGTAACCAACACTCTCTTGGCCACAAGAGGACCCGAAGGAACGAGAAGTCACCCCCGGTCAAGTCCAAAGGGCGGGCCCGATCGCCTTCTCCCCGAAGGAACCACCCACCTTCTCCCCAAAGGAACCGCTCACCTTCTCCTCGAAGGAACCTCCACCGCGAGCGCACCCTTCGGTCCTCGTCATTCACCAGTTCCAGCAGTGACGATGAACCTCGCGGTCCATTGTCCCAGGAAATCTTAGTTACCTGTCTCCCCAAGGGCCTGGAGAAGCCCCCGTCACTAGGCACGTACGACGAGACCAATGACCCCGACGAACACATCGAGAACATCGATGCGTTATTGGACTACCGTGGCGTACGGGGCGCCATCAAGTGCCGGCTATTTCTAAACACGCTCCGAAAAGGGGCGATGATATGGTACAAGCAGCTGCCCGAAGAGTCCATTAGCTCGTGGAGGCAACTGGGCAGAATGTTCTCACAGCATTTCACAGCTTCTCGCCGTCACCCCAAGACCGAGGCCTCCCTTGGAGCCATAATCCAAGGAAAGGACGAACCTCTCCGCGCATATATCGAGAGGTTTAACGAAGAAGCAGTACAGGTCCCTACAACGGACAAGATGAAGAAGTTTCTGCTCGAGCAAGGACTCCGCGCGGGCTCCGAGTTTTCTAAGGCCGTTGGCCTCGCACCTCCGAGGAAGCTAGACACCCTCCTCCTCAAAGTCCAATAGCATATTCAGTATGAAGAGAAGGTTACGGCCAACAACGTCCGAGCATCACGCCATCAGGAGAACGCTCGGGCCTCCAGGGGCGAGGAAGCCTCAACATCTCGTCGAGGTGAACGGAGGCGTGAAGACCGTCCTCAGGACTCCCGCAACAGCAAAGGACCCTCTGTGCGATTCCACGACTATACTCCCTTGACAGTATCCAGAGAGAAAATACTGTCCGAATGTGCAAATTCAGAATTCAAGCAAGCAGGGGTCCGCTTCCCCAAACAAATGTCGGCCAGACCCAATGCCGACAAATTGAAGTACTACCATTTCCACAAGAGTCACGGCTACACTACTGAAGACTGCATCCATCTGAAGGATGCTATCGAGATACTGATCAGGGACGGCCACCTGAAACAGTTCGCGAAGAAGAAGGACACTCCTCGGCCCGACACCCAGGAGTCCAAGAGAATAGAGGAAGAGGTACCCTCCTCGGAAGAAGCCAACATCCAAGTCGCTATGTCCGTATCACGACCAGAGGACTTCTACGTCCCGGACGAGCTCAGCGCCCCTGCTTATTTCGTGGCTCACAGCCTGTGGGAGACATTTCCCTCCGCCATGGTCACCTCTGGAGGGGGCTTCAACAAAGTCACGGTGGGCTCCGTGAAACGAAAATTTGAGCATCTGATCAACACAAGCTCCAATAAGATGACCACGCTCGACCAGGCCTAGAAGGGCTCTATCCCTATCTCCTTCTACCGGGAAGAGCTCCTCGGGGGGTCTCCAAACTCGAGCATACCTTTGCTCGTCAGAGCCCGAATGGCAAACTTCAACGTTCGCAGAATCCTCGTCGACCAGGGAAGCTCGGTCGACATCATGTACTCCCAGCTGTTTTCAACACTTCAGCTGGACGAATCACACCTTACCCCCTACGTGGGGTCTGATTTCCAGGGATTCAACGGATCAGTGACCAAGCCATGGGGATACGTCAAACTGATCGTAAGCTTTGGATCAGCTGAGACGACCAGATCCGTCAAGGTACAATTTCTGGTAATCGACTGCCCGTCGCTTTACCAGTGCATATTTGGAAGACTAACTCTGGCCGAGTTGGTAGCAGTACCTTCAACAGTCCACCACAAGATGAAGTATTACACTTCAAAAGGGATGGTCGCCACTCTCCACGACGACATCAAAGCTGCAAGACGGTGTTTCGAAGCAGCCACAAAGGGACTCAATGGCATTGCGCCCAAACCAAGGGCATCAAGCAAGCCAGCATTTCCCAGCAGCTCCGAGGAAGCCAAGCCCCTACCTCAGGTCGACTCCATCGACCTCGACAGCCGTTTCTCCGAGAAAGACCAACAGGGGAACCAAAAAGCTTCAGCCAGCTCGTCCACCTCGTCCAGTAGTAGCTCCTATCCGGTGCGCCCAATCCCGGATGGCAACTTCGAGCTCGTTTTGTTCGGCGATAACCCTCAGCGGGGAGTAAAGGTTGGAGCAGACCTGCCCGACCTCGTGAGGAAGCAGCTCAAAGCATGCCTCCGTGAGAACGCCGACCTCTTTTCCTGGAGCGCCACCGAGATGCCCGGCTTGGATCCATCCGTCGCCTACCACCAATTGACAATTGACCCGACCTTCAAGGCCGTAGCACAACGTAGGAGAAAGCAGTCTCTGGAAAAAACGGAGGCTGTAGAAAAAGCTGTAAAGGACCTCCTCGAGGCCAAATTTATTTCGGAGGCCAAGTACACCACTTGGTTGTCCAACGTTGTACTCGTGAAAAAATCTAATGGAAAATGGCGAATGTCCATTGACTACACCGATCTTAATAAGGCATGCCCGAAAGATGCCCATCCCCTCCCCAATATTGATACTTGTCGATAATTCTGCCGATTTTAAACTTTTATCGTTCATGGATGCCTTCTCAGGCTATAATCAAATTCCAATGGCAATGGCCGACAAAAAACACACGGCCTTCATGACCGAATCGGGCAATTATTACTACAACGTAATGCCCTTCGGCCTGAAGAACGCCGGAGCGACCTATCAAAGAATGATGAACAAGGTCTTCTGGGGAGAGATAGGAGACATGCTTGAAGTCGACATGGACGACATGATCGTAAAATCCCACGAGGAAACCGATCACACTGCCCATTTAAGGAAGGTCTTCGAACAGGCCAGAAAATACAAAATGCGTTTCAACCCGGAGAAATGCACGTTCGATGTCCGGGCAGGGAAGTTCCTCGGCTTCTACCTAACAGAACAGGGAATCGAGGCCAATCCCGATAAATGCCGAGCATTCTCCGAGTTCCCAATGCCCAAGTCAAAGAAATCCATCCAGTCCCTCAACGGGATGCTCGCATCACTATCTCGTTTCGTGGCTAAATCCGCCCAGCACACCCTACCATTCTTCAAACTCCTCCGCAAGGAGGCAGCGTTCGAGTGGACTGAGGAATGTGACAAGGCTCTTCTCCATATAAAGCGGGAACTCTCAGAGCCATCAGTCCTCTCTCGCCCAAACAATGGCAAAACTTTGTACCTATACCTCGCCGTGGCAACCGAAGCAATAAGCGCCGCTCTCATCCGTGAGACACCTGACGGACAGAAGCTTATATACTTCACGAGCAAAGCACTTCAAGGACCAGAGTTAAGGTACCAAAAAATAGAGAAAATGGCTCTGACCCTCATCAACGCAGCCAGAAGACTAAGACACTACTTCCTGGCCCACATGATCGTGGTTCGAACAGATCAACCTATTAAGCAGCTGCTGGGACGGCCAGACATGGCTGGTCGAATGCTCAAATGGTCGCTTGAACTATTCGAATTTGACATCCAATATGAAAGCAGGAAAGCCCTCAAGGCCCAGGCTCTGGCCGACTTCGTCGCAGAAATGACATTCGCAGACTTCCCCGCGAGAGAAGCACGCAAATGGACCATTTTCGTGGACGGTGCCTCCAGCTCGGCAGGAAGCGGTGCGGGCATCATACTGGAAAGCAATGAAGGAATCATCGTTGAAGTATCGCTCACTCTGTCCTTCCCAACCTTTAACAACCAGGCTGAGTACGAGGCCTTCCTCGCTGGGTTACGCCTAGCCGAGGACCTGGGCACAGAAGAAGTCGTCATTTGCACAGATTCACAACTCGTGGCCCTTCAGGTTCGGGGAGAATATCAAGCCAAAAACGACAACCTGACTGAATACTTAGCCCTGGTCAAAAAGGAAATGGCGAAGTTCACAACAGTAGAAGTGAAACATGTTCCCCGCGAACATAACGTGCGAGCAGATGTTCTATCCAAACTAGCCAGCACAAAGAAGAAAGGCGGAAACAAATCCGTCATACAGGAAGTACTTCCTCGACCCAGTATCGAGAAGGCCTCCCCGACCCTCGACGTACAGGTGATCGGCGACAACAACTGCTGGATGACCCCAGTTTACAACTATCTCGCTAGAGACGAACTTCCGTCCAACCCAAAAGAGGCCAGCGTAGTTAGGCGAAGAGCTTGCTCCTACATCCTAGTCGAGGATAAACTCTACAGGCGAGGATTCTCCATTCTGCTGCTCAAGTGTGTCCAGGAATAAATGGTCGCACACATCTTACGCGAAATCCACGAGGGGATCAACGCATGACGAGAGTTCGGCGTGGGAAGCCTTGTTCTAAGGAGAAACCACAAAGACTCTCACGAAGGCAAACTAGCCGCCAACTGGGAAGGACCCTATCGCGTCCGAGCAAAAACGGAGAATGGGGCCTACTACTTAGAACATCTCAACGGGGAAGAACTTGCTCGACCATGGAACGCCGAAAAGCTAAAACAATACTATAGCTAAGGCCCTAATTCTCGGTTCGACCCGTCACGACGACAAACATCAGCTACCGACCACTATGCACGCCTAGGTACAAGCGTCGCATACCAACAAAGCAGAACCCCGCTCAGTAATGAGCCGAGTAACTGCTCGACGACGGTCCTCGATCGAGCATCACCGTCGTCAAAGTACCAGACTGGCAGAACCTCAGCTCGCGATGGGACGTTCACGCCGCGAACTCAGGCCTCAAATGCGACCTGAGCTCTGCATCCCCGCCAGGACATTCCCTGACCGTTCGACCAGTACCCCTCACTGCCGAACACATCTACAACGAGCAATTCCCTAAAACTTCACATGAGTCAAATACTCCCTATCACGGGCAGACATACATTCACAATAAGCATGAGTACAACACTTAGCAAAAAATAAAAGCAAGTAAAACCATGCAAATATTAGAACCGGCCACCAAGACCGGATGTATAACTTAAACATAATAAGTGGCCACTAGGACCACGACTGTGCTGGATTACATAAAACGGGGGCCATGCCCCCCAAATAGATTACAACAATTACGCAGCACGCAGGCTAGACAAATTATAACAACAAAAAGACAAACCCCTCACGCGTCCATCTGATTGGCAGGCTCGGGCTGAGGTCCCTGGCTCTCTGCGGGCTGATCCTCGGCATTTCCTTCAAGAAGGGCGTCGGGCATAATGATCCGGACATCCTCAACATGCGCCAGATAATGGGTACCCTCGACAGAGAAGTCAAGCTCGGGGTTCACCACCCGCAGTTGAGCCACGACGTTTCTGAAGGATTCATCCGCGACGACAATACTGTCATCCTCGACCATCAGCATACGGGCGACCAGCTCGGACCTTGTCTTTAGTTACTTCACATTTTCAGGCTCATCTTCACCTAGAGCGTTGACCGCCCTCAGCTGCTGGACCAGTTCCTCGGCCGCCTTCTTCTCCGCAGCCAGCGTAGAATTCTCTTTCTTTAGCCTGGCCACCTCCTCTTCAGCCTTCTTCCGAGCATCATCCACGCTCTTGACCTCTTCTTTGAGGGACGCCATGGTGGCCTAGGAAGCATTAAGTTCGGACTTAGTTGCAGAGTCCCCTTCAGCATAAACGGCTGCCATCTCCAGTATCCTAACCAAAGCTGAAGCATCTTGAGCCACCAACGCCTTCTTGCTCGGGCGGTCCATGCTTTCCAAACGAAGAGATTCCGCCTGAGACACGACCAAAGAGTTTCCCTCAAAGGATCTCCTATCAAGGATGCAAGGAGGAAACTCAAACTTCCCTTTCTCCGGTACCCGAGTGAGATCCACAACGTCAGTAACCCCTGGCCGCTTGGGTCGTCCAGTCAAAGACAAGGGAGATCCCCGAGGAACGGGAGTGGGAGAAGAGGGCCCCGCAGCAGACTGAACTGGAGTGGGAGCACGCGTACCAGTGAATCGAGACTTTAGAGGAACCGCTCCGGCCTTGTTCCTCGCAAGAGCGTTCTTCACAACCCTCTCATGGGCCTGAGGCATCTCACCTGCACAAACAAAAGTCGAACACGTTAGTTGTGAATAAAAGAAATAATGCGAGCAAATCTAAAATAACTAAGACTACCAAGCAGCTTCTCGACTTCCGCAGGAGTCTTGCACTCCAGGATTGCCTTGGTGTTAATAAACCGGTACTCAACCCTCTGACTACCGTCCTCCTCGAAGACCGGGTTACCCTTGTTCGTCCAGCATTCCGCAAGCCGGAAGGAGTTAACATACTTCACCAACTCCTCGTACGCCATGACATCCTGCCCGTGTAGCTCGTGCGATTGGAGAACGTAGTCACCGGGCCGCTTGGCGAAATGGTCAGGTGCCCAATGAATGGGGAACTTGTAGATTCTCTGCCTAATAAATTTCCCCATCTCGTCGCGCAGGTCATTTCCGTCCTTATCAACCTCGATCTCCCAGACATATGTACTATCTTGGACAGCTTCAGACACGGGCTTGATAACATAGTACCGCTTCTTAAACGTCCGTATCGACTCTGAAAAAGGTTTAAACAATTTGCGAGGCTGCTTCAAAGAGACCCAACCATACTTCCTCCCCGACAGCTGCCTTTGAAGATGGAAGACGGTGAAAAATAGAGGGAGAGTAGCCCCTATGGCGAGATGCTCGCACACCAGCTCGAACGGCCGGATGAAGGCCAACGAGTTAGGGTGCAGTTGCGTGGGGGCCAACTTCAAGTGCACGAACACCGACTGCTGAAAATCAGTGAATGGAAACCTTAGACCCAACTCCTTGATTGAATACTCATACATCACAAAGCGTTCCCCGTAATTTGTGTAGACCCGGTCGTCCTCAGAGGGAAAGTGCACCTTCTACTCCCCCCTGGCCCGACCTCCGTAAAGACGTCCCCCAAGTACTTTGGAAAAGTAGACACATGTTCAGCAGGTTCGGCCACCTCCCATTCCTCCACAGAATCCTCGACGACGTCCTCGTCCATATCTTCCAACTCCTCTTCCTCCCCGACCTCACTGGGGGTACTCGAAGCCGTCGAACTACTACTATCCGAAGAACTTGTTTCTTCCTCGGACGAATCTAAGATAATCTCTCCATCTGGCCCCGTCGCCATATCGATCACCTGAAAAATAGAGAAAAAGTGAATTCGACAATAAATCAAATCCACCCTTTCACCGCTAGTCAAGTGAAAGGGCGCGCAGAGGGCTGAGGACAACGTCCCCGGCCTATGCCCTAACATCAGAAGAAAAACTGAAACCTCCCCGTGAGGAGACGCTTGGAACAAATCATCCCCAAGCGAGGAGCTTCCCCGCACTCATACCCATATTCCGTTTGAAGCTTCGACGGAAACCGCAAAGCTTCACCGGAATCTGGGAATATTCGACCGAAAAATTCATCGCCCACTTAGAAGATGAACAATCACGACGGTTACACATGCATCGCCGTCGCAACGACGCCGTGAACCGCCCTCATCACCAAAACACACTAACACATCCGGCGACATGTCAGAAGTGGAAAAATGGCACGACCACCGTCCACCACCAACAATCATCGGAAACTAATCTATTTCATCCTCTAACTTAGCCTTAACCGCATGCAATCTACCAGTGACCACCCAAAAAGAGCTAAAAACAAGCACAAAATCGGGAACTTACTTAATTTAAGAAGACAAAAGTGTTTGCTCGAAGCTTGGAGCAGTGGTCGGAGTAGCAGACGGCGGTGACGGGCAGGAATGCTGAAGGAGACGAAGAGAAATCAGAGTGAAAAAGTCCCAAATGAGACAGATTTTCCCCTTTTATACAGAGGGGTACGTGCAGTGGACGCGCTCGTAGGTCATGATGGCTATTAACTAGCCATCATTGCCTAGTAACTGCTACACAGAGCTCCAGGCACACGTGGCGTCCTAACGTTTCTGAAATTTCTGGTATTAGATATGAGATGTCGAAAGAGATGTCACGACACAAATATCTGAACAATCATCAATTTGTGAACAAGATAAAAAGTAGTAAACAATTGTAAAGAGACACAAGCAATTGTTAACCCAGTTCGGTGCAATCACACCTACGTCTGGGGGCTACCAAGCCAGGAAGGAAATCCACTAAACATAATTAGTTTGAAGACTCTCAGTAAACACTCTCCAATTTACAATCTTCTCACCTAATCTCTACCTGTGTAATTTCTATCTAAGACACTCTTATATAAGAGACACCTCTCACTCCCCCTCAATCACATGCAGTGATAACTACAGAAAAATAGAAAAGAGAATGACACACTTCAATGACAATACATGATCTTGCTTAATAGCTTCAATCAAGAACAAAACACTCGTACTTAAAAGCTTAGAGTGAACAAATTACAACTCAAAAACTCAGTCCAATTCAAGCATTTAAATGATGAATGAATGGCTCACAAAATCAAACAATTAACAAAAGACTTAAACCCTAAAACTTGAAACGCAGCTTTCAATAACTTTTCTCCCCACTGGCAATTAGGGTCAGCACATCTTTAAATAGCAACAATCTCATTGGGCTTGGGCATTAGCAGATCTTTAGATTTAATTAACAATTAAAGCTAATTATTCTCCACATCTTTTTGCACAAAAGTAGAACAAACTATTCATCAAAAAAAAAAAACAGAAAGTGCTTGCTTCAAAATAATGTTACTCCAAGATTTTCGCACGCAATCACTGAACATAAGCACACAAAAGATTGCAAATAAAGCGCAGTAAATAAACCATAATATTCTGAACAGAATGTTCTGTCAATAGATGTTAGGACATCAGGCTCGACATCATGCACAGAGTCCTGCAACACTAAGAAACACCAACTGCAGAATGTTAGACTCACATGTCAAGACATCAAGCATGGCATCTTGATGTAACACTTTGTTTTGGCAAAAATGCTGCCAATACAGAACTAACAAACCCCCCTTTGGCAAATTTTGGCTAAAATAAAAAAACACCAACACAAATCAGAGATCCCTGCAGCAGAAACAAAACACCTCTAACATACACATCTAACATTCCAAAGTATTACTGAAGCTCCCCCTCAAGCCAAGGAACAGAGATACCCAACAACACACAGAACAATACTACTAAGCCACACTACTCTTTCCCCCTTTTTAGCCATAATTAGACAAACAACACTAGTAAAATTGCATAACAACCAGAACAAATAAGTAACATTCAGAAGCTGTCATCAACCATCAAAAGTGCAGTACAATCAATGCACACATAGGTGCCAACAGAAAACCAGAAAAGAACCAAAAGTACAACTAAAAAAAACTTCAAGAACAGATCAGTCAAACATCTTCAGAATCAGCAGAGTCATCAGTCTCAGAATTGTCTTCTTCACCCTCAACATTACCATCAGAATCATCAGAACCACCCTCCTCAATATCTTCCTTTTCATTTTCATCCTCAACATTATCACCCTCAGTCATTCTCAGAGTCCTGATCATCCTTTCAAACTTGAGTTTTCTCTCAGTACTAACCCGAATAACCTCATCCAGCTCTTTGCAGGCTTGTACTAATTCAGAGATCACCCCTGACTTGTCTGTGGACTGGTTTGAAGCACCAGCAGATGTCATAACAATTTCTGGGACATGTTTACCTGCAAACAGTTTCTGAGAAAGAAGTTGAAAGGACTAGTCAAGTATGGCACAAGATGGATGTAGCGAGTGAGAAGGCTTCGTAGAAATGATTGCCTATGATAGGGGCACTTTATTTGTTGGGAACATAAGGGGAAATTAATGATATTTCCACAAGGCAGTAAATGACACTTTAAATTTTTAAACTTAAAAAAAATTTTCCCACACGTCATTAGTTGCTACAAATCCTCATAAATACAAAGCCCTAATTTTCCTCTTAAAAATTCAAACTGACTTGCATCCAATGCCTTAGTGAAGATGTAGCTAATTGCTTCTCTGTGGCAACATGTTCTAAGGCAATAATCTTGTCTTCTATAAGTTCCCTAATAAAATGATGACAAATATCAATGTGTTTGGTTCTGCTGTGTTGAATAGGGTTTTTGGAGATGTTTATAGCACTCAAATTATCACAATACAATGTCATGACATCTTGTGTGACATTATATTCAGTCAGCATTTGTTTCATCCACACCAGTTGAGAACAACTGCTCCCAGCTGCTATGTACTCAGCTTCAGCTGTAGACAGAGAGACACAATTTTGCTTCTTACTGAACCAAGATATAAGATTGTTTCCCAAAAAGAAGCATCCTCCTGATGTGCTTTTACTATCATCAGCACTTCCAGCCCAATCAGCATCACAATATCCAGATAATACATAGCCAGATCCATGTGTGTATAACATACCATAATCACATGTTCCATTAATATACTTCAGAATCCTCTTTACTTGATTGATATGACTCACTTTGGGTTCAGCTTGGTATCTAGCACACACACCTACAACAAAGGCAATGCCAGGCCTGCTAGCTGTAAGATATAACAGGCTCCCTATCATACTTCTATAGAGACTTTGGTCCACATTAACACCCTTTTCATCTCTAGACAACTTCAGATGAGTAGGAGCAGGTGTCCTTTTGTGACTGGAATTCTCCATCCCAAACTTCTTAACTATGTTCTTGGCATATTTACTCTGAGATAGGAATATAGAATCTTCCATCTATTTGACTTGCAACCCAAGAAAATAAGTTAACTCACCAACAAGGCTCATCTCAAACTCTGACTGCATTTGCTGAATAAAATGTTGAACCATCTCATTAGACATCCCACCAAACACAATATCATCAACATAGATTTGAGCAACCATGAGTTTCCCTCCTTCATCTTTGACAAAAAGAGTCTTATATATGCCCCCTTTTCTGTATCCATTCTCAACTAGAAATTCAGTTAGTCTTTCATACCAAGCTCTTGGAGCTTGCTTCAATCCATACAGAGCTTTCTTCAACTTATAAACATGATTAGGAAAAGTTGGATCAATGAATCCCTTAGATTGTTCCACATAGACCTCCTCACTTAGGTACCCATTTAAGAAGGCACTCTTTACATCCATCTGAAACAGCTTGAATCTCAGGATGTAGGCAACTCCTAATAGAAATATGATGGATTCTAGATGAGCTACAGGAGCAAAGGTTTCATCAAAATCAACCCCTTCAATCTGAGTATATCCCTGAGCAACCAATCTAGCTTTATTTCTTGTGACCACCCCTTTTTCATTTGACTTGTTCTTGTATATCCATTTTGTTCCAATCACATTTGTTCCTTCAGGTCTTGGAACCAACTCCCATACTTCATTTCTCTTGAACTGCCCTAGCTCTTCTTGCATGACATTAATCCAGAATTCATCAATTAAGGCTTCCTTGACATTTTTTGGTTCATTTTTTGACACAAAGCAAGAACTTGTTATGAATTCTCTTGATCTAGTAGTGACTCCCTCATTTAAATCACCAATGATAAGATCTATAGGATGGTCTTTCTGAATTCTGATGGAGGGTCCCTTGTTTACTAGCTCAAATTCAGGTTCTGCATTAGTAGGATTAGGATCAGTGTTTTTGTCTGAAGTTTCAGCAGAATTATCAAAGAATGTTTCAGCATCTTCTAGAACATCAGCCTCCTTATGCAAATCATCAACAACAACATTTAAGGACTCCATCATAACTTTAGTTCTGGAGGTGAAGACTCTATAGGCTCTTCTGTTAGTAGACTAGCCCAAAAATATTCCTTCATCACTTTTTGGATCCATCTTTCTTCTTTGGTCACGATCTGCCAAGATATAGCATTTGCTTCCAAACACATGGAAGTACTTGACAGTAGGTTTTCTTCCCTTCCATATCTCATACAAGGTGGTAGTGGTTCATGTTCTTAAGGTCACTCTATTATGTACATAGCAAGCAGTGTTCATAGCTTCCGCCCAGAAATGGTAAGGCAGTTTCTTAGCATGGATCATAGCTCTAGCTGATTCCTGGATAGTTTTATTTTTTCGTTCTACAACTCCATTTTGCTGTGGAGTAATGGGAGATGAAAATTCATGGCTAATCCCTTCAGATGTGCAAAATTCAGCAAATTTGTGATTCTCAAATTCCTTCCCATGGTCACTTCTAATTCTAACAACATTGCTCTCCTTTTCTCTTTGAAGTTTTTGGCAAAGATCTTTGAACACATTAAACACTTCAGATTTTTCTCTTATAAAATTCACCCAAGTATATCTGGAGAAATCATCCACCACCACATAAGCATACTTCTTTCCACCTAGACTTTCCACCTGCATAGGTCCCATCAAGTCCATGTGAAGAAGTTCCAACACTTTTGAAGTAGTGAGATGTTTAATCTTCTGGTGTGACATCTTAGTTTGCTTTCCAATTTGGCATTCACCACATACCCTTCCTTCTTCAATCTTTAGCTTAGGAATTCCTCTGACAGCTTCCATAGAGATGATCCTCTTCATCCCTTTTAGATGTAAATGACCAAGTTTTTGGTGCCACAGTTTCACTTCATCTTCTTTGGCTAGAGCACAAGTGGAGGAGTAACTAGAATCTTGAGGAACCCATAAGTAGCAGTTGTCCTTAGATCTGACTCCCTTCATAATCACTTCACTCTTTTCATTTGTAACCAAGCATTCAGATTTGGTGAAATTGACATTGAATCCTTGATCACACAGTTGATTGATGCTTATCAAGTTGGCAGTCAACCCTTTAACCAGCAACACATTATTAAGATTTGGAACTCCTGAGCAGTTCAACTTTCCAACCCCCCTTGATTTCACCCTTGGCTCCATCACCAAAGGTCACATAGCTAGTGGAATGAGATTTGATGTCAACTAACAGATTTTTAATTCCTGTCATGTGTCTAGAGAAACCACTGTCAAAGTACCAATCCTCCTTAGCTGAAACTCTGAGAGACATGTGAGCTATCAAACTGGTAGCAGCAGTCTTGGGAACCCATTGTCTTCCATTAGTAAGAATGTTTTGATTGGGTCTAGGTTGAGGAGCAGGCTTAGGATATCCATACAGCCTGAAGCAGAAAGGTTTTATGTGACCAAAATGCCCGCAGTAATGGCATCTCCATCTTTTGGAATCTTCCTCTTAAGGGTTGGGATGTCCTCTCCCATGATGTTGAAGCACCTGATGTGTCATATTATGTTTAGGTCCAGATGAATGTCCTCTTCTATGATGTTGAGACACCTGATGTGACATATTATGTTTAGGTCCAGAAGAACTAGCATCTGAAGTGGGTTTCTTTTCTCCATCAAATCCTAGCCCGGTCATAACTCCTGCCATTTTTCCAACCTGAAGAATTTCATCCAATGTGTCAGATCCACTGTTCAACATTCTGACAGATTTGGTCATTTAATCAAGCTTGGAGTTCAGCAACATGACTTCATTCTCCAGGTTAGAGATGGTTCCAAGATGTTCTGCCTTTTCAGCCTTCAGTTGAATTATAAGTTTCTTCTGCTTCTCCCCTTCGTGACATACTTCTTCACTTCTGAGACACAGCTCTTTGTAGGAAGCTGCTAGTTCTTCAAAGGTCAATTCATCATCACTAGAATCTCCATCAGAGACACATCTTCCAGTCAAATCCGTCACATGTTTAGCAGATTCTTCTTCAAGTTCACTTTTAGAACCCTCATCCGACCAAGATGCAGTTAGACTCTTCTTTTGTTTCTTGAGGTAAGTAGGGCATTCAGCTCTAATGTGACCAAATCCCTCACATCCATGGCACTGAATCCCTTTCCCTTGAGTGGATTTTTCTTCAGCCCTTGATCTTCTACCAACATCATTAGACCTGTTGATGTCAAATGAGTTGTTCTTGACATTAGGTCTTGACTTTATGTCCATCCTCTTCATCACCTTGTTGAACTGTCTTCCTAGCAGTACTATAGCATTTGATAAGCTCTCATCAGTATCCAGAGCACATTCCTCCACTCCATCTTCAGCATTGGACACAAAAGCTATGCTTTTGGCTTTCTTTTCAGATCTGTCACTTATCCCAAGTTCAAATGTTTGGAGGGATCCAACAAGTTCATCCACCCTCATCTTGCTGATATCTTGAGCTTCTTCTATGGCAGTCACTTTCATATCAAATCTCTTGGGAAGAGACCTGAGAATTTTTCTTACCATCTTTTCATCAGACATATTTTCACCTAGGGCACTTGAAGCATTGGCTATTTCAAGAGTATTCATATGGAAGTCATGTATGCTTTCATCTTCCTTTATCTTTAAATTTTCAAACTTGGTAGTGAGCAATTGCAGTCTTGACATCTTCACTTTAGAGGTACCTTCATGAGTAGTTTTGAGGATGTCCCAAGCATCTTTAGCTACCTCACAATTGTTCACCAATCTAAATATGTTTCTATCAATCCCATTGAACAAAGCATTCAATGCTTTAGAGTTTCCAAGAGCTAATTCATCCTCCTCCTTAGTCCATTCTTCCTCAGGTTTTAGATCAGATGTTTCTTGTCCATCTTTCCCAACAATGATAGGGTGTTTCCATCCTTTTATGACAACTTTCCAGGCCTTACTATCCAATGATTTCAAGAAGGCCACCATGCGTGGTTTCCAATAATCATAATTAGATCCATCCAAGATGGGTGGTCTGTTCACAAATCCTCCTTCCTTGTCTATAGTACCAGAAAGTATCGTCCCTAGATCTCACCCAGAAATAGAATAGGATGCCTACTCTGATGCCAATTGTAATTTCTGGTATCAGATATGAGATGTCAAAAGAGATGCCACGACACTAATATCTGAACAATGATTAATTTGTGAACAAGATAAAAAGTAGTAAACAATTGTAAAGAGACACACGAAATTGTTAACCCAGTTCGGTGCAATCACACCTACGTCCGGGGGCTACCAAGCCAGGAAGGAAATCCACTAAACAGAATTAGTTTGAAGACTCTCAGTGAACACTCTCCAGTTTACATTCTTCTCACCTAATCTCTACCTGTGTAATTTCTATCTAAGACACTCTTAGATAAGAGACACCTCTCACTCCCCCTAAATCACATGCAGTGATAACTACAGAAAAATACAAAAGAGAAGGACACACTTCAATGACAATACTTGATCTTGCTTAATAGCTTCAATCAAGAACAAAACACTCGTACTTAAAAGCTTAGAGTGAACAACTTATAACTCAAAAACTCAGTCCAATTCAAGCATCTAAATGATGAATGAATGGCTCACAAAATCAAACAATTAACAAAAGACTTAAACCCTAAAACTTGAAATGCGACTTTCAATAACTTTTCTCCCCACTGGAAATTAGGGTCAGTACGTCTTTAAATAGCAACAATCTCCTTGGGCTTGGGCATTAGTAGATCTTTAGATTTAATTAACAATTAAAGCTAATTATTCTCCACATCTTTTTGCACAAAAATAGAACAAACTATTCATAAAAAAAAATAACAGAAAATGCTTGCTTCAAAATAATGTTACTCCAAGATTTTCGCACGCAATCACTGAACATAAGCACATAAAAGATTGCAAATAAAGCGCAACAAATAAACCATAACATTCTGAACAGAATGTTCTGTCAATAGATGTTAGGACATCAGGCTCGACATCATGCACAGAGTCCTGCAACACTAAGAAACACCAAGTGCAAAATGTTAGACTCACATGTCAAGACATCAAGCATGGAATCTTGATGTAACACTTTGTTTTAGCAAAAATGCTGCCAATACATAACTAACAGTTTCCAATTCTGACTAACCGTTAGTCCCTCGGACGACGGGAAACACGGTCACGGTCATGAATGCCACGGGCACCAGGGTCACGAACACCACCAGTCACGGGCACCTCGATGCGGCCTTCCTCGTCACCAAACGACGACTTCACGCTAGCTCCCCGGAGCAACGAGCTGTCCTTAAGTCATCACTCCCATGCTCTGGAGCAACGACTTGGGGGGCTCCTGTTCTGGACTGGACCAATGGCTAGACATGACCCAATCCGCTTCTGCTCCAGAGTTGCCCAAATTACCTAAGTCCAATCCACAAAGGGGAAAAAGTTACCTTTCTGCCCCTCCAATCGGGCAGGGGCTGCATCGCACCTCCCCAGAAACAATGCCCGTTACGCACGGCTTATCCGCTCCCCGAGCAGCTATGGGCAGGTGCCCGAAACTATACCTATGCCCGACATAACGGCTAGTTTTGGGCACCCTGCCCGACATGACGGCTAGTTTGGGTAGTTACATATTCTTCGGGAAAACGATTATTTTGCCCCGAAAATAGGACCGTTGGCCACGCGCTGGGGGCTCTGTATAAACCATCTCATTTGAGAGGGTCAGGTATCAAATATTAACCCTACGAACTAACACTTTGTACTTGCCCCTTTTCTCTGACCCTTTCTTACTTGAGCGTCGGAGTGCCTTGCAGGCACACCCCCTCCTCCTCTCCATACTGTAACACCCCAATTCCCATCGCGAATAAATAATACATAAATAAATCAGAGTGAATAAAAATTTATTTTTCCGACAGAAACAGGGATGCCACATTTAAAGAAATAAAATACAATCCCTGCTCAAATATTTTTGATACATAGCACAAAATAGAATACCCTCAAAGGGAAACCTTTTCCATATAAAAGGAAAGCTCAATTATGGAATAAAGCGGAAAGATCCATAACTGACTTGTCTTACAAGATAAATTGTTTTATAACATCAAAATATACATACAAAAGTCATACAAAACATATTCAACAATTGTATACAAATAACTTAAAGCGTTCCCCGACTCCCGTGCTACGTATCAGAGCAGACACCAAGACCGACAAAAGAATGGAGAACTAAACTTTACAAAAGCCTCCAAGACACTAATCTGCAAATGCTTCATAGAGCATCAAACCACAGCAGAAGGGTGAGAAATAACAACCAAATTAAGATTGCATAATAATATGCAAACACACATTCAAACACATGTATAAATCATCTCACCCATGCCATCACATACTAACCCATAAAGCATGTCACAAATACAAAACATATCACACATAATCCAACCACAATTATGACATATGGAACCACACCACCACATCACCACAAAATATAGCATATATCAATTATCCCCACATAACCACATGATCATACATAATGCATATGTTTATACACAAAACATATCATTCATAACCAATGCATTTAACACGAATGCATATCACCATTTCTCACACATAATCAATCCATTCATGATTTATGAAAATGCAAAGAGACCGACACAACGACTTTATGCAAATGCCATGCGGTACCATCCATCCATCATTCTCATCACCAGTTCACTCTGGAACTATTGGAATCATCGCTTGTTACTGAGGACCACTCATGTAACACCCCGTCGGGAAAACGATGTTCCCCGTCGCTTTCGATCCTCTTTGTATAAGGCTCACGACATTTATGGATCGCTTTCGGTCCTCTTTGTATAAGGCTCACGATCCGATCGCTTTCGGTCCTCTTTTTATAAGGCTCATGATCGTCTATAATCATCGCTTTCGGTCCTCTGAATTTTTTAAGGCTCACGATGTTATAGCGGATTCCCTTTGGAATCGATTCGTCGCTCACACCCACTAGGGCACACGACATCACAAGATGCATATCATGATGCTTGACACACAAGAACTCATGAAAATCAAATGCATCTTCACAATTCAACCATATGAATTATCTCATCATCATTATTCATGCATTGAAAACACTTCAAACAATGCATTTCAAACCATAAAGGCCACCAAACAACATACATTGAATTTCACATAAACAATGCATTTCATCATAATCCACAAACCACAACAATTAGTACTTTAGCACCTACACTCATATCAATTCACATCAAGAATTACTCACCATCAACCATAACAATCCTACAATCATACAATGATACCCACAACACTAGGATTCACGCCACGAAGGCTACCCACAGCAACATACATTAATACCATACATTTGTATTCAACTCAACAAAGTATTTTGCCATGAGGCCATTACAATTACAACAACTTATCACATGCTTCAACATCATATAAACCACATAAAAGTTCCACGTCATATAACAATAGCACAACACACGATAAAATACCTACCGCACGCATTGTACGCGATAAAAACACCCGACCGCCCGACTAATTCTCAAAAACACAAATTAATTAAATCATATTTTACCCTCCAAACCATTTTTAATAGAAAGAATATTTCTTTATCTTTCCAACGCTTCAAACGGGGGTCAAAACGGACTTACGGTTCAAAAGTTATGAAGAAAACAAAATCCGACATTTTGGAAAATTTGTGTCACGCGCAGGTATGCTCTGGTCGAGTCTTTAGGTCGACTCAAGGTTCTTTAGGTCGACTCATAGTCCTTTAGGTCGACTCATACTACGCAGAATTTGTTAAAAACTCAATTTTCTATCGTTAAATACCTTCCGGACCTCCGATTTCGATTCCGTAAAAAGCTGCGATCTCAGAATTCAACATACTACAATATTTTCACCATTAAAAAGCCATCCAACACATTTTCTATTTTTGAAATATTTTGAAACATAATTTTATCAATTAATCCCAACTCCAAACTCGCTCAAAACCACTAGAAAACCCACAAACAACCATTCCCGATTAATTCCTATCCTCACCTGACTATACTACACAACTTATTCCAAATTCTAACCGTGAAAACATCGATTTCTATTCATTTTTCTCATTTCAACCTAGAATGAAAAACTATGGAAAAACAAGAAAACATTCACAAAATCACACACATATACATATACAAGCAAGATATAATCGAAACTTCTCACCCTTACCCGATTAATCGAAGACCAAGCTTTTGATTTTGAAGATTTTCTTCTTTTCTCAAGTTTTCTCTTCTTTACTCCTTCTTTCTCTTTTTCTCGTCTCTTCTCTTTCTCTTTCTTTTCTTTTTCTTTTCCCTTACTATTTTTCTCTCTTTTCTTTCTTTTTAAATGAAAACATAAAACTTACCCAAGCAAAAGACTAAAATACCCCTCAGCTCAATTTTCTCACCAACGCTCCCAAAACGCGATAAAACATAATAACAATGAAAAATAATATATTTACCAAATAAAAGTCAATATTAAAATAATATAAAATGAAAATAATTAAATCGACTCGATTAAATAAATCTAACAAAAACCGGGGCGTTACAACTCTCCCCCACTTAGAAATTTTCGTCCTCGAAAATATAATTGAGACGAACAACTCCGGATATGACTCTCTCATCCGACTAACCAACTAACATGCCAACACTAGGAACACCACGAATAACACAAACTGACAAACCACCTAGCTAACAGCAGCTACAACAACGACACGACAACAACGACAACTACAACGGCAAGATGCAAAGCCCATACAATGCACTTGACGACCAACTCACGACTCAAAGAATACCCAAGTTACGAACACATACAGGTTCACTCTTGAACCGAAACACAACAAGATCGTTACCATCACCGTAGGTAACACCCCCCTAATTCCCCATCATAGGAATTAGCTACACGCACTCGAACCATCACCATGGAAACGAGGAAACAACAGAAACAAGAACATAAGGTTCCACGACATAAACAACGCCTTAACAACATCCATAAAACTAGAATACCAACATCCTTGTCACACAACATTATTACAACAATTTTACGATTCACCAATCGAACATATAACCAAAACATCCATCTACATAGTAGCCCATGAATAATATTTAAACCTTTCACCTAACACTTCCATTCTGAAACGTCTAATGGTCTCATCACTCCTACATGTTTACAATGTTCACCCTATGAACTCTTACAAGTCACACACGCTTCCGCTGTGCACTCTGATGACTCGTAACCATCAAAACTATCAATCTCACGTCCAAAGTCTAACTCTTTCTCATATTTGCCAAAAAATCACTGTTCACTTTAATATTCCCAACCTCACACACCAGACACAAGTCTCTGAACTGCTCAACCAACTATAATTCTCTGACCATCAAAATAGACATATGTAAAGACTTCGACTTAACTCTTTAGGCACAACATTAGCTTTCCCCGAAGGATTATCCAAGCCAAATTTATAACTCGTCACGGATTCTAACCATCCTCGCTGTCTTATACTATATTCCTTCCGACCAAATATGTACTCAATATTCTTGTGATTACTAAACACTTCGAACCTAGAGCCATAAAGATAATACCTCCAAAGTTTCCAACACAATACAACCGCAACCAATTCCAAATCCTGAATAGTATAGATCCACTTATGAATCCTCAATCGTCGTAAAGCATAAGAAATGACTTTACCCTCTCGCATTAACACACTGACTAAACTCATCATAGACGCATCCTAATACCTCACAAACGGTTCGTTAGAATCACACAGAATCAAACTGAAGCCGTAGACAAATTCTACTTTAACCCACTCAAACTTTCCTCACAATGAACATCCAAAGCAAACAACTTACCCTTTGCAAGTCAACTGAAGTAACGAAAACACTAACTTAGCAAAGTCTTCCATAGCCTGCTATAACAACCAACTAAGCCCAAAAGTTTCTAATCTCCTTAACCAACTTCGGAGCCCCTCATTGTAGAACTGCATCTAGCTTGGATAGATCCACAACAATACCATCATCGAAAATAACATAACCAAGAAAACTAACCTCTTTCAACCCAAATTCTCACTTGAATAACTTAGCATAAAAATTCCTTTCTTTTCAACACTTGCAATTCAAATCTCAAATGCTCTACCTGTTCTTCCTCTGAGTTTATAATAGATCCGAATATCCTCAATCAAAACCACTACGAACTTATCCAAATAAATATGAAAGATACGATTCATCTACTCCACAATCATTACCGACGCATTACTAATACCAAATAATATCACTGCACGTTGTATTGCCCAACCAAATTCCAAAAGGTATAAATTATTAAAGCTTTTACAAAATTTATCACCGGGTAACTGGTTCTCACATACAAGCTTAATCGAGTAAATAACACCCTAATTCGATGATAACAAACATAACCAGTCACATTAAATTGATCGAAGCCTCAACTCACACAATTCACCACTCTTATCAAACATTCCAAACAATTGTAATTCCAATCAAACTTAACCAAACCACTCCAGTCATCTATTCTTGAAAGTGGACACTTATTCTCAATCGTTACCTTATTCGACTGTCATAAATCCATACACAATTTCTTCTCTTGACCGTCCAAATTCCATAAATCCCAACATGTAGCAACAACCAACCCAAAAGAACTCTCAAATTGTTCACGATTCGTCACAATCCAAAACTTAAGCTATCCAGAACACAACTGCAAGTTTCCATACTACTCACTGATTAACACGCAACCTCATGCTATCATCCTTTTCCTTACCAACCATGCTGGACCTCTTCAAGTCGACACACTAATGTTCCATCCAAAAACACCTCTGAAAGCCATGCACAACTGACAGGCCATCATTGTGGCATTCCTGCCAATTTCCAAAACACTATCATCGCACACATGACAAACATCTGAGTTTCACTTCCTAAAAGTTCTCCCACTTACTTAGTAGATCCAAACCTCAAATCCTCACCTTCGTCAATGTTGAGTTCACATTCTACTCTCTGAGAACAACCATTAGTAATACCCAATCATTCTCTCTCAATGACATTCCAACTTGACCAACATACCAAAACCTCCGATATAAGAATCTTCATCAACTCAATCAAAACAATCTGTACTCACTTCCTTAATTCCAAACAAGTCATTCACACACTATCAAAGCTGGAAAGACACGTCTATTCCATCCAACATAATTCCCGTCTGCTATCAACAAGAGATTAAGGGTGATCAGTTCCTCAATTTGTCAATAGTCAATCGACAATCATGATGGGGCATAAACCGTCATTACCAAACTATAATAGCATTTCTTGCATCCTGTGCACAAAATTCCCTAAGGCACAAATCCTTAGTTGAAATAAACCTTACCTTCGCATTCCCTCTGGAACTGGGAACAACACTGTCCAAACAACACTTACACTCTTGCAATCTACAACACACTGAGCCAACGCTCTACACCTGAAGCAACTTGGAGAAGTACAAGCTTCTCCCCCACTTATCTCATTCTCAATCCTAAAGACAAAGGATTAGAAAACCAGAAAGCACTGACAGTGTTTCACACACATATCACATACTAAGGGACAAACAACAACGACAGTATTTAACTGTCACACCAACTGACTCAACAACTTGGCCGGACGGACCAACCTGCTCTGATACCACTAATGTAACACCCCAATTCACATCGCAATAAATAATACATAAATAAATCAGAGTGAATAAAAATTTATTTTTTCGACAGAAACAGGGATGCCACATTTAAAGAAATAAAATACAATCCCTGCTCAAATATTTTTGATACATAGCACAAAATAGAATACCCTCAAAGGGAAACCTTTTCCATATAAAAGGAAAACTCAATTATGGAATAAAGCGGAAAGATCCATAACTGACTTGTCTTACAAGATAAATTGTTTTATAACATCAAAATATACATACAAAAGTCATACAAAACATATTCAACAATTGTATACAAATAACTTAAAGCGTTCCCCGACTCCCGTGCTACGTATCAGAGCAGACACCAAGGCCGACAAAAGAATGGAGAACTAAACTTCACAAAAGCCTCCAAGACACTAATCTGCAAATGCCTCATAGAGCATCAAACCACAGCAGAAGGGTGAGAAATAACAACTAAATCAAGATTGCATAATAATATGCAAACACATATTCAAACACATGTATAAATCATCTCACCCATGCCATCACATACTAACCCATAAAGCATGTCACAAATACAAAACATATCACACATAATCCAACCACAATTATGACATATGGAACCACACCACCACATCACCACAAAATATAGCATATATCAATTATCCCCACATAACCACATGTTCACACATAATGCATATGTCTATATACAAAACATATCATTCATAACCAATGCATTTAACACGAATGCATATCACCATTTCTCACACATAATTAATCCATTCATGATTTATGCAAATGCAAAGAGACCGACACAACGACTCTATGCAAATGCCATGCGGTACCATCCATCCATCATTCTCATCACCAGTTCACTCAGGAACTATTAGAATCATCGCTTGTTACTGAGGACCACTCATGTAACACCCCGTCGGGCAAACGATGTTCCCCGTCACTTTCGGTCCTCTTTGTATAAGGCTCATGACGTTTATGGATCGCTTTCGGTCCTCTTTGTATAAGGCTCACGATCCGATCGCTTTCGGTCCTCTTTGTATAAGGCTCACGATCGTCTATAATCATCGCTTTCGGTCCTCTTATTTTTTTAAGGCTCACGATGTTTTAGCGGATTCCCTCTGGATGCATATCATGACATCACAAGATGCATATCATGATGCTTGACACACAAGAACTCATGACAATCAAATGCATATTCACAATTCAACCATATGAATTATCTCATCATCATTATTCATGCATTGAAAACACTTCAAACAATGCATTTCAAACCATAAAGGCCACCAAACAACATACATTGAATTTCACATAAACAATGCATTTCATCATAATCCACAAACCACAACAATTATCACTTTAGCACTTACACTCATATCAATTCACATCAAGAATTACTCACCATCAACCACAACAATCCTACAATCAAACAATGATACTCACAACACTAGGATTCACGCCACGAAGGCTACCCATAGCAACATACATTAATACCATACATTTGTATTCAACTCAACAAAGTATTTTTCCATGAGGCCACAACAATTACCACAACTTATTACATGCTTCAACATCATATAAACCATATAAAAGTTCCACGTCATATAACAATAGCACAACACACGATAAAATACCGACCGCACGCATTGTACGCGATAAGAACACCCGACCGCCCGACTAATTCTCAAAAACACAAATTAATTAAATCATATTTTACCCTCCAAACCATTTTTAATAGAAAGAATATTTCTTCAGCTTTCCAACGCTTCGAACGAGGGTCAAAACGGACTTACGGTTCAAAAGTTATGAAGAAAACAAAATCCGACATTTTGGAAAATTTGTGTCACGCGCAGGTATGCTCAGGTCGAGTCTTTAGGTCGACTCAAGGTTCTTTAGGTCGACTCATAGTCCTTTAGGTTGACTCATACTGTGCAGAATTTGTTAAAAACTCACTTTTCGATCGTTAAATACCTTCCGGACCTCCGATTTCGATTCCGTAAATAGCTGCAATCTCAGAATTCAACATACTACAATATTTTCACCATTAAAAATCCATCCAACACATTTTCTATTTTTGAAATATTTTGAAACATAATTTTATCAATTAATCCCAACTCCAAACTCGCTCAAAACCACTAGAAAACCCACAAACAACCATTCCCGATTAATTCCTATCCTCACCTGACTATACTACACAACTTATTCCAAATTCTAACCGTGAAAACATCGATTTCTATTCATTTTTCTCATTTCAACCTAGTATGAAAAACTATGAAAAAACAAGAAAACATTCACAAAATCACACACATATACATATACAAGCAAGATATAATCGAAACTTCTCACCCTTACCCGATTAATCGAAGACCAAGCTTTTGATTTTGATGATTTTCTTCTTTTCTCAAGTTTTCTCTTCTTTTCTCCTTCTTTCTTTTTTTCTCGTCTCTTCTCTTTCTCTTTCTTTTCTTTTTCTTTTCCCTTACTATTTTTCTCTCTTTTCTTTCTTTTTAAATGAAAACATAAAACTTACCCAAGCAAAAGACCAAAATACCCCTCAACTCAATTTTCTCGCCAACGCTCCCAAAACGCGATAAAACATAATAACAATGAAAAATAATATATTTACCAAATAAAAGTCAATATTAAAATAATATAAAATGAAAATAATTAAATCGACTCGATTAAATAAATCTAACAAAAACCGGGGCGTTACAACTCTCCCCCACTTAGAAATTTTCGTCCTCGAAAATATAATTGAGACGAACAACTCCGGATATGACTCTCGCATCCGACTAACCAACTAACATGCCAACACTAGGAACACCACGAATAACACAAACTGACAAACCACCTAGCTAACAGCAGCTACAACAACGACAACTACAACGGCAAGATGCAAAGCCCATACAATGCACTTGACGACCAACTCACGACTCAAAGAATACCCAAGTTACGAACACATACAGGTTCACTCTTGAACCGAAACACAACAAGATCATTACCATCACCGTAGGTAACACTCCCCTAATTCCCCGTCATAGGAATTAGCTACACGCACTCGAACCATCACCATGGAAACGAGGCAACAACAGAAACAAGAACATAAGGTTCCAGGACATAAACAACGCCTTAACAACATCCATAAAACTAGAATACCAACATCCTTGTCACACAACATTATTACGACAATGCTACGATTCACCAATCGAACATATAACCAAAACATCCATCTACATAGTAGCCCATGAATAATATTTAAACCTTTCACCTAACACTTCCATTCTGAAACATTTAATGGTCTCATCACTCCTACATGTTTACAATGTTCACCCTATGAACTCTTACAAGTCACACACGCTTCTGCTGTGCACTCTAATGACTCGTAACCATCAAAACTATCAATCTCACGTCCAAAGTCTAACTCTTTCTCATATTTGCCAAAAAATCACAGTTCACTTTAATATTCCCAACCTCACACACCAGACACAAGTCTCTGAACTGCTCAACCAACTCTAATTCTCTGACCATCAAAATAGACATATGTAAAGACTTCGACTTAACTCTTTAGGCACAACATTAGCTTTCCCCGAAGGATTATCCAAGCCAAATTTATAACTCGTCAAGGATTCTAACCATCCTCGCTGTCTCATACTATATTCCTTCCGACCAAACATGTAATCAATATTCTTGTGATTACTAAACACTTCGAACCTAGAGCCATAAAGATAATACCTCCAAAATTTCTAACACAATACAACCGCAACCAATTCCAAATCCTGAATAGTATAGATCCACTTATGAAACCTCAATCGTCGTAAAGCATAAGAAATGACTTTACCCTCTCGCATTAACACACTGACTAAACTCATCATAGACGTATCCTAATACCTCACAAACGGTTCATTAGGATCACACAGAATCAAACTGGGGCTGTAGACAAATTCTACTTTAACCCTCTCAAACTTTCCTCACAATGAACATCCAAAGCAAACAACTTACCCTTTGCAAGTCAACTGAAGTAACGAAAACGCTAACTTAGCAAAGTCTTCCATAGCCTGCAGTAACAACCAACTAAGCCCAAAAGTTTCTAATCTCCTTAACCAACTTCGGAGCCTCTCATTGTAGAACTGCATCTACCTTGGATAGATCCACAACAATACCATCATCGAAAATAACATAACCAAGAAAACTAACCTCTTTTAACCCAAATTCTCACTTGAATAACTTAGCATAAAAATTCCTTTCTTTTCAACACTTGCAATTCAAATCTCAAACGCTCTACCTGTTCTTCCTCTGAGTTTATAATAGATCCGAATATCCTCAATCAAAACCACTACGAACTTATCCAAATAAATATGAAAGATACGATTCATCTACTCCACAATCATTACCGACGCATTACTAATACCAAATAACATCACTGCACGTTGTAATGCCCAACCAAATTCCAAAAGGTATAAATTATTAAAGCTTTTGCAAAATTTATCACCGGGTAACTGGTTCTCACATACAAGCTTAACCGAGTAAATAACACCCTAATCCGATGATAACAAACATAACCAGTCACATTAAATTGATCGAACCCTCAACTCACACAATTCACCACTCTTATCAAACATTCCAAACAATTGTAATTCCAATTAAACTCAACCAAACCACTCCAGTCATCTATTCTTGAAAGTGGACACTTATTCTCAATCGTTACCTTATTCGACTGTCAGTAATCCATACATAATTTCTTCTCTTGACCGTCCAAATTCCATAAATCCCAACATGTAGCAACAACCAACCCAAAAGAACTCTCAAATTGTTCACGATTCGTCACAATCCAAAACTTAAGCTATCCAGAACACAACTGCAAGTTTCCATACTACTCACTGATTAACACGCAACCTCATGCTATCATCCTTTTCCTTAACAACCATGCTGGACCTCTTCAAGTCAACACACTAATGTTCCATCCAAAAACACCTCTGAAAGCCATGCACAACTGACGGGCCATCACTGTGGCTTTCCTGCCAATTTCCAAAACACTATCATCGCACACATGACAAACATCTGAGTTTTACTTCCTAAAAGTTCTCCCACTTACTTAGTAGATTCAAACCTCAAATCCTCACCTTCGTCAACGTTGAGTTCACACTCTACTCTTTGAGAACAACCATTAGTAATACCCAATCATTCTCTCTCAATGACATTCCAACTTGACCAACATACCAAAACCTCCGATATAAGAATCTTCATCGACTCAATCAAAACAATCTGTACTCACTTCCTTAATTCCAAACAAGTCATTCACACACTATCAAAGCTGGAAAGACACGTCTATTCCATCCAACATAATTCCCGTCTGCTATCAACAAGAGATTAAGGGTGATCAGTTCCTCAATTTGTCAATAGTCAATCGACAATCATGATGGGGCATAAACCGTCATTACCAAACTATAATAGCATTTCTTGCATCCTGTGCACAAAATTCCCTAAGGCACAAATCCTTAGTTGAAATAAACCTTACCTTCGCATTCCCTCTGGAACTGGGAACAACACTGTCCAAACAACACTTACACTCTTGCAATCTACAACACACTGAGCCAACGCTCTACACCTGAAGCAACTTGGAGAAGTACAAGCTTCTCCCCCACTTATCTCATTCTCAATCCTAAAGACAAAGGATTAGAAAACCAGAAAGCACTGACAGTGTTTCACACACATATCACATACTAAGGGACAAACAACAACGACAGTATTTAACTGTCACACCAACTGACTCAACAACTTGGCCGGACGGACCAACCTGCTCTGATACCACTAATGTAACACCCCAATTCACATCGCAATAAATAATACATAAATAAATCAGAGTGAATAAAAATTTATTTTTTCGACAGAAACAGGGATGCCACATTTAAAGAAATAAAATACAATCCCTGCTCAAATATTTTTGATACATAGCACAAAATAGAATACCCTCAAAGGGAAACCTTTTCCATATAAAAGGAAAACTCAATTATGGAATAAAGCGGAAAGATCCATAACTGACTTGTCTTACAAGATAAATTGTTTTATAACATCAAAATATACATACAAAAGTCATACAAAACATATTCAACAATTGTATACAAATAACTTAAAGCGTTCCCCGACTCCCGTGCTACGTATCAGAGCAGACACCAAGGCCGACAAAAGAATGGAGAACTAAACTTCACAAAAGCCTCCAAGACACTAATCTGCAAATGCCTCATAGAGCATCAAACCACAGCAGAAGGGTGAGAAATAACAACTAAATCAAGATTGCATAATAATATGCAAACACATATTCAAACACATGTATAAATCATCTCACCCATGCCATCACATACTAACCCATAAAGCATGTCACAAATACAAAACATATCACACATAATCCAACCACAATTATGACATATGGAACCACACCACCACATCACCACAAAATATAGCATATATCAATTATCCCCACATAACCACATGTTCACACATAATGCATATGTCTATATACAAAACATATCATTCATAACCAATGCATTTAACACGAATGCATATCACCATTTCTCACACATAATTAATCCATTCATGATTTATGCAAATGCAAAGAGACCGACACAACGACTCTATGCAAATGCCATGCGGTACCATCCATCCATCATTCTCATCACCAGTTCACTCAGGAACTATTAGAATCATCGCTTGTTACTGAGGACCACTCATGTAACACCCCGTCGGGCAAACGATGTTCCCCGTCACTTTCGGTCCTCTTTGTATAAGGCTCATGACGTTTATGGATCGCTTTCGGTCCTCTTTGTATAAGGCTCACGATCCGATCGCTTTCGGTCCTCTTTGTATAAGGCTCACGATCGTCTATAATCATCGCTTTCGGTCCTCTTATTTTTTTAAGGCTCACGATGTTTTAGCGGATTCCCTCTGGATGCATATCATGACATCACAAGATGCATATCATGATGCTTGACACACAAGAACTCATGACAATCAAATGCATATTCACAATTCAACCATATGAATTATCTCATCATCATTATTCATGCATTGAAAACACTTCAAACAATGCATTTCAAACCATAAAGGCCACCAAACAACATACATTGAATTTCACATAAACAATGCATTTCATCATAATCCACAAACCACAACAATTATCACTTTAGCACTTACACTCATATCAATTCACATCAAGAATTACTCACCATCAACCACAACAATCCTACAATCAAACAATGATACTCACAACACTAGGATTCACGCCACGAAGGCTACCCATAGCAACATACATTAATACCATACATTTGTATTCAACTCAACAAAGTATTTTTCCATGAGGCCACAACAATTACCACAACTTATTACATGCTTCAACATCATATAAACCATATAAAAGTTCCACGTCATATAACAATAGCACAACACACGATAAAATACCGACCGCACGCATTGTACGCGATAAGAACACCCGACCGCCCGACTAATTCTCAAAAACACAAATTAATTAAATCATATTTTACCCTCCAAACCATTTTTAATAGAAAGAATATTTCTTCAGCTTTCCAACGCTTCGAACGAGGGTCAAAACGGACTTACGGTTCAAAAGTTATGAAGAAAACAAAATCCGACATTTTGGAAAATTTGTGTCACGCGCAGGTATGCTCAGGTCGAGTCTTTAGGTCGACTCAAGGTTCTTTAGGTCGACTCATAGTCCTTTAGGTTGACTCATACTGTGCAGAATTTGTTAAAAACTCACTTTTCGATCGTTAAATACCTTCCGGACCTCCGATTTCGATTCCGTAAATAGCTGCAATCTCAGAATTCAACATACTACAATATTTTCACCATTAAAAATCCATCCAACACATTTTCTATTTTTGAAATATTTTGAAACATAATTTTATCAATTAATCCCAACTCCAAACTCGCTCAAAACCACTAGAAAACCCACAAACAACCATTCCCGATTAATTCCTATCCTCACCTGACTATACTACACAACTTATTCCAAATTCTAACCGTGAAAACATCGATTTCTATTCATTTTTCTCATTTCAACCTAGTATGAAAAACTATGAAAAAACAAGAAAACATTCACAAAATCACACACATATACATATACAAGCAAGATATAATCGAAACTTCTCACCCTTACCCGATTAATCGAAGACCAAGCTTTTGATTTTGATGATTTTCTTCTTTTCTCAAGTTTTCTCTTCTTTTCTCCTTCTTTCTTTTTTTCTCGTCTCTTCTCTTTCTCTTTCTTTTCTTTTTCTTTTCCCTTACTATTTTTCTCTCTTTTCTTTCTTTTTAAATGAAAACATAAAACTTACCCAAGCAAAAGACCAAAATACCCCTCAACTCAATTTTCTCGCCAACGCTCCCAAAACGCGATAAAACATAATAACAATGAAAAATAATATATTTACCAAATAAAAGTCAATATTAAAATAATATAAAATGAAAATAATTAAATCGACTCGATTAAATAAATCTAACAAAAACCGGGGCGTTACAACTCTCCCCCACTTAGAAATTTTCGTCCTCGAAAATATAATTGAGACGAACAACTCCGGATATGACTCTCGCATCCGACTAACCAACTAACATGCCAACACTAGGAACACCACGAATAACACAAACTGACAAACCACCTAGCTAACAGCAGCTACAACAACGACAACTACAACGGCAAGATGCAAAGCCCATACAATGCACTTGACGACCAACTCACGACTCAAAGAATACCCAAGTTACGAACACATACAGGTTCACTCTTGAACCGAAACACAACAAGATCATTACCATCACCGTAGGTAACACTCCCCTAATTCCCCGTCATAGGAATTAGCTACACGCACTCGAACCATCACCATGGAAACGAGGCAACAACAGAAACAAGAACATAAGGTTCCAGGACATAAACAACGCCTTAACAACATCCATAAAACTAGAATACCAACATCCTTGTCACACAACATTATTACGACAATGCTACGATTCACCAATCGAACATATAACCAAAACATCCATCTACATAGTAGCCCATGAATAATATTTAAACCTTTCACCTAACACTTCCATTCTGAAACATTTAATGGTCTCATCACTCCTACATGTTTACAATGTTCACCCTATGAACTCTTACAAGTCACACACGCTTCTGCTGTGCACTCTAATGACTCGTAACCATCAAAACTATCAATCTCACGTCCAAAGTCTAACTCTTTCTCATATTTGCCAAAAAATCACAGTTCACTTTAATATTCCCAACCTCACACACCAGACACAAGTCTCTGAACTGCTCAACCAACTCTAATTCTCTGACCATCAAAATAGACATATGTAAAGACTTCGACTTAACTCTTTAGGCACAACATTAGCTTTCCCCGAAGGATTATCCAAGCCAAATTTATAACTCGTCAAGGATTCTAACCATCCTCGCTGTCTCATACTATATTCCTTCCGACCAAACATGTAATCAATATTCTTGTGATTACTAAACACTTCGAACCTAGAGCCATAAAGATAATACCTCCAAAATTTCTAACACAATACAACCGCAACCAATTCCAAATCCTGAATAGTATAGATCCACTTATGAAACCTCAATCGTCGTAAAGCATAAGAAATGACTTTACCCTCTCGCATTAACACACTGACTAAACTCATCATAGACGTATCCTAATACCTCACAAACGGTTCATTAGGATCACACAGAATCAAACTGGGGCTGTAGACAAATTCTACTTTAACCCTCTCAAACTTTCCTCACAATGAACATCCAAAGCAAACAACTTACCCTTTGCAAGTCAACTGAAGTAACGAAAACGCTAACTTAGCAAAGTCTTCCATAGCCTGCAGTAACAACCAACTAAGCCCAAAAGTTTCTAATCTCCTTAACCAACTTCGGAGCCTCTCATTGTAGAACTGCATCTACCTTGGATAGATCCACAACAATACCATCATCGAAAATAACATAACCAAGAAAACTAACCTCTTTTAACCCAAATTCTCACTTGAATAACTTAGCATAAAAATTCCTTTCTTTTCAACACTTGCAATTCAAATCTCAAACGCTCTACCTGTTCTTCCTCTGAGTTTATAATAGATCCGAATATCCTCAATCAAAACCACTACGAACTTATCCAAATAAATATGAAAGATACGATTCATCTACTCCACAATCATTACCGACGCATTACTAATACCAAATAACATCACTGCACGTTGTAATGCCCAACCAAATTCCAAAAGGTATAAATTATTAAAGCTTTTGCAAAATTTATCACCGGGTAACTGGTTCTCACATACAAGCTTAACCGAGTAAATAACACCCTAATCCGATGATAACAAACATAACCAGTCACATTAAATTGATCGAACCCTCAACTCACACAATTCACCACTCTTATCAAACATTCCAAACAATTGTAATTCCAATTAAACTCAACCAAACCACTCCAGTCATCTATTCTTGAAAGTGGACACTTATTCTCAATCGTTACCTTATTCGACTGTCAGTAATCCATACATAATTTCTTCTCTTGACCGTCCAAATTCCATAAATCCCAACATGTAGCAACAACCAACCCAAAAGAACTCTCAAATTGTTCACGATTCGTCACAATCCAAAACTTAAGCTATCCAGAACACAACTGCAAGTTTCCATACTACTCACTGATTAACACGCAACCTCATGCTATCATCCTTTTCCTTAACAACCATGCTGGACCTCTTCAAGTCAACACACTAATGTTCCATCCAAAAACACCTCTGAAAGCCATGCACAACTGACGGGCCATCACTGTGGCTTTCCTGCCAATTTCCAAAACACTATCATCGCACACATGACAAACATCTGAGTTTTACTTCCTAAAAGTTCTCCCACTTACTTAGTAGATTCAAACCTCAAATCCTCACCTTCGTCAACGTTGAGTTCACACTCTACTCTCTGAGAACAACCATTAGTAATACCCAATCATTCTCTCTCAATGACATTCCAACTTGACCAACATACCAAAACCTCCGATATAAGAATCTTCATCGACTCAATCAAAACAATCTGTACTCACTTCCTTAATTCCAAACAAGTCATTCACACACTATCAAAGCCGGAAAGACACGTCTATTCCATCCAACATAATTCCCGTCTGCTATCAACAAGAGATTAAGGGTGATCAGTTCCTCAATTTGTCAATAGTCAACCGACAATCATGATGGGGCATAAACCGTCTTTACCAAACTATAATAGCATTTCTTGCATCCTGTGCACAAAATTACCTAAGGCACAAATCCTTAGTTGAAATAAACCTTACCTTCGCATTCCCTCCGGAACTGGGAACAACACTGTCCAAACAACACTTACACTCTTGCAATCTACAACACACTGAGCCAACGCTCCACACCTGAAGCAACTTTGAGAAGTACAAGCTTCTCCCCCACTTATCTCATTCTCAATCCTGAAGACAAAGGATTAGAAAACCAGAAAGCACTGACAGTGTTTCACACACATATCACATACTAAGGGACAAACAACAACGACAGTATTTAACTGTCACACCAACTGACTCAACAACTTGGCCGGACGGACCAACCTGCTCTGATACCACTAATGTAACACCCCAATTCACATCGCAATAAATAATACATAAATAAATCAGAGTGAATAAAAATTTATTTTTCCGACAGAAACAGGGATGCCACATTTAAAGAAATAAAATACAATCCCTGCTCAAATATTTTTGATACTTAGCACAAAATAGAATACACTCAAAGGGAAACCTTTTCCATATAAAAGGAAAACTCAATTATGGAATAAAGCGGAAAGATCCATAACTGACTTGTCTTACAAGATAAATTGTTTTATAACATCAAAATATACATACAAAAGTCATACAAAACATATTCAACAATTGTATACAAATAACTTAAAGCGTTCCCCGACTCCCGTGCTACGTATCAGAGCAGACACCAAGACCGACAAAAGAATGGAGAACTAAACTTCACAAAAGCCTCCAAGACACTAATCTGCAAATGCCTCATAGAGCATCAAACCACAGCAGAAGGGTGAGAAATAACAACTAAATCAAGATTGCATAATAATATGCAAACACACATTCAAACACATGTATAAATCATCTCACCCATGCCATCACATACTAACCCATAAAGCATGTCACAAATACAAAACATATCACACATAATCCAACCACAATTATGACATATGGAACCACACCACCACATCACCACAAAATATAACATATATCAATTATCCCCACATAACCACATGTTCACACATAATGCATATGTCTATACACAAAACATATCATTCATAACCAATGCATTTAACACGAATGCATATCACCATTTCTCACACATAATCAATCCATTCATGATTTATGCAAATGCAAAGAGACCGACACAATGACTCTATGCAAATGCCATGCGGTACCATCCATCCATCATTCTCATCACCAGTTCACTCAGGAACTATTGGAATCATCGCTTGTTACTGAGGACCACTCATGTAACACCCTGTCGGGCAAACGATGTTCCCCGTCACTTTCGGTCCTCTTTGTATAAGGCTCACGACGTTTATGGATCGCTTTCGGTCCTCTTTGTATAAGGCTCACGATCCGATCGCTTTCGTTCCTCTTTGTATAAGGCTCACGATCGTCTATAATCATCGCTTTCGGTCCTCTTATTTTTTTAAGGCTCACGATGTTATAGCGGATTCCCTCTGGATGCATATCATGACATCACAAGATGCATATCATGATGCTTGACACACAAGAACTCATGACAATCAAATGCATCTTCACAATTCAACCATATGAATTATCTCATCATCATTATTCATGCATTGAAAACACTTCAAACAATGCATTTCAAACCATAAAGGCCATCAAACAACATACATTGAATTTCACATAAACAATGCATTTCATCATAATCCACAAACCACAACAATTATCACTTTAGCACTTACACTCATATCAATTCACATCAAGAATTACTCACCATCAACCACAACAATCCTACAATTATACAATGATACTCACAACACTAGGATTCACGCCACGAAGGCTACCCTCAACAACATACATTAATACCATACATTTGTATTCAACTCAACAAAGTATTTTGCCATGAGGCCACAACAATTACAACAACTTATCACATGCTTCAACATCATATAAACCATATAAAAGTTCCACGTCATATAACAATAGCACAACACACGATAAAATACCGACCGCACGCATTGTACGCGATAAGAACACCCGACCGCCCGACTAATTCTCAAAAACACAAATTAATTAAATCATATTTTACCCTCCAAACCATTTTTAATAGAAATAATATTTCTTTAGCTTTCCAACGCTTCGAACGAGGGTCAAAACGGACTTACGGTTCAAAAGTTATGAAGAAAACAAAATCCGACATTTTGGAAAATTTGTGTCACGCGCAGGTATGCTCAGGTCGAGTCTTTAGGTCGACTCAAGGTTCTTTAGGTCGACTCATAGTCCTTTAGGTTGACTCATACTGTGCAGAATTTGTTAAAAACTCAGTTTTCGATCGTTAAATACCTTCCGGACCTCCGATTTCGATTCCGTAAATAGCTGCAATCTCAGAATTCAACATACTACAATATTTTCACCATTAAAAAGCCATCCAACACATTTTCTATTTTTGAAATATTTTGAAACATAATTTTATCAATTAATCCCAACTCCAAACTCGCTCAAAACCACTCAAAAACCCACAAACAACCATTCCCGATTAATTCCTATCCTCACCCAACTATACTACACAACTTATTCCAAATTCTAACCGTGAAAACATCGATTTCTATTCATTTTTCTCATTTCAACCTAGAATGAAAAACTATGGAAAAACAAGAAAACATTCACACAATCACACACATATACATATACAAGCAAGATATAATCGAAACTTCTCACCCTTACCCGATTAATCGAAGACCAAGCTTTTGATTTTGATGATTTTCTTCTTTTCTCAAGTTTTCTCTTCTTTTCTCCTTCTTTCTCTTTTTCTCTTCTCTTCTCTTTCTCTTTCTTTTCTTTTTCTTTTCCCTTACTATTTTTCTCTCTTTTCTTTCTTTTTAAATGAAAACATAAAACTTACCCAAGCAAAAGACCAAAATACCCCTCAGCTCAATTTTCTCGCCAACGCTCCCAAAACGCGATAAAACATAATAACAATGAAAAATAATATATTTACCAAATAAAAGTCAATATTAAAATAATATAAAATGAAAATAATTAAATCGACTCGATTAAATAAATCTAACAAAAACCGGGGCGTTACACATACGACCAACATCCCAGGCGTATTTGGTGGCCCACTTCTACAGGTTCTGATCCAGCCTTCACGATCAAAGGGTAACTTGCCTAATCCAACCAAAATAACATAATACTGTCCTATTTCATTAGTATGATGTATTTACAAATTGATTTCTAAAGTGTTGGCAAATAGGTTGAAAAAGGCGATTGGATCAGTCATTTCATAATCTCATTCGACTTTTTTCACAGGAAGATAAATTTTGGATGGAATAATGGTTGCAAATGAAATAATGGATGAGGCAAAAAAGAAGAAAAAAGAAGTTATTATATTTAGAGTGGACTTTGAGAAGTCATACGATTTGGTATATTGGAATTTTCTGAAATGTGTGATCTCAAATATAGGATTCCATGAAAAGTGGATTGGCTTGATTTTGGAATGTCATAATTATCCCGTATTTCGGTTCTATTAAATGGAAGTCCCACAAAGGAATTTAAGATGTCGCGCAGATTAAGGCAAGGTGATCCATTGTCACCCTTCTTATTCTTGATAGTGGCAGAAGGTTATAATATGCTGATGAAAGGAGCTGTAGAGGCGGGGTTGTATCATGGATATAAGTTCGAAAATGGAGAAGAACGATTCACACACTTGAAGTATGAAGATGACACTTTGATTATTAGAGAAAAAATGGTATACTATTAGAATTATAAAATCGAATTTGCTGCTACTTGAAATTATGTCAGGTTTAAAGGTGAACTACTATAAAAGTGTGTTAGCGAGGGTCAACGTTCCGCATAGGTAGTTGGAAGAGGCAGCAAATATTCTCCATTATAAAATTGGAAGAATGACATTCAATTACCTAGGATTACCGATTGGTGCAAGTCCAAACAGAAAGGAAACTTGGAAGCCAGTGGTAGAAGCTGTGAGATAAAGACTAGTTGGAAGAGGAAACATATATCGATAGGTGGGCGAGTGGTGATTATCAAATCAGTATTGCAAGCTCTTCCGACGTATTTTCTCTGCTTTTTTAAGGCTCTGGTAAGTATCATTTCCAATATTGAATCTCTCTTTAAACAATTTCTGTGTGGTGGGAGTGAGGGTGAGAGAAAAATTAATTGGGTTCATTGGGATAAAGTGTGTAGGCCAATTGACGAGGGAGGTTTAGGTATTAGAAATTTGAGAGATTTTAATTTGTCTCTTCTAGGAAAATGGGAGTAGAAAATAAAATTTGAGAGAAGTGGTATGTGGTGAGAGCTAATGGAACATTGGGGGGAAGTAGAGATGGCTCTAGTTGGTGGAAATGAATTTTGAATCTTAATTTTGGTTATTGGATCCAAGACTCATATTATTCTGTCAAGGAAATGTATAAGGTGTTGCTGTCCCAAGCTGATAATCCGGCAAATCCATATCGTGTAAATGCGTGGCATAAATCTGTCTCAATGAAAGTCTCATGTTTAGTTTGGAGGATATTTCAAAACCGAGTTGCTACCAGAGACAATTTAATTAGGAGATGTGTGATTATAAATGGTCCTAGTCATTGCATAAGGGATTGTGGTAAAGATGAGTCAGTGTCTCATATTTTCTTTGAGTGTCCGATTATCGCGAGGGTTTGGTATGCTGCATGTCATTGGTTAAACATATCTTCGGTTATGCATAACAACTTTTTGCATCTGAAGCAATTCGAAGGGCTATTAGACGGTGATAGAAAATTGAGAAAAAGACTTCAAGGAATGTGGTTTGTATGTGTATGGAATATTTGGAAAGCGAGAAACGAAAAGTTATTTCAAAACAAGAACATTGAGTCCGAAAGCTTAGTAGAGAAGGTAAAAATGCACACTTGAAAATGGATGAAAATTAGAGGAAAGGATACGAATCTCAATATAACAATGTGGTGGTTGAATCCTAGGGCATCCCTAGGCTATATCGATGAGTAACTGCATGGAAATTCAAATATTTTAGTGTTTTAAAGTTCTTTTCATAATGGCTGGGTGAGTTCAGTTTTGGTGAGTAGCATAATCCATATCTAGTTCTCAAGTCTGTTTGTGGTGGGAGTTAGTCTGGTTTGTGATTCTCAGTTTTATTGGTGGTGCTTGGGCTGGTAGATATTTTGTGCGTTATAGACCTACTTAATCTATCAGTTTATGTGGTGGTCATGTTTTTGTACGCGATGCTTTGGTATTGGCTTATGGTTTTGCAGATAATGGTGTTTGATTTGTAGCCTTGGGATGATGTAGCTTTGTATTAGAGAAAGGTGGTGAGTTAGGCTGTTAGGGGATGAATCTGTTGAGTATAGCAAGTGTGAGTAGTATGGGTAATAGTCCCACATTGGATAGGAATGTGGAGACTTGAGTATTTATAATTGGGAGAACCCACACACCTATCACCTTAAGGTTTTGGGTGAGTATGTGGCGTGTCTCTCACAAAGGTGTTGCTATAGAAAAGAAGCCCCACAATGTTCAATGCTCCCTAGTTGAAAAATATTCCTAACAGTGGTATCATGATCCTTTGGTTCGAGTGAAGGACCGTCTCACTTGTATTGAAAGTATCCCTACAGACGGTGGGTTGAGTGTTTCATTGAAGAGTGTCAACGACGATACAAATGTATGTGGATGAAAAGAGCTTCCGCTTAAGGGGGAACATTGTGGATAGACTCACACTCGAGGGGGAATGTTGAGTATAGCAAGTGTGAGTATTATGAGTAATAGTCCCACATTGGATAGGAATGTGGAGACTTGAGCATTTTTAAGTGGGAGAACCCATACATCTATCACCTTAAGGTTTTGGGTGAGTATGTGGTGTGTCTCTCATAAAAGTGTTTCTCTAGATAAGAAGTTCCACAATGTTCAATGCTCCCTAGTTGAAAAAAAAAACCCAACAAAATCTACGGTTCAATGTGATGATTTTCATATTTTGCGAAAGGTTTGGTATCAAATAGAAGTTATCTGAAAGTTTTTTGTTCAATTCCCCTAGAATTAGTGGTGATTATAGTATGTAGGCTAATCATAAGTAGGAGATCAGATTCAACATCTTATAGTCATTTTATCAGCAAGCTCGTTCAGTTTGAGGTTTTCGACACGGGGATGTTGGTTCTGTATCGTTTCTTCATTTTCGATGTATCTTTTCTTGTAGGTGCTGGTGCTCCTGCCCGCAACTTATCTTGTTATTGAACTGCAGGTGTTTTGCTTTTGGCGAGAGTGTATTTCGTTTGGGTGGCTACCGGTGCTGTGGTGGAAATTGTGTTAACTAAGTATAGAGTTTATTTTGGAATCTGTTGGTCTCGTTGTTTCATTGTCGCGTCAGTTTGAGTGAGGTGTGGTATCGGTTAAATTGCTGTATTTTTTGTGGCATGGGGTGTTTGGTTGCTGTCCTCTTGATTGCTGTTGGTTGTGGGTAGAATGTTTTTGTTTAGTTAGTTGCCTGATAGAGTTTTTAGTTTGGTAGCTGGGTTTTGCAACTATTTCAGCAACGTTAGCAATATCTTGTTTTGGGGAGCATTGGAGGTGCTTGATTTCCTTAGATATTTGGTTTGATACTTTAGTCGGGTCCCTGGCGTACGGTGTAGTTTGTCTTGCCGCTTAGACAATTTTTGTGGCAGTTTCTTTTGTTATCTTGTTTGTAATTAGATGGATTTGTCATTTGGATAGTTTCACTTTTAGTTGTTATTTCAATCTTCTTGGTATTAGCGTTAGAGCTCTATGGAAGTTGTTTGTTTGTTGGTGATGCTTGTACCTTCTGTAACTTTTAACACTGTTTGTGCTGTTTTTATTTATGGTAAATTCTTTTGGTCTTTTAAGAAAAAAATTAACAAGCATAGATTATTCTGAGTTATTATTTTATTTTCCTTTTTTTTTTTTTAAATTTAATGATGAAACTCTAATTTACATAGTAACCGCAGAATTCACCTATCAATAACAAAGTAGAAATAAGTGCTTGTATTAGAGATAACGAGGGGGTGTTTGCTGTTTCCTAGACATAGTGGTTCTCGCCTAGCATTAATGTTAATGTGAGGGAAGCTTTAGGCCTTTTGTACTTTATTAAATGAGTTCATGAGTTAGGCTTGGACTATGTGGATTTTGAGCTAGATGCAAAGAGTGTGGTAGATAGTGTGAACTTTCAGTACCCAAATTATTCGGATTTTGGCGGTATCACTAAGGACTATAATTGCTTGTTAGCTCTCTTTTATAAAAAACTCTCATATTAAGTTTGTTAGAAGACAAGCCAATTAGATCGCTCACGCTTTACCTCGGGTGACTCCATCTCTAACTAGTTTCTATATTTTTAACGATGTTTCAACAGATATCCAAAATTTTATTATTTATGAAATGAATTGAATTTTTCCCGTAAAAGAAATAACACCCGTGAAGAACTTTTGTGTCAACAGGGGGATGCATTTCTAGGTGACCTCAGTGCCACTTCTTATGATTAATGTTTATGAGTGGAAAACCTTTTTCTATTCCTACTTTTTTTCTAATTTTTTTAACTTTTTTTAATTTTATAACAACGTTTACTTTCAGTGTGTTGTTTTCAATTTATTTGCTTTTACTTTAAGTTTATTTTAACTTGAAAATCATTATCGATATATATATATATATATGCAATAATTCAATAAAAGAAGAAGTATAAAGGATATTCTGCCCGAAACAACATTACAAGAAACCCCTACAACTTAAAACATAGAAGAAGTGCGAATGATATTAATCATTAGTAAGGGTGCGAATAGACAAAGCTAGACTTTATAACGCCGAGTTTGGCGTATAAGAAAATTTTAAAGCTTAAACGTGGCATATGGTCCATTATAAGTTTTTTTTTCTATCACCGCCTTTTAAAAGCTTGACATGTACTTAAATCTATTTAAAAACTTGTTTTATACTAAAGATTTTAAATAATCTATTTTACCTATTTTTAAATACACGATCTTTTATTTATTTTTGGCACCAATTATCCTATTTACAATTACCAACAACCGCAAAAGTAACAGACACGATCAAGATGACTGACCGCCAATGCAACGAACGCCACCACAGCCGCATCTGCGATTTCAAAACGTTGTTGAGACCATTTGTTAAAGCAGAAGTTGATGAAAAAGAAGCTTTTAGAATACTGAGACACTGCAATATATAAACAATACAAACATTGTAATATTAATGAAAAATGAATAACAATGCTAAGAGTATTACACAGTGAATTTACCTCCTTTAGACCAATTTTAACAACTCTTTCTCCACATCCAACGGCGAAACATTTAAACTATTTAGAAACGAAATAGCATTGAAGGACGATATTGGAGTCACAACCAAATCATCTGTCACCATAAATAAAGACGGGCCTTTTGCGAATTTTCCCGAACTTGAAGAACTTGAAGCTGAAAACTTAGGATCTACTAAGCTTCCATTGAGTTTCTAGGGTTGAGTAACATTTCCTTGGATGTTTATTGCTCATCAAGATCTGCTATGCTTTGAGAGAGTGAACTCAGGCTTTTAACTCTAACTGCTTCAATATTTGAGCCCTTGGAGGTTGAGAATAATATAACAAGTGTGAGTTGAAGTCCCACATTGATTATAAATATGGATAATTGAGTATTTATAAGTGGGAGAACCCATATATCTATCATCTTAAAGTTTTAAGAGAACACGTAATATTTAATATTTCATAGTGAAAAACTCCCCCCAACATTGAATACAAGCCTCTGCGTAAAGAACTTGGAGTCCTTCTACTTAGGAAAGGAAATAACATGATAGTTTACCAATCAATATGGATGAACATTTTATTTCTTCAAAACACTACTACCGCCTCCCTTCGTCTCTAAATATGTGATCATATTTAAGATAAAAAAATTCTCATTAAGTACAAATATTTTTAAAAAATTATTGAATATTATTACAGTGTTGAATGAAATGAATGTAGAAGATGACGAATAATCACGACGGGTGTTAGTTGGGAATTTTGACGCTAAAGTTTGATTGATATTGATAAGTGAAAGAAATGTTTCTGAGTTGTCTTAGAATTCGACAGGAGCATTATTGAAAATTCTAGTCGAAGAGATCTTTTGTAAGAAGGACACGTTGGTTAAGACTTAGAAATATTTATGAGTTTAGATTGTAATTTCGACGGAGCCAATGCTGAGAGTTCGTTCGACAGAGATTTTGAATTTTGAATAAGGATGATAACTGTATTTTGTCCTTATCCGTTTCTCAAAGGTGACAGGTGTAAAGCTGTGGCGAATTGAAGACATGCGAGTGAAACGTGTCATTTTCTGCAGAAAATACCGTTGATAGCGGTTATTTTAGACGTAGTATAAATAAGAGTCTTAGTGTATAGAGTTACGGGTGTTCAATCATTGTACAAATACTCACAAATTACTCAAAGTATCTAAGTGTGTTGAGAAATGAATTCGTTGAGAATGTACGTGTGAATCACCATATTTTAATTTTAATTGAAGTTATTTTCAATTTATCAATTACTTTTTCATTGCAATTTACTTTGGAGTTCTTTATTGCAATTCCTTTACAAATTCTGCAATTTACTTTTAAACTTTAAACAACATTCTTCAATCATGGGCATTGTCAAAATGTTCATAGACTTTCAAATACAATTTTAACAAAAACACGTGTCCTAGGATTCATTGTTGATCCTGTAAAGTAAACCATTTTTGGAGACCAACGGTTGTTTACCAATTTTCATGGTAAACAAATTGGCACGCCCAGTGGGACAGTGCTATTGTTAGAATATTTCTCTGTTTTGAAATTTTTTATAAGTTCTTCATTTTACTATCTCTCTAACTTCGTTGCATGAGACTAAGGAGTGGTAGAATAGCCACAAACAACGAAGAAAGACCAAGGAGAAGATACATAAGGAGGATGGTGAATCAAAATCCACCGAATAATCAAAATCCACCAAACAATGGAGAACCACCCCCTTCATCTTCGACAGGGGGAAATACGGTTCCCGCGTCTGTATTTGAAACTGTAACATCCACAGCAAGTATGACACCTATGCAGTCGATTGCCAAAAGTCGACCTATTTTGTCTTATGTAGGGACACATGGTCCACCAATGACCCCCCTCCAGTGGGGAATAGTTTATTCAGGCCTTATGTGCCTGGGTTTCCAATGCCTCTAACTAGTCGCGAACAGCCTTATAGCATGCCAACTTCAGTGATGGCAAGTTTGCAAAATACGACGTCAATGTTCGCAGAGCCAGTGGTGAACGACAATTCGCCACTATAAGGATCTGGTTCAGGAATTAACAATACGGGTCAAATTTACCAGCCCTTAGGGATGGAATTTCCCACCCAAATGCCTAATATCACCAATAATTCTGCAGCGGTGATAAGGCAACAAATGGACGAAAGCAACTACAAAATGGTTCAAATGCTTGCCCAACAAATGCGCGTGATATTTAACCCTTTGATCCAGAACACTACCTAAACAAACCAACAATTGGCAGCGCAAATGACGTGCATTGCTGATTTCTTTGGTGTTCCACAACCCCCTCGACACCTTTAAAGGGAATGGATGATAGAAAATCAGGGGGCAATCTTGGAAGAGGACCCCACCATTAACCAAATCTAATGAAATGTACCCCAGGAAAATGTGGTAAATCAGGGAGTAGGAATCGAACCACCTAGGGTTGAACCTCCTAGGCTTGAACAACAAATTCCAAGGGAAAGGGAACCAAGGGTAGTGATGGTGAATAGGAACCAAAACGCAGACGAAGTCATAAACCAGGTTCGACGTGATGATATGGCAGTATACAATAACTTAGCAGCCATGGTCGAAAGAATTATGGTGTGGAATGGGTTAAATATTGGCCTTCGTAGGACAAACTACTCATCACCATTGTCTGAATACATTCTGCAATCAGAATTACCCCCTAGGTGCAAAGTCCCCAAGTTTACTAAATTTTCTGGGGACACTAGTGAGTCCACTGTTGAACATGTGGCTAGACACCTAATAGAGGCAAGGGAAATTGCTAATAACGAGAACCTAAGAATGAAATACTTCCCAAGTTTCCTTACAAAGAATGCCTTTACATTGTTCACCACATTACCAGCGAATTCAATTCATAATTGGACTCAACTAGAAAGATTGTTCCATGAGCATTTCTACATGGGACAGTCGAAGATCAGTTTGAAGGAATTGGCCAGTATCAAACAAAAATTCTCTGAGCCAATAGATGATTACTTGAATAGATTCGGTTAGCTTAAGGCAAGATGTTTTACGCAAGTGCCTGAGCATGAGTTGGTCGAAATGGCTGCTGGTGGCCTTGACTATTCCATTGGGAAGAAACTAGATACCAAATATCTAAGGGAAATGGCCCAGTTGGCTGATAGAGTTCGACAGGTAGAACGCCTAAAGGCTGAAAAGGCCAGGGCAAATAAGAATAATAGAAAGGAAAGGGTAGCCTACGTCAAATTTGATGAAGATGATCAAGAAATGAATAGTGATCCTTTAAACTTCGACGAGAATGAAGTTGACCTTGCTGAACTAAAGCAAGGACCACCTTATTCTTGTAAATTCTTAACAACCTCGAATGAAAAAAATCCAGTCGAACCAGAAAAAAGTGATAGGTTCCCTAAGAAAACTTATACCTTCGACGTCACCAAGTGTGACGAAATACTTGACTTATTAGTTAAAGATGGCCAGATGATAGTGCCTCCTGGCGCTAAGACACCTCCTTTGGAACAAAGGAAAAAGAGAGGTTTATGTAAATATCATAATTTTTTGGGCCATAAAACTTCACAATGTTTTCTTTTCAGTGATCTTGTTCAGAACGCTATCAAAGAAAAAAGGCTCAAATTTGGAGATAAGTCAAAGTCACAAATGAGGATTGATTCAGACCCTCTCCTAGTGGAGGATGCTCATTATTCTGAGCCATTCATGATCAATATGGTGGAAGTTTCTGAGGACTACACCAACGAAGCTGTGATGGTCGAAGTTACTGAAGGCTTCGCCAAAGAAGTCACTCAGGACTTCGACAAGGAAACCACTGAGGGTTTCATTCAAGGAGCTACTGAAGGCTTCGCCAAGGAAACCACTAAGGGTTTCATTCAAGGAGCTACTGAAGGGTTTGCCAAGGAAATCATTGAGGGTTTCATTAAAGTGGCTACTGAGGGCTTCACCAAAGGAGTCACTAAGGACTTCAACAAGGACACCACTGAGGGTTTCATTCAGGGAGTCACTGAAGGCTTCTACAAGGGGATCACCGAGGGTTCCAGACAAATGATAATAACAAATGAAATTACTGAGGGTTTCATACATATTAACAAAATTACTGAGGCCACTAAGGGCCTTAGAGGCAAACTACAGGATTTAGACATCACTGAGGATGCCAACTTAGGGGTTAATATGATTGAAGTAACCCAGGAAACTGCAATAGAGGTTGATGAACAAAGCCTCAGGCAAGAGGAATATGTCAAAGTGGCCTATCCCAGGCAGGATGAAAGCCTAGCCGAATTCCTTCATAGGTGCCAAAAGAAAAACTCTGAAGTAATGTTGTGCCTAAGGTGCAACTCAGTCTTTGACAGAAAGGTTGCAGAAAACATGAAGGGGGTTCAACTAGCCAAAAACAGGAATAAATGGAGAGACACTTATAACCGTTTTGCCTTCAACAAGAGGGGAAGACCCAGGAAGCAAGAGCAAGGAGGAAAAGGACTACGTGGCAAAAACCCAGCCACATTCAAGCCTACTACTGACGCCCCTAGGGGTAAGTGGGTGAAGCCTGTCGAAAGGAGGGAGCATGGCCAAAAGAAATGGCAAAACTTTAAAGTAGAAAGAGGTTCCTCAATGGCGTACTGTAAGGAATTCCAAGCCTCAAAGCAGTTAGCATATCGCTCTGAAAATTATAAAGGAAAAAATTCCTATGTCAAGGTCTCAATGGAGGAGACAACAGAGGAGGCAAAAGGCTGAGAGAGAGGCTGGAGAAAAGGAAAAGGCTGAATTGAGAAGTAACGTACCCCTCAAGAAGGATAAGAATGAAGAGAAGAAGCCTGTCGAAAGGAAACTATTTGCTTCTCAGAAGGAGGTTATAGGAGAGAATTCCGACCAGCCAACAGAAGATGATATGCTGATAGATGATTTTGACACAGGTTCAGACCCTTCACTAGATATCGTTTGCAACGCGGTGTGTGTATTGCCTAGGGAATACGACCAAGTTACGGAGATAGAGGAACCTGAGGATGCAATTGAATTGGAAATGGCCAAACATAGGCCAATTTGCTATTACATACTGAACAATGGATGTGTGGAGGAACAAAACGCCTTTTTTGAAAGGCCTGACGAAACGATGAAGAACCATTTGTAGTCTTTGTTTATTGGGGGAAAAATAGAAAACGTTGGAGTGAATAAGATCTTAGTTGATGGAGGAGCAGCGGTGAATTTGATGCCGCATTACATGTTGAAAAAGAATAGGAAAGGATGACACTGATACTAAGCCCCATAACATGGTTCTATCGAACTATGAGGGAAATGTGGGTACTACAATGGGTGTAATCCAGGTGGACCTTACAGTTGGCACCATTACAAGGCCAACTATGTTCATGGTCATAACGTCAAAGGCAAACTACAATCTACTTCTAGGTAGAGAATGGATCCATGGCATTGGCGCAATCCCTTCTTCACTACATCAACGTATTTCAATCTGGCAAAGCGACGAAATAGTGGAGAATATAGAAGCTAACCAGAGCTATTACATGGCTGAAGTCAACCAGGTGGACAGGAGGCACTTCGACAGGAACCTGACCCATATTGCACCTTGCAATCCTGCAGGATTCGACTTTACGCCCACTGACAACGCATTTTGTTCCCTTTACCTGCACCCAACCCATGGCTTTCAATGGGATAGGGAAGTAGTGGGTGGGGAAGATTTCAGATTTGGAAGGGAAGGAATCCAACCAACGGGTTGGGGAAGTGAATTTAGTGACGATGAATGAGTCAAAGACGTTAGAAAATATTTCGGCTTACATAGCAGAAAACAAATTAAAAGCGGCTGAAGTAAAGTACATGGCTCTCAAAGCCAAAAAGAATGAAGAGCACTTGGAAGGTCCTGGTAAGGACTTCGATCCTAAACCACCTGATAAGGACCAATATGAAGTGCAAGGCCAAAGGCTTGATTCCATCTATGATGACAAGCCTTTGGGTTTCGAAAAGGATCCGCTAGCGAACAACATGAAAATGCTAGTGCAAGATCCTCTAGAAGAGATCGACTTGGGAGAGGGGGCAATAAAAAGGCCAACATATATCAACGCCAACTTTATCCCATAACTCAGGGTCGAAGCAATTCAACTATTGAAGGAGTTCAAGGGCTACTTCGTGTGGGATTACAACGAGATGTCCGGTTTAAGAAGAGATCTGGTCAAACTGAAGTTACCTATAAAGCCTGGGAAGAAGCCAATCAAGCAGACTCCAAGGCGTTTTGCACCAGAAGTTCTGTCGAAGATCAAGGAAGAGGTCGAAAGGCTTCTTAGATGAAAATTCATTCGTACGACCAGGTATGTCGAATGGATTACCAACAATGTACCAGTCATTAAGAAAAATGGCACTTTGAGGATTTGCATTGATTTCGGAGATTTAAACGCTGCAACCCCAAAAGATGAATATCCAATGCATGTGGCGGAGATGTTAGTAGATTCTGTTGTAGGACATGAGTATCTTAGTATGATCGACGGGTATTTTGGATACAACCTGATTTTCATTGTTGAAGAAGATGTGCCGAAGACGACATTTCGATGTCCCGGAGCCTTAGGCACCTACAAATGGGTGGTGATGCCTTTTGGTCTAAAAAATGCTGGGGCAACTTATCAGCGAGCAATGAATTATATATTTCATGAATTTATTGAAAGTTTCATGCAAATTTATATTGATGAAAATGGTGATGCCTTTATGTTTATGTCTATACTTCTCATGTACAAAGTTAAAGCATTATATAAAGCCAGTTGATGTTTATGTTTCGTCTCACTTCGACATTATTAAACATATGTTATCTAAACCAATTTTACATAGTCGAATTGGTAAATGGGCACTGGACTTAACTGAGTATTCTTTAACGTACATGGCTGTTAAGGGACAAGTGGTAGCAGACTTTATAGTCAACCACTCTATAGTAGAAATTTCCCTAAACTATCTGGAGCTTGAACCTTGAAAGTTATACTTTGATGGTTCTAGTTATAAAGATGGAGCGGGTGTGGGAGTATTGATTATTTCTCCTAAAAAAATTCCAACAAAATTCAAGTACAAAGTCGAAGGCCTTTGTTCAAACAATGAAGCCTTTGTTCGAAGATCTTGTTGGAATTGGGGGCAACTCGAGTCGAAATAATGGGTGACTCAAAATTAGTTATAAAAAAAATAACAAAGGAATATAAATGTGTCAAAGAGAATCTTATATGTACTTTGTAATAGCCAATAGACTATGAAATGGTAAGCATTTGACACATACCCCGACTTGAGAACTAAGAGGCCAATGACTTGGCTCAAATTGCTTCTGGATATAAAATTTCAAAAGAAAAATTGCTAGATGCAATCGAAGTCAGAGGAAGGGTTGTATTAACCAGATTATCCCCATCAGATTTGGAAATGACAAAGCTAGGTTATGCTGACGAAGGGAATTTTGAGGTACTGGCTATAGATAGTTTGACAGACGAAGATTGGAGAAAGCCAATAGTAGAATACTTAGAAAATCCAACAACATCTGTCGAACATAAAGTTAAGTATCGCGCTTTAAGCTATATTCTTATGGGGAACGAATTATTCAAAAATACATCTGAAGGAGTCTTACTCAAATGCCTTAGTGAGTCTGAGGCATACTTAGCTCTCTCTAGTGTCCATAGTGGGGCATGTGGGGCACATCAGGTAGGTCATAAAACGAAATGGTTGGTGTTTCGAAAAGGGATGTATTGGCCTACTATGTTTAAGGATTGTATCGAATTCTCCAAAGGATGCCAAGAATGTCAAGTACATGCAGGTATTCAACATGTTCCTGCAAGCGAATTGCATTCTATAGTGAAGCCTTAGCCCTTCAGAGGGTGGGCTTTGGATCTAGTTAGAGAGATTCGACCATCATCATCCCAAAGTCAAAAATACATTCTAGTGGGGATAGACTATTTCACTAAGTGGATTGAGGCTATACCATTGGTGAATGTCGACCAGGAAGCAGTGATCAAATTCATCCAAAAGCATATTATTTATAGGTTTGGAATCTCAGAAACCATTACAAATGATCAAGGATCCGTTTTCACTTGTCGAAAAGTTCAGGAGTTTGCTAAAGAAACGGGGTTCAAGCTATTGATGTCTAGGCCTTATTATGCTCAAGCAAATGGTCAAGTCGAAACAGCAAATAAGGCAGTGATTGGCATAATAAAAAGACATGTGGGGAAAAAGCCAAGGAATTGGCATAAGACATTGGATCAGACTATATGGGCATGTCGAACCTCTCCTAAAGAGGTTACAAACACCATGCCTTTTCGACTGACATATGGTTACAATGCAGTTTTACTAGTCAAAATCTACCTGTAATCAACTAGAATTCAAAGACAACATGAAATCCCATATGAGTCTTATTGGAACATGATGTTGGATGAATTGGTTGATCTAGACGAAGAAAGATTAAATGCCTTAGAATTATTAAAGAGGAAGAAGAAGAGAGTAGAGAATTCATACAACAAGAAGGTTAAGGTTAAGATGTTTTCGACTGGAGACCTAGTTTGGAAAGTAATCCTACCCATGGATCAAAAGGATAAAGCATTGGGTAAATGGTCCCATAAATGGGAAGGCCCTTTCCAAGTTATCCAAGTTTTTTCTAACAGTACATATGAAAATCAAAGAATTAGCTGATGATCGAAGAGTCTTGCGAGTAAATGGGAAATATTTGAAAAAATATAAGCCTGCACTTCAAGGAATAAAAATAACAAAAGATTAATTCATACACAACAGTCGAAGCCAAAATGGTACGTTAAAATTCGCAAATTTCCAAAATGGCTAAGTCATTATATAGATGTCACAAAGGGCTTAAAGTCATTACATCAAAAAGCCAAATTCTTCAAAGAAGGAAAAAGTTCAACAACTACAACCAAGTCAAAAGGGAAGGGAATCCTTCATCTTCTGGTACTTTGACTTCTGAAGTCTCAGGTGTCGTTCATATATAGATTTGGTGGAAGTGAGGCCATCAATTTCTTTTCCCAGTTTTTTAGCCCTTTCAACGTGATGCATCCCAATTTGGATTTCCTTGGTCTGTTCATCTTGATCAAGCTTGTGGAGTTCATCTTTGCGCTCCTTGGCCTTGGAAATCTTGGCTTGCAACTCCTTTATCTGTCCTTCCCAAGCTTGGATGTTCTTGTCACAGGTTTTGAATTCCTTCTTATTTTGTTCAGAGCCCTTCTCCAATTCTGCAACTTTGGCAATAGATTCAGCGGCTGCGTCCCATTCAACTGCTTGGGTTTCTGATTTGTTCTTGATTTTGTTTAAAGCTTCCCTTATTCGATTAAGATCTGTAACAAATTGATCAACCAATAACCCCAAATCCATGATGACGTCTGTGAATTCTGGAGAAATGGTCAAGACATTAACTTATTTCAGGAGATCTTAGATCCCAAAGTAAGTAAAAGTGTCAGTCTCCAAGAGCTGGAACATATAAGAGTCAAAGACTTTCTCTTTAATCTTGAGAAGCAAGTCGTCATCAAGTTTGCCTGAAGATTGGTCACCTGATACATTTGAAGTGTTAGCGTTCATCTCTGTCGAACTACCCCTGGCACCTATCATGGCCTTCAGATATTCCAATGGTCTACTTTGCTTCAGCGATTCTAGCTCCTCTTGGGAGAGGGCAGCAATAGTGCCAGTCGAAGGTGATAAAGTTTCTTTGGTAGCATCAGGACTTGGTTTAGCTTTAGGCTGGTCATTTTGTTGCTCATCGTCTTCTTCATTGTCATCATCATTTTCTTGTTCTTCATCCTCTTCCTCAGGAGGTTCCATCTCGAAGTCAAACATGGATCGATCCTCTTCCTCTTCCTCTTTGTCATCTGGGCCACCAACGCCTTGTTTTGCATTAGTTGGAGAGCCATATTCAGATTTGTCTTCGACACTTTCTTCACCAATTGGCATCTCTGTGTCACCTTCCATGTCGATCAAGGCATCATTCTCTGGTGGGTTCTTTTCAGGTTCAGAATTACTTGTTTGAGAATGTTCCGTGGTGACTTTTGGTGGCGAATCCTTGTGTTGTTCGTCAGCAAGCTGACTTACCTCATCCATAAATTCTTTGTTGGAATCTTTAGGAGATGTTGGATGATAAGAGGGAGTACTTTTGGGGTGGTAGGAAGGATCACTACTGCTTATAGGGATAACGTGTGGGTTGGTTGGTTGCTCCATGCCATCTGTGACACCCTGAAAAATTAAATATGGGTAAGTCGAAAAGTAAATAAAAAGTAATTAGCAACTCAAGAGATTAAGGTAGGATTTTTACCTTAGGACCTTCATCCCCCGGGCTAGAGTTGTCGCTTTCGACCTGGTCAGGAGTCGTCTTAGCAGTCTGACCATTAGTGGTTATATGAGGATCAACTACGACTACTTTGGGAGTGATAGGCTTCTTCGCTGGTGGCTTGACGACTTTGGGTTTTGGTTGAGAGATGGCATCACAAATCTTTCCCTGCTTCTTCTTCTTTTTTGGTTGTTTTTAGGTGTCTGGAGTGAGGTCATCATCGTCTGATTCGATCACTTGGAATTGAACTTCTTTTTGGTTTCTTTTCTTGGGTGTTGGTGGTGGTTTTCGACTACCCTGAAAGGAAAGATACCTCAGATATTAAAAGACGAGGACAATATATAAAGAAGAATAGTAATAACAAATGAAGTATACCTTTGCTATGGTTTTAGTGGCTTTGTCTTCTTCTTTCTCTTCGACGGCGTCCTTTTCTGTGGTAGTAGGTTTCTTGGCAGGAATCCTGATATCTAAAAGAAAAATAATACAATTATCACATGAATAAGAAAGATAAGGAATTGATGAAAGAGGTGAGTTAAAAAACCTCCCATTCTACACCTTCGTATATTGGAGACTCTACACGAATGTGTTCTATGCCAATATGAAGGTGCCCTTTGAAACTGTCTAGAGTATGCTTAATCGAAACCACCCGCTTGACACGTTTTTGAGATTCCTGTTGAAGGATTTTCACAAAATCCCCACAGATGAACCAGTATGGGAATGGAGGACTAAAAGCCACACCAAACTCAGCACTTGGCAGTTGAGGAAATTTTGGGGGATACATGTTAAAAGCTAGTTCATACCGTTGTTCAGGTTTAACGTACGAAGGTAGTTATAAATCCTCCAGTTTCTTTGTGAATTTCTCTTTCAAGGTAACTGCTGCTTCACAAATGGTTCAACTAAGATCATCAGGTTTATAGGCAGTTTCAAAGTATTTATGGAATGCTTGTATTTATTTGATGTGAGTCAAAGTACCTTTCTTGACTCTTTCTTGCACAGAGGCAAAAGCGTGAGTTAGATGTTGAGTAAAGGCAGGAACGTCGAAAACTTCTGTGGTACAATAATCCTTCCACCAATCAAATTCTTTGGTGCAAAGGAATGATGTCTTAAAAGCAACAGGAGTGAACTGCGTGGTGCTAGTATAGCGAACCAATTCTTTGTTGCATTGGGCTTCTGTATGGATCATGTTGTAAAGAATCAATGAGTTCTTCTTGGCGAAGAGTGGTTGTGGTTTTATTTGAATGAGACCAAACTGTCGAGAGACAATATTGGCTTGATAGCTGAGGAGAGTGAATTGAAGTCTTGAAGGCCTAAGTCTTGTAGCCAACAGCCTAGGGGTGAGGAACACCTTCCATATGGCTAGGGATTTTGCTTTTTGGTCCTTTGATGGAGCAGGAAACTTTCTTGTGAATCATTCAGGGCCTTGCTTTCTGTCAACAAAAGGAGCCATGTTGATGTGAAATTGTAACGCTTGTGCGTAACCCAAAATTTGACCTCCTTTTTTTCTTTTTTTGCATAAGCATGTGCATTCGCATCGCTGGCATACACACTCGCACTTTTTCTCTGTGGTTTTTGTTGCATGAATATTCAGGTTTCTAAGCTCGATTAATCACATCCTCACAAAGTCATCATATCATCAACACAAGCACAAAATAAGGGTTTCTATGCCTATCCATCAAAGCAAGAGGTTTGAAATCGGAACCGTGGCCACAACACCATTTTTCAGGCAAATTGGGGAAATTTTGGCCTGGTTAATCGATTAACACTTTATAGTGCAAAAAATGTTAATCGATTAACACATGTAAATTTGGCAGATTCTGCTACTTTTCATGACAGCAACTTACCACCCCACATTTTAGGTCTCTACATGTTTCTAGCATTATGTGGAACATTCTAGACATCTCTAGACATTTCAAGACCATTCAAGACACTCCACTTATATTTATTCCAATGCATCACTTTGAATTAAGTGCACCATGTTCCTTAGCTTCCAAGTATGTGAGCCATTGATCTAGACTTGCATTGGGATTGCTCCAATGAGTTAACTACCTAACTAACTGAGTTAACCGCTGACTCGGTGAGTCAAGTGTAACTAACTCCCAACCTAGCTCCAAAGCTAACCCCAAAGCACATTCCAAACCAATCACACTCCATACCTAGCCTCTATATAAACAAAGCTTCACCATTGTACAAAGGGGGGAGAACCATACACAATCATTTTCAGAATTCTTCACCCTCTTCACTCTCAATTCTCTCACATTCTCTCTGAAATTTTCTGCAACTTCTTCATCTTCATCTTCATTTTCTTCCCAAACCTCACTATAGCTCTTCACCATTGAAGAATAATCACTTTCACCTTGGAAGTGATTATTTCTTGAGCTTAACCTTCATCACCTTGCCACTCTACTTGATTTGCTGGAGTTTTATTAGCTTTTGATTCATCACAAGTGATTGCTTCAAGATTCTATGGTGTGAATTCGCGTTTTGGAGATTTCGTCGCAATTTGCTCGGTTTCGATACGATTTGCATTTGCAACAACATCCAAGGCACATCTCAGCCTTGTAGGTTGGTCTTTCTTTGCACATTTTACTGTTTCGAACATTTCCGTATCATTTACGATGTAGTTTCAATCATTTTTCGGTTCGTTTAATCATGTGATTTGCTTGAGCTTTGATCTCCATGTTAATGCTTTCAATTATATGATTAATTGCTCATAATTCATGTGATTTTTGTGCACAAATGTAAACCATAGCATGTGGATGTTCAAATAAGTGATTAACTACTGGAAGCACTTTCGAAAACTATTTTTTCTACCCCTGCTTCAGTGTTAATCGATTAACACTTTGCAGTGCAAAAGTGTTAATCGATTAACCAGTGTAATTTTGCTGTTTTCAAGTGTTAATCGATTAACACTTTGCAGTGTAAAAAATGTTAATCGATTAACACTGAACCAGAATTTCATTTTTGCTTATTTTCAAGCCTGTTTGACATTCTTTCCTCCTTTAACTTCCATGGATTGACATGCTTGATATGTGTGGATGTTTTAGGTGCTATTTAGCCTCTGTTTGAAACATGCTTACAATATTTCAATGCACGATTTATCGATTATGCATTTGTTTACATTATTGGCATTTGTATGATCATAATCATTCTTGCACATCTTTTGCTCACTTGATTACATGATTGGTATAGATGTTTGGTACTGTTTGCCATGCTATTGTATTGAGTTTATCTTTCTTGAGCAAATTCAATCTTGTACAATCAATAATCCACACTTTTGCTTGAATGATTTTCCTTCTCTTTGGAAAATTATTAGCACATCAATTCCCTTTGATTGATTAATTAAAACCTTGTTTCGATTAGTTGATCCTTCCTTTGCTTTTCTCTTTAGATTTCCTTTAGAGCCTTATTTTTCTTTCTTCTCTGTCGAGTCGGAGATTCGCACGACGCACTGGAGCACTGTACAAGTTGGCGCTGTTACGCTGTCCGTTTCAATTTCTGCACTACACCCTGTGTGTTAGAGAAGGAATAAGAATGGAGAATTCCTACTCTCATTCTGACCACTTTAGGTAGGGGACGAATGACCCTGTGCCTAGCTTAGTCACTTCTATCTCCAGGCGGTAGTGTACCTCATTCCCTAGTTGAGTTGATCCTCGATCACTCTTACCTCTTTCAATTAGTCTGTTGATCTATCACCATTCCATTGGTTCACGATCATTAAGCAATCTTCAGAGAGTCAATCTCTTGCTCTTATTTCAATACATTTCCTTTGTTCTCTTCAAGAGAGTTTCAATCACCTTTTCTTGAGGTTAGTCACTTCTTTTGCTGATTCCCCATAATAGTCGTAATCATTCTTCCTTTGGTTGATCACAGTCGCATTGTTAAAACAATGCTCTATCCCCTCAATGATCACAACTTCTTCGGTCAAACACAGTCTTCCTGTTAAACACCGAAATCTTTGCGGAGTTCGCAACCTTCTCTTGGTTCTTCTCCCTTTTGATTGGTTAATCACTGCCTGCCAGTTAAAACACCAATTTGCACATCTTCTCAGTTAACCACAGCCTGTCTGTTAACATACTGAGCTCCTTTTGAGTTAATCACCTTCTCTTGTTTAATCACTCATTCCTTTTGGTTAATCACAGTCCTTCTGTTAAAACCAATGCCCCTATGAGTTAGTAACCTTCTCTTGGTTCGCATACTTGCACCCTTGGGTTAGTAACTTTCTTTTGGTTCAAATACCCTTTCTTCGGTCAGGTACTGCTTGTTCAGTCAGTGTACCAAGTTCTTTGGGTCACGACCTTCGCTTGGTCCCACGCCCGTCCTTTGGGTCACGACCTTCGCTTGGTCCCACACCCGTTCTTTGGGTCACGACCTTCGCTTGGTCCCACACCCGTTCTTTGGGTCACGACCTTCGCTTGGTCCCACACCCGTTCTTTGGGTCACGACCTTTGCTTGGTCCCACACCCGTTCTTTGGGTCACGAACTTCGCTTAGTCCCACGCCCGTCCTTTGGGTCACGACCTTCGCTTGGTCCCACACCCGTCCTTTGGGTCACGACCTTCGCTTGGTCCCACACCCGTTCTTTGGGTCACGACCTTCGCTTGGCCCCCCACCCGTTCTATTGGTTGATCATGATATATCTGTTAACCTTTCTCCCTGCAGATTTCCAATCTTTTCTTCCACGGTTAACCACTATTTATCAGTTAATATACCGAAATCCCTTCAGAGTCAGACACCTGCTCTTGGTTCAATACTCTTCCCTTTTGGTTCATCACAGCCTGCCTGTTGACACCAAACTCTTTTTCCCCGCAGAGCCTTAATCTCTCTTTCTTCAGTTAACCACTGCCAGTCAGTTAACATACCGAATCCTTATTCTTTTGGTTTCAATACCATTTCTTTGTTTGTTCCCCAGTAGGGTTGCTAACCCTCTGATCCCTAGTACATTCTTTATTTTCTTACCTCCCCAGTGGAGGCTCTATTATTATTTTGCTCCTTACTTCTTGGTTTCGACACCACTCTTGCACTTTATCCTCAGCACAGTTATTATCTTTTCCTTTGCACTCTTTTCTTGGTTTAGACACTGATTCTTTTGCATCCCCATCGGGATTTTCTCTACTTCTTTCGCTCTTGGTTTTGACACCGTTTCCTTCTCTTTTTCGGTCTTGGTTTCATGAACTACGGAAGCTCTGATTTTGCATTCATTCGAATGTATGATATGTAGGCACGAGATCGCGATGATCTTGGCGAGCACCCTTCCACCTTCTTCCATTCCTTTTCTCTGTCTCGGGTTCCTTTAAACTACGACGCTCTGATTTCCTCATTGCACTATGAGGGTACGTAGGCATGAGGGCCCTAATCCTCCGCGAGCACCTTCTTTATTTCTTTTTTCTCCTTTCTCTCCTTTCTTTTTAGCTAGAAGCCTTTAGATAGATAACCCATCTAAGCCTAGAAGCCAGCGAAGTGGTTCCCGTCGAGTACGACGGATGCGTAAGGTGCTAGTACCTTCCTTTCGCATAACCGACCCCCGTTCCCGTTTCTCTTCCCCTTAGGTTTTATAGATATTTTCCCTGTCCTTTGGGACTAAATATTGTTCAGTGGCGACTCTGTTGTATCTTTGAGTGTGTGATTCACTCAGGTATAATCCAACCATCTTCAGCTGGCGACTCTGCCGGGGAGTCCTTGCTCTTGCAAGTTGGGGTCTCGCCTAGTTTTGTTTTATTTCTTGCTTATTGGGGCATTTATCTTTTGCGCTTTACTGGATTTATTTATGCTTTATTTGCTTTATGTTTATTTACTGTATTTCTGTACTGCTTTAAATATTTATATGCTGTATATTCTGGATATCTGCTATATTCTGCTGTTGTTGGGATGGGTAGATATTATTGGAGAGATAAGTCATAACACCGGGCTTATCATACACATAGGCTAGAACATGGATAGTCGTGAGGCCTGCGTTTTACGTGTTGGGTTACCACGAGAGCCACATCCCAGATCATGATTTGCTTGAGAATACTTCCGTCCTGCGAGAATTCACTACGGCGGGGTTTTTTTACTCTGAGTCCTATGGTTTGGGCAACCTTTCTAGGGACCACCTTGTTGAGTCTAGATCACACATGTGAGCGGGATATGGGTTTTTTTTTGCAGGAAAACAAGCCTCTTCATACCTTTGTCCTCTCACACACGTCAGATCTTTGCACCGACACAGAGTTACATATGCAAATTATCCAGAAGATGTTGCATCCCTAACTTACATTATTGCATAATGTTATTGCATCATCATGTATGCCGAACTTTTGAACTTAAATTTTTTGCATCATCTAACCTTTGCATCAATGGGTGTTGCATGACTCATTTGCATTCGATCTGCATGAACAACATATGCATACATACATTTGCATTGCATACATCCAAACCAGAAAAAGCTCACTTTCTTCCCTTCATCAGCCCAAAGACAACGGTTCTCCGATGCCGAAAGTCAAAGGATCATGGAACAGGTCGGGTATGAGAATACAATGCACAAGGAAGACAAGGTTGACATGGTCGTGGAACTACTTCTGGATAGTATGACAATGAACTCCTTGGAGTAGGTTGTGATGAATGAACAAACCCAGAATGGACCAAAGGTGGATAGGATAACGAATACGGATGCAAGCAATCTGCCAGTTCACCCCTTGTCTAATCAGAAGACCACTAAAGGCAATCAGAAACAAAGGCGTAAGCAAATCAAATTAGGGAACAATAATCAAGTGAGGAGACGTCCCTGTCTTGATCCAATTCTCGTGACTTGCATCTACTGCCTGTTCTGATTCATGCTGGGGCAATTGTTCTTAAAGAGATCGAGCCAGCAAAGTTCCATTATCATCCTAAGCATGATCCTAATGCCACATGTGGATACCATGCTGTATATGTGGGGCGTTCTACAGAAGCCTGTGTCGTCTTTAAGAACAGAGTCCAAGAGCTCCTCGATCAGAAGTTGCTTTGCTTTACAGAGAAACCTTGCCAGGATTCTGCACCTATGATTGTTGAAACATCTGGTGAAGCTGAGAATAGAGGTTCTCCTACTCCTGTGCTAATTCCTCCAGCTATTCAACCTGTTGGACAATACCCCTACCAAGGTTTTCAGTCTGCTAACTCTAGAATTCCTTTTGCCTATCCTGGGGCACCCTCTGCTGTTGCATCCCTAGATGCTTATCCTGGGGCACCCTATGCTCCGTATGGGATCCAATTTGGTCAGACTATTAATCAGATGGTTAATCCTGGATTGATGTGCCTTGCTCAAGTGTTCCCGCAATATGCTACTCATCAGATTCATCCTCAAGCACCTCAGGCTCTTACGCCATACTATTCATTCTCGCATGTTGCTGCAATCTAATATCAACAGCCTCCTCAGACTCGTAATCAACAAGCCCAAGTCTGAGAGCTTCAGAAATAGCACAAACCCCGGAATAATCTAGAACGAAGGGATGCTTCTCTAGACCTGATTCCTATGACATACAGTCAACATTTCACATATCTGGTTCAGAACTCGCTGGTGGTTCCCAAAGCCCTGAAGCCTCCTCCAAAACCATTCCCACATGGGTATGATTCCAATGTCCAATGCGGATATCATGCTGGGTCGGCTGGACATTCGATTGAGGGTTACAACGCTTTCAAAGCTAAGGTCCAACAGCTGATTTCCAAGAAGCAATTAATCATTCAAGATGAGAAACTGTGGGTGAACGGAAATCCCTTGTCCGTGCAAGGGCCAAGATTGCAAAAGAATCCCTTGAATAAGCCTGTGAGCACTTCCTCAATATCATCAATCATCATGTCATTCCATCTTTTCCATTTTGTAATCTTTTTGTCAAGCACTGTTCATTTGTAAAACTTGTTTGTTTTCAAATGATAATAATAATGAAATGAATATGCATGTTTTAAATAAATTATTCGTGTTCACTCATACTTTTTATCTGTATCACACATTTGATAAAGCAAAATCAAAAAGAGAATGAAGAAATAAAAAAGACATGAGATCACTGTCTGTATGCTTTTGAATAAAACCTTGCTAATGATGTAAGGCATTTGTTCAAATCCCCAAACACTGGAGTTATAAGGAAGATAATCCCTAGTCAACCCCTTTGGGCCTTGAAGTAGGGGTTTCTTTCTATACACATAAAACCCTCAATCTTAACTAGGGGCCAGGTAGTCTTCAGTTAGTTTGACCATGCGTTCAAATTTCAAAAGAGGAGTACCCCATCTGCGGATTAACCACATCCTATCCTTCGCAAGAGGTCAGAAAATCACAAATTCACAATGGTTGTCCCTCACCAACCAAAGGAATGAGGCAGTCACAACTCACCTTTACAAATCAAACAAACATATGTCACACGATTTTGTTCAAACAAAAATTCAAAATCACAAAAGCAAAAAAAAAAAGCAAAAGAAAAAAAGCCCGCTAAGTCAAAAACTAAAAAACAAAGGACTTAGGCAAAAATTAGGGCATCCCGGTAGACTGCAAATTCAAAATAATCAGTCTACACAAAAATTAGGGAAAACAACAAGAACAAAACAGAGAATCAAGAGAAAAATCATCAATAAGAACAAGTTCATGTGATCACATGTGACAAAAATAAAAGGTGAGTGATTGTCGCTCCAAAACCCTCGTCGGTTCCTTTACCGTCACTTCCATCAATACCCTTTTTTGAAAGGCAAACGCATGTGTCAAACTAGCTGAACGTAGGACTGGAGAACATCAAGGAGAATGGGTGGGTTAAAATGATTTTTGAGCCTTATATCCTTTCTTTCTTAAACCATGAACCAGGCCACATTACAACCCTCAAAAGACCTAACTGAAGCAGGGTTTATTTCGAAGGCATACTACGGTAAAATCATGTCAAAGCTGACTCTTAAAGATTTGCTTATCATTTGTGTTGGTATTGACATGGCATTCTAAATGGTGATTCATTCACTACATGTCATAATATTAGTGAACATACTTGGATTTCAAAGCTGACATATGCATGGCATTAGCATTATCATTTTCAAAACACACACTTTTTACTTGTGAACAAGCGCTTGACAGCAAGAAAGTTTCCACAATGGAAAGTTGGATCATCTCAAGGGGCAAAACACCTGAAAACTCCACTTAGCAAAAGGGCATAGCCAGATCAAGATTCACTCAATCTGGGCAATCATGTCGAGATTCGGCAAATCTCTCAAAGATCAGCCGATCAGGGGCATTCCTCCAAAGATCGATCAGCCAGGGGCAAAATCACTTCAGGGCTCATACAGGGGGCAGGCCACCTCAAGAGCACAGGAAGTAGACCTCTCCAAGAAATGTTTAATCAGGGGCATACAGTTTCAAGTTGCTGGGGTAAGTCCAATCCAAATCATCCTATAACAAGATCACTCTGTAACTTACAACTGGGGAAATCCATGCAGATACCCAATAGACTGAGGCAGAGTCAGGCTACCAAGGTACAAGTTCTCTCCCCGTTTCAAGGCCAGAGCAATGGTGCATCAACGACTGCTGATCCTAAAGTAGGTGTCGGGGAATCACGTCTTTATGGCTTACACCCTAACCTCAACTCTTTCACCTCCCACGACAAAAACACTAGAACCGTTGCACAGACCGCGCTCATGCATTAATCATGTCGCTTCACTCATGCATATCCTTCATATGACATAGCATAAAGCCTTGACATAAGCACGATCATACTTGATGTCTCTTCAAAACCTGATTACTGATATTCTGCATATAGTAATCATCATCGCATAGCATTGCACCCTCAAACATGTAGCATATTCATCTAGTTAAAGCATTACGCCATACAGGTTCAAACGTGCATCCTAATCAGAGCCCAGTTCTCGTATGGTAGTCAGTTCTCGTGTGACTTATCTCTTTTAAAGTCCAGCTCTCGTCTGGCAAAATTTTCCAGTTCTCTTCTGGCGCACTTTTTTCAAAGCACAGTTCTTGTATGGAAATTTTTTTCAAAATCCAGTTCTCATCTGGCAAACCTTTTCAGAACCTTTTCAATTCTCTGGTCCATCCAGTACCTTTCTAGTTCTTTCAGATCCATCCAGAATCTGCAAACCCGCAACACATTACCTTAACCTGCACTACTGCATAACATGATATCAAGCATCATGTAGATCACATACATAACATATACATATAGCATACTCCTTTTTGCCTGATTCATCTCCCCAGCAGATATTCAGCCAAACTTGCACCCCCTTTTTTGCCGCCTTCGGCCAAATTTTTGAGCTACTCTTGTATTTAATCCCCTTCTACCTCGAATCGCCGAAAAGCTGGCACAATTCGAACATTCAGGTCCAAGTGGATTAAATATGGGCAGCTGTCGTAACCCAAAATTTGACCTCTTTTTTTTTTCTTTTTTTGCATAAGCATGTGCATTCGCATCGCTGGCATACACACTCATACTTTTTCTCTGTGGTTTTTGTTGAAGGAATATTCAGGTTTCTAAGCCCGATTAATCACATCTTCACAAAGTCATCATATCATCAACACAAGCACACAATAAGGGTTTCTATGCCTATCCATCTGTCATACCCCAAATTTTGACCACTAAGATTTCCCATTACTGTGCAAATCATCATCACAATATGGGTGTGTCATTATGCTTCATCAGTCTCCCTAAAGATGGGTGAGCATTCACTACTATCAAAATTAGGGTTTCAAGCCCTCTCAGAGCTTTTAGACAAAGGATCAATCAAGGAATGACATGATCTTCAACTTGTCTACACCATCAAACATACACAAAGGATAAAAAATGACTCCCACTTCAAGGATTAAGCACAAGGATGCTCCCTTCTAGGTGGATCAAGCCTCAAGATCGCCAGTGTCACCAAATTAGGGTTTTGATCGACCAGGGCCTCCAGATGGAAATTTTCCTCTGGGCATGAGCCAAATATCCAAAACATAACCTAATATGCTCCATGGAACCTCATGGACTCAATCATCCAGTCAATTTTGCCTCAGGGGATGCATTCATCAAAAATCAAGAATTAGGGTTTCTTGACCTAATTCACCCCTAAGTTGACTTTTGGGACCAATTATGAACCAAGACCTCAAGAGAGGATTTGAGGATCTCCAATATGCCATATTGATCCATTTGGAATAATGGATTGATCCAAGAAGCTTGAGCAACAAGTTTCAATTTCATCTGAACCACATTAGGGTTTCGCGGGAAAAGTCAACTGTAAGACATGATTCAATATCCTCTATACCACCCATGGAACACATGTCCATCAAGTTTGATTTAGGTCAAGGACATGATTTCCTGAAGAATTGCACAGTTTGGAATTCATCGTATAAAAAGTCAACTGTGCACAAAAGTCAACTTTGACTTTTTGAGATTTTTCACAAAAATGGATTTTTAACCCTAAAATGATGTTTATGTATGATTTGAATCATCATTCATCAATAAAAATCAAAGAAAGTGGGATAACTTATAAAAGGGGTAACCATAAAAACTTAGAAAATTTTTCTATGTTATGAAAAAAGTGACAAAGGTACCAACTTTGGAGGATCATAACTCCTAAACCACAAAGCCATTTTTTTCCATCCAAATCTTGATTTGTAGATCTCATTGCCCTATACAAAAGCTTCATACTGACCTATGTCCAAATTCCTCATGGATTTTGAGTTATGGAGTGATCAAAATCAAGAAAAGTCACTTTGTTCCAACACTTAGTGAAAATTTCACTAAGTCAGATTTTTCCTTACTTTTTTCCAAATGTAGGGGGATTTTTCACTTGGATCCAAAAAGTATCAAAACCAAATATGATCAAACAGTTGTTGTATCATATAAGAGCTTTCCAAAATGGCCAAGAACATCACCAAATTCAACTTGAGCCATGTGATATGACATTGGCAAGTTGCCTTGTTGAAATCTGCCAAGGCAAGACAGATTTTTGCATTTTTGGTCGATTTGCCAAAATCAGCCAATTCCAAGCCTTATCATCACTTGGGACACATCTGAGGATTGAATCTAAAGGGGACAATCACTGAGCCAAGCCTCCAAAGTCCTTGGAACAAGAAATAGCATGCTAAACCTAGAATTGCCCAAAATAGGGACAAGACTCCAATTTTGGATTGGAGCATTCAATGGAAGCATCAAGGTGGCATGGACTGAGCCATTCTCAACTAAATTCAGTCAAGACTTATCCAAGACCAAGGGGACCAGCAGCCTGTGCCCTAACATCTAGTCAATGGCTAGAGGAGACTTGGATTTTCATTTGCCAACATTAGCCAAACATACTCAGCAGTTGCCATTCACTATTCCTTGCAAAACAAACTTGTTCTACTATAAATAGAGCTCAATTGTGATCAGTTTAAGTACACCAAAGGCCTACAACACTTGCCTTTCTCAAAATCCAATTCTCACTCTAAAAAATGCCTTTCTTAGCAAGTCACTATCGAGTTTTTCATTAGAGAGAAATTCCACTCAAACCAATCACACACACACACACACACACACACATACACACACCTCATATACATATATGTGAGCTGATCAAACACTTAAACAACATCTGGAACACTGATTTCTCAGAATCACCAGTCAATTGCTCAATGTTTTAACCAAAGTGCAGTTGAGATGCCATGAAGTGATCCAGCCAATTTCCATCAAGTCCAAGCATTCAAACACACTCCATAGGGTGTAGGGAAGCTGTTCAGATCATCACAACTCATCTGTAACACCTCCAACTCAGAAATCAATTTGCACTTGCTGTCACGACCTAGAGGTAATCCTAAACTTGGTCATCTCTCAATCTATGCATATTTCCTCGCACAATACTTTTGCCAAATGTTCATAATCAAGCATGGAATGTTTCCCCTTAAGTAATTGCTTGCTTTGTTTGAATCGTCTATTAAAAATCCCAGCCTTCATGCAGAATTTAGGGTTCTTGAGGATTTTTCGTGATTTCTTGTTTTATGCTTAATTTAAATGAAATTAATTGCCATAGACATGCTCGTGAGGTTGAAACGAGTTGATTGGTATGTGGATTGAATGATATGATCAAGTATTCAGTGAGATTGGATAGAAAATGCAAATCTGGGCAAGGCAGAAAACGAGCGTGTTCTTGGCCCATGTTCTTGGCGCCATTTTCAGAAATTCAAATATTTGAATTTTGTGATTTTATTTAATTGATTCAAAAATTAATTTCTCTCCGAGTTTTAATGATTTTGAGTTGATTCTTTTTTTAATAATTCACAAAAATGTTAAAATATTTTATTTTCCCAAAAAATCCCAAAAATATTATTTATTTTATATAATTGATATTTTTGCAAAGAATTAATATTTTAATTATTTTTGACATTTTGAATATTTTTTCCATCTTAATTTTGCAACTTTTAATGACTTCTAATTATTTTGTAGGTCAATACTTAAATTTTGAAGCATTAATCCAAGATCACAATTTGTTTTCCATATGTTAAACAATTTTGATCATTTTAATTGAATTTTTATTCAATTAAAACACATTTTGAAAACAAATTAGGATTTTTGATTAATTCAACCCTCATAAATCATTTTCAAAACTCTTTGGGCCTCTTGAGAGAGTGTAAGACCCAAACCCCCTTGTACAAACAATTTTGGGCCTCACTTCTTGTATAAGTCCCTCTGTACAAGTAAATGGCGCGATCGTCGCCTTTTAAAAAAAATCAATTGGGCCCAAGACGTGAAGCTAAAAGTGGTTTGTATCTTGTTCGAAGCCCAAGATGTGAAGCTGAAGGTGATTTGTTTGTATCTTGTTCAAAGCCCAAGATATGAAGCTAAAGAGTCTATTTGTATCTTGTTTAAAGCCCACGATATGAAGCTAAAGGGTTTTGACTTTAGAGAGAATTTGTCATCTCTAAAGGGGTCTGTTTGTCACAACAGTTGGGTGACTGATTATAAAGGAAAATTACTTTAACTGGGATATGTGAATCCAGTAATGCCATAATTTCCTTTACAGGGTTTTTTTAACCTGAAGGAGAAGACTTTAACTCAGTTTAGAGTAATGCCATCTTTCCTTAGGAATTTCTCATGCTAAAAGAGGGACAGTGGTGTGGATGTAAATAATCCAGAGGCTTGCCGCTTACAGCAATTAGATGGGGGGAAAGGAGTTGTTGATGTTTGTATACTGTGAGCCAGGCACAGATTTTGATGCTAAAAGGTTGATTGTCTCAACATGGGTATCCTTATACAAAGCCTAAGAGGAGGCTGTAAGGCTGACTTTTCTGGGGAAAATGTTCTTTCTGTCTTGTACAAAGCCCAAGATTGAGGCTAAAGGGTTTGATTCAACAAGAGAGTCTTTTTGTGTTTCTTGTACGAAGCCCAAGACGGAAGCTAAAAGTTGTTTGACTAAATAGGAGAGTCTTTTATACTCAACAAGAGAGTTATTTGGTGTTTCATACGAAGCCCGAGATGGAGGCGAAAAGGTGATCGACTCGACAAGAGAGTCTTTTATACTCAACAAGAGAGTACTTTGTATCTCGTACGAAGCCTGAGATGGAGGCTAAATATGTTTGACTCAACAAGAGAGCCTTTTATACTAGACAAGAGAGTGCTTTTGTATCTCCTACGAAGCCCGGGATGGAGGCTGAAAGGTTTGTGACCCAACCAGAGGGTCTTTTATACTCAACAAGAGAGTGTTTTGTATCTCGTACGAAGCCCGAGATGGGAGCTACAGATTGGTGACTCAACAACAGTCTTTTATACTCAACAAGAGAGTGTGAAAAGGTTAGCTCCGCTGGGGAGGTTCATTGTACAAAGCCCAAGAGGAGGCTAAAGATGTTGGATAAAAGAGAAAATCAGTTCTTATATGGGTAATGTTGTACTCATGGATTTGATCAGAGGATCAAGGTTATCTCCTGGGAAATCCAAGGGGTATTGGGACTGTCCAAGTCTACGGGTTTTATCTTTTGTACTATGCTTAAGAGAAATTAAGAGGCAATACGTTGGCGATAGAAAGATTTAGACTCTTTGAAAGAATGTTCTATTAAGATGACTAATTTCTGTTCCTATACCTTTAAGAGGTCGTCGGGACAATTTGTACGAAGCCCAAGAGGAGGCGAGAAAAACTTTTAAGAAGCCGAGAGACAATTTGTACGAAGCCCAAGAGGAGGCTATCTTCCCGGAGGAAGAATCATTATACGAAGCCTAAGAGGAGGCTGTGAAAACTTCTAAGAAGTCGACGGGTCCTTGTACAACGCCCAAGAGGAGGCGGGGATGCTTTTAGGAAGCCTGTGGATCCTTGCACTAAGCCCAAGAAAAGGCTGATGAACAGTTCCAGAAGGGGTTTCACTTGGAACATTGGCCTTCTGTATATGAACTGTTCAAAAGGGGAAGACTTCTTAGATCTAGTTATCTAAAATTGTTGTAAAAGAAAATGGTTTAGGTTATGTTGAAATATCCAGAAGAACCCGGATGTAAGGAGACGAGGCTTTGTCTAGTTCTAGACGTGGTTGCCTGGGAAACTCTAAATATCTATACTAGTATTACACAGTCGATATGAGTTTGTGAAAGATGACTTACAGTGAAACAGCCCCACAGTACAGTTATATCCATATGAAAGCGGTAATTGAAAGCGGGTAAACACTTACTCGGTTGTAGAGCTTCCATGCTGTATTGTTAATTGTTCAACAAAGGAATTGAAAATAACAGTATGTTACAAAATTAAAGGAGAAAGTACTTTTGAAAGGAAAATTGGGGCTTACAGCTCAAGGAGAGGCCCAGGGTTTTATCAGTGATCGCACTGTCGTTTTGTACAGGGACTTATACAAGTGACTGAGGCCCAGGAAAGGTTTTCTGTACAAAGGGGATGGGTCTTACACTCTCTCAAGAGGCCCAAAACTGATTGAAAGTGAACAAAGATGGGTCTTATAGCTCAAGGAGAAGCCCACTGGTTAATTTTGAAAAGGGCGACGATCGCGCCGAGGTTTTGAAAACACTGTGGGTCTTATACAATGACTGAGGCCCAAAAGTTTTCGGTTTCAAAAGGGGATTGCGTCTTACACTCTATTAGAGGCCCATGAGTGTTTAAAAATGATTTGATGAGGGTGAAAATCAAAGGAACCCTAATTTTGTTTCCTTTAAAAGTAAATAAAGAAAATCAAATAAAAAAATGATAAAAAATACCAAATAAATTTGAATAAACCATTTGTGATTTTTGTTTAAGGTTCGAAAAATGAGGGATTAATCACAAGATGAATTAAAACTCATTTGGTTTTGATTTTCAAGGTAAATATTCACTTTTAAATGTTTAAAAACAATTAAAAATGAATTTATTCACAAAAATACTAATTATATTAAATAAATAATATAAATCTAATTTTTTTTGTGGAATAAAATATTTTAACATTTTTGTGATTTTTTTGCAAAAAGAACCAATAAAAAATAATTAAAATTGAAGGAGTTATTAATTTTCCAATTAATTAACAAAACATGAAACTATTGGGAAAAAATAGCAAAATGTGAAAAAACACAAAATGGCATGGGTGGGGTTTGAACCCACGACCTCAAGGTTATAGGGTGCACGCCTTACCACTGGGGTGGTGATACATCCGTTGATTAAAACAAACCAACAAATATACAAGGCTTGCCTTGTTTTCTAGGTCTGGCCAAGGCAAGGCAAGGCAAGTTTTGGCAAGAAACGGGAAGGTCCATAACTTTCTCATTTCTCCATGGTTGGTGACAAAATTTATATGCATCTGGCCTAGAATTTCACAAGGAATCCAATGGATGTGGTATTTTTTTTCAGATCATGCTCCCTCCTTAAAATCCGATAGTGGTTTAGAAATAGGCCATATTTTGCATTTTCTGTGCTACATCTTGGTACAGGTATGAATTACATGATAAATTGATGCAAACACAACATATATAACATGTATAAGATGTGCATGATCAGTGGACCTTAAAACAATGCATGATTCAAAGAGTTCAAGTTATGATGCTTACCTCTTTTTTGGAGTTTTTGTGCAATCTGCCAAGTCACTTGTTCCAGAAATGATTTGATGCTTTGGACACCCTCAAATGATCTCTTAGAAGTTATCCCACTTTTCTTGATTTTTTTGATGAATGATGATTCCAATCACACATTAACATCATTTTAGGGTTAAGGAACCATAATTGTGAAAAATCTCAAAAAGTCAAAGTTGACTTTTGTGCACAGTTGACTTTTTGTCAGATGAATTCCAAACTGTGCGATACTCTATGAAATCAAGTCCTTGACCTAAATCAAACTTGATGGATTGATTTCATAGGTGCATAGGGTGTATTGAATCATGTCCTAGGGTTTGGGAGCATGTCCTGGTCAAAAGTCAAAGCTACAGTTGACTTTTCCCCGCGAAACCCTAACTATGGTTCAGATGAAATTGAAACTTGTTGATCAAGCTTCTTGGATCAATCCATTGTTGAAAATGGATCATTGTAGTGTGTTGGAGATCCTCAAATCCTCTCTTGAGGTCTTGGCTCATGATTTGTCCCAAAAGTCAACTTAGGGGTGAATTAGGTCAAGAAACCTTAATTCTTGATTTTTGATGAATGTATCCCCTGAGGCTAAATTAACTTGATGCTTGGGTTTATGATGTCCCTTGGAGCATCATAGGTTATGCTTTGAAGCATTGGCTCATGCCCAGAGGAAAATTTCCATCTGGAGGCCCTGGTCGACCAAAACCCTAATTTGGTGACACCGACGATCTTGAGGCTTAATCCACCTAGAAGGGAGCAGCCTTGTGCTTGATCCTTGATGTGGGAGTCTTCTTGATCCATTGTGGATGTTTTAGAGGTTAGACAAGTTGAAGATAATGTCAATTCTTTATTGATCCTTTGTCTAAGAGCTCTGAGAGGGCTTGAAACCCTAATTTTTGCTTGTAGTGGATGCTCAACAATCCCTGAGGAGATTGATGAGGCATGTAAGTACATCCATATTGTGATTATGATTTTGCACAATGATGGGAAATCTTAGTGGTCAAAATTTGGGGTATGACACATACCTAGTTGTTCGAATACATTTGAGAAGTCTTTCGACTTCTTGCTCAATCTTCGACAAGATCTCCGGTGCAAATCTTCTCGGAGTTTGCTTGACTGGTTTCCTTCCTGGTTTGATGGGCAACTTTAGTTCGACCAACTCCCTACTCAATCCCAGCATATCATCGTAATCCCAAGCAAAGTAGTCCTTATACTCCTTCAACAACTGGATTACTTCGACTTTTAGTTCTTAGCCAAGGTTAGCACTTATGTATGTTGGCCTTTTTACTGTACCTTCTCCTAAGTCAATTTCCTCCAAAGGATCCTGCACTAGCATTTTAATATTGGGTGCCAGCGGGTCCCTTTCGAATCCCAAAGGCTCTTCGTCATAAATAGCGTTGAGCTTCTGGCCTTGCACTTCTTGTTGGTCCTTATCGGATGGCTCTGGTTCGAAGTTTACGCTAGGCCCCTCAAGGTGCACATCAACTTCTTTGGCTTCGACAACCATGTATATAACTTCATCCTCTAAGGTTGCTTTCAATATGTTTTCGGCTATGTAAGCCGAAATCTTTTCCATTATTTTGGATTTAGACATAATCACCAAACTCATCTCCCTAGCCAGTTGGCTGGATGTATAACGTCCCTTCAAACTTGAGGTCTTCACCTACAACTTCTCTATCCCACTGAAAACCATAAGTTGGGTGTAAATAAAGGGAATAGTATGAGCATCATTAGGATCAAATGCGAAATCACCAGGTCTACAAGGGAATATATTTTCCAGATTCCTGTCAAAATTGCGTCTATCCATGTGGTTCACTTCAGCCATGAAATAACTCTGATCTGCTTCAATATTCTCCACTATGCAATCATTTCGCCATATAGTAATCCTTTGATGCATCAAAGATGGCACTGCTCCAATGCCGTAGATCCACTCTCTGCCCAACAGCAGATTGTAGTTAGCTTTCAATTCAACAACAATAAACATGGTTGGTCTGGTAATGGTTCCAACAGTTAACTCCACCTGAATCACCCAAGGTGCGTCCAATCTTTCCTTCATAGTTTGACAAGACTATATTATGGGGCTTAAGGTTTATGTCAAACTTTCCCACTTTCTGCAACATAAAATACGACATCAGATTGACTGCCGCCCCACCATCCACCAGGATCTTATTGATTGTCACAGTTTCCACTTTTCCTCTAATAAAAAGAGGCTTCAAATGACTTCTCATTACTATGCACGACCTTTCGAAGAAGGCATTTTGCTCCTCGACGCATCCATTATTCAGGATACAATAGCAAACTGGCCCATGCCTGGCCATTTCAACTTCCATCATATCCTCAGGTTCCTCCACCTCTGTAATTTGATCATACTATCTAGGTAACACAGAAACCACATTGCAGGTTATGTCCAGAGAAGGCTCGGATTATGTGTCCTCGAAGTTGTCAGTTAGCATGTCATCATCAGCTGCTGGCAACTTTGACTTGTCCTCGAATTCCTCCTTTTGAGTCGGGAATAACTTCCTTCCCACAGGTTTCTTCTCTTCGAATATGCTTTTCTCTGGAAGCTGATTAGTACTTGACTCAGCCATTGCCTTTTCGTTAATCTCCCTCTTAGCTTTCCTTCTCCTTTGCTGTCTTCGCCATTGTGATCTCGACATAGGGTTCTTCCCCTTGTAGTTCACAGATCTATAGGCTTGTTTCTTTGAAACCTGAAACTCCCTTCGATAAGCAATCGAAGAGCCTCGACCTACCTTAAAACTTTTCCACTTCTCATGGCCTCTCTCTCTCTCTCTCTCTTTCTCTCTCTTTTCAGCAGGCCTTACCCACTTTCCTATAGGTGCATCAGTGGTTGGTTTGAAGGTAGATGGCTTATTTGGGTGGATACTTGGTCCTCCTTGCTCCATCCTTCGAGGGACCCCCCTCTTGTCAAAGATAAAGTGACTGCAAGCTTGTCTCCAGTTCCCTATGCGACTGGCAATTCGAACCCTTTCAAGGTTTTCAACAGTTTTCTTGTTGAACACTGAACTGCATCTGGGGAACAACATGACCTCAGATTTCTTCTTCTGGCAACGGTGGAGGAATTCTACCAATCTCTCATCACTCTTAGGGTAAACCACCCGCATCTGTTCCTCACTTCGTCGAGCACTCTCTTCGTCAGCTTCCTTTTCTTTGCTTATTTTGACCATATTAACTTCTAGATTGGCACCTTCAGTGATCTTCAGCTTCTCCAAATTGACCTTAAGGCCCTCAGTAGCCTCATTCAAATCCTTCTTTTGCTTGAAACCTTCAGTAGTTTCGACCATTTTGGTATTTTTGTTACATCTTTCAGATGCTTAGACCATGTTAATAATGGTCGGCTTAGTATAGTGGGCGTCTGAGTCGATTTTCATCTGAGACTTCGTCTTGTCTCCAAATTTCAGCCTTCCATCCTTCATATTATTCTGGACCAAATCCTTGAAAATAAAACATTGTGAGGTTTTATGGCCAAGAAAGTTGTCATATTTACAAAAGCCTCATTTCTTTCGTTGTTCTAATGGAGGCATTTTAGCGCCATGACGCACTATGATTTGGCCAGCCTTGACTAACAATTTGAAAATCTCATCACATTTAGTGACGTCGAACGTATACGTTCTCTTAGGGAATTTATCATTCTTTTCTGGTTTGACGGGATTCTTCCCATTCGAAGGTGCAAGAACCTTGCATGAATAAGGTGGCCCTTACTTTAATTCGTCCAAGTCAATCTCATTTTCGTCGAAGTCTAAACGATCACTATACGTCTCTTGATCATCGTCGTCTATGTTGACATTACGCTACCCTTTCCCTCCTATTATTCTTAGTTGCTATGGCTTTTTTATCCTTCAAACATTTTACTTGTCGAACCCTATCGGCCAACATGGCCATATCCCTCAAATACTGGGTGTCTAGTTTCTTTTTGATGGAATAGTCTAACCCACCAGCGGCCATTTCGACCAATTCATGTTCAGGAACTTGTGTGAAATACCTTGCCTTTAACAAATGAAACCTATTAAGATAGTCGTCTGTTGGCTCCGAAAATTTACGCTTAATACTAGCCAATTCTTTTAGACTGATCTTCAACTTCCCCATGTAAAACTGTTCATGGAACAATCTTTCTAAACGAGTCCAATCATGAATCGAACTCGCTGGGAGTGTAGTGAACCATGTGAAGGTGTTTTTAGAGAGTGAACTAGGGAAGTATTTTATTCTTAAGTTTTCGTCATTCGCAAGATCCCCTCCTTCAGTCAAATATCTCGCCACATGTTCGACAGTTGACTCACTAGTATCTCCTAAATATTTTGTGAATTTTGGTACTTTTAATCCCCTAGGCAATGGAGTTTGCAAAATATAATAAGACAATGGGGAAGTATAATTTGGTCTTTGGAGGTCAATATTCATCCCATTTTGTGCCATAATCCTTTCGAGCATGGAAGCCAAATCGTTATCACCTGCCATACCAACATTTCAAACTTGATGTACGACTTCGTCCGCATCTTGATTCCTATTAACTATCACCACCCTTGGTTCCTGTTCCCTTGGAACTGGTTGTTCAACCCTAGGAAGTTCGACTCTAACTCCTTGATCAACTACCTCGACACGGGTACGTTTCGCTAGGCTTGGTTAATTGTGTGGTCTTCTTCAAGGATTGCCCCCTGATTTTCGACTATCAACTCCCTTCGAATCTGTCGAGGCACTTGCGGAACCCCAAAGAAATCTGCAATTTGAGTCATCTGCGCTGCCAATTGCTGATTCGTTTGAGTGGTATTTTGAATCTAAGTTAAATATAGTGCCTATTTATTGGGCCAACATATGGATTAATTCGACCCATATTATTAACTTTCGTCCATTTGTTGTCTTAAAACCGATGCAGAATTCGTAGTAAAATTGGGCATCTGGGTAGAGAATCCCATCCCTGGGAGTGGATTAATTCAACCCATATTATTAACAACACATCTAGACCCTTGCACAGGGGAAAACGTGTTCATCACTGGGTAATTGAACACTGCAGTTGCATTTTGTAAATTAGCCATCATTGAAGTTGGCATGCCATATGGCTATTCTTGACCATTTAAAGGCATTGAAAATCTAGACACAAAAGGCCTGAATGAACTAGTACCCACTGGGGGAGGGGCCAACAGTTGACCCTGCGTCCTCATAGGGGATAAAATCGGTCCACTGTAAGCATTCGACGGTATAGCCGTCGTACTTGCTGTGGATGGATCTACTTCGGACACAACGTTGTGGCCGTAGTCTCCCCTGTCGAAGGAGGGGGTGGTTCTCCATTATTATTTGGCGGATTCGCCATTGTTACACGTACACGTCTCCTTCTTGGTATCGCTTCGTTATTAGTGGTTATTTTACCACTTCTTAATCTCATACAACGAAGTTTAAAGGAAACCAGAAATGAAGAACTTATAAATATTTTTTTACAAATTCTAACTAACAACACCAGTCCCACTGCGCATGCCAATAATGGTAAACAACCGTCAGTCCTCCAAATTTATTAAGTCTTTGGTTGCTTACAGGATCAACTAGATTGATCCTAGAACATGTGTTGTTATTTAGTTTCTGGGTTTGTTAAGCATGAACATTTCGACAATGTTCTTAAAGTTATTAATGAAACATTGTAATTCTTTAAGGAAATGCAGTAAAGTAAAGATTACAAAGTAAAGGTTTTAAGGTAAAAGACAAGATCTTAAATATTGAAACTGGCTTTGAATTAAATAGCAACAAATGTAAATTATAAAGAAAATCCTAAATAATCTGTTAAAAGAGTAAAGCGGTATTCACACGTACATTTTCACTCAAGAACACTATTTTCTCACGCACAGGTACTTAGAGTAAATTTAGAGTTCTTGTACCAGGTTGAACACCCCCGAATCCTAACTTCTAAGACTCTATTTATACTAACTCGAAAATAACCACTATCTAATGGTCTTTTCACCAGAAAGCGCCACGTCTTTAATTTGTATGTGTTTCGTCGCCCAAAGTTCTCCACGTGTCTTGAAAACGTATAAGGCCAAAAGACAATTATTAACCTCAAATTTGAATTGGACCTGTCGAGCGCTCCTTCAGGTAAGCTTTGTCGAACTCCCGTCTAGGAAAAAAATATTTCCAAGTCCTAGACTGTAGCGTCCTCTATGCAAAGATTTTTTCTGACTAGATCTTCAATATTTTCCTGTCGAAGACAATATTCTTTCTCAGAATAATCCTTCAAACTCCAATAGCTCATTTTAAATCTTCATATGCATCAAAATGTTCTTATCATTATTTGTTGTCGAAAATTATCATATTTTTCTTCAGAATATATCCTTAAATCCTATTACTTATTTCCAACATTGATACGTATCGAAATCCCATCCAACAAATACGCAATGAAACAATAATTGAATTGTTAAACATCAAAACATAATAGATACTTAAAGCACGTAAACGATACCAAATGATACTATGTGCTTTTAGAATATTATTTCTTTCATGTACAGAGACTTAAAAGTAAAGATTCTTAGTCATTTAAGACCATCTGTAGGCAAAAGAGACCCCATTTGGTGGTGGGATGTGGTGACCTTAGGCTTCATTTCGTCGGCAGCCGAGAATTGCTTATCTAAATCCATCAGTCCTTGTCATGGAAACGAAAGTGTAATCTGTTTTTGGCTCTCAAGTTGGTGTGGTTCTGAGTTGTTGTGTAACTTGTTTCTCTCCATCTGTAAAGAAGTTACTGTTGGCACCTTGGGTCATTGGTTGAGTGGAAGTTAGGTTTAAGATATTTGCTTGACCAAAGACTTTCTGTATGTAGAGGAAACATCCTAATTGCTAGACTTCTATCAAATTCTTGAAGAAGTGCACATTTTCTCGGATATAGCGGATACCTTTAAGTGGTGGAGGTATTCACACAGTTTCTCTATTGGAAGCAGTTAACCAGTGTTCCAACACTCATTGGGTGAGCCCTATGTTCTGAATGAAGCTTGTTTGACAACTTTAGAGCTTATTTAGAAATCGAGGATCCCGAGTAAATTACAGGTCTTTTGCTGGAGGTTGCTTCTGAACAGGCTTCCCACGAGAGTTTAGTTGTCCAATCGTTGCATCTTAGGAGGTTCACATAATATTGTTTGCGCGTTTTGCTTTTCGACCAAGGAAGATGTTACCCATATGTTTTTTAGTTGCTGAGTTAGTCAAACTGTTTGGAAGAGTTTGTGCAACTGGCTGGGCGTCCGCTTCTTACCAAACAACAAGTCTATTTTCGATCACGTGTTGCAGTTCTCTGATCAGCTAGAAAGGAGGTTTCATGATCATTTTCTTTGCTTCTTTTGGGTTGCAACTTGTTGATCCTTGTGGCTTAATCCAAACTCGATTCTTTTTCAAGGAAAAATTTTAAGTAACTGTGATTTTCTTTGCCGAATTAAGTTGCTTTGTTGGGACTGATATCAAGTGTTTTTTAGAAACACTAACCACACTACTTAGGAGGATTGAAGGATACATCCTTCGCGTATTCTTAATTGTAAAAGTTTGTAACTCGGGTTTGAGCTGGATTTCTTTTTTTTTTCTTGTATTAAGGATGAGTACTCCTTGTCCCTCATAATTCAAATTGTCTTTACAAAAAAAAAAAAAATACACACTCTTTTAAATTATTAGATGTACATATTATTATTTTTTAATATATTTATAATTAATATTTTTATTTTGATATTTAATATAAGGGCTTAATCTATTCAAATAAATATCCGTGGGAGGAAATAATATAATAATCTGATTTTTAATTCAGAATTTCAAATAAAATAATCTATACAGACACGTGGTTGATGTAGACGGGACCACTCTTTCTGGCCCTAGGGTAAGGCAGAATGTAATCGCCTCTTCCTCAATAGCAGACGTGGGAAACACGCAGAAAGTTGTTGAAAAGGTGACTCTTGGAATTGGCAGAAAGTCTTGTCAACATGAAAAGAAGTCAAAGAACTTAGAAACATTTAATGTTTGTGAGGTTCAAGGTAACGAGATGGGACCTGAGAAGGAGAATAGGCAGGGTCACATGATGACTCATATGGTTATGGTTAGTTTGTGCACTGTAAGGAACGAATTGGTGATTGTGAATGAAACTCCAAGTATCGGTAGCAAAGGTTTGGGCCTAGACGTTGGTCCATCTAACGATTTCAATGAAGAGTTGAGGCCCAATTTAAAATTGGGATCTAGCCACAGAATCTTTGGGGCCCACAATGTGAACGGTAGCAGGAAAAAGAAATTGTTATCTGAGATATACGAGACAATACAGATACCATTCGCACCTTCATACTACTCAACCCTGGTCCGTTCATCTCTTGACCCTTTCCAGCCCAATCAATTATTAAACCAAAATTCTGGGCATTACTCTTCATCTCCCTCGAATGAAAAAAGTGACTCTAGATACTCGGGGGGTTCGATTCTATGTTCTGATTCTCTATCAGATAAAGATTTAGAGTGGGGAATGTGAGGGTGAGGAATAGGTTGGAGGGTGTTCCAGGAAACGTGTGGAATATTCTGAAGGATATGGGGCTGGAGGGTGAAGAAGACGATGAAGGGCATGCGGGTATAATCAGAAATTTGGAGAAGCGAGATCAAAAGAGATATGACAAAATGAGGGTGGTAAATTCACATGAACAATGAATATTACAACATATAATGTGCGTGGGAGCAACTATGCTATTAAAATTAGCAGAGTTAGAAAACTGATTTTACAGGACAAAGTTGAATTTTGTATGATTCAAGAAACAAAGAGGCAAGTGATAGACGAGAAATTTGTCAGAAGCATTTGGGGAAGAGAGGATTTTGGCTGGTCTGCGATAGGTTCAACAGGGCAATCGGGAGGTATGCTATAGGTTTGGAATAAGAAATCATTTAGTTCTATATTTAGGTTTGCTGGTACTGGTTTTCTGGGAGTATTTGGCTTATGCAGGAATAGACCAATTTATATTGTAAACATTTACTCTTCTTGTCTATTGAATGAGAAAAGGAAACTATGGGCGGAATTGATGAATTTAAAATCCAAATTCTCAAGGGCTGATTGGATCCTTGGGGGGATTGTAATGCTATTAAATCAATTAGTAAGAGAAAAGGAAGGGGAGATACAATCATATAGAACTGGAGGAATTCGGTTTATTTATCAATGCTATGGACTTAGTGGATCTCCCTGTGATTGGTAATCGATTTTCATGGTTCAACTCCAACGGATCGTGTAAGAGCAGGTTGGATCATTTCCTTATTTCAGAGGATCTTTGTAGTAATTGGAAGATTGTAAATTAAAAAGTAGAAGAAAGGGAAATATCTGATCATCGACCGGTTTCTCTTGTTATGAATGACAAAAACTGGGGGCCAAAACCATTTAGATCAATTAACGCTTGGCTCGACCACCCGGAGTTTTTGGAGTTTGTGAAACAAGTATGGCTTAACTGTAGAGTCTCGGGCAGTGCAAGCAATATCCTCCTGCAAAAATTGAAGATACTCAAATCTAGATTAAAATGGTGGAACAAAAATGTGTTTGGTTTCATAGATCTAAAGGTGAAGGAGGGCATTGAGGAACTCAATCACTTGGAAGGTTTAATGGCTGATATGGATTCAGAGATACCAGAAAATATTTTGAAAAAGAGAAGTGCTGCCATTGAGGATGTATAGAACAAATTACATTTTAAAGAGAGCATACTACACCAAAAGGCAAGATCTATATGGAAATTTTAAGGAGATAACAACACCAAGTATTTTCACTCTTTAATCAATTCAAGAAGGAGAGACAACACTATTACAGCCTTGAACATTGGGCTGAAGGAAGAAGACAGTGTGGAGAGAGTAAAACAGGTTATATACGAGCAATTTTCGGATAAGTTCAAGAATAGAAGTGTTAAAGGGTTCAAAATGGATCTCAGTGGTTTAAAGAAACTATCTGTGGAAGATAATGCAATATTGACAGAACCATTTTCCGCGGAGGAGATTCTTGAGGCTGTAAATTCATGTGATGGTAACAAAAGTCCGGGACCTGATGGACTTAACCTGAAATTTATTAGACACACGTGGGAAATTATAGGAGGAGACATTATAAACTGTATTACGGAATTCCACGAGAAAACAGCCCTAATCAAACCCTTTAGTTCCTCTTTCTTAGTCCTGATACCAAAGAAGGATAACCCACGGTCCTTGGCAGAGTTCATACCAATTGAACTTATAGGATGTATCCATAAAATTGTGTCAAAATTGATGGCTGCTTGGCTCAGTTTGGTGATTGGAAAGTTGGTATCAAATTCTCAAACAACATTCATTCCAGGTCGTCAGTTATTAGATGGGTTTCTTGTGGCGAACGAGATTCTTGATTATGCAATAAAAAAGAAGAAGAGTGGATTCATGTTTAAGGTCGACTTCTCACAGGCTTATGACTGCGTCAACTGGTGTTTTTTATTCAAGATCCTTGAAGCTATGCATTTTGACCATAAATGGATGAGTTGGATTAGGGGTCTTCTTGGAAACAGTTATGGGTCGATAATTGTCAACGGCACCTCCTCAAAAGATTTCAAGATTGAAAAGGGCCTTCTACAGGGAGATTCATTATCTCCCTTTCTCTTCGTACTTGTTACCGAGAGCTTGGCATTACTGGTGAGAAATGCAATAAACAACAACATTCTGCAAGGCATAATGGTGGATGAAGCTGCATCAGTAAGATTATTACAGTTTGCTGACGACACATTGTTCATTTGCGATGAATCATGGTCAAATTTGTGGGCGATCAAATCAATACTGAGAGGCATGGAACTTCTGTCAGGACTAAAGGTGAATTTCAGCAAGAGTAACCTAATTGGCATAGCACTAGATAAGGAAAGAATTAAGGCTGCTGCAGATTTCCTCTCTTGTAAAGTGGCAAGCTTCCCTTTTAGATTTCTGGGCTTATCAATGGGTGGTAATCATAAATCAATCGCATATTGGGAACCGTTTTAACATCAATCAAAGCACGATTAACTTCTTGGAGAGGAAGACAGTTATCCATTGGAGGTCGTGTCACATTGATTAACTCAGTTATTACAAACTTGCCAATTCATTATCTTTCATTTTTCCTGGCTCCAATGACTGTCTTGAGAAAAATCAAAGCAATCCAAAGACATTTTTTGTGGGGAGGAGAATTGGAAAAGAATAGTATTTCTTGGGTGAAATGGTCCCAAGTTTGCAAAACTACAAATCTTGGTGGATTGGGCATTAAGGACGTTACGATATTCAATCGTGCTTTAGTCGCTAAATGGATTTGGAGAGCGCTAAATGATCAAGACAACATATGGGGGAGTGTGCTCAAAGCGAAGTATGGATCGAACTACATGTCAAGCCTTCTAAAACAGCCGTGTAACAGTTCAAGAAAAATGGTCAAGATGGTGGAAGGACATTAATAAATTGGCTGATCCTGATAATGATCTGGGCTTATACAACACTCTGTCATGGAAAGTGGGAAATGGGGGTGCTGCCCTATTTTGTCAGGCCAGATGGGTAGGAGGAAAACCACTCAAACTTCTATATACGGATTTATTCGAATCTTCTCCAAGTCAGAATGTGCTAATAAAGAACTGTGGATATTGGAGCAATAACAGTTGGGTATAGGACCTCTTTGGGTCAAATGTAATAGTGCACAATGGTGATGATGGTCCTGCGGCTGAACTGATTCAAATTTTGAATGAAACAATATTGAACCCATTTGAAGAAGACATGGTTATTTGGCCAAGAGGAGCAGACCTCAAATTCAGCGTGAAACTTTGTTATTCAACATTTTGTCGTAAGGAGGAGGAAGTATTGATTGACAACGAAACGCAGGAAGCATTAGATAGAATATAGAAGATGGGAGTTCCGTTAAAGATCAGAATATTTGGCTAGAGATTATTGTTAAACAGGCTGCCAACTCGAGATAATCTCGCCAAAAGAGGTATTATCTTTGAAACTAATCTGATGGCCTGCGCGTTTTGCAGGCAAAGCCTCGAAGATATATCTCATATCTTCTTATCATGCTTGAAATCGAAACAAGTATGGTGTGAAATTGAAAGATGGTTAGGAGTACAATTCCCAATGGGATTGAATTGTATAGAATCTTTTCTTCGCTGTGCCAAACTCCCTAGGATTGGTACTCCTGTCTCATTCATTTGGCTTGTTTCATGTTGGAGTCTATGGAGAAATAGAAATGCTGTGGTGTTTAAAAACCAACCTGTGGAGCCTAAGGAAATATCATCACAAATCATCCACGAGCTTGGAATTGGAGAGAGTTAAACACCAAAATGAAGTCGTCTGGTACCTTTTACGATTGGTACAAAATGCCCTTTGATTTCTACTGATATTGTATCTATCAGTCATGCTAGGTTCCACACAATCCATCAAGATCATGGTTTCAAACATTGTATGTCCTTGCTGAATTGGTTTTATCTATTTTTAAGGGGGATGTTTGTCTGATTCTCTTCATGTATTCATTTCTGCTATATAGCAGAAGTTGTAAAATTGTTCATTTGGAGGCTGAATGCCTGGTTTTTAATGAAGTTTGATTATTAAAAAAAAAAATCTATACGGACAAATTATAAACTGATTATTAATAACTAGGAGGACATATTCATAATTAATTATTACTTATTTATAATTTTTCAAAGAAGTACTAATTTATTTGATGGAAAAAGACAAAAGTAGATAATTAAAAACTCACAATAACTATTAATAACGAGAGAAACGCAAATCAACCACACTCACCGTAGGTGACAACAAACGTAAGCAACATGCAAATTATAATATGCACCACGAGGTACACATAACAACATTCTTAATATAATATTCCACCACGAGGATCGCACAAATTAATAACCTATTAGACTATCAAAATTTAGTGAACAGTTCAATGAAACCAAAATCAAAACCATAACCATCTATTTATGCTCCATCCATTATTCTTAACTCAATTTCATCTTAAGCATAAGTTATTGAGTTCATCTTCTTTTGAGTTTGGTAACAATATTATTATGTCACCAATAATTACCAAACTCAAGAACTCAACCATGCTTGAAATCCAAGGCTACCTAGTATTATTCCTTCTATGGTTCATTTCAACTCTTTTCATTCGATCACTTTTCAAAAAATCTGAGAATTATAAACTTCCACCTGGCCCTCCAATTTCTTTTCCAATTCTAGGGCATGCACCTTATCTTAGATCACTCCTTCATCAAGCACTTTACAAACTTTCCACACGTTATGGACCTTTAATGCACATCATGCTAGGTTCACAACATGTCATAGTAGCATCCTCAGCTGAAAGTGCTAAGCAAATTCTAAAAACTTGCGAAGAGTCGTTTTGCAATCGACCTATTATGATTGCGAGTGAGAGTTTAACCTATGGTGCTGCTGATTATTTTTTCATACCTTATGGAAATTATTGGAGGTTTCTCAAGAAGCTTTGCATGACTGAGCTTCTTAGTGGAAAAACACTTGAACATTTTGTGAGTATTCGCGAGGATGAAGTTAAGTGTTTTCTGAGGAACCTTTTGGAGATATCGAAAAATAGTAAACCTATTGAAATGAGACATGAACTTATTAGACATACTAATAATATCATTTCTAGAATGACAATGGGGAAGAAGAGTAGTGGTGTGAATGATGAGGTTGGTGAGTTGAGGAAAGTGATTAGGGAAATTGGTGAACTTCTTGGTGCGTTTAATTTGGGTGATATTGTTGGGTTTATGAGGCCTTTTGATCTACAAGGGTTTGGGAAGAAGAATAAAGATACACATCATAAGATGGATGCAATGATGGAGAAAGTGTTGAAGGAACATGAAGAGTTTAGGGCTAAAGAAGGTGAAGGGAGTGATAGGAAGAAGGATTTGTTTGATATTTTGTTGAACTTGATTGAAGCTGATGGTGCTGATAGTAAACTCACTAGACAAAGTGCTAAAGCTTTTGCTCTGGTATAAACTTTTCTCACACACTCTCCTATTTTTTTAATACTCTATTTGCTATATACTTGCATATTTTATAGGATGCAGATACTCTATTTGTTATATACTCGGTCTCTGTTTTAAGATTTTTTTTATATTAATTAAAGAATATAATAATGTTCTCATAAGATATTATATTTTTAAAAAATTAATTTTATTAAAGTATTGAAAGTAGTGTATACGATAATAATTAAAAGGCACAATTAAAAAATTATAATTATTATTAATTGAAAAGTGAAAATTACAGTTATTTTAAAATAATTTTAATTTCTAAAACGCTATTATTTGAAGAATTTGATTTCACGTTTTTTTTTTAATTTTAAGTTATAATTTAAAAATAAAAAACTATAGTAAATTTAAACAAATGGAACTTGATTAAACAATCACATATGTATTAAATACGTGAATGCCTACATTAGTAAAGTCATAGAATCTTTTGAAACCATTGATCAAGCATTCATTGGTGCACATAATTCATGAATGTGTCCATCATTGACTGCAGGGAATCAATATCAGAATTTGCCTTCTATTTTAGGATGCAGATTCTATACAGTGACACTAATGCACGCATTCCCGTATTTGGTACATCAACGATAAGTATCAATCATTTTAATTTAAGTTTTAAATTTAAAATTAGTGTAATGCTAATATGTGCTCTTAGGATAGGACACATGTTAAAAAACTTACAAATAAAAAGGTCGTATTGAAAATCACAATGAAAAAATTAATTATCAATTTTTAATAAATTTAATACATAATATTCTTAAAAAAAAATCTATATTTAACTCTTAATATGTTCCCCCTTAGAATTATAATTCAACAATTGAAAATTATATTTTTTAAATTATCAGATTTCAATCAAACAGTCACTTATATATTGAATAATTGAATGTGAATGGCAACTTTATTTGATAAACTTTTGTGAACTTGTTTAGAATCTTTCATTGTGTTAACATGATGTAAGAAAATTTGTCTCTAAAACACAAGACATATAGATTAAACAGGAAATGATATTGTTAAACTATTTTGAGTAGGTCTTTAAATAGATTATAAGTTACTAGGTAGATCTAAATTTGAATATTTTAGAATAAATGAGGATGGAGGCATATATATATATATATATATATATATATATATATATATATATATATATATATATATATATATATATATATATCACAAAGTCATTTTACTTTTTGACCAATAGGAATATATGACGTATAAATAAAATATAGCACTAAGTCGTCCAACAAAAACAATTATATTATTAAAAATTGTAATAATATTTTATCTTAAAATTATATTTCATTTACATTATAAATATCTATATTCTAAAATATAATTATCAAATTTTATATAAATTTATAGGTATCAAGATTTTATTAGTTTTTTTAAGGGTTTAAAATGATTCAACAAAAAATTTAAATATAATTATTTATACATGTTTCATAAATAAAACTTAAGCATTTCATAAATTTTATGTAACATACGATGAATTGTACAAAGTGTTGATAACTACTGAAAATTGCTTAATGTGTTCAACAGGACATGTTTATCGCAGGAACAAATGGACCAGCAAGTGTGTTAGAATGGGCACTAGCAGAACTGATAAGAAATCCACAAGTTTTCAAGAAAGCAAGAGACGAAATAGACTCCATTGTTGGCAAAGAGAGACTTGTTAAAGAATCAGACATTCCAAATCTACCTTATCTTCAAGCAGTAGTTAAAGAAACCCTTAGACTCCACCCACCAACTCCAATATTCGCAAGAGAAGCCATAAGAAGTTGCCAAGTTGATGGATACGATATTCCAGCATACTCCAAGATTTTCATCAATGCATGGGCAATAGGTAGAGATCCAAACTATTGGGACAATCCATCGGTCTACGACCCGGAAAGATTCTTACATAACGACGATCCTAGCAAGAGTAAAATCGATGTACGGGGACAATATTATCAACTTCTGCCGTTTGGTAGTGGGAGAAGGAGTTGTCCTGGTGCTTCACTTGCTTTGATTGTTATCCAAGCAACACTTGCGAGTTTGGTGCAATGTTATGATTGGGATGTGAATGATGGGAAGAGTAATGAGATTGATATGAAGGAGGTTGGAAGGGTTACTGTGTTCTTGGCTAAACCACTTAAGTGCAAACCTGTTTCTCATTTTGTTCCGTTTTCTGAATGAGGATTGTGGATGGAATGGTGATCTAGTGAAGAATGTGATCTAGTGAAGAATGTTATCTGTTTCTCAAAGTTATGTTTTGGTTGCCATTTATTTTCATTTATCTTTTTTTATTTTGTGGTTTTTGTTATGGGGAAGTGTTTGTGAAAACTTCATGGCACTGGCTGTGTAATTTATATCAAAATAAGTGATCAGGTAATTTAATATTCTTCTTTTATTTTTAATGTTGCTGCAAAAATAATAATAGTAGAGTTTCTGAATTGTAACAAGCTATATCTTCTACACCTCTGAAAAATACGGTGTCTGTGTTTGTGTCAAACATCTACCGACATTTATGATTACGTTTAATTTATTCATTTTTTAAAATTGTTATCGATGTCAATGTCAAGGTTCTTTTTTAATACTCAAACTTCATTAACATGATCTAAAAATAGACCCAATTACAAAAACAACACCTGCAATTATGCAGGACAGAAACCTGCAATTATACATTAACAAAACGGGTAGAATTCAACAAGGGAAATTCTATATATACTTAATAAAATTTCCACCCTGCCAACATACAAGACAGAAACAAATAGGCAGCATATATAGTGCTAAGACCTATCTAAATTTTGACAAATTAGCTATCTATAAAAATCCAAAGGCATCTTGTGCCACTCATAAAGATTACTAAGAGATTTCTTCTTTATGTTCAAAACCTTCCATCTCCAAGTACAAAGGATGATCGCTTGAAAAATATTCTTAGGAATTGCAACATAATCGTTGAATAAAACTTGATGCCTAAACCTCCATATGCAGCAGCACGAAACCAACCATATGTATCGCAACGGTATTCCAAGCCCAGGAAGTTTGGCCCAGCATAGAAAAGCTTCGATACAATTAGACCCTCTAGGATATTGCACACCCAGCCATGCTTCGATTTCCCTCTATACCAGTTTAATTTTAGCACAGGTTAGAAAGATATGAGATATGTCTTCAATAACCTGAAAACAGAAAACACATGCCATCTGGTGTGGATCATTGATAATGCCTCTGTTAACAAGATTTTCACGAGTTGGCAGCCTATTCAAAAATAATCTCCAACCGAAAATCTTAATCTTAAGAGGAATCCTACCATTCCACAGAAATTCCAAAGCTTCCATCAAATTGTTATCTATGTCCTCCTTCTTCTTCTTTTGATTCATTGCCAAATAACAATATTTCACGTTGAATTTATTATCTATATCCATGGGCCACATAACCACGTCTTCATCTTGAGAGTTAAAAATAACCTCCTCAATAATCTGTATTAATTCTGCAACAGTCCCACCATCTTCATCAATCAAAATCACATTCTTGCCAAATAAGTCCCATATCCATTTGTTATCTATCCAATCACCATAATCCTTAATTAGGATGTTCTGAGATGGAGATGAATTGTAGAGACCTAGATATTGGAATTTGAGAGCAGTTCCACCAATCCATCGAGAATGCCAAAAAAGTGTGTTTCCACAATTTCCCACTTTCCATGTTAACAAATTGAATACTTCCTGCTCATTTGAAGGCATAGCTAAACAAGCAAGATCATTCCACCACCTAGACCACTGTCTTGAGTTGCTTGCAGCCTGTTTTTGAAAAAGACTTCGAAAGTCACCTCCATACTTAGCCTTAAGGGTACCACTCCATAATGCATCTGATTCATTAATCACTCTCCATAACCATTTTGCAACTAAGGCTCTATTGAAAACCGACACGTCTTTTATACCTAAACAACCTTGTTTTCTTGATTTACAGACTTGAGACCATTTCACCCCAAGCAATACATTTCTTGTCCCAATCACCAGCCCAAGGAATTTCCTTTGGATTGCTTTAATCTCCCTCAAAACTTTATCCGAAGCTAAGAAGAATGATAGGTAGTTGTCGTGACTGCGAAAAACAGCTGGCGAGAAACTAGAACAGAAGAGTCGCCACCGAACGTTATTTATCCCAACGCGGGGAAAGGAAACGATCGAAGAAAACCTCAAAAGGCAGAAGACATGGTCATCGCAACCATAGTCCGGGTTCGGAAGTCGGTTACGCGAGGGGAAGGTAATAGCACCCCCACGCGTCCATCGTACTCGATGGGATCCATGCTTGTTGTCTAATCAAAGGGTGAGTTATCTAAAGCCTACTGCTAAACGTAAACGAGACACGGAAAGGGGAAACAAAAACGGACTCGCAAAGATTATTGTAATCTTATGCCTACGTATCTTCGTGGACGAACGAAGAATCAGAGTCAACGTAGTTCGACGGACTCACACTAATTGGGGGAAGGTTGCTCGTCAAGATATCACATCTCGTGCCTACGTATCCTCAATCGGACGAGAGAGAGGAAGTCAGAGCAGTCGTAGTTTGACAGACGAGTCGGTAAGTGTTTTTTACGTGAGCGACAATCTCTTTTCTTAAAATGATTTGAAACCCAACAATCCCGAAGGATGAAAATGATTTGAATTTTTTTTTGTGTGTTTTAGACTGAAGTGAGTTGAGTTAGTTCATAACTTGCATTGCACCAAAGTCTATGACACGGGAACGAATGCGTCGCATGGTTGCCCCCAATGGGACGTATGCTAAACACCCTAGAAGAATGAAGAGAGACCCCCCATTCCCCACTTCCCATGCTTAAGGCTCGTGTTCAATGCATGTTGTCCTTATTAAGTGTCTTAGAGTTTTTATGAGATGAGAAGAGAGAACTCAAAGACGAAAAGAAAACACTACGGGAATTCTATCCTAATGTTATCATGCAAAGGTGGCCCTAAGGTTGAGGTAAGAGGGGAAGATTCTACCTAATGTTAGCATGCATGGTTTGAATCCTAATGTCTATCCTACTCCAAGCTTAATCAAAGATTGAGTTGGACTAGGGAACCCTAAGGGAGCATACAAAAGTGAATCCAAGACTTGAACAAGTCTTAAGATCCAAAGGGGAAGGAAAGAAGTGAAAGAGATGAAGAAGAAAGAGAGATATGAGATGAGAAACAAAGTAGGGCAGCAAGCACATCATGCATATCATATCCAATTCATATCATCAATCATGCCTCAAAAGATCACACAAGAAAGCTCAAGCAAGAAGGTAGAAGCAAACAAGAAAGGATGCAAACAAACTTGCATTAGAAACACAATTGAACACCACTAAATAACACACCAAGGTAATGTGAGCAAAGCAAGATGAGAATGAAGTAAATTCAGAACTCAAGTCATGTCATAATCACCCAATTTAAACATACAAGGAGGTTTCACACTTACATGGATCATGAACCAAAGTAGCAACAATCAAATGCTAATGAAATGCATCATAAAAAATCAATCCACAATGATCAAATGCAATGAAAACAAGATGTGAATCCAAATGGTCAATAGAAAATGCATCATCCATGAATCATAACCAAGCTCAAACCAATCAAGAAGGATCATCAAGCATCAGACTCAAGGCATGTGTCAAAACTATGCAAGTATGCAACAAACTAAGGTCCAAAATGATTCACATACTTCCATACAAGTGAAACAACACAAAAGATGATCAATGCACCAAGATCCAAGGAAAATCACAATATTAAACATGTCTCATCAATCAAAGAAAGATCATAAAGCATCAAGTAAGTTCATGTCATTCAAAGGCACAAAATTAGGTCAAGAAGTGTGCACTAGCATGCTCAAAACATCATCTAATGAAAGCATCAACCAAAAATAGCAAAGTGATCCAATAAAATCCCAAAAAATAATCAAAGACAAGTTTAAACATCCAATTAACATGTACAAAACGATTGGAACAAAACTAGCTCAAGAACATGTTCAAAGGTGCTCCACAAGGCAAGGTATGCAAGGAATCAAGCATGTATCGAGGGCTAACAAAACTTGAATGGCAAGTCACTAAAAAGTAACTCAAACTAAGCCCTAACCAGCATCAAAACATCCTTATATCAAGGCCTAAGTGTGGCCAAAAAATTAGCCCCAAAAGATGAGTAATGATCAACAATCTTCCTAACCCTAGATGAAGGGCATCATTGGAAATGCACTTTCAAATTAAATCAAAATAAAATAGAAAAAAGAAAATAAAAAATATGAAAATCAGGTCAAGACCTCTAACAATCAGAAAAAAATTTTTTTGGTATTTTTTTATAAGATTTTGTCAATTAAAAATAAAATAAAATGAGAAGTGAAGCAAGAAATAAAAACTATAGTGAAACAGGGAGGTGCATCAGCAATATTCGTCACAAAAGGATTCACATGCACACGCATTTGGGCCTAACCTGGCGGTGTGCGAATAGCAAACATGCACGGCCCATGGAGATAACATGACATGCTATCAGACTTTTAAACCAAGAAAGAAAAAAAAAAGTAAGTGTAACGAAAATCATGTGGACATTCATCAATCGGTCATCCTTACTTAAATCACATAAGACAAAAAAAAACTGGCACAACCAACCAGATCATGACACCATTTCTTCTTCCTCATGCAACCATGAAAATAAACTAGTAACTAACCCTAAAACACGATACATGCAGTGAGATCTTGTCATCTTCAACATCAAATATCAATCTCAATTCTCAACCAAATCATACAAAATAAAACACTAAAACGAAGTATGAAGAACAAGGATTAACGCTGTGCCATTAGCTTTCCAAAACACAAACTCAAACACAGATATAAATGGATCTAAAGTCACGGATTCAAAAAAAATATTTCAAACAATCAACATTACAACCAACTCATATTCAAACAAATAGAGTTTGCCATCATTTCAAGACTTTCCAGATGCGATGTATGCTCAAGATTTCATACCCTAAATCATTTAGATCTAAGCATGAAAGAAGGAGCATGAGAAGTTACCTAGTGGAGTCAGTCCACTGCTTCCTCACTATAGTAGCTTATGAGACCTAGAAATCGTGAGCTCTACACTTCAGAGAAGAAGAAATAATCAAAACCTTGAAGCTTCCTTGTGAGAAATAAGAGCTTCAATGGAAACTTTGGAGTGAAGCAAGAAATTTCAGATCTGGTTTCTGAGCAATGTGAGGCGTCCAGATGAGAATGAAGAGTGTCAACCTCTTATATATAGTGTGAAAATGAAGCTTGAGTGGAAAAAAAAAACTTCACCAATCCGTTAGAAGGGCATTGTTGGAAGTTTGTGCACATTTTTCCAATTGTGTGCAAGCTTGCGTTTTACTTCTAATAAGAGTGAACAATGCTGCGTTTTGGGGCTTAAAAGAGGTCATGAGAAGGGCATGATGATGAGCTGGCCAGGAGAGCACATGGGAGGAAAGTTTTAAGCATTTTGTCAATTGCTAAAATTGGCAAAATTTGCAAATTGGGGTGCATGACTTGTACGTGTATTGTTTGGTCATAGAGGGTAAAAGAGAGTGATGCTACACACGTGAAGGGAATGCACACATGGTTTTTGCAGTAAATTTTTAACCAATGCGCAACAAAACTCACTCTTGCTCAAAACTGGCTGCAAAAATGACTTCACATTTCATCCAAGTTCTAAGCTTATGTACTCTCTTAATCCTTGACCAAATGAGACATTCTTGGGTTCTTTAGAAAGCTAGCATGGTGAGGAATGAGAATGATGTTGGAATCAGGCTGAAATACATCTTGGAAGTATGAGAAAAATTGCTTTGAAATCATGTCCTTGGAGCTTCCAAAAATAACTTAGAGAAAATTCTTAGTTTTAAACATGTCACAACTTGAAAACCTCCAACTTTAGGACATCACAACTCTCTCAAAAATGACCCAAATGATATGGTTCGTGTGCCCATTTTGAAGGGAATGTTTCAAACTACAACTTTCATGTGGAAAAGATTTGCAAATGAAGCCTTGATCATGAAGGAAAATGGCTTTGAAAATGGTTGGAAACTTTCCCAAAATAGCAACTTTTAAAACCTAGTTTTATTCCAAATAAGGCAAGTTCTCAACTTTCTTGATTTTTCCAATTCCTTGAACATTCTTTGATCAAATCTCATCCATTGATCCCATTTGACTTGGAAATCAACATGTTGATCTCAAAAAGTCAGGATTTGACTTTTCCACTGCACAGTTGACTTCATCCCCAATTCTCCTGATTTTCAATCTTTTGACCAATTGACAACCCTTTGAATCAAATTGATGGACAATCTTCCATTCCTAGACACTTGGGGACATAAGGAACACCATGGAATCAAGTCTTGCCCAAAAAATCAGAAATAAACTGATTTTATGCCAAACCCTAATTTTGGCACCCATGGTTTAGGAGAAATCGACCCATGCTCAAAACTCAAATTCCTCTGAATATGAGGTGCATCCTCTCAAACAAGGATGAAATATGCCACTTGATGATGATAAAAACTCAAAAATCTTGCCCATTGGGGTGTTAAACTCAAGAATCTACAAAACCCTAGTTTGAGAAATCAGGCTAGGAGGATGTGATTCACCTGAAATCTCTCACCAAACTTGACCATATGATGAGGTGATGGCCTTATCAAAATGCCTCGTGACATAAGAAGCCATTGTGGCTTGAGCAATAGTGCCATCAAGAACCTTTCTCTCATTTGGTCTCTTGGACAGTACACATGATCTTTTTGCCTGATCCTCTGAGAAACATCTTCTCCTTTTAAGTTAACCTAGATACCTTGATCCCATGCTAAAAACCAATTATATGCACAAATGATAATGCAAAAATGAAATGAAACATAAGCCAGTTAGTGTTAGAAACATGAGGGCAAATTTCGAGGTGTTACAGCTGCCCCTATTCAAACTTCTTGGATCTGAGGGTATGGAAGCAAAGGCTTCCAGACAGTCGAGATACGCAGAGATTGAATACAAAAATAGCCGCACAAATTTGCATCCTGCAAAAAGAGAGATGACTCCGCTGGGGGAACGAGTAATAAAAAGTGTAAGATCATAACATGGACGAGTGTTAGAGATCAATACGGATGAAGTATTGAAGCAAGTAGAAACAAACACGAATAAGTGTTGACTGCGCTGGGACGAACACAGACGAGTGTTGTAATACCCGTATATTTTAGTCTGTATTATTTTGCGATGTTTTATCAGTTAATCGGTGTTTCTACTGAATCTTGGGGTAGCAAATTAATTGTACCCGATATTCTTAGGGTTTCCGGTTGTGTAGCAGATTGACCCATATGTTTCTTTTGGCAATCGATCAGACTTTTTAAATTGGCGAGGATTATAATTGATTTCAGATATTTTTATGGTATCGGAAATTCTGAAAATGTGACTCTGTTGATGTTTTGAGAAAACGAGAAAAATATAGCCGTCGTTTTAATTTCCACGGACTCCGAGTGTCGTCGGAAATTTTAAATAGGAGTTTATTTATCGCCGGAAATGAAAATTTAATCTCATTTTATTTTTCTAAGCGGCGGAAAAATTTATTTGTCCGGAATAAAATTTTAGTCGAAAATAATGTTGTGTTTTATTTTAAAGATGACAGTAGAATTTTTCCGTTTTCGGAAAAAGTTATTCGGGATATTTTTCTTCTGTTAATCATGAGGCACGTGGGAGAGAGAGTGAGAAAGGCATGGTGAGATCTTGGCCTTTAAAAATTGAATGGTGGAGATGAATTTGGAAAATCTATATAATGAGAAACTTGTTTCATTATTTTTCTTTTGGGATCTCTCTCATACTCACGCAGAAAAAAAAACATAGGTGAGGTTTATGTTTTGGTTATTTAATTTTTTTAGTTAGCTTTTATTTATTTTAATTTAGTATTAAAATTATGTGGTTAGATTGGGTAAATTATACACCGATAGAATACCCCATGTTTGCAGTCTTGTGTTAGGAATTATTATTGTCGGTAACAAAAATATTTTTCTATCCGATTATCGGATTATACTTTTTTAGAGAAAAAATATTAGTACCGATTTAATTTATTTGTGGGTATATTATTTGGATTATTATTATTATTTATTTAAGATTACATATTTATTTATATATATGGTTGGAAGAAAAAAAAAAGAAGAAAGAAAAAAAATAATAAAGAAATAAGTGGGTGGCGGGACCCACCCTTTATATTTGTGTTCTTGTGTGACGATCGTCACTTTCTTTGCGTGGCGGGCGCCATGCCCATTTCTATGGTGGGCGTCCCGCTGTTTTTACTTTCGGTCTCGTAATTTTCATTCCGTTTGATATTTTTTATTCCGGTTTCTTTTAACTGAAAGAATAATGATTTATCTTTATTTATATATTTTTAGATAATTATTTTATTTTTTCGGAATTTTCCGGATACGTTCGGAATAGTATGTTAAAGTACGATCTGTGCCGATTTTTTGTACCGTTGAAAAAAACTGTTAACTAATTTTGTGTCGAAATAGTTTTAGATCCAAAATAATTTATTGTGATTGGAAAACTATTATTTATTTTTAATTTTAATTTAGAATATTATTGAAATTGAAATATTATTTAGTATTTTATTTGTTTAATTAATTTTATTTATGGTATGATTAAAGTATTTTGATACAAGGAGATCATTAAATTTTATATTGGTGAAATAAATATTTTGGTTATTTATTTGGTATTTATGAGATATTAGGTGGTTTTATTTTGGGGTTAAAATCTTATTTTGGGTGATTTATATATTTCGGTTTCGCTGAATTTATTCATAGTGCGAGAAAAATAATTTGACGCAATTATGGGTTCAAGTAAAGGAATTTAAATTAGTTGTGGAAAATTTTCCTTGAGTTTGATATTTATTCTTTTAAGAGAAAAACTAATTTCTCCCTTATTTGAAAAGAGGTATTTTATGAAGCGATTCGGTTAGAAACCAGTGTCGTAACCAAAACCTGATTGAGTAGGTTAGCGACCAAGACCCAGCCTTGTTGTAGGATATATCCGAGTGGTTTTAACATAAGTCCTTGTGTATTGTAAAGGTTTACAGTGGGATTCGGTTACGAGGTTTCATCGTGAGGGACGAATTGATATGACGTAGCGTAAGTTGTTTGGGTTGGAAGCTTGCATGGTAAGGGCACTTTCTAACGATATTATATGTGATCGAATGCATGTGTGTTTGTATTCATGACTGTGTGCCCTTATGGGGATGTTTGAATGATTGTGTGCCAGTTGAGGTTGTGTGGTTATATTCATGATTGTGTGCCCGGTTGGGGATATGTGTTTATGCTATGACGTTAAACTTGTGATGTGCATTCATATGATTTGTGATAAATATATGATTTGCGGTTGATGTGTATGTCGAGGAGGACAACACGAGGTGTGTCTGAGCCACCTGTTCGTAATGAGAATTATTCATATAATTTGTGATAAATATATGAATTGCGGTTGATGTGTATGTCGAGGAGGACAACACGAGGTGTGTCTGAGCCACCTGTTAGTACTGAGAATTGTTCATATGATCTGTGATAGATATATGAACTGAATTGTGAATTGTGTTTATACATATTGTGTTTATATAAACTGTTGCATTTGCATGTGTGGGTTCATGCATACCATAGTTGCGTGTAGGTAGTTGGCGCCGAATGGGCCAGGGTGATGGGTTCTGAATCATCACCTAATCCCGAAGGGAATTCTACTGCACCAGGTGATGTGACTGAGCCGTCATCGATCCTTTGAGATCAAATTGAGTCAGGTGAATGCGAGGGAGGCAACACCGGGTGTCTGCAAGGGCAGCACTTTTTGTGTCTGCGAGGCAGCACGGTTAGTGAGGACCCAAGGGGGTATCACGACTCTCTGCGGAGAGGTTAAATTCTGGGATTCATGCATGGTGAGGGTACCCGACGAATTGGGACCACCAAATTCATATAGGTCTGCATTTAGGATTTATGTGCATTGCATTTGTGTGTTAAATTAAATGTTGTGATTGTTACATATATCATACTGTCACCTCACTTATGTTGCTCTGCATATCATATTGTCATCTTATTCATATTGCTATGTATATCATGTTCTGCTGGCATGGGTGTATTCTTCCATATATGCTATTTTTAGATTGTGACCCTCTACTATTATTATGATGTGGCTAACGACCACCCAGGTTTAGAAGTTGTGATAGTTAAGGTATCCAGGTGTCGTGAAGGCTTGTATGATGCGATGTCTTTGGGCTAGGAATTCAAGATCAGCTTAGGGTCATGTTTTGATGTGTCCATGTTGTTGTTGTTGTTATTGGTAAAGCTGAGTGCTTATTTTTATGTGTATGGACAAATATTTATAACAGTGGGCATTACGCTGGTCCTATGTATGGAAAAGACTTAGATCGAAAGCTCGTACTCTGATTAATCATTTTTATTATTTTTCCTGAAAAGACAGTTGTCAATATTATGTATGGCATTCAAAAAAAAAATATACACTCCCGCTGTTAAAAATCGGGGCGTTACAAGTGTATAAAAGTTCACACATGGACGGGTGCTGAAAGGACACTGACGGGTGTCAAAGGTCAATACGGACGGGTATTGAAATAAAAGTTCACACACGGACGGGTGCTGAAAGAACACAGACGGGTGTCAAAAGTCAATATGGACGGGTATCGAAATAAAAAGTTCAAACACTGACGGGTGCTGAAAGAACACTGACGGGTGTCTAAGGTCAATACGGACGGGTATTGAATAAAAAATTCAAACACGGACAGGTGTGTCGCAACCTGCGAAAAAACAACTGGCAAGAAAAACTGAAACAGAAGAGTCGCCACCGAACGTTATTTATCCCGACGTAGGGAAAGGAAACTATCAGAGAAAAACTGAAGAAAGGGAAAGACATGATCATCGCAACCATAGTCCGGGTTCGGGAGTCGGTTACGCGAGGGGAAGATATTAGCACCCCCACGCGTCCATCATACACGATGGGATCCACGCTTGTTGTCTAATCAAAAGGTGAGTTATCCTAAAGTCTACGGCTAAACAGAAATGGGAAACAAAAGGGAAAAAAGAGACTCGATAGGACATCGCCGTTCTAGGCCTACGTATTCCCTCGTGCAATGGGAAAGTCAGAGTCAACGTAGTTCGGAAAACTACGGGGAGGAGGTTGCTCGCCAAGACATCGCCGTCTTGTGCCTACGTATCCTCAACCGGACAAGAGAGAGGAAATCAGAGCAGTCGTAGTTCGACCTAACAAGGTCGGTAAGTGTTTTTTATGAGTGACGTTAAGTTCGCGTCCGACAGTTAGGGTCGATGCCTGTTTGCGACGAGACGGAAGTAACGTGCCCTTTTCTGAAAATGATTGAAACTGAACAATCCCGAAGGATGAAAAAGTTTGGTTTGTTTTTGTGTTTTTGAGACAGAAGTGGATTGATTTAGTTCGTAACTTACATTGCACCAAAGTCTAGCATGCGGGAACGAATGAGTCGCATGGTCGCCCCCAAATGGGACGTATGCTACACACTCTAGAAGAGGAGGGGAGACCCCTCGTTCTTCATTTCCTACACTTAAGGCTCGAGCGCAATATACGTTATATTTATTAAGTGTTTTAGAAATGTTAAGAGATGAGAAGAGAGGACTCAAGTCGAAAAGAAAATGCTACGGGAATTCTATCCTAATGTTATCATGCAAAGGTGGCCCTATAGTTGAATGAAGAAAAGAATCTACCTAAAGGACAAGTAGGGATTGCACTACCTAATGCTTATCTTACCTTACCTTAATCCAAAATTAAGGTTAAGCTAAGATCCCAAAGGGGTGTGAGAGAGTTGTTCAAACAAGCATTATATCATGTAATCCACATACAAAAGAGAAACGGAAGTAAAAGAAATGAGAGATGAAAGGAAGAATGAGCATGGATAAGCATCCACATACTCATGTGTCTTACCTATGCCCCTACATAAAAGGTTAGCACAAAATAAACACAATTATTGAATACAAGTGGTAGAAAGAAGGCAAACAAGTCCTACTTAGCCTAAGAAAACAACCTAAGAAGTAAACAAGGTTTGAACTAAAAGGAATGAGTCCTAAGGGTTAAGAATCACCCAAGGGAAGTAGGTATAGGTCAAGGTATCCTACTAAGGTTAACATGCCAAATGAAAACAAATAATGTCAAACTATGCATCAAATGATCATACAAATGCAAGTTATGCACTAACTATGCAAGATGAATGTATATGATTCATGAACATGAATAAATGCTTGTACAAACATTAAAGTTAGAATTTAATGACATTTATGAATGTATGGGAATGTCATTGAGACGACATATGAATTATGAATGCAAGCATTGAGAAGATGAAGCAAGAAGAAGTGAAAACCACTTAAGCTCAAACAATGAAGCATACTTGTAATGCAAGTCAAAGAATGAAGATACAAGATGATCATACATGGAAATGAATGCAAATCAGTAGCATATGGTATTTGGGATGACATTTAGAATGCAAGAATGAGCACACAAAACTCACACATCTCAAGTCGAAGCATATTGAAGAAGAGAAACAAACTAGGTACAAACAAGTTCAAACAAGTGTATACAACTCAATCCAAGATGAACAAGTAATGACCTATAATATGAGAAAGAGGACCTATAATTTCCACACAACATGATCTCAAAGTATCTCAACAAGTACCAAATAGGATTGCGTATAATGCACCTCAAAACCCTAGCACAAGTGCTCTAACATTCAAATAAACAAAGATGCACTTATGAATTCCCAAAGAACATGTTAAGAGGACAAGAAAAAATGAAAGATGAAAGTATATTAAAGTGTAAACAGCAACTGAACATGTCTCAAAATAATGGATCAAAATTCATTAAGGATCATACTCAAACATGCTTCACAAGTTCACACAAGTAACACAAGAACTATGCACAAATATGACATTCAACCATCAATCAAAAATTCACTTAAAAATACAAAAAAAATGCATGAAGTGCCTCAACATGTCATACAAGCATGTATCAATTTTCATGTGCAAATTCAACTCATAAATACCTCAAACAATTCATCAATGCAACATGTATCAAGAGAGAAATTCAAATGAAATGCATCACCATGGAAAATTCATAAAAAAAGTAAAATAAACCAAAAATGGAAAATAAAAAATGTCAAAAATTATTTAAATGTGTGAGGATGATCCATGAATTTATTTGGAATCTTTAAGATAGGAGAAGTATTTTTAAAAAATGAAATGCAAACAAGTATGAAAAAAGAAATTAAAAACAAGAAAATAAAGCCAGGGGGTGCAACGAGAGTACAAACTCAGTTAAAAACGCACATTGGGCTTAAAGGAGGGGTGTGGATAGTGAAAACTGACCCAGCCCACATGCGTGGGGGTCTGAAGTGTATACCATGTGGCTTAGTCAAAATATTGACTCAAGGAGAGCCATACGATCCAGTCAAACAAGATGATCATATAAGGTATGCAAATCGCGTGGCTAATAATGCAAGCACATAACAGGTATGATGAGCAATGCACACGAGATCAAAGAATTCAAAAAAAACTCAGTAAATGAAGCACGTGAGGGAGAGGCTCCCTCATTAATGCGTTGGCAGCCTTACGCACGTTGGATCAAAAGAAACGAACGGCTAAGATTAGAACTGGCAAAGTTCTAGGGTTTATGAGAGGTTCAACTCTCAGGCGGCCGGAGAAGACTCCGGTCATCTTCTTCGGCGTACCTCCACCGTGGCCAGGTGGTTACATCACCAGAAATGGACGAATCCTATACCAAAATATTCCTCTCTTCAGTAGATTTCAAATCTACTCTTAGTTTCTACAAATAACACACGAGTGAAGCAAATCGAAGCCAAACATCTTGCCATAAGATTTCAAACTAAGCACCTATGGTGCCTATCAACTAGCCAGAAGATCACATTATTCCTATTGACCTTCAAAACACACAAAAACAAGCTTAAATCCACAAAACGAATGCAACAAAGTTTGAGAAAGAAACCTGGGTTCGATGAAGCTTTGGACAAAAGAAAACCAGAGATGAGGTTCCTTGCTTGCTTAATCTCAAAACCAGCCAAATAAAGGCACTACAAAGCTTGTAATCTCTTGAAATTCAGTTGATGAAGATGAAGAAAATTGAAGTGGAATAAGAGGATGCAGTGGCTATGCTTCAATGCTTTCACTCCATTGATGATTCTTGATGAAGAAAAATGGAGAGATTTGCAGAGAGAGTTGAGATCTCAGAAGCTTCGAGAGAGAGAAAAGTTTGAGAGAGAGGGAGTGTGAAAATGGTGAGAATGAAAAGTGAAGTTGAAATTCAGTTGGAGAAGGCTTTTATATGCTGAGTTAAATTCTAACAGCTGTGGTTTATAGTTAGAACCATGGTTGAGTTAAGTTAGAAGATGAGTGAAGTTGAAATGAAATTGAAAATAGAAATGAAAGTGAGGTTAACTCGGGTTCATGCTTTGCTATGGTGAGGGAGTATGTGATATATGGTATGGTTTAAAGTGAAGGGTGGAGATGAAGCACAACAACAACAACTTATCCACTAAGCTTCTTTTCTCTTTCTTGGTTTGAACAAATAAAGCAAAAGTGTGGGTGAGTGTGTATGGGAATACAAGAGTGTGTTTGGCTAAATGAGGCAATATTTGATGATGCATGGTAATGTTCTCATATGGCCATAATGAATAAGTAGGTTTTGTCTTGATTTCCCTTACTTGGTGTTGAAGAAAACTAGATGGCATGTGTCTCACTTTGGAGCATTGTATCTCAATGAATATCAAACCAATTTGAGCAAGCTTGATGCCTTTGGAAAGCCCTCATGGCATAGACCAATGTTGATGTTCAAAGCAAAAAGAATTGAGAACTAAAACATGCTTAAAAATGATGATGAACATAGGAGGATGCAACTGCTTTGGGCCAGTCATGATCTTCCCTCGTGCCCAGCCGTGTGCATGTGAGATGAATCAGGTTGAGATCTCCACTTTGCCTCTTCATAACTCATAATGTATTGATCAAATGAAAAAGTTCTCAACACCAATGTTGTAGAGGAGATTAAGGAGAATAATTTTGATGTTGGACACTTTTTGAAATGAAGCTTGCATCATTGAGAAAATTGACCATGAACATTGACACTGCATGCACATAAGGTGTTTGATGATTTTACTCCGAGCTGGCTCGCCCATGACTTGCCTACCTGGCCCAAAATGCCTTGAAAACCTCCAACTTTGAACAATCATATCTTCCTCAATTTTGATCCAAATGGGATGTTCTTGCTATGGTTTTGAAGCTTAGGATGTGAACTTTAATTTGGGCCTTGGAATTTTTCAATTTGGAGCTTGTATCATGGAGAAAGCTATCCTCAAAGTTGGTGGTTCTGCTTTCCAACACTTACTAAATTTAGAAACCCTAGTTTCTATTTTTAGCAACTTTTCACATCTCTTGATTTCTTGGGAATCTCTTGACATTTCTTGATCAAATCTTCATCAATGGACATATTTGAGATGAGGAACATGAATTTGACCTCAAAAAGTCAGGAATTGACTTTTTCCTCTGCACAGTTGACTTTTCCCCAATCTGATTGATTCTCCACCAATTGATCAATTAAAGATCTTCTGAAATGAACCAATGGACAATACTTCCTCCTTAGACAATTAAGAGCATATAGAAAACATTGAGATCAAGCCTTGTCTCAAAAACACACTTGCACTGACTTTTCACCAAAACCCTAATTTTGCACTAGTTAGGAGAATGTGATTCACTTGAAATTTCTTGCCAAGCTTGATCATATGATGAGGTGATGGACCAATAAGATACCTTGAGGTCCAAGGCTCCTTTTTGGCTCAAGTAATGATGACATTGAGACTATCTCTCCTCTTGGTGTCTTGGATAGCACACATGAACTTTTACTTGAAGCTCTGGAAAACATCTTTTTCTCTTGAGTTAGCTCATATACCTTGATCCCATGCTAAGAACCAATGATATGCAAAGATGATAATGCAAGAATGAAATGAAACACAAGCCAGTTAGTGCTAAAAGTAAGAGGGCAAATTTTGAGGTGTTACAGTTGCCCCTATTCAATCAACTTGGTCCTGAAGGTATGGTAGCAACGACTTTCAGACATTCAAGGATACACGAAGATTGAATACCAAAATAACCCTGAAATTTGAAAACTGTGGGGATAATGAAATGAAGTGTTTGCCAGCCGAAGGTGGACTACCCAACAAAATAATACGAGGACGGCCGAAGGCGAACTCGAAAAGGAAGACCGACCGAAGGCGCTCTACCCAACAAAATAATACGAGGACGACTGAAGACGAACTCGAAAAGGAAGACCGACCGAAGGCGCTCTACCCAACAAAATATACGAGGACGGCCGAAGACAAACTCGAAAAGGAAGACCGACCGAAGGCGCTCTACCCAACAAAATAATACGAGGACGGCCGAAGACGAACTCGAAAAGGAAGACCGAGCGAAGGCGCTCTACCCAACAAAATAATACGAGGGCGGCCGAAGACGAACTCGAAAAGAAAGACCGACCGAATGCGCTCTACCCAACAAAATAATACGAGGACGGCCGAAGACAAACTCAAAAAGGAAGACCGACCAAAGGCGCTCTACCCAACAAAATAATACGAGGACGGCCGAAGACGAACTCGAAAAGGAAGACTGACCGAAGGCGCTCTACCCAACAAAATAATACGAGGACGACCGAAGATGAACTCGAAAAGGAAGACCAAGCTGAATGTGGACTTCGCTGGGGATAACAGGACAGCCAAGGGTAAACGCCACAATTTTACGACCCTCGAATTTATCTGGAATCAAAGTTGGGGAAAAGAGAAGTCTAAACAGACAACTCTGCAGGGGTGTACTAAAACGTACAACTATATGAAGGACGAATCCACTGGAGATCTCACTGGGTATAAAGTAAAACAAAATCTCCTGAGTCATGCCATCTCTGATGAGGAAAAGAACTGACAAAGAAAGCATCAAACCTGGGTTATGCTTCAAATGCACATGTTTGAATTTTCTATGGCGTAATGCTCCATACGAAATGGGAATGCTACGCATTTGGGAGGATGCCATGCAAACGATGCTTATGCAATGCAAAAAGAAATGCTCCAGCAAAATAAATGCTAAAAATGAAGGAACCTCCACCGGGGATGACAAAATAAATTGTCCTCTGAGTCCATGAACTCTGTTGAGAAGGATCACATTGAACAACTCCCTTGATCAACAACTTCTGCTGGAGATGAAATCCAGAAGAAAATCCACTCTGCTGGGGATTATATTTAACTCTTTGAAAAAGGAAACCAAGACTAGAATCGGAAGAGTGCCAAATATCACTTGGACTTAAAACCCGTTGGGGATGTCAACAATCGTTGAACAAACCGCTGCGAGGATTACCACCAAACTCGGCTTGGGGAGACAAATTACAAATACTAGTTCTGCCGGGGACACCATTGAGCTGAACCCGCTGCTGGGGAAATGACTTCGCCCTTATCCTGCTGTTGCTGGTGAAAACACGTTTCCTGACTGGCCGAGGGGAGTAGACACCAATACTCTGCGGGGAAGACAACATCTTTGTCCTGGGAATACATTCCACAAATCTCCTGCGGTAATAAAACAACATCCACCCTAGAGCAATCCACTTTAAATGCTGGTTGGGGAACAATCTTCTGTACTCTAACTGGGGAGAGTGACAGTCTGATGAGGATGATGAAACCTTAATTCTAAGGAGAATAACTCTGCTGAGGAGAAAAGTCAACGAAATCTGCCGAGGGATATCATTGAGCTTAACCTGCTGTTGAAGGAAAGATTTTACCCTCCTGGGGATTAGAGCATGTCGTTGCTGACGGAGTTACACTTCCTGACCTGTTGGGGAAAGTGAGTACCAGAGTCTGTGGGGAAAATAAAGTCTTTTCAGAGACATCCAACACATCTCCTGCTGGAGACACAACAACATTCACCTTGGAGCAATCCACTTATGACTGCATGCTGGGGAATAATAAACCAACCATGACTTCGGCTGGGGACACAATCCTTTGTACTCTTGCTGGGGAGAGTAATCTCTGCTGAGGATGACGACCTTTCAGTGCTGGGGAGAGTAACTCTACTGGGGAAAACAATTTTGTTACCCTGCAAACACACAACAACAGAATATTTCGTATACGAAAAAGGCTACCTCGGTTACCATCCACAATGTCCGCTGCCTAAGCAATTTCCATTGTTTTCCATTATGCTCCGCAAAGCTTAACATTTTCATATGCAATGTTTATCAAAATATCGGACATTTTCACAAACAAAACAGTAAAAGCAAGAACACAAATGGAAAGCTCTCTGAGTGAAATGAAAATTTTATTGATTTAGTTGGCCTGTAAATAGGTATTTACAACTGGAAGCAATTCCTGGAAAGGGGTAATTGCGCAAAAGGTAAAAAAGAAAATACACATGTCGGCAATGTGAGAACAAATATCCACCATGATTCAATTCAGCTATGACTCATATGTCTTGCTTATCCATAGATGCTTTGACCTTCGAAGAGACTGACTGGACTGATTCCTTTCCTTCGAAATTTCCAAGTGTCAAAAGTGCTCACAGATCGAACGCAGACCGCAGCCTCTCGCTTTCAAATCCTTAACTTTTGCCTGGATCGCCCTTTTCGGGTTTTCAATCCACCGGGATACCCATTTTTGCCAAAGTTTCATTTTCTGGTTTTCAACTTTGCGGGTTTATTCTTCTTTTTTTTTCTTTTTATCCCTAATTTTTGCCTGAACCTTTTTCTTTTTATCGTTCGCCGAGATGCCCTTTTTTTTCCTAGATCTTCTTTTTATGTCCAGCGGGTCTCTTTTATGCAAAGTATTTTTTGACTACGTCTGTGTTCACAGGGGACATAAAGTCTTCGCCATCCATTGTTGAGAGTAATAAGACTCCACCAGAGAAAACCTTTCTTACTACATATGGCCCTTCGTAGTTTGGAGTCCATTTGCCCCTGTGATCTGTCTAAGGAGGAAGGATCCTTTTCAAAACCAACTCGCCTGTCTGAAAACACCGAGGACGCACTTTCTGATCAAAGGCTTTCTTCAACCTGTTCTGATACAATTCGCCATGCGCAATGGCTTCCAATCTCTTTTTTTCAATAAGGTTCAATTAATTCAACCTGGAACGTATTCATTCAGCTTCATCGAGCTTCACATCTGCCAGAATTCTCAAAGAAGGAATCTCCACCTCTAATGGTAGGACTGCCTCCATACCATATACCAGTGAGAAAGGAGTTGCTCTGGTTGATGTACGCACCGAAGTACGATAACCGTGCAAAGCATAAGGCAACATCTCATGCCAGTCTTTATACGTTACCACCATTTTCTGCACAATCTTCTTAATATTCTTATTTGGTGCCCCAACAGCCTCATTCATCTTCGGACGATAGGGAGAAGAATTGTGATGTTCAATCTTAAAGCTCTGACATAACTCCTTCATCATCTTATTATTCAAATTTGAACCATTATCGGGAATGATTCTCTCCGGGACCCCATAACGACAGATGATGTCCTTCTTTATAAACCGACCTACCACTTGTTTGGTGACGTTGGTATACGAGGCTGCTTCCACCCACTTCGTGAAGTAATCAATGGCAACCAATATGAAATGATGCCCATTGGAAGAAGTCGGCACAATCCTTCCAATCATATCAATGCCCCACTTGGCAAACGGCCAAGGAGATGACAATACATTCAGAGGAGTGGGCGGTACATGCACCTTATCATCATAAATCTAGCATTTATGGCATTTCCTGGCATATTTAAAATAATCGGACTCCATAGTCATCCAGTAATACCCTGCCCTCAACAACTTTCTAGCCATAGCATGCCCATTGGCATGGGTGCTGAAAGAACCTTCATGAACTACTTTCATCAACAGGCTTGCCTCGTGTTCATCAACACAATGTAGCAAGACCATGTCGAAGTTCCTCTTGTACAACACATCATCTTCATTCAAAAATAAATTACCCGCTAACCTCCTCAGAGTTTTCTTATCCTTGGCAGATGCCCCAGCTGGGTACTCTTGACTCTTGAGAAAACACTTAATGTCATGATACCAAGGCTTGCCATCTGATACGTCTTCAACTGCAAACACAAAAGCTGGTCTATCTAGACGCATAATTCTGATGGAGGGAGTCTCAATCCAACGATTCACCTGATACATTGAAGACAGAGTTGCCAACGCATCTGCCATCTGATTTTCCACTCGGGGTATTTGATGAAATTCAACCCTGTCAAAGAACGGTAACAACCTTCTGGCATAGTTGTTATAAGGCACCAGATTTGCCTGACGAGTTTCCCATTCTCCTTTAATCTGATTAACCACCAACGCAGAATCACCATAAACATCGAGGTTCCTGATTCTCAAATCAATTGCTTCTTCTAACCCCATGATGCATGCTTCATACTCTGCCTCATTGTTGGTGCATATAAACGCTAATCGGGCAGTGAAGGGTATATGAGAACCCCTTGGAGTTGTAATGATTGCCCCGATTTCGTTACCATATGAGTTGACGACTCCATCAAAGACTAGCTTCCATTGAGATCCAATGTCAGGTCCTTCGTCAGGAAAAGGCTCGTCACAATCCTTCATCTTCAGAAATATGATATGCTCATCTGGAAATTCAAACTTCATCGGTTGATAATCCTCAATTGGTTGTTGAGCAAGATACTCTAACAGAACACTTCCCTTAATGGCCTTTTGGGAGACATATTGAATATCGTAATCCGTCAAAACTATCTGCCAACGAGCTATTCTTCCGGAAAGTGCTTGCTTCTCAAACACGTACTTGATCGGATCCATATTCGAAATCAATAGGGTCGTATGGTTTAACATATACTGCCTCAAACGCTTGGCTGCCCAAGCGAGCGCACAACATGTTTTTCCAGCATAGAGTACCTCGACTCACAATCAGTGAACTTTTTACTCAGGTAGTAGATGGGATGCTCTTTTCTACCTGACTCGTCGTGTTGACCGAGCACACATCCCATTGAGTTCTCAAGAACCGTAAGGTACATAATCAATGGCCATCCTGGCACTGGCGGCATGAGGACCGGAGGTTCCTACAAATATTCTTTTATCTTTTCAAATGCCTTTTGACAATTTTCATTCCACCTGACCTCTTGATCTTTTCTTAGCAATTTAAATATTGGTTCACACAAGGCTGTAAGATGAGAGATGAATCTAGCAATGTAGTTCAACCTCCCTAAGAAACCACGAACCTCTTTTTCTGTTTTAGGCTCAGGCATCTCTTGTACGGCTTTTACTTTGGCAGGATCGACCTCGATACCTTTTTCACTAACAATAAACCCCAGCAATTTTCCAAATCTCACCCCAAAGGTGCACTTGTTCGGATTCAACCTCAGCTTAAACTTCCTCAACCTCTCAAATAGCTTCTGAAGATTTACCAGATGTTCTTCCTCTGTTTGTGACTTCACAATCATGTCATCAACATAGACCTCGATCTCTTTGTGAATCATATCATGAAAGAGAGTCGCCATTGCCCGCTGATAGGTTGCCCCAGCATTCTTCAATCCGAAAGGCATTACCTTGTAACAAAACGTTCCCCACGGTGTTATGAACGTCGTCTTCTCCATGTCCTCTGGGGCCATCTTAATTTTGTTATACCCAGAGAAGCTATCCATGAAGGAAAATACGAGTATTGAGCAGTGTTGTCCACTAACACGTCAATGTGGGGGAGCGGGAAATCATTTTTCGGGCTTGCTCTATTCAAATCTTTGTAGTCAACACACATCCTGGCCTTTCCGTCTTTTTTAGGTACATGTACAATATTAGCAACCCACGGAGGATAATTTGTCACAGCGAGAAACGCAGCGTCCAACTATTTCTGAACCTCTTCCTTGATTTTTACAGTCATATCCGATTTCGTCCTTCTCAGTTTCTGCTTAACCAAAGTACAACCTTCTCTGAGCGGCAGCCAGTGTACCACAATATCAGTGTCAAGCCCAAGCATGTCTTGGTAAGACCAGGCGAAGATATCTACATACTCTCGAAGCATCTCAATCAATCTTCCCTTGACAGTGTCTTCCAAAGTAGCCCCAATCCTCACTTCCTTTTTAGCGTCCTCGGTTCCCAGATTAATGGTCTCAATTTCCTCCTGGTGAGGTAGAATGACCATTTCCTCCTGTTTCAGCAGTCTGGCCAATTCTTATGGTAAGTCACAATCTTTGTCAGTCTCTTCTTCAGCCTGATAAATAGGATTGTCGAAGTCATACCGAGTCATAGCTGAATCATTATTGGTAGCATCTGAACAAAGAAACCTGCATAATTGATGATATATGTCTGTTATGGATGCAACAATCAAGAAAACACATTGCCATTTTGATGTGAATTAATGCAAAAAGTAAAAATAGAAAAACAGGGATCAAAATATTTGAATGTGAAAACTTTCTTTATTGATGAAAAAGTAGCAAACAAAAACATCAAAGCCCTACAGACAAGTATCACTACGTCTTGGGCAGAACGTAGGATTTAACACAAACAAAAAACAAAGGCAATTACTCTTGACGGGTCACTTGGATGACTTTCTCAGACGACCAATTGCCTAGACTTTGACCGGGAGTGCAGGGGTGGATCCACTCATCCATATCACAATCACTACCCCCTCATCATCAATGGCATTAATTTGATTAAAGAAGACACCAACACTTGTGAATTGAATCGGACCAGCATACTTGGGCGGCTCTTGAGCTCGTCGGGGTGGCTTATACCCCAGTTCATAAGTATTCTGTTTCATCTGAACATCAATGACCTGCCCCCACTTCTGAGAATTACCAGCTTCAACTACAGCACGTACATCTTTGAAAGAATACATCAAAACTTCTGGCTGATTTACCACTTCGGGTTGATTTACCACCTCAGGC